>OX420943.1:10083533-11494533 GCA_949091785.1 Polymixis lichenea | reverse complement strand
GGCAAAGGCCTCCTTTTCCCTCTATCACACAAATTCTAAACTATTATCGGATAGGTAAATCTTTATGCAGATGAGTTTTTATCAAGCGTTATAAATCAAAAAGTCTGGTGTCGATTAAAATTAGCTAATAGTTAATTTTATCGCCAAAAATATCGAAACCAGTTAGTTTTATTTGACTAGTGCAGACTAAATATAGAAAACGATTAGTTTCTAACTTTTCCCCCTATTCTTGTGTCACGTTACTTCCAACATGACTCTTAGCTTCAATAAAACAATGCTCAAAGTCAAACAAATAGGTATTTCAACCAAATTAATTATTTTATTTATTTTCCAACTTACATTCATCATTACAGGGTAACTAACTGCGTTACTGACAAACTCTTTACTAGTATACCATGACAGGCTAGTACATACATCAGAACGATATAAATGTTCATCAGGTGATCCAAAACGAGCTAGCATTAAATATGGTGTACATAACTAAATTCTTATCCGAACTTGTTATTTTATACTTAATAGCTTCTGCTCGTGACTTGTTCGCGTCAAATTTCTTGCTCCCTCGACCCACCCCGTCGCTTCAAATCGCCTGCCCGTGCGAGTACTTCGTGATCGTAACTTTTTTTCTCTTTGCTCGGCTCCTAACGGTCTTAGCGTGATGTTATATAGTCTACAGCCTTGCAAATGGGCTATCCAACACTAAAAGAATATTTCAATTCGAACCAGTAGTTCCTGAGATTAACGCGTTCATCCAAACAAACAATACAAATACACACATAAACAATAAATGTGTTGCTCTATTAAAAAGAAAACTATTAACGGTAACACTTTCTCCAAAAAGGTCTTTTATCAAGCATGATACTTAAATCAAAACGATCGCATTGTAAATTTAAAAAAAAATAAAGTTGCGTTGGCATGTCATGTTGTGGTTACATGTTAGTTTAGTTGTGCAAGACTAGATCAATATATTATGCCAATGTTGATTAAAATTAAACTTGTCATGTCCCGTTAATTTGTGTACAAGAAAAAATACGACGGGCAGTCAGACAGAATATTTTGGAAAATGTCATTTATTTGGTTTTGGTAAAGCTTTCAAGTTCCAACTTTGCTCTAAAAGTTGAAATACAACGTTAAAATAATAGCTTTATTACTTCTTTGCGATGCGGTGACAAATTATGGAGATTTATTCAATCCACACGAGGTTCTATTTAATCATTTATTAATAATTCTACAGATTGACCTCGGGATTAGTATAGTTATTCATATTAAATTAAAGAAATAATGAAATTATAGTAATCTGTTTATGGTTAATTAGCAGAAATTAAACAAACAATGTCTAATTTCTACTAATTAACAAGTTAGATGATGAATTAAACAAAACTTGTAATTACTAGGTTCTTTCAAAGTTCGTTTTAATGTTATCTCATTATAGAATTCAATTTGCTTTTGAATTCTTTGATGAAAATGCATATGTTAATTAAAACGTCCAATTATAGTGTTAATTGCGATGTTTTACAAAAAAAAAAAAAATACACTTTTAGCTTGAATAAATCCCAAACGACTTGTTTGGTCAAAGATCTAAGTTTTTAGACAAAATGTGAACAATGTTGAACATTTTATTTATATAAAACTGGCCAAGTACGTGTTGGACTACACACAATGAAGAGTTCCGCTGTGGGGATGAATTTATCCCAAGAACAAACTTAACATTGTATTGAAAAACATGGTCTCCCTTAATATACATTCCAACTGCAAATGTAAGTTGGTCGACTATTACTCGTTAAATTATGAAAGCCTACTTAGATGTGATAGTTTTCCTCTTAAGTTCGTTAAATGGGTTTTTTTTTCACATTTACAATTTTCAAGATTTTATTTTACCACTTTAGTCGCCGTGATTTATACCTATGCCAAATTACAATATTCTAGTACTGAGACTCTCTGAGCTAAGCTACAGATGGACAGACAGACAAACGGACGGACATCCCGAAACTTGGGTGCCTTGTTGACTACGAAACCCTAAAAAACGTACCTATCTCATCTTATAACGTCATACTCAAATTCGAATCAAACCATAGTTTTTCATGTAACATGTAATTTTGTATATTATCACGTTTTTTAGCTGAAATCAACACAATCTCAAAAACCATAAACATAATTTTAATTGCAGTGCAAGCAAACGTTAATTTACTAAACCAAGATGTGTCGGCAGATATTTTTACCGAGCTTAATGACGTGACATGGATACGGGTTCAGGAGGAAACATCAAGTATTGTGTTTCGGGGCTCACTGGTCTTTATCGAGGCGAAATTTCATTATAATCGTACCCCATTCCACCTACCCACCATTCAATTGGAACACCTTCATACAATTGGGAGGGTTCCCTCAATGGGTTGTCGGATGAAATTTCTTAACATTCTTCGCTCATAATGAGCAGACTCTGTCGTGCAATGGCCAGTAACGGTGTAATTGTACTGTGAAACGAGATCGACAGATATTAAAGCAGATTAAATCCGCTTAATGAAGCCAAGTAATAAAATTACAACATTTAATATTTCTACGAATTTCTTGGTTGAAGAACAGACGGTGTTTAATTTTAATTAAATTAAAATTTTGAGTAAGTTTTCAAAAGGTCAAGATTTGATTTCATTTGAGAAAGGGATTCTTATAAAATCAAGCTTGTCTAACAACTTCAACTAGTGTAATATTAAAATAAACAAAGAGGCCATTGTTCAATTAATTAGAAAGAAGTTCAAGAATTATAAATCAAAAATCGAATCACAAACAAACACGTAACACAATCATAATTCAAAAAATGGATTCAAGAGATACAGGATGTAGATAAACAGAGAAAGAATAATAATTTACAAGGTAAAAAGTCGCCTATCAACGTGCATGAGCGAAGTCGTAGTGAATCACCTGGTAATGAAGACATCATTATAGAACCGGTTTCGATGGCCGAGGGGCTACGAATTACGACAGAAGCTTCCATTTTTCTTTTGTAGAATTATTTAACGCACGACTTGATCGTTAACTTAAATATTTGTATTTAAATCTTATCTCCGGAGACATGTTTCTACAGATTGTCGTCGGGATTCTCTCCATTTCTTAATTTTCTACGTAAATAAATAAAATAATCTTTAATTTATAGCAGTGACGAATGTCATCTTTGTTCTCCACGTGTTTATAATAATGTTCGTGTTTTTAATATTCTGCAATATTATCATATTGCAGAATATTTCTGCTATAAAATGGTCGCAAAAGATTTAAAATTCATCCGTCATTTCAAATGAATCTCACAGTGTGTTCTGATCCCCAAGGATACAAACAAAATAAGAAATGAGTTTCAATATTGATAACCTTTAAGTGTTATTTAAAAATGGGGGAGATTTGAAATATTTACTCCAAAGGATCTACTGTCAATTGAACAAAAATCGCTCAGGCGTTTAACCCGTAGAAATGTGATAAATATAACCGATATCATTAATCATACGAATAAAAATTTTGAAACCCTCTGTATGACAACCTCTAACCGAGGGTACATTATCATGCACGTTTAGGACGAAGGATAATAATATATTATGTCATCTTTCATACATAAAATATAACATTGTATTGAATTAAATATAATATTTTATTGAAAGGTGGGCGAGTTTCTTACCCTATCTATACTTACAAAAATATAAAAATAAATAATGTCTAAACAAAATAAACCAATTTCGTTTCAAATTAAATTTTATAGTCGTTACAATCAAAGAGCGGAACTAATCACTCTTGTAGCGGGAACGTGCTGTAATATGTAGTTTCTACGGTCGGTGCCTTCAAGACTAACTGCTAACATACAATTTGTCGATAAAAAAGGCTATATTATCGGTCGAGTACGACCAGTTCAGTGTTTATCGAAAACGTGTGAACGACCGACCTTTTTTTATTCAATTGTCAGTCAAATTCTGATGAAAGGACTTTCAGAACATGTTTAAATATTAACTAGAATAAATGATGAACTAAGTTTCGTGTCCCAGTTCGGATAAACCCAACTTACTCGTCACGTCTCTATCCCTTTCATAGTCCCTTTTTTGAAGGGCCCTATCTATTTAATTCATCTCTGGACTCTTTCAACGAGCGATCCCTGACCGCATTCAAGAAAGATATCGGTCACATGACGACCGCTGCGAAAGATTGAAGTTAAATTTAGTAGAAGACATTTATTTACTTATTCAGTGGTGTCCTCGGGTAATCATCTCCAAGGGTTACTGTAGCGATAGCAGATCATAGCTGATAATAATGTAATGGATTAACTTCAAATTAATGAACCGAAATGTTTTGTAGTTCGATTTCGCAGAAAGTTAGTGTTTTAGGATTACTTGTCCATAAACTTATTAGAAGGGACGGGACGGTTCCGTGTGGTGTCATACGTAAAAGTATAGCACCATCCCATTTCTTCCCGTGGGTGTCGTAGAAGGCGACTAAGGGACTTACTAGAGAATGGGCAGCAGCGTTCTCTATGCATTTGACCACCATACTGCGGTCGCCAACCCGCCTGCCAAGCGTGGCGATTATGGCAAATCCCCCTTTTTGGGGGAGGCTTATGTCCAGCAGTGGACGTCTTACGGCTGATATGATGATGATGATGATGATACTTATTAGAGTATTCAGAAGCCCAAACCTCTGGCAACCAATCTTACCAATGGGTATCGTATTACCCAGTAACTGCGTCGTGGATCAGATAGGCAGTCACTCCATGGTCACTGGTACTCAGCTTCATCCGGTTGGACTGGAATCTGACCCCAATATTGTAATAGACGCTAGGCAGATGAGGAGGCCTGTGTCTTAGCTGTGGGGACATTATAGGCTGATTTTGCTGCCCTTATATTATTGCCATTGTCAATCGTGATGAAAAAATATTTGATGATTAAATTATTTTTCCCTTTTTACACGCTTTATATTAGCTTCGCCTGTATGTTTGTTTGTAACCGACTCCTTTGGACTTGATTTCGACCCACTTCAAATGGTCAGCTTTCATTTAAACTTTGTAGACTCATCGAGGACCGATGACAATTCAATAATTAAATATAGAGAACTGAAAAATCACGCTTTTGTATTTAGCAGGACTAAAAAATAGAAAATAAATAATAGATTAAATTTTACTTTCATAAACCTAACTAGAAACCACGGTAACCCTATATAAAACATAAATATTAACGGCGGTCCCTAAACCCATTTAGATAGCCTACAAAGCAAACATAATAATATTTGCAATGAAAAGCCTATAACAGCTCAGCCAAATATCTAGCGTGTAGCAATTAAACAAAACACACAGAGTATTTTCTATGTTACCGCAATAAAGGGTAGCCAATGTACCCCTGTTGCATATCGCCATGCGGTTTCCATTACAGAGGTGTGCTATTAATGCCATCGGTTCGTGTAATGGTCTTTGCTACCATTAAGCTACCCCATAATATGGTGCTTTTTTAATGTAAACTCAACAAGCAGAATTGTCATTTTTACTGTCAGATAGGCGTACGCTATGTTTTTTCTTGGGTTCCATAATTTTGTTTTATCGGTTTCATTATATTTTCGTTCAGGGGTCAATTTGGTGGGTGACATTTGTTGCTGTTTGCTTAGTTTGTTATTTTTGGTTCTGGCTTGATGGTTCCGATAATAAATCATGGTCTTTTTTACTGTTTTAATGACGTAATTAATTTTGCATAAATAACAATGAGGTGTAATGACTGGCCAGATGGCAGATATTTATTTTTTCTTTATGACATTTTTTTTCATTAGAATTAAGATAACGGTATCATTAATTCATAATGTAGGTAGGAAATTAATGAATCAAATTCGTACATACTCTGGTATGTCGATTTTTTACATAATTTAAATAGGTAACATTATTTCCCGCAGCGATAGTATAAAAAAATCCAGGTTAGTAACAATCAAATTTTTAACAAAGACGAATTTTGGTTACTGGGTGGTGGTATTTGCCAAATCGAACTAATGGTTTCTTTGACCAATTTATTGTATCCTTTGTAGTTCAAGTTGTAGTTCTGAAGTCCCATCTCTAAATCAATATTGATCAATTTAAATGAACAGTACTTATCAATATTCATATAAATGGAACATATTTATCACGTAATTATTATTTCTAGGTATATTTCGTTAAAAATACCAAACAGAGCATGAGTAGTAAAATTTGCCGAAGCCACTGTAATTACTTTGGCCTAATCTAAATTAATTGCAAGTTCATAACATAATGTGTGTATACGATCAAATTGTTTGCCACCAAGCAATTATTTTAATTTATCTTTTAACCAAACCCGACATTTACATAGTAGATTTTTTTTTTAGTTACAACACCCGTCGCGTCGCTTAGTCAGGCCTAATTTAGGCCTAAAAGCTAGACATAATCAGCTTACAAAAAGTATAAACTTTGACTGTAGTATGAGTAATGCCATGAGAATTTATTTAAGGATTCCTTTTAACACTAATAACAGACTAAATAAGCCAGAGGTTGGTTGTTTAGAGTTTTGAAGGTCAAATATTTACAAAAGGTATCTTTATTTGCAGAGACAAAAGAATGTCGTGGAATTGAGGCGTAGACTTTTGAGTTTAAAGTACTTTTGGTGGTTTTAGTGTTGTGAATATTAAACTATGTCTAAGGTGAATAGTCGGACTATGGGTGCCTTAACCGTGGTCGTCCGATGGTCGGTCCTAATGCTGATAGCTGTCAGTTGGCACGTCAACTCGCAGACAGTGCAACAGACAACGGAAGTGGACAATTCTTATAATTTTTATTATGAGCAGCCATGTTGTTCTGGAGCTGGTGTTTCGAAGAGTAAATACCACATGCGACACAGACGAGGTAAGTGTTTTTTATACAAAATAATAAGCTGAATGGAACTATGAAGTTGTGGTCTACAAAAAGTTTTACCTCAAACCGGATAACTAGCTTACTTTGTCATTCCAATACTTATGTATTTATATTTAGAAAATAATATAACGTCAAACAAAAGGTCGTTTTATGTTTTTAATGATCATAATACCGCGCACCAATATCTGCTAAATCCGATAAAAACATAATGCCTTAGAAATAATGGTACGAGTCACATTGATTGAGTCGTTACTCAAAACTGAAATAATAATATCATTCATCTTGATTACTGTATACCTCAGTATATTAGGTAGGTATAATGACTAATTCAAAATCTGTGATTCACGAGATTCGTGACATAAAATACTCAAAGTCACACACACACACGCACGTGACAAGTACTCATATCACTAACACATTCAAAATTGAGACGCTTTCAAGGGTACATGACGTCAAGTGAGAAGGAAATATATGTAAATATACCAGAGGGAAAGAGATAAAGCTCGCCTTTTGTTTCATTGCCCTCCCCGTGACGGAGAGAGTGAAGATTTTAATACAGTTGTAGTTAATATTTTCCCTTGTGAGTAAGCGACTTCTTACTTGTACTATTTATTACTTTATTAGTTATGTATTGGAAAAATATGAAGAATTAACTTTAGATGGTAAATTAACTTTCTAAATTTGACTAAAAAGTTGAATCGAAAACTAAATTATACGGTTTTACACTAAAACTGCATTCTTTTAAGTTTTCTTTGATAAAAATTGATTGATTCTGTGATTTTTAACTAATGTGACGTCTGTCACATTATTATTGTGTCCTTTTATTTGGTAGAGACGGTAATCGGTGCAGGAAAACATTATGAAAAACTTTTAACAAAAAAAATCAACCGACTTCTGAAAAAACTAATGTTTTTTCAGAAGTCGGTTGATTTTTTTTGTTAAAAGTTTATATCTATGTAATCATAGTGAAAAATTACTTTAATTTCGGAAATCGGTGACTTTGATATGTATTTTTGAAATTAAAATTATTTTTCACTTTGTAGTGTTTTTTCGGAAGTCGGTTGTTTTTTTTTTGGTAAAAGTTTTTATTTTCACTTTTTATTTATAGTACCTACCCCACTAATTTGAAATTTCTTCATCCTTGGGGTCAAAAAAAAAACATACTTACGCGATAGCAGCGATCGCGGTTGATTTACTGTTATTTTTTGAAGAGTTCCGTTGTCTGTCTCCGGAAACGCTTCATCAGATCTATATGAAATTGAAATGAGACCACTCGAAAAGCACCGGCTTTCAAATAAAAAAAAAAAAATCATCAAAATCGCTTCACCCAGTCGAAAGTTCTGAGGTAACAAACACAAAAGAAAACACACAGACGAATTGAGGACCTCCTCCTTTTTTTGAAGCCGTTAAAAAAACCGGCCTGTCCCGGAACCAAGAATTCAAAAACATGTGACATCTACCAATCCGCACCCCCTCTCCAAGAGGAGGACACCTATGTCCAAGCAGTGGGATGATTATGGGCTGATTGTGCTTATGCTTTATTTGGTAATGAGAAAAGACTCGACAGGATATTCTAACCGAGAGCCACTACAATAGTATCTAAGTAAATTGGTGAAGGATTTGTATTCTATAGGGCCCAATTACTTACCATGGGTGTAGTAAGAGCATTGAGTGAAAGAGACATAACATCACCTACTTATTTAAGTTCACTACACGGAACTTGTTTAAGTTCCGTGTGGTGCCGGACGTAAATGAATAGCACCATCCCATTTCTTCCCGTGGGTGTCGTAGAAGGCGACTAAGAGACTCACTAGAGAATGGGCAGCAGCGTTCTCTATGCATTTTACAATCATACTGCGATCGCCCAACCCGCCTGCAAAGCGTGGCTATTATGGCAAAACCCCCCTTTTGGGAGAGGCCTATGTCCAGCAGTGGATGTCTTTCGGCTGAAATGATGATGACTTAAATAATTAAGTCTACCTTAAAATTCTCACTTAAAATCCAGGTCCCAAACAAAAATGGGAAAGGCTGCTTAACAGTGGCGTGCACCGCGTTTTTAGATAGGGTAAGCAGAAAAGAAAAAAGGCAAGAAAAAACAGAATAACCGGTTGCTGACGCTGTATGCAACCTGTGAGGCCATCAAATGAATCTCATTGTTTTTTACTTTATCTTCAGTTTGTGCTAATGATAAATCCGTTGTACAACTACTTTTCACGATCACTTGCTATTGTTTTTTTTTTCACCGAAAAATAGTTTTGAAAACGTATAATGTGTTTTATCCATACACACACCACCTGAACAACTTTCACAGTGAATATTATCTATTTTTCACACTATTATCAACGTTAAAAATAAAATCTTAAAAACATGCTATCATAACTCACAACCAAAACAAATAATTCAAATAACGGCGACGGAATTTAAAAATAATGCGCTAATAAAGTAATGGTTGTTTATGTAGCGACAATTTATAAAACAATGCTACTTTTTTAAATAGTCGCATAAACAACTTTGTTCGGAAAACTTCGGTAAGTTTCGTAATTCGTCGTGTAGTAAAAAAGCGTAAAAGCCAGTGACTACCCTGTACGGTTGTGTGCGTTATTTGTTACATTGTATGCCACGTATGTATAGGAACGCACGCCCAATAAACTGCATGACCACGAGAGCACACATATAAACATCAAGACCCGAATAGTTTGAGTCTCTACCGATGCACTAGTGCCCATCGCAATGCGAAGTTGCGTCAAACTTGTACGAACGAATGGTATCGCATCGATGATGCTACTGATAAGACCGACGCTCGACAGGTGGAGCTGATTTATGAATAAAGATTTTTTGGTACTATAATATTAGTTTTAAACATTTATTTGATTTATGTAGGGTAGGCAGTGTCTTTACGTGTTTCTGGACTGCACGCCACTGCTGCTTAGTAACTTGACAGGAAATTCGAATAAATGTTACGAATGAAAAAAATTTGTAACTTTAATTTTAACTGTATATACATACTAAATCAGCCTATAATATTCGCATTACTAGAGTACAGGCCTCCTCTCTGTGAGAAGGAGTAAGCCATAAGCCACCACATGGGCCTAGTGCAGTTGTTGGATGCCATATTGTATCGTCATCTGTTTAGCCTTTTCCAAACTATGTTGGGGTCGGCTACCATTCTAACCGGATGCAGCTGATTACCAGTATTTTACATGGAGCGACTGCCTATCTGACCTCCACAACCCAGTAACTGGGTAATACGATACCACTTGGTAAGACTGGTTGTCAGACTTTCGGGCTTCTAACGACCCGTAACGACTGTCAAAGATCCACAAATGACAGCCGGGACCAACGGCTTAACGGGCTTTCCGAGGCACGCGGGGTCTTGGTATGTAAAGATGGTCACCTATCCACAGACCAACCGCGGCAAGCGTAGCTTAACCTAATCGATCGACCCGTGCGGCTAATATTACTTAGCCACAAGCCCCTGCCCATATTGTATGTCTTAGAAATTTTAGTTCTAGAACATGCCAAACATGTTATTATTTATTCCATATACAAACTGTATATAAAATAACGTGATTGTACTAGATAATTCTTTTTATTTTAAATTATTTAAAATACCTACAGCTCAAATGTAAAAAAAAACATTGTCTTCATGAAGAACTTCATAACCTTCTTAACATTCATTGAAACGCCAATAAAATGTCACTTTTTCTTATGTTTCCCTGAACTGTTGTGAGCAGCTGCCAAATGATTATAATAATTAATCATACCAACTAAACATTTTCCAATAAATCTCTGAAATTCCAATTACATCACCAAGTTTACAGGTGACAATTTGAAATTATTGTTATTACTGTTGCGGCTTTAGTTGGGTTAGAGACGTGGTCATCCTAAACCACAATATTAATGTTAAATTTACCGCTTCCATTAAACATTATGGGCTTAAACAGTTTGTTGGGGGCTTAATGAATTCCAAACTTGTATCATTAACCATCGCTGCACTTAATGAATAACACTTTATGTGTAACCGCAGTTTGGACATAGAGATTAATGTTAATGCTAACATAATGGGAACAATTTGCAATTGAATTTATTTGCTGGGGTTCCTCAAGGTTCCAATTTCGGAACATTCGTCTTGTCAAACAAATAGTCTTTAAATAACTCACTCATGTTAATTTCGGTATAGTATTACTCAGTAACTGGGTTGTGGAGGTCAGATAGGCAGTCGCTCCATGTAAAATACTGGTATTCAGCTGCATCGGTTTAGAGTGGAAGCTGACCACAAGATAGCTGGCAAAGAGGCTAGGCAGATGATGATGACGATAACATGTTCATTCCTACCACTACTTCCAACTTTACAAAATGTCCACAACAAAATTAGATTTCAAATAACAAAATAAATACAAACAACAATTTAAATAAAACCTCGAAACGAAACATGTCCACTCAAAAATATTAAACTCGACCGTTTAAAAAGTACTTAGCGAAACGTGACCCTTTTATATGACATTATTTAACGTTGTCTATACATTATGTACGGGCACACGCTTGGACAACTTTCGTAAAACATTGGTTCCACTAATGACGGCCGCCTGAATACTCCACCAAAGAATGATCACAAACTTATTCATCCCTTTATCCGAGCGGGGTATTTGAAGGTTTCAACCCTTGTAATTAGCAACACGCTACTAATTCGGGCTGTTTTATTATTATTATATGTAGTTTGTGGCTTGAATGGTCTTCTGCTATTTGAATACCCCTGTCCAGGACATTTTAAAAAGCAAAGCAGGCCTCTATAACTCCGTTCAAACTGTTACTACTACATAAAATCGTAACTTATTTTCAATGAAAATGTGCTGGCATATTCCGATACTTTTAAATTAGACTCTTCGATATCGGTTACACATTCGAAATGGAGTATTTTTAAACACTCTCGTAGTGCTTTGCTCCATTTTTAAATAGGTTCGGGCGTTTAGGCTATAAAATTGCATGCTACACTGTTTTGCATTTCAGTAGGGAAGTAAAAAAAAAAAAACTACAATGAGTTGTACAGTAGCGAATTTTAGGCTGCTCGAAAAATACATGAAGAGGAATCATGTAGTGTTAGAGTTAATGATTTTAATTAACTTTATAAAATGTCTGAATATTCTTTCGCAGTTTCATTTTCATTTAGTGGTGCAGGCATCGAAATATTATCGTACTAAATGTGAAAGTTTGCATGATCAGATGTTTGGATGTTTGTTACTCAATTACGTAAAAATGGCCTAACGGATTAGGAAAAAATTTGGCACACAGATTAATATGGAATAAAACATAAGATTATTTTTATCCCAGTGTTAAGTTCTCGTGGGATAATTTCCGACCTCACGCAGGTGAAGCCGCTGACAAAAGCTAGTAAAAAAAGAGTATATTGAAGTCATAAATAATTATGCGTTTCAGTACCTATTATAGGTGTAAATGTGTTTGGAACATACATTTTGAATTTGATACTTACTGCGGTTATGGGAATGGAAAAGGCTAGGTAGATTGAGGGTGTATCAGAGAGGGTTGGGCATTTTTAAGAGTGCGGTATAGACCATCAACGTTCTCCATGGGACCAACACTAACTGAACCACTTTCTGCATGGGACCAATTCGTAATCGTGTAAAAATAATATAATCAGCCGACCTCTATACATTTGGCTCGAGTGGGTGTAAAAGTTTTGAATGGGACTTTTGGTCCCATGAAGAAAGTTGTTGAGTTTCTCTATCTTTAAATATGACCACACTTTTCTGGTACATACTGTATAGCTACAAAACACATCTGCATCCCCAAATTCTAAAGCTATTGAGATATTATAATGATCCAATTTCACCGCAGAGAATATACAAAATTTAATAAGAATTCCAACAAAAAAGCGAATGTAGACATGCATGCGACGTATGCAGCTGACGCCAAAATATGGGTATATTATGATGTCCCTAATCTGCTTCACGGTCTGTTGGCCGGGTCGCCTCTCTCGATAACAATAACCGACTTAATACGCCCGATAATCGGTTTTCGCTATTCCAAAACATCCGTGATTGACACTTTTGATGACGTTTGAGCCGAAGCAAACGCCCCTGAGTTCACCAATCGTTTTCCATTACGCTACGAGGGGAGTTTACATTTGCAAATAACATATAGAGCCGAATGATTTGTGCAAGTGGTTTTGGCAAATAGCAAAATTGTGTTTGATTAATTGTGGTAGTTACGAATGGACTGAGTAATGTTTTGATTTTGATTTTATGTCGTTTCTATCATGATTTATTGCACAAAAGCTGGAAGATAGTTTTGTGAAAGCAAAATTGCTGTTGCTCCTAAGATTTCGTACGAATTAATTAAATGAATAAGTAGAAACTTTTGTGGAGGATTACACAGTTGCTCTCATGCTAAGGTCTACGAGTACTTAAGAAGTATTTTATTATCTAATTACTCATTAAAACACGCGGGTTTCACCTTTTTAAAATGCTGTGACAAGCAGTTAAAGTTGTAGGTCTGCTTAACCGAGAATGACACTTCAACGATTTTACTGAAATCTAAAATTAAGCATTCATTTGCTTAGAACTTTATAGTCAGATTAAAATAAACTGTAGTCCACCAAGCCAAACAAAAGTCGTTACAACCCAAGAAACGACTACAAACACAAAAGAACATAATATTTAACTAAAGTAGCGAACTCGCTATTTCAAACTTAAGTGACCATGAACTGAAACACTCAAAACGATCCAAGAGTAAGCTGGATGAGTCTGAGAGGCAAATGTCCATGCTAGTGGCGAGCAAACAAAAAAAGAATACGCACAGGCCGAGTTGAAAGAAAGAGCGCACTCAACCAGGCAAAAGCGAAAAAGGTAAAAAAGAATCACACAATAAGTGAAGGAGGCAGACGGTGCCACGTCCGGACTAGACGAAACTTGGGCGAACAAACTGACCGCTTTGACTCACTGACCACTCATTTGATGCCTTCTAACTGGGGACTCATTTACTGCCGTTTTTTATCTTTTAATTTGATCGCAAGATCTATTGACAATGCTACCGAGGCGTTTAACAATAGCGTCGAATAAAAAGAGGCGAGTAAACTATTTTACGGACATGATACTTGAACAAACAAGCATGAATTGCCTTGGTAATTTTACAATTTTTGATGACATTTCCTTTACTTTGGTGATCAAAGATTACTGCAGTGTTATAAAACATAAGCAGATGTAGAACAACGTGTGGACTTCTAAAATGACGACGATTACGTCGTCTTAAAGCAAGAAGTTAAAGTTCAAACATATTACATTTTTGCCATAAGGCAGTGTCCGTTGCTTTCGTGGGATACATTTAAACCGATGACTACAGAAGGTGACCCTACAATTTTCGTACTATTTTCTCCGCTGTCCCACACAAGGTATCTGACACACGACACCAAACAACGAACAAGATGACATTACTTATTTCGTATACAGGTTTGCCACAAAACATTTTGCTTAAAATTTAGTCACGTAGTCATGAGGGGTGTCCCATGTCGCATCTTCAAACCATTGCGATGGTCCATTGTATTCTCGCGAGACAAAAGGGTTGAGCACCCTCCAAGGAAGCTTACCTTCGTCAAACCGCTTTTTGGAATCAAACGTTCAGGTATTTGGAATAGATTGGAACATTTTATCTCATGTTGTTGGTTCAGAGAGATTACACGATTCCTTAACGTATGTGGGATGTATTGTTGCTAATATGTGTTTCGAATTTGCTACCTAACTTGTTCCAGTATTCTTTGTATTATTAATAGGTATATTCTCTTGCTATTTATACTTTAACCTATTTGGTTGCGTGAACTTTGGTAGTTGAAAATATTCGACGAATATCATTCAAAGTTACTAAGTGAAAACATTAGCATGCCACATTACTGTTTGTTTAGATAAAATAACAGAAATTCTAAATTATTTTATAGTAAAAATATTTTAGTAAATTATTTTATAGTAAAAATATTTTAGTAAATTATTATTATTAATAGTAAATTATTTTATAGTATAAATGGCCTCAAAATATCACCGTAAACATGTTACGCATAATATTTGACCAAAATAACCAAAAATAGCTTTGTGCTTGATTAGCACAAATGTAGTTAGTTAATTTATTTCAGATACAGTTTGACAATTTTTTTGATAAAACATATTATAAAATAAGGTGCATTCCAAGTTATTACGTTCATTTTTGTTTAATCGAAATTTAAAACAAGGTGCAAAGATTCGCACAGAAATTTCTCAGTTGTAATAAGTAAACCGAACACATATTTCAACGAAGCAATTTTCGGGTGACGATTCCGACAGCGTAATGGACTTCGGTATTTTCTGTAACAACGTCTTGTTACCCCCACAATTTGGTCCACGGTTTGTTATCGTACATATAAAAGAGATTAAATATCATGAAACAGAAACTCTAGCTAAACAAACAGTTACTTTGGTCCGCATTCTTCCTCGCTCCCCATTTGCTCCGCAAAATGACCGTATTCAAAAGCAAGCGTTGCGGACACTGCTTTGCAGAAGTTTAATATAACTGAAAGCTGTTACTGACGGTTTTTAAAAGCGCTTCAATGTACGTGACGCATACCAGTATTTATTACCAGAACATTAAAGGAGAGAATTTCGGTTAATGGAGTGTCAATGACAAAAATACTTTGTTTGCTTCCGACATCGAATTGGAAACTGTGCCTTTTTAACCATAAAATGATTTAACATTCAACGTATTCCAGAATGTTTTAAATATAGGCCTATTAACGTTTCAAGGGTAGTTAAGTAATTCATTGCAGTTGCATGTTGTGAGCTATTTTCGGATACATTTTGTCGATGAAACTGCCCTGATAACGATGCAACATCATATGAAAATAAAGCGTCCATTGTTAGTGAATATTGCGTGAAGTAATGGGAAAAATTCGGAGTTTTATAAACTGGTTTTATGCTTGCATACTCTGTGAGGTGAACAGATAGACCGGGTGGCGTGTGGCAGTTGATTTGGTTGAATGTTTGGTGCATTTATCATTCATGTCGGAGCCAAATCCCCCGTATTTCGTTGAGATCATTGTGGGCGAGCCATTGGCATATTACCTTGCTGGCAAGTATTCGCGAATGTATTCATCCTACTCGAAATTAAATTCACTACGGATTACGTGTGTATGATAAATTCATATTAAAGTAAGAATGCGGTCAATCGCATTCTTACTTAAATGCAGGAGGTATCCTACCGTTAGCAATATTGTTGTCTAATAAAGTCTCTTTTCCTAGTCTTCTAATGTAATTATTATTTTACTAACAGACCTACTGTTTAATTAGAAAGGATTTAATTAACATAATAAGATTAAATAAATAACGATAAAGTGTAAACAAACGTGCTAATTAGGAACAGTGCATTTGTTCTGTTATACAGTCCAATAATAATAATTGCGTTACGCCCGGAGCGTAATTTCATCGATAACTTCAATTTACGCGAAACGTTATTGCGAACTAATTAATAAAATTATTTTAATTTTACATGTGCATACAATCATATACGTTGGAATAACAATCCGTCATAATTTTGACGTAATCAGTTTATTTAAAGCTACAGATGACATGTAAACCAATATAACTTTAATGAAGTCGGTAATGAGCTCAAAATTATGTGCAATATTAAATTAATGATTGATTTGGTTTAATTGTGGTTATTTCTTGATAATTACTTTTAGAATAAAAGGATCAGAAAGGAGGGGTGCGTCTTATAACGTATAAACTCATTTGGTCTAATTTCATTTTATTATCGTTCATAAGATATAATCAACGTGAGATATACCAACTGTTGATATAATTTCTTTACATATAACATTTATTTATTCTAAAACTTAATTAGTATAACTACCAACTTTTCTTTGTGTTTTTAAGTAAGCGTTTTCATCATATTAGACCAAATAAGTTTTATATCTTTTGAGTGGTATGTCAAACGATGTTATTTTTAATGTATGTTATGCTTAAAAAAAATAGTTATTTTAAAACTATATCAATCGTTCATTATATTAACTAATCGCTATATTAAATAAAAATATAGGTTCCGTTGTTATATGATGTTAATATTAGAGATTTTGTTGTTTTATCATCTATTACTTACCCATAAAGGAGTATATCTCCTCTAGTATATCTGCTACGGCTCTCCCTGTTAAAAAATGAAAGTAGGTACTATTTGGATTGTATGAACAGGCAAAGTTACGTTAATTTTCCAGGAAACACTTAAAATCGCACCCAGAAAAAAGGTTTTTCGAGACTCATAGCATAGAAACGAGCACCAGCCAGACTATTTAATTAAATACTACGTTTTCTTTACAACAAAGTTTCCTTCACATAACATGACATCGTAATACAATTACGCCTTTCACATACCTACCCAGTTGTTATACACCACAAGTCGTGCAGTGCACCGAAATCTAAATTAAATTTCGTTCAGTACTTTATCTCCTTTGCCAGCGGGACCTTGAGTTAGGCCACATTAACTGTATTAAGGCCGCTTTGTTCACTTTAAAACAATTGTGGCAAAGAGGAGAGAACCCACAAATTCCACTCGTAAAACACTCATCAGGAACTCCGCTGACGTCTGATGCCCGCCATTGTTGCCGAAAAGCATCAAAATTCTTCGCGTCTGGAAAATTTCATCCTTTGTGCGGCGAATGGCCGAACATTGAAGCCTCACAAGTTACTTACTTAATCTCTGCTCCTCCCCCTTTGTGTTCCAGTCATCAATACTTTTGGAAATTGCACCTCGAGCAAGTTCTGGGACTGGCTTGTTCGTGCTTATTGGGGGCGGGATTTTGCCTCGCGGCGTGCAGCTCAGTCCTTTGAGTTTCATTATGAACAAAAGGATTTTAGTGATTTTTGGAATGTTTTTCTGAAATTTTTATTTTATTATTCTGCCTTACATCTTTTACTATATATAGAGCAGATACATCGACGCGCAAACTATATCCATGCATTCAGCATATGATTTTAAGCACCTAAAAGTAAAAAAAAAAAAAAAATGTTCTGTTTCATAGAAAAGTGTACGCGGTAAAAATGTCCGGAAACTGCATTATTTTTTAAATAACCGACTAAAAATTTAAACGTGGTGTCAGAATGGGGTACTAATTCCATCGTTTGCGTCTCTGTCCTTGCCACTCCATATTAATATTTTTCTAATCTAGGATATTTTACGTTTTTTTTTTTCGGACAGTCATAAACACACATCTTCGTGTTCCGCTTGCTTTATCTTTATGGGGTGCTCTAAGTGCCTATTGATGAAAGGTTTGTACAACAAATGCCAAGGATTTCTGTTCAACCAGATTGTCAAGTTTTTATACAAGGTCCGAAATATTGTGGTCATTTAATAATGACTAAGACTATCATTCCAATCCTACTGCTGTATTGCTCATCCAATCATTCACTCATAATCCGTCTAATAAAATTGTACTGAAATAATTTCGTTTTAATAAAGCAGTAATAGGAACGATCCTGACAAACCGTTTTTAACGCAATAATAATAAATCTTTCTTGCAGCAGCTTGTCCCCGGACGTTCTCTTAAAATTTCGTTTGCACGAATAATGGAATAAGTTTAATTAGTTTCCTCTGCAGAGGAGCCTAGTCTTAATTAAGCTTTGGTTTCAGCCATAATGTTAGAAGTCGCTGTTTGTTTTCGACGCCTACAAACGAATCCTATTCTACTTGCTAATTCTAAATATTTGCTTTAACGAGCAAGCCAATTGTTGTTTTTTGTCGCTTTGATTTTGTTCTTTTCAACCGACTGACAACGGAACTCGTAAAAAAATAACAATAAATAAACCGCGATTGCTGCTATCGCAATTTCGTCACCCCAAGGATGATGAAATTTCGAATTAGTGGGGTTACTATAACTAAAAAGTGAAAAATAAAAACTTTTTCCAAAAAAAACAACCGACTTCCGAAAAAAACACTACAAAGTGAAAAATAACTTTAATTTCGGAAGGCGGTGACAAAAAATTTAAGTATATATCCAAAGTCAACGCCTTCCGAAATTAAAGTTATTTTTCACTTTGTAGTGTTTTTTTTTCGGAAGTCAGTTGTTTTTTTTTGGAAAAAGTTTTTTTACAGTAGATTACAATTTTATTTCAAGAATCTAAGCTAGATAGATAGATTAGAAAAACTGAGAGAAGTTTTCTTAAAAGTATTAAAAATTAGCAGTAATAGCTAATCTAGTAATTTGAACTCTGGATAACTTTGATTAATGTAGGAACCTGTATAAGTAATAGGTTACTATTTTGTTCTCTTCTAATATAAAGCAGTAACTGTTTCGGTGTCACATACAATAAAAACAAAGACCGAGCGTCTTCTTTGTCGAGTCTCCTTTTATTCGAATGCAATCCGCTTTCGTCAAAGGTAATTCGATACGTGGATCTTGTTCGTTTTGTGTTCGCACTTAAGCATTGCGCCTTTAGTTTGTTTTAGCCGTAACTTTATACTCGCGAACTTCGCGCCCCTATTGACACTTCCAATCAAAACATGTGAATGGAATCAATGGACGGTTTCTTTGTCTTTTTTCGGTTTTTGGGAATCGATAAACAGGGTTGTGTTGTGAATGGATTAAAATAATGTGAATAGTGGTGTTCGTTGCATTTGGCTTTGTAGTGTGTTAGGATGGTAATGCATTTTACTGTTTGCTTTTATGATTTTGGAATGTGCAGTTGGTAAAGTTTGAACTGAATTGAGAATACAAAGTAGGTATAAGTTAGCCATATTATTAAAAATTATAAATCTAATAGGTACTGAAAAACCAATAAAACGAAAAACCGAAACGGTCCACTCAACAAAAGCACTCAATCAACAGAACAATAACATAACAAAGTATTTGATCCATCATACGATGATTTGTAAAAATACCGAGCAAATCATTTGAAAAGGTCGAATTCACTTGATTCGTGAATTAAACATCGATCTCGCCGTATTAACCGTACGTTTACGATCATCGATATAAATCGTCTGATATCGATGCTATAAAACAAACCGCAGGATTACCGATTTAAATTCGTCGATATCAAAGCAGTTAAAGGGGGCCTTTATAAATTAACGGCGCCAATTTCCCTAATGACATTGTAAAAGGAAAGTTTACGATTAACGATTTTGATTTTCACGATTGTATCGTTATATTGGCTTGTAATGTTGACGTCAATATCATTCATTTCCTTACGAGCAAGCTTAACGTAATTTTTACTTGAAGATTCATGTATTCCCTTTGAAACTAGTGGTAATTTTTAATTCGGGAAGCAAAAGTAAATGTTAAATAAAATCAGCAAATGTTTTGTACTTGTATCTTAAAATGGGTACCTACATACATACCATTCAAATATATGTATTTCGGAAGTAAGACAATTATAAAAGAAATAGAATATAAATTAACGAAGGCGTTAATAATAGGCCTGAAGCAAAAAACAAAAAATATCCACAGGCCCTAACGAGTATGTTGAAAAACTTTTTTAATAGGAAGTAACAGTGCTTTTAAAATATAAAATACAGAACGCTAAGCTTTGCCCGCGGTACCCCGCGGGCAAAGGTTGGCGTTACAATTATATATTGATTCCCAACAACGGATTTAAATGATTCACAGACAGTATTGTGATGTTGATAGAACATAACAATAAAAAACCAAACAATGTTTCAATTCTGTGAAAAATCAGATTGATAAACATCAAAAAGCCCGACGGGATGTCGAAAACGGTAAAAGTAATAAAATTATAACTAAAACATTTTCACAAAGAATTTCCAAGGTCAGGAGTTTCGAGAAAGGAACTTGAAAAACTTAACTTGTAAAGGGACTTTATGGAAGGAAGAAATGAGGAGTTTTAAAATGTCAATGCTTACTTAACTGAATAATTTACAAAAGCCAAATGTCACGCAGACGAACAATTATTCAACCTTGTCAAGTCTAAAAATTAATTATTCAACACCCTGATCAATTAAAAAGAACAGGGTATTGAAAAAGTCAATACTAATAAAGTTAAAACAAAAAGACTTTTCATCAAAGATTTGCAAGGAGAAAATCAGACGAAAAACAAAAACGTTAAAAATACCCCAAAGGAGGAAGATTAAAATGAAAAAGATGTTGATGAATGCACGATTAATAAACTATATATAGCAGCTAATAAACTAATAAAAAATTCCAAAGTTATTATTTTTGTAAAGCAATCACGTCAAACGCACGAACAAGGTTTCAATCTTGTAAACTCAAGGTAAGGTAAGGTTTGTTAGAAAATTAATTATCAAGTGCCTTTATCAGGTGATCGGCCTGAGGGCTCCGTGTTTCAATCGGGATCTTACGGTATTTACTTAGATTTGATTCGTGCAATCAAAAACAAATGTCCCGAGATTGTTTCGTGTAATTAAACTTGGGGCTCTGATCGTGTTGCGTTAGGGAATGACGTTGATATGAATTTTCAGGTCGATAATGTGAGATATTGAAATTTTGGTGACACTAGCTTTTGCTAGTGACTTCGCCCGCGTGAAGATAAAAAAATATCCCACGGGAACGTACTACTGCGATGAAAAGTATCCTAAATGTTAATCTAGGTTATGAACTTTCTGTGTGCCAAATTTCATCCAAATTCGTTTAGCCGTTTTAGCGTGATTGAGTAGGTAACAAACATCCAAACATCTAAACATAATATCTAAACATCCAAACTTTCACATTTTTAATATTAGTAGGATTTCTACTTACTATTTCTTGTACGGGTTTACTGATTTTTTTTTTTTACTGTAATCTTCTCTATAAATCTCTGATGTTTGTTTCCGTGGTTATGATTTTCGGCACAGTGTTTATCGTTGCCTCTATCATCAAATTGTTTGCGACAATAATGTTTTTTTTTTGTTACCCACGATGATTTAACCGTTAAACTTAAATTCACTTCTCATTTTCTCACTCCGTTTAACAAGTAAACAATTATTATTTCTCTACATAAATGGTTTTCTTGAAAAGAATCCATAATATGCTTATCCAATTGATTTTGATTGTTTAACGTTATTATACTTAATAGAATAAAAAATGCTAAAATTTAAGTAACTCCCGTCAGATATCCATTACTAGGATTGTCGATTACGCAGACGTCTGCCATTACCAATCACAAAACAGCTTTGTCAGCATTCAAATACGAACACGTAGTAAGCTATTTTCAATACAAATTAAGTTAATGATTTTTTATATATTTAAAGCATTTTCGATGCGAATATTGAGTAGATAAATATAGACATGATATTCACTTTAAAAAGTAAATAAATAATTACGTTTCTGAAACGCCAAAGATTTGACATTATTAGAAACATGCACATTATGTTTGAAGAGTGAAGAGATAATTTGAACAGACTTTATGGGGAAAGGTCTGCTTTAATATTTATCTTGATATTCGTGTGTTTATTTAAATGCTTTAAATAAGAAACAGAGGCATAATTACCTTATAAAATGTTGACTTGAATAGCATGAGCTTTTCGTGTCTCCTAGACCGAACGAGTGTCAAGTGCTGTTACATTCTGAAACTATTAATCACGACGACACCAGTGCTAACCACAATAATATGAAACTTTTAACTTAATTAAAGCAGCCGTCTTTTATCAAAGATCTGTATATCCCGTGCCTTCATTAAATTAGTGCCAACCCCACAAATAGGTAATGTCGGCTTCCCAAATTATATAACTTTATTGTTATTCTTTTTTACTTTGTTCCCCCAAACTAACGTAAATTGGCTTGGGATCACGCCACTGTTACGATAAACTGCGCTATTGGATTGGTTTGTTGTGGCTTTGTACCAGTTTTTATGTCGGGAATATTACTCAGAACCGTTTTCGCGATCACAGACTTTTTGATAAAGCTAGTAAATAATTTTATTTGGGGTTATTGTGGCGTAACTGTAATGGAAAAGGAAATTCGGAGAACTGTAATAGCCGAATATTTTATTGTGACTCATAGAATGAAGCTATGAGACCGTAAATATTCTAGTGTGTGCGGCGCTTTTAATATTTTTGTGGCTTCTGTTAAAGCTAGCCTAAGGACATACAAGCCAGGCGTATCAACAAATTTCATATCCTTTTTCAGAGCTTACGATTATATGAAAATGGGTTAGAATGAAAATCCTTCAAAATTCTTGGGATTGTGACTGTGTAAGTGTGTCAATGATACAGTGGAGTGTTATTATTGCTAAAAGCTAGAACGAAACGTGAATCAGAGGGCCTACTCCACACGCGAGATGACCCTAGTTTCGGCCGAAGTCCGTAAATTCGCCTTTCCTATTCCTTATCACTTTTGGACATTATCATTAGATTCATTTGGGGCCCGTTCTGCGAAAGAATGACAATTGTACTATGGATTTGATAGTTGTACTAACTCCCGATGTGTTTCTGCCCGTCCATAAAAGTTAATTATTCGGCTGTAGAATTCATTTCGAAGTTTCGAACTACTTTCGGACAGACCCGTATTTTCGTTCACGGAGTTAGAGAGTAGGCCCCGAGGCACACCTCACAATGACTTCATAACCAACGATTTACCGGTATTTACCATTTTTTGCTTCTGCAGAACACAAGCAATCCTCACGGATTTTGGTGACACAAAGTAATATAGCGGTCATTGTTTCGCGGTTTGTCGGAAATAATCGATATCAATCGGTGATTCGGAATCAGTTATCGAGTGGGCGGTGAAGGGCTCTCGAATCAGTCCATATGCTCGTGTTCGCACGATCGTCTAGTACATACTTGTCATGTGGAGCGTCCAGAACACACGTCTAGTCGGACTCCTGTTTCAACGGATTGGCTAATTGAAAACCTTTCAACTCGATCAGTTTGAAATTCGAAGTTTTCAATCTGTCACTTGAGAGTGTTAAGACCGGTTGATGGAAATCTATCTTACGGGAACGAGCATGCGTTTAGCAATGCGGTTTCGAGTTTGTCCAGCCACTTTAAGCTATGACTGAAAATGCTTGAAACAAAAATACCAAGCCAACGCTGTATATATTAGTTATTTTGTTATCTTTGTGTATATTTTATAAATTAAAGTCACATTTCGTGTCTTTCTGTGTTACCGCGTTATTTTTCATTCATTTTTTTTCATTCCGAATTTTGGTGCGGTTTTCACTATCATTTAGAGATTTTATTCCGGGAAAATTTATGTCTATAGTAAAAACATGTATACATATTAAACTAACATAAAATAAAGAAATCACCACGTGTTGTCAAGTCGTTCAACCGGGGCGAAATAAGGGCGGGCCTCTTGTTTACTTCTAAATTATATAGGATGGTGATATGTCATGTACGGTCACCAATAGAAATCAAACAGTTCATTAATCAACTTAAATTTCATTCGACAAAATCTATCGGTTCCTTACTAAACTTCAACTATATAATATATCGACTCTGGTTACTCTCTTTTGGACTTTAAAAAGAAGTTAAAAGCATCGGCAACACTCGAAGCTTTGAGTCACAAACTCACAATGGCAGTGTGATTAGGTGTACACAGAGCATATGAAACTACAGATTGCTTTGCTTGTAAGCTTCACATCGACCTACTTTCATCGTTTAACTCCTGCAAATTGTGCGGCACAGTCAAGTCTATGTTCCCTGAAACGTTGTACAGAGGGGTTCAGTTTTCACACAGAGTTTGTCAATGATCATAAGTAGGTACGATACGATTCTAAGTTTCCGTTGTTATTAGTATACCTTCAATTGCCATAATTTTTCTGCAAATAATTGAATCCTTAATCCATAATAAGCCTATAATATTCCCACTGCTTGGGAATCGGGTCTCCTCTCGGTGAGAGGGAGTGGATTGTAATCTACCACGCCGACCCGGTGCAGGTTGGTAGATGTCACATGTCGTCGAAGCTTTGGCCCTAGGACATGCCGGTTTCTTCACGATGTTTTCCTTCACCGTTTTGAGAACAGTGGTGATGAAATAATTTACACAAAGTAAACCGCCTGCCTGGGTTTGAACTCACGACTCGTAAGTCGAGGCCGATATCACTAGGCCACCACTAATAGGTGAATGGTTTTCCTATTTTGAAATCGAGATCTTGGCCCTAATTCACTATGACCACTTAACTATTCTTTACTTCGAAACCACGTCAATTCCTTAGATCACACACGACATCTGCTAATAAATATCGACAAATTGTCTTGGAACATACAGAATAAGACATTAGTTTTTACAAAACACGATATTGACGTAGCTTGAACGTAGTAAGATTTTGCGGGGAATCATTATAACCATACAGAATTGGGGCCCTTGATTCCAAAAGCCTAGTGGCATTATCACTGGTCAAAAGCTCTGAAAACATTTCCACAATTTTCACTTCAAACAAAAACAAAACATCACGACCCAATACACTTAAAATCTACCCATTTACTGAAGCACTACATTCTAAAACCAAATATACGTGTTGAACAAACAGAGCGGTTCATCAGTGGTGGTCGAAATCAAGGCGTTTCCGTCGGCTGATTGTTTAGATAATCGCGTGTCATCGAGTTAGCCTCGGCGCCGAATTAATACGATTGCAGCCGAAGCCAGCCGAACGAGAACTTCAACTAACCGACCGACTTGCAGATTGTGATGATTGGTTTACGTTTAATCTTGTTCAACTTAGTGTTATTGTTGGATATGATTGATATGAAGTGGATTTGAGCGGGACAGTGTAGGATAGCGTGTAGCGTAATATACACACATTTGGATAGTTAAGGAGCAGTTCGAAGCAATTTTTTAGGTATCGCGGCAACAAATCAGGTTTAAAACAGCGACGCGTTGAAGTTATGGAACATTATTTAACGTTATTTGAATAGAATAACCACCAAAATAAATGAATGATTGCAGTTTAAATTCAATTAAAAAAATAAATTTACGGGTCAGTAGAATTATTTTTGGGTGTTTCTTTAGTTGATTGAATTTCCTTTAGCACTAGCTAATTCCCGCGGCGTGATTGAGTAACAAACATCCAGACATACAAGCTTTCACATCTTCTATGTATCACTACATAGTATAAAACAAAGTCGCTTTCTCTGTCCCTATATCCCTATGTATGCTTAAATCTTTAAAACTACGCAACGGATTTTGATGCGGGCTTTTTTAATAGATAGAGTGATTCAAGAGGAAGGTTTATATGTATAATACACCGACCTCCACGCAGGCGAAGCCGCTGGCAAAAGCTAGTATAGTATAAAACAAAGTCGCTTTTCGTGTCTGTACGCTTATATCTTTTAAACAATGCAAGAGATTTTAATGCGATTTTCGGCACGAGACAGAGTTATTAAACAGGACGGTTTATATGTATAATACAACGATCTGCACGCGGGCGAAGCCGCTGGCAAAAGCTAGTTTATAATATTAGTAGGATTTTTAACCGATTTCCAAAAGGAGGAGGTTATCAATTGGGCATGTTTATATGTATTTTTTTTATGTATGTTCAGGCATAACTCCGTCATAAGTATATAGACGGATTGCAAAAGTATTTTTTGTTCGAAAGGGGTTTATTCCGAAATGGTCCCATTTAAATTTCAGATAGATATGATGATGCCTTTCGAACACAGTCTTTTTTTGAACATTTTATATAGGCTTGTTATTATATGCCAACACGCATAACTGTGCACCAAAAAACGGAGCATTTTACGGTGACCTACGTTTGGGCATTATTCAAATTGATCTTGTCTCGTTTATAGCCGAAAACTTTGGTTGATTTCTTTAAACTTAGGAACAGTAAAAATAGTTCTGTAATATTTTCGGTGACAAGTATACCCACATAACATCTTGAGTGATTGGCGGCGTTTTTTAAAGATTTTGCGTCAATATACATGAGTAAGTGAAAACAATATGACAGACAGAAAATATTTTATAAAATAATTCGGGACTCTGTAGTTGTGTAGACTAATGGGTTTACTAAATAAAGTGTTGATCGATCGATTTTCATTTGGTAGAAGTGTAAAGCAATCATTATAATGTTTGCGATTGACAAAGACTCATCACAATGACTGAATGTTTATTCATTTCGATGTGATTCAACAACACGGCCGTTCTATTCAGCTGAGCTCTACGTTTTTTTCCCGGCGTTTTTAGGTATCGACAAATTTTAAAGAGAAAAATATCTTCAGTTCAACTGATCCTTTTAATCCACTTTTATTAATAACTTTCCTTTTATCTCTCGACTCAAATATTTAAACGTAAATATAATTTGTTCGACAAAACCTTAAAAGAAAGAGGAAAACGAGAAAAATATAACCGCTGCAGTCAATTACGAAGCTTAAAAATATCTCTGGTATTTTTTGTTCTAATACCAAAAAAAGGGTTCTCAATCCTTTAAACCGCTCGAAACAACTTAAGATTCATTCGCTGAACCTGCGAAATCTGTACCGCAGATAAGTATTTTTTTACAAGCGGCTTACCACTCCACTAACCCTGAATATTTAGGCATTTTGTTAATATCCTAATCTTCTTTTTTTTCCCTTGCTCGGACTAGGAGGGAAGTCGGCATTCACTGTTAACAGTTTCATGATTAATGACTGAAAACTCTTTGATGGCTTTTTAATTAGAGCTAAAATAGGGTGTAATACCGGTTGGTAGCGGGCGCCGACGTCGGCCGCGGCAAGGTTGCTGCGGCCACAGCTATATTTCATAGAGGGGGAGAGGCGGCTTCGAATTTGCAAGGCTAATAAATTGCGGAGTACCTAGGCCTTATTGGCTCAACGTTTAATCGTTCGGGCCGCACTGGATTATTTTTAGCCAAGTTCCCGTCGCTTCTTTGTGTAACTGTAGCAATTGGGAAGTAAAATGCTAAACGTATTCTTTGTGCGCGGCTTGATGTAGGAGCGTTTACTTATCGGTAACATAGGAATGAAATTTCTAACTTTGCATTACAAATTTATTTCCTC
This sequence comes from Polymixis lichenea, assembly GCA_949091785.1. Taxonomy (NCBI): domain Eukaryota; kingdom Metazoa; phylum Arthropoda; class Insecta; order Lepidoptera; family Noctuidae; genus Polymixis; species Polymixis lichenea. The sequence continues at coordinate 11,466,758 of OX420943.1, read as the reverse complement.
CTGCCGCGGCCTCCCGACTCGCCTTTCAGGTTATTCCAATTCGTCAGTGAAAATGGCGATTAATATTCAATATGAACAGCCTGTTTGAGTGATTGCTTCTGTAGGTCGCTATACAGATTGAAATCAGCTTCGAACAATGAAAATATTATTAATTGGAAGAAATTGTAGGTGCCTTTCAAAATTCTTAAAGCAAATGTTTGATTTCCCGTAAAATATTAATCTTTATCTTGCATAAATATTAATGTCGCCCAGCTAAGAAGAATACGATCGATTCTCGCAATTCCAAGACAATGTCTTTCTGAGGATCTACTGTGTAGATTAGGTACAGTGGTTCAATATAACAATAACTTTTTGTGTATTAAGGCAGACGATGCGACGCGAAGTTTTCATAGAAATGGTTGCCTTTAAAAAAAATATTTTCTTGTAAGTTTCCAAGGTGAAACGCATTCAACTTTTTATGTAAATGTGCAATACTGTATATCTTACAGTATTGCATATTTACATAAACAGTTTTGGTAGAACCAAGTTGTAGCTAATGACTTTACTTCTCGAAAGTATTTGCCGCTAAAACTAACAGGGTGATAGTATTCAAAACTTGTGATAGTGTACTCAAGTTAGTAGTTACCTGCCCCCTCGTCTTCAAGTACTTTCTGACTTATTCCATTTCCTTCAGTCGACTGCTACAAGATCGCAAACAACTGATACAACCGACTGTTTACATTTTTTACACCGGGTGAACGTCCGTAGGTTTTAAATAGAAAATTTAAGAGACATACTTAAAGTTGAATTGTATACAGGATAAGTTTTATCCAGTGCGCAAACTGTAACCATAAATTCAGCATATCATTCTAGATTCCGCCGCGCGCAGAAATTTTACGTCGATTTTACAAAAAAAAGTCAGCTGTTTCATAGAAAAGTGCAATACCTACGCGGCCAAAATATATGAAAAAATTTTAAATAAAATCTAGAATGATATGCTGAATTCATGGTTACAGTTTGCGCACTGGGTAAAAACTTATCCTTTATAACACTTTCATTATTTGTGTAGTTGACGCAGAAAACAATTGAGGTGGTGATGGTTCAAATGCGATCACGGGTTAGGGAATCGATGTATACTATATACTTATATAATATTACAAAGCTGAAGAGTTTGTTTGGTTGAACGCGCTAATCTCAAGAACGATTGACTGATTTGTAATAAAAAATATTTTATTGTTGGATAGCTAATTTATTGAGGAAGGCTAAAAGGCTATATAGCATCACGTTGCAACTAATGGAAACTGAGCAAAGAGAAAAAAAGACAGAAAAAGATGATCGGCTGGTGAAACCGTGGGGCACAGCTAGTGCATAATTGAAGGACCTTGTTATCTAAGTACTTACTTATTTCTGAAATAAAAGTATCAGCAAAATACATAGAATACAAACTATATACCGCCGTACATCCTTTAGCTGCTCGTTGCCACCAGTTTTGAAAGTCACGAATTCTCTAGAGGGGTGGTAACCGAAAATATTCGTATTACATCGCAGCGATGTCGAAAACAATGACTCGCGAGAAAGTACGCCTCTAAGCAGCCACTTTGTGCAATTAGGAGAAACAAAACATTTTTATGCGAAGCCCGTTCGGGTTGACTTCGGTTTTTATGCGAAGCCCGTTCAGACTGACCTCGGTTTTCCTTGTAAGCTGAGTAACTTGTTCGCCGACTGGCAGCGTGTTAATTGTGGAGATTTAAGGTCATCTTCGGAAAACAGCCCTTTGAAAGAGAGAATAAAAATGTGTTGGTTTTGTTTAAAAAGATTTGTATTGACTATTAATTCATCCATGTATTGTCACACTTATTTATTGGTTGAGTTTAGTATAATCTTTATCACTTGTAACTCTTGTAACGATTAACGTTAAACTATGGGTAGGTCAATTTAGCTTCTAATCTTTGTTAGGCTAAACCTCAAAAGATTATTAACATTTTAAAAAGAAATCATTGCAAGTGCACAATATAGAAAGCAACTCACTTAATTTTTCACGTTGGTACGAGTATATTTGAATTTATTACACTTTACAGAAATCTCTTCTCAATTTTTCGCCCACATTCGAACTGTTCATTAGCATAATTGGTTTACTGTCGAAAATACGGCTGAACGTAGAACGTATGAGGTGCATCCATAAACATATATTGCAGTATCGCCATTATACCTCGTTTGCATAAGTAGTTCCAATGAATTCACCCTCGGCTACATCATTTACCGTTTAAAATTCTTCGACATAGCAACTTTAATATTCCACTTTATGTTTCTTTTTGTAGTGGGGTTTGAAATAGGACCTGCGTCTTGTGTCAGATCTTGAAGTATAAATCTATTTATTACTTGTGTGTTTTATGTTATTATGATAATTAGCGAAATCTTGTAATCATTTTCACGTCCCTTACAAGACTGTGATATTGGTTAATTAATGCTTAACCAACACTAATAGTCATACCTTTCCTAAATAATTTTGTAAACCAATGGTAAATGTATAAACTGTTGGTGTTCTTTAATAAATCCTCTTCTTATTCTATGCATCTCTATCATTTGTCACCTCGGTTCCAGCCCTAATTATAGCCTCAGACACAATCTTATTATCCTTCCATTCATGACTTTCTTTACGATCTATCCCTCATTCCTTCGCATCGCAAGAAATGATTATATTTCTAGTAGTTATGTACAAACACTTCTACACGTCAATCATATTTTTAAACTAGATGAGGTTTGCGTTTCGTATCTGACATTTTAATTAATTAAATTAAATTAAATAAACGTTTATTTCAGGAAATGATTCCCATATTGAGCACTACAAATTACATTACACGTTAAAATTATTGCATTACAAATAAAGAATAAATAATAATTAAAGTCAATGAAAATAATAAATTAAAGTTACAGCACATTCACAATTATAGTCAATTTGGTTAAAATTCATTCGATTACAATTAATAATGACGGCAAATAATAATGAATAAATGGTGACGAACTGGCGTGCAGGTGTATCCACCTCTCCAACAACACCGAGTCCCACCGCTCGGACAATACGCTCAGGATACTGTCAGTGTTGCGTTCCACTTCCTAATTAATAGCATAAAAGTCATCGGTTTGCGCCTGCGCGAACATCGTAGAAGCGCTGCAAAACCGCGGCAGCCCTAGCAGCACCCTAAACGCATTGTTGTACTTTACGTGCAAGGCACTGTATGCTCGCTGCACATAGTTGGCCCATAGGCTGCACGTGTAAAAAGACTGACAATAAGCTTTAAATAAGGTTACCTTAACTCGTTCAGTACAGCGTGAAAACCTACGTGCCAACATGTTACAGCGAACTGACAGCGCCCTACGCTCCCGCTCGATGTCCTCATTGTCAGACAAATTATCTGTGACCCATTTGCCATCTTTCTGCAAATTGTCATACTTAGTACACTTTCTTATTTATACACTTTCTTACTTTCAATTATGTTATTATTTTGTTCCGTGTGGTGCCGGACGTAAAAGAATAGCACCATCCCATTTCTTCCCATGGGTGTAGTAGAAGGCGACAGTGGCAGACATCTACAAATGCCCCACATACGAAACTTAAAATCAGGAAATGTCGAAAACACAAAAGTTAAAGTGGCGCCATCTACAATGCTATATGCGAACTACTCAAGACTTGACTTATCACCGTAACTACATCAGCTACATCGCGCAAGCAGAGTTTACCGTGCGATCTGCATATATACAACCCGGCATCAATCGTCGGGCACTTGCCCACCAGACACAATACCAGACTGGTCGGAGGATCCTCCTTTACCATAGAATATGAGTGAAATTTACACCTGTTCCTCATACCTCTATATGACTAAGGGACTAGAGAATGGGCAGCAGCGTTCTCTATGCATTTGACTACCATACTGCGATCGCCAACCCGCCTGCCAAGCGTGGCGATTATGGCAAATCCTCCCCTTTTGGGAGGCTTATGTCCAGCAGTGGACGTCTTTCGGCTGATATGATGATGATGATGATTATATTGTTTGAATATATTTCGTGAATCTTAATCGTGTTTCTTTTTTCAAAATCAAAATCAAAAGTCATTTATTCAAACTAGGCTGAGAGTCAGCCACTTCGCAGTCAGAGCTCTTCGGAGTCAGTAACTTTTTGAACGTCAAAATTACATAAGACGGTCCCCCAAAACGCCCACCCGTCACCACTTCCTAGTGCTTTGGCTAGGAAGAAGAAGTGGCGCAACAAACTCCTCAGCAGCACAGCTGTCTGTTAAGTTGGAAGAACTTGATTCTATACAATAATAATTAAGCACGGTAATTAACATTCAACAATAAATGAAAATTACATTTTTTTTATATGGCTTATACAGTGAAATAAAACAAACAATGAGATGAAGTAACTCATATGACCTGTTTCAGCGGCCTTAGTCATTCCAGAAATAAAATAAGAGCCTTTGTCCTAGGAAATATCGCGTATGCAAACCCAAGTGAACAGTACCAACTGCACAGTGTACACCAACTGTTACTAATGTTTTTAAGCGTAACCAAAACCACTAAACTACTACACAAACAATGTCCCAACGCTAGCTTACGTAGTTAGGACAACGTATAATTTATATAGGAGGTATAGCTAAGTATCCAAAATCTATTTACATTACAACCGACAGGACTCAGATGTTCCGTGAATCTGTAGTGATATATGGACGTTATTAGGAAAACAAACTTTTAATTGCACGTAATCCCCGTGTTGTATTGTAAATTTTGTTTTCGTTCGGTTCCGCTGGTACACTTGGTATGAATGATGCGAAAATTGAGACTCCAGCTGGAGATTTTGTTGTATTTGAGTTGATAAGATTTTCAATTTGCGTTTTCTGTGGGCTGTTGTTTAGTTCGTTACTTGAATATCGATTCTGGTGACTGCTTTATTCTTTGCCGTAGTAAACGCTGTCTTTCAAGACATTCAGTTTGAATTCAGTAGCTACAGAGAATTCAGCTACATTAATTATTTGAGCTATGCACAAATTTTAAAGAGCATCTTAGTCGAAACGCGATGTAGCTCTAAGAAGATAATAAAGTCTTTACAGAAAACGTAGACATTATTTCATTATGAAGATCCCAGTACGCTGTTTTAGTCATTTAAATGCCACCGACAATCATGCGAACACCGTGATGATTTCACAAGCGTCTCTTTCTGCAATTTTATGCGAAAGTCTAAAAGAAAAAGGGTGAAGTTTAACAAGTGGAAAATACCCGTACCATTTAAAATATCTTGAGAGCAGCAATTAAACTCGCATTAACTAAAATATGAGCACAGCAACTTACTTCCACTCGCAACTGGTCCTTCTGTTTAAGCAATTTGCCTAAGCTACTGGCTAAATGTTTTCCTTTTCAAAACTCACACAAAACAATTTCTCACAGACTGCTCTGTCCATTCGGTATCCGGAGGAGCAAGTTTAACTCCAAACAATAGTTAAGCAACAAAGAAAGTTGCGGACTGGCGTGCTGCGGCCGAATTGTGTGTGTGAACCGACTTACGGTGCCGCCTCTGCGAGTACGCTTCGGGTGTTCTGTAATCAGTGCAAACACACCACTTACAATGTTATCTACTCCCCCCAACTAACAACAATTTTCATGCTAATATTTGTCTAGACCATTTCTTTTGCACTTATTTGTTTCAGAGACACTTTTGAAAACTAAAAGGTGTTGTGTAGCGAGGCACGTTTCAAGATGAAAATCCTTACGCTTTGAATACCAGTTCCAACGTTTTACTACATAAAACATTCCGAGCAGGTGTTTCGAAAATTGTCTTGTATGAAAATTTTGCTTATTCTTCTAGTTTTATAGTAATGTTGACGGTAAATAACAATTGGTACATAAATCTGGATTACTTGATATACAGGAGGTAACACAGATGCAGAAGACTGCTGATGGTTCTCTTTTTAACTTCGTAATATTTGCGTCTTTCAGGGCATAGCGTAGACTAGGTTTATTTTTGTAACATCGCTAAAAACCTATAAATCCCACACACGTCATCATCCAGCCTAGCCTTTCCCAACTATGTTGGGGTCGGCTTCCAGTCTAACCGGATGCAGCTGAATACCTGGAAATAGAGCAACTGCCTATCTGACCTCCACAACCCAGTTACTGGGTAATACGATATCCCTTGGTAAGACTGGTTGTCAGACTTTCTTCTGACGACCCGTAACGACTGTCAAAGATCCACAAATGACAGCCGGGACTAACGGCTTAACGTGCTTTCCGAGGCACGGAGGGGTCTTGGTGTGTAAGGATGGTCACTCATCCATGGACCAACCGCGGCAAGCGTAGCTTAACCTGATCGATCTAACGGTGCGGCTAATATTACTTAGCCACAAGCCAATCCCACACACTTATACCTCACCAATCTATAAGCACAACTTTGACCGATTTTCGAGTCAACCCGCGCCTTGTAAACTTTGCTCTCAATTGGGAAAGTCTTGCAATTTTCCCCGTATCGGTGTTGTGCGCGTAAGGGTGCTGATTTATTTGTGGGTATGAGGCGTGAAGCAAATGAACTGCCCGTGTAGCGAGATGTACGGCGAGACCGCGCCGTAACTACAGGGCGGAGGTGCCTTAGATCACACGGAAAAGCTATGTACGGAATATCTAAAACATGTGTAACAATTTTCGCAGTTCCCCGTGAGGTGAACGCGAAATGTGTTGCAGTTAATATTTGAACGTGCACAACTAATGGTGGCTTGTGATGTAGGAGTGTTGGGTATTTATGGGATTATTTTACAGTAGTTTATTGAAATAGCAGGTAAAACAGCAAATAATAGTACAGAAAAGTTGGCATTACTGAAATCCCAATCTATTGTTTTTTCCGAATTATATAATGAAACTTGTAGATACGACTGGAAGAGATAGATCTTTAAAGGATAGAAACCCATTAGGTCGTTTCGCATTGGGGTTTGGAAAATTTGTCCATACACAGACAAATAGTGACAGTACTCCAATTCGTTATCCGCCAGCAGTTTTTCACAGGCAAACGCATTAGCGGCTGTGGCGGGCCGGCGACTTGGCTTGCGGTCGAAGCCTCGTCCGAATTCCTCTCACCAAAACTGTCATCACCGACCGACGATTAGTCAAGCTGCTAAGTGCTCCTTCCCGATTGTTTTTCTCTTTGCCACCGTCGGAAACTGTAATTTATGCGACTTTGCAGTTCCACCACAGCGTCGAAATTTGCAATCGGCGTAGATCCCAGCAAAACCGAAGGTTTATTTATGGCATGGAGAGTTAACTTTTGAACTGAAAGTTCTGCGGGTGCAGCGGTCGCCAGACCTTTTTTTGTTTGCAGTTGTTACTGACTCCGAGGAATATAGTGTCCTGTGTTCACATATATTTTATGTCCAGTTCTTTTTACTATCGCCTTATTTTGTTTATGTTGCTTCTAAAGTTGGTTGTTCTCCAGATTCCTCATTCCCAGGGTTAAACCCAGTCTGAAAAACTTTAGATGTTTCTGTTTTTCCAACTGCCACTGTGAATTTGGGTATAATGAGCTTTCCAAGTTAATCCAACATGTATCTTATATATTTCTTCAAAACAAAATAATTAAAATAGCTCACATCTTGCACTGCTTAAAAAAAGCGAAAAGCGTACAAACAGAAGCACCATACACTAACGAATCCGAAGGTGACAAAGTAACAAAAATTGCCGTGAAAATAAACGGCGAGAATTCAGAGACAAGAGTGCCCCTTGTTTTGTGCAACTGTTTGCTCTGTGTATTGACAAGCAATGTTTTCTCTAAAAGAGGTTTGAGCAAATAGTATTGGAGTGAGGGCGTCGACGTGATTGCGCCAAGGAAGCTCCTACTTTGTTTGTTTAATCCTCAGCCTTTGATTAGCTACTTCTAGTTTCATCGCTGTAAAAGGACCGATGGAAGTAGGTTCTGTTTATTGAATTTGTCTTATGACCTAGTTTATGTCATATATTTACCAATACGAATATCGTAACGATATTTTGACCAAAATTATCTTTGTTAGTGAGTTATAGAGTCCGCTTTCTGCCAAACTTGTTTTTGAAGACTATGTTCTATCTATTTTCTTCTTCTAAATTCTTGCAAAAACTCGAAAATGGCTCGACCATCATCATAAAACTTTGGCAAGTTATTGAATGCGCACCGGAGAAGGTTCCTATCGTAAAAAAAGACACTGCAACGCACATTCGCTTGTTTAGTTATAATAACTATGTTACAAACGGAATCAGATCAAACCTAAAAGCAGAGTTTTTATCTACTCCAAGCTAAGGACTAAAAATAAAACCAAGTAGTTATCATGTGTTGAATTTCCCACACAGCTACATGAATCGAGTAAGGAAAATGGATTACGTGTGTAATGGTACGTGTTGGCCTGACCTGTCATTACTGTTGTAGTCATCCGTCTAATAGGCTTCACTGGTAAGCAACCAATACGGTATTATGTTGTCCTTGATTTATTTTTACTATTACCTACTTAATGGCTGTGAGTGATACTTTTGATGTTATGGGAATAGGAATGATGTTTATACTTTATTGGGATTGTTGACCATCTAAATGTATTTATAGTTTCTTGAATGGTTTTGTGTTACTTTTTTTTTTTTTTCTCACTTTTGTGCAAAATTTTTATACCTATGTCTTTAATTTATGTAATTGTTTTTAAACCGTTTTAATTAAAGAAATAAATAAATGGAAACGTTGGAAACATTTGGAAAAGTTAATGTATCAAGACAAGTACCAGGTAAGACTTTTGCAAACAAAGTTGTAGCAGTTTAAAGTATTATGGAAAATCACTACCAAGAACCACATCGGACTAAAATCATTGCCAAACTTAAATTAAATTGAAACTTCAAGTCCAACTAATAAATAGTCGATGGCAAGAGTTCTTATTAGACAAAATAATCTTTAGACAAAACTTTTAGATGCAAAAACCACTCGACTAAAGACATCTTCTCCATCGCAAGTTTTGTTGCGATTGATATAAATGGAAAACTCTTTTTTGTCTCTAAATCTTGGCTAGATACGAGAGGAGGTCGTAACACTCGATCTTCATTCACTCGAGTCATCGCACTCGTTTCCGACCTTTGATTTATTCCCCTCTACGTCACCGGATTGGGTTCAGTAGTGACTCAACTATCAAATATAGGCTTTCATATCCGTGTTCTAGTTTTATTTACATGGTCTTTGTTGGCTTTTCAGGGTCCGGAAGTTTTGATAGAATATGATGAAGTTCATTGATTGCATTTCAATGTTAACGTGGGTATTTCCTACTACTGTTAACACATAAAACAAGAAGTGATGGGTAATTGTTGTGAGGAAATATTCATGTGTATTATCACAAACCTTGCCAAACGACCTATACACGGCTCAAAAGCAAGTTGGGCATACATATCTTTTATTCTAATGTTTCTCCATATGTATACTACTACTAGTATACATATGTAGATAAGAGTTCTCGTCTTCTGTGTAGGTAAAGGTGTTATATTATCAATGATTAATTCTCAACCGCACCAACTTGAAAACTCACTTAAAAAATTCTCCGTAACGTTTTATGGGAAGATGTTTCTTATTGCCTTCTTGATTATTCGATTAATCTTCCTCTTAATCATCAAGATTCAGAACACGACATAATAAGTGGTGGTTTCTTATAAATGCCGCAGACTAAACTCTATTCCAGAATTAATTGACTTATGCTAGGGTGAGCCTTGAGAACGTTAGGGTCAACTAGTTTAGCCTAAGATAATCTAGTTTGTTCTTGTATGAATACTAAATTATTTCACTCAGAAGTGAACTGCGTTTTAGAACGAAGAAAAGGTGAGACACTATAAGACTTATTAGGTCGGGGAAAAAAGTTTTTTGGTATTTTATTGGGAAAAGGTAAGGAGAAAAATCTCTTTGGCTGTACTGTTTCCATCTGGCGGGTTTTGATACCATTAAATAGAAGACATTTAAAAAATCAAAAAGTAAAAATGATATCCCGCCATTTTGTTTTGAATTGTTTTACTGTCTGCCAAAATGAGTGAATGTAACGAGGGAATTTGATCCATTTTGAAGCTTTATTACAAAAAAAAAGAAAAATGCGACATTTACCTCGAGCAAAATATGTGCCTTATGAGGACTTAAGAGCATTTTCCCCACGCGGGCTGGCAACGGCGCATTTATGGCGGTTTTTCGTGATTATTCCAATAAATACAAACAAAAGTAAACATTTTTTCAGCCATGCACAAGATCGTTGGTATTTTCAAGTTTGTATGCTATTTTTTAGAGTTACTTTGTTATTTACTTATAAAAATCGACATACCGTCAGTTATTTTATAATTGCATTACTTAATACGACTAAATGTTTTTATTAAATAGTAAATGTTAAAAATAACTATAAATACCAACGATCTAGTGGTTGGCTGAAAAAAAATTGTACTTTTGTTTGTATTTAATGAAATAATCACGAAAAACTACCATAAATGCGTTGTAGCCAGCAGCCCACGTGGAATGAACGCTCTTAACGCAGTGTCACTAAGAGTACAACAAAGTTGGTTAAAGCATTTCTAGACCGGGAATTTTGATGTCAAAGATGCCACTCGCTCTGGTCGCCCTGGTACGTATAATGTCGATGCCTTTTTTGAAACAGTGGAGCAAAATCCTACAAATAAGGTGAGACTAAGAGACATACTTTTATTCGATCTTCACTACATATTATAAAATAAAGTCCCTCTCCACGTCTGTCTGTCTGTTCGCGATAAACTAAAAAAATACTGAACGGATTTGCATGCGGTTTTTACCAATAGACACAGTGATTCATGAGGAAGGTTTAGATGTATAATTATTATTGAGGTTTTGTGAAAATTGGATGAAATATGACAATAATAATTGTTAATTTCCGACCTTCTCGCGGGCGAAGGAGCCGGTGCCAAAAGCTAATATAGTAATAAGATTACTATGCTTTACTTTACTGAACTACTTGATAAGTGTGAATACTCTGATCCAAAGATTTCCCAATCGAATTACCTTGGAATCTGATTAGGTTGACTCCTCGCTTCATATAAAAGTCAATACAACCACATCTATTGCTACAAATAAACATGCTTTTATACAATAAGACCCTTTTAACGTAATGTCGCCAAATCTTGACCGTATTGTGTTTTCGCAGCGGCATCCCCATGTTTTTATACCCGGCGGCATATTTTGCTACACACAATCTGTATTCAGCATTCGTAATTACAATCGATTACAGCACCTTGTTTATTTGCCAAACGGTTACATTCAACGCTTGGAAATGGTCGCTTTTTGATTTTATTTTTTCAGTAACTACGGTTATTCAGTGTTGTCATGATTCTCGTTTGAATAAGCAATGTTTATTTCAATAGTTTCTAATCTATAATTTTTTGAGTATTTTATTTTTGTCGTGTTATGTTAAAGGCTTTATAAAGAAGTTAGAAGCCACATTACGTTACTGTAGAGTTTAAAATTGTGGCTTCTCCCCCGAAATTCTCAGGTGGTGACGCATTTTACACCCCTTGAAGTCACTTAGCAACGTAAACCTGAGGGGCTTTAAACATTTTAATGCTCCCACATAAACTGTGACAGACTTTTTGGTTTTTATTGGCGAACATTTTTAATAATTTATTTCCTATTTTTTGCTTAGCATGGCTAGCTGACATATGACAAATAATTTGATTTAATGTTCTGTGTCTCGTAATTTTAATTACTTTGCATACCTACTATTGTATAGAATCCAGTTTATCTAACTAAACAGACAGCTGTGCTGCTGGGGAGTTTTTTGCGCCAGTTCTTCTTCCTAGCTAAAGCACTAGGAAGTGGTGAAGGGCGGGTGTTTTCGGGGACTATCTTATGTAATTTTGACGCTCGGAAAGTGCTGATTTTCAGCCTAATTAGAATAAATGATTTTTGATTTTGATTGACTGTATCTATATTTTATGTTTCTCAACTTTTATATTTATAGCTTTTAAGTGCAATGATCAGGTACCTACTAAGAAACAAAGTGTTAGGTGCTAAAACAAAATGGCTGCCCCTGCACATAAACTTCACTCCACAACTATGTAAAACTAAACATCGTATGACGCTTGAAATATAAAAGAGTTGAGAGCTTAGGTCCTCCCACCTCTCAGGGGCAACAATTAAAACATAAGGACCGGGGGTGAGGGAGTAACTACTGAGTGGAAACGATGACGGTTCTCGCGCTTCCGACGGCTTGTTCCACAACACAAAAATACATACTTGGGTAAATTATGTCTCGTCACGTTCGCGTTTCAAATTGAAAAAGTTCGCAGTTAATATTTCTAAAGGGGTTTTCCATGCGTTTTGAAATAAAATAGGAGTGTGAGGGTGAATTTTTAATTTACATTTCCCACTTGATTCTAGATTTGTTTGATGATGTGTGAAAATAACAGTGTTTGACTTTTGGTCTTGTTTACTGCGTATAAAAATTCAGACTAGGGTCTATGGAAATCTAAAAAAAATTACCATTATTTTGTAAAGAGCCTTCAAATTAATTTCAAGTCAATGTGTCTGTAGGTAAAATCTGAACAGATATGATTATCGTCAAATTTCTTTTACCTAAAGGGGTTCAACCTTTTGAGTAGTGCTAAAGAGTAATTGCATCGATATATAATATACTGGATCGATAACAACAGTAAGGTCGGGTGCATACGACCTAAAGTTTCCACAAACTAAAAACGACTTCAAAGCGTAGGGTGGCTTCCTTGCGTTCAGCTCCGGATTTAGTGCTGCCACGTCTAACAACAAAAGTTTATCGTATGTACTACTAAAACAATGAATCCGATGTATGTAAAACGAAAGGGGTGTCGCCGCCGCGATAGTTCTCATGACGGCCCACCGATGCGGAAGGAAGCCGCACTCGAGTTTTTTTCAAAATGGCCGTCTGTCAGACGTCATTCTGATGCTCGAAACAAGAAATTCAAGATGGCGGTATAAATGGGGCTTGCAAGTTGTTTTGGTGGGCTGCGGGCACTAGTCATCGAAATCCGATCATTCTGCTCGCAACTTAGTCGTTAAAATTGATTCAACAATGCCTGTTTTCTGATTTCTATGTTAAGTACAGTTTCTATCACAGGGATTGCAAGTCCTCAAAGTACCTTATGGGATCTTTCTAAAGATTTCTTGATCTTTTAATTTGTGTAATTATAATAATAGAAATACTTTAACGTGTTCTATAATTATGGGTCTGTTACAGTTATGCGTAGGTATTTTCTCGTATTTGATGTTGGGTGAAAAACATGGAACATTACTTATTTCCTTTGCCAATACTCGGCCCCGGAAAAGAAACAAGAATCAAGTCGAAAATGGACTTCATTTCAAAAATAGAACTCATAAAAGAACTCATTAAAACTCGAGTCGCAGCCTCCAGCACATTCGCCAACCTTTAACATTTTTGACACAAGAAACAAAGACCACATTTTCCATCCACGCTTTTCATTTTGACCTAGAACCTTTTTATCACACGAGAGTGGAACGTTTCTCGGACTGTAGTGTCAAAACGGCTTTTTCTCTTAAATCAAAGTGAAGCAGCTCTCAGGCAGCGGGCAGGGCAATATGAAACAGGTCGAGCCGAGTGATCCGCACTCCAAAGGGCCCGGGCGGCCGTCTCAGATGTCGCTCAGAGAGCCCATTCGCGCGGCTCGGCCACACCCTCCACTCGAGTCGCACATAAGCCTACGAGCGGCCCGCTTTATTTATTATGTACAGCCATTAACGCCACTGCCATCATGGCGGCGAGTTTTTCAATTTTTAATTTCCCTCTTACCGCGATGGCGACACTCGACAGACGCTTCCCGGATTGACACTTAAGTTGTAACTCATTGCGCCGCCAGTTGCCTACTGACGACTTAATGAGTGTCTACAACGGAAAGAAATTGCTTTTTCATAAGCGGTTTTCAGATTGTTTGATGTAATACGAAATAAGTACTGGAAAGGTTTTCACTTTTCAGTCATGAACATCGTATACAAAGTTACTTCTTATTTTTAAGACCTGATGTTTCTTGACATCGCCTTTCTACAGTGGACCTGACCTGAACCATTATGTCTACAATATATAATGTGATGTGAACTCATTAGGTACCTTACTCTGAAAACTTACATTACTAATTCCTACGAACAAATACGTATTTTGTTGGTTTTGACAGAGTAAACCGATAAGTCCATTTAATCCACATACGATTTCTTTGACACGTGTTAATTCTAAATACGTAAGCACGTAGTTAATAATGTGTTTCTGTCGTTCGTATCTAATACGGCTTCTACACCCCCTAAATACGTCCCCAAAAGTTTTGTATGCCGTAGGGCTTCTAAAGCTGCCTGTCTCAAAATGGCGCCTATTCTTTGGGAAATCACATTTCAACAATAATTACTGTAGAGGGATTTTCAGAGACAATAGAAGAAATCTAGTTGAGAAAACTTCGCCTATAAAAGTGGTGTTACTAATAGTATCTCTGTTGCTACATATCGCTGTAGCGAGAGGTTTTGCGATAACAGTTAAACGTAACGGGGACGTAAAGGGCGCCGGGAGTTGGGAGTCCGGCCGGCCGGTCGGTCGCCGGCCGCCGCAACTATCCCCGCCGAATGTCCGTCCGGACCGGCCCCAGACACAACTTCCCACTGCTGATTCCGCAAATTTATTTCATTAAATTTAATTCTAAACTCTCAAGGGCCGCCTGGGAATTCGGTCAGAGGCAAACGAGTTAAAGTTCACGAGTACCTACTTGGCAAATTAATCTTAAGGGAGTTTCGATGTTATCCTGTTCTGTGGACTTGAGTGCGCTAAGTCTGTCGGACGTTATAAATTAACAAACCCTCGCCGGTAATTAAGCGAAGGTGTGCTTTACATCGAGTTTAACGAACAAAAATTCAATTAACCCAAATTGTGTTAGAACAATTTTTCAACACAGGATGGTGTATTTACATATCTCGTAAATCTGTCGAGTCCTGTGGGTCTGTCTTCATTACGCGATTTTTAAGCTCTTGCTTGAATAATGTTTGCCAACAAATCTGATTATAAAATGTTGGTGCTCCTGAACGTAATTAACTTTTCTAAAAATAACAACATCTTCGACAATTTAACGACATCTTCTCAAAATTTTAGCTCGCGAGGAATTAATTATGTTGGTAAAATATCTCTCATAATTAGTGAACCACCCCTCTAACACAACCTATTTTTTCATTTCAGGTAAGACTTATTCAACTATTAATGAGACTACAGCCATCATACAAGGTAAACGTAATTAAATAGGTACCTAATTAGTTACGGTGAGACCTTAAAACGAAAGTCTTGTTTATTAAAGTAGTTGTTCCTAATTAGCATGAACCTCAAGAATTACGATGCCCTCGCACTGCCTAATGGACTTGTATTGTTACACGGTAGGTACACGAAACGCTAGTAAATGAACTTTTTTTCTTCATCTTATTTTATCTGCAATCGGCTTTCAATCATAATCAGTTGATATCTGGGATTAATTTTGATCAGGTGCGATTCCATTAAACAGTACCGTATGATTTGGGTGAGACTAAATAATTCGTTTCTCTGGTCTATATCTAGTATTTGTCATATTTTTAGTCGAGTAACATCTTTCTGTCGAGTTAATAGGTTCTTAGCGAATTCATTAGTGTGTTTATTAAGTCTTTCTTTGTATCTCTTGCTTATTTTACAGGCTTCTTACTTTACGGTCGGTATCTCCAGGTATTCGTGTATTTCCGTGTTTCTCACAAACCGTGTTTCTCTTGCCCATTCTTCTCCATACGAAACTACATTTTGGAAGGGGCGACTAGAATCAATTCTATTTTAATGTAAATTTTGACGTTCAAAAGTGTTTTAATATGCCTATTTGAAATAAATGGTTTGACTTTGACTTTGATTTTGGACCAGTGTCCACTTGGTAATGAGAATGAATATAAAATGTTTAAAATTATATGAAATGATTAAAAGATTAAAATGAATATATCACAGAATTTAATGTTTTATCTGAGCAATCGTGTCTTTGGCTCCATGACCAGACACCTAGTAAAACATCATCGTTCTCCTGCGCTTCCCTTATCCAAATTTATTTGGAATTGGCTCAGTATTTTTTTCTCCTCCATACCTTCGCTGTCAACTTATGAGACAACTCTTTTCATCCAATTTATCTATCGATTCTTTGATCTTTCTCTAATTACTTTCCATAGTCATACTCACAACTTTACTAATGCATGGCCCACCAATCCGAAAACCGATTTCCATACAACTTATCGGTCTTCACTAGCAAAACATTTCTGTGAAATGAAGTAAAGCTGAAACTTCATAATTAACACTTAAATATCTATCAAAATTCGCCAGTTGAGTCGCCTCTTCCTTCATTTACATATTTTGCAACGTCAGCCGCGTTTCAGGCGAAGTAACGCAGTCTGCTCATATTCTAGGATTCCCTAGGTGGTCGTACTTACACCGCCTTTACTCACTACCCCTATATGCTAGCCCAAGCACGATATGGAATTAAATGTTGATTAATATCGTGCATTTGAGGGCCGCGCTGCGCTAAGGCTGGGAAAGCCATTCAGGTGTTCAATTTAGAGGCACTTTGCAACTAAGAAGTAGTTAATAGTTGCCCGTCTAGTGGATAACAGCTGAGCTAGTGCCTTACCTGAAGGTCCTTCGATATAATAGGGTTTCGCCATTATTAATTGTTTCGATAGGTATTACAAAGTTTCGATGTACTACTCAAAATCTCAAAACTTCTCTAATGAAGAAAATCTTCTTTGTGTTGCTCCAGAAGTATATAATAAAATACCCGATGAAATAAAACGTATGTTATTGTAAAAGTAAAAAACACCTTAACGGGTTACTGCTTCACAGATATTATTATACGTGTGATAAATCTCTATAATATTATACCCCTTTATTTATAAACGTTACTTAAAGTTAAGTAATGATTAGCGACTGTTTTACCATACATTTCTGACGTTTAAAAATCTCTTAATAAACTTCATAGATTTTTAAACTTTCAATGTTTATTAAGCTGTCTACACACCTAAGCCCGCTGGCACGGACCCGGCGGGCAAGGCCGCGACCGTCGTGCCGCCGGAAAAATTGTCCGGCTCGAAATTTCTAAAGCCACCGGCACTAACCCGCCGGGTTCGTGCCGGCAGGCTAGTGGGCAGACAGCTTAAATAAACCCCATAATGCTGACATAAATTTTAATACTTCACTTTAATACTAATCTTCTGAATGGACTTGCAATTATAATATGAAATGAAATTGACTCTGAATTGTAATACAATTTCATTAGCATGCATGTAGAAGTATGTCTTACTCAAATCATTATATTGTATGTTTATCATTGTAATTTAATACTACTCATTTAATGGTTTATAATTGAGTCGATTGGTATCAAAATTGGTCAAATGCATGTAAAATAAATGGATTTGACCAATTTTGATACCAATCGACTCAATTATTTGTATGCCAATATTTTATTATTGTTATTTCTAAGATCTTTGAACGTAATTACCTAAGTATGTTTTACAAATAAATTATTCTTACTCTGTAGGCGCTGAAAATGATGTAGGATTTATTTGTTTTTAAAAGCAAAATACATTTTTCTATAGAGTTGACCTTTTTGTGGTTAAACCGCTTTAACAGGTTTCGCATAAAATAAAATAAAAACAGTACATAAACGTTACCTACAGTATTTAAATGGAGCAAAACAAAAACTAGTCATATTGAATTTTATTGGCCGGAGTACGTTAGCAATAAGTCACGCAAGCTCGCAATAAAAATATTTTTATGAAAAAATGAAATGAATGTATTTCTGCGTCGCTGCAAATTTCGCACAGCGCTGTAGCCAACCAGCCAGGCTTTCACTATTATTTGCCATTTGGACGAAACTAAAATATGTAGTAATTCTCATGGAGTGTGTCTGGTCCCTAAGGGGCCGCTTCTGTCAATCAGTCGGCAGTCACTCCACAATAGATCCAATAAAATATTTACAAACCTAATCCTGTGTGGCCGCGAATCCATTATAAATGGCCTTTTATAAAAGTTCCCTATCATATTGCCCTGGGGTGGCGTTTAATAAGGCGCTTTTACCTCGTAATCTTTACTTATTGATGTTTCCATGTCTAGACGCGTTCGGTTTTCCTTCTAGTTTTCCAGTATTTGCTGTCACGAACCTATGAATTTATTAGTCGTTACTGCAATTTCACCTACGTGCATCGAGGACGGAGATTGTTTTAATCATAGTTATTAGTTCCCCTATTGACGGACACGGAGCATTCAAACAACTGACATTATCGTGAAGTTTTCGTAATTATATTCGACTGGAAATTCTTCCTGTTAAAATATTAAGTGATGGGACAGATTTTTGTGTGCTCGTCCATTTCATCGTTGATCATTGTCAAAAAGTAAATTGATGTTTGACAAAGTGAAGTCACCGTTAAAGTTAAGCCGGGGAAGCTTTTAAGGATAATTAATGTGCACTGAATTTTGAACTTTCACAGATTTGTCACCGATAATAATCGAAAATAATATTTGACACAAACGGTGTTTTCTTTCAATTTCATTCTACATTTCTGAGAATTATATTAATGACTAGCTTTTGTCAGCGGCTTCGCCCGCATGCAGGTCGGAAACTGTCCCACGGGAACGTACTACGTACCGAGATTAAACGTATCCTATGTGTTAATTTAGGTTATAAACTATCTATGTGCCAAATTTCACCCAAATCCATGCAGCCGTTTCTGCGTGATTGAGTAACAAACATTCGAACATCTAATTATTCAAACATGTTAAAATACAACCTTTCACATTTTTAATTTTACCAGGATTAGTACGATGAAGATGATGATGATGATGATGTGATGTAACATGTGTAGTCATTAAAACTGAATATACACAATAGATACCGATGTGAAGTTTAAAAATAAACATTTTCTTCGAATGGAATATTTTCCAAGAACAAAGGTAGACCTCAATTAATTTCTTTCTCTACATGATACTGAAACCGATATCTTCGTATATTATTTTTAGCACAATTTACCTAGACTAACTCAAAACCCTGACGAAATTCAATTCTTGTTTTTCTTTATACGAATACTTTCTTTTTGTTAGAGGTATGATGTTTTATTTCTAAATTATAATAATGGAACATTTCAAAGAAGTTGCTAAGGTGACGTATTTACGTAAGATCTTTGCAATCTTGCATGGCAATTAAAGTATAATAAAAGTCTTAATAAAACTCTGCAAGAAACTTTTCTCGTTGCTTGCTGTCAAGATGACATTTATGTTGTTATCTTACTTTGATAAATATGATGTTTCAAATCTGTTTTTAGAATAAATTTTAAAGACTTTACGAAACACTAAATTAAATGGAAAATCTTCTTTGGAACAATTTCATTAAAATGCAATTTAGTATGCTGAACTAATTTTAGGAATAGTAGAACATTCATTGATTTTAAATTGGCGGAGTCCTAAGATTTTATGATCAATGTCACCGATTGTCACCACTACATAACACAGGGGTTTCAACAATTTAATAATGTTGCTATTACACTATCAAGATCAAACCTCCAAAAATAGGGGAAAAGACTGCTGACTTTGAAGGGCTATTTTCAATTTTCGTATAAGCTCGCGAAAATCCCTTTCGCAGCCTGAAAATCCGTCACCCCTAATCTTAAACTTTGGTCTTTTCGAGCAAATGTCGTGCTATCAGCTCTCCTCAGAGTAAATAACGAGTTGAAAAATGACAGTAATAACTATCGGGGATAATGAGAGGGGCGGAATGCCCCCAGGAATACATGGGGTGCACCAAATGTTGCAGCGAGCAGGCCGTACCAATCCATCCCAATGCCGCAAGGTAAACAAACCATTGCCCGCGGTTTTACCGTTGTTTCGATATAAAATATGTGCTCCTGGCGTTTTTGGTCTTACTTCATTTTATTTTGATTTTACGAAACTATATTCGAAATGTAAACTACGCGGGTGCGTAATTTTTGCTTAATTTTTTTTTGGGTTTGATATTAATTAATTTAAAACTTCTAATTACTTCTCGTGCTTCATAACATATTTGAAAAAAAAAAAAACGAAAAACTAAGTAGGTTACTCTAAAATGTTCTGGTTTTTTTTGGGCATTGTTACGGTAATCACTCGTGTATGTATGGTATTCACTCATATTCTATTTTATTCATAAGAGTTGTCACAGTCAAAAATCACTTCAAGTCAGCTCCACGGTCCACAAAGCGTTCTTATCAGAACGGCTCATTTCCACTCAATCCTGTTTCACGTGCCATCATACACGACACCGGGGATCCAAGCTTTTTAAACTCCCGACGCGAGGGGAAAAACGAGCGCGAATTTATCAAAACTCCCGTGTTCTTTCCATTAGCAACATCTCCGATTGTCGGCGTTGTGAACGAGTGCGTGTTGCGCGAATAATGATGTAATATACGCGAGACGGTGTAATGACGCCTTTTGATGGTGCCTCCTCGTACCGTCATTACAAAAGTCACCATGACTACACGTACTTATGTGGAATAAGATATTATACCCATGATGCGTTTACTTTTTCATGGAACTTGATAATGAACCATTTACAAAATGTCCCAGATAAAAGACGTAAATTGGTGTAAAGAAATCTCAGGCAGATTACATTTTCACAATGTAACAGACGCCAATTTTGAATCTAAATTGGTTGCGGATGGCAAAATGGAATACAATATTAAAATACATTTTGTAAAATTTTAATTTTTGCGGACAAAACAAGTTTGCAGAGGCACAAAAACCCAATTAAAATTGTTTGCGAATGGCTGAGTAAATCCGAGCAAAAATTTCTGCTACGCAAATAAGGACTAGGTAAGCTTCTTCTCAATTTAGGTTCATAATAAGATATTCATAAAGATGTTCCGGCGAAACGACAAAAGATGGCGAGGAGACAAACCCGCTTCCCAACTAAAATGTTAAATTACAAGAAGCCAAGAGACTTATCCGCAGAGGGAACAATGAAACCCACTTCAGTGCAACTGTTCTAATACGAATAAGTAGGTAATATAAAATTAAATAATCCTAAAGAAACTGAAGTGCTATAGATAACACAGCGAGTGTAATTAATTTAGAATCTGCTTTCTAAAAGCTTTTCAAAGGCTTATGTTAGATACATCAACATTTTAATAAAATAACTTTGCATGTGTGACAGTTAAACTCACTGATTTAACTTATTAAAGTGGCTTAGTAGCTGTGAACATTCACAGCTTTTTCACGTTTAAATTGTTGAAACCCCTGTGTTATGTAGTATAACACAGGGGTTTCAACAATTTAATAATGTTGCTATTACACTATCAAGATCAAACCTCCAAAAATAGGGGAAAAGACTGCTGACTTTGAAGGGCTATTTTCAATTTTCGTATAAGCTCGCGAAAATCCCTTTCGCAGCCTGAAAATCCGTCACCCCTAATCTTAAACTTTGGTCTTTTCGAGCAAATGTCGTGCTATCAGCTCTCCTCAGAGTAAATAACGAGTTGAAAAATGACAGTAATAACTATCGGGGATAATGAGAGGGGCGGAATGCCCCCAGGAATACATGGGGTGCACCAAATGTTGCAGCGAGCAGGCCGTACCAATCCATCCCAATGCCGCAAGGTAAACAAACCATTGCCCGCGGTTTTACCGTTGTTTCGATATAAAATATGTGCTCCTGGCGTTTTTGGTCTTACTTCATTTTATTTTGATTTTACGAAACTATATTCGAAATGTAAACTACGCGGGTGCGTAATTTTTGCTTAATTTTTTTTTGGGTTTGATATTAATTAATTTAAAACTTCTAATTACTTCTCGTGCTTCATAACATATTTGAAAAAAAAAAAAACGAAAAACTAAGTAGGTTACTCTAAAATGTTCTGGTTTTTTTTGGGCATTGTTACGGTAATCACTCGTGTATGTATGGTATTCACTCATATTCTATTTTATTCATAAGAGTTGTCACAGTCAAAAATCACTTCAAGTCAGCTCCACGGTCCACAAAGCGTTCTTATCAGAACGGCTCATTTCCACTCAATCCTGTTTCACGTGCCATCATACACGACACCGGGGATCCAAGCTTTTTAAACTCCCGACGCGAGGGGAAAAACGAGCGCGAATTTATCAAAACTCCCGTGTTCTTTCCATTAGCAACATCTCCGATTGTCGGCGTTGTGAACGAGTGCGTGTTGCGCGAATAATGATGTAATATACGCGAGACGGTGTAATGACGCCTTTTGATGGTGCCTCCTCGTACCGTCATTACAAAAGTCACCATGACTACACGTACTTATGTGGAATAAGATATTATACCCATGATGCGTTTACTTTTTCATGGAACTTGATAATGAACCATTTACAAAATGTCCCAGATAAAAGACGTAAATTGGTGTAAAGAAATCTCAGGCAGATTACATTTTCACAATGTAACAGACGCCAATTTTGAATCTAAATTGGTTGCGGATGGCAAAATGGAATACAATATTAAAATACATTTTGTAAAATTTTAATTTTTGCGGACAAAACAAGTTTGCAGAGGCACAAAAACCCAATTAAAATTGTTTGCGAATGGCTGAGTAAATCCGAGCAAAAATTTCTGCTACGCAAATAAGGACTAGGTAAGCTTCTTCTCAATTTAGGTTCATAATAAGATATTCATAAAGATGTTCCGGCGAAACGACAAAAGATGGCGAGGAGACAAACCCGCTTCCCAACTAAAATGTTAAATTACAAGAAGCCAAGAGACTTATCCGCAGAGGGAACAATGAAACCCACTTCAGTGCAACTGTTCTAATACGAATAAGTAGGTAATATAAAATTAAATAATCCTAAAGAAACTGAAGTGCTATAGATAACACAGCGAGTGTAATTAATTTAGAATCTGCTTTCTAAAAGCTTTTCAAAGGCTTATGTTAGATACATCAACATTTTAATAAAATAACTTTGCATGTGTGACAGTTAAACTCACTGATTTAACTTATTAAAGTGGCTTAGTAGCTGTGAACATTCACAGCTTTTTCACGTTTATAATTAAAAACAAACAAATTAATGTAAATTTCCATCACAGTTACTAAGATTTAATTGGTAGCTGATTTGAAGTAATAAAAGATTTTCAGACGCCTTTGGACTTATTTTTAACTCCAGAGGCCCTGGATTGGTGACGGACCAATCGGAGCGCCAAACGCGCTCACTGCGTTTGGTGTAGATGGTTAAATGAAACTCACACTAGGGCCTCTGGTGACATTTTAAGGATTTTGATATTGTTAGTATTTATCACAAAATAATATTTTATATACGGCGAGTAATTATTTATTTTAAAATCATGATTAATAATTTACGACGATGTTCTGTTACTTTATTATTTGTTATTATTCTTCATCTGATTTATGATATTGAATGTCAAACACATAAAATTAAGGCTTCTATTTAACCAGTTTGCCAGTTCTATCATATTAATTTATGATACCCACTACCGACAGTTTTCGATCCAGAATAAATCCGATGCAATTTAATACCGAAGACGTTTAATCGCGTCTTTCGACCCCTAGACATGAAAATCTACTCATTTGTCAGGGTCTCCCCTGAACTGCTCGTCAGATGAACATATCAAATATCAGTCGAAATTAATCAGGCCACCTTGCCATCCTTAGACGTCATGGGGTGTCTTCGAACTGTTTTGCTTGTCATTCTATGTATGTCATTGTATTGTGACTAAACAAAGGGACTTTCATTTTACTGTTGTCTTAATTGTGTTTTGGCGGTCTTTGATGTTACGCGTTCTGATTGTCTTCTTTCCTATGTTCCTTACGAAATCGATGATTTTTCATACAAGCGACGAAACTGTCTCAGCATCTACCTTTATGTGTATAAAATAAAAAATCAAAGTTCAACTTTATTTTACCTGACCAAAGTTACCTTAGACCACGTCCGAATTTCCTTCATAATATTTTGGTTCATTAAATATGTTCTTAGTTTCAAATTTCAGAGCAAGTATCAACCTTCCGGCTCTCCACTTAGACGGCTTACATCCCAGACCCAGATCATTTTGATCCGACCCCTACTCGTATTAATATAATCTCAAGAAAGCTTTATTTTATACTCCCCCTGTCGACAAAAGACAGCAAATGTATTGCAGTTATAAGTCAGATGAATTAATCCCTATCACTTGACAATAAAATGAAAGTAACATCACAAGAAGTTAATAGAAATTTATTATTGTCTCCGGGAGATTTTGAAATTAACATTTTGAACTGCTTCTGTGACGTCATATTGAATATTCACCTTCGTAATATTATGATCAAGTGTTTATTGTTAGGTTTAAATACTTTTTGACGTGTGTTTTTGTTCCGTGTGGTGCCGGACGTAAAGAATAGCAGCATCCCATTTCTTTTCGTGGATGTCGTAGAAGGTGACTAAAAGACTTACTAGAGAATGGGCAGCAGCGTTCTCTATGCATTTGACCACCATACTACGATCGCCAACCCACCTGTCAAGCGTGGCGATTATGGCAAACCTCCCCATTTTTTTTTTGGGATAGGCCTATGTCCAGCAGTGGACGTCTATCGGCTGAAGTGATGACCTTTTGATGTGGTTCATCGTCACCCGTTGTGACTTGCTGACTTCAATGCAAACGTTTTTCTTTTACTTTCATTAATTTCAATTTCAACCAACTTCAAAAAAAGGGGATGGTTCTCAATTCGTTTGTATTTTTTCAAATGTTAGTCACCTCAGAACTCCGTCGTTTGGAAACCGATTTGAGTAAGCTTCAATAATACGTATTTTCTCCACTTAGTTTATGTTGATGATAATTTTCTGTCACTAATATTTACATAGCATATTGAAGGTATACAAATTTGTATAGGGCAAGTACCACAACCAAAAGGTGAAAGATAAAAAGTTAACTTTAAATTCAGAAGTCGGTGGCAAAAAACGAAATAGAACCCAAAGACACCGACTTCCGAAATTAAAATTATTTTTCATTTTGTAGTTTATTTTTGGAACTCAATTGTTGTTTTACTAACAAATATACATTAAAACTGACTCTCAATTGTATTTTTAGTCGTCATCATCTGTACATTATCTTGAATTTTAACACAAGTAATACTGGCCCCAATAAATTTATTTCCGAAAATTACAACTCGATTCTCCTATATATACCACATACCTATTACAAAATAATTTATCCTAATTCCTGTAATAAAATATAGAATATCAAAATTATGTTTTCCTATCCCCATCCACAATCACCTAATTCAGTTGAAATCTCATCAAGGGTTAGTTCAGTGAAATAATTTTCCGCTATTCCGCCTCCTTATTGCCCAGTGCACCGCGGACCACATTTCAAACAAATTGAAAATCAATTTAACGAAGGGACCCTATGAAATAGGCGGGCGACGTCTCAAAGAGGAACAGATCGGGAATCTACTGCGGGGATAAGTCGAGAGCGACATTATGGCTATATTAAATCGGGTAATAAATAACAGGAATTTTGAATTTCCAAGATTGCTTGTTCGTAGTTAATACATGGTATATTTGAGTGATAAGCTAAACATAGTGAAATTAAATTAATTGGCTAAATTTATCCTTATTAGTTTTTTTCGGCTTTTATAATTATTAGATATCGATACCATCATGTTTTTTCTATTGATTAAATTTGACTCGGCATAGACATCATATTTTTTGGAAACACGTGGTAATACTCCGTCGGATTGCATTACCTCGCCCTTAACTCGACGAAATCGCACCTTGTTGTCACGTGGGACATAACCTATCAAGAGAGGGGAAGAAATAGGAAAATACATCACCTTAAAGCGAGTAGGGAAGATTCATATCGGGCAGGAAATTCGACTCGCGTCTCGCCTTCGAGCAGTCGATTTTTTGAACGAACCACCTTCGCTTTCACATATGGACTCCTGATTCATGAGTTTTATCTACCATGAAATGTGTGCCTAAGAATTGAATATTACCGGCTTGTCTCCGCGACAGAATTAATGGTAACGAGCATCGATTTTGCCTTTGTAGGAGTAATATATTGTGGTGCTAAATTTATCGAAATATTCTATTATTCGTAGAACTGAGTCGGTGTAAAGAATGCAAGATAATTTGGAAATGCCAATAATTTTAATATTTAAAGACATAACAAATTATTAGAGACTCCAATATCGCCTACGGTGATGATCTTGTAATGATAGTTATAAGGGAGAGATAAATAAAAGATAATAGTCGACCTCCATTATAATGTAACACCTCTATTCCATATAAATGACTTCGAAAACGAGTTTCTAAATCAAATCCACGCTATTATTCCGTACATAAAAAAATACACCCGCGTCTACTTTGTATTCAATATTTCAAATTGAAAATAGTGTCAATAAAAAATGCAACAAACTTAGGGATGGAGGTGAATAATACGGCCGAGATGTAACTCAATTTTCCGCATAAAAATTGGCATTCTTTCGTATGTACAGTTAGTTGATTCGCGCGCCCCATCACGACGATACAGCGATTATTATTACGTTCGAAAACCCATCAAAAGTTACAATTGAAAAGTTAAAGTATTCCGGGTGGGAGGGTAAGCCTCCCCCGTCTATCTACAAATGAGTTTGGAGTAGGAATATTCTTTTGTGTACACACCATGCCGTGCAGTCACAGTTGTACGCTTAATTATGTTTGATATTTTTACTATTCCGTTTGAAATAAGAAAGCAATTTTCATTTTAATATGCCACTAGCATGTGAGCTCTTTAGAGTGTGCTTTATTTGGCTTTCCTAGTTAATTATTTTTAAACTTCTGTTTCTGTTTGCTTAGTTCAGATTCTCGGATATCCTATGATAAACAATTGTTTGACTCTGAATCCAAAACAAACCAGTAAGTTGAAGTGCGTATTTATTTTCCGCATTGAGCTAACTTTATAAACCCAACAATCGATGGAACATCCACTAGGCGGAACTTATCTCGTTCCGCGCTGCATTCCAAAACAATTTTATTAAACTTTTCTCCCGCCTCGGCTATTGTTGGAGCGGCGGGGCTCGGTGCAAGTTCCCTAAAATTCTTTTCTTTGCACTTTTTTTTTCTAAAAACAAATTACCTTACCCTCCTTGCAAGCGCACCTTGAAACACGAAAGCACCGCCCTGAATAATTAATACAATGGTAGGTTAAATTCGTCCAAGTGTCAACTTTCCCCTAACTTTTTAAAATACGACACCATCAAAAGTGCGGTCTAAGTCGGCGTCTAGACCTTTTATCTTGCCGGGGGCTGTTTATTTAATTTTGCTTATTTTATTGGAACTGACAATGATTTGGGAAAACTTTTTCCGTTGGGGATGCGGACTTTTTGAAGATACACGTAGGTATTGTAAGGGTGTTCGTTTGATCCTGATTGACGAATTTATCCTGTCCATGTAAATAACGTTTGATGCAAAGTTTTTCGCGAACGTCTTAAGCTGCCAAAACAAATTTTGACATCTAGGGGTGAATCGAATTATTTAAAAACTGAATGCATGTCGCGCAGGGTGAAATATGTTTAAACAAGGGGTACTAAAAATGTAAACACGTATATTTTGATATGTAAAACGTGATAATTTCCGAGCTACATTTTTTTTGTAAACCTAAATTATGTTTTCCCCTCCCTTGTCATACCTGCGAAAAAAAAATTCATGTTAACATGTGGTTCACATTGTTGTTTTCAAATACTTGATTTCTTTTGCAAGTAGGTTAGAATAATTGGTCACTTCAGTCAAACTAATGGGCTAGTAATGACCCAGTATTGCCCATGATTTTATTGCCCAACATTAAGCGTTACCTACTCACCTATAATTTTAAGCTTTAAGAAGGGTATATAGAAAAACTCCTATGTCATTTTGTAAGTAGGTAATGTATAATCAAACACGGAAATTCTCTACTTATCACATACACTGCACTGAGCTAATAGAGCTGTCAATAATACGTCGATCTTCGATATCGGCCACGTGACCGATACAGATAAAACTTATTGCAACAAAAACTTTCTATTATAAGTACACCGTTTTTTTTTTTACTTTCACGTAAGCAATGCCCTTTAAATCCCGACAATAATTTCCCTGGGGGCTGCAGGCTGGCCTTTGACAGGGGTGGTCGTGGACACCGAGGGTGACCGGGCCAAGAACTTAGTAAGGGTACTCGGATAGGGTCACTCCTTAGTCGTTTATTGTTCCTCGACGTTTATGGTCAGCAAAAGGGCAAAACGAAAGGTCAAAACTCGGGCCTGGACCCCCAGGTAATTTCTCCACAATTAATATTGAATAAAAGCCTTTCGAAGTACAGAATTTAATGCTTACCTAAAAGGTAGGATATTAGTCCGCCAAGATTTATTTGAAAATTTGGGAACAAAGCTTGTTTATAGTTCAAAATTTGTTTGTGTCGGCCTATATCGAGAGTTTGGAATGCTTTATTGTTGAAATATGGACATTCTGTGAATTTACTTCACAGATTTATTGTTCCTAGTTCACAATTAAGTAGGTAGTTTCGCTGGAGACGTACTTGGTTAGAGCGTTAATTCATTTAACTTAAGAACAGCGCTTTTTTTTTGCTTTTAGGTCAAGAACTTATTTTACGTTCTTTCTTTCCATCATCAAACACATCGATTTTATTTTAAAATACCCTGCCAAGTAATTCCATCTTTACTATTCACAATTAGATCCAATTCCAATTTACGTCTGCAAGTTTGATAGCAGGTATCTAGTTAACAGGCGTATGCAGCCCTACGGCGGTGTATCCCCGGCGGATCTACCATGAGTCTTTGTGGTGGTCCACAAGCACGAAGCCAATATTTCCCGGCTTGTATGAAATGCAAATACAATTTAAAAGTTTACATATTTTCTCATTGAGACAGAACTCGCGCCTACGGCCCGGCCCGCATTATACACTACTTATGCAAACTAAACACATAGCGTAGCTTTTATTGGTAAAAGAAAATTTTACATATTTAATGCACAAAAAGTGCTACTTGCTTTTAGAGATTTGCAAATTTAAAAGAGTTTGTTTTTAGTTTTGAACATTTAAATATTTAAGACTTGCTTTAGAGTTGTTATCAGAAACTTAGAGTTCAAAAAATACCAGCACGTTGAAGGAATCTACAATAACATTATTAATACTTTGATGATTTATTATTTCTTGCACCAACAAAATAAGAATCTCTCGGGCCGCCTTAGCGCCTGACAAATTATATTACCCTGGGTAATACAGAAAACTTATTCAACAAACTCTTTAGAAAGTTGAAAGTCAAAGCCTCTTTCAAAGTAATAATCCTTCGGTGACTCTTTGCTAAGTTTTATTCTAACGAAATTGTCATTCGACTGGCATTCGTTTTTGAGATAGAACTGTAAATTAATTGACAACCAGGCTTTGTAATTAAATGCAATGTTTTATTTTATTTAAGTATTCTTAACATCACAATCTTAGAGAGTTTTTAGAACTTCACTTTTTTGTAGTGGAATGAAAAAGCTAATTATTTTCTTGGATTGTCCGGCGCATAATTATATTGCCGACGCCATTATTAGTATTCGTTTGACGACAATGAATTGGCTTGGTCCGATGTAAAACAAACTTAGTGAGAGGACGAAGCATAAAATAAGGAATCATAATTCAAATCGAAAAAAGTTTTCCCGTGCCGGGTAATTTTTCCCATCTTACGGGAAGTTTCTCTAGAGGGGTCGTGGCTCTCGCCTCAAGGAAATCTAAGAGAGGGTTTACATTTTTAGCCTTTCGCCGTGTCTTCCTCTTCACTTTATATCGTCTTTTGATTACTCTCTCAACAAGTTATGCATATTGTAAAAGTCGGCGTCGCGGTTACAAAAATTTTCGGCGTCTCCTTTACGTCTTGCCATCGTTGATGTCTCGTTTTTCATACCTTTTATGTTTTGCGCTTTAGTATGAATGAATCTACCTTTATGATGATTATGATTTGTTTTTCTTCTTTTTCTGCCTTGGTTTTTATAATGAATACGAAATCTCATGTGTTATGCATATCTAATTTAAGTGGGAACTCGACATGAAGCTAAGCTTCCACTAAATATTTGTGCCAATACTGCTAATGTGCGTACAATACCGCAAAGTACGCGTGGAGTATTCTTTAAAGCAGTGCTAACGCGCTATGCGCTGTTAATTCCCCTTAAGATCCCAGATCCACCCTAATTGTTATCGGCCTGCCCGACCCTTAATGGTGTTTCTAATGCGACTAATGTATTTTCGGGACATTTTGCAGCTTGCCTGGGGACATTTTTCTGTTTGTATGAACACTGTGACTTCCCGAGTCCCAGCCCTCTAGTCACGGTAACTGTATTATCTGCAAATATGTTCACAATTTCTATTGTCCATCTGAGTGGTGCGAATGCAATGAACATAAATAAGAGATATATGATCAGCATGTTGAGTGTGTTGGGCTTGTCTCTATACATCTTACTTTATTCCGTTTCTTGACAGAGGGTAGCTTTAGTATTCATAAATTTTGTGGGACTCTTCTTTTAGCCTCGAACTTGCTGTTAGTTCTTTTTTAAATAGACGTTTCTTATTTAAAATTTATAGTTGTGTCCCATACTGTTAAGTATTCGTACGTATTGGAAAGTCAAGCACCGAAACGAGGATAAGTTTTATTCCTCAGCACTTTACAGCCTTAATCGTATTAGAGGGAAACAAATAAAAACTCAAAGTATTGAAAATAAACAATACACTCTAGTCAGCGGCACTCGTAAAACGGTTCGTATAAACGTAGCAAGGCGGTAAATTAGATTTTATTTTATTTCTTAAACAATTTGCGGCCGGACACAGACAAAGGGCGCATAGGTTCGATGCCGTGGTCAGCAATTCAAAGGTTTATGCGGGTACGTTTATTACTTACCTACACCCGAACTAGTGGTGAGCGGTTGCTTTTTTATTTGGTGAATGTCGATGTTTTTGTTTAATTTGATTTTGCAAACGTTCCTATGTCAAGCATTTTTGTATGGAAATTTTACATCCATTTTGTTGGTTTATTCATAAAATTTGTGCTTGGAAATAGGTGTTCAAAAAATTTCCTTCAACCAACCATTTTTCATCATCATCATCATCATATCAGCCGAAAGACGTCTACTGCTGGACATAAGCCTCCCCCAAAGGAGGGATTTGCCAT
This sequence comes from Polymixis lichenea, assembly GCA_949091785.1. Taxonomy (NCBI): domain Eukaryota; kingdom Metazoa; phylum Arthropoda; class Insecta; order Lepidoptera; family Noctuidae; genus Polymixis; species Polymixis lichenea. The sequence continues at coordinate 11,435,591 of OX420943.1, read as the reverse complement.
AATCGCCATACTTGGCAGGCGGCTTGGCGATCGCAGTATGGTGGTACCATTTTTCATATTTGCAGAAAAAAGTCAGCTCTTACCATTTCACATGTTAAAGATATCAACGCTTCAAAAATTAACGAATCCTTTTAGAAAATAGTTTACGAGGAAATCGACTCAATCCCATCTCTATAGGCCCAACGCGACGATTTCGCAGTGACCACCGCTCTGCCCCAATCGGCGGCCATTGTCCGGCCATGTTCTTGTTCACATTAAAACGCAGTTAACCATTCTTTATTGTTTTATCCACGACCATTCGCCGATAAATGTCCTCGACTCATGGGAAATGTTATGGCGCAACGCAGTACAATTTCGATTTTGGCACACCGTAATTAAAGTCACCTTTTATTAGAAATTTGCTGCACTCATTTTGCCTAATTTGACCGAAAATCGTGTTATTATAGGATTTAGGAGGGGTTGTAAAGTTTAAATGTGTGTATGGGTGGGTCTTGGTATTAATAGAATTAGATTTACGATCACATTATTAATTTAATGATACTCTGTGTAACATTAATCTAAAATAATTGTTATTACCCTTTATAAACCAAAGCAGATTTAGAACAGGTCCATTAAGGATTTAAACTAGAATTTATATTCGAAACTACACAAAACAAAAGATACATTCTTGAAGAAATTAAGAACCGCCGTATTACCCAGTGACTAGGTTGTGGAGGTCAGATAGGCAGTCGCTCCATGTAAATTACTGGTATTCAGCTGTATCCGGTAAGACTGGAAGCCAACCCCAACAGTTGGGAAAAGGCTAAGCAGATGATGACATTCTTAAAGAAATTACCTACTCAAATTACTGTCTTCTTAAATACTAAAACACAAACACACAAAATGTATTTGACTTCCAAAATATTGCACCAGATAGCAGAGCTACCCAACACAAAATTTTAATTCCATCCAAAGCTGTTAAACGCGAAACTTCAAAAGTATTTAAACACTAACTCCTAAAGTCAGTGCAAGCGCATCAGACTTTTCATCTGGTTCACCGTAACGTGGCGGTAACGAAACCTTCGAAGTAAAACTTTCCTGTCGATAATTACTGAAGTGTGAACGGTTGCCAATCTCGTGAGCCGCTGTAGGCCGACTAGAGAGCTCAATTTAACAATTATTGAACCCACCACGTATGGTTCACCACCACCACGTAGGGTTGATAAAGATCAGCACTCCAATTGCGTAAAACACTATTAATCAGAATCTGAATAATTTTGAAGGCTATTTCTATTCCATTGCTCATAATTATGTTCGAAAAATTTGTCTGCCCAACAACATAAAAAACGCAATGAATGTTGTTATACTGTCAAAATGAATTTTAGTGTGATACACAACTACCTACCCTGCTGGACGTCATATTGTTGGCTGGTATTGATTTCAGAATTGTCCTTTAAAAAAATGTGCTTGATAGTTCATAACTATATGCTATAGGGATCGTGAAAGCAAGATATATTTCTTACTTTATTTTGGAATCCGCGTTGTTTTCTGTCTATATGTACTTTATTATACACACCAAAAAATACATTACAATATTTAAAAAAAACTAAAAAAACACGCTTTAAAAGCCAAACTAAAAAGTAGAAAATAATTTAATTCTATTAAAAAGCGTGGGGTGCTTTTTGAGGTATTTTTATAATCAATTAATGTCAAGCACCCCACGCTTTTTTTATTTTATATTTTTTAGTTTTGCTAACTACAAAAGCGTGTTTTTTTCTATTTTTTTTTAAATTATTGAATTGTCATAGGTCCTCGATAAGTCTACAAAGTTTAAATGAAATCTGACCGTTTAAAGTGGGTCAAAATAGCGTCCAAAGGAGTCGGTTACATACAAACATACAAAGAAACAAAAACATACAAGTGAAGCTAATATAAAGCGTGTAAAAACAAATTAAACACTACAAAACATGTAAAGGGTGGCCTTATCTCTTCCAGGCAACCTGGGAATAGATAGTGAGTGCATGATCAGCCTAAAATGTTGCCACAGCTTGGAGACAGGCCTCTTCTTTTCCAGAGGGAGTGGGCTGTAATCTACCACGTGGCTGCAGTGCGGGTTCTTGGACATGCTGGTTTCCTAACAATGTTTCCTTCACCGTTTTGAAAGCAGTGGTGATGCAGATATTTACACAAAGTAAAGCACCGTCTGGGTTCGTACTTACGATCTACAACTCGTTTCGAGGCCGTCACTACTGAGCCATTACACGGATAGTGATTGCCTGAGCATAAATGATGGTATATGAAACTGAAAAACTGAAAAACGAAACTACTTATCTTTTACCTACCACCTCTACAGTCGTTAAAGTAATATCAATTATCCTCCCGTTTGTAATAAGAATAACGTTAAAAACGGGATGTTCGCGTAATCGCAGACGTTTGGCGGCACTACACTGAAGGACGTCTGTCCTGAATCTTGACAGTAATTGCGAGAATTATACCGTAGTAGCCTAATACCAATTAGAGTGGGAGACAATAGTAATTTATAGCCATTGTACCGTTATGTAACTATCCCCGTTTAGTTATAAAGGGCAGTTGTGTGGGACAATAGTTTAAGGTGTTGATATAAGTACATATTGTGTTAACCTCATTGAGGGAATGGTAATTATCTTGCATGGTGACAATAATTTGTTCACATAGCCAATATTTTGTTCTACTTATGATATATTATGCCACATTGTTTAAATGAACTTAGAAATTAAACAGGCGTGCTTACTTATGCTTAATCCCTGAATTAAACAGTAATGTTATTGTACACCCTGTTCGCTGATTACAGTATTACGCTCCAATCTGATAAGGGCGAGCTTATCACCATTTACCGAATACGATCCTTATCTTGAACAATAACAAAAAAGCTAAAGGAAAAACTCAGTTACAATTGTGGGCTGACCTTTCTACCGAACCGGTAATGTTGGCGGTTGAGCGTAAATCTTACCGAAATAGTGACAAGACTTAAGCCATGAAATAGCTATTTGAACATTCGTAGTTAGCGTTTCCGACTGAATCGAACGCGGAATAAGTTAAACCTAGGACGAACATTGAAAGACATCAAATGAAAGATTCAGGTCTCTCTTTTATTCACAGCAAGATATTTCCGACCTCAGCGGAGCGACGTCTAAACAATAGTAGGCAGTTTCAATTCAACAAGAATAGATCGCCATAAGTTAGTTCTAGGGGGGAAAGTATTCCCGTACGTCGGCCGCGATCCCGGGAACTCTCTGAATTATATATGCGAGGCCCGCCACGTAAGTCTGTCACTCGTGTGATTTTGAGACAATCTGATTTTGTGTTTTCCCCGTTTTGGCCGTTGAATTGTTTATTAGATCACTCCCGTACACTCACGTCTAATGCTCCGCGGGCATATTATCTTGGCTTTGTTTACCCACGTATCGTTAACGTTATCGAACACTTATTCCTGATTAACGTCTGTTACACGTTTACCTTATTTCCTTAACCACTTCCCAAACATATAAATATTGCATGATTTCCTTTCACTTCGTGATAAGGGTAAGGTTGTATCGTATCAAATTCATTTATGTTAAATATAGTTGCTTCAAACCTGTGTCCAAACCTTACGATGCTGTATAAAGGGCAATGCAGACGAGACGAGAGTGTTTTGTTGTGTTAACGGTGCATCAGTCGTTCGTATGCTAATTGTTACTTTAGTTGAGTCGATAGTGTAAGCTGTCAAAGGTTCTGAAACCAATTTATATTCAAACATGGACCATGAATGGAGGTTGTTGGACGTCGGTCTTTATGCGCTTGCCTCCAATATAATGTATTAGTTTGTTCTGCAGTCAAAAGATATAAGCATACATTTTCTCACCCGAGAGGAGCTCGAAACGTGTCAAACATGTCGTTATCACGATGTTTTTCGCCCACAGGCGCGGCAAAACCTGCGATTAATGTCTTCAGGCATCCCCTATACGAACGCCAAACTTTTCCTAATTAATTGTAAGATTTTAATCATGGTACTGGCGTAACGAAATTATTATGGACCGTTTAATTTCCTTGCCCTACGCCCTTCGGCGTCTTACTGCGCTAATGCGTTATTGCAAAATTTTAATCAAGGGTGTGAGCGAGTAATTAAATTATGCAGGCTGTCGTATGCACTCCACGATTATAAATCTCCGATGTTTACTTAGGTAATGCTAAGAGTCATATTAATCGTAGTAATATTATAGTAGCCCCTCAACGTCAACATCTGGTACATTGCCAGATATTTAGACGATTTGCATTTTCAAGACGAATAAATTTAATATTATGTGTATGATTATGGGCCTGCGTAGCTAAATCTACTGTCTGAGTTTTCATAACAACTTTTTAATATTTCCGTAATTGCTGAAGCTGAAGCTGAGAAGAGAGCAATAAAGAACATAATATAATAAGACATATTAAAACAATATGAAAAACGTGTCAGTCCATAAACTATGCAGAACAGTCATATTCAATTATGAAGAGACGCAGCGCGATGTAAGCGCTGCATAATAAAATACGTTTCTTACTTCAACACGAGACCGCACTTTAGTCAATTTGCTGAACCGCCCTCTGAGTCAAAAGTAAAGGCAGACAGCAATAAACTTGTGTTTATGTAGTTTGCCAACGAATAAAGCCGAATGAGGCTCCAGACCTCAGCTCCACTAAAATCTTCACAACGCAAAAATGAAATTAAAGTCTGCGATCCCAGCGAATGAATCGCGACCAATTGGCCTCGCGTTGGCCAAGATCAAATAATTTTATGAAAATGAACCCCCGACCCATTTAATTAACCCGACCTCCCCCTATTAAACTGTACAAGAATTCCCTGGTTAAACATTAACATTCGTCAGGAATTTAATTCGAGGGCAGCTCTAAATAATATACCTTACACTTTTTTGGTCTTAATTATATTCATCTCACACATCACAATGTTAACGATAGCGGAGATAATTAATTTTTATTGGATTTTCTTTTCGCTAGAGAAGTTTTAATTACTGCAGGGCATGTAACCGTGTTTTATAAGCCGGTGTGCGCTCGCCTCGCTCGGACGCTAATTGTTTGTTGCGGTCGTAATATCGCTCATATTCACTCGCAGGCTTGTAAATTTTCCGATTTCGGCTACATAATTCATTAGCAAGCATTGCTATTGCGAACACGTTCCCTAATAACTCGATGATTTTCCAAATGTCGAATAATTCGCGCAGCTATACATACCATTCATTAGGTATATCGATTAATTAAACCGAATTTAATTCACTTATCTCGTGTGGAAAACAAACAACCGCAGGACGTGATCGAACTTCGATCTTATACGGAGAGATGCGTATAGAAATTAAAGAGGTCGAATCTGAGCTCATCAAACATTAAGCCCTTACGTGTACCTGGGGCCCTCGCTAAATAAATAACCGAAGCAAATGAAAAACATCCACGCTCCGCTCGTATTAAACGAAACAGTGCGAATTCGTCGGAGGCAATAATAAATATGCATAGCGCGTCTATGCCACATCCTCTGTGATTAGTCGTGTGGAGGCAAGGAGCCCCCCTAGCCACTGATACGGATAAGTGAGTGATAGCGAGGGGGCCTTAGAACTAAGCAACCCCTAGCTAATAATGCTAGTATCTCTCTGTAGTATTGGCGAAATTTCTTGGATATTGCCAATATGGGGTGTTCACGTGCGCACACTTTTGTTTCTGTCAAAGCGCGCCTCACGGCTGGGTAGCGTTCGACGAGGGAATCCGTATTCAAAAGGTAACATTTATAGTATGTGTGGGATCAAAATAGAATCGCATATATTTCCTTTACGTCAGTGAGTTGTAATTAAATCAAATTTATTTTACTAAACTTTGTTATTTTGACGTCAAATACTTGAAAGAATTATGACAGTAAAAATTCTAATACTAGCCAAAACCAACGTTCCTTTCCTTCAAAAACAATATAAAATTCCATCTATTAACTAAACTTCAGGACACTGTTGGCAATTTTAACTTCACACTAGCCTCGAATGTTTAATACTAGCGAGAGCCTGGCTTATGGCACCTAATGCCTCTTATATTAGTACCAGCATATAAATTTACAACGTGGTACACTGAAGCATGCACTTTATGGCCCGGGTTGGGATGCATTATATTCGGTAGAGTTATGTGCTCTTTGGGCTGTCTTCGTAGAAGAATGACTCCCAAGACATAGGGCTGTAGTGTTGGGGAGGATAGAGCCTTCGATTTATTTAAGTTTGGCGTACTTTTGTTTATTTCGGTAGAGGCATTTTAGCTTGCCTCGTATGTATGCAAGTTCTTTGACGTGGCATTTTGTTTAAAAGGTTTACATTCAAAACGAAATTTATAAAATGCCACTTAGTTATTTAGCATTAGCGGAAATACTGAGGTGTATCAACAGACATATAATCTGTGCAGATATAGAAAATTCGTTACATTTCCTGCAAAAAGCTCATGCACTTTTTTAGCATGTTTTGAAAGGCAACATTTATATGTACGCGTACATTTGTGAACTTCATCAGGTGTGCAAGAAACAAGTGAGCTAGAAATAATTCATGCGGCGGTTTCTTCACACTCGAGCAGTGCTCTTTACAAAATTAATTCCCCTACGTGACACCCGCACCAATTGAATGTTGACGCAAAATCGCAACAAGGCACTGAAAGTGGAATTGAACGCAGAGATTCACCTCAAGCGGTTATATTTATTGTTATTGCTCTCCGATTGCGCGGGAACCGTCGCCGTAATGAAATTACGAGTCCAGCACAGTCCTAAACAAATTTCAATTTTCAATTACGTCCATGTAGGAGTGGTAACCTCCCTAGAGGTCCTCCTGACTTATTGCAAAGCATCGAAGTGATGCTTCAATAATGTATTCAGAATAATTGTTTATACTATGGCGGTGCCTGATTCGATTGAACTCGCAGGAGACACTATAAACTCATGATTTATGTCGAGCCCCCGTACATACTGATCACGCTACCAGACGTGAGTATGATTTTATGAGTTTTATTACATAAAACGGTCCTCGAAAACAGTTGCTGCGTCACGCTTCTTATTGATTTCGTGTGGCAATAAAAGAATCGACGTCGACCTTAGCCTCCCTATATACTTTTTCCAGTTCAATGAGCATAAATTGCAATAGGATTCCACGCGGTGGATGGCCCCGAATATTTCTTGTGAAGCGCGCGTATCTTCTGCGTAGAAAAGGTGCAAAGATTTACCTGAAACCCTTACAAGGGCTATCGGTTAACATTAAAATATTTATTTTTCGATAAATCTCTTTGTGTGAGGGTAAATACGTCGCTGTGGTTTGGCAGCTGCGTATTGTTCTCACAGCCGAACAAGTAAAATCGCGATAAGTTGTGAGTACATTTTCATCGAATCTGTCAGATTTTTTCGGCATCCAGATTATTTTGGGAGTTACAATTTTTACTCAAGAACTACAAGTAAAATAGGTCTTATCGACGATGAAGATGACCGAATCCTATGATTGAAGTTTACCCAATTCACTGCGTTTGCTTAAGATTTTATGTAAATTATTTTTCGACGGCGTCGAATTCTCAGAAAACATTTTCGCTGTATATAAAACGAGTGCCTAACAAATTACAAGCAAACAACTTTAGGAATAAATAAAATGTTACTAAGGGAAGAACGTCACAAACCGTTTTGCTGTAAAAGGTTTCGAAATTGCATATTTTCTCTTACCTAATTCGCCTGGTACGTATGTTCCTGTGACACAAATCAGTGGCGTATGAAAACAAAACGATTCAAGCTGACATATTGGAAGGGAACCCCTATTCGTTCAAACGACAATAAAACCAATAGTTGTATCCAAGCGCGTCCCGTTCCAATGAATTCTTACGGAAAGGATCAATAAGAAAAAAGTATTCCCAACAAAGCTGCGGTGATAGTCAATATAGCAGATGCAAGACAAACAGGTAGCAATATCGAGACATCCATTGAATACACCGGTGATATCAATAAGCCGAGTGATGTTGCGACGAACTGCCGAGATAAAGTAGGGGCGGTGCGCGTGCTTCGGCGAGATTGGCGACGATTACCGACCCGATTCTATCAACTGGGCCCGCTCGCTGCTCAAGCGTTACAACATTATGAACTTACTCACATCATTAATCTTCCCAAATTAAACGCTGCATATCCGCGCAATCTGCAATTTGAACTCGGATTGTAGACAATAACAAAATAGCTCGCGGAAAAGCAAATACTTTCGTGCCGCTTTGTTTAAACTGCCGCTTTCATCGAGTGCAATGAAAATAAACATCTCATTTGACTTCATAATGCAATAACTTTTTTTCAGTTCAGCGTACAAAACAGAACAATATTAAAAATTAATACAACATTTCGCGAGCTCAATAATCAATAAGCAGTTTAAATAATACGCAATAAAACTCAAGCTTTGGATCCAGTGTTTCCAATGTTCCATTTCTTCGACACGGGCCATTAGTAGAGTAAAGGAAATCTGCAATCTCAGGAGATTGAAAATCAAACAATACGTAACATAATACCATTCGTTATTAAGACACAAATGTGGCATTAGAGGGAAGTAAAGTGAAGACGAAAGTTGCGCCGCGCTCGGCGCGAGGGGAGACGCGACACAAAATGTTTATAAAGAGAACCGGGTAAGGGGGTAATGCTAGTAATAAAATTTTATACACCTTAATATTTCGCCGAACGATGAGTCGAGGCGTGTGTGAAATTATGTACCTACAGCGTGGTGGCAGACTTTACTACTTTCCCCGCGAAGCTGCAGACGTATTTTTTTCATTGCACAAAGAGCTAAATATTTCCTGTGTTTTATTGTGGGACGCTGCTCGGCGTTTTTTATTAGCGTCAATTAAATTCACTCTAACCGAAACTGCTCTCATTTAATTCTTAAAAGCCTCAATTAAATTAATCCCAATGGGCGATCCCGACGTGTTGCGTAAATAAGCATCCCTAGAAGGTGGTTTGCGCCCGCTTCAAATAGACGACGTTTCGCCGTGTGATAATTTATGTAAATGAAAAACACATTACCCTGTTTCCTATTCGAAGTGCTGACATGTTTCCAGAACATGTTTATTGCCGTGTTTTGTCTTTATTATCTCGTGTCTCGCGTCACTACTTTCATCCTATGTGTCGCCGCGCCGCCATATTTCATAATTTTTGCCGCTCTCGACTGCGAATTCATTTTTATCACACTCTAAAAGCTATCTGATATATGTATGCACGCTAAAACCCAGCTAACGTTAAAATACATTTTTAAATAACCGTTCCTGAGAGCGACTACGTTTTCTTTTGAAATAAAAGCTTATATTAAACTCGTGTAGATTGAAAAAAACTTAATCAACTCCACAAAGCTATAACAGAAACTAGATATCCGTTTTGTAGCAGTTTTAGGAAAAAGCGCCAGTAACACCGCAGAGCGTTTTCTAAATTACCAGCGTGAACCTAATAAAGGCTGGGAAGTTTTAGGTGCGCGTTTGGTAAAAATACGGTGTCGCAAAAGTTTTCTTTATTAGTTTCCCCCTTTAATCCGGCCAGGCGTGTCCCAATGTCTTTATGGCGAATTTTCAATCTGAGTCTGGGTGGAAGCCAATAAGAAATCAACTATTTTTCCCTGATTCCCGTGCATTGGTTCGAGGGGAGACTCGCTTCTTTACGACTTCTTTTACGATTGGAGGTGCATTCGGAATTAGCCCGCACCATCGGGAGAGCCTTTTCGTGTCTACGACGAATGGTAAAAGGATTACAATGACAGAATTGTTCTTCCCTCTAAAAATTTTAAAGACTTTATTTTATTAAACAATGTGGATTCGTATTTTTTTTCGGAATTTCCAACATCTTTTGATATAAAATCGATGTGACGACAGCACACAACTTTGATACTTGAAGCGAAAAGCGTATAATGCTCGCTTTTAAACTACGGAAGTTTTCCCTAACATAGCGGGTGAATGTTTACGATATTGTTAGCTTTTTTAGAAAACAATTTTGCGTCGTTTTCCTGTTTCGAAAGTTCCGAACCTTTTTCAACAAAAAGATTTCAGTTGTAAAGGATTTTGTAGATGGCATCTCACATGCTACGTGTTTACTGTTAATCAAGTGAGTGGAGTTATTAAGCAGAAAGTACCTACTGGACTGGGTAATCCGACAGTAGATCTGACTTTATGAAAGCTGTTATTTACTTTGAGATGGCATTTATTTAGTTTTGTGAGATATTTTCTAAACATAAGGCTTATCATCTTCCACAGCCCGACTTACCCATTGCTGGGCATTTTTTTTGGGAGGGAAATCATCAAATTACTTCTCCCGCTCTGGGTGGAGTGGGAGGGCGTGTCAGACTTTTACTGACTAAAACCCACCCGTGTTCCCTCAGTTGCCTGTGTGCCAGGGGCCGTGGTATCTCTTTCGAACAACCCGCAACCTTGGCAGGGGCTTTTCTTTTCTTGAGTCAAATTCTAGGCTCCCTACCAGCTTTATACAGGTTTTGCCCACGATGGCAAGAAATAATGTCATCCATCTTACCGCCGGATGATTTACGAGTACATCTCGTCTTCCAGTCCTTGGACGCAGCTCTGTCACAGCTTTACTCCACCTTTCATCACTGTGCCTTACCAGGTGTCCTGCCCAACTCCATACGTTTTTCGATATCGGAGACCTTCGTGCGTGTTCGTATCTCGACGTTTGGAAGTAGGTCTATTAGCCTGATGCCAAGAATAAAACGTTCCATGGCTCTCAGTACTACTCTCAGCCTGTACAGAGCCTTCTGCGTGAGTGGCCACATTTCCGTACCGTACGACATGGTGGGCAGAGCACACTGGTCAGAATATCGTCCAGCTTTCTAAATGGTAAACATTAGGTTACTTTATTTTTTATAAATTTTGGAAGTATACGGAACCACTACGAAACGGATAACACTCGACCTCAATTTCATTTCATGTCTCTTATCAACCCGACAAAGAAACCACGCCAATAAATAACATAAAACATTGATTGATAATCTTGGATTAAATCGCGAGCTACCGTCATATTCGCGAGCTATGTAAATAAGCGGCTAAATAACTATACACCAGGACCGGCATGCAATATCATCATCATCATTTCAGCCGAAAGACGTCCACTGCTGGACATAGGCCTCCCCCAGGCTCCTCCACTTAGACCAGTCTTGTGCTTTCCACATCTAGCGGATTCCCGCGGCCTTCACAAGGTCATCGGTCCACCTTGTGGGAGGCCTTCCCTCTCTACGTCTTCCGGTACGCGGTCGCCACTCCAGAAACTTTCAGCCCCATCCAACATCTCATCTGCGAACAATGTGCCCTGCCCACTGCCACTTAAGTTTGGCAATTCTTCGGGCTATGTCAGTTGCCTTGGTTTTCGTGCGGATCTCTTCATTCCTGATTCGATCACGTAGGGAAACTCCGAGCATAGCTCTCCATTGCCCTTTGGGTGACTTTAAGCCTTCTAATAAGGTCCATTGTGAGCGACCACGTTTCTATGCCATAGGTCATCACTGGCAACACACAAAGAGTTTCGTCTTGAGACACTGCGGTATTAACAGGTACTAGGCTTGCAATATAAAAGATACCAACACAAAATAATTAAAAGACTTAAAACAATAAGTTTGTAACGAGGGATGAGACGAGATGAAGTTTCGTTAATACTTTATTACGACTTTTGCAAGATAACTGGGCGACTTTATGGCACTCTTTTAATAGCCACTGAGTCCGGCCCTGGCGAGTGGCGACGAGACCTCTACCGTTGGTTTAAGTACTATTATTAATATTTTAAATACATTGTGAACTTTAATAACACATTTAAATTTAAAAAAATAGATTTGTGGGTATTAAGATTGCTTGGTTTATGTTTTTGCTATTAAAAGTTAGTTATTACATGTTGGATTAAATATTTCTTTGTGTCTTGGTTTACTGAAATGTCTGCGTTGTTATTATTACACAATACAGTAATACGTAACATTGTAGGTGAATATAAACCGTTAAACCGTTGGTCTCGGCTGTCATTTATCGATTTTTGACAGTCGTTACAGGTAGTCAGAAGCCCGAACGTCTCAAAACCAGTCTTACTAAGGGACATCTTTTGCTAGTAACTGGGTTATGGCGGTCAAATAAGCATTTACTCCATGTAAAATACTGGTATTCAACTGCATCCGGTTAGACTGGTAGCCGACCCTGACATAGTTGGGATTTGGCAGATGATGATGATGTGTAGGAGAAAATTTAACTACTGTTAATCATGAGTTTTTAAAACCTCCCTATCTCTTTTCACATAATATTTTTTCCAAAAATTGTTAGAAAACATTTAATTTTAAATATTGCTACAATAATTTATGTGTGGGTAACCTTAATAGCCTATTTGAATTTCTAAAGATAATTTTATAACTTTTGTCAAATTAATAACGATTAGTCTTAATTGAACCTTTTTTCAAATTACACCATTTCAATTAAGTTAATCTAGCAAAAACTAGAAGGTTTGTTAACTTCAATTTATTTGTTATTATGGTTCATTTTGTAGCTAATAGAAAATCTTACTAAAGCTAGCCCCATTATCCAAGTTAAAATTGTGCATTTAGTATTTCTATTACAAACTGTTATTTATTCAAACCTTGACTTGCATTGCAAATACGCAAGCTAAAGCGATAAGCGTGCTACTAAACACAGAGTTGATATTGCACGTTTAGGAACATTTATACACACCTTTCTCCCTCTCCGTAATATACATCGTGTATCCAAAATTCATTTGGTACATTATCTAAACACGTGTCGCGATTAACTCTGTTAACTCACTTCGACTTGCCGATGCCAGTAACTGAGTATTCACTAAGATCGTGACTGAAATATCATATCATAAGCCAGTTAATTTAGTTCTCCCCCTGTAAATGGGGCTTAGCGGTATTTGTAGTTACTACAGCTGAAGAATCTACGTAAAACTTTATGAAACTACGAATACGGGTACGTAAATGATAAATGATTTTATTTGTTTAAGTAGGTTTGTACAAACACTTTTACACGTCAATCATATTTTTTTAAACTAGATGAGGTCGGCGTTTCCTATCTGACTACTCTGAGAAGAAAGGCCGAAACAAACTCAGAGGTCACAGTGTCTTTTAAAGTCCAGACATAATCTTGGTCAGATCATGTGAAGACCATGTGGATCCACATGGTCTTCACATGATCTGAAATGGTCTTTTGAGGAAAGAACCACACAGATTGAGTGGACCTGTCCCTTCAGTGCACGTATTTGTCAGGAATCATGGAGCTCAACTCAAAACTTGGAGAGGTCAACGATTTGACGAACTATACTAAAGACAGGACTTTTGGGTAGGCCGCATAAAGTACTCAAACTGCCAGATTAATATTAAAACTAACCGGGAAAGAGATGAAACACAAAACGAAAAAACAAAATAGTCCTCACATTCACAATAATTAAAACAATAATAATATTATACTTCTCAAAGTAAAATATTCATGTCAAAGTGTAGGATGTAATAATTATCAAATGTCAAAGAGTATAAGTTTGCAAAACCAAAAAAAACAAATATTTAGTATGCAAAAATTGGAGCAGGTCAATCCCAAGCTTTTTTGTCCTTAATATAATCTTTTGTGGTATAAAAGGCTTTCAGACACAACTTAAGTTTAATGAATGATTTAAATTTATTGAGACTTAGATGTTGAACATGGCTTGGAAGTTTATTATAAAAGTGTTTACATCTAAATGACCCACCTACTTTCTTGAGCCTTGTTGATGGTACAACAAATTTGTGTTTGTTCCTAGTATTTATATTATGGATATCACTGTATTTTTAAACAATTTCATATTTTTATGGGCATATAAAAGATTTTCAAAAATACACTGTGAAGGCACAGTCATTACATTAATCTCTTTAAATTTCTCTCTGAGAGAATGTCTCGGACTTAATTTATAAATTGATCGAACAGCTCTTTTCTGCAAGACAAAGATAGTCTGAATGTCGGTGGCATTTCTCCACAACAGAATACCATACGACATTATACTATGAAAATAGCTAAAGTACACTAAACGGGCTGTCTCTATATCAGTTAAATTACGAATTTTTTTAACAACGTATACTGCAGAGCTCAGCTTTTTCGACAATTTCGTGAAGCATGCAAACGAATGCTTTAGATAAGTCACAAAAGATGCCCAAGGCATCGTATTTATTTTCCCATGGATTGTAAATATGCCCTAAAACTTCAACACATTGTGCACGCCGCGGCATTGGGCACGCCACGATTGCGGTGGTAAGTACCCTCTTTGAGGAGTGGTTTGAGAGGCGGCATGGCGTCCTCACCTTACACCTGACACAGGTCCTCACCGGACATGGCTGTTTCGGGAGGTTCCTGTTTCGCATAAGGCAGGAGGAAACGTCCGAGTGTTTCCATTGCGAAGATCGCCCTGCAGACACGGTGGAGCATATGGTGGAGGTCTGCCCGCGCTGGGCGGAGCAACGCTGTGTCCTCGTGGAGGCGATCGGCGGCTGCAATCTCTCGCGTCCGGCCCTGTTCCACGCCAAGTTACGGAGCGAGAGTGTATGGTTAGCCGTCACCTCCACGAAGCAGTGATGCTCGCAAAGAGGGAGGCGGCATACGTGAGGGAGAGGCAGTACATGCGCCCTCACGGCCATAGCTTTCGCAGGAGGCGCCCTGGGCGTCGGGAATTTCAGGCTGATTTCTGGCCACCGTAGGCGCGGGCTTGCGGACGGCGAGTAATGGGACGCTCGCTGTCCGGTAAGGACCAAGCCCGGGTCGACGGCGCGTTGTGTTCCACGCGCGCTTCAAAGAGATGTCAGCACCAACTGGTGGGGCCCGCAAGGGCCGATGCCTGCCAGGGGTGCGGGTTCTTCGAAAGAGATACCGCGGCCCCTGGCACACAGGCAACTGAGGGAACACGGGTGGGTTTTAGTCAGCAAAAGTCTGACACGCCCTCCTGCTCCACTCAGAGAAGGGAGAAGTCATTTGATGATTTCCCAACCAAAAAAAAAAGACTTCAACACGGCATCGGTAGCACGGTACGCCGGTACCGTGCTACCGATGCCGTGTTGAAGTCTTTTTTTTGTCGTTTTTTTTAAGTCGGTAGTTGAACGACCTCTTGTAAAACCGAACTGTTTGCTATGTAATAAATTATGTTTGTTAAAAAAATCTTTGCAATTGGTGGTTAATTTCTCAAAAATTTTACTAAAGGTACTGAAATAGGTCTGTAATTAGAGGGGCAGATTTAAACAAAGGTATTATTTTACTAGTTTTCATTAGGTCCGGAAACTCCCACAGTCGATACAATTATTAAATATAAGAGCCAAAGTAGGTGCTACAAATCTACAATGTCAATAATGGACTTAGCGACTTCTACAGAATTACCCCACAGATCCGCAGTCTTTTTTACATTCAAAGCGTAGGATACCTACTTACGTTTTTTTTTTCTGGATAATTTATAAAGACTTAGTTTATTATTTTAATTTATTTTCGTAATAACTGTTTTCGATTTAAATTGACTAGGTCTAGATCTCATTGAAGCAGTCTGTCAGTTAACCTGAAATATAAACCCTTTTGTATAAAACGTTGCTAAATGCCTACTTATCAAAGCCGAGGGAAGCGAAGGAGCCGAAAGAATGGCATTTTAAAATGACTTGCATGAAATCCTATGAAACTTCGCACACTTATCCACGTCAATTCGGACGATTGATATTATATAATTGCCGGCATCGTAACGCAGATCCATTTGTATTGTCTATGGTCTCAAGCCTTGAGTCCTTGATATTAACAGTCAATGGGCAATAACGTGTAACTTTTTCGACTTGATGCGGAGCTTTTATCCACTTTGTATGCGTGCATTTCATGTGTCTTATTTTTTTTAATTCTTTGTAGTGTGTTTTCTTTGTGGAGAATAAACATTTTTTCTTTTTTTTTTTCTTCTTAAGGTTTATTTTTTTCGGCACCGACAAACTTTAAAGTTTAGAGACTTTCAAAAATGTACGGTTAAACAGACGCTAATAATTACTAAACTTTAAGCAGCGTTTTAAAATAAAGGGGAATGTGTCTACAACAATACATGAACATTCTTAGTCCTCGTTTAATTAAACATGTACAAATATTTAATTTCGACTTTCTCATGTTATTGTTAGAGACAGAACTGATAACGACACGAAACAAATACCCGCGGGGCGCGTTCCGAATTAATCCAATCCACGGAATAATAGGTACCTACCTATAACTGAAAGCTAATGGGCCAAAGTTTCCATGTAAGCCAATTGTGTGCCGTTAATCTAATCGGTGCCGTGTATAACGATATTTTGATATCAGACCGTACAATTGCCAAATGAAAAATACGCGGATTTCCTGTCGACCGTAATCGCCTTGTAATCCATCAAATGAAACGATGGCGAACGCTTTGCTTACCGTACGAAAGTCTGCCCTATTACGTATTGTCACGATTTAATACGACTGATGTATGAGTTATTTACAACGTATTTATTTTGATTGATTGTGAATGGAATGGGAGCATATTTATAGATAACAACCAATTTACAAACGAAATATTGAATTCAGTTACGTTTGTGGGAATTATCTGTTAGCTTTTGTCCCGAATGTAGGTAACCTATTTATGAGTTTCTATGAAAGACGTTAAACTGTATCAGTAACCTAAATACAATTCAAACGAGGGTGTTTTCCCTTACAAATTACAGTATCCATAAAATACAAAGCATGTTGTTTGCTCAAACTACCCTTGACCAAAATAATACCGTGTGATAAGATCTTTGAAACGTGCGCGGGTTTATTATAACTTTCTTCCCAAGAGTTCCAGCTGTGAGGGACCATGTCGCACCCCTCCCTGCTTGCCCCCATCCCCTTGTTTCCCCACACCTGACCAATGTAACGGTGCTCATGCGATAAAACAATTACCACAATAAAGTCGCGTTCGGACTACAAAACTTCAGAAACCCTGTATGGTGAAACTTTCATAATAATTCTAGAAATAAAGTACACAGTCAGGTATTGGTATGTATGTGTATTTGTTTAATCCACGAAAAATTAAATGAGTAATAAAAGCTGTATTTATTATGATGATGAAAAGCTAATAAAATAACTTTTTAATGAGAACGTAATTTTAATTTTCAAAGTTTAGAGGGTAATTAAAGCTAACCCTTACACGACTGATTTTATTTTCATTTATTCACTAGGTAAGTACAGTTAACGAGGTGATTGGACGGTCGTATAATTGGTCAAGTTTAACCCTTATAACTGAAAGAAAAAAGAAAAGCAATTAACATACCTACTTCAAGAACTGACCATAAATATAAAGAACCCGCTTATTTAACTTCCACTTCGATAAGCCCATAACTAGAGATTAAGGAATGTAGTAACTATTTACCATATCGTATTATTAAATAAACCTCTAATTAAAGGAAAAAAATAATCTAGTAGCAACAAAAGGCAGGTTCTCATTATCAGATCTGGGTTCGTTGTCGTGTTACCGTTTAAACAACTCGCGTGCTGGTTTGAGCCTACCAAAATCTTGATACGGTAAGGCCCGCACTAATTATAGTTTTGCTTATTACTCCCGACCTCGACTGGTTATTGTAGTTACACTAATAGTTTTTAGACACAGTGCTGACCTCAATATTGATATTGCTGCTTAAAAGGCTGATAAAATACATTATGTAAGTATATGCAGATTTTAGGCAGTCAAAAGTTACCTGTGAAAAGCTATATTTTAGAAAAAAAAAATCAAACTTTGACGCTATCTT
This sequence comes from Polymixis lichenea, assembly GCA_949091785.1. Lineage (NCBI taxonomy): Eukaryota > Metazoa > Arthropoda > Insecta > Lepidoptera > Noctuidae > Polymixis > Polymixis lichenea. The sequence goes on along the minus strand of OX420943.1, from coordinate 11,417,814 downwards.
TGATCTTGGACAGTAACTATTTACAATTATTGCAAAAATCAAATCCCAAACTCCTTACGATGAACTAAAATCAAAACATAAAATCTTCAGCAAACATAATACATTGTATAAACTAGCACAGACTTTGTAAGTCTAGTGTGTAGATCATGTATGGGCTGAAAGTCGGGATCAACGTGAATATTCCCGCCGCCGAAGGTTCGACACTAAACTCTACATATTTCATCACGACGCGGCGGTTGTCGTCCTATCTTTCATTGCATCTCCTGTAAGAATCACATATTCAAAGCCAGTGCATTTTTCATCAGTCAATCCTATGTAAGATCATAATAAAGTTTTAGTGGGTGTTCTTCAGGGTAACTTTTTAGGTCCAAAGTGTGCTATTACAATCTTTGTGATGTGTATTTTGTATACTGCCTACCTATTCAGTATTAGAGAATATTTTTTTTAATAAACTTTACAACAGAAAGAATGACTATATAAAACGTTTTATGCGCTGGTGATGAAAGAAACAACAAAAACGAAATAAAATTCAACAGCTACATGAATCCATACAATGAAAAGTAGTTAGCTGAAGCACTGATACGCTCTTATGAAAAATGTATGACGGCATAAAGTTAAACCCAACAGCAACTGTAACTACATTTAATGGGCGATGACATTCTTGAAACATCTGGTATTACGTGGCTATAAAAACGAATACATTTGTTCTGTGTTCAGTCTACCATCATAATAATTTCTCTACGTGCATTCTGTTCATAGTCTCTAAAATCGTCTTTATTGTTCGTGTTTCTGGAATCCAAGATTTCTTTGGACATTATAACATTATTATACTACGTGGTACAGCTTAGATGTATTGTTTATTTTTATCTTTACTTTTGTTTTGTTGCATCAATATTTCTGTAGAGAAGAAAATGTTTAGAATTTTGAGGAAGTTTTGTAGTTAATTTTGTTGGAATAATAATGTTTATACGTCGAGACTTGAACTGCATTATCCCTTAAGATACTAATGGCAATAGTTTACGAACCAAGATTTGCTAAACTGACTAAAGAAAATGTAATTATTAATCGAGTAGGTACTTGCCATTAAGGGCAATACAGGATAAGTTTTTAACCAGTGCGCAAATTGTAACCATGAATTCAGCATATCATTCTAAATCCCCAAGCCCAGAAATTTTTCAACGGTTATACAAAAAAAAAATCAGCTGTTCCATACATTTTGACTGCGTAGCACCCGTCGTATTGCAATTTTCTATGAAACAGCTGATTTTTTTTTGTATAACCAACGAAAGATTTCTGCGCTGGGGTTTCTAGAAAGATAAGCTGAATTCGTGGTTACAGTTTGCGCACTTGTTAAAAATTTATCCTGTATACACTGAATACAGATTGCATAAGAGATTATCAAACCATGTATATCCAGTGTCTACAGTCACCTAAATAACAATAACTGTCAGACGGCCAACTTACATCTCGAAGCATATGCAAATTGCTGTAACAACATGCTCCAAATAGTGTCCCAGCGGCGTCTCGTCTGCAAGCAATACTGATTCCTGAATTCTCTAGCACCTGCCGATTCCCTTCGATGTCGCCTTTCCAATTCAAACTACATTTCGACGGATCTACGTAATGTCAAGTCTTTATGGCTCCACTTACATTATACTGTAGACATAGGTTTGTGTCTCTCTATAGTACTGAAATGTTCGAGTATTGGAATGCTTGCTATATTATTGTCGATCACGATATTTTTTGCTGTGAATTTCATAGAAATATCTCACGTCAATTGTGAAAAATAATATCTTAGTTTCGTATTCTTCTAATCTATTTTGTAAAATTACGTTTATAAGTATTCGTAAAAGAAATCTGCACCTATATTCTGCAATATACATGTCATCGCAGAGCCAGGCAGACATGACGGCTAGCTTCGTGAAAAATATATACCATGAAGTAATAGAGGCAGGAACAGCTCCCGATGAAAATACTTGAGCATTCCCTAGTTTTGCGCCAAACGATTTTTACTGAATTTTTTTCAGGTTTTATAAACATTATTTTTGTTGCTTTGGCTTAGCTTTTTTCTTCGTCGTTCGTGTTCTGTCTTAACTTAAGAAAACTTGATGAAAGCTTAAGAACTTGAAGTTAGTAAACTAGGTTTCAAGTAGTTTCCTATATTTATTTAATATATTAGTAATTAACAAAACCTAACTAATTGATAAACAATAGTAATAAAAGTTAATTTATAATGGTCAAGACGGACCAAATACTAAATCTAAACGAACCACAAGTCACAATCACCACGAATTCATTTTTATTAAATTACTTTATGTAGGTAATATAATAAACAAGAAAAAACAAACAGACTTGATAACTTTCTTACACTAAATGAACTAACAAATTATGAATTCCTAAAATATATTATACCTAATAGCTTCTGCACGTTGCGCCATGGAAAATATGGGTCGTTTGCTGATTAAAAATCTATATCTTCTTTATTTTTCAAGATAATGAGTTGAAATTTTTCAGCAACATAGTACATACTATAAATATTTAACTTACTAACTTTATTTGTACATACTATAAGTATAAACTTCATAAGCACTAGGGTTTGCTCGCGGTTTTACTTGCATTTTCAAAAATTTGCGACGCTCTCAAAAAAGTAATTCCACTTGAAAGCAGTTGTTGTCTCTTCTTAAAACCCTAATAACTAAAAAGGAATACAAACACAATAAAACACACTTTTAAATTAAATAAAAAACATTTATTAAGTACACCTTTTTTAAACGAAATAATGGTATAGTCAAAATAACCTTAATTGCCAAAGTCGATTATTATACATTATAATTCTTAACATTATAAAAATATATAATTTCAGATTATCTTCGTCCAGATCTTTAACATTCTTTTCATATGTTTTGCGAATACTTGTAATGTATGGATCTGATGTACATAATGTATGGAAAACATCTTCGTTTGTTGCCGATCTTAAACATTTTCTCGCGTGATGTAGTCTAAAGTTTTTGTAGTATTTTTGCGAGACTCTTGTTCGTCTTCTGAAAGTTGTCCAGTTGGTAATACACCCAAGTGATTTATGATACTCTCTCCATGAATCAATAACTTGTGTACTGATGATAGCTTATAATACCAATTGTATTTAGTAACATATATTCTTGCCGTTTCTAAAGCATAGTCACCAAACTTTTTAGCATCAATCATAATTCCTGATGATGAAGCTTGTAGAATTATGTGTAATCTACGTATCAAGACTTCATCAATACCTATTATTTCTGCAGAACAACTGGCATTTCGGAAAAATCTTCTCGCTGTATTACCATCATTAGAGTTGCCACTAACTTGTCTTGGTTTATCAATTATTAAGCCCAGCTCTTCGCGAAACCGTTTTTGGACTAATAATTTTTGTCCTGTTTTGGTCTTTTGTTTTCATCATTGCTCGCTGACCATTTTTCAAATGAAAGATTATATGATATGTGTAATTTCATCTCCATGCAACGAATCCAAGCATGTAATGTAGATAAACCATACTGGAAAGAATTTTCGTTTTCTGGTCTGACAGTGACTTTTTCTAAATCATTCATTAACCGGGGAGTAGCACCACATATAGTACATATGGAACTTAAAGAAGTGTCAGTCAATACTTGAGCTACTTTTCCATCTATCATTGTAAGGAAAACTTGATATTTTACCTGTATTCCTTCCCCATGTTTATTGATCAATGATGGGTTTGAATTGTAAATTTGGTTTTGAACATTATTAACAACAGCTCTTGTTTTGTCGGCAGTTTCTTTTGAATATTCGATTGAAATAGGCCGACAAAACCTTACAGATGAAGGTACAGGATTTTTCCAGACAATAGCGCCACTTGCTTCACCCACTTACATTATAGGAACAAAAGAAGTAATAAACAGATTGGCATTTGAAACGAGTTCAGATTCCCCTGGAAGAACTTATTTGTACTCACTTTGACCAGATGAGCCATCACATCCCCACTTGCTGGATAAAATTAGGCTTTTTAATCCAGTAACATTGACAGTATCAATCAATAAAATTCTAGCTGCTGTATGATTCAACAAGACTTGTAAAGAAATAATTTTTGCATATGTATTGGTAATTTCCATCGATGTAATAGGTGAATAGCAACTTTCTTTACAGTTCTGTATTTTGTAATATGGTGGCAGAAAAAAACAGTTCCTTTCATTTGTTAGATTTCTCAGGTACAAATACTGTGCTTTCGTAAGATCCAAGTCAATGTAGACACTTAAAGCTTCGTCGTTAAACATTCTAATGTTTTCCGAACCAATTGAGTCCAAAATTATTTTCTGATGTTGTTTGTCTGCAGATCTAATAACTTCAATAAGGTTTGCCTCAATTCCTTCGCTCATTGATCGTAATCCTTGCAAAATCGCTGAACAGTCACACAGTTGACTCTGGGCTAATATACGAGTGCCACCAGCGCCTAAACCAGGTAGGTAGCCTCAATAAAATTACCATTCAATGGATCAAAGGACACAACGGCTCGCTGGGTAACGATGCAGCCGATGAACTTGCCAGGAGAGGGTCGAGTATGGCACCAGTGGGACCAGAACCCATCGCGCCTCTCCCCTTCGGGTATCTACGCACTCTGGTAAGAAAACGAACCAGGGACCAACATCACAAGTTATGGCTGGACCTACGTGAGTGCAGGCAGGCTAAGGAAGCACTTCCCACGATCGATGCCCGCCTCACAAAACAGGTTCTCCGTCTAACTAAACCACAGCTGCGTACAGTGACAGCAGCTATAACCGGCCATGGGTCATTCAACAAACATCTCTTTGTCATAGGAATAACAGACAGTCCGCTGTGCAGGGCCTGCTTGGAGCACGACGAGACAGCAGCGCATGTGCTGCTAAACTGCCCGGTGGTCGCCGATTACAGGGCAAAATACTTCGGTAACCCAGGTACCCTACGTGAGATTGTCAGCAACACCAAGGCGTTGCTGGCCTTTCTCGAGGAGCTGGGGTGGATCGAATGAGCGATTCTCCCACCCGTACGCAAAATACGCGCTTTGACGTGGAGTTGCGGACAACAGCCCGTATTACCTATTACCTATTACCTAATCCTTGCAAATATGCGTCATAAATTTGTTGGAATCCATATTTGTTGAGTAATGTAGTATTTTTACGCCTCTTACTTGATTCAGAAGAGTCTTCATAAGGAATACAAGGTCTATCTCGCTTCGCGTTAGAAGTTTGATGCGTGCAGAGAGACGATCCATCATCTGTTCCTGAAGCAGGCAGAGTTACAGAATATTCTGTGTTAAGCCAACTGTTATTGGTTCAAGAAATTGGTCCTTCTTGCGTGAAGCTTGAGCCCACCGATTATTGAATTGTGGAAATAATATCTTTTGAAAATCACTTATTACTACTTGTATATTATCTCCTGACATTTGATAATTTTCACGTAAAAATATTGATAGGGCCGACACATTTTACCGTTTTCAATATAAAAAAAGTATCAATTCACGTCTAGAGCAATTAAAAGAACTCATTATGGAAGTTATAAGTATTTTATATTGTGATTTAATAACAATTGTGGTAAAATGTGTTCTATGGCCAAGCTTTTTATAGGAAAATCTAATAAGGGTGGTGTGCATTATATACCATTCTTATCTTAGGTGACCTTATTCTCACATAACACGTGTTCATAACTATATCAACACCTATAATATATACCAAACCACAAAAACCATTTACAGCAGTTACCTATTCAGCTCTCGTGATAAAGCATTTGGGACGTTTTATCACATGATGCTTCATAACTCCAAAAACCGCAAAAATCCGCAAGTTTTTTTTAATGGATATGTTACGCAGATACCTTGTGCACCAAATAAGATTAAATTTAGAACTTCGGCAAGCTTCGCTAACTAATAGAACTCTCGTTGAAGATGAAACAACCATGTTTAGTTTATCGTTTCACGTAAAAAAATATGACAGTTTTATTTTAACCCATATTATAATTAAAATTACTTCTTATTCTACATAAAATATTATTCCTAAATATATACCACAATATATGCTTCTTTTTTAACCAGTGTTCAATATCTAACTCTAAAAAAATGTAATTTTCGGAATACAATTCGTTGAATTTCCATACTGCCGAGTTCTAATGCAATTTTGTCGCTCATTTGTGTACTAAATGGATAAAAAACGAATTGCAACTAATAGTACGACTCCTTAAGAAAAAAATGAAACCAAAAAAGTGTTCAACATTTCAACAAAGTATTTATGATCAGCACTTGTTCTACGATAATCTATAGTGCGTTGCTTCGCCCGCATGGATGTTGGGAATTACAATTGGAACGTGAAACCGGGATAAAAAGTAATCATCCATGTAACATCAGCTATCTGACAGTGAAAGTCTGGTAAAAATTGGTCCAGCCGTTTCCGAGATTACAAACAGACAGACAAGCAGACCAAAATGTAAAAAAATGATTTTTCTTTGACGACACTTTATCTATATTTTAATATCCTTACCTAAACCGGAAATTCGTCATGTTTTAGGTGGTTAAGACATGGTTTTGGTTTTTAAAACTAGATTTGAATAAATTATATTGCTTGTATCATAAATCGCATTACGAAATATATTTTAACTGAAACCAGTCCTAAGTCCCGCCAACAATGTACCTTTGATGTGAGTATCTCAAATAGCTGAGACTTATCTGTAAATATGCGACCTCTTTTCAATAGCTCTTTGATCTTCTTTGTGTTTAAAAATATCACGACGTGTTCTTTTACGTCTTTTTATTATTAAATGTAACTAATATAAAAAGGTATTTGGTATTTGCACTTGATTTTTCTAGCTCAGTGGCTTTATTAAATTTACCTATAAAGGTGGATTGCGATGAGTGAATACCTAAATTATGAAATATTTTTGCTTACGTCTCCGAGAAATAACATTGCTTAAATTGTAGCATCGTAATTTTTTTTTTCAAGAAAAAATGTTGGTATACGGTGTTGTACTTTGTTTTGTGTTGTACTTTTATCAAACTCACATCTTGTTTGTTTGAACACGATAGGTACATCGTTTTTATCGATACGTTCGTACGTACGATCGTTTTTGTCATCTAGTTTTAAAGTATTATCATTTCTTATTGACGTGTAATTGTTTTAAAATGTTTTTTCTTTAAATCCAATTTCAAAAATAAAATCATTTATTTATTAACCTAGGTTTCTGCTCTGTATGATAATTATATTCTGAAAACAATACATCAAGCATGTTTACATTTACTAAGACCGAATCTTCTGCTGCGTACCACTAACAAAGTAGGTAATACTTAACGGCTTGCCTTTTCTTATTAGGATATTTTTTTTTTATTTTTACCTCTGCCAATTATTTTTATAGATCTTAGACCTAATTCGATAGCAATCAACTTTGATTAACATAATTTTATTTCACTAAAAAAAGATGGAATCTCTCCAAGTAATTTACTGCACAAGAACAAACTGATATTGATACAACATCTTCTGTTTTTCTACTATTTATGATTAACGTTTAGGTGCTCATGTTAATTTCTGTCTTTCCAGATCATGTTCGCGAATTCTCCTGTGGCCCGCTGTACTACCGAACCTTCTTTGTGGACTCCAAACGGGACGCCCTTTATGTGGGCGCAATGTGAGTATAGCACACTTCAATTCAAAACACTGACTTCTGTCTTATTGTTAAGTTGTACTGTATAGCACGGCCAACGCAGAATAGAATAGGTAAAAAAAAACTATTTTACAATCAAATAATCGATTTAAAACAAAACTACTACAAAGTGAAAATAACGGAAAAACTACCCAAAGTAAATACAATGTATATGGGACCAGCCCTTATCATCTTATCCTTATATTATCTTTTTTTGAAATCAATCCACAATTGCGGAAAGTATTACGGAACATATTTACGAAGAAATACAATCGAATTAAGAACACTCCTTCACCTCCTTTTTGAAGTCAGTTAAAAACTAGGTAACATCAAAATAACTTCTTACGCCTATAGACTTACCGACGTGCTGTATTATACTTCAAAATTTTAACAATAAGACAGAGTTTACTGTATGTGTTCTTAATTAATAACATTCACTCTAGGAAAGATGCGAAATCTAAAAACAATCTTATCACATCAGGTCCTCAGCCTTACGCAATCCACCTCTGCAAAGTTGCGTCACAATACCAATATCAAAATAATACCATGTCTACCACATTTAAGGAAAATAGATTTAATATACAGAGATTACATATTATACATACGTATTTATTGTTCAATACAACAAAATCAAATACGATTTCGATCTTCAATTCAAATCCGTATCCATCATTTTCTCGGCACGAAACAAAAACCAATCGGTCCAATACAATCAAATAGCTATTTTTACGAGTGTGCCACCGTATCAGCTTTACCTTCGGTTGACTACGGTTAACCATCAACCATTTCCAATTGACCCCTGGTAATTCATAGTTTTACCCAACCACCGCCCACTATACAAAGTTTCTGAGAAGTCAGGAGGGTCAACCTACATCGGTGATTCAATAAAAAGAGGTGATATAGGTCAATCGTGTGTGTCACGAAGGCAACTAATTTCATTCGGGGAATAATACAGCCGCATTTTGAGCTATAAAACGATTCTTCTATAAACGTTATGGTAACTTTTACGCAACTTTGTAATGTATCCCCTCTAGTCCGCAGTAAATTGACTAAACTTTTCCATTCAAATAGCCCAAGTTAAAGGAGTTTTACAACATTCCTTTTATGTTTTTCTTATGGTACTTTTTTTTTCAGGGATCGCCTGTATCGGCTGAATATGAATAACATCAGCGCATCACACTGCGAAGTAAGTAATAAAACATAACGTTTAAGTATTAGCTTTTAGAGTGCAATTTGAAAAATATGTCAGCAAATTATTAGCATCATGAAAACATAAAATTTACCTGCAGAATATTCAAAATTATGTTCAACGAATTCACATTAAACTGTACCTTTTTGTTTGCAGAGAGATTCCATAAATTTGGAGCCCAGCAACGTGGCACAATGCGTATCTAAAGGAAAATCAGAGGTAAGTTAATTAACTGCTAAGTATCCTACACAAATGAGATTAAAACTTCCACAATTCTTGCAAAATTACTTACAACTAGCACTATTTCCATCAAGGGTTAATCCCATTTTTAACTGTGAGCGGCGGGCGGCGAGCATATTTCATAGCGGGGGGCTTACAGCCATGCTCTGCCTCGCTATATTAAGGCCGTTAATTTTGATTTACAATCCCAACGTAAAAGCAATATTTGTTTTATTTCTCGGCGGTCGGAGGCTGTCTCGAAGATCGGGGCTCGGCGATTATTGCGACTTGCCTCGGTGCGTCATCCACTAATTCGATAATACCCACTCTACACGAACCGTTACACTTGAGTGGTTTCCTTTATTTTTTCCCTCCAGCCATATTACAATTTTTCGATTTTCGCTAAAACCACAGTTTTATTTATGTGTCCTCTATAAAAGTACCGACGACTCAGCGTATAGTGTCGTATATATTTATAACTCTTTGTTGGCTCACTCAGACACGTTTATATCTAATAAGAGAGTCATAAAGCCCGCAACCAGAAATGGGCTTTCTCATGTGAAATGTATAAAGTTCTACCGTGAACAGTAAACCCTCTTTGCGACTCTAAAAGGTGCACCAAAGCGGTGAGAGACGCAAGAAGTGCCGATAGCAAATTCACAAGTTTACTGCAACAAAATATCGCGGTTACATAAACCAGGCAAATAAAAGGTCAAACTTCCGCAATAGCATGAGAAGAAAAGCAATAGACCACATGCTACCCACTCCAACTCTTCCGATGGAGAAAAAAGTAAATTTGTTTTATTAGTATCAAAGAGGGCTATAAAAAAGAAATATCCCCGAGTCTATCACCTCGATCGCGAATGGAACGGCCACTCGTGAAGGCTATAATCAAAGTTTCTCGCTGTCGGTGAGTTTTCTTTTCTCTAAACACGATGTCGTAACACGAAAAAGGCTGGAAAAATGCCGTCGGCGAATTCCTTGAGGCGGCCACCCGGCCGGCACTCTCCTTGTTGTTTTAACTTCACCGCTCTTTGTGACGCTATTAAGGAAAATTCACAAGCTTAGGTAAATCAGAGACTTGAGGTTTTAGAAAAAGAAAGATATAATATCTCTAGTAAATAAAAAATTCAAACTGCTTTGTCCTTTCCCTTTAGCAAACTCGCTTTACCGTCTTGTTTTATTCATTTACTTAAAACACAACTCAGACAGAAAGTCCGTATTTCATACCACGGTTTTATATAAATTAGTATGCAATAAAAACATTTTGACCAAGAACGAAAAGCCTAAAAAGAAAAACGACATAAATAACGCCAAACCACCTTTCAGACGTACGTCCACAAAACCCACTTACAATACATTTTCTTTTAATTTCCCAGTACTTATTACGACCTTTGTGTACGAGTATCGTGGCAAAAGCAATAAAATGTTCCGCATTGGTAATGCAAATCAGCGCTCTTAAATTCCTAATAAAAACCATTATAGAAAAACAAGAAGAGAACCTTTTCGGTAGAAAAACGCGAGGAAAGCCCGCCGTAAATCTACTTACGTACAAAGTGGCGAATAATTAACGAAATGGTCCAATCGAAGGCATTAGTTCCGAGTGGAGTTATGCGAGCGCTGCCGACTAAGTGCCGTTAAAAGAAACTTAGACGCGAGCTTGATTGTTCTCTTGCTTAATTCTGATTGTTTCTGAGTGCAAAACAGTTCTGTGTTCACTGTTCACGTCAGTTCGACGGCTGAGCGCTCACAGTATATTAATCCGATAATTACTTTAGAACAATCTCTTGGAAAGTTACCTCGCCCGGCCGAACCAAAGAAACGGGCCAAAACTTTTTATTAACAAACAAAGCACTCGGTTAATTGCTTACTTACACGTGCCTATTCGAAATCGAGTTTTACTACGTTTACTGATTTTGTGTGTGTTGAAAGTAATATAATTATGGTTCGTTATCAAGTCTACTCAATCAAACAAAAAGCTCCGATATATTGTGTTAGGTGGGTCTGTGTTTACCCATAAACTTTTTGTTTCACTGTTCTTTTGTTACGGTTTTATTTATTTTTTACCTTAAAAACGCTATCCTGAATTTACGCATTTATCCTATCTAAATCATTGTATATAGAAATTAGGGCAATCGTCACTCAAAGTTAATTGTGTATATCGAATAGAAATATTTGGAAAGTAAATGCAGTTAGTTGCAATTTATATTACTAAAAAAATATTAAGGTAATAAAACCATATTTTTTAAGTAAAGTAATTTGATTGCTATCCGTTGAATCTCTTTTTAAATGACAAAATACGATTTTATAACAAACGATACATTACCTCAATGAGCTTGAATAAGCACATAATAAAAAATTGCTGCAAAAGCAAGAAAAAATTGTCCTTGTCCCAATTTTCATTGTAAGGTCTTTTCAAAATTTTCTTCTCTTAGCAGTTCACAATGAAAAATTAATTAAAACTATCTCTTCCCTAATAATTATAACAGCACAAAAGATGTTTCGAAACTTTTTAATTTTTCGTCCACTCAAAATATCTGGCCTAGTCTTTGATAAAGTTTTATCATTTTCGTTCATAAAACTACAATAAAGAAGACAACAGAAATACCACAATAAAAAATCGGTCTGGTTTTTGATCAGATTTATCCATCCGCTCGTGTGCAGACTTCATTCTGACGTAGAGAAAATTAGTTTCGAGCTTGACGACTGACCGCGAAGACCACATACCAATCTGCCGTAAAATAAACACTTTGATTCATTCGCTATATGAAAGTTTGGCTTGTTTGTTAGTTTTTGCAAATTTTTATTTCGTTTTTTGTGGCGAAAATATAGAAGGAAAATTTAAATTGACAAAGTATTTGAGAATTTGTTGTTACCTATAAGTTATTGAAAGCGGCATTAGGTACATTAGCTTTTAGCCAAAATTGTGAAACAATTCAGTAGGTATTGCAGAGAATGTCTGCAAAACACAACCTTATATTGTGTAGGCTGGCTAAAAATGTTAATTTAGTAATTACTTTATTCATATTCGAACCGTCAAGTTAATTTAGAATAAGCTTTCAAATATTTTAGCATAGGTTTTTTGTTTTAGAAAGAAATGACTTGCATAGCAGGCCCGCTACTGTTAACACGAAAGCGTGGAATGAACGAAATATTCACTAACAAAAAACAAACAAAAACAATCTTAACGTCATAATCTTTTACATATTAAAGTGCATAGTTGAAGTACCTAACAATTTTTTTTGTATCAAATCAAAGTGAAAAACTAAACTAATCAAACTTTGTGAATACTAAAACAAAAATCATACAACGCCGAATCAGAACTCATTCAATAAAAAAAAAACTAGACTGAAAAAAAAAATGGAACTTTAATGAACCGTAATGAACTGAAATGGACCAATATAGCAGTGTTTTAACCGGTAAAGCAAGCAATGCATTTCTGTCGTCCGGAATATTAATGCCACGTTTAATATTTATGTCGAAGGCAAATTTGCATAATCACAGGCTGTGAATACTCATACACACCCACGTACTTTCGAATTACTATTATTCCAATGAATTTTGCCCGAGGTAGGGTAGGTATACGCATCGCTCGCCCATTGATGTGTTGCGATTGTTTGCATTACAGTTTATTTTTGTTACGTGCTGACAATGAAAGGGTTTAATATTTCGTTGGCGTCTCGTTAAATCGGTACATTTAAGTTGTCAGCTAAATTGATTGAGAAATTGTTAATCAAGCTCTATTTATATTAATCTCAAAACCACCTTATTATGTTACAAGTTCAGAATTTAAAAATCAAGCCTAAATAATGTTAACTACACCGCTTTCTTTATAGACAAAAAAAAAATCTTCACGCAATTTGGCCTTACACTGCAAAAAACTTTCTGAATAATCTCTATTTCAATAGTCAAATGGACCATGGGAACTTTACTAAATTTTATTGTTTTCTTTCAGCATTTCGACTGTCGGAATCACGTGCGCGTAATCCAGCCAATGGGCGATGGCGCTCGCCTCTACGTATGCGGAACCAACGCACACAGTCCAAAGGATTGGGTCCTATATGTAAGTATTACTACATATTATAATAACAAATCAATTCGACCTCCTGGACTAACTTGTTGGCGTCGTGGGCACAAGCACTACTGCAGAACATGAGGTCCCGGGTACAATTCCCTGGTCAGGAAAGTGTTATTGGGTTGTTAGTTGCAATTTCTCAGTATCAGCTCGGAATTTGCATTTGTGCCCATAGGCTCGCCTCCTATTACATGGGACTTAAAACTTAACAAGGTGAAATTTGGATACAGGTGTGATATTATGTTACAACGGTGATATTTCTTCATCTTGATATTTCCATTGTAGACTTTTATGGTAAACTGTACATCGGAAGACAACCAAATTCTAAGGGCTAAGCAAAAATCTAAAACAATTACCGCATTATTATTTTGTGGTGAAACCTAGTTGTGGTAAATAGGTCATGTTCATGTATTAATTTCATAATTTATCTAACCTATATAATTATTACTGGAAAGTTAAACTGTGCACATCTTCCTACGCGATTAAACGGGCATTGAAAGCTTGTCTAGTACGTCATGAATTTCTGATACTTTACATCCCACATACTAATAGCTAGTGAGAAATTGTGGGCGGTAAGTATAATACGTTTTTTAGATAGTGTTACTACTAGGTATTATTGGTAAGCAGTACGCTATACCCTTCTGGGAATAAACAAGGGTGTACAAAAGACACCTAATACTTATCTGCCGGAGAATTAACGTGACTGTAGTATTACAGTAATTATTTTTGTTAATACTAAGAAGGAAAGGAGAAAAACATACGTTAATTTGCGGTAAACGTGCCACAGAGAAAGAACACAAATACAAAAGTAACAAGTTGGGGGATGCGTCACATCTACGCAAAACGGCCATAGCTCATAATGATATGACCCTATATGAAACCGAGGCCCAGCGCTGCTTTTCAGCGACAACCGGCGTTGTCGTAATGACGTCTACCTCTTCCTCAGACTTCTAAGGATGATTGAAGGTAGACTCCTGATGTTTGTCATATCCAGAAACTAACGTGAGTAAATAAAAGTACTCCTTCTACATTACTTACGTGATAGTAGGTAACATTCTCTTAAGCGGCTAATAAAGTCAAATTTAACTTTCAAAAGCACAACAACAACAACAAAAAACCATTAATTAAAGATACGGTTTTAATGTCACTGCCCGTACATTACCCGACACATTTTATCAGCAAACATCTAGAGAGCAAAATCTCTATTCCAACGCAGACAAGTGTAAAATAAACAACGAGACGAGACTATTTTATGCGGCGATTTCCATTACATAGCCAACACGGGTATCTCTGCGAACACTCCCGAGCACATGCAACGAAATGCGAGCTATTATCTAAAGACCCACCCCACTCGAACTGATCCCGACATGAGCCTTGGACAGCAGCCAGCGACGCAACAGATCTCCAACAGGTCCCTAACATATTTGTCTTACAGATAAATGCGATAGAATTGAATGTTTTTAGTGATAAATTATTCTGATGCAAAAGGACTAGACATTTTCAATACGACTTTGTTTTCTTTGGATAAACACAATCCAAGCATAACATTTCTCGAGAATGTGTTTCGAAACAAAATTGTTTCCAATTAAGAATAACTATTCCGGAGTAATCTACTTCGCCTGAAGCTGAAACTAACTCCTTTACATTCCCAAGACTCGCAATTTTCCTAACATTGTACGCTGATGCTCTTTAAATTTCTATTTCGACGGTTTATACCGACGACAAACTCAACTAGATGGTATTAAGCGTCCATTCTACATGCAGCTGCATGCATCCCGTACATAACGCACTTCCTTGCTCGCAGGAACCGCGACAAATTTCACGGGTAGCGACTCCAAATGACGCCGTAACGTGAACGAAGATTTTCACGACGTCGAGAAATTTCTAACCGAACGCCTTCAGATTCCATCCAATGACAAGTTTTAACTTCAAAGAATTTTCCTTGATAGAAATTCAAAATAAAATTCACCACGATTTTATGCGACCACTTTAGATTTATTATTTATAGACACTTACATTCTGACCAGCGCCGCCGTAACATCCAAATGGACGCTATTTGAGACTCCGCCATGCCACGATAAGTGGAGTCATTTTCATGAAAATTATTTTAAAAACTCATAAAACCAACTTTTCACAATAGGTATCGAAAGCAGACCGCAATAAATTTTCAGTGTGGCCTGTTCACCTCTCACTTTCCCTGCTCTTGACTTTCATATAATTTTATGATGTATTGGCGGTCGTTTTGACCCTTCACACGTTTTATAGCATTTCTGACACTGTAGAGTTTTGGGTTTAATAGCAGCATAGAAAAATATGAAAATGGAATTATAATGAGATTGAGTTTGCGGGAGACTCAATTTTTTAACTGCTCTGTAACGTGCATAGATATTATCTATATTACCAACACTGATATTTTGTTGGTATATAAAATCATATTTCATAAGATGAGTGAGTGAGTAAATGAGACTTATTTAAATTCCACCAACGCAGTTCTCGAATCGCGTTTCGGAATTTTATTCTGCAAGTCTATAAAATGCATTACCAACCTACAACCTAATATTTAAACAACAAATACCGCAAATAGGTTGCATTGAAAACAAAATACTTATCGAACATTTATATTTGTTTCCCGTCCAGCAATAAAAATAAATCTCACAAGTCGAAAATTCACACTAATAGGAAGCCAAAAATTGAAAATATATCATCTATACTTACGTAGGGAGGGGGCCGCGTTGATCCCGTTCGTCGGGACTCTTTTGTACAGAGCACTCTGTCAAAACAGAGATAGTTGCGCATTTAAATATGACTGGATATTAATTCCCTTTGGAAATTGATTTAATTAACTGCCGGATTGGTTAGAAGCTCATTGGAATATATTCGTTGGATAAAAAAATATGCCATTGGAAATTGTACGATTTATAAGCTTTCATAGTTAAAAAGAAAACGTAATTTATTTAAAAAAATATTACAGGCTGGAACAGTTGAATCATCTTGAATGAGGCTAATTTAAATGATCCACAGACTGTGATATCACATAACAATGAAAGCTTTAACAAGTTCCTATCTTTTACAACAGATTAAAAATAAACTCTTCGGAGTAATTCAAAAGCAAAAACCAACTGAAACGAGCAACACTACAGCACAATGCTTTCACAGAGCAATAAATAAAATAAATACAAAGTGCAAAGTCGCGCGTTATCTGCACTATGAGTAATGTTTCCCTCCTCTTAGGGCGCGTCAGTTTCAAAAATTGAGTGAAATCACATGTACGCGATTGATAGGGAGAATGCGACTTGAACGAAATCGACCGAACGATTCATATTTACTGCAACCACCAATTTATATCTATTCTGTAACAAATAGCTGTAGCGGATTGGACGGGTATTGGAAACAAATGACGCGGTAGTTTGTTTGTAGCGGTATTTGTGTTTTTTTTTTTTTCAATATTGTGGCTTAAAGGCTGCGGTGGAAAATGGGGATCGGAATTATTTGAAAATGGTTTAATTCATGGTTCTCAAAAAAACAAAATAACTTTAATTGTTACTTCAAAGTAGATATAAAATAAGCCTTTCAAACCAAAACACTTAACTTAGACTACCTTCTTTATCATCATCATCATTCAAGCCGAAAGACGTGTACTACTGTACAAAGACCTCCTCCAAGCACCGCCACTTTTACCGGTGCTGTGCTTACGGCAACCAGTGGATTCCTGCGGCCTATACAAGGTCATCGGTCCACCATGTGGGAGGCCTTCTAACGTTACGTCTTCCGTGGGAAATCATCAAATAACTTCTCCCGCTCTGGGTGGAGCGTGAGGGCGTGTCAGACTTTTACTGACTAAAATCCACCCGTGTTCCCTCAGTTGCCTGTGTGCCAGAGGCCGCGGTATCTCTTTCGAACAACCCAACCCCTGGCAGGCATCGGCCCTTGCGGACCCCACCAGTTGGTGCTAACATCTGTTTGAGGCGCGCGTGAAACACAACGCGCCGTCGACCCGGGCTTGATCCTTACCGGGCAGCGAGCTACCCATTACTCGCCGTCCGCAAGCCCGCGCCTACGGTGGCCGGGAATCAGCCTGGGATTCCCGACGCTGCCTGCGTGCGCCCCCTCCCTCTTTGCGAGCATCACAGCTTCGCTGAAGGAGGTGACGGCTAACCATGCATTCTCGCTTCGTACCATGGCCTGGACCAGGGCCGGACGCGAGAGTTCGCTGCCGCCAATCGCCTCCATGAGGACACGGCGGTGTTCCGCCCAAGCTGGGCAGACCTCCACCGTATGCTCCACCGTATCCTCAGGGCGATCTTCGCAGTGGAAACACTCGGGCGTTTCCTCCCGCCTTATCCGAAACAGGAACCTCCCGAAACAACCGTGTCCGGTAAGGACTTGTGTCAGGCGGAAGGTGAGGATGCCATGGCGCCTCTCAAGCCACTCCTCAAAGAGGGGGCTTACAGCCGCAATCGTGGCGTACCCATGCCTTGGTTGTCCTGCGAATCTCTTCATTTCTGATTCGATCACGTAGGGAAACTCGAAACATAGCTTACTCCATTGCCATTTGAGTGACTTGTGGCCTTCAAATGTGGTCCATTCTGCGTGACCACGTCTCTGTGCCATAGGTCATCACTGGCATCGCGCCCAAGGGACCTATTAAAAAGTAAAAATACTGATAATACCTCAAGCAGAGTTTTAAATCGTCTTAAGTATTTTATAACCGCACTCTAAAAATATTTTTGCTTCAAAATTACAAGCAGTGAACTCATAGTTTTTTTAGCAAAGAAAATAACTCCTACAAAAGCTTTTAACCTAAAAATCTTATTTTATGTAACACCAATAATTTACAAATTACTTTTTAATGTTTTATCTTTATCCAATACTCGTTACAAGAAGCTTTATGGTGATTACGCTTCATTTTTCCGCCTCATTTGGTAAATGTGACGAAAAAACAGATTCACGTTTTCATTTTAAATGGATACAATCAATAAGGTGGGCTTACGGCATTTTTTACGAGATGAATACGATGTGTGTTAAATCTCCTATTAGGTAGCTACAAATGGATGTATTGTACAGAACAGGTAACAAACGGCTCGTGCTTTTATTTCATTTTTTAGTCTGATCACACTTGTTCTTTTAGCCCCGGTGTTGCCAACGGGCGCGCTATATTGTCTTTGTGTCTCATTCTTTGTGCTCATATCGTTCTACCGTTATTGTTGTTAGATATATTGGGTTTTATAATTACTTGGTTAACTCTCTCTTCTAGTTACCATGTTTAAATGCATACGAGGCTGTATAATAGAAATTTTGTTACAAAAGATTTTGCTATTTGAAAAACATGACATACCAGTCGCCTTGACGTCCAGTTCGCTCTCACACAACGAATTTTTTTTTTCGCTACTTTCACTGCAGTTATGGGTCAAACTGGCGTAGCAGCAGGGTGACCATATTTTGTGGTAAGGGTTACAGATTCTATTTCCGCTAGGGGACAAACATACTGTATCCAATTGCGACCGTGATTTATGGATCCAGAAGTACCAACGGTACTGGAAACTAAGTACCTACTCCAAGCCGATGGGTACCTAAACGTTGTATTTAGTTCTAGTTTCCACTATTAATAGTACAAAGCACACTCTCACTTTGAACTCAATCTTATTCCAACTTAAAAAAGATTCTTAATGCATCGAGCGTTTGGCATTTTGTCTATCATGATTATTCATTTGTTTTTCCTTTTATTCTTATGTCATTATACCATCCTGTACAATTTTTTTTTAATATTTCTTATTTAACGTTTCATGGAATTGAATAGTAATTATTTTAAAATATGTAATACATCATTTAAAAGTTAAGTCTTAAAATAATAATAGGTACAAGCATGTTAAAAAGAAACGAATTTCGGACATCACAAATTCGTCCGCATCGTTGTCAACAGAAAAGGTGCCCAATAGGCTAGCAGAAACTTATTACTTTGAGGAATAATTCCTTAGAATTTTCCTATTAACTCCAAGATGATATCAACATAGCTAATAAACATTTAAATCAGTAGTCACCGCGCAACATTTTTCCAGCGCAACCCCACAAACGCTGGAACTAGCAAAACTTGTGTCCTAAAATAAGTTGACCAAGTTTCCAGTACTGTTTACTCGAAACTTTACCGCGAACACAAACTAGGGGAGGTTTTCATACGGACCTTTACAACTTTTGTACACATCCCTGTAGTTATCATAAGGGTTTCGTGTTGATCTAAAAAGTTTTGCCTCCGATTCCTCTCGATTAGACTTTTTCCTTTTTCTTTTATTTTATGGCAATCTTTGTGGATTTCGTTACATACTTTTTGAGGTGCTGGCTAAATGGTGTGTAAAATAAGGTTAGGTTATGGTGGTAGGGGAATAAGTAAGTACATAGTAGATTTGGACTCGTTTCGGACCGATTGGCCGGAGAAGGCACAACATAAAGAAAACTTAAAAAAAAAACTTTGTCCCACACTAGGAATTTCTTCTGTATTGTGGCTGCGTTTACAAACATTTAAACTCACATACACAGTCAGACCCGGAAGAACTCCTTGAAGGTCATACAAATATTTGTTCCGAGCGGGAATCGAACCCGCACGCACTCAAGCGCTCAAGCAATCAAGCGCTTAACCACTGCGCCAACCGTGCCGTCAAAGAAGAAGTATGGGGGGACAATCTATATTAACTAAAAAAAAACGAGGCGGAATGTGCAACTGCATAGCTAGTTGTGATGCCGACATTTTTGTTACGCACAGCAGAAAACTGTGGAAGTTTTGGAGAGACCTGTACAGTGTACAGTGTCCATCAGTGCGACGACTTAGGGTAACTAATTTTAAAGAGGTGTTAACTGTGGCCTTAGTAATGAGTTTCATTTAACCATCTCGATCAAACGCATCGAGCGCTTTCGGCGTTCCGAATGGTCGTTTCTCCGAATCGGCGTTTGATCGAGATGGTTAAATGAAACTCGCACTAAGGCCTCTGTATAGCTAATTGTGATACCAACATTTTTAAAGGTAAATCTAGCAATCCAAATAGCAATACAATACCTGACAAGCTAAATCTAGCATTCTTACGTCTTAGAAAAACATAAACACCGGAAAGCCAATCACATCGTGCAACGGTCTGAATGCTAAAGTTTTACCTTACAGTTCCAATTCCAGTATGACGTATAATTATTATGTACGCGCACACTAAAATAATCGTCCTAACTTCACGAGGAAAATCAATACAAACTTTGTGTTGAAAAGACCAGCTGTGTAGGTACCATACAATAAACATCACAAACACAATGTAATATCACTAGGTTCAAACTCGACGGAAACTATCGCGAAACAACCCACATATTGAATAATTGATTCTAAAAGTGTGTAATAAATGGTCTAGAACGCTTGATAAGTGGCGGGCCCGCGTTAGGCATACATTGTCGAGCGTCGCACTATGGAAAATATAGGTCGGTATCGGATCAAAAATCTGTAACTTCATGAATTTTTGTTGTATCGTGATGAAATTTGGCACAAATATGCAGCAAGGTTCGGAGATTCGAACGATGTGTAGTTTATAGGGTTTTCTTGTATATCTATGTATGTTTTTTTGCATAGAATGAAAAAAATGGGAAAAAATCACGAAAAAAATAGTTAAAAATTTATTTCAAGTGGAATACAAGTTTATAATGACTAAAAAGATTAAACCATGGTTAATTACAACAAGCAAAGTAAACAAAATATATATCGAGGGTATAGTGTTAAAACCCAATAAGTGTCGAAAAGTCAAAAATTGTTTTATTAGTTTATCTTAATGCATTTTTGACGCTCTTTCCAGTGGTGTAATCCAATAAGTGGAATTTGCAGTAAAACGAAAATTACTTGAGGTAATAACCCAATAAAGTGACTGCGTTTAGTCAAAGCTTAAAAACTGGAACCCTATAAAATGTGTTATCTTGATAAATAATATTTTTATTTCACGCTTAAACCACATAAAACTATTTATTGGTATTGAGTGTTCAATGATTTCAACTAATATTACCAAACGGCATAGAGGCAATAACCACTATTTGTATGTATCGGGTTTTAGCTTTACATACGTACGTAATAAGAATAAGAAAACAATACGTAATAAGAAAACAAACAAAACCAAAAGCTTAATCAAAACAAATGTGTTTGTTGGGTTTTATCGTTCGATTATATTTCAAAAGTAACAAGTTATGTTTAGTTATATGGTATTCGCTCACTTCGTCGACTAACTTTCTTCAAACTTTGTTCGAAGAAGAACCCAATAAATCAATTTGACCTATCAACTTCTAGCGCTACGGTTGTCAGTTTGCGACGCGCATCGCATTCGCGCACGCGTCGTCCGCGAGTATTGTTTATAAATTCTTCTGTTTAGTGCTAATTGTTTGTGTTTGTTACGATGGGTGATCGAGGAAGAAGATTAGTGCAACTAGCTTGCATTAAGCCGCTGATATCAGGTAAATTCTCAGTATAAGGATATTTTTTCTTAAGTAATGAAAAATGAAAGTAACCTAACGAAGTTTTATTGTTCAATTCTTATACTAAACTTCGATTAAGCTCTTTAGATATACTTGCAATGCAATCAGGCTATTATAATAACTAATTAATTGTGTTATAAATAGTACAATAATAATTTGGTAAGTCATACCAAAGTAACGAGAGCGGCGCGAGCAACTGCGCCACTGTTTCATTCGATGCGCTGTGAAGTGAGCGGGACAGCAATAATGACTCGCGGTTCACGAATTTTTAACCGACTTAAGGCAGTGTCAAAAAATTAAAAAAGTAACCGACTTCCGAACTTAAAGTTATTTTTCACTTAGTAGTGTTTTTTCGGAAGTCAGTTGTTTTAATGATAATGTTTATCATATCATATAATCAAATACGGTGCGCTGTCGGTGGACTTACGAATTATGCGCTTTTACCACTAACAAATTTACCGATTTTAAAACGGGTTCTACAGTAATACACGGTATCGCTGTTTTTTCAGGAACTTATATAACTCTTATAATAAATTATTTGTAATTTTATCACTAAATGTTGGTTTTAGGCATTTGCGATGATGGTATCATGGAAGTGGAACTGCCTTTAGAAAATCGAAATCCTACAAGTAGCTTACAAGATGCTTATGGTAAGTTATCTGTGAAGTTTCATGCGATGTAGGTATTGTCAATAAAATACGTATAAAGGGTAGTTCTGGACATATTCATATTTGTTATTTTTATTAAATAATTAGGCCTAAATTGTTATTTACGTACATATATATTTACAGAATAAACAATTCATGCAACGTATTGTTTTGTTTGTAGATAGTACGAGTTCTAATTTGGAAAAAAGCAGTGCTAATTTGAAGAATCTAGATCCAGCTAGTAATTTACACGATACTCATGGTACCTGTCAAATGTTGTTATTATTTTACCTACTCTAAGTGTTCGATATTTTGCGTTGATTATACTTATTAATTTTAGATATAGCTGTGCCTTTGATGTCACCAAATGACGTTGATATAATTTCAAATAGTTCATCAGATCTGAACCTTACGCAAATGGATACCGTTTTAAAAATGAAGGATCTTCTCGAGGATAATTTTATGAATACAGGTATATTTTTTCTATTTCACATGTATCTTACTTACTTCCGTGTAGTACGTGGGCGGTGCAAGACAGGTCATTGTGGTGATCCTTTAGAGTGGCCTATGTCCTGTAGTGGCCATCGTTTGGCTGATACGATTATCTGTATTGATACAACTACATTTTCGAGTTATGTGTTATCATGACTAGATAGTATTTTTACGATTTTTTTATTTTTACGCAGGTCAATCTCCTGAGGTAATTGCGTCTACAAGTCAGATAATTTGTTGTTATGCGTCAGATGTATCAAGTGAGAAAGAATACCTATTTGGCAGTGACTTTTCAGATAAAGATCCTACTTACGTGCCAGATTCAGATGAAAATATTCGAAACGATAGTGGTGCTTACTGTAATGTCATAATTCCTGAGGAATGTCAACACGATACAGGCAAAGAATTCGTTACGTTGGTTCTGGAGAATCTTTTGAATAGAGTTTGGTTATCCGTCAAACCCCTAACGCGACGAAAGAGAGCTCAACCAAGAGAGTGGAAACGAAACATTAGTAAGGCGAGAAAAGCTGCGGGATTATCTTACATTACAAAAGGTGTTGCTAGATCGGCCAAAGTGCCAAAGTCCATTCAATGTGATAAATGCATATTTAAATGTACTCAAAAGTTTTCTCCTGACGAACGAAACGTTTTATGTCGTAATTATTACAACATGAACTTTGTATCACAGAAAAATTTTATTCTCTCATGCCTAAAGATTCAGCCTGTAAAGACCAGGAAATTACAGAAAATATCAAATAAAAAGGATCGCACAGTCAGCAAAAAATACTTTTTCAGAAAGAACAACGAACAAATCCAAGTCTGCCTCAATTTTTTCAAAGCGACTTTATGTATTAGTGTAGACGTGATAACTGACGCTGTAAATAAAGCTGATTCGTTCGGGATTTATAATAAAGATGATCAACGCGGCAAAAAAGAACCACCTAATAAAACAAGCACTGAAGACGTTGCATTTGTCCAACAACATATTGAATCTTTTCCTGTGATGGAATCCCATTACTGTCGTAAAGATAGCAAAAAGAAATATTTGGCTCCGGACGTGAAATCTACGAATAACATGTATAGATTGTATCAGGACATTTGCACAGAATCAGAAAGGGTAGCAGTTTCAGCATTTAAGTACCGAGAAATATTTAATGAAAAGTATAATTTGAATTTTTATCATCCAAAAAAAGACTTATGCAACATTTGTTCAAAATACGAAAAAGCTGACTCGAAAGAAAATTTGGAAGAAGAGTATCGGGAGCATTTACACCGTAAAAAAATATGTCAAGCAGAAAAAGATGCTGATAAAATTCGCGCTAACACAGATGACTCATTTATGTCTATTACTATGGATTTACAAGCTGTGTTGCAGATACCAAGTGGAGGGGAAAGTATTTTATACTATATGAGGAAATTAGTGTTGTATAATTTTACTATTTACGAAGCAAAATTACCAAATAATGCATACTGCCTCTGTTGGAGCGAATTAAATGGTAAAAAAGGGAGTTCTGAAATAGGTACGTGCCTTTATTACTTTTTATCGAAAGAATTACCCCAATCCATCAAAGAAATTAGTATTTTTTCTGATACCTGTAGCGGACAAAACAGGAATCAGTACATTTCAGCACTTCTGCTCTGGGCAGTTCAAAAAATCGATCATTTAGATATAATCGAACAGAAATTCTTAGAGAGTGGCCATACCCACATGGAGGTGGATTCCATGCACGCTGCTATTGAATCGGCGTCTAAAAATAAAACAATAAGTAGCGTAAGTGAGTGGAAAAATGTTTTTACAGCAGCTAGAAAGAAGAGAGCCAAAACGATTACGAAAGAGGATGTAAAGGAAAAAATAGAGATTGATAATTATAAAGTGCGAGAATTTAAATTTAATGACATGTTAGACTTAAAAAACCTTGGCGCTACATTAATTAGAAGCAAAAATAAAGATAACATGAAAGAAACAGTTAACTGGCTTAAAATAAAAAGGATCAAATATGTTAAAGGAGATTTAAAAATATATTTTAATTATGATATGTCCGAGAACTTTCGTAGCATAGATGTCTGTAAAATGTCCGTTAATACGCCCAAAACTAGAGCTAAACGGAATTCAAACCCGCCTTCAGTTAATATTCAATTACCAAATGAAATAGAGCACTTATATTCCAGTCAATTACCGATTAGCCTTGCTAAAAAGAAGGATCTCCTAAATATGTGCAAAAAACTTATCATACCAGAGGAACTCCATGCATGGATACGTGATATGAAGACGTACACCAAACTAACAGCCTTCGAAAGTGACGAAGAATGATTTATCTTGTTTTTTTTTTGTGATACTTAAAATAAACCATTTATTAAAGTACATTATATGTTTAATTTCTCTAGACCTAAAACCCAATAAGTCGGTGCCCTTTGTAACTTATATTTTTTTTTATGATAAAATGGACCACCTCAGAAACTTAAAAATACTGTTTTACACTAATTCAATGTACACACTTTTACCACAAAACTCATTATAACGATATTATTTGGATAACATAGGTATTTTTGTCCTTAATACTTAAATATTGAATATCTCGAAAGTGACAATTTCGTACTTATTGGGTTTGAGCACTATACCCTCGATATATATGAAAAAAAAATACTAAATTAAAATCATATTACTAATAGGTACATCCTATACTCTGGCTTCAGGAAATGATGTAGCTAGGTACAAATATAAGTAATAACTAAATATAAATATTATTTCTCACTTATACCACTTCAGGATCAGGGTCAGTAAATGTGGGTTCACTTTCAGGTGCCACGTTTAAAAGACTTAGTGCCTCTTCTTCAAGTTCTTTCACATTTCTTACGTACGGTTTTCTCAAACTTGTTATATATGGATCTGACGTGTATAAAAGCGTTTTAAAGACATCTTCATTTGTAGCAGATCGGGAACATTTTCTGGCATGATGAAGTCGTATGTTTCTGTAGTCTTTGTTGCGAGACTCTTGTGCGTCTTCCGATAGCTGTCCAATAGGAAGCACCGCAAAATGTTTGATAACGTTTTGCCCGTGTATGAGTATTTTATGAACGGAGGATGGCATATAATACCAATCGTAATTACTTACATAGATTCTTGCAGTTTCTATTGCATATTCCCCAAATTTTTCAGGGTCGATCATCATTCCAGAAGAAAGAACTTGCAAGATAATGTATAGGCGTTTAATCAATGCCTCATCTACACCTGTTATTACCGATGAGCAAGTGCTATTATAGAAGAATCTTCGTGCGGTATTGCCATCGTTCGTATTCCCGCTAACTTGCCGAGGTTTGTCGACGATTAATCCCAACTCCTCCCTGAAACGTTTTTGAACAACTTCTTTCTTTCTTTTTTTAATCTCTTATTTTCCTCAGTTGAAGCAGACCAAGTCTTAAACGAAAGATTATAGGAAATATGCAATATCATTTCCATGCAGCGAATCCAGGCGTGTAAGGTGGACAATCCGTATTGGTAGGCGTTTTCGTTTTCGGGTCTGGCAGTTACTTTCGATAGGTCATTCATTAGCCGTGGAGTAGCCCCACATATCGTGCATGTGGAACCAGATGGAGTATCTGTAAGGACCTGAGCCACCTTTCCATCGATCATCGTTAGAAATAGTTCATGCTTCACATTTACTACAACACCATCTTTGTTTATAAGTGATGCTTGTGCAGCCCTAATTTGTTTTTTAATATCATCAACAACTGCCTTGGTTTTTTCTGGAGTTTCCTTACAAAACTCAATAGAAATGGGTCTGCAAAAACGGACAGATGAAGGTACCGGATTTTGCCAAACAACGGATCCCGATTGCACATCAACTAATCTGATGGGGACTAATGAAGTGATGAACAAATTGGCATCTGAAATTGTTTCTGACTCTTCTGCAAGTATTTGCTTGTATTGGCTTTGACCAGATGAACCATCACATCCCCATTTAGAATAAAGGATCAATGTTCTATGTTGTTTTTGGAAAACAGAATCGATTTTTAAAATTCTAGCAGCAGTATGATCCAATAAATCTTGTATATTAATCACTTTAGCATAAGTATTCGTGATTTCGATTGTAGAAGATGGTGGATAACAGGATCTTTTTATTTCTAGTATTTTGTAGTAAGGCGGGAATATACAACACTTTCGTTCGTTGGTTAAGTTTTTCAGGTACATATATTGTGCTTTTGTTAGATCTAAATCTATAAAAGCACTCAATGCTTCCGTATCGGAAAGAATCTTCATCTGGTCTGAGTCGTTCCACTTACTTGAGATATCTAATTTCTTTTGAGTGTCAGCGGTTCTTAATTCTTCGACAAGATGAGCTTCTGTGTACTCACGTAAAGCCCGTGGTCCCTGCAGATAGGCGTTTTTATATGCTCGAAGCCATAGTCTTGGAGTAGAAGAGTGTTTTTCCTCTTCTTGGTAGATTCTGAGGAGTCTCCATAAGCCACGCATGCTCGTCCTCGTTGGCCAGATGTTGATGGCGTAGAATATTGTTCAGAATCCGGTAAATTTAACGAATACCTTGAGTCCAACCAAGTACAATACTTCTGTAAAAATGTTTCTTTTTTCCGAGATGCCAGGGCCCAGCGTTTGTTGAAAATAGGAAGAATGTGCCTTTGTATGTCACTAATTATAAAACACAAGTTGTTTTCAGAAACATTCAGCTTTTCCACTAAAACTTTGGATAATGATTCCATGGTCTTGCCGCCCTCTATATAGGGGATTATGAAGTCTCGTTTGGTACAGCTGAAGGAAGACATTTTAACACTTCACAATCTGCAGAAATAATAGGCGTAGATGAGATTTGCTTCACTTGAAGTTACACTGATGTAGATGGTTCGAATAGTTTTTGCTTCCCTTTAAATACTCATTTTACAATATCGAATTGGTACCTACATCATTATTATCTTGTAATTTCCCACGCAAACCGAGTGCAAATTTGATAAGGTCCCTTTGTTATCACGAAATAATGAAGAAAATATCCAAAAAGTTCTATATTGTTCATGTGAATGGTGTCAGTGGTAAACCGCAAAAGATACTAATTTTCGGGTTCTGACTTTTATCAGTTTTTTTCTCATATCTTCTAAAACCGCAAATATCCGCAGCTGATTTTTTTTGCATTCTATTAATGAATAGTTAGACTACTAGTCGACGCAAAAAGTAGCGCTTGGGCAAACGTGGGTAATACTGAAAACCTTCAACGAAAAAACATACAAGTGAAAAAAAAGGTATGTCACTTTTTAAGTAATTACTGAAATATTTTTCTTTACTTTTAAAATCATTAAGCTGTATCGCAAAAAGCATAAAATAACCTTTCTAAAAATGTATAATACTGCATATCTGTACCAAGTATTTTTTTCACAATATGGTATTGAAACATGTATACGCAAAGACTTGAGTTTGGCACTTCTGTTTTCTATGTATTTCTATCTAAGAAAAAAAAAAATAATTTCGCGTATTAAGAAAAAAAATCGTAATGAATATTATAATTTGACTATTAGAAAACCTAAAAGAATAGCCATATTAGCCAAATTATGATATTCGTAAAAAGCATTTTTGATATGCGCTTGTTCTACCATTTTCCATAGTGCGTCGGCGCGAACAACCTGTAAATTATCTGTCTTTACACTGCACGTGAATTGAAAAGAACAACGTATGTGTTCAACATTCCATTACCAGGAATTGCATTAAACAAAGAGCCTCCAATGATTGTGAAAATTATCCATTTCCAAAACACAAACTGTTGCAATGTCGATTTTCGCCCAACTCACAAAACACAATCAAAATGTCAGTGTCATTTCCCACTTTGTAATATAATTATTCATGCCGATAGATCAACAAGCTTTTGTGTCATTATACAATAATGTTTATGGTCTAATAATGGTGCAAATTCAACTCCCGCGCCGCATCGCTGAGTGCACTTCGGAAAATCACTTTATAATCTATGCAACGGCGCATTCGGCTGAACACCGACGCCGCATAACCATTTTTGTGCATTACATGAATGCAGCTGCCCGTAAAATTTTATACAAACAACTTTGAAACTAAGTGTGCTTATTTTGTATGTGGAAATTGACTTAGTTTCAAAGTGTGTATTTGTGTTACAGTACGATGTACGGTTACTGTGGTTTGGAGTTTTCTTTTGTAACTTTTACATGTCTGAAGATGGCGGGATGACCTTTACTCCTACCGAAACATGTAGCCGGTACTAGCAAAAGACAGAATTGTGTGGAAAAAGCAGAGGGAGGCTTTTGCCCTACAGTAGGATAATACAGGGCCCCAATTTTGTATGATAATAATGATTCCCCGCTGAATCTTACTACGTTCGAACTAAGTCAATATCCTGGTTTGTAGGAACCAATGTACCGGTAAGGAATTTCCCGGCCACCGTAGGCGCGGGCTTGCGAACCGCGAGTAAAGGGTAGCTCGCTGTCCGGTATGGACCAAGCCCGGGTCGACGGCGCATTGTGTTCCACGCGCGCCTCAAAGAGGTGTCAGCACCAATTGGTGGGGTCTGCAAGGGCCGATGCCTGCCAGGGGTGCGGGTTATTCGAAAGAGATACCGTGGCCCCTGGCATACAGGCAACTGAGGGAACACGTGTCGGTTTTAGTCAGTAAATGTCTGGCACGCCCGCCTGCTCCACCAAGAGCGGGAAAAGTTATTTGATGATTTCCCACCCTCAAAAACATTAAAAAAAATAAAAACGATAAGGAATTGAAATGTCATATTCTCTATGTTCCAAGACATTTTGTCGATATTTATTGGCAGATGTCGTGTGTGACCTAAGAAATTTACGTGGTTTCAAAGTAAGGAATCGTTATGTGGTCATAGTGAATTAGGGACCAGGCTAGTTAGATAATATTCGATTCAGACATTTTACCGTATTTCATACTGATGAAACTACTTTGAAATCACATCTTTAATTCCCACTAGGAAAGGGGGTCTTTAAGACTCACGTAAGATATTTTCTTAGAAACACGGTTGATCCAAACAAGAGCATTGATCTTGAGATCCCAAGGGATCCTGGAAAAACTGATTTAAACCTAATATAATATTAAATAGAGTGTAGGTTTCGATTAAATGACACAAAAACATGAAACAAAAAATATAAAAAAATGAAACAATGACATGCGTGGGATCTGGATGATCCTTCACATCCTACGCAAAGAACAGATGAAACTGAGGTCTTCTGGACTTATTATTTGTATAACCTTTTGAAGTAATTGTTTAGGTCCCCTTAAAGCAATTACGTTAATTCAAAATGTACCTACTTCACCGCAGTTTTTTTTTTTACACGTTTCTTTGAAAAAGGTCTTCTTTTACTGCCTATTAAAATCAATTCAATATTTACGACAAGAAACAACTGTTACCCGAACCTTCGTTTCTTGACAAATTGTTTTTCAGGAAACTGGTCCTTTGGGCCTAAATTTTTAATCGCAACTCGAGTTACCCGAGTCTATAATTTGTGACGTCAACCCACCGACTGTGTGTTCACTCAATTAAATGTTTGTAACTATTGTCTTCCCTTTCAAGTTACATGACAGGCTAATTTATTTGAAACCTGTCATACTCCCTCGCTTGACTGGCATATTTGTATCCTCATGGCAGTTAACGCAACTGCTTATTATTTACTTAGAACTGTTACCAGGTACTTTAGTTCTTACCTATAACTGACATTACTCCTAAGTAAATTAAGTCTACATATTTAATTTCAGTTCTTCACAAGGAGGATTTTTCTTTGTCTGTAATCACAAGGACTTCACTTGTTAATGAAGCTAGTTCTTAGAATGCTTATTCCATTCTCTGTGATTATAAATAAAATACAAAGCTCAGTAGGATTACTGTCTTTATTCTGGCTTAAATGCTTTAGTAAAAGTTTTTATTCGAATTCCATGCAAAATGTCAAATAAAATATAATACTCGAACTACTTTGTCATTCAAAAGCATTTTGTCTCGTATGACGTGAAACGAATACGTTTTTATTGATCTAAAACCCATAGTCGTATTTCACATGGCACTAGTCGGTGCACAGGTGCAATAGCTATCTCATTCGGAATTAGTATCCAATATCGCGTGTACTTTACGATTGCCTACGTCTGTTGCTTTGTAAAGTTCTACGTGCAATGCTATTTTGTCTTTTATTTTAAGATTTTTAGAGGTTTCTATACTGTAATTGCTAAGCCTTGCGTCTTGGTCCTTTTGTCTTCTTAGGAGAAAATGTCTTAAAATTTTATCATCTTTATTATCTTCAGTGAATGAAATAAAAGTTACTTAAACAATTCAATGTAAAGTTTAGCAATTTAGTTGAATCATTCACATTTAAAGATAAAATTTAAAAAAAAAACTAAAAATGTTGATAGTTTATTCCAATTCTACAGAGCTAGAAAATTATTAAAAAAATTAAATATCCAGAATTATATTACGTTTATCAAGACTTTTCATTACTTACATTTGTTTGCAAGTAAATAAATAATGTTCCCATATTGCTATCATCGTTATGCAAGCTTGGTCCAACTTTTCCTCCATTCACGTAAACTCTGCTTATTTATATTTCAAGCTTGGGAAATGTGTTCAGTCTCTGTGAGTGATATGCGGCTAGCGAACTTCAAGTGTAACTTGAATATTTTGACTTTGCACATTGCCTAGGTTTTGTCTTTTGTTAATGTCTCAAAGACTTGGTTGCGGAATATTTAGTGGAATTGTGTTTGCTTTTGTATGAATACAGGCAGATATTCGTTCGTACCTAAGGACCATTTTTTATTAGATTTCATTTTTGTAGAAAGATGAATGTGAATGTTTTTCATCGTGTATTTAATTTCTTCACCACTGTTTTCAAAACGGTGAAAGAAAACATCGTGAGGAAAACGACATATTCTGAAACCAAAAATTGGAAGTCCTGTGATATCCTCCAACCAGCACTGGACCCACGTGTTGGATGATAGCCCACTCCTTGAGAGACACCTGTGTCCCAGCAGTGAGAACATTATAGTCTGATTGTGATGATGATGATGATGCTGAAATTAATGGTATTTGTCACTTCGAAGATTACTCTATTATTTCTCTAGCTCCATCTACTTCGGTTGCTCTAATACCTGTTTAATTATTTCTACATCTACATAACAGTCACTATCTATTTATTATTTCATATTACATTTATAATAACACATGCTCCATCTACATTTATAGAAACAATTTCGCCTAACTCCATACTAGATTACTCACTTTAAATTAATATTTGTACAAGTGCTATACATTTTCTGTATCAAGAGCAACCATGTCGTTATAAATTCAGATCATCCCCACAGGTTATTAACTGATAGTGACGTGGTTGTCAAAACTTTGCCTCCCCACAATCTCTACAATCCCAAGATCCCTTATGCGTTTGAAAGTTACTCCTTCCAATATACGCACTGACAAAGACAACTTTCATAATGTATGTCGCAACTCGTAATTTATTCACAACTTGTGTAATTATTGTTTAAACATATTGTAACTAGTTGGTATCAGGAGTTGTAGGGTTTCACAGAAGTCCTCTGCATTCATTTTATATTGTTTTATCTTCGTTAATGACTTGTAGCTTGATGACATCTATAGACTATTCTGGAAGGACACTTATTTCACCTTCGTCTACAAGCTTTTAAATTCCTCAAACAATTTGTCTTTGATTACCAGACATATTTCGAGTTAATTACTAGTCAACAAATTACCCCTGTCGTGCTCCATTATTGCATGGTTATGTAAGATCGGATATGTGTAGTTAATCACCCAATCAACTAAATTTGTGCTATTAGAGTCTTGATGAGAACATACATCACGTCAGAATCAGGTCAGATTGAAATTTCGTCGACAAACAACCGGTTGGTATACAGGGGTAGCGAGAACGAATGGAACATGGTGGAAAATTAATCTGAATAACACAAGGTAGCCGTTTTTACTGATAAAAAACTTTTAGTTAAAAAAAATAACAACACTGCTTTTTCTAGCCCCTTTGCTGTTATTCGATTCAAGCTGATAAAATACAAGTGTGAATAAATACTGACCTATATTTTTATTAAATATCAACCATATCCGTCAAATAAACTTAAAAAATTCCAAGTCGTTCGTTTTTCCATTCTCTATATAGATGTCGTGAACAACGACTTAAACGTGCACTTTTACTCAGTACCAATTTAAAAAGTAAAGCGAAGTAACATCCACTTTCTTCTATAAATATTCACACATTACCTATCCTCTACAAACTTGTAGTGAATGTCTCGAAAGTTTCCCGTAGGATATTACGTACGTAACGTATGTATTCACAATGTATCGGGAAGCCATTGTCGTATATCATGCGACCGCGTATCTGTAGGTGCCAACTATTCTCTTGTCTAGATACCGTGTTTTACTTTGTTGTAACGTTCTAAACTTTTAACCGGCTGCGTCGTATCTTAGCAAAGATTGTTTGACGTATATTGGGAAAATCTTTTGGAGTTACTATATAAAATACAAAACATTTAAGACTCGACCATAATTTGATAGCTCATCGTGAAAAATTGATGAGAGAAAACAATCAAACGCAATTTAGTGCTTTGTCGTACGTCAATTAAAATTGACGAACTGACAACCTATTGAAAAGTTTTAATAGGTCGTTTTCGGTAATTTAGTAGTTATTTGAAGTATCGGTGAAGTTGATAGCAGGAAATTCTGAGTAAAACAGTTTTTTTTTTGTTTTTAAATGACTTTAACGTCTATCATACTTTGCCATGCCCACGAGTTTCCAATTACAAATCTGTTCCCTAGTGCCTAAATAAGTTTGGTATCGTAACAAGCAGTATTGGTATAACAACTGTTGACAGTTCAGAACTTGCTTAACTTAGATAAATTATGAACACTGAATTAGACACTCTGAACCAAAGTCCAAACCTAAACCTTGTAGCAAGATTTAGACACAAACATTTATCAAAATATGATCACTAGAATACACAGCCCGATTAAATATAATATGGAGTCTAGACACGGAGTAAACATCACTACGTTGAATAAATCATAAATATCTTAAGGATGACATTAAATGTAGTATCTTTAACAAAAATAGATTGCCATCATAAATTCAAAGACAAAAACTCGCCTCCAAAGTTTCAAATCGCATCATTAAACCGTCACCGTTTCATTCTGTGAATGAAAAGCCTTCTAGATGCTAATTTGGTGGGCAAACAAAAGCTAAGGCCTAATGAGGGACGCTTGCGGGTCCCTAGACAAACTTTCTTATTCAACCTTAGGGGCCCGCGGGCCCTTCCGTCCGGACCATTTGCTTGTTTATCCTGGACTTAGGATCGCGCTTCGATGCTGAAAGGGAAAATAATGTTGCCAAGAGCTTCACAATTTGGTGTAAAGTTCGCGGTGTGTTCAACTCGTTAAGGTTTGGTGTGTCAATGGTACGGAAACACCTTAGTTAGACGGTTCTCAAAGTTGCGCGCATAAGGACCAGTTTTTAAGTTTTAAATTACTCATAAAGTTTCATGTAAAACCCTTTAGCCTGTCATTGTTTAAAGTTTAACATACTTAAGTACTTACTTATTTTGCCCTTTTGATTGATTACCTTCTTATAAATAACACGAATGTTACAAGATACCTTAAAGTCCTTCAAATAAAGTGTCAGTGAGCTTTTATCTACGGCTGTTATCCTGATTTTCATATTATTCAATAAGCAGCTCTGTCTGCACTTGGGGCATTCAGGTTTCATATTAGTATATCAATAGGCAATAAACGTGTCGGTACCAAAGCATTACATTGCCTATATGACTTAAAGATCATAATCATGTAGGGACCTACCAACAATAACAAATGCGCTTAATATCTTGGGGTGCCACCGGCGTATAAGAAACCTGGGGGTACAATATCAAGACTTGCAGTGCTAAGGATCTGAAAAACAATTTTATTTGGAAGATTGCGTTTTCTAGTGAACTTTTACGTGACTATGATAAAGCTAACAGAAACCTATTATTCTTAATGAGTGTTCAGAAATAGGATCTAACCTAACTCTCTATAGAACAAGGGATGTGACATGACTTTATGAGTCAATTTCAGTTTCTGTGGGCGTCTAATACCTTATGAGCACGTATCGCTAAAAATATCAACCCTTCTACTATTTCTAACAGATTAAAACCAATACGTCAATTTTCGTGACGCTCCACTTATTTGACATTTCGGAGCTTTTGTAAGAACGTGTAGGTGTTTTATTATTAGTAGGTATGATCATGCAAGATATAATTTCAGTAGGTATATTTTCGATAAAATCTAATACGACCTAATGTGTTAAACGTAGCTTGAGGCAGGCTTATTTTCATTATCAAACACGATTTACGCATGTCCGGTTTAAATAACGTGTAAAGCTACAAATGGTTTTCCGATAAAAGTCAGAATACAAGTAAGGAACGAGGAAAATCTTACCCCCGGGCGGTCGGGCCGGCACGTCTTGGCATGCCTAATTTAATCCTCGGCTTATTGAAATAAAAACGACATAGGTTTTCGACAGGTGCCGCGGGCGACGGCCGCGGGGAGAGGGTCACAGGTGGCCCCGATGGTCGCAGCGTCGTTAAAATTTACATAAAGTCTCAATCCACGACGACGGGCGCCGCTGCCCACCCCACGTTTATGCTACATTTAGTAATTTTATGATAATTTCGAAAACCGTACCGCCACCCATCGCATTATACTAATAGAGGAATTCTCCCGAGCCTGGCGCAACGCCGAAAAAATTCGACCGCCTTCAAAATAATAAGTTTCGGTTAATAAATCGCGTTCAGCGCGAAACGAACATATATTTTTGGAAAAATTAATAGCAGATGTGTTGTTGAGTTGCACAAGGGACGAGCCGGGGGCGGTCCACTGACCAGTGCGCTGTTACTGACTTTGAAACGCATAAATTCAGTCGTTACGTTTTGTTTTTTAGATATATTTTTGATTAATGGCGCATAAAATCGAAACGTTCACGCGTGGAAATTTTAATATATTTTTGGAAACTTTTTATTCACCCTCTACCGACATCCCTACTTTGGTGTTTTGGAAATTGGGGTGTTTGGAAGCTTTAATTAACGTGTTTACCAAAACGCACACCCTTATGCACAAACAATTGTGGAGATAGGTACTTTATACGCAGTTTAAATCAGAGGGGTATTAGTAGCGAAATAATTACACTTTCAAAATGAAATTACGTAGGTAGGTAAGGTTAAGTAGAGTTATGATTTAATAACAACGTTCTGCTTACTGTTTAACTTGAGTTTATTGCATTACTTCGTACCAACTAAAGCTCTAGTTTGATAAGTTATTTACTGCATCACATACCAAAGCAATGACTTTCGTTTGTACCACAATAAACTCTATTATTGCTTTGATTGCAGACATATTTAATAAAACAGCACCTGTATACGCAATTTCAGAAAAAATATTCACCTACTAGTTAGCCCTTAGCCTATTGAAGACAATAATCTTCTTTTGTTACAGTCCAACTTGACGCACCTGCCTCGTCACGAGTACGTGCCGGGCATAGGCATGGGTGTTGCCAAGTGCCCGTACGACCCTGCCGACAACTCCACTGCCCTATGGGTGGAAAAGGGCAACCCTGGCAGCTTACCTGCGCTATACTCTGGCACTAATGCAGAGTTCACCAAGGCGGATACCGTCATCTTCAGAACAGATCTCCATAACTTGACGACGGGGCGACGCGAGTTTGCGTTCAAGAGGACCCTGAAATATGATTCGAAGTGGCTTGACAGTGAGTATTACAGTTTTTTCTAAGTATTATTTTACCCATGCAAAGTTCTGGCCAGTTTTCACTGTAGAATTCTGCTAGCCTGGTTTTGTTAAGAAAAATATTGTTGTTTCGTTGTATTCAGATAATTATTTTCAACATTAAGTCCAAACTGGACTGTACAATAATAGGTAAGCACCGTAATAAAAAAGTACATGAAATATTTTTTGTTCCACAACAATGTGCTCACTTAACGTTTTTGGGCCAACATTTGCTGCCATAAAAAAAGGTTATTTTATACAAGTCTAGTGTGGCTAGTGTAACTAATGACTAATGAGTTATACCGAACCCAACATTCGTTTCTAAGTACCAGATCGATATTATCTGACTCACACTGGGTCAGTCAACCGAATCAATGGTGAAACCGTAATTAGGAGTTAGGTATATTACACTGGGACATCATGGTTACCGGTTAACCGGGGTTGCACTGCCCACCAAGTATAAACTGGTGGATATCCCATTTGGTTGCGCAACCAACCATACATTTTGTGTATAGTGCGGCCATGCTTCCAGTCTTGTTATTTATTTATTTATTTAAACTTCTCGCACACAATAAGGTACAAAGGCGGACTTAATGCCTTAGGCATTCTCTACCAGTCAACCAAGGGTGGTGAAGAGATTAGATGGCAGGTGCTTAGGTTTTTTTTTTCTTCGTCCTGCCCTTGTCCTATATTACTTGGAGTTGGAGCAACATGTTTATTTTTATCATGCCATCACTCTATAATTCATTCCTCTTAACAAACTTTTATTTAAGCTGCCTTGGTTGTTGTTGATAGTATGTATAGGTTCATTTGGTTGGTTTTTTTCTTTCATATCATCCCTTACACAATCCGTCCTTCTTTTCTTTGGTTTTCCTCTCCCTGTCCAGTCATCAACATTTATATTCATCATTCTTTAGTTACATGCGTTTCACCTCTCCTCATCACATGCACATACTTAAGGCAAACGAGTCCTTTTCAACTTTTCTGTACCTGACGTTACTTTCAAACTTTGGCCCTTCTTGTTCTTTCCATCTTCTCCGTCTTTTCCTCTTCCTCTTCTCTCTTCCTCTTACAGTCTCCCAATATAGTTGGATAATATTTCTCACAATCAATTTCCAGAATGAGTGTGATCACTGCAGCCCAACAATGGGCGATTAACCATTAGGCTGAAAGCGAACCGGTAATAATAAGGACAAATGTTACAATTATCGACGCTTACACGGTTTACACGGAAATTGGCCTGTTTGCGATTAAACAAGCGAAATTAAACTGTGTTCGGTCTAACGAGCAACAATGTCTCGGTTCTATGGCACGGATATTCCTGTTTAAGGCCAATTATTGTTTGCTTGTTCTGTATCGAAATTGATTTTAGTCACCTTTAGTTGATTTATTCTGTTCGGTAACTTACTACAGTTTTCGAAATATAAAATTGAAAGCCATTTACAAGTTTTCGCTGATAAACACTAAATTAAAACGGAATAGGCAACAAAATACATTCAACATACATTAAAAAATAAATAATATACGATCTATGAATACAAAACAATAATCGCTTAGCAAACAATTTATTTTACACGTTTTCGCGAAACAGCTTTTCACCATCGATTGAATAAGCCGAGAAATACTGGGCATGAATATATCCAAATCACGTTCACTAGAAAAATATAATACTGCTCCAAATTATATCCTTTTGTCAATAATGACTGTATTTATATATATATCAAGTTTTAGATGAACAAACAAAGATAGACAAAATTGATCTAATAGTATTTTATTATCTGTGATCCTATATGCACAGAGTTTCTCAAATGTGAAAGTCTCTGGGTTTGATTTTAAGTGATGATGTGCCCACGCATTGTTAACATAATCTTGATTTGAAAAAAAAAAATATAAATTAATTATTTTGTTTAATAAATATATCTGCTTTACCCACAAGGGTAGGGTAGGGTGAGGCGCTTGTGGCTAAATAATATTAGCCGTACGGATCGATCGATCAGGTTACGCTAAGCTTGCCGCGGTTGGTCCGTGGATGGGTGACCATCTTAACATACCAAGACCTCTCCGTGCCTCGGAAAGCACGATAAGTCGTTGGTCCCGGCTGTCATTTGTAGATCTTTGACAGTCGTTTCGGGTCGTCAGAAGCCCGAAAGTCTGACAATCAGTCTTACCAAGGGGTATCGTGTTACCCAATAACTGGGCTGTGGAGGTCAGATAGGCAGTCGCTCCATGTAAAATACTGGTATTCAGCTGCATCCGGTTAGACTGGAAGCCGACCCCAACATAGTTGGGAAAAGGCTAGGCAGATGATGATCTGCTTTACCCACACTGGACTTCGGATCACTCGACTCAGATGACAAAATTCTGTTACTCGTTTACATTTTGCTGGCTGGTTACATAGTTTCAACAATAACACTGTCTCTTAAAATAATTGCAAATTCGACAGAGCGACAAGCGATGTCTAAAGTTGTCTAAAGCAAAAATGTTTTTTGAATCCATAAAATAATACATTTTCCACTAGAATGCCGCTTTTTTTTTTAACTGCGCTCTCAAATAATTTCATTTCAATTTTGCAATGGAAAACGGACATCAAATGAAATTAATATATGATATACAGAACTTTGTGAAGTAAATGGATTAATTGTTCTGATTTTAGTACGAAATGATTATTGAAACAATTGGAACCAACCCTTTTACCCGTTAATTTGTGTGGCACGGTAGCAGCGAAATAGAAATTACGCTTGTGTACAAATTTGCCTAATTTTCGTTAATATTGCTCTGTTCGTTACATTTGGCCCTTTATTACTAACGTTTCGAATGCCACTAACAGTTAATTATTTTCATTTAATTTTCATTTGTACTGTAAACCCTTTTTAGTATTCATCCTATTTCTAAGTTTTGTTTTGCATACATTCGTTCTGTTAGACCCAGTTATTATGTCGTAGCGAAACAAACGCAGAACAACTGAATGTATTTTTTTAAGACTACTTTCGATTAAAAGTTAAACTACCTTTTCTCTCTATCTTTTAATTTTGTCGTAAAAACTCTAAAACAGGGTGTAATCCACTAATAACAATAATTATTGAGATAAGATTAAACATAATACAGAGCTTTAACGAAATAATGAATAATATAGTTACTGTTTTGAGAGAAACTCACTTCCAATGAACTTGGCTATCGATTATTTATAGTAATTTTATGTGGCATTATTATTAACGCCACGTTCAACATATTCATCAAACGAGGGTTTATCACCACTATTCATTAAATGAAGCCAAATTTATAGGCGTAATAATTTTAAAAGTTCCGAAGCCTTATTACTTATTAAAGTTTGTATCTTAAAGCTTATGTTACTGCCATTGTAGCGTATGATGTGGATGATATTATTCAACAATGTGAATAGAGATATTGGGTGTAAGGCGCGCGTCCGTATTCCATAATCCGCGCCACGTGGCGTTTTCATTATAGGACCAACAAATAAGCACTTATTAATGCTGGCTATAAACGTCCCGTGTGACATAATTGTCACCCACGGCTTCATCTAATATTTATTGCATATCACATGGAATAACAGCAATTTGATACTGTGGAATTAACTCTGATTGTGAGAACGGACGCTCCCAGAATATACCAACAAAATGTACATTAACAAAATTATTACACCGCAACGTGACTATTGTAATTTAACTTGACAACTTGCTATTAAATAGGAATTATAATGCTTATTATTTATTTAAAACTGATTCCGAAGTAAGTTTAAAACTAGAGTAAAATATAAAGTGCTTTACTTTCGACTATCAATTACGGTCAACTTTTAAGTGTCCAAAAGTTTTTGAATCATTGTCTCCAGGTTATATTCATGAAGCATGTTATTAACTTGGTATTATTTTGTTCTAGAACCGAACTTCGTTGGTTCCTTCGATGTTGGAGACTACGTGTTATTCTTCTTCCGGGAGACTGCTGTAGAGTACATCAACTGTGGCAAGGCAGTCTACTCGAGGGTAGCAAGAGTTTGCAAGAGGGATACCGGTGGCAAAAATATTCTCAGTCAGAACTGGGCCACATATCTCAAAGCAAGACTGAACTGCAGTATACCTGGAGAGTTTCCCTTCTACTTCAATGAAATACGTAAGTTTTTATTACTGTTTTTGTTTTAAGATATGTACACAAGATAAGTTTTTATCCAGTGCGCAAATTGTAACCATGAATTCAGCATATCATTCTAGACCCCCAGCGAAGAAATTTTTCGTCGGTTATACAAAAAAAAATCAGTTGTTCCATACATTTTGATCGCGTAGGTATTGCACTTTTCTTTAAAACAGCTGATTTAGGGTCTAGAATGATATGCTGAATTCATGGTTACAGTTTACGCACTGGAAAAAAACTTACCCTGTATACCTATCTATGTTACAGAAATTAAAACCGTTTTGATAAAAAACATTGTTGACGTACAGTCATAAAGCCAATCTCTTGTATGTGTTATGCAACTAAATTTAATAAAGTTTATCATATTCCAAACTATTCTGAGAACATTGTTGGCAAAGTACACTATTTATGTTCACTATTCATGCAAACATTACATTTTTTCCTACCATTATGACTTGGGAACCTTGTCGAATTTCGACTTACAAATATTGACTGTCAGTCCCGAGCAAACATTTTGAGTTCTAAATTCAAAAGTGCATAGTACGATTTTACGAGAGTCTAGTCGATTCCGCGCTGCACTTGGGCACGGGACCTCCCAGACTGTGTTCATATAATATTAACGGTCGGGTTTGCGCCATGCCACGGTTTTTCGCGCGGACCCACTCCCGTCACTGCATTACTCACGAGAATGTAATAGGTACTCAAGTGCTCAGTATTTACTGTATAGGTGTGTTATTTACATGTCTGTTCGAGCAATTAGGTTCGCACCGAAGTTTGCTATCGTTTCTCTCTGAATAGGGTCCCATTCGAAGGTACAATAGGAAGAATTCGGGCTATAAAGATTCCTTTCGTGTTTATTTTTCGGCAGACATAAAATGCTGTCCCGAAATTGCTTATCTACACAATGATTTTTCCTTATACGAAGCCGAATAGAATGGTTACTTACGTTCAAATATCTAGAGGACAAATCGAGATGAACAAAGGTATGTTCAGTCCGCCATTATAAAATTAATCGCCTTGCAATTATCATTGTTATACAATTTGCGGCGCAAAAGCTTGTTACATTAATAATAGCATCAGCTAACTAGTACTAAACTGCTGCAACTTTATGATAGATATTAGGTTGAGAGCCCACAATTATAATAATTTGATAGTTACCTAAAGTTTCAACAACTAAAGAACAGATTAGACATCATGACGGCGCTTGATAAATTTTAGCTTCAGTTGTCCAATAGTTAGAGATTCAATTTAAATTTAAATTACTTCTACAGCCTCTTTGATATTTACACCTGGATAGGCATTAAGTTTTATTAGAATGAAACTTTGAAATTTATTTATTTATTTATTTATTTAATACTTTACGCACATATATGTACAGAGGCGGACTTAATGCCATAGGCATTTTCTACCAGTCAACCTTTGGGCGATGCAGAGACAAACAGTGGAATTAAAACTC
This sequence comes from Polymixis lichenea, assembly GCA_949091785.1. NCBI lineage: Eukaryota > Metazoa > Arthropoda > Insecta > Lepidoptera > Noctuidae > Polymixis > Polymixis lichenea. Next base: position 11,375,648 of record OX420943.1, on the reverse strand, counting down.
TTCGGCCAAATTCTGTTTAATCTTCCATATCACGATGAAAACAATCATTCTGGAGTTTATCTTGTCTGCTTAACAATTTTATGTTATATTAATTTAGAAGTTTTATTGAATATTTATTTAATTCGGGTTCATACGAAATGGTTTATAATGAAAATTAAACCGTACTGTAGACTTTACGCTTATAATATTCCAATAAGACAGTAAATTCGCATAAAACAAATTAAAAACATTAAATCTGAATTTTGGCAGGAGATTTAATGAGTCTAATTCATCTCATAGATAAACATTGCCTAGAATTTATTCCACACTCGAACTAAATATTTGTTGTAAAACCATGCGCAATAGCGCTTAGTCCATGCATGAACCAAACCGAAATTATACCGCAGCGCGTTTACATAAAACTACGTAAGAACCTACATACCTACATAGATAATAAAATGGCTTTTCCTATAGGAGTAAACACAAACTAGAGTACGACACGTGCTACCATCTTTAAATACTCCTTTTGCTTTTTCCGCATACTTGAACCTTTTCGTATAGCCACGGTGGTACCCGACCTTTTTGAATGACATGCAGAATGCATTTTTTATTTCACAAAAATATTTCAGAAAACACTTTTAAAATTCGCGCTATGTTTCATTGTAATCTTTTGTGGAAATGTTCCTTTATTAACTTTTAACATAAATTTTTTTTAATATTAGAAATGATTGCGACAAAAGTCTTGGGAAACCTATACAATATTTACCTGAGCGTAATTACCACAAGTATATACAATATAGTATAGTATAGTTATAGTAAAACAGGCTACACAGGCAGAGCTACACGGTGACTGCTACATACATGCCGTCTGTTGAGACAGGTCAGCTCAAAGCTGCAATGGCTCTTTCTTCAAAAGGCCTTTCCAGATATTACCCTGCATTGTTAGACTCACATAAAATTTAAATAATATAATGTTTGGACTTTTTTTTAAAGACACCATGACCTCTGAGTTTGTTTCGGCTTTTCTTCTCAGGGAACAGTCAGCTAGGAAATGCCGGCGCCATCTAGTTTTTAAAAATATTGACCAACAAAATATTGATGTGTAAAAGTGTCTTTTTTAAGATCTACTTACATAAATAAACATTTCATTTCATTTCAAAAAACAACATTTAACCCACTCTATTCCACCAAAGAGCATTTACACCTGAGCCTATGGGTGACCTGTAATACAGGTTTTTTCTAGGCACAAGCTCTCAATGCATTTTTTTTTTTTCAAATCTATTAAGTGCTACAAAACCATCGTGAGAGACAATAAATAAACTAAATTTAAACTTATTCACCTGAGCCCAATTCCCACAAGTAATTATAATTCGGTGAAACAATAACTACATTCTACCCTTTCTCCACCAGAGAGCATCTACAAAGTACCTGGCGATGACAGCCGGTTCTATGGCGTCTTCACAACGGCCTCCACCGGCCTCATGGGCTCTGCTATCTGTACCTTCACCATCGGGGACATACAGAAGGCATTCGAAGGGAAGTTTAAGGAACAGGCGTCTTCAAGCTCGGCGTGGTTGCCGGTTATCAGCAGTAAGGTCCCTGAACCCAGGCCGGGGACCTGTGTGAATGATACCTCGTCTTTGCCTGATACGGTGCTTAATTTTATAAGGTGAGTGATGTTAATGCTTACGCCTGTAGGAACGGGCTGTTGAAATATACATTTAGTCAAATGTTTGTACATTGTTCAGCAACAGAATTTTGTTTATATTTAAATACATATAAATCAGTAAATTATGACAGCTACTAATTAAGTCATTACACTGAACTGCGTCAATAAATTGAAAACAAAATAAAATCCACTTCTCACACTTACAGATTATCGGAATTTGCAACGCATTGTTCAATCTATTCATTTAAAAACTCCCCGTACGAAGCAGAGAATTAATTTATTTTTAAAACGGCCGAGCAGCCGGATACGAAAAAGAACAAAAGGCGAGACTGTCGTTATTGTAACAAGCGCGCCGGACGTAAACAAAGTAGAAAATCGTCACTTAAAAACGCGAAACACGATCCTGTCGCCGACGAGGTCTCTAGCGATTCCAGAATTCCACGCTCATTGAAATCCACAGGCACTTTTATCTGGCGACACGTCCTGTTAATTATCCGACGCTCTCACCCTGAGAGCGTTCAATTATTTTTTTTCCCGCTTTTCCATGATCCTCATGTGGAAACGTTGAGATTTTAACACTTCACCTGAACCAGTCTGCTGAAAATAGTATTACATTTTTTATTCATAACGAGTGGAGGTTTTCATTAAATGAATGGTATTTTGTTGTTGGCGTCGAAGCAAATACTGTATTGTGCGACATTCGTGCCGGCGACATTATCGTCGCGCGCGATTGTCGCGGACGACGTCGACGTCGCGACGCTACCTTATTGTTATCAACATGCTTGTAATGTTTCCGTCGTTATGCTCCGGTGACTTTCCTTTATTAGACACCTTTACACGCTGCATTGTTTTCGAATAAAATATATTTCGAAATATGTATTTAGTTTGATGAGTTTGAACCTTTTGTATTCAGAAAATAATGACTAACCTCTAAACATTTTGAAAGTCGTTTCCAAGTTTCATACAAAAGCTAAGTACTTGCTCTGTAGAATGAATCGACTTTAATAATCATTGACAGATTCAAATAATAGACAAAGGCACCTTTCAAATTATTACAATGCTACCATCAGCCACACAATTACGTAACAATGATTCATATTTTTTAGTTATGAATGTTGAAGTCTGCTGTCACCATGACTTCTATATAACCTTCGTGATCCATCAGACAGCAGCGGAATACTCACCCGCATTCTTAAACAACATTCCGAGGATTATAGCTATAGTTTATCTACTTTTACATTTTAAAATTCGAATAACAAATTTCAAAAGGAGTTTCTATTGCTTCGATCAATAATATTGACATACTTTATGAACACAATACCGAAGTTTTAAAAATAGAATAATTTTTTAACACTTTTTCTCTAACAAAATAATGCAAAAAATTGTTTTTACAAATATGATACAGGCCAAGTCCAAGAAGTTAATATCACCAAGGAGTTTCCATCAATTTTTTTATAGCATTACAGAAATATTTCTTACTCTTTTAACTTTGATTTAATAGATTCAATCCCGATTTATGAGAGTAGAAAGAAGAAAGAAAGAGTAAAGTAGTCTATGAAACTGCACATAACTAGGGGTTAAAACACAACTCCAGCACTTTATGCAACACTTTCATAAACTACTATTTATTATAGTCTGTAATGCTCTCACTTTATTAACCGACTTCCAAAAGGAGGAGGTTCTCAATTCGTCGGAACCTTTTTTTTTTTTTTTTTTTAAATCACGAGGTGCATTATTAGGCATTTGCTAGGTAAGAAATGAAGGCCGGTGCAAACGGCTTTCAATGCCAAATAATGAACGTTGCTGCGTTTGAAACTCAGCACAACGCAAGAGCAGCCACGGAAGCAGATGCACGCGAGCTATTTAATAATAAAGCTAAACCAAGAACAGTCTAAAAATATGTCCTGACTCAGATTTTCCTTGTATTAAATTGTATGTTAGCTTGTGTTAATTTGGTTGAACAGTGTAACGATTGTAGATAGTCCAAAAATAAAAAAATACTAAGAGAAATATTATTTACAGCTGTTATATTGCCGTTTCACTCTAACCTCGTATTTCAAATTGCAGTTTAGCTCTTCTTAGGGCTGATTTTTAGTCAGATAACCTTTTATCTGAGAAATAAAAATTGCATTTTGACAGCTTTTTTATAGAAAATATGTCAAACTGTCACATTTATTCTTCCGATAAAAGTTATCTGACTATTGAAAAATCAACCCTTCATCATACTGCTGTTTAATAACAGCTGCATAATAATAGCTCTATTTGTACGCGCATATAATCTACTAGGACCACAGAAATGGTATGGAAGTAGTTGCAACTTACTCAACGATATTTTTTCTTCTAACAGATCTCACCCACTTATGGACAGTGCAGTCTCCCACGAGAACGAGAAGCCGATCTACTACAAACGAGACCTGTTCTTCACGAGGCTGGTGGTGGACAAAGTCAAGGTTGATATGATGGGACATCCTCTTGAGTACACCGTGTATTATGCGGGCACAAGTAAGTAATATATATTTTTTTCGTTTCTTTGGTACACGGAAATCTATGCAAAACACTAGTCAAAATTATTCTATAAGTTCCGCTTGATGATCGTACAAATAACTGCACAAAAATATGACTAAATGCTAAATAAACATTCGGTTTGCCCGTTTTATTTGTTCGTCCATTAAAATAAATGAAAGTTTCATTTTTATTTTATGTCGCCTCACCTCAACCCTTGTGGGTCGTAGGGACTAAATATGGCTTCCCATTTGCCAAATATTATAATCTTTTAGTCACCTCTTTCGTGAAAAGATCAGGCCCCAATTCGAAGCAAGGGTCCAGACCGCACATAAAATCTTTACAAGAACTCATAAAACATCCGATGTATGCAAATTTTACTCGTCCTAATGGAAAAACCTGATACCTAAAAATACATGGGCGCTTATATCGGAGCATATTCCGTTCCTTTGTTAACAAAGAGTAATGGCACTTTTATGGATCTGAAAAATAAAACATTAGACACGTAGACGACCAATGGTTGAAACAATTAGCGAATTCCGAAACGCAAAACAACGCTCCGAACAATCAGTGCACGGATACGCCAGGACATAAAATTTCATAAAAGCTCACGAATTAAAAAATGCCTTCCACTGGGAAATTAAAAAGTGGTGGCGAGTGAAAGTGGCACAAAGGCCATAATTCGTCTCGTCCGTGACGGCTGCATGTCCGTCTGGATGCCATCGCTGTTTCACCCTCCATGCCATGAAACAGGGGATTTAGTTCAAAACATGAAAAACCGATTATACGATCATTGTTTGTAGCAAAATGGCGTGCGAAACTCTATAGTTTAAGCGCTTTTGGTACTTCAATTTTATTGACTCCTAAAAAGCTCGCGCTAAAGCTTGTAAATCCCTGCGCTACAATCAGAATATCTATGGTACAGGTGAACGGTTCGTTGGTTAAAAAAAACAAACAGTGAGGCACTAAAGTTAACATCATTACAGACAGTCTAAAATGTTTTGGACTTTCAAATTCTTATTGCTTCGTTTCCACGAACAACGGGCAAGAATTAAGATTGTAATAGGCATTATGCACTCACGAAAATGTATCTCGACGTTTATTTTCGTAGCGTGTGCTACGCCGTAGCGTCGTAGCCGACGGTATGTGCACGCGGTTTGCTGTAGACCACAGAGAGTCAACGTCACATTTCCATTGCCGCATAAATTCGGGCCGCCACCGCCGTTCTCTAAACAACGCCTCCAAGTGGTAATTTTCGCCTATGTTGTTGCAATTTTCACCAATTTTCTCGAAAACCGTTCCCGACCGAACCGCCCTGTCGAGTGGATTAAACTCACGTAGATATCTAACGAAGGGGGGGTTCGTTTACGGAACAACTTTTACGAAAGGAGAAGCTACGTTTGAGTTGGCGTTTGAAATGCTTGTGTGTAGAATATTAAATTGTTTAAACGTTACCTTTGACGCACACCACCCGTAGCATAGCCACGTAGCATGATAATTACTCTAACTTAATCTACACAATATAACTTTGTTCCAGTGCTCTAAGACTAACTAAGACGGTTTTCCCGAGCACTATTAATAATGCTAACATTTTGGGAAACAAAGAGACTACAACGCAATAGTTTTATGCAACAGCGTGTTGCACAGTACACAATATACGTCGGTATATATTCAAAACCACAGAGGAAAGGGTAGCGTCCGAAAATCCGAAGCGCTCTTAGTTCACTATTATTTACACTCGAGCGCAAAATAAGTTGCACGAAATTCCGTCACAAAGAGCTCGAGGCGTCCGTGAAAAAGGACAGTTTACTCTTTCAATAAAGAGAGCGCTCGTGCGCTGGCGTCTACCGCGGCGATATTGCCTCGCCGCTTACTCCATTTTGAGTACTTACCGCGTTATAATATGCATTAAACTGCACTGGCAGAAAGTTGTAGTGGCGCTCGAGGTGCTAGCAGACAATGAGAAATGAGCGTATGATGCTCCCGCAATGCGGGCCCCACGTCTCGCCTCATTCCATTTGTTTTATCACGCCTAAATCACTGTTGCCAGACAACTTTTGAACGCCCCGCCGAGGTTGATAAAAGTTTGACAGCGACTGTCGTGTACACACCAGGGATCGTGTTTGTCAATGAAAGGGAACGGAGGTATCAAAGACGTTAAGAGTATTTAGAAGTTAACGAAGTTAATTAAATTCACCGAGTTAGACGTCGACGCCGCCACTCTTTAGTATCAAGGGCGCCTTTGTAAACAAACGAACATATTAATGTTAACGTATCGCATGAATACAGACTGAGTTAACAACCATCTCAAAACGTAATTACGACGCGTTTGTTGTTAAAAAAAACGCAAGAAATTGTCTGTCTTTTTTTTGGCTATCATCGAAAAGTTGCGTCACTTAGGAAAAACTGAATATAGGAAATCATATTGAAAAGTAAGGGTCAGCTTTGCCAGCGGCTGCTATGGTATGGGACTGTTATTAAAAACTATTTAAAATTCACAGAAGGCTTAACTGCCGAACCTCGCTGGAAACGTCACAGCAATTTGATGACGTAATTATGTAAGCTCAAAGTCACAAACGCTAACCCTTTGATATTTTGATAGATACCTGGAGTGTAGTTTTGCTTGCAGCGCTTTCATTCGAGTTAGCAAAACCACTTTTCATGAAACTCTGAAGTAACTAGATTAAAATATGGTCTCTGTTCACCGTATGTTAGGATTTGTATATGGCAACAATCATAATATTCTCACTACTAGTAATGCATGTTATTACAAATCGTTCAATTAATAAAATAAGAACATTATTTAGTAAGATACTAAGTATTTTTGCGTATTATGAATAGCTCAATTTCCCGATCAAACTAATAAATTGGTCTGAACGGCTTTATTTACCCCCCGCATAAGCCAGTAATAATTCTAAAATAACTTACCTTGCATAAAATGTAGCGATACGAAGCGTATATCGCTCTTATAAGTATCGGAAACCCATTTGCCTAAGTGCATGAAGTCGAAGTTTTGCCATAAACATGAAATGCGGTCCATGCAAAATGATATGTTAAGGTGTAGGTGAGGCATGGCGGACAAGCCGGGTTTATGTAGAGCAAGTTGCCGTACCGCCGGCAATCGTGAGGAGTTAGTGCGGAGTCTCCCCAACGTGGCATAGCTTCGTGCTTCATCGACGTGCATTGCCCACAGGACGAAAATGAACAATATTTCGTCGGTTTAGAGGTAAAATTCATTAAATGCAAAAAACTATTATGGAGTTATAAGCGATATTAATTATTTTTTGCAAAAGATTGCATTTTGCTCATAGTTCTTAAATGCAATCCTATTAAGTTTGATTTTGTTTTTAGATTATTAGGTTGCTGTTGTAACTGCTTTGTTTTTTTTAGAATTATAGTTGGTAGATTTTTATATTTAAAAAAAAAAATGTTTTAATGAGTTTTACCTCTTTTGAATTTCTGCTTATATTAGTCAGATAATGAACTGTCATTCTTAAATAAAACATCTGTAAGAAAATTAAAAGTCCTTTTATTAAAATTTTGCTTTGCATACAAATAAAAAAACATAAATCTCTCCTATAGCGAAAGTTTAGATGTTGGTCAAACCATGAATTAGACATAAAACGAATTATTAGGTAATTAGGGCAACTGTAATTATTTTTAAAAGTCATCATTTTCATCTTCTAGTTCGAAAATATCATTTTCTCTTAAACTGCCATTGACCGGTAAGTTCTTATACCAGTCATGTAACTCGTCAGGGATAATCCCACTTCGGCACAGTTTTACAAGGTCATTTTTTTTCTGCATAGAGATAGGCAGAACGGCGTTATACGCCTGTTTTAGTTCAACATTCTGTGTAATGCGGTTTCGACGGCTACGCTGCTGTGTTATATCATTTTTTTTATATTCTGAAGAGTGGTCATACCGATAGAAAATTGCATTTGGGTGGGCTTTTTCAAATTTGAGGCACTTTATTTTAAGCCAATTTACTTTTTCGCCGTTTTCGTCAGTATTTTTATTTTTTAGTGTACTTGCGGCCAACGCCTGTAAGTCCCAAACGTCTTTATATTTAAGCTCCGTCACTTGATAGGGCTAGGATTTGAACGCGCAGCTTTGAATACATTAAGCCAATCGTTCATCATAAAACAGGCCCTATTCTTTCGCGCATTTTCGATGCTGGAGTGCATTGAGTCACACTCCATGTGTGAATGACCGGATTCCAAAAATTTTTGCTCAATGACAGTCAAATGCGTATTTTGCACTGCATACAAGAGGGCTGCAGCAACTTGCTGGTTTCTGTTTTGGCCACTACAGGTGTCCGAAAACAATGATAGGTGTGTAATCTCTTCTTTTAATGTCTGGATGTATCTAAGTATACTACTACCTATCTCATTACTGCCTCGTTTACCATTTAATTCGTTCCATACATAGCAATAGGCATTTTTACCATCACCTTCGTAAAAAGTCAGATTGTAGACGCATAGCTTTCTACTATAGTAAAACTGTGAGACGGAAGAGAATGGCAACTGTAAGACACTCTGTAAATCAAAGGTAGCTGTTTGAAATGAAGGGTCTGTCAGAGATCTTTGTTTATCTGAATCTTTAGCTTCATTACATTCATTTTTCCTTATAATGTGCATTGAATATTCAAGCTCCATCTCTTTTTTCTGGTTTGCATCTGCTGATAAGTATTTATTGCATGAAGGACATTGATCTTTTTTTGGCTTATGGAAAGACAAATTGAAAGATGTGCTGAAAATGCGTCTGTATGTCGGTTCACTCACTGCATTGACTTGCTTTTCTGCACATAATTCTTTGTACATTGAATACATTTTTAAGATCGACAAATTGGGATCAAGATACTTTTTTTGACTAGATTGTCTAACGTAATGAGCTTCAATGCAAGGGAAACTCTGAATGTGTTCTTTAACTAAAGCCACTAGTTCATCATTTATTTTATTTCCTGGAGACTTCTTTCCTCGAAGGTCAACTCCTTCATAGCACCCAATATGAGACTTACCCTCTATAGCAGTGTGTATAGGTCCATTAGATATACATAAAGTTTTTTCGAAAAAGTTTGCACAGACTCTAAATCTCCCTTTACTGTTAGAAAGGTAGTAGCACTTTGCAACAGTTCTTCGATTTGAATTACTCTTGTTCACCTTCCTGCGTTTGGGTTCTAGTACTTGAACATGATTGATCAAAAAATCTTTTTGTCTTTTAAATTCTTTTAACGCCCAATAACTCTTGCAAATATTTATTCTATCTTCTTCATTAAAATTTTCAGAACAATTAAACCTACACCTAAAGCAGTTAACATCTTTAGGAGCCTTTGCTGGACAACTTTTTTTTTTATTATTGTATGGTAAGCACTTGCTACGATTCTCTTTTATAATATTAACTTTCCAATTTCGTTCATTTTTCAATCTCCAACGAGTTTTAAGCTTTTGGTTGTCTGTATTTTCTTCCATAAATTGATAATCCATCGATTCATCAGAATAAATATCTTGACCATCTTTATCTAATTGAAACGTTGGGTCATTATCTGAGTCGTCACATGAAAAATCTTCACTACTTGCACTATATTCTACTAAACCTTTTTTAATATTTTCGCCCTGCTCCTCAATACTCTTGTTGTCAACCTATAAAAATATAAATTAACAAAATATTAGCCACAATTATGACCATCTGCCATATGCCAAGATAACTTAACTTTGTTACTAAATACTAACAATCTCATTTAGGTTGCAACTTTCCAATGTTTCTACATGGTCAACTTCAACCTCCCCAATCTGTAAAAAAATAACAACAATAAAGTATAAAATAAACAAGACAGACTTACCCCCCACAAACCCTCCCCTACCCCCAACTACCTTCCCCTACCCTAGCTGCTCTCCTCTACCCTACCGGCTCTCCCCTACCCTACCTGCTCTCCCCTATACCTAATTTCATCAGAATCGGTTGAGCCATTTGACCGTAAAGGTGTGACAATAGGTAATAGGTAATAGGTAAAACGGGCTGTTTTCCGCAACTCCACGTCAAGGCGCGTATTTTGCGTATGGGTGGGAGAATGGGTTATTCGATCCACCCCAGCTCCTCGAGAAAGGCCAGCAACGCCTTGGTGTTGCTGACAATCTCACGTAGGGTACCTGGGTTACCGAAGTATTTTGCCCTGTAATTAGCGACCACCGGGCAGTTCAACAGCACATGAGCCGCTGTCTCGTCGTCCTCCATGCAGGCTAAGGTGTGACAAACAAACAGACTTTTACATTTATAATATTACTAGCGCCCCGGCTTTACACGGGTGCAAACTATAATATATAAAAACCATCCTCTCGAAACACTCTATCTATTTAAAAAAAAACCGCATTCAAATCCGGTGGGTAGTTTTAAAGATCTAAGCATACAAGTTTGTCTATGGATCACTGTGTAACCACCCTAGCTGACGATGAACATGAATCTTAAGCATTTGTACCAACATACCAGAATATTCAAGTTTTCAGTATCCTTGGGACATTCTTGTCCCTTATAACTTTTATTCTCATCATTTTGCTGGTAGAAATCAACATAGTCGTGAGCCTTTGCATATAGTTCTAAGTTTTCAATCTGTAACAAATTTAACTGTTTAGTATTGTACACTACAGGCCTGTAGGTAAACAAAAATGAAATGCTTCAGTCCTTAGCAGTCTGCTTAAGGGCCCGAATGAGGTACTTACATTGTCAACATTGTTATTATACGAAGTTAATTTTTTTGAACTATCGCCACTAGTCTCTTTCTGAATATCTTTCGAGTGATGAACCACAGGCTCCAAATCATTACCAAACAAGTTGCGTTGAGCTTCCCGGATAGAAATAGTGTTCTGTAGAAACACATAATAGAATAGCTTAATTGTATCACGACATTCACGACATACAATAAGTTTACAACAAAATAGTTAAAACAACTCAAAACTTACCAGTTCTTGAACCCTATTATTCGCTTTTGTCAAATCTACTAACTGTTTTCCTCTTGAATACTTATATTTACTCATTTTTTCGTGAAAACCTGTAATAACTTTCTATATTTTCTCGTAACAATAATCATAAAAACCGATGAATACAATTTTGGAGGCAAAGAACGTCAGTCACCGTTTGACAAGTGACAACTGTGACGGACAATGTTGCCAGGTAAAACTCACCAAGCACTTACTGAAAATTACTTGCCAGCAATTGTTTCATGTGTTCTTGTTAATCATGTCAGGTAAAAATCAGTATTTACAGACTGAGTTTTTCCTGCCACGAATATTTTAATGCGTCGCATTTGCGGATTTTTTTTCAACAGGATCTCCATTATGACTGACAATACACACATAATGATTTTTTCTTGGCGTAGATATTGCCCTGGTGAGACCGTTTCACGAATTTAATGAATTTGATCAATTATGTCACTTAATGAGTTTTACCTTTAAACCGACGATTTATTGCCGAGTTGCGGTACGATATGCCGGAACGGAATTTCCGAAGTAATTTATAGTTCGCAACACCTTGCCTTCGTTGCTTCGTTCCGAACTCGTGCCATGGTCCAATTTTGATTTTGCGTCGGCATACAGGAAAATTCTTTAAATTGTTCTAAATCGCTCGCCAGTGCGGAACCGTTTGCTATTTTCAGAACACGAATAAAAAACTTTGAAAATCTTCGTGTCGTGTCGCCTACGGGAGGAAAGGTCCAATCGAATTGAAAATACATTAATTATTCCATTACGAATATATCACAGACAAGGGAAAATTCAATCTGGATTCGTCGCACCGCATTTGAGAACATTTATAAAACGATTGCGCCTTCACACAAACACAAAGCAATTAGTTATACCTATAATTAGCATTCGAATCGCGTTCACCGGGAATAAACATTGATTTTTTATTCCCCCAAAATGGAGGGAGGCCGCGGTTCCGGATGAGATTGGGAATACTAATGTGTTCACTTTTGAACGGTTATTCGCGCCCCGCTAACGCCCAACGTTTTTTGCATAAAACATCTCATCAAAGGATTGCTTAGGTCCCGCAGTATATTGAATATCAAAAGGTGCACGAACGAGAAAGTTTCGGGAGGTGGAGCGGTCGCGGCATCCTTAATATCGGCCACTGTGAAAGCCTTCTTTAAAAATACACCTTTGGAACGTGTTTGGAATAATCGTTCGTTCAACTAAAGTATGTTTATCTAGTAAATCGAAAATGTGTTTGAAGATAAAGTTTGAAACTTTTTGATTATTTACTACAAACTAAAGCTGTACAATTTACAGTTTTTATGAGTAAAGTTTTATGTTTTATTAAACGTGTTAAGCATAAAGAATCAAAGTTGAATCATGATAATGTTTATACCAAACATAGTAAAATCACACATTCGGTTCAATTTATCGATTGAACGCGTCCTTGTAAAAGGGCTTTCGAACAACAGGGAAACAACAACTTTAGAGTTATTGAAAGTTTGACGTTTTACTTATGTGAAGCGTGTGAGGACCCAATTATGCATATCGATTGAAAAAATAAATCGGTTTAGGAGATTCATGAACATAAAATTTTCTTGGGACGAATCTCGTAAAACTCAGCAGAGCGCTCGTAGGCAAACGTTAAAAACCCACGTCTCTCGATTTACGGCACCTATAAAATACATATTGCGATTCGTGATAAAAGTCCTTACCGAATTCGTTCATACCGCCAATCGCTGAATTTATCTGGCCTGTCTATGAAATACATTTCGGCGGTTTCCATCGCTACCAATAGCCGCAGCGCTGAATACCGTTCATATCAATATTTCAGCGCTTCGTAATGATCCTGAAATATTTATTAGCAGTTCCAACATTTAAAGCAAATATTAGCAGCAAAGAAATGTCAGCGGTACTTAAAAAAAATATAGGAAGTAAAACAGGAAAAAGATTACACAATAACAAAACTCTTAGCGACACTCCCCCTCGGAATTTACAATACACTGCCACCATGAAATATTATGCAGTAAATTTAGTTGCAGGTGCTGTAATGTAAAAATACAAAAGGTAAAAAACGTCACGGTGTAAACGTTGAGATGAGGGGAACCCGACCGATCTCTAACTGGTAAATCTATACGTTAAACGGGACTTTTTTATGAAAAGCAATAAAGATGTTAGAGCTACTTTGTGTTTGGGAATTTATACCACTTGGAGGAATAAAACTTATATTGTTCGGGGATCGCAAAAAAGTTTTCACTTAGGCCTGTCGAAGCGAAATCTTTATTGGATTGTGGGATTATTTCTTTTGAGACCGCTGCCGGGAGACGTCGTGATCGCTCGCAAGGAAAATAATATGAAAGATAATTAAAGAGTTGTCTTACCTTGGATTACTTAGAACTTGTTCAGATTGATATCGATCAGTCAGTAAATTAATTACACCTCACAAACAAATGGACCATAACAAAAATAGGTAAAGCATTCTTGTGTGTTCCTTGGATTGGACGCCGAAAGGAGAGGCCTTTGCCGAGCAGAAGGAAACTGTATATTTGCAAAAAAAAGCAAGTGACCTTAATATCTGGCTAATTTGTATGTTTCACATGCCGCTAGCGTTGCTGTGACTACGCTTCGGTAGTTTTCTTTGACATGTCAGACAAGATTTCCTTGTTTGACATTTTCGGGCGTTTCCTTATGAAATTCGTTATTGTTTAGGCGAGGGTGGTCTTCGGGGAGCGGACCCGTCCGTCCACGTCCAATGTGGGATTGTTTAATTATTTTGCTCGGCCCAACCGTGATCGGAATTAATCACTAGAAGTAAATTTATTTATAGACCACCAGTGGATTGGAGATCGTGCATACCTACGTATACAATTATGTATGTGTTTCAATTAAGTTCATTAACTTGAACGCCGTGGGGGAATAAATTATCTGTCTAATTTCAGTGTTTACTGTACAGAAAATTGTGTTTCTTCTATTTCTCTTCTCTGTGTTAGATTTCAACAAAAGAAGAAGAACTAGAGGAGAATCTGACAATGATGTCAGATTCTCCTTTAGTTTTGAAGAATTGCCAGTCATTTAGGTGTGAGCGCACAGGTGGCTAATATCCAAATATCCTTATGTTTTTTGTAGTTGACGAAGTTCATATAATACCATTAAAATAGTTATTCAATAGGGTTATATGAACTCAGAGGGTTGTATTGCTGATTTTAAACACGTCTTACCCGCCTGTACAAACATTTTTTTTAAACATTTTTATGTTCTCTTTCACAAAGGCGCCTTAAATATATGAAGATTACAATATCTAAATAAATCCTTTGTGAGAGACTGGTATCTGCACTAGGAAAACCTGTCACACAGTCTATTCGTATGATGCCACAAAGCGGGATTTGGTGACATAAAATACAGGTTTTTCTAAAACCTACATCAGGCACCAGCTCTCACAATGTGAATTATTATAGTCCAAAACTGTTAAATGGTACAAACCATTGTGAGAGAAATAAATAAACTTTTATTATATTATTATCATTTTAATGATTATAATTCTGTAAAAACACACTTGTTATGGTCGCGAATCATAATTCGTTCAACGTACAACTTGATACTGACCTGTGCCAAGAATTGCAAAAAGACTTAGAATTTCGCGAGCCACCGTCAACACAGATCTGCGTCCTATTGGTACATATTCGTTAACCCTGCCAATCACATCAACACGTACGAGCTTTCTTCCCTAATTACCCATTAAATTCAACACGAAAACTGGAAGCAAAATGTCTTAACCCACTTAGTCGTCCAATATCCCCCTCATTGCTGTTTCACACCAAATAGTGTGACAAGTAAAGCTTAAAACATGTTACAGTGTTTCTCGTAAACAGATTTGAGTTGGGTACCTTGTACCGCCTCCCCAGATTTGCTTGCCGACAAGTTTGTTGAATGCTTTCTCGTGTACCAGCT
Organism: Polymixis lichenea; assembly: GCA_949091785.1. NCBI lineage: Eukaryota > Metazoa > Arthropoda > Insecta > Lepidoptera > Noctuidae > Polymixis > Polymixis lichenea. The sequence continues at coordinate 11,360,588 of OX420943.1, read as the reverse complement.
ATTATCGCATCAAGATACTTGTGCGTCAAAACGACACGCTCCCGTGTTGGGAATATTATCATTGTAAGATATTTTGTTAGTGGTGGCTATGTTAGAGCTTTTCGTATGTCAAGTTTTACCTACTTCAGTTTTTATTCATTAAACGAACAGATGGTGACGATCTCTTATTATTTTGTTCTTGAACTTAAATAATCCTCCTTTCTACTAATATCATAAATGTGAAAGTTTGTAACTCGATCACGCAAAAACGGCCGAACAGATTTGGATGAAATTTGGAACAAATAATTTATAACCTGGATTATCACATAGAATATTTTTTATCCCGGTAGTACGTTCCCGTGGGATGATTTCCGACCTCCACGCGGGCAAAGACGCTAGCAAAAGTTATCTATAATTTTATTGCGGATTTTTAAAGGTACCTAGTTCCTTATCTCATACTGAAGTTCTTTTTATCATGAACAGAAGATTGACTGCGCAGTGCAGTCAACTCTTAAAGACTTTTTTTTTAATTTCCATCTTATTTATGAATAATATGTTTATTTACATATAAATAATCAAACATTTCAGTTAGGTTTAAAAGTTTCTGACGCAACTGCCGTGTCCTAATTAGTCAACACCTTGAACAAAAGGCTGACACCACACTAAAGCAATCCTATCGCTTAGAAATCACGCGTCGCCAGGAATTCCTCAGACAACACGTTCCAATTACAGAGTTCCTTATACGTTATTCAGGAAACATAATTATCGTGGGTTGGTTCCGTCACTCACTGGAACTGCGCACACGACGTTAATGGTGCCGGTGTCACGCTGATGTGTCACCTTGTTACTTATTGCTCTAATTTCACTAATTCTATGCGAATATGTGAACTGAGTGCCTCTTGCCTTGAGCTCGAAGGATTAGGAAGTTGCACTATTGAGATAGTATTTGCATTGGTTTTTGATCTCGAGAACAATTCTCGTAATTTTAAGAACGTTCACAGTCTGATCTCAGTCCCAATCTGTCAAAAATACCTCTAGTTTCCGTACATCTTTAGCAAGTTTTTGACATTTGATTGTCGCCGAAATGAGATTGCGACTAGATTTTGAATTGGCTTTTTCCTCTCATCAAATGTCTCATTACACTAGTGGTGGTGTGTCTGTTGGATCTTTAAATTCCCTTAAAATTAATGGCAGAATGGTGGTGATCCATACGTCACGTTCGTGAACGGGTACCGTCAGCACGGACGGGTCATCTCTTAACTGCCACAGCTTATTCAATTTCTAACTGTTTTTATTACGGATGATTTTAATGTGCGCGTCTTTTAACATCGTTCTCACATGTATAATTTCATCATCAATGATGTAAATATATTTTGTAACAATAGTTTGATTTAAAAGCATGTCCGTGGAATTTCTTGTCCATTCTTCTCCATAGATACCTAGTACGCTTTGTTATGGGCAACTAGATTCATCTTTCTGTCTGGTCGTCCCCTTGACAATTCAGAAGTACCTGTAGTTTGTTTATTTGATATAAACGCTTTGAGTTTGAGTTAATCTTATAAATTTTTATGTTAACTCATGTTTAAACTTAAAGATAATGTAACTGATATATTCCAAAAATAATAGGCTAAAGGCACCTGTATTAGCAAGCAAACAATGTACGCTCCTTTCAAGGCCTTATTATATGAACAAAGCTATGTTTTTTCCTAATTTTCTAATATCTACACATGGTGTATGTTGCCTGAAGGCTGTTTCATTATAATCCAGACCTTCAAGACTATTATGACGGCTCACTATATTAATAACGCTTTTATAGCAAAATAGCTTAAAGACTTACCAACCATAAAATAAGTGATTCGTGATTTATTTATCCATCTAAAACGTACCCTTTGAATTGAACATTACCATTAATATAAAACTAATGCGTATGCTACACACTTACCCGACTTTATTATCCTTTCTTTAGTTGAATGGGGTGCCGGGAAGTATATTGTTAGTTCTTCAATTCCCACTGGAAATTCGGAATCCGCATCGCAAAAATGGGGGTCGTTGTCGATTTAGCAGTTTTAAAAGCTGAGTGTTGAATTTGGCTTTTTATAAGTAGGTATGCGTTTTGGTTTGCACTGACTTTAGATGGTGTTGATATTAAATACGAGTATGTAATTCAATTTCAGGAAACAATGTCTACAGGTATTTTTGTCTGGGTGTTACTCTGCAGACGTAAACAAAGAAGGACCATTAATTGGAAATCATTTATCATTTCCAATTTATTCATCTTTAGAAATCTTCTGAACTGTAAAGCAGCTAGAACATTGAATCATTCATAATAAGATAACTAAAATCAATTGTGTACAAATATTTGCCAGTATTCTCCATTATGTACTTAAAATCACATAAACCCACACGCAAATTCAAATGAACCGACCCAAATTCCTCAGTGCATTAGTGCCCTTGTCAAAGTGCTATCAAGGCACGCCACTACATTCCAGAACATCGATGCAATGATATATTTGTATACATTGATCGCTTAACCTTACAATATCAAAGATTAACCCGTTTCAGACGGACAATGGAAACTGAAATAGTGGAATAAAATATGAGCTTTGAATAGAATTGGAATGAGAATGGAGTGTGTCATGAAGAGCGGTTGTTTGCCGTGTCAAACCACTTGTAAGAGTCGGCTGATGGTATGTTATTATAATGTCGTTTGTGTCGGCTGCAGTCTGTCTGTTTATCTATTAGACTGTCTTATGTAGCTTTGTCTTGTTTTGCTGGTCTTTATCTGGAGTTCGGTGTTGGATATAATTATTTTTAAAGCTATTTATAGGAGCGTTTGCTCGAGGAAAAAAAATGTAGAAATATATTATTGACGTATATGAAAGCCTTACTACATCACTTATTATTTATAACACTGTTTAATTGGTGGCGTAAACAGAAATATAAAAGTGTGAAATATTGTTAAAATAATAAATAATAAATAAATAAATAAAATAAAATTCATTTATTTCAGGCAAGTTTTTACACATACACCCATACTATTCGAATAAATTACATTAAATTATTATTATTATTAAACATTTATTAGATTGTTTAATAAATTAATGAATACTTTCTCTTCGTGCCACTAGATAGTCTTACCCATTCTTTGATATGCAAATTTTCTTGATTTTTGAACTATAAATAACAACGCTCAACTAAAATATTTAGTATTGTAGCAAAATTTATAGAAGCAAGCAATGTATCTATGGTGCATAAAGTAACATTAAGGGTGAACCTGCATCCCCATAAATATTCGGACACAAATGAGCTTACCTATGGATTTTAAGAGTTTAGACTTGCTGATGAGAACATTTCAAATTCAGGTGCCGAGGGTTGACCAACGTTGTGGACATAGAATTTTAAACGTAAATGATTTAAATCCCATAAATTAAAACAGAAATATTTTAGGAAGATCCCATTAGCTGGTGTTAGTATAAATAATTTACTGCAGCAATTTTTGATATTGCTTAGGCATTTATCATAATTTATGTCTTTGTGCTATTTTTTTGCTTTTTGCGCCAATCAACAACACAAAATATGGCACACTCAACATCAAATCGGAACATAACACGCAAGCCCATTCATACAATCAATGTAGCACATTCATTTGCGACAAGGGCCCCAATATAATTACTGATTTATAGCTCAGCAGCTATAACTTAACGAACACAATAATACGGGGCCCGAACCATTCCGTCTTTGGCGACACACTGAGACACGTAGCTAGAGCATTGTACGTAACACGGTTAGGTAATTTCGCTATATGCCTCTAATCCAATTAGCTATTAAGATTCGTGGCCCGAATATTAATTCGCTCCTGATTCGGCCGCTTTGTAAGGAAGCTGGGACTGTGACCTTATGTACAATGGAGGCTTTCATAGGCCGTGGTCACGTGCCGATTCCGATTGTGCCCATCGATTGTGTTTACAGAGATTGTGCTGTGTTTTCTGACCTTCGGAAAAAACGCCTAGATTTTTCGTCGAATAAGATGTTGTATGTATGATGTGTGATCTATTTTCTAGCTTTATTAGACCGATATCGGTTTATGTCAGGGAAGGTCACATAGGTCAGCTGGTACACGACTTTGTCTAGTATTAGATATAAAGGTCGGTAGGTAGTCAGAATTGAGTCAAGAATTTCTTTGTCATTCTGAATCATTCTCAACAATAGAATATTAAAGTTACTCCAACACAAAAGACGACGTAGTTCTCAGGTTAGTTTTACGTTTTGGAATAGCTGAAATCTAGATAAACAAACAATGGGTTGGACGTTTCGTGACTATTGTAGGGAGGGGAATTAATTGGGGCCATCACTTTGAGTTGTCCCCAACATTTATCAGACAGTTTGAACAAGCTGTTGGAAACGCTCTGTTCGCTTGACATTTGTGAGTTCACACGTTTGTAGACGATCACGAAACCGCTGGATTTCCACCTTGAATTGATACTTAGTCATTGTTTATTGAGAGTCATAATATAAACTGCGAGGCACTAAAGTAATATTATAGTTTATGGACTTAATCTTCACGTTATTGGCCAAGTTGAAACATTGTTGAAGAAGTATTTTATTGGTTTTGAGAATTTACGACGGTTTAATCGATTTGTATATCCTAGAATCAGAGCTAAGTTTGATAAATGTAGTCGAATAGTATAATCAATGTAATCATTTATTGATCGGGGTAAGGTAAGGTCTAAGTAACCTCTGAGGACTCCAAAGACTCTTTCCGTGTTATTACTAACAGATTCTGTTTTAATACAAGAAAAGCTCTCCATACATTAATTCAGTTAAGTTCGTTACTACCAGAAATCAAGCGTACCCATACATTAACTAATAATCAGCTCTCAATTATAATATTAATCGTGATTAACGCAAGCATCTTCTGCGCGAATAGAACGCGCAATCACATAACAGATAGATACAGAAGGCTAACTACATACAACTAGAGATAACAGGCACATGCACAAGGACACGAACGTATGGCGATGTTAAACAAATGCCAATCGCAAGTGCGCTTGCTTGCAGTACGTAGACGCGTGTATTGTCTAAAGTGTAAGTGCGTTCTCACTCGTTATATCGAACTGTCCTTCTGTATCTATCTATTCTCTGCCGGAACACATGGCGGCGCCGGAATTCCTGATACGTGTCACTTATGTGCTGATACTGCTAATTAACTAAATACCTATGTGTATATGCTTCGTAAATGACATTTAGGTAATTGAGCGTTTTCGACAAGCACTGTGGCGGAACTGATAATAGATGGATATTGTATACTAATTATTTTGAAATGTATTCTGTTCATGTGTAGAAGATAAACTAGTTACCTATAGCAAAGTGGAATAGCGATTGCTAGGATTTTTCTTATATCATCAGCCAATTGTTTTGGGCTCAATATGTAGAAAAACAGTAAAACAGGTCAGCACCCCAATTGCGTAACACTCTATAAACCTGTAGGTATATTTTTTAAGAATATAGCTAATTCATTGCTTAATATGTTCCAATAATTTGTTGCTCGAGAACGTAAATAACGCAATGAATGTTGTAGAATTGTCAAAAGGAAAGTCATTGCTATTGTTAGTGTGTTAAGTAACTACCCCGAAGCTCACCAGCACCACCACACCATATCATCACCTATTGTGTGACGAAGATAAGCTGAACCAAACGTTCTTTCTAGAACCTTTTAAGAGAGATATTTATTAAAAAAAAAAAACCGGCCAAGTGCGAGTCAGAATCGCGCACGAAGGATTTCGTACCATTATCTATAAAAACGGCAAAAAAATCATTTCCCCCTTAAATATTTGTTTTATTTTAATTTAATTATTTATTTTTAAAGTGAATATATAACTAAATATTCTTTGAATATTTTAAGCATCTACCTGTTGCCGTTATCAATATCGAGCAAAAACGAGCAAAAAAATCCTGTTTGTTTTATGGGAGCCTCCTTAAATATTTATTTTATTCTGTATTTGTTGTTATAGTGGCAACAGAAATAGATCATCTGTAAAAATTTCAACTGTCTAACTATCGCGGTTCATGAGATACAGCCTGGTGACAGACGGACAGACAGACGGACGGACAGCGGAGTCTTAGTAATAGGGTCCCGTTTTACCCTTTGGGTACGGAACCCTAAAAATGACGTTTCTTGTTAAACTTTTCTAGCTGAAAACCTACATCCAACAGAAATTTCAAAAACAGAAACGTAAAATCAATTGTATCACTTTTTATTGCAGACGAAGGCAAAATTCACAAGATAGTGCAGTGGAACCGCAACGGTGACAGCCAATCAGCGCTGCTCGATATTTTTGACGTCACCCCCGGGGAACCAATACAGGTATGTCTTTGTTACAATCAACGCATAGGTTTAGTGGATGTTTGTACTTTGTCTTTTTCTAGGACATGTCTGCTTTAACATGTCTTTGAATTGTTTTGAAGTGATAGCCATTATCACGATAGCCACTACTACGAATTCGATGTATTTTTGTAATTTGAGATATATCGCCAAATGCTCAGATGAGACAATTTGATCGGCAATTCGAGTAATTTGTCAATGGATTTTTTCCCATGTTGTGGAATAGGCTAGAAAAAAGTAACTACATTACCTATAATCCTCAGCTGACTTCTTTTCTTTTCTCATCGAGAGTTTAGTACCATTCACTAACTTAAATAAATAACAAATCATATATTCTGGACCAAACAAGTATACATTTCATAAACCTGCCAAGCTCATTTTATGACGAAGAATCAACACTAACAGTCAATATAATTGATATTGTTGTCCACCATTGCTACTATTCTTTTTATTTTTTCTCTAGGCTATGGCAATATCCCGAATGCACGGCTCACTCTACGCGGCATCTGACAGACGAGTACTTCAGCTCCGACTTGCGTTGTGCGCCCGACGTTACGATGCATGCGTGAGGTGCGCACGCGACCCCTACTGCGGCTGGGATAGGGACGCCAGCGTCTGTAGGGAGTACATGCCAGGGTAGGTTTAAATTAATAATGTATGAGATTTATTGCGATTATAAAACTGAACTTTGGATTTTTGGTTGGAGAATATAATGTGCATAAATGTCAGGGTCTTGCTAAGAGCAGCACAATCAGTTTCTATGTTTAAACCTGTTTTCAATTTACACGTTCTTCACCAAAGTTAAAGATTAATTAACAATATTGTTCCTGTCTTATTTACTGTTGTAACAAAATGGAAGCAAAGTTTTACAGTACTTGCTACGACACTTCCTAGCCACCTGCAGCCTAACCAAAACGGCTTTTCCTTACGGCGTAGTCGGCTACAGTACATTGTTTCGCACAACACAACCCACTGTCAATAAATAATAGAGAAACAAAAGAGCGTTTATTTACCAATGACTACAACTATAAATGTAATATATATTCTAAAGTTCTATGTCTTTCTTCAGGCTCATACAAGACGTAGCAAACGAGACTGCAGACATCTGTGATTCGTCTATCGCTCGTAAAAGCGTGTCAGCGACGTGGGGCCAGAGCCTCCACCTTGGCAGCTTCGTCAAGATGCCAGAGGTGCTGCAGCCGAGGGCAGTCACGTGGTACCACTATTCAAGGGAGAAGGGAAGGCATCCGATTACTTTCAAGTGAGTTATACTGATTTTGGCACGAATTTCTTTTGACATTTAATAATTATTACTTTGACCCAACTGGGTTCTGGGTTTCGAACTTAAGGGGGAAAACCAATCCCTTATCTTAGTATGATATATTTTGTCTTATCCTTGATCTAGCTATTTCAAAGTTAAACCTTGTTTAATATGTGTTGGTTAGAAGTTTATAAACCAGTAAATAAATAAGATTAATCGCTACACAACACGATAAAGCGCTAAAACCCACGCCGAACATAAAATCGCTAAAAGTTAAGTTATCCGAAACTTCTGAACACAAACTTCTGTCCAAATTCACGAGCTCTCTTCAATTAACGCGTAAACCGTGAACCGAAACTCCAACTAAATCTAATATATTTGCCTGATAAACCACCATTTCTTGTTTAATGCATCCCCCGAGCCCAAAAACTTTAAACGTTCCACTTTAAGCCCCCAACAACTTAATTGCCTACACCTGAAAAGTAATTTTCACTCGTACAGTCGCGAAGATAAATACAATTTGGATAGCTTTTAAAGTTATACAGAAAATACTGTAAGTGAACACGCATGCAACAACATTAATTAAAGGGCTCCCAAATCTTCGGTTATCGCACTTCCGCCGCACAATTAAAATGCAAGGGGAAACTTCGGTATTAGCGTTTTATTTACCATGTTTTATTCACCCACGGACTTGTTAAGCCACCCGATGGTAGAGGCGAAGAAGAACGTAATCCTTTTGTGTGGGACATTCAATTGGGAGAAAACATTTTTTTGAAGATAGAATTCACTTAGAACTTCTTTTTATCCGACTGTTTGTGGAAGCTTTAGTTACTTTTTCTTAAGTAAATTCTTATCGTACTTATTTACAAGTCATGAAAGTTAAAAGTTCAAAAACAATAATATTGATCCCCTTGTTTTCAACCAGACATTAATTTATTCGCAGACTGCCTCTTCGTAATGCAACCCCTTATTTTAGAATCGACGAACTCATAATGAACAGATTCATTTCAGATATAGATTAATCACAAAGTGAGTCTATCCTTCATAAATATTGAAAGCATTCCCCAACGCTGGACGTCTCATTAAAATTTTAAACAAAAACATTGATCCACAAACCGCAATATTTAATACTTTGTAGTGGGAGTAAACAATCTTGATTTTTGATAAAATTAAAATATTTTTTGCTTGTTTGTTTGCAGTAAACCTGAAAAGTATATTGAGACGTCGGAACATGGTTTGCTGATTATATCAGTAAACGAAGCCGATGCAGGAAGATACGACTGTTGGTTGGGAGGATCACTGCTATGCTCCTACAACATCACCGTTGATACTCACAGGTACAGAAAAAATCTAAGTAAAATACTTGCATAACGAGTGATGTAATAAAGGAAGTTAAGTTTCTAATTAAAATGTATTTATTTTGCAGGTGCTCTCCTCCCGAAAAGAGTAATGAGTACCAGAAAATATATTCGAATTGGTGCCATGAATTCGAAAAGTATAAAACGGCGATGAAAACTTGGGAACGAAAACAAGAGGTAATCGTCTTATTTTAACTAATCATTTTGCAAATCGATTTCATTGTGATAACTACTAATTTTGTATATTGTAACCTGTGATAACTACTAATTCCTTCTTTTTTTTTTCAGCAGTGCGCTAGACAAAATGACTCGAATCAGAACACACATCCAAACGAAATAGTGTGATAGCTTCTGAACATCGCCTATCTCATGTTTCAGTCTGTTAATTATTATGCTGGAGCTATACCGATACCTTACGTCTCGGCAGGCCTGAAGTACTTCAATATATTCTCGTGAGGAAATCCGTCAATATCATCCGCTCCATTACGATCTCATAGTGACTCCATAGTTGTGTACGTCAAGCTCAAGACTTAGTGCAGTCGACAGAATGGGACTCCTTCTAGCTTCTAAAGACGTATTTAAAGTGTAGTGAAACTGACTAGTAATGCAATAGTGCATAGTTCCAAACTCTCGGCGGGAACATGAATAGGTGATTATTGGACACTCGAAATTTTTACGAACACTTTTATTATTAAAAATTAAATGGAACGAATATAAAGAGCGTTGTGCGTTGCTTTGTTGGTAAATGGAATGTAAAATATTTAGTAATCGGAATTATAAGTACGCTTCATTCGTTGGCTAAGTGATAGAACAATTGTTAGATTTATGGGATGGTATTATTTGAATGTATGTTGAAGATTGTATTTTAGTATTATTTGATCCTATTTTCGTATTAAAATTATGTATTTCTAATCCTGTCTGTTTAGTAAAGTTAAGTGTGTGCAGGTAATGTCTCTTGATCTTGAACTTTGCAAACAGATCAAGAAACATTATTTGTTGTAAACTAACGATTCAAATACAAAGATACGTATTGCCGTGTGTTGGTACCGCGGTTGTAATTTCAAATCTCCGAGGGTTGTGGGAGGGTTCGCCTCATTATTTTTCCCCTATTTGTGTAAATAGTTACCTAATTTCATTTGACTGTATCTATAATAAGTGTACGTATAGTATGCACGTCCCTAATGGTAATGAGTATAATTTAAGCCTGTGATATATAAGAAACTCGTTTAGGAAATATATTTTTAAGTATTGATCGTGGACTTATTAAGACTAAAATTATCACTCATTAATATACCTGCAACATTTATTTTGTGTAAAATCACGAATAGTGCTATAGTAATTTTATACTGAATTTTAATTAGACAGTACCTATAAACAAAGCCGAGAAGCAATGTATTCTAAACACGTAATACTGCACAAGCTAATATTTCATTTATGATCACAGCAATATAATAAAAACTATTACATTGACTTCAATAACTCTCTTAAACCTGTCTACTGATTTTTAAATTACGGTTTTAAATACACTATTCAAGTAGGTATTTGGAATTATTGATTAAATATTACTTATATTGTTTTTTTACTGTCCGCAATACAATGTGTACAGTTGCTCCTTATTGTGCAGACAGCATTTATTCAGTATTTGAATACATTATCAAAGTACTCAATTTACAGTTTTGTGATTTTATTTATAAGATATCATTTAAACTTATAAAAGTAAATATAGATTTGTACACAAAGTAGAAAAATTAAGACATGTTTAGAAAAGTATCTCTGAATATTTTTGTACAAAAGTCCTGTACCCAGTTTAGCTCACTATTCAAGTATCAACTAGTACCTACTCAAGTTATTCGATTCCATATCATACAATTGTACCTAAGAGCTTGTACATAATGTTCATTGTCACACCAATGTATTTACATTCGCAGCGGTCAAAATATAAAAAGTATCTAAATTATATGAGTATTCTATATATTTTTTCTAAACATTTTTCGAATAATGCCATTTAACTTCCGCTGCCAGAATTTTTGTAGTGTACTTTTATGTTTTAAAACAAAAATAATATTTAGGCATTATAATCAGAATTAATAATACATTTTATTTCACGCTCTAAGATTCCGTCAGTAAGAAATTTTACTATTGTATTGTGTAGAAGTTATATTACTTTAATAGATCTTTTTTTTCATGTACCGTAGCGTTAAATATCATAACTTTAAAATAATTATGTGTTCATCCTCACTTAAAATAAATTTGTACTTAAGGGTATTAATTTATTCGATTGCTCATTAAGGTACCTACCTAGTTACTAAAGCTAAATTGCATTTTGTTGTAATTATTGTAGAAAACGTGATAAAAATTAATGTGACCGTTATTTACAATGAGCCCTTCGCTATAACTGCTAAAGTAGTAATTAATATAGCCTACTAGGTGCTTAAATAAGCTTTCATTTTGCAAATATTATAATACAAGTATTTTTCAGACTTCTCTCATATCATAATGTACATACATAAATCGAAATAGATTATAAATTCGTAAGAAATATCTGAGCTTCGTCGTTTATTGTATTAGTTAAGACTCAGTACTTAAGTATTCTAGTGAATAAAAATAAGGATTTCCCTCTTCTTGGGAATATCTTGCGCAATAATTATAAACTAATTACTATTATCTATACTAATGTAATAGCTCTGTAAATTTCACATGTTACTATACTAAGTTAAAAAATTCAAAAATGTAGCGTTAAGATTTTATATAATAAATCTATGAAATGTATCTTTCAGTTTGTTGGCGTTTCATTTTGTTGAACCCTGTCGGAGCTATAGTTTGTTGTTGTAGCCATCAGAGAAACACGAGAAAATGTTTAAAATAGTGTCGATTCATCAAGTCGCATACCGGCTTGACATTTTCGTCATAACAGGCCGGTCCGGAGTCCGGGGGCCCGGGGGCCGGCCCCTCGAGCAACGACCGAGGGACTATAAAAAGTGAGGGCGCGTAATTATATAGTGCCACTAAACTAATTTCACGATACATTGCCGACGAAATCTGTGCTTGGCACCACCTCGCCTGACGACGAAATGTGATTTTTCTTTCATAACCAAACGCCTGATTACTATTGTTATGTGTTATTTCATATGAATTGCTAATGTTGGTGGCAACGTGTTTACGGTGAAATTGGCCCCCGAATTAATAAGCTGATGAAGGGACCCGAATTGTTTTGACCTTCTGGTTTTCAAGGTTTTCGTAGTGTGCCTTGTATTTGGGTAGTCGTTTTGATAATTACAGGGTTTTAACGTCATGCCAGACCGTGTTTAAGAGTATGATATTGTAATCTATACCTACAGTAATTTACACGTGCTTATCGCCGATGACATAGAAAATACAAGGGAAGTTAGGCCTTGAATTAATTTCTCATTAGCGCTCAGTAGGTATGTACGTCAGAGATAGATATCAAAATATCGTTTAGGGTTTGAGTTACGTGTATATTTTCGATTTATATTAAAAAGCAATTAGGTACCCTTTGTTACAACAGCTAATAGCCAACTAAATGCCTTAATCATACGTATTAATATCTAACTACGACTGATATATCTGACTACTAATATCATGACTGGTGGCAATACAGACCAGAGCCAGACTCCAAATGTTGCAATTTTTAACTACTCACTAGTATAACTGCAGATTGTCTAGCCAACCCTCTGTGTGTAAAGACTATTTACCGATTCTAAATTAGCAAATGCGCTCACCCTCATACCAATTAGCAATCCCACTGTCAGTCGATAAAAACTGCAACGAGTTACACAGTATCAAGCAAGCTATCGAAAACCAATGAATTTGTGGCTTATAAGTCGATTAGCACGAATATACCCGGCCTACCTGCTTACTTACGTTTTGAATAAAACGTTAAGGAAACAACGAAATCATCATTATCGTCATCTGCCTAGCCTTTTCCCAACAATGTTGGGGTCGGGTTCCAGTCTAACCGGATGCAGCTGAATACCAGTATTTTACATGGAGCGACTGCCTATCTGACCTCCACAACCCAGTAACTGGGTAATACGATACCACTTGGTAATCTCTCTCTCACTGGTTGTCAGACTTTCGGGCTTCTGACGACCCGTAACGACTGTCAAAGATCCACAAATGACAGCCGGGACCAACGGTTTAACGTGCTTTCCGAGGCACGGAGGGGTCTTGGTATGTAAAGATGATCACCCATCCATGGACCAACCGCGGCAAGCGTAGCTTAACCTAATCGATCGTCCCGTGCGGCTAATAATATTTAGCCACAAGCCACTCAAGGAAACAGCGAAATGTTAAAGTAAAACTAGACTCATTCATTACATTAAAAGAACATGCCAATTGTATAATAAGTATTTCTGGAAAATATTAGGTATATTATTTCAGAGTAACCGCCCGATTCAACCGAGTGATTTGTGCGAACTGACTAATAAGCTGAATTCGTTCCTAATATATATCTGAACATTAATATTAGATCTCTAAAGTTTTCACGTTTCGACACTAAACGAACTGAAAAGCCACCGAGTGAACAGTTAATAATCTCCCAAACAAGATACAGAAAACTTAGTAGTTTTACAAACTAGTGATTAGGATGCTGGGTTAGCTTAGAATACGGGGGGCTTAAGTGAAGCACATGCATTGTAAACGAGAACCAAGTTGTGACAAGTTGGTGCTTCGTCTCAGGAAGTGTTCTGCAGATTAGATTGCAGATTGCACCATAAACCCACCCGAGAGCTAACAGATTTATCAAATGTTCTGTTATGGTTGCTATGTGGTAAGTTTAGGATTTTAGAGAAATTATTTGATTCTGTTTATGGGGTGGAGGACCAGCACAACTAATGTGTGGTCTCTTTATGCGGGGTATGCAACATTTTATGAATTTGTCCAGCACATATGTATGTATTTACTTTGCTATTATTTTCAAGTAGAAGATATGTGAGTATATGGGTTTACATTTTAAAGATCACCACTTTTAAACAATGGACATTAACGTCTGTTTAGCGGTTCCCCGAAACTTTTTATTTAATGACTGCCCCGTAACTAATTTTAGTAATAAATTACGCACATCAAAAACAAACAACGAAAGCTCAATTAAAACATCCGGAACCTGGCTCAAAAATTAATTATGACCGTAGCACAAAAACGCGCTAAAAATAAAATGTTTATAAAGGGTGGGTTTTCGAAGCATTGCTGCATAAAAACCGTGTCTTCAATGGCATCATTGAAGCATGTAACGTTTCATTTCACGGTGCGGCCGCCGCGTGCTTGCGGAATTCGTCTCCATTAAATAATTACGCACAGCGTAAAACGGAGAGCAATTATTAATAGAGGGACGTTTAAGATGGATGGGTTTTGTAGCCCTTGCAGAAAGTGGTTACCAGTTAGCGATGCTTAATAAAACCATGTTGGCGTGAGCAATACCAAAATATCAATGAGAATTATTGTTGAAAATCTATTCTGATATTTTATCAAGATAAATCTAAAAACAAGTGAAATGCGAATGTATATGATATGATTCTGTAGCTTTCACGGGAAGAATAATTTTAACTAAAGTTTAACGGTCTTACTCATAAAATGTTATCGAACATCTAAACAGTTGCTAAAGTCTGGTTTACAAAAAGTGGTATTCATAAACGCATTTTAGCACAAAAACGTCCTATAACCCTACTTTAAAGTTATCGAAGCCAAAACTCTACTATAACAGTGTTTTAAGGAAAAAAAATGGCCGACTCTATATAGCAGATGATTGATTACAAACAAAATGACATTTGACCATTTACCGTACAAATATTGACACACAATATATTAAAATATTGTGTGCTACGTGTGTGTCACCAAATGTAAATTTTCAAGCAACAATTACAGTTACAATTTCAAATTATTTGTCAAATTTAAATAATAATGACGTCACCGCGTTAGAAGTGTCGAAACTGTAGACAATTAAATGGTTTCCAGTACGTAATAATGTCTATGGTCACAATTATTCGGTCAGTAGGCAGACAATCTCGTTTGACGATTCGATGTGTTGGCCAATTTGTTGGATGACTTCATTAAAATGGCAACACTTTGATTTATTAACGTCATATTAGTTATAGAGCTTTTATGAATACAAGATTTTATCAAAGGTTTTATATACAGCTTAACTAATGAATGTCTTAAACCTTCGATAAGCTTTTTTTATTAATAAGACAGCGATTGTCTAAGTTAGATGCATGTAAATTATCATAAGTAGGGGCCAAACAGCAGCCTCTCAATGTCTCCGTCATTAACATGCAACCAAACATGTTTGGAGCTACTGATAAATTGTATTCAGAGCTCAGTAAAGATATTTTAAATTAGCCAACAGAGTCCCACAGCTGAGCAAAGGCCTTTCCCAGATCCTTCCAGGCATCCTTTTCCAGGGCTACCTTTATCTAACAGTCGTAATACGCGTCTAGGTCGTCTCACCACCCCTTCTTGGGCCGGCGTCGGTGGCGCCGTCCATCCTTGGGCACCCACCGTGTGGAAACTATTGTCCAGTGGTCACAGCGATCATGCAGCTGACGTGAACCGCACAATTCTATTTCAACAGCCTTTTTGTCTATGTCTATGATTCCCGTTTTGGAGCGCAGCATGGTGTTTCGTATTCCGTCGGTTCGTTTACCGCCTAAAATGCTGGGCTTCATTGCTCGGTCAAGATTTCAACATTTTAGATTGTTTTATTGAATTTATATCTATTCCAAAATCCTCCTACCGATCTCTTCAAAACTTAAGCCCTTACTTCGTTCTGTACCAACTGAACAGAAGGCTCCAAACCGAACCCTCAGCAACTAGAGATGGTCTTACGAAGCGAGGTCAGGCGGCTAATCCGTTATTACATCGGCGCGGGATGGGCCGTGGTATCCCACTCTCGTAAGCGCATTAGTCGAATTAACAATTAGTCATGCCTACGTCTGCCCAAGTTTGCACAAATTTACATAACAATAAAGCCCTCCGTACACCCACGGTTTGTTATGGCGATTTTTAAATTAATTGGATCGGGAACCGTGGAGAATTTGTGGGTTTTGCTCCCTACGCGGTCGGTACTGAGCAGAATGTATTGGGAAACTGGACAGTCTGATTTTTATCTCACAGATAACGTTCTTGTGTAATTAAAAATGGGTAGGATTGCATGGGTTGCAAAGTGCTTATACGTGCATTGAAAAGTATGCTTTGTTTCGAGTACCTACTGATTGAGATATGTAAGAGAGATGACAGTAGATAACTAAATAGAAACGAGTATGATAGACTTGTACTCTGATAAGATATGTGTTTGATTAACTAGAATGGCATCACCAAAGCTTTCTGCTCATTCTTAATACGAATCAGAATAAACAGAATTTATAGGCATAAAATAATGTAAGTGAGTTTCATAGTCCTAATTAACAATAATACTTAGGCTATAATGTTCCCATTGCTAGGACACCTCTCTGTGAGAGGAAGTGAGTTATAAATTCATAATACACCACGCTGGCCCAGTGCGGGTTGGTAGATGTAACATACATAACTTAAAATTTTGGACTTTTTTCTAGGACTTTGGTGAATAAATAATTGACTCAAAATAAAGCACCTATCTGAGTTCGAACCCAAAACCTACAACTCTTAAGTCACGGCCGTTACCACTGAGACACGACTGCTGTAAGGTAACAAGTGAATAAACTTCACAGTCCTGTTCAGTTGACTGAAATTGTTTCAGTGCTTCAGTGGGTGCTTTAGTTTTCAGTAAATGTGAATGCCCTGCTCAATTCATATCATTACTGAAACACGCAGTAAACAGTACGTTCATTACACATTATTTGCAACTGACGTCATTAAAACAATCAGTGTTATCGGAACGTAATCTCGTTATTAACTTATTGTGACAACGTTATGACGGGCGACGTTCATTGGAGCGGTGACAGATACGCTCGCGTCCCATGAATCAAATGGGCAGCGATGAAAGCACGAAACTAAATCGAGACCGGAATAAGCAAGAACAATGGCGGCTTAAATTGTTGTATTGTGAACGAACAGTAGCCGACACGTCCGCGAAGAATAGAGTCATTTGCCTCTAACAACATTAATGCCAGCCTGACCCTCATACCATCAGTTTTTGTTTGTTAATCTACAGAAAAGGGCGTAACTCATTTTGTCAACTCGTAATTTAATTTCACTTGAACCCCAGCAACTCAAGGGTAGGCGGAGCAGGACATGGGCTACAGCAATTTATGTTGTTAATTTATTGTCTGTTTATGTAACGATTTTAGAACTACAACAAAACAATGGTGTTAAAGTTCAAGGCTCCACCTAAACGCCGAAGCGATGGAAATTACATCTGCCACAGCAGCGTATTTTATAATAGGTACGCTATAAATTTCCAAAATTACAATACGCAATACGTGCAGTCCCATCGTTATCCTGAAAGTTTAATGTCCCTATACAAACCCACCGTCATCCCGGCCAAAGGTGACGGTCGCTTTTAGAAATGCTTAAAATGCAATTTTACGTGAGTACTATTATTTATGGCCCCCAAAAATGTAAAATGCAAACGTTTTATTGCGGGGCTTTATAAAAATACGAAGAACAAACAATGTTACCGGTATCCCGAGACGAGGGGACGTCGAGGCATATTTGTCCTTTCTGGAGATGCCGATGCAGCGAAACGTCTTAAGTAGGTGAACGGAGGTAAACGAGGGCTTTCCCTTAACTTTTTATATCGTTATTGAGCTAATATGAAAGTTCCAACGAAAACACATTATGAGAAAATTTATTACCATAATTGCATCACGAGAATGTAAACAGTGATGATTTTAAAGTCTCCGAACAGACCCTTTGAAATGAATTGAAGATTCAAATGAGCGATAAATTTGATTACTCCACTCTACAAAGAGATTTAATTTTGATAAATCAACGCTTATTGTTAGCAGAGATTTATTATATTTGCTTCTGTGATGTTAGCCTTTTCAATAGAATGGAAGTCGTACTAATCTAGTGGAAGATATGTCTCTTGAATTCGTTTTAATCAAGTTAGCGCAAGATTTTGTAAGGGAGCAAAAAATATTGTGTGCTATTATAACAATATCTCAAGCCGTCCAATTAGCTTTTTATATAGGTAAGCCAGCAGCGCTGTTCTCGAGTCTACTTTGTCTGACGTAATAGCGGCATTACCCTCTTTCGGGGCGTCGTCGCGAAGTGTGTTGAAAAATGTGAAATATTTAAGATGCAAAATTTTATAATAAGAATCGCCGAGATTACACCTTGTGCTCATCTATTTTTAATGCTGCGCCGGCAAGTGGGACATTTTATTGCCCCCAAGCTCTAGATTAGTTTTGTTCTGTGAATTTGATGCATATAAAATGAGCTCGATTATTCAACGCCCTGCACTACTTGCCTAGTATTGTGCCCACTGCAAATATGAATTCAAAATGAGGCCATATGACATTTTAGTCATGTTATAAGGGGCAGTGTGTACATGTACTCTGATTATTTCAAGAAGTGTAGGTGTAAGCACAATTCACCACGTTTCAAAATATTTATAAAAGATTAACTATATTACAATTCTTTAACACAAAACAATTACCAGCAATGTTTTATCCTGTGGTGATTCCTATTGGGAATATCCTTTGCATTTGGTACTTAGATATTTGGGTAACATTTGGGCTGTACAAATTGTATTCACAAAACATCATTAACATTTACAATGAGAATCAATATAAACTAAGTATGAAGGGTTGAAAGTTATGTGAAACGAACAAGAAATCTATTGCGAATTTCGCCGAATCCCAATCGAAATTACTAATAGGTACTATGGCAAAGTATGACATTCTGTGTCGAATAATAATACAAAAGCGAGAATACGAACATGTGCAAAAAATATCTGGCGTATGCATTTGGGAATTTCGCGTGACAGAAAATTTAATACGAGGGGAGTCTAATATTAAACCTCGGGGACCCATCACTTTTAATATTTGGTCGGAGTCCTAGAGGGCTCCTAAATTATTTACCAAATGGAAAGGTAATGGTCGAGGAAGAGTGCGAATGAAGGTATGCAAATTTTATAAGCACGTATTGTTGGCCATAAAACGTGTTAGCTCCTCTTAAATCGGCGTAATGAAGAATTTGCGGCCGGCAAATGTGTTCACACAACGTTACCCGCCCAACACCAAAAGTGAATTTGGTTTTATGTTGTAATTGTAATTTATGCTATCGTAAAATGTAGGATTATAATTTGAGATACATAAACACCTATTTTCACCCTTTACGGGAAGAGTAATGCCATTACGCTGCAAACAAAAATACAAGCTCACGTTTCTTCTATGTATTTTTCTCAAGCAAAAACAGCATCAAAATTTTTCATCAAGATTTTTTCCCCAATTTTTTTCGTTTCGTTTTCCGTATTATTTTCAATAGATTGTCTATTAAATTCGTATCACCGGATGAATAACCATCGAACTTAATAAACTGCGAACGAACCAAAGCGACCACAGCGTAGTCGCTAGAAAAATATCCAATTCATACGAGCGCTGAACAAAATTGAATTGTATAACAATTGGACCTTTTAGCTTCGTAGTCAGGAAAGATTTATTGGGAAAAAATCACCATTAATTCGCACACGTGTCCTCGATTAGGGCGAAGGGGTGAAACGGGAGTCACGGGCCATAAAGAGTCACGCATCGTGGACGCCTGCTAATGACGCCGGTAGCATGGACCTGCGAGCAATGTACCTTATTACGTAGGTATGTAGAGGTGTCTACCGTATATTCAAGTCGGTAAAACTTTGCAACGTTTAACTAGTTTTGGTAATTGCGAAAAAGTTAGATAGTACGTTCATGCTTGTTAGTAGGAGAATTTATTAACTAGGGTTAAGCGTTGCCTTTGTTACAGTACCCACCTAACTTACCTTATATTAAAAGTTTAATAATTAGATACAATTAAGTACAAGAGATTAGTTTGTGTAGATGTCGCAGCCATCTGGTTAAATTAGCCAGCTAATTGGATGCCTAGGCCATTCATTAAACGCATCCAATTGGATGCCAAGGCCGATAGTTAATTGAAATAGAATCATCCAACGTTTAACAACTTGGCGTATTGTAAGTCAGCCCTTTGAAGATGACTGACCAAGACTCAGCCAAGTGATTCAAATTTAGTTTAGTATTTTTTTCCATTGCGGCGCTAGTATAGTCACGAAAACAAATATGGCGTCAATAGCGCAAACCGTGAATGTTATATTTATACATATTTGAAACTATCGCGTAATACAATACTCCATAATTTGTTATCCAAAAAGGAAAACGAACAATTTAGAATAATCTCCTGAAAATAGATTTCCATTATGTCGAGAAATCTGAGATCTAAGTTTATTAAACATCCGTTGTATCAAATATCTTTCAAAAGTAATGACAGCAAAAACAAGACGACTATGATTAGACAGGCACGCGCCGAAAGATGTCTGAAAGAGCCTGAAAGGGAAGAGTGACGTCACAATAGGCCTATCAGTCTAAGCTGATGAAAATAAACTATTTATCTTTTTATCACGAATTTTGTTTCGAAACCATAACTTGAAGATTCGGGGAACACGTTGCGTTTTCTTTTTATGTGCTATTCAAATGAGAATACCTTCCGTGTACGTCAAGTCATAAAAAAAATCTTTATGAATTCTGGAAATAAAATAAAAATAACATATAATTAGTACCATAATATTGATGTAAACGGAAACTACTTATATTTCTTATAAAAGAAGTGCTTGACAAAGTTACCCATAACACAATCCTTAAAATAAGTGGAAACTATGACGACTTGCGTGCGAGTCATATTCATTAACTGCTTTTTCAAACACGCAATAATAATGGATACATTATAGTACGCATAGATGCCAAAATTATGTTTATGCTTAGCCTGCCTACCAAGCTACGTATTTGAGTTCGTACGTATCTATATCTACCAGCTACCTATCTACCTACTTTCGGGGGAGTTCGAGTCAGTTAATCAGTCTCCAGGAAGCGTAGGGGTTCATTTTGTTTATTTGAATGTTCGCTCAGATTTAGTAGAGAGGAGCGCCCAACGACCGAATCCGAGAGGGCTGACTGCCAAAGATTTCACCTAATAATTTCCTAAAAAATATACCAGCCATATTTTTACTCATGTAATAAAAATATATACTAAGGTGTACAGTATTTTTGCCCCACTACGATGAAGCAAAATGGAGGGAAGAACTTTATATGATTTTGACCGATATAAGTATACATGTATTTATGTTCATCTGTTTTTATTGTTCGAAAGGGGTTAATTCCGAAATGGTCCCATTTAAGTTTCATATAGAACTGATGATGCGTTTCGGAGACAGAAAACGCAACTCTTCAAAAAATGACAGCAAATCAACCGCGATTTCTGCTATCGCATAAATATGCATTGTTTTGACCACAAGGATGATAAAATTTCGAATTGGTGTGGGGTAGGTAGTACAACTAAAGCGTAAAAAACAAAAACTTCCAAAAAAACGTCCAATAAAATTATCGTAATAAAAACTTAAAAAAAAACAACCGACTTCCGGAAAAACACTACAAAGTGAAAAATAACTTAAATTTCGGAAGGTGGCGACAAAAAATTAAAATACATATCCAAGCCCCAGACTTCCGAAATTAAAGTTATTATTCACTTTGTAGTGTTTTTCCGGAAGTGGGTTGTTTTTTTTAAAGTTTTTATTACGATAATTTTATTGGACGAAGGAGTATGAACATTAACACTATTAAAATGTATAATTATTAAAAAGGAGTGCGGAAAGCTAAAATTTTTTTATTATTGTAATTAATTATGGTCGAATTCCGACCACTCGGCGATCACTAGTTTGATTCAAAAATCAAAATCAAAAGTAATTTATTCAAACTAGGCTGGTGTCAGCACTTTTTGAAGGTTAAAATTACATAAGACAGTCCCCTTTAGCTGGGAAGAAGAAGTGGCGCTACAAACTCCGCAGAGCATAGCTGTCTGCTATGTTAGAAGAACTTGATTATATACAATAGGTACGTAAGTAACGTTACGAAACATAAAATTAAAATATTTGCCATCTAGCACACGCCAATATACCAAAAAATCATTAAAAAAAATTACCCGAGCAGATAAAAATAATAAAAACAAAAAACTAAACAGAATTTAAAACCTAAATTAAAGCCTCCAGGCATAAAAGGCGTGCCCACTTACGTATTCAATATGGTTCACTAAGGGTAAGGGTAATTATGTTCACATAGTTGTAGCTAGAAGTCACAAATGTTAGACTAGGCCCTTCGGAGTTTGGAGCTTATTTGGCGGAAAGGTGTGTCACCTACAAGGGACGTGATGGCGGAAACTAGCGCTGCATGTCGTGCGGTGTTCCACAGGGTTCGGTCGTGGGACCGCTCCTGTGGAACATTGGGTACGACTGGGTGCTGAGGGGCGAGCTCCAGCCGGGCGTGGACTTGACGTGTTATGCGGATGGCACGTTGGTCACGGCCCGGGCGAGCTCGTACAGGGAAGCAGCGTTGCTGACGACGGCTGCGGTGTCACAGATCGTGACCCGCATACGGCGCCTAGGCATGGAGGTAGCCCTCAACAAGTCGAAGGCCATGGTCTTTCATGGAACCCGGTGGGCGCCGCCGCTGGGATCACATATCGTGGTCAGGGGGTCCCGAATTGCTGTCGAGTCCACCATGAAATATCTTGGATTGGTGCTCGACAGCCGGTGGGATTTCGGGCCCCGCTTCCAGTGGCTGGCGCCCAAGTTGATGGGCGTGGCTGGGGCGCTGTCAACGCTGCTTCCCAATCTGGGGGGCCCGAGCGCCGCTTGTAGGCGGCTCTACGTGGGGATCGTGCGATCGATGGCCCTGTATGGGGCCCCTATCTGAGTGGCTGACCTGACGACCGGCAGCATTGCTGTCCTGCGAAGGCCACAGCGAGCGATGGCCGTCAGAGTTATTAGGGGGTATCGTGCGATCTCCTACGAGGCGGCTTGTGTATTGGCCGGATCCCCGCCTTGGGACCTCGAGGCTAAGGTACTCGCGTCACTGTATCAGGGGCACGAGGACTCGAGGGTGCGGGGTGATTGGCTGACGCAGCAACATTTGGAGTTGCGTCGGTCACAGCTTCGTGCAACCCTGGTGGCGGAATGGTGGGACAGGCTTTCACGCCCTACCGTCGGCCCCGCTACCATCGAGTCGGTTCGGCCGGTAGCCAGCACGAGTGCTGGCTCAGAAGGAGGCATGGCTTTCTGTCGTTCCGGGTGACACGGGTACTCTCGGGGCTTGGTTACTTTGGGAAGTACCTGTGTCGCTTAAACAGGGAGCCAGATGCTCGGTGTCACCACTGCGTTGACTATCGGGAGGACACGGCGTGGCACACGCTGGCAGAGTGTGTCGCTTGGGAGGAGCCGCGCCGTGCCCTCATATCAGGAGTCGGCAGTGACCTGTCGCTGCCAGCCGTTGTCGACTCGATGGTCGACAGCGAGGAGTCCTGGGACGTGGTGGTATCCTTCTGCGAAACAGTCATTTCGCAGAAGGAGGCTGCGGAGAGGGAGCGGGAGTTTTCTTCCAGACGCACCGGGCGTCGGCGGAGGGCGGTTATCGCCCTCTTCCAGCCCCCCTAATTGGGTCCAGGGGCGACAGATCTGGGGAAATCTATCACCCCCTACTTCTTAGGACCCAAGATGGCGGTGCGTAGTGTTCCACGCGCGCCTCTCTATGACGTAAGGGGGGAGTTTAACACCTTACTCCCACCTATCGCGAGGTGGCTCGCAGAGGCGGGCCGGCACTAGCCGGGGATCGCGGAAGTCACACTAGTTCCCGTGATCCCCTGTGCAAGTGGAACACCGGGGTGGTTTTAGTCAGTAAAAGTCTGACAGATCCCTCCACTCTCCCCGGGGCGGAGGACATCCATGAGGATTTCCCCCCGTAATAAAAAAAGGTTCTTCGGAGTAAAATAAATAAACAGTTAAAACTATTACACAATAACAAAACCATGGTCAGCAAGACGACCAGTCACCACAAGCAGCACCCCTTCACGAGCATAACGCAATGATCAGCCATAAACCCCCTCGCCATATTTGAGGGAAGGAGGCACCCCGGCCCCCGACGCTACAACAAGCAGTGATATGTAAGGGATCATGACGTACTTTCTGCCGGTTGCTAAGGCAAGAATAATATGATCAACTGTCGAGGTCGCTAGCTAACTACACTTTGCAATACATACAACTCATAAAAAATCATTGTAATGAGTAGATTATGTCAGCAGTACTTAAATGAAAATAGAAATGAGTTTATACAGTCAAATAATATAAATAAAACCTGTCAGTAGGCAAGCAAATTCCGGTGAAAGAACACAAACTTTGTCTTGAATTAATCACAGCGACAACTATTGTTATCATTTAAGTAGTCGTTAATAGAATAGTATGCCAAAGGTTGGATTTTATTTTAACTTTAAACCCATTATCGCAAATCTAGCAAAGAAGAGGGAAGCTTGTTATAAAAGGTTATACCAAGACCAACAAATGAGTTATGATCCTTATGAAGCCGATGAAAGGGAGCAAGTAGTTTGTCCTTATTTCTAGTATTAATATTAGAATGTCAGTGGTTTTAGTGTACAAGTGTATATTTTGCCTAATATACGTCTGAATTGAGGAGCCACCTTAAACGTCCTAGAAGCTCTAGAGCAAAGTGACATACGACTAGGGCTCTCAAATGATAATGTTTTCTTGTTTCATACTTTTTAGTCGGGTTTTAATTTTTGAAGTCTTACTTTTTATCTCACGATGCAACACGCGCTTTACATGTATTGACCCAGTGTACATGCACTCAGTAAATGTGTGTAAGCGCAGGAGCTCTTGGTACCGTCCGAGATACGGGCGAAGTCGGAAGTGTGTGTATTCGTGTGTGTGTGTATACGTTATGTGCTGACGCTACTGATCTTCACGCACACATTCACAGCATGTTTTTATACGTAGTTACCACCAGTATACGCGCGTCACTTCGTGAGATAAAATCCTATAGCAAAGAGAGAGTATCATTGTGCTTTATTATGCTACAAAAAAGTTTCCGTAGCTTTCATAATCTTTAGAAAATTATTTTATGTTTCTCGTCCATTCATTACTGAACTATGAATATAAAGAAGCATTAAAGGAATATTTTTCAAAGTATTTTTTCTTCAAATGTGCCGTAAACGAAACTACAAATCCACTTAATTAGCTTACCTAATTAACTTCAACGCTCGGGAGGGTAAAAAGAAACGTTTTATTTTCCTCCAAATTACTTCTTACTGGCTTTTTTTATACTACAACTAATGTTATATGAAAGAAAAAGTTTATTATACTTACCGGGGTCATCATCTGCATAGCCTTTTTTCTTTTTTTTTTTTTGTTGGGGTCGGCTTCCAGTCAAACCGGATGCAGCTGCATACCAGTATTTTACATGGAGCGACTGCCTATCTGACTTCCGCAGCGCAGTTACTGGGTAATACGATGCCGTATAGTAATATAAAAAATATAACGCGTTATTTAGAAAGAACAAATTGACTTAGCCGAGTTCACACCAAACGTATAGTCGGCAAACAACTGTATGCGTCCAATTGAAAATGTATGGAAAACCAATGTCAGCCACCTGACTGTCCGTTGTTTTTCAAACATTCTCACTGGCTTGTCGGCGACTATACGTATGATGCTTCGGACTCCCGAGGTGCCACCGATAAAAGCCTATTGGAGAAACGAATCAACACAGCACCGATTTCTCGACGGAAGAATAGATATTACTATTAAGTAAATGATGATAGGAGAAGATAGCTATATTTTTCTATTAATTATCACAGTTATGCGTTCTAAACGAATCATGATTTTGTAGATAATCGTATATACTTTGTGGCCGTCGAGTAGAAAGTTTGTTGTCAGTGTGATTTTGACAGTTTGGGGAGAAATATTCTTCTGAAATAGTCTACATTTATAAGGACCTAGACAAAGCATGTTAGAAACGAAAGACAAAATGACAGATTGTATAAGGATATCCACGGTTTTTTTTTTTTTGGGTGGGAAATCCCGTAACGACTGTCAAAGATCCACGAATGTCTGTGAGGACCAACAGCTTAATGTGCTTTCCGAGGCACGGAGAGGTATTGGTTTGTAAAGATGGTCAACCCATCTACGGACCAACCGCGGCAAAAGTAGCTTAACATGATAGACCGACCCGTGGCTGTTATAAGTTCTATGTCAATCATCATCATCATTATCATTTCAGCCGAAAACATCCACTGCTGGACATAAGCCTCCCCCAAGCTCCGCCACATCAACCGGTTCTATGCTTCCCTCAACCAGCGGATACCTGCAGTCTTCACAAGGTCATCGGTCCAATCCCCCAAAAAATGACAAGCCCTATAGCGTTACACCCACGTAATTCCTAGATAGACAAACAAGTTATAAATTAATGTTACGTACCTGTTGAGTTATGTAGATTCTTATGCAAATATAGATGAAGAGCCAACTCTGAAATATTAATTAATGGTGTTTACTTATTGAACAATAGGGATGCACAATGGGCAACAGACATATGAATGTCATTGCCATGGAGTACTACTTTGTTCATAATGAAAAAATCATGACTAGTCATAAGAAGATATGTAGGCACATTGCGATTTCGACATTGAGTAAGTATGGGAAACAATGCTTGTGCCTTCTCCTGGGAAGAGACAATAAAATGTCAGTGCGATAACATCATAGAGTAAAATCTTTGGATTTTTCATTAAAGATGCGGATGAAGTTACCGATTATTGCGATGCCGCATCGCTTTGATGTGTGTTGGTCGTATATCTGTTTAGTTAACTGTACCAATCTTAATTCAACCTACACCTACCAGTAACTCACATAATACTAAGTCTCCATAGGAAATACATGTCACAGTCCAATTGAGCCCAACGTTCCATTCCACGCATTACACTGGTACTGATTATGGTCAAGATATACGTAAACCACTGTATAACTGTTTATTATGCTGGATACGTGCTCTAGATGTGGTTGTATTGAGTATTTGGGCATGTGATATGCTTATCAGGGATAAACAACTGCATCCCAAATTTCTTGGTGAATAAAATACGGGAAACAAGTGTGTATTCTAAAAAGTTCATTTTGCCCCCTTCCGTACTTCTCTCACACTTCAACTTTACTACTAAAGTAACTGCAAAAAATCGAATGCATACTCATTTGATTTGAAAGTAAATCACCATGATATCATTCAAATTATAAATGTATCTTTCGTGAACTAACGTACAGGTTAATCTTGATTGATCCAAATTGCCTGTTGTTGATTGTTTTGAGTCATATAATCACCACATTATTAGAGTTTTTATTTTATTATATAGACAGTTCCGATCTTGTTTTGTTTATTGCGTAGGCGAGCAAAATTTAACTAAATTATAACCCCTCTAATCTTCACCCTAAAGAAGTCAGAAACGCCTATTCAAAGTGAAATAATGAAACTTTACAGTAAGTAGTTAGAAGAGAAATACTGAAGTACTTTAAGGCTTTGAGTTTCGTATTTAGAGGCACATGAGCGACTGCTGATAGGTCTCTAAATAGATAATTCACTTAGTGTTGCTCTTCAGGCTACCATTACCCCTTTCATAACTTTTTGGACAAACGGTTATGACTTGACGAAAAAATGTTAGGGCTACTTTCGGGCCATTTAATAAGTGAGGTCTGCAAAAAATGTGTTAGATTTCCATTATGAAAAAGTTCTAGTATATCGAGTTTAATATTCATACTTTCACTACTGAAAGTCGTGTCTACATTCGTGTGTCTACTCAACTCAACCCGATTTTGAGTCAATAATTATCATCATCGCCATCACCATTAGTGGCAGCCTTGTCCCACCCTTTCTTTGCGCTACTAGAGTAGGAGAAATTCAATAAGTTAATTAAAAGATAGTGACAAGACGCTCTTCAAACGACTAGCCCCTTTCGACAGCGTAGGCTTTGATCGTAACGTCACTCATTGAGTAATAAGTGACTAGCCACTGGAGCCAATCCCATTGGCTCATTGTTATCCTCACCTAGATTTATATAAACACGACTAAAACGAGGAAATAACCAGCAGGCTTAGCATGACGCTTTCTATTTCTGCGAAGAACGACATTTCGTTTCTCCATTTTTGACATCGCACCGTAGAAATCCTTCTGCAATCTGTCAATTTGTTCGTTGTCGTTTCGATCTTTGTCTAAGTCCTTATATATGTCTTTATGTAGACTATTTCAGACTATTTCACACTGACAACAAACTTTCTACTCGACGGCCACAGAGTATATACGGTTATCTTCAAAATCATGATTCGTTTTGTACGCATAATTGTGATAATTAATAGAAGAACAAAGCTATCTTCTATTTTACATCATTTAGTTTATAAGGCCCACCAAAGAAATGGTTAAGGCCAATTTAAACTATTACATTTTTCTATTCCATAATACGGTACTTCCATACTTTGAAAAAAATTGCTGTAGTTGGCTGTAAATGAGTGACTTGAAAATTGAGAATTAAACAGAAAAAAATGCTATGACATAACTAGGAATTCTGAATTGAATTACATATGTAAAACAGTGAATTTCGTAAAAACGTGCAGTTGACTTTTTCTACTTTGCCGCCGTCGTACTATCTAAGCCGAACGTCATTGATGTCTATTCTTCCGTCGACAAAACGGTGTTTGTGCTAAGCCTGCAGCATAGGTTTCAAAAGCTTTTCAGTCTGCGGACAAAGTGAAATAAATACCTTTTTGTAAAATGAACCTTATACACATTTTAGTCGTCTTATAAAAGGTGGTCCACTCAATGTATCCGACATAAAATACCTACAGGCGCGATTAAAAATTGTTACCATTAATTACGATAATAGATAATAAGAATAACAAATAATGCTTTAGAATCATGAAACACTCTCCCTTCTAATAATGTTTACGTATGAAACGGTAGAAGATTTCTACCTTCATCATTGATTCTATCTCCATAACAGGGTGTTCAAAACTACATCATGCGTCTTGGTAAATTATATTTTTTGTTTTATTCAAATCAAATCAAAATATTTTATTTCACATAAACCTGCAAGGGCACTTATGAAACGTCAGAAGCTAGGTGCACGGTTCCAATTTGTCGCTTCCTATGGAGAAGAGCCGGCAAGAAACTCCACGGTTACTTTTTTAAAAATAATTGGATTTTATAATGTTTTCAAATTACAGTGATATTAGGTATGGGAGGACAGTGCAGGCCTGTCAATAAGTACCAGGTACTTTAGAGGAATGAAAATAAAGAATAGAAACTGTAGGCCTACAACGTTCTCTCATTCACAATATGTAAAAGAATCTACATAAGTAAAATCAACCTATTTAAACCAAGTGATATGATTTCCATGAGAAATACTCGATATTACAAGTGTTGTATAATGTCAAATAATGACGAGAATATGTCAGAAAGTGTAAAAAATAAAATTAATAAAATAAACATTGTAATTTGGAAGAAGTTAATAAACGCTCACATAGTTATGGTGCTAATGAGTTACCAGGGAAGCCACATGTGCAGAAGGAATTAATGCCAAACTTCCTTGTCTTCAACGTAGTCTTTTATCTTATAATATGCTTTTTTGATAAGGACACGTTTGATATGAGTTTTAAACTTTCCATCGCTAAGTTCTGTAACCGATTTTGGCAACTTGTTATAGAAGCGGATACTGTTTATTAGAAATGACTTGCTAGTTTTAGTTAATCTAAATTTTGGAATCACAATTTCATCTTTACTACGTGTATTTAGATTATGGAAGTCGCATCTTTTTTTGAAAAGACCTAAATTTTTGCGAACAGACAAGATATTTTCTAGGATATAAAGAGAAGGCAGAGTTAGTATGTCAAATTCGTTGAATTTGTTTCTATGAGACTCGCGAGGCCCCATTTTATAGATTGCGCGGATTGCCCTCTTTTGTAGAATGAAAACTGAATCTACGTCAGCTGCCGACCCCCACAGCAGAACGCCATAAGACATAATACTGTGAAAATAAGCAAAGTATACTAACCTAGCTGTGGCTACATCAGTCAACTGCCTTATTTTTCTTACTGCGTAAGCAGCTGAGCATAATCTACTTGAAAGAGCTCTAATGTGGGCACCCCATTGCAATTTTGAATCTAAAGTAATTCCTAGAAATACAGTTTCCGAAATAGCATCTAGTTTCTTGCCATCAAGTTTTAAATTTAGCCCTACTTGGGGTACATTTGGTAAGGAGAACTTAAGACATTTAGTTTTGTTCGCATTGAGTAAAAGGTTATTAGCCGCAAACCATTTCGAGAGAACAGCTAGACTATCGTTGACATGTAAGACATCCGTATCTTTTCTATCTATTCTAAAAATAAGAGAAGTGTCATCAGCGAATAAAATTATATCCGAGAAGTTAGCCATCAGGTAAGGAAGGTCATTAATATAAACTAGAAATAAAAAAGGGCGAAGAATTGAACCTTGAGGCACGCCCATCTTGACTAGAGACCCCGAGGACGTTGCCCCGTTAACATTTACTTTTTGCTGCCTGTTTGATAAATAGGAAAGCACAAGATCAGCAGCTCGTCCACGAACTCCGTAGTGGTGTAATTTACAGATGAGTGTATTGTGGTCAACGCAGTCAAATGCTTTTGAGAGGTCGCAGAAAATGCCAATTGCATCCTGGGACTTCTCCCAAGATTCCAAAATGTGACTGATGAGTTGTACTCCCGCGTCAGTCGTTGACCTACCTTTCGTGAAACCAAACTGTCGACTATGTAAAATCCCATTTGAGTTAAAATCTGACAACATCTGGTCTGGCATGATTTTTTCATAAATTTTGCTCAATGCTGGAAGCACAGATATAGGTCTATAATTAGAGGGATCACTCCTACTACCCGATTTGAAAATTGGTACTACTTTACTATGTTTCATTAAGTCAGGAAACGTACCAGTGTCTAAACATTGATTAAATATGCCTGTTAGGACAGGGGCAATTGTGTCAATGATATCTTCAAGAACCTTAACGGAAATGCCCCATAAGTCTTCAGTGTTTTTATGTTAAGACTTTTAAATGCTGTTTTAATTGTGGCAATAGAAATGGGTTTGAATTCAAAATTTGGAATGTCCTTACTGAAGTTTTCTTTAAGAAGAGATTCAGCTAATACAGATGATGACGGGAGAGATTTCGTAACCTCTATTGGGATGTTGGTAAAGAAATGTTCTAAAGTCTCAGCAACTTTTTCTGAAATGGTTTCATTATCAATTTTTAGAGCTAACTCAATCTGATCTCGCTGTTGTGTGTTTCCAGTTTCTTTGTTAATTACCTGCCACACAGCCTTTATTTTATTTTTAGAAATACAAATTTTGTTACTTATTAATTTAGATTTAGCTTGAGCGCAGACTCTTTTAAATATCTTAGAATAGTTTCTTACATAATTATGAAGGGCCTGATCAGAAGTCAATGATTTTTCGTGATACAAATTATATAAGATATCTCTGCTTTTTCGAATTCCAGCTGTGGCCCATTCGCTAAATTTTGGTTTAGCAGTGATTGTGACTATTATTGTTATTTTTACAGGACATGCTTTATTAAATTCTTCGCATACTGTAGAAAAAAATGTGTCATAGTTTATATTGGGATCTTGTGAATCAAAACATGCTGTTGAGAGATTGCTAAGAACATTATTTTGAAACGTTTTCAATTTATTTTTAGTCAGAGGTCTCTATTCAATGGTTTTATCTAGTTGTAACTTTTTATCTAAGTCAAACGATACAAGCTGACCAGTATGGTCTGACCTGACGCCACTAATTAAGGAAGAGTCCTTTATTTTACAATTAGTAAATACATTGTCTATGCATGAAGCTGTGGTTGCTGTTATTCTAGTCGCTTCATTAAATATACATTTTAAATTGAATGATTTAAACAATGAGATAAGCTTACATTTTTCTGGTGAGTTAACTAATAGATCAATATTTAGGTCACCACACACAAATTCTAATTTATTATCACAACAAGCAACGACAACAAGACAAGATCGAGATGACAAGTTCGAGGCTGGTGGTCTATAAACAGACAAGAAAGTATGGCCCTCAATCTCCGCACATGCTACCTCACATAAGCGATCAACAGAGCAAGCAGTGATATCCTTTCTCTCCTTATATCTAAAACAACTATTGCATAATATCAAAGTACCACCGCCTATCGAAGACCTGTTGTACGCACTGGCAACTGAAAAATTATTTACATTAAACAACATCCTATCTGGTTTTAACCAGGTTTCACAAAAACATAGGATATCCATATGATATTTATCTATTAACATTTCCACGTCTAGGATTTTGCCAGGGAAGCGATTTATATTTTGGTGATACAGTAAAATATTCTTATTACGCTTCTCTTTTGTCGTGCCTAATAGTTTAAAGAATTAATTACAGTATTATTAGAAGTACTAGATAATACTGTTTCGTCACCTAACCTAGTCTCAGTTAAATCATCAATAACTGCGTGTATATTGTAAGCTAACAAAGTAGCTAATACATGTTGACTTTTCTTGGGAAGAAACATATGTTCCCGAACTATTACAAAATCTCTAACAAAATTGTTAGTATCAAAATACAATAAACGGTCACTATGACGACATGTCAAAATATGCATTAAATTATTAAGCTAAAAATGTAATCATAATTCAATTTTTTTGAATATGGCAAAGCACATAATATTATTTTACCTAATTTTAATTTAAGTAGGGTGTCAATACCATTAACTATGTCCTTTTTAGTTAAACTTAGACTGTTTCCAATTAAAAGAACTACAGTTGTCTGCTCATTCAATTTTGTGTGTTTTATTTTATGAACAAGCTCATTAAAATGCAGGTTATGGTAACAACAGTTCGTTATAGTATGTTTTGAGCGGTTATTTAACAATGATCCAAAACCTGCTCCTAATCTATCAGAATATACCAAAACATTACTTTGAGTGCGATAGGTACTTTCTAGTGTATGAGTTAAATTGGGTGAAGCGACAGAAACAACATGCTGTGGCATGAGAGGTGGCGGAGTGGAACACAATTACAGGTGAGATTGTTGGTCAGTGACTCATACCTCTCTGCATTGTACTTCACCAAGTCCACCAACTCACAGGCCTCCTGCAAACGGTCGCTCAACATTTGTTGACTAGACTATTATTATTCATATGTCCAAAACGTCTTTTTTAAATAAATGGTTAGTAGTCATTGGATAGATGAAGTGGGCTGCCGTTGTAAGACGACTAAAATATCACGGTGTATAAGTGACATGCTATATTAAAACTACAGAAATCAATAAAATCTGATTCTGATTGGATTCTTGTCCCACCCAGTGTTGAGTATATATGCCTGCTCCCTTTTGTGCTATGTTTTCCTAGTATGCGTCAATAATAGTATAAAAAATTCCCAAAAAAAACAACTGAGTTCCAGAAAAACACTACAAAGTGAAAAATAACTTTAATTTCGGAAGTCGGTGACTTTGGCTATGTATTGTAAATTTTTGTCACCACCTCCCAAAATTAACGTTATTTTTCACTTTGCAGTGTTTTTCCGGGTGTCGGTTATTTGTTTTTTGGAAAAAGTTTTTATTTTTCACGCTTTAGAAGTACCTACCCCACAGTAATTTGAAATTTTATCATCCTTGTGGTCAAAACAATGCATATTTATGCGATAACAGCAATCGCGGTTGATTTACTGTCATTTTTTGAAGAGTTCCGTTGTCTAGCTCCGAAATGAATTATCAGATCCATATGAAATTTAAATGGGACCATTTCGGAATAAACCCCTTTCGAAGAAAAAATAATTTTGCAAATCGGTCTATACATGACGGAGTTATGCCTGAACATACATAAAAAAATATATATGTAAACATGTTGAATTGATAACCTCCTTCTTTCTGAAGTCGGTTAAAAATCGTAAGCACGACCCCAAAAATAATGCTAACCTAACAGCTAAACACCATCACTCAGGCATCTAAACCACATGCTTGACACCAGCAATGCACACAAGATGTGCCAGACGGGTGTCCGGTTACATTTGCGGTTGCTGAGCGATGCATGTGCCGACCGCACCGTTCCGCGCAACACCGTGCCCTGCCGGCCACTGCCGGACCACCGGTACGCACCCTGCATCACTGTCATTGCTGAATTCTCACCGCATTAGTCCAGGATTGGAATTGTCGCTTTGGTTTTGGGTATGTGACGGGACGTTGAAACATCTTATTTGTTTAGCGAGTTAATAATCTAAGACTAAGTCCTAAGAAAATTGTGATTGATAGATGGTGGTATTTGCCTATGAAATGTCTAGTGACACATCTCCAGAGTCCCGCTAAGTGTAAAAATAAATGCCGACGCAAATCTTTAACTTAATTCAAACGCAAGCGAGAGCGTAAAATACGCAATCTTTTTAGACAAACTGAGGAATATTACTTTTTGATTTAACCTACTTCCGAGATAATTCCAACGGAATAGTTGCAAGGGCGTACAATTTTTCTAGGAACGCTTAGATCCTTCCAAGATTGCAGTATCTAACTTCAAGATGTCTACAAGACAAGAGTATCAACAGTATATTTTACGAATAGATATAGTGAAACAAATTACTTTGTATTATCCGTTCCCAAGCGTGCCAAGTGCAGGATTCCAAGTTCCTCTTCGAATAAAGATAGATATCGTTTTGTTTTGTAACTTGGGTGTTTGCATACGAGTTTACTAAGACATTTTATCATTCATGAACTTCAGACTTATTTGTATAGATTGACTGTTTGATTAAAAATATTAAAAAATATATAATTGTTGCTAATCACTGTGAGGCAGAACGCGCCTTTATTATAATATCTCCCACAAACAACATAACCATCGAATAGTTGCCTGATTTTTTTAAAATTCTAAGTAGCTTTACGAGTTGTCCTTTTTTTATTGTCTACCTCAAAAATACATAAAGGAAAATAAATCATACACTACAAAATATGAAATGGGCGGCTTTATCACCTTTGCGATCTCTTCCAGGCAACCCTTAGTGTCAGATTTAAAAAAAAGTTGAATCTGCCAAGAACAGGGACCCATTTCATCTTTATAGACAGTACAGGCGTGCCACAATTAGCAGGCGTCTTCTTGTCAATAATCATCATCTGCCAAGCCATTTCCCAAATATGTTGGGGTCGGCTTCCAGTCTAACCGGATGCAACTAAATACCAGTATTTTACATGGAGCGACTGTCTATCTGACCTCTACAACCCAGGTGCTGTCTGACTTTCGGGCGTCTGACGAACCATAATGACTATCAAAGATCCACGAATGTTAGTCGGGAGCAACGGCTTAACGTGCTTTGCGATGCACGGAGGGGTCTTGGTATTTAAAATCACACATTATTATTTTTACTATTTAGCCACAAGTCTTCTTCTTTCTGCCAATAAAAACATCATTTATCCGTTTGGAAAACAAAGCATAAGCGTTATTATCATTATATCCCTCAATAATAATAATCAATTACAGTTTTACATATTTTATTTATTTATCTATATCATCGTACGGCTAAAAGCTTCTATACATAATCTGCTAAGATATTCTGAGTGCGGTATTAAAAAGCATTTCGAAATGTTTGCTAATTCCTCGCCAGAAAAGAACAATCGCGGCGCGTGAGTGCTGTGTGTTGTGCATTACCCTCAAGACTGGTATAGAATACAGACTATAGCGATTTATACATGTGTGGACGTAGTGTTTTAAAATTAAATTCGGGGATTTCCTTACCTGGTTGCACCATTTCATCACCGTAGGAACAGAAGAAATGATCGAACAAGATCGTAATAAACAATTTCATCTGTGCGATCACAAACATCTCCCGAAATGTGACTTTGTCTTCGTAGACAGCTACGCGTGCAGGGCACCAAAAACAGTGTGACCAATGTTCGATGAAATTATATCTCCTCTAAGGGTTAGACCTGGTAATAAATTAGAGGCTGTTTATTGGTTTACCTACATAACTATTACAATATTTAACACAATAAAATATTTAAATGAAATGAAACGACTAACTAACTAACTACAAATAGGTATTAAACAAATGAAAGGGATACTTAGGCATCGTAGTACTCTTCCGAAACTTTGCTATCCGGAAACGTGCCCAGCAGCCTGGCAGCATTGCCACATTGAATAGTAATGCTATTTTTTTGGCCAAATAACAACCCAGCTCTCTGGTCATGTAAAATGTCGTGAAGGCTGTGTATGATTAGACTAAAATCCGAAAGACCCCTTTTTTTGTTGAATCTTTAAAAAAAATATTTAACATGAAAAGATTCATACATTTCATGAAATGGGAAATGGACAGTGATAATAACTGATTAGTTACGGCAAGGAAACGTTAAAAGGAAACGAAAACAAAACGAAACCCTGCAATCGAATATTCTGTTTTCTAAAAGTCATAAAATGCTTATGACTGGCACCACACACAATTGAAACAGTAGAGATTAGAGGGTATAGACTAGTACACCAACATGAGCCGGGATTTTCACTACAGCTTTGTACATTAACTTCCTTTATACTCGTGCATTTAAAGACAATGGATTGTTTTATTTATTCTCACTGAACGAATATTGTGGCATACGCTAAAAGGCACTCCTCGTTAGGATGCTATGTTTTAAAATGTTTTGAAGAGTTTTCTTTTCATTGTATCTGGAGGTACTCAATATGTGTCAGAAGAAATTAAGTTTTTGGAGTGAAGTTTACTGGCGTGGCTTGCGGTTCGAGTAAACTGGTCCAAATTGTTACGTAACGAGAAAGCGTTAGATCCTCCAAGCTCCATGCATGATGTTCGTGGTTTTTGAGGGTGTTGAAGCCAATAGTGAGATCAAAATGAAAATTATAGACGGTAGCGATAGCGAAAATGTTCAAACTTTACATCATGGATGTCGTTGTCACGGTTATTGTGGGTGCTTTCAAGATCAAAATAAAATTAAAGATGTCGACAACTTGTGAGAACTTCTAAAAATGTATAATGCTGGAAGACTCTGTATGAAAAACGCATATTAAATTCACACTTTCTCTCTCTCTCTCTGTCTTTTTTTGTTAGTGTGTGTGCGTGTGAGTATTGCGTAAAAAGCTTCTTTCTTCCTGACAGAGGTCCCCCCACCGCACACGCTTTCTTTTATTTTCTTTGCTCTTACAACATTACACGATAACATATAATTTGTTTTATTTCGAACTCGTTACATCCTACTAATATTATAAATGTGAAAGTTTGTGAAGATGTTTGGATGTTTGTTACTCAATCACACAAAAACGGCCAAATGGATGTGGATGAAATTTGACACACAGATAGTTTGTAACCTGGAATAATACATAGAATACTTTTTATCTCGGTAGTACGTTCCCGCGGAATGATTTCCGACCTCGACGCGGGCAAAGCCGCTGGCATAAGCTAGTCACTAATAAAAAGTAGTCAATATAGTGACATTGTAAAATCACAAACGAAAGTTAATTTAACCACAAATTCTTAAGACCGTGTCTATTGTAATCTTTACTCTCTTCTTGATTTCAATCTTCTACAAATGACTTAAACCATCATCCCTATGTAACACTCTAACTATCTGGCCGGCCATCGGCCACCTGACAAAGCGTCATCGGCCGATGTTTGCGAAACGAGATAAGCGTGACCGATCTCTGGACACCCTTGCAGGAAGTGACGAACAGACTATCGTGGAGTTTGTGAGTTGTAAATAATATGGTGACCCACATATTACTATTTATTTATTTAGGATACAGGTAAAATATAAGACATGAATAATAGGCAATATCAGATATTAACTAGGCGTTTTACATATATCATAACAACAACATTTAAATTGAGGCAGTTTACAAAGATGCTGTACCCTACTAGTTATAACTAAATCGAACAATAATTATTTACCTTACAGGATACAGTACAGCACATAGGCTTTATTTTTTGCATGTTTTGATACATCAATACGACATTTTCGGAAAACTAATTTATCTGAATAACTAAATAAACCTTAGGACAAAACAAAACAAATGAACAGCATAAATACAAGCAATTGAAATCTGAATGGACAGGTGTAATGTTATTGTCAATGAACAGCATAAATGCAAACAATTGAAATCTGAACTGACAGGTGTAATATTATTGTCAATTTTGTATTTATTTCAGTTTACTAAAGCCATTGGATCTTATAGAGCAATATTCCTTACTTTATATTATGTTATCGGCAACTCTACAGCAAGTGCTGTACTTAAGTAAGTATCAACTTAAAATTAAATTGTTTAAAGTACCGCGCTGCGGCCATTATAGATATTTAATTCAATTATAACGCTAGAATAACTTCGACTGTGTTACCTTTTTGTTTTCATTCTGTTGCAAATTTTTACTTTATATGCGCCATAATAATTATGTAAACTTCAATGCAAAAGCTAGCTAGCTAGCATTTTGTGGACAATCCAATATATTACAATAATTTCCACGTAACTACACCTCTAAAATTTACGACCGCCAAGTGACCCACAAACACGTGTTTTCACACTATAAAACAGTCAAACTTTTTGCACATAGACTACGAAAAACAGTACGACAAAAGGTATCCAACCTTATCGGACCGCATCCGGAATCATAACAGTGCATAGTCGGCTCCATGCCATCGCTGTTCGTGACGGAAGCAGCTCCTCCGGGCAGTAATGCGTTGACCTAGGTCGGCCTCCTTGCGACCGCTGCAACCATTACTCATTGAAAATTATACGAGACTAAGTGGTGTTTCGGGTACATCCAGTCATGCGAACCCACGCCCTGTTTGCGAACATCGAATAATAACGCAACTCGAATGAGGTTTGCCTGTATCGATTGTTCCTTTAACGATTTATTGCTTTGAATTTTTTGCTGATGCGTTTCCCGTTGTTAGAGTGGAGCCGAATCGATGGTATGGAGCAATGGTGTGGAATGTGAATTGGTTGGGTCCAGCGATGTATTTTGAATGCTAGCTTTGGTGCCAATGTGCTTTATAATGTTAATAAAATATGTAAGTCACACACAATTTTTTTTGTAGGTTTTGTGGCAGCTACGGTCATTACCAAATGCTATGAAAGAAAGTTTTGCAACTGCACCAACAATTCGACTTCAACTTAGTCTTTATTCCCAGTCCCAAGTAACAAATCCATTAGCCGTTACGTCCCACAACTTTTAACAACAGACATAACAGTGAACACATCAAACTTGTACCAACCCTTGAACTTAACCCTTTCGCTAATCTGGCCACAAGAGACGACACGCGTGCTTAATCCATCAGGAGTGAACTAATGAATGATGATAAATAGTTTTGTCAGAGGAGAGAAGGGTTTACTTTGGAAAATCATTGATATTGTATTTCAAAGGAACTTTTATGCTATCGTGTTTTTTTTATATTTGATGAACTTATTAATCTATCCACACGAATTTACTCGCTCGAAGCGTCAGTTTTAAATATTTTCTAAGGCGACTCGCACGAAGTTAATTTACTTGTGGGCGAATCGACAATTCCAGAAATACGTATAAGGCAATTGACACGTTTTTAATAAAACGTAAAGTAAAAGAAAAAAAAAGTACACTAACTTCTTCGGGCGAGTTAATACGTGCGAATCGACTAATAAGCCATTTGATGACCTGTGGTAGAATTCTGATTTATGAACAAACATGAATTATTGTGGTTGTGTTACATTACGAAACTTGTCTTCTTTGATTGTAAGAAAAGATCTGAATTTGAATGTCATCCACCGTTTTAAAGGTCCTGACAGATCAGTCCTTATGCTTCTAATATAGCGTTAGTACTTTTTGTTGTTACTTCATGTTACCCTTTACATCTTTTGATATGTACCTACATTAATATTTATTAGCAAAAAATACACAACCATCCCAATAATAGGCATACAACAAATATGAGCACCATGTGTAGATAGACATTTTCCCAAGAGTGATTTATGTGGCAGGTCGGCTAACCTCGGGTTTAACTCTGCTAATGGTTCGGACAATGGGTTCGAACTATTATAGGCAAGACATAAGAGCTTAACCCTCCCGGGACTTTTGATCTGTCGAAAGAATAAGCCCGGGACATTGGGATTACGGTGCATCCTTTCAAAGTTGAACTATTATGATTTGACAGTCTGAGTGCATAATACTATTGAATGGAGACGTAGCTAATAATGTTAGTTCGCTTGATTGGCTTTGTCTGTGTCAACATGGTGTCTACTTATTTGGATATTTTATTGGTGATTCCTTACTAGCCGCGCATAGCTTACAAATAAAACTAGTAGAAGTAGTTTGTTTACTCTAAAGTATTTAAAAAAAAAAATTTAAAGGTCAAAGTATTCGTAAAAAAATTGTTAAGTATTCCATACATGTCGACCTCGTAGGTAATGCAGTTTTCTATGAAATGTTAATTTTTTTTTGACAACCGACTAAAAATGTTTACGTTAAGGGGTCTCATGTGCTGAATTCATGGTTACATGGTTTGCAATTTTATCCTGTATAAATAACTTAAGCTATTCGTTCTAGTGTTATTAACAGAACCTAACCATTTCCCATGATTTGTTATGCGCGTATTTTGTAATTGTATTTTTTATAATTATTCAGTATAAAAATTCCCCACCTTTGTACTTCTCCACGACCCAGGCTATCAGTCTGCCAATTTTATAACGATCGGTTCAGTGTTCTATACGTAAGAAGACAGTCAGACATAGAACTTACTTTCGCATTTTATAATATTACTAGCTTTTGCTAGCGACTTCGCCCGCATGGAGGTCAGTGTATTATAGGTACATATAAACTTTCCTCTTGAATGAATCACTCTGTCTATTGTTGAAAACCACATTAAAATCCGTAGCATAGTTTCAAAGATCTAAGCGTACACACACGAAAAGCGACTTTGTTTTATACTATGTAAAGATTCTATTATGTGTAGGTATATAGGAATACAGTATATAATATAGACTGATTTCAACAAGATATAATATGAACTGATATGACCGGCTTCAACCGAGTTCTTGTTTATCTCGAATGTATTACCATAGATAAGTTTACCTGCTTGTTTGCTGATAGTTTGATTCTGCTTTTGCTTGGTAGTTACCAAATCTTTACTATAACAACATACGAGTTTGATTGTTACCTCCTTTATCATATATGCCGTTTATGGCTCGTGCTGCGATGTATTCTGATAAAATAATTGTGACAAAATAATAGTGATTAATGTGCAAAACTTTGGTCGGAGGGGACTTTTGTTCTGTTTATTAGTGCGGACAGCTGTTATTGTAAGTATTTTGTCTGGTCTCTATGCAACTTTTAAATATCATCGTTTTAAATAACTTATCATTAAAAACGAGCGGTTACTAAAATTCCGTACCAGGGTGTCTACTCTCTAAGTCCGTCAACAAAGATAAGGGTCGGTCCGAAAGTAGTTGATCCTTTAAAACAAGTTTTAAATTAAATTTTTCGTACGGGCAAATATATATCGGGAGTAGGGACAACAGCCAAATAGTGTTGTCATTCATTTTTAGCTCGGACCTCGAACTAATCTCATGTCCGTAAGTGATACCTGGAGGCCTACTCTCTAAGCACGAAATCCGTAATCTCGCTCGAAGTTACGGACTGCCATTTCCTACTCCGTTGACTTACGGACCTATGATTAGTTTGGGGAACAAACTAAGAATGAATTACTACAAGATTTGACAGCTGTCCCTACTCCCTATATGGTTATTTCCATCCAAAAAAGTTAATTAATCAACTGTAGGAGTCACTTTGGTGTACCGTGTGGTGCCGGACGTAAAAGAATAGCACCATCCCATTTCTTCCCGTGGGTGTCGTAGAAGGCGACTAAGAGACTTACCTACTAGAGAATGGGCAGCAGCGTTCTCTATGCATTTGACCACCATACTGCATACGCGGGGGTCGTGCGGGCCATGGCCCTATACGGGGCGCCGGTGTGGGCACCCACATTGGGGCGCCAACCAGCACGCCGGTTGAAGGCGGCCCATAGGGTCATGGCCATCCGGATGATCCGGGGATACCGCACGATCTCCGGTGAGGCGGCGGGCCTCCTTGCCGGATTGCCGCCATGGGATCTGGAGGCAAAGATCCTCGCGCACACTTGGGAGTGGCGCGAGGAGGCCAAACGCTGGGGCGTAACTCCGCTGCCGCGTGAAATCGCGGCACGGCGGACAGAGCTCCGGCAGGATCTCATGGCGACGTGGAAGGTGCGATTGTCGCAACCCAGTGCTGAGCACGCCACGATTGCGGCGGTAAGTCCCCTCTTTGAAGAGTGGTTTGAGAGGCGGCATGGCGTCCTCACCTTCCGCCTGACACAGGTCCTCACCAGACACGGTTGTTTCGGGAGGTTCCTGTTTCGGATAGGGCGGGAGGAAACGCCCGGGTGTTTCCATTGCGAAGATCGCCCTGAGGAC
This sequence comes from Polymixis lichenea, assembly GCA_949091785.1. Lineage (NCBI taxonomy): Eukaryota > Metazoa > Arthropoda > Insecta > Lepidoptera > Noctuidae > Polymixis > Polymixis lichenea. The sequence continues at coordinate 11,318,137 of OX420943.1, read as the reverse complement.
ACGGTGGAGCATACGGTGGAGGTCTGCCCGGCTTGGGCAGAGCATCGCCGTGTCCTCGTGGAGGTGATCGGCGGCGGCGATCTATCGCGTCCGACCCTGGTCCAGGCCATGGTACGGAGCGAGAGTGCATGGCTAGCAGTCGCCTCCTTCAGCGAAGCAGTTATGCTCGCAAAGAGGGAGGCGGCGCACGTGAGGGAGATGCAGTACATGCGCCCTCACAGCCGTGGCCTTCGCAGGAGACGCCCTGGGTGTCGGGAATCCCAGGCTGATTCCCGGCCACCGTAGGCACGGGCTTACGGACGGCGAGTAATGGGTAGCTCGCTGTCCGGTAGGGACCAAGCCCGGGTCGACGGCGTCGTCGACGGCGCATTGTGTTCCACGCGCGCCTCAAAGAGATGTCATCAGCGACTGATGGGGCCCGCAAGGGCCGATGTCTGCCAGGGGTGCGGGTTGTTCGAAAGAGATACCGCCACCCCTGGCACACAGGCAACTAAGGGAACACCGGTGGGTTTTAGTCAGTAAAAGTCTGACACGCCCTCCCGCTCCGCCCAGAGCGGGAGAAGTTATTTGATGATTTCCCACCCAAAAAAATAGAAAAAACCACCATACTGCAATCGCCGACCCGGCGCCAAACGTAGCGATTATGGTAAATCCCCCCTTTTGGAGAGGCTAATGTCCAGCAGTGGACGTCTTTCGGCTGATATGATGATGATGAGAAGTCACTTCGAGGTTTCGAACTATTTTCGGACGGGCCCGTATTTTTCGTTGACGGAGTTAGAGAGTGGTCACCTTGATTAGGAAACGACCTTAACTTTGAATGAAACTATGGATTTCGTGCTGACGGAGTAGACTTCCAGCTTATCAGTTAGACTTACAAAATTACAGATCGGTAACATTTATTTATTTGTGAGCCATTCACTATAGGACATGCTGTTGGACTTTAGGAGAAGAAGCCTTTGCTCTGCAGAGGGACGATAATAGGCTATTTGTTTTTTTTTTTATATATTTGCATTCCTTAATAATTTTTCGAGATGCGCATCAAAAGTAATACCTAATATCCCTTTACTTTTACCATGTTATTGTCCAACCCCTACGTATAAGCACCCCAATCACATCGAAAACTTAATTGATTAAAACTTAGTGAAGACGAGAACTGTATACCAACTAACGTTCGTGAAGCGGTGCAATATTCGCGCCAGTGTCGCCCTCTGTCCATCTAAGTCGAGCAAATTGTTTACGACAACCCAGTTTTCAGGGGAAACTATTTAATTCAGTTGCCGTGCCATCCCAGGAAGTCAGTACTACGGAAGTAAGTTGGTGGTAGTAGCACTTACCTACTACCGATGGCGCACTATGAAGGCCTGAATACAACTAGTTATTACGATCATTTGGATGTGACGTATTTGTGGGAAATATATTCATGGATTTTAGATTCAGTTTTGTGGTTATTGAGGTGTGATTTCCCTTTTATAAATATTAAATGACCGTTGAAAATATTGAATGGGTACAACATTAAAAAGTGGATGGACGGCATCGACTAATATAAAAATTATTAACATTTTTTTTTACACAAAAAAATCAATTGACCTTAAGTTTATTCCTAAAAATCACGAAATATTTTTCATAATGAATGACTGTCTCAGTCATAAGCTGACGACACAACACAAGATGTGTTAGTATAAATATTCAAACCTATAAAATATGAAGCCTTTATCACTAGATAGCTTAGAATATTTGAACTTCATTTTCTGTTTAAATCTACACTAACTTTTTAAAGATATTCAATAAAATGAGATCATTATTAAAAGGAGAGTTATACATCTCATAATGTAGGCTCATTTTTTGAAATCGAAATGAAAAAATAATTTAATATAAATACTAGAAAAACACTAAATTTTTTACCATCAACCAGTCACGTTTCATCGCTGACTAGTATGTTTTAGAGCTGGGAAAAGAATCGGTTCCGCAAAATACCTAGTGCGTAACACAACATTACAAAAGTAGGGATTATAAACATATTAATAAAAAAATTAAAAAAACACCGGTTTTCATTTAGTTATTAGGGAACAACACAGTCACAAAATACAGGTTTACTATCCTTCTATAAAGTATGTGACAATCTTAACACGTAACAATAATAAAATAATAAAACTAGTATGATAATAATATGTATTTAACATTAGTTCAATATTGTATAATCCTTAAAAACTTAAACCCTTTTATTAAGGTTCAAATCCACTCACCGCAAATGATCAGCTATGAAGTTGATGCCGAACAAGTAAGTAGGTACCGATAACATTTTAAAAATAAACGCACTGATTGACTCATTTATTCGCCGTCAATTTAAAGTATTTATCCAGTGATGCGACATCAATTCCGCATTATAGTCCGTAGCCGGCCAATGACAGTGAAATACGTATCGTTCGGAAATATATTTTTAAATAAAAGCTCACGTGAAAAGCCCAATATTAAAGGTGTTTACTTAAACATTATTAATGGTTCAGATTTAATATTATAAACTGGAAAGTTGGATTTATTTCTGGCTTTTATGGTTTCTTGAAAATATTATGTCAGCGTACAGCATTTCAGCACCACACTCAAACTCAAACGCAAAGCATTTATTTCAATTCAACCATATACAGGCACTTTTGAATTGTCTAAAAGTCGATCAGTTGGAAAGTTGAAGCTAGTTTCCCATCTTTGTTCTATGTTATTGGGTTTGGTTTCCGCACTTAGTCCTTTAAGTGGACCATTGTGCGTGAGCCATGGCGGCCATCGGTGGTTATTCCAGCCAGCCCACCTCCCTCCAGAAGTTAGCTATTTCTCCTGGTCTATTGAGAACATCCGTGTAAAATTTGCGCGCTCCGAGGGTTTCTGTTCTAGTCTGGGTTATGCCTGTGCATTCGAAAAGCACATGCGCAACGGTTTCTTCGGCCTCCATGTAGGCCCTGCACAGGGGGCTGTCCGTTATGCCTATTGTGTGGAAGTGTTTGTTTAGTGAACAGTGTCCCGTGATGGTCCAGTCACCAGACGCAGATCCTTTCTGTCCAGGCGTAACAGACGTCTGGTTAGCCTGCCATTCAAATACGGCATTGCTTCCCTAGACTGCCTGCATCCTCGTGTCGAGGTCCACCAGCTCTCCGCTTGTGTGTGGGTGTGGTCCTGAAGCCACCTGCGTATCTGGTTGGCTGGTTGCCCATTCCAAAACGTAGATCTCTATGGAGAAGAACGGGCAAGAAACTCCACGGAAACTCTTTTAAAATCACGTTGAATTTTACAAAATCTTGGGAACATTATTCTTGTTGCTTCTGTATGAGAGAACAAAGTAAAAAAAAAATATAAACAATTCTAAATACAAGATAAAAATAAGCCCTGGAAGTTAGGAGGTGACCAGTCTCAACCGACAGCGCCCGTTCACGAACGAACCTACTGGTGGGGTCCGCAAGAACCGATGTCTGCCAGGCGTGCGGGTTGTTGAAAAGAGATACCGTGGCCCCTGGCACACAGGCAACTGAATGGACACGGGTGGGTATTAGTCAGTAAAAGTCCGACACGCCCTCCCACTCCACCCAGAACGGGAGAAGTTATTTGATGATTTTCCATTCTCAAAAAAAAAAAATCAGTATGTTTCATATTGAGGTAATTTCTAATCCATTGCTTCGTAGCTTCAAAAAATTGTCCGTTCAGCAAAGTAAATACTAACACACTGAACTATCAAAATTAACGACACTACTATACAATTACCCCACTGTTGGAAGTTTTCCAAGAAAATTATAGCAATTACCATTAAATATATTATTATTAACATCAAATGAATGAAATACATTATTAAAATTCAAATCAATCATTTATTAAAGCAACGGCCTGTACTACAAAATTTATCATCACAAACTCAAAGCAACACAAAACACAAAGATCAAAGAAAACAGACAAAATCAAAAGGCATCAGCGGCCGACCCTGATTGATGTTATAGTCAGTCGTGTCAAATCCGGATGAAAACTTTAAAACGGTCCGACATTTTAACCGGTCCGGGCGTAATTGCAGTAACAAGGGTGCTCTAACGTTATTTAGTCCGGTCGCATTAACGTCCCGCCGCTGTCACGTTCCGAACACACTTCGCTTTTAATTATATTTATGTGACAATACACGCTTTTGTCACTTTTATGGGTAGTAAGTAATATGATGAGACGCTAAAGTGGCGGTGGTTTCGTGTTTTCTTTGCAACGACCTGTGCAAGATGAGCTTTTAGCGAAGTTTTTAAACTGTGAAGACTTTTCTAAGACTAATACCAATGCTAGGCCAGTGAGCGTTGTAAGGTCCTGAGTTCGAATCCTGGCACGCGCTTTATTTTGTGTAAATAACTTCATCACCACTGCTCTCAAAATGATGAGGAAAACACCAAAAATTCGAAGACATGGTGACATCTACCAAGTGGGCCTGGGTGGCAGATATCAGGGGTCGCGCCCGTTTGGTAACGCTTCTGTTTGGCAACGCTACATAAATATAGGTTATGTTTATAGATATTACGTACCTGAGCACAACTTAAAGTACAGTCAGAATAAAAAGTTCTGTTGTGCCAAATGTATATAATTTTTATTTTCTACATTGTAAAATTACCATATTAATGACTAAATATTGCATAGAATACAATTTAATTAACCTATCTAAATGACAATATTTTTAAGAACCGTAAGTAATTCTAACGAAAGAAGTGCAGGTAGAGGTACAAAAAGGTTACGAGGAGTAAGCCCTTATCTTTAGTGTTATTGAGCTGTAAACGAAATCCGATATCAAGACAATACTTTGCCAAACTGTTGGACAGATACAGACATGATTAATGTGCTTTCACATTAATTCTTCCTCTGTCTTAGAGTTTGAAAGAAAGATAACAAAAAATTATTGTGTATTAAGTTTAGTATGTGACGACCTATTACTTCAAAATGCGTAGTTTACTACAATATACTAATTTTATTTCTCGCTTGGCTACCATGGCTGAAGCAAGAAGTAGTAGTAGCCCACCCGTATTAAAAAAAAGGAAAAGGGGTGAAGAATTGGTGTTTCATGCGCATTTTACTGACTTGATTTTTTATTTTTATACCTAGTCACAATTAGACACATTTGGAATTAATAAACATAGTTTACCTATTGTATATTGTAAGAACGAATGTTGTTGATATTTATTTACTTAGTTTAAATAATTCAATATATTTTTTGTATAATACATAATAAATAAACACTACAAGAATCTTAAATCACATAGTTTATTTTAAACAAATACTTACATACCTTTTAAATTAGACTTAATATATTGACTGTACCTGGTACATGCGATACACCGTTATAGGTAAGTATATATAGCGTTGCCAAAAGGGAGCGTTACCAGACGGGCGCAACCCAACTATAGCTCACTCTCTCTCAAAGAAAGGAGGCGTGTCCTAACAGTGCGAACATTAAAGGCTGATTGTGATAAAATAGTTTAACGAGGTTTTTTATTTTGAAAAAATTAGGGGGCTTTCAAAATTACTGTATTACTAGATAGGGTAATTTTGCAAGCTCCCTAGGTACCTAATAATAGAATGATTATTCAAGAACTTTTAACTTACATGGGGAGCATACAATATTTAATTGATATGGCAAGATAGGAAGAAGAAATAGTGGCGGACAAGCATACATATGACCATTTGTCAAATGGCTGTAAGCAAACATAGTGAACGAGATTATAGTAGATAAATATCTATCAAAACAATCATAAGTAGATCTAGAATCCTCGTAAGTATGTGCAAATAACAATGAACTCAACAATCAAAACACCATCGATAATAATTGTACGTTTTATTCACCCTAAAATATTAATCGAGAAAGTTCTTTTAAAACCCAACCAATCACTACTAATTAACAGGTCTAAAATCAGAGGACCCAATTTCGAGGCTTTTAACAATCCATTGTCATCAAATAAAGTGCTGTCAGCCTCGAAAATGTTGTACACTTAATTATATCGATGAATGGCGATGATTATCGATACCGAAAATAGTTTTCACAATGTAGTTGTTGCCTGTCCCGCCTGTCAATCAAACAAGATCGATTGGCTAGTTATGTGCAAACTGTTGTTAAGCCCGGATTAACGCACTGCGATAATCTATGGAATGGCAGAACTAGCACGCACACATGGATACTATCGCGTTCCAAATTTAATTTGTATTACTTTTTAATCGTTTTGTATTGTGTCGTGACGTGGCCAATCGTTTTTACATCTGTATTTTGTTTTTAAAGATGTTTTATCAACTTTTTCATATTAAAAATAACAACATGGGACGTACCTATTTATTTCATCCTAGCATCAGAAAATTGTCACGATAAAGCAAACACTGCTAGAAAGCCTTAATATTTAAACCTAAAAGCTACCCGAAAATATAGAAACCCTCACTGAAAAGAAAGAAAATAAATACCGGAACATAGTAGATACCTAATTATTAGGTATAAGTAGTACCTAACCACATTGTTCCTGGGCACGCCACGATTGCGGCGGTAAGTCCCCTCTTTGAGGAGTGGCTTGAGAGGCGGCATGGCGTCCTCAACTTCCGCCTGACACAGGTCCTCACCGGACACGCCTGTTTCGGGAGGTTCCTGTTTCGCATAAGGCGGGAGGAAACGCCCGGGTGTTTTCATTGCGAAGATCGCCTTAGGACATGGTGGAGCACACGGTGGAGGTCTGCCCGGCTTGGGCGGAGCACCGCCGTGTCCTCATGGAAGCGATCGGCGGCGGCGATCTCTCGCGTCCGGCCCTGGTCCAGGCCATGGTACGGAGCGAGAGTGCATGGCTAGCAGTCACCTCCTTCAGCGAAGCAGTTATGCTCGCAAAAACGGAGGCAGTGCACGTGAGGGAGATACAGTACATGCGCCCTCACGGCCGTGGCCTTCGCAGGAGACGCCCTGGGCGTTGGGAATCTCAGGCTGATTCCCGGCTACCGTAGGCACGGGCTTGCGGACGGCGAGTAATGGGTAGCTCGCTGTCCGGTAAGGACCAAGCCCGGGTCGACGGCGCTTTGTGTTCCACGCGCGCCTCTAACAGATGTCAGCAGCAACTGATGGGGCCCGCAAGGGCCGATGCCTGCCTGGGGTGCGGGTTGTTCGAAAGAGATACCGCGGCCCCTGGCACACAGGCAACTGAGGGAACACGGGTGAGTTTTAGTCAGTAAAAGTCTTACACGCCCTCCTGCTCCACCCAGAGCGGGAGAAGTCATTTGATGATATCCCACCCAAAAAAAAAAGAAAACCACATTGTTCCCACGAGTCGGAACCTATTCTAATTTAGGAAGACAAAATAATAATATCGAAGTGTATACATTACATTACATCTAGCAGTATATATCGCATGTTAACTGACGCTCACAACATGCACCGAAATTAAGTACATATCGTGGACCTTAGTGAATTGTATTGCAGTGATCCTCCGTTACGACCTCTTGACATCCTGCAATCACTCGTGGCAGACATCTCGAGTCGATATCGTATATCGAACACTCGAGAGCAAGTATCGAGTGAGAGTCGAGAGGCCTCGTAATGTGAACTAACGCACACTTGATCGTCCGCCTGCAGAAGACCGAAATTCGATTAATGTTTGAGCCCGCCGCTACTCACTCCGTTTCAAGTTCGCTACGACTAATCGAATCTCAATTTGACACAGACCAGAAACGTATTCCTGGAGTAAAGTTCGTATCGACTGTATGCTATGCACCTGCATCAAGATGCTAACCGAATATAAATTAAAAGAATCATAATATTTACCGTCGTTTCTCATTAAATACCCCCAATTTCTTTCACCAAATTCTTGAATTTCTAAAAAATACTCGTCACAGTATTCAACCACAATGAAGGGACCACAATGCAGCCAATTATTCCGTTCTATTGTCATACAAATAAATCTCAAACTTTACCAAAAATGGAAGATAACCAAACTGACACGAGTGTATGCGAATTGAATCTGAATACAATGTCAGCATAACTAAAGAGTTTGACTTTAGACTAAAACGACCGTCCACTGTAATTAGATCTCCCATGTATCCCGCTCGGTCTCAGTTGAACGGTAAAAAAGGGTCATAGGTAAGCGATGTCGGGGTCTGGACTAAATGGGTAGCTAATATCATTGGGTTGTTCCGCGCCAGCGCTTGAGTGACAGTCCCCTGTGCAAGGCAGAGACTGAAATTGTTTGTAGAAGCGCATTGCGGGAGAGCCGGCCCATCAACTATAAACATAGCTTTCGTGAGCATCGCTTGCAAAATTCACGAATTTTTGGTTAAACCTTTTGTAGGTATTGAGATTGCCTTTACTTAAATTGTGATTCATGTTTGAATAAAATGGAGCCTGGTATGGTATCTACTTCTTTTTTTTCAAATGTATGGTTGTGTAGGCAATTACTTTCACTTGCTAATCTAGTTCAGTTCAGTAATAGGCCTTTGAGTGTTGATATAATTATTTTGTTATCGACTGCTGGACATAGGTATCTCCAATGTCTCGTCATTTTACTCGTATCGTTCACTCTTGTTCGGCTGTCACTCCAAGCTGCGAAGATCTTCACACCAATTTTTAACCGACTTCAAAAAGAAGGAGGTCAATTCGACACGTTTATTTATTAATATTATTTGTATGTTCGGGCATAACTCCGTCATTTAAAGACAGATTTGCAAAATTCTTTGTTCGAAAGGGGTTTATTCCGAAATGGTCCCATAAAAATTTCACATAGATCTGATGATGCGTTACGGAGACAGGCAACGCAACTTTAAAAAAAATTACAGCAAATAAACCGCGATTGTTGTTATCGCATAAATATGCATGGTTTTGACCCCAAGGATGATGAAATTTCGAATTGTGTGGGGTAAGTACTATAACTAAAAGTGAAAAATAAAAAACTTTTCTCAAAAAAAAAAAACCGACTTCCAAAAAAACACTACAAAGTGAAAAATTACTTTAATTTTGGAGGGCGATGACAAAAAATAAAATAAAATACGTATCCCAAGTCATCGACTTCAGAAATTAAAGTTATTTTTCACTTTGTAGTGTTTTTTTTGAAGTAGGTTGTTTTTTTTGAAAAAGTTTTTTTTTTTATATTAGTTAGAAGCCACACACACCTACATTATGTTTACTGATATAATATTATTTATGGATGACATATTAATAAGGGGTTAAGTGATTAGTCCAACGGTGACGTAAACAAAAACATTCGATTCATACCTATCTTGATAACCAATCGGCAATCGATCAAAGAAAATAATTATGATAACGAACTCAAATCAGAGCGATTACAAATACATAATTCGAGATTTCGTTAAAATTGACGTAATCATTTATTTGTTTTTCGTATAAAATAAATTAATTCACTTATTCATTTTTAGTGACAAAGCATAAGTTCGTCTTACGATGCAATTTTTAGTAGCATTTCTTTTGTTTGGAACATTTGTATACGCTGAAGATGCCAAACAATTTTCCGAACTCAGTCCCGCGTATGGGTACATGAAGAACATAGGAATTGCAGAGGCGGAGAGAATTCTGAAGGCGGAGGAAGCAGGTTTCAGGATTGTTGGAGGAGTGCCTGCCGCTCTTGGACAGTACCCCTTCCAGGTTAGTCTTGAAATATTAACTGTGAACTGTTTCCGAGATATCTAACTACGGTATTGTGTTTGGTATAGGTATCGCCTACGATACTCCCTTGTGATATTAGCAGAGTAATGCAATGACGTTAGGTATACGAGTACAAACATACAAAGTTGTATTGGTGAGCGGCCATGTTAAAAGATGTTTTGACAATTTTCGTCTTATTACAAAACGCGATCTAACTTCAGTTGTAGCCTAAAACTCTCAGTCATTTTTGTGCATTACCAACTTTTCTTCTATTTTGGTAAAGGTAAGGGTACGGTTCTTAATACAAAAAGAATTTAGCACTGGACTAAGTTGTCAGTTTTATAAAAGGAGCTGTATTTCGATTTCAGTTAGGTTCTTATTTCAAAAACAGGCTCGATGGTTTTAAAAATCGTGTTTTGTAATAAGGTGATTTATTTTTTTACGTTTTTTAAGCCGGAGATGTAATACAACAAAAGAACATGAAAAAATATCATAATAATGAATGATTTCATTTTATTTATTGACGCAACACAATTCTGGATTAATCCAATTCTGACAGTAAAAGTATAACCCAATATCGCACATCTCTTTTGATTGCAGGCTGGTATTATAGGCGAAATCGTCCAGGGTGATGTAGTCGCTAGGAGCGTTTGCGGAGGCACCCTCATTTCAGCCAGTCGTGTTCTCACCGCGGCCCACTGCTGGTCCGACGGTGTCCTGCAGGCATGGCGGCTAACCATAGTTCTTGGCTCTGTGCACCTGTTCAGTGGCGGTACAAGGGTTCAGACTAGTGCAGTGGCCATGCATCCAAACTGGAACCCAGTCCTAATTCGTAATGATGTGGCTGTTGCGTATTTCGCGACACCGGTTTCGCTATCAGGTCCGTGCTTTAATTCTTTTTGTGAAACTCACTCTTGCAACACATTCCTTACAAACTACTAGAAATATAACGCAGGATCCAGAGTACATATTGGTCGCTTTAAGCAAGTGAGGTTGTAGCCAAACGCGAACTTATCAAATATAAAGAAGTAAGTATAGGAAATTATATGGCTACAAAGCGGACTTTTGAGATTTACGTGTAGAAGAAGGCCAACTGCGCAGTTGCCTAATAAATTATGATAAGGGCAGGAATATGATGAAGATAGCGTGGAGATACCTACCTATAATACATGAAATGATGACACAGGCCTGCAAAAAAAAACATGGTGCCGACTATTCTATGTTATAATTTGGTTAATTAACACCTCGAGAGGTCGTACGGAGTCGTCAAAACATTAAAGCTACCTACGTACAGGTTTGTATCGATAGGTAATAATGTTGGAGTATTACACGGGAGTGCTCCAAAGACGTTCATCGTAGAAAATCTAAAAAAAGAAGTTTCTAACCTGTTGATTAATTGAATGAAATGTTTCTGACCTATAAAATAATTTAATAAAATGTTTTTTTATTTGAAGAATAATTTAATGAAATGGTTTATCATCGTTTATTTTCGTTTTACATTACACCTGCAATTTCTCGAAAACTACACGTAGCACTAGAAAAATTTGTATATTCCTAGAGTCAGGGTATCGAATATACGTAAAGCTTGCTTTAGTTTTAGCGGCACCAAAATCATTGTATACCTGTGTGATGTTTCTTGATGATGATATATCTTTTACAGCCACTATTGCTCCGGTTGCTCTGCCTAGTGGATCCGAACTTTTCGAATCTTTCGCTGGAGAGAGGGCTATTGCTGTTGGTTTTGGTGCTACTAGTGATGGTAAGTGATTATTAAATATTATAGTAAACCAACCACTACGTTTTCGTGTGCACTGATCTTGGATATTATAAGTTCCATAAAATGTTGTTTTTCAAAAACCAAGACGTCTTTATCTGCAACTGTATAGTAATTAGATAAATCAGTCTTATCACAAAATAAAATAGAGGTATCTATTCATGTTGATAATTTATTTATTTATTCCATTTTCAGGCGGCAGTATTTCTTCGAATCAGTTACTGAGCCACGTCAGTGTGTCTGTGATTAGTAACAGCGATTGTACCTGGGCATTCCCCATTTTCATCCAAAGTTCCAACATTTGCACCAGTGGACTTGGAAGCGTAGGCTTCTGCAGAGGTGACTCTGGGGGTCCTCTCATCATCAACCGGAATAACAGACAGCTCTTGGTATGGTTATAAAATAAATACGACGTACTTAGGAAAAATATTAGATACAAGCTTTTGCCCGTGAAGTTCAGAAATTATCTCACTGGAACGTACAACCAGGATAAAATATCCTATGTCCCAATCCAGGTCATGATCTACCTGTTAGCCAAATTCCTTCAAAATCCTTTCAGCCGTTAATGCGTGTAAAGGACAATAGTAGTAGAAGAATGGATAAAAATCTATTCTAAAGTTGTTGTTTAGTACAACATAGTCTTAGGATTGGTCTTTTATTTTTGTATTAGATTCCAATTAATTATTTAGTAATATGCACTTTGTGGGAAAAGTTTAATTGAATCACAAAGCAAGCAAGATTAATTCGCTGTTGATTTAACCGTCCCAATGCAGTTAGTACGATATGCGGGTATATGTTAATCCACTTTATTATAATTATGTATTATTTGTTTTTATCGGTACATGCCATGATAAATGAATGTATTTATAACGTTAAATGAATTTTATTTTTTATTTTTTATTTACAGATTGGTGTGGCATCATTCGGTTCCGCTCTTGGCTGCCAGTCCGGCCTACCAAATGCTTATGCCCGTGTCACTTCATTCATGGACTTCATCAACCGACATATTTGAGAAAAAATAACTTACCAAAACATTTGTATTTTGTTTAATAAAATACTGAGCATACAGTTATCTTTTTATTACGTACTACAAAATACAGTCGAACTCGTAGACTCTTTACTGAATCAATCAATCAGTATTACACAGTACTTACAAAGTACACTGAATCCTGATTTTTTATAAAATATATATTGAATAGTTGACCGATAATATTCGATAAATAGTGTTTGTAAATAAAACTGAAGAGGTATTTCAATAGAGAGATAAATATTATCAAAAGTGATCCTCTTTGAGAAACGAGAACAAATAGATCTTGTTGATACAGTCGAACATTTTAATCTTTTAGTATTTATTGGACGATCTAATAAGTGTTTCGTCTTGTGTAGAATAAACGCAGCTATTTTCGACGTATCACCGGTAAGAAACGATTTCAATATATACATATTTTTTGTCAATACTTTTGTGGAAGAAGTTAAATATTCTAAATATTATCTTTCTTATCTTATCGTTGGAGCTACAAATTTATCATGCAATTCGTGCCGTGTGATCTCTCAAAAAGAATTTATAGATTACTAGCTGACCCAGCAAACGTTGTTTTGCCTTATAAATTATTTAGGGGTGGACTACCCCTAACATTTAGGGGGATGAAAAATAGATGTTGGCCGATTCTCATAGATACCGGATAAGCACAAAAAATTTCATCAAAATCGGTCAAGCCGTTTCGGAGGAGTATGGCAACGAAAACTGTGACACGAGAATTTTATATATTAGATATATTATTTAAGGTGCGTTTTTGTGTAGGTAATCACTGACTAAATGGCATAATTTTGGTAACATTGAATTTATTTCACCTACGTCAGTACGCTTCATAGCTGCTGATATTGACACTTAAATCAACCCGTTAAAGAAAGTTGTATGTCAGTCTTTCTGTTCAAGAATCATGTTGCAACTGTCACAGAGATTTTGGTGGCACTTGTATGAAACAAGAATGTATGAAAATTAACACTAGTACCTATGTAGTGGCTTTTATGACTAAGGGCTGCGATCACCACTATTTTATTAGCGGCCACGAGAGACCACAAGAGATTTGTCTCTTCCTACTGACCCTCTAACTTTTAGTTTGTGGGCATTTTTTTTTTGTAAATTATAATTGGTAACAGTTATTTCAAGTGTTTTTTTACTTCTACGTAGTCTCAAACTTGACGTATTACATATTTAAATTACATAAAGAATACATATTTTGAATGTTTGAAAAATTTTGCGTAACATTACGCAAAATTCGTCCATTAAAAAGATGATATCATGTTTTATTATTGGCATGACCATAATTTGATATAGTGCAGTAGCTGTTGCTAATTCGAAATGACTTCAGATTTCGACGAGATATTAAAATTAAAATCACTAATCACTACACTATCATTAAGATAACTGTCAGTACCTTTCCTATCTGTAGATTAATTGCATCAGCATATAATTAATTATCAATATCACCTCTATATAACAATCCAAAATATATTTTAGCACCTAGTTTCGGCTGGAACCACGATGAAAACCTTTATAATAACGTGTTTGGCTTTGGCAAGCTTTGCCTGTGCGGAGGAATCCCCATTCGGGAATACCGCTTATGGTTACTTAAAGAACGTTGGCATCCCTGAAGGTGAAAGGATCAAAGCGGCTGAGGAGAAGTTCCTTAGCTCGAGGATCGTCGGTGGAGTACCTGCTGGACAAGGACAATACCCGTACCAGGTTTGTTATTAACTATTTTATCTTGCTACTACCGTTTGACGATCTACAAAAAAAATTACCTCCCTATTGCTCCTTACTCAATTCAACTGATTTACTGTCCATATACGCCTTTATTCGGATCCACGTATTCGCAAATCTGATCACGAAGTCTTTGAGAGTTATAACCGTTTAAAAAGTAACTGACAATTATCTAAATTAGTGTGACATAACTATCTAAATCTATTTTATCGTTCACCAGGCTGGTCTCCTCCTCTCCATAATCGGTTTCGATGGCACTGGTGTGTGTGGAGGTTCCCTGATCAGTGCCAACCGAGTGGTCACGGCCGCCCACTGCTGGAATGATGGTGTTAACCAAGTCTGGAGGGTGACAGTTGTCCTCGGCTCCAGCACTCTCTTCTCTGGAGGCACCAGGCTTGACTCCAGCGTCATTGCCATGCACCCCAACTGGACACCCGCACTTATTCGTAACGATGTCGGTGTGATCTACTTGCCCAACTCTGTTCAGTTGTCTGGTAAGTTAAGAATAGTTTGAAATTTTAATGAATGCATATAAGGTAAAAAATATAGTGGCGTAAAGATACATAAAAAAGTGACTGACAGTAAAACAATTGTAGATATAACTTATCTACTCCGTTTTTTCGTTGGTTAAAAACTTAAAGGCTGGAACATTGTCGAACCACCGCCAAAACTGATGATCTCGTTGAAAATGCGACAATACTCTCTAAACTGGCATTTTGAAATCGACGTTTCGTATTTTTACCATCATCAATGGGAATATTGAGTCTTACACCTATTATGTAGCGAAACAGTTGGAAACAGATGTTTACATCGTTTTTTTTTCAATTATATTTTCAGCAAACATCGCTCCTGTCGCCTTGCCTACTGGGTCCTCAGAGTTCGTTGGTACCTCAGCTATTGCCTCCGGCTATGGATTGACAAGCTCCGGTAAGTCGTTAATTACTAACAAAATAATGATTAAATGTCATTTCCAGCGGCACAGTGGAAGATATCCTAGGTAGTCAAAATATGGTCAGTAATGATTGTTATATTTTTATAACCGCTACTGCTTCTAGTTTATTTATCAATAAGTGAGTTCTAGGAACCTGATGAAACTGATCAAGATATGGTTTATAGGTACTCCTAGGAGTTTGTATATTTTTTATTATAACGCCATCTGTGCGTAAGCATGGGTACTAACTGGTGGCACTCCTGTGTTAACTCGGTGAAACATTTTGAGTGTTGGAATTTTGCCCCGCAATTACCTATAGCAGAATAAATAAATAAAAATGGACGTGCCAATTTGAATTATAATTTAATTTAAAAATAATACAATAATCCTCTTCAAGCTTTTTCGGTAGAATCATAAAGGAGCACAAACGAGCGAACGCTCACTCTATCAAATTCTCTTTGTCTAAACACAGATCAGAAAGACACAGATCATTATTTCGTTGATTTATCATTACGTACTATATCAATAAATAACGCTCTAACTCTTGTCTCTGGTTCTATGTTCCTTTGGCCAAAACAAAATGGATTCAAAAATACAAAAACGAAGATCTAATTTCCAAGCAGAACGAAATGCTTAATCCTACGAACCCGAGTCCACTTATTAACATATTCTGTATTTCCAGGTGGTTCCATCTCATCAAACCAGTTCCTGAGCCACGTCCGCTTGAATGTGATCGCTAACAGCGCTTGCAGCTTCGCTTTCCCATTCGTTGTCCAGCCGTCCAACCTCTGCACCAGCGGTGTCGGTGGTGTTGGTACCTGCAGCGGTGATTCTGGTGGCCCTCTTGTTGCCACCCAGAATGGACGGAACGTCTTGGTAAGTAAACTTTGTCTTTACTACATGATTATATTTTTGAATGCTGTGATCCGCTGTAATCGACGGCTTTATCAAAACAAACGTTGTTTTGTAAAATTATGTAGGCACACTTTTTTGGGGATCACATATACCACTATCCTATTTCGTCTGACAAAGCAGAAAGAGAAAATTTTAAGGTACTTGAGATACCTAACCTTTAACCCGTATTTAATTTTCATTTGTCATGACAAATTTGGTGATTTATTTTAAATAACCACGGAGTAATAAAAAAATTACCAAACATAATAAAACGATGTTTCTAGAACACTTTAGTACCAGCGATTTTTATCAGATTTGGCCATAAAACAACTTACTAAATGTGTAGTGTATATGTTACAGTTAAAACTCGTTTTTCGTTAGAACTCGTTTTCCCTAGTTAAACTAGTTTTTTACTAAATGCCTTTGTGAAAACTAGAGTACCAAGGCAAATCTAGAATTTACCACTGATATAATTGAATATACGACTAAACGCAGACAGACTGACCACCGACAAGACTACTCTTCGCCGACAAGGCTCATCCTTGCGCTATTACTAAATAGCCAAGTAACTGCCAATAACTTGGAAGTAACGCACGTTCGGCTCCCGCGCGGTTGGTCACAATTCTAACCTAACCTATTACCTACGTGATGAGCTTTGTCAGCGAAGAGTCCTATCGGCGAAGAGTCCCATCGAACCAGTTTTAACAAAGGCATTTAGTAAAAACTAGTTCTAACTAGGGAAGACGCGTTCTATCTAAAACTGATCTTAACTATGACATTACATATACATATTATATAACATTACCGTTGTATTCCCCAAAAGGTTAGGTTTCTCCAGTTATGTTTACGTCACATGTAATAGGAGGCGAGCTTATTGTCATCCACCGGGTACAAATCCAGACTCAGAAAGGCTACTGAAACATTCCAGATAGATAAACCCAATAATACTTTGCCAGACCCGGGAATCACGAAACTCAGGACGTCATGCTCGGCTTTAGCGCTTATCAACAGCCAACGAGGCAGTGTATTGATTAAATACGGGCTAAAAGAAACAGCTTAGTTTATTATCACCTACTTCATACCAAACATTAAAACCATTTCGTGCATAATTATTATTCTAAATCTTTCTTTCTTTTTACAGATCGGTGTCACATCTTTCGGCTCTGCTCTGGGCTGCCAAGTCAACCTGCCATCAGTTTTCGCTCGAGTCACCTCCTTCGTTAGCTTCTTCAACCAACACTTATAATTTAATACGAAAATAAACATAACATCTTCAACATTAAAGCATATAGAAAGAGTATATGGATTTTTTATGTTACAGGAGTGGAAATTAGTTTTGGTTTATATATTTTGTATTTTTGACATCGAAGACCAAAAAAGTAAAACTAAGGCCGACACAAGGACGATGTCGAGCTATCGCTGTATAATATCAAGAAAATACAAATTTATTTTATTCCTATTTTCTTTTGTTTTTCTCATGTTTTAATCTTCACAGCATTATCCTACTAATATGTTTGTAACTCAATCACGCAAAAATGGCTGCACGGATTTCGATGACATTTGGCACACAGATAGATTATAGCCTAGATTTATACATAGGATACTTTTTTCCCGGTAGCACGTTCCCGTGGGATAATTTTAGAATTCCACGCGGGCGAAGGCGCCTGCATAAGCTAGTTAAATAATATGCCGTGTGCCTGATGGGATTTTCTATCGGCATAAATGAACTATCATATAAACTATCAAATAAAAAGCCCAAATACTTGAGTAGGTGTCTTGTCTGACAGTGAATTAATTTAAGATTTTCATTAAGTAGATCGACCAAATCATTCTTACAGCTTCGAAAGCAATGTACTTTACCCATGAAAATAAAACCATGTCGTGGAGCATTTGGCCTTTCTTAGCATAATTATGGATCCTTCAAGTGGCCTATAAATAGCAGATTTATGTTAGTAGTTGGTTTTGGATCTTTAACGTATCTGCATAACACATCGAAAACCAACTCAAAATGATGTTAGAAGGTGAACTTAGAAGAACAGCACGAATTAACTTACTATGCAGCTTTACGAGTGGTTGCATTTCTGAGACAAGTCTTAGGCTGACATCTACTAACGTTACTTAGCCGTGCTAAGTTGGCTTTGGCTTAGACATGTTCCCCTTCCCTATCTTGAGCTAGTAGTTTGACAGTTGTGCGACATTGCCTGAAATAACCCTTAGCCAAACTACCTACGTGCTATGTAACGTTTATAGAACTCGGTCTTAATTAACTGTCAAATGCTTATTTTTTTGGGTGGAAAATCTTCAAATAACTTCTCCCTCTCTGGGTGGAGCAGGAGGGCGTGTCAGACTTTTACTGAAACCCACCCGTGTTCCCTCAGTTGTCTGTGTGCCAGGGGCCTCGGTATCTCTTTCGAACAACCCGCACCCCTGGTAGAAAGAACTGTCAAATACTTATTTTTCTATTCTGCAAGAGTCACCAAGTTAAAACCTCAAATTCCAGCATTAGGCCAGGAGGCTCTGAAGATTGATGTATTTGAAAGCGATCAGTACAGAGAAACGGATAATCTGATATGTTTATTAACAAACCGTTGACCTATATGAAAAATTGTTCTGTATTATTTTTGATAAACTACCTACTTGAAGTTGTAGGTACACTCGCCAGCACATCAAGCTATCCCAAACTGTCAATTTTTTTCCAATTGATGAACCTTATTGTTATGTTATGAAGTTGAAAACTATCAAAGAAATTAGACAGATTAGGGTAGCTTGATGTGCTGGCCTCTGTACTTTAGTAGGTACCTACTGATTAAGTAGTGACTCAATTTCGGTCATTTTTAATATCATGATCGTATTAGAGTTGGCTAGCAGATAAACATAAGTACGCTTAAACATTTTTTGCACAGTTACGACACGAACAATAAGAAATCCAAGAGCTATATTCCATAGAACTACCTCGTATTCAGAGCTAGGTACCTAAAACAAATCATGCCAAAGTTTTTTTAAGGATTAGTTCAAATGTTTCAGACTATTGATCTCCTTTATTTAGGTAGGTCCGACTACTTACTACTACGGCTTCGTAGTAAGTTGAAATAACTGGATATATCTCACAACAGTCATGGTTATTAATTTAGAGGACAGTTAAAGATAGAAGTTAAACAGTAAAACATAACGCTAATGGCCAACTAGGAATAATGCCAACATTCTCAAATTAGGCAGAAAGGTTGCTGATATTACTTGAATTAAACATGTTTTTATACACTTTGTGACTCAACAATGGGCCTTATCAGAAGGCTTAAAGTCACTCAAAGGGCAATGGAGAGGGATATGCTTGGAGTTTCCCTACATGATCGAAACAGGAATGAAGAGATCCACAGGAGAACCAAGGCAGCAACCGACATGGCCCGAAGAATTGCCAAACTTAAGTGGCAGTGGGCAAACTTAAGCGGCTCGCAGAACAGATGGCCGATGGGGTCGAAAGGTGCTGAAGTGGCGACCACGGCGACCGCGTACCGGAAGACGTAGAGTGGGAAGGCCTCCCACGAGGTGGACCGATGACCTTGTAGAGGCTGCGCGAATCCGCTGGATGTGGGAAGCACAAGACCGGTCGACGTGGAGGAGCCTGGGGGAGGCCTATGTCCAGCAGTGGACGTCTTTCGGCTGAAATGATGATGATAGAAACACTTTCATCAGTTATTGATAAAACCCTCACGACCCTATAGTATTATGGTTAATCCAGAAGAAATTAGGTAATTTTTGTGTTACTGGGTTATGTTCCAGATGTTCTTTCTAATTCTACACGCAACGTCGGACTTCAAAATATGTATTTCCTTAGAATTAATTGTATAAAGTCATACTCAATTTTGCGTAAAAACCAAATGGATATTACAACTGATTAAGCCAGATTACAAAGTGTCACATATCTACATATTGGATAAGATTAATTTGGTAATTAGGAAATCACAAACAAAGTATTTAGATAAAATTAACGGGTACGTTGGTCTAATATTGCGAAAATAAATATGAAAACTGTAGGTATAGGCCATTTTCGTAAGAAATGTTTGACTATGAATATGTGGTTTTAAGATTAAAGAGACGGTTAATGCTATTTATAATAGACAAGTCGTGTGCTGGGTGAGATTTACCATCGATTTTACAATCCCTTATTCAAGGATGATTTTTGTAAAAAACTTTTTAGTACCCATTTTAGTTATTTAATGCTTTTAGACACAGCAGTTTAGGTTGTGTGTTAACGGTCAGTGAATGAATTTATATAAATGACGCTGGACAGGAGGTGAATACTGCGCTGCTGTCCGCAAAACAAACATGGACTATGGTGATTTTTTTTCTTAAGATTGCCCCACATTAGGAAGTTCTCCTGTATTGTGGGTGCGTTTACAAACATTCAAACTCACATACACAAACAGCCTCGAATAGGTTTTACCAATGTACCTAAAACCTATTCGAAGAATTGTCTTACCTACAGTACATCATCATCATTGTCGTATACATAGTTAGACCAATGTCCAAATATGCAATCGACAATAAGAATCGAAGAAGAATCGAATCGACAATAAGAATTGAAGAAAACAGGAGGTAAATATTATTAAATAATTGTAGGTAAATATTTGCGATTTAAATCATCATTATAATTTTCAAATAGGGCATCAAAACTTTTTGTAGGCCAGAGTTTGATCGCAAAATCACAAATTAGATGCTTACCTGTACATTAATACGTGATGCAAAAACTTTGTAACCCTTTTTTACGAAAATTATACGGATGGAGTGGTATGAAATTTGGCACAGTCAAAGTTTATATGGAGAAGGAATGCAGAAAGCTAATATTTTTATATAATCTTCTTTAATCGGCCGCTCATTACTGAGGATCATGGTCACCAGGCCCCTTTAAGTGGACAATCTGCCTCCATCGACTCCGGTCTGAAGTTGCCATCACCACCTGCTGAAATTTGCTGGAGGGCGAAACTTCTTTTATTTGCTCAGACCATCGTGTTGGCAACCGGCCCCGTGCTCTCTTTCCATTGGTATTGCCAACAATGACCTCCTTCGCATCTCCCCTTCCTTTTATATAATAGTGCATTAGAAATAAACTTAAAATGGTCGAATTTTGACCACTGGGCGACCAAAAGACATCGTTCACAATGAACAAATATTGTTGCTTATTGAAAGAGGCTTAGTACATTGATTCTAAACCTATGGTGACATTTCCGACGTTTGGCTCCCAGACTGGAGCGGGCCGGGGCTGCCTCAAAGCGGCTCCTGCCCAATCTAGGGGGGCCAAACGCCTCCTGCCGGAGGCTAAAGCAGGGGTCGTGCGGGCTATGGCCCTATACGGGACACCGGTGTGGGCGCCTACATTAAGGCGTCAACCAGTACGCCGGTGGAAGGCGGCCCATAGGGTCATGGCCATCCGGATGATCCGGGGATACCGCACGATCTCTGGTGAGGCGGTGGGCCTCCTTGCCGGATTGCCGCCATGGGATCTGGAGGCAAAGGTCCTCGCACACACTTGGGAGTGGCGCGAGGAGGCCAAACGCTGGGGCGCAGCTCCGCTGCCACGGGAAATCACGGCACGGCGGACAGAGCTCCGGCAGGATCTCATGGCGACGTGGAGAGTGCGATTGTCGCAACCCAGTGCTGGGCACGCCTCTTTGAGGAGTGGCTTGAGAGGCGGCATGGCGTCCTCACCTTCCGCCTGACACAGGTCCTCACCGGACATGGCTGTTTCGGGAGGTTCCTGTTTCGGATAGGGCGGGAGGAAACGCCCGGGTGTTTCCGGAGGTCTGTTCGGCTTGGGCGGAGCACCGCTATGTCCTCGTAGAGGTG
Source organism: Polymixis lichenea (assembly GCA_949091785.1). NCBI lineage: Eukaryota > Metazoa > Arthropoda > Insecta > Lepidoptera > Noctuidae > Polymixis > Polymixis lichenea. Next base: position 11,296,317 of record OX420943.1, on the reverse strand, counting down.
ATCGGCGGCAGCGATCTCTCGCGTCCGACCCTGGTCCAGGCCATGGTACGGAGCAAGAGTGAATGGCTAGCAGTCGCCTCCTTCAGCGAAGCAGTTATGCTCGCAAAGAGGGAAGCGGCGCACGTGAGGGTGATGCAGTACATGCGCCGTCACAGCCGTGGCCTTCGCAGGAGACACCCTGGGCGTCGAAAATCCCAGGCTGATTCCCGGCCACCGTAGGCACGGTCTTGTGGACGGCGAGTAATGGGTAGCTCGCTGTCCGGTAAGGACCAAGCCTGGGTCGACGGCGCGTTGTGTTCCACGCGCGCCTCAAAGAGATGTCAGCAGCAACTGATGGGGCCCGTAAGGGCCGATGCCTGCCAGGGCTGCGGGTTGTTCGAAAGAGATATCGCGGCCCCTAGCATACAGGCAACTGAGGGAACACGGGTGGGTTTTAGTCAGTAAAACTCTGACACGCCCTCCCGCTCCACCCAGAACGGAAGAAGTTATTTGATGATTTCCCAACCAAAAAAAAAAAAAAAACCTATGGTGACATCTTAGCACGTGCTTGAAATTATTTCATTTTTATCTGGGTGCTCGGCAGTGCAGCGCCAGGTTCTAAACCACTTTCTTATAAAGTGAATTATGTGAATCAATCAGGTTTCAAAATGTTCAGTCAACTTCTGCAATAATGTTAGTCTTCAAAAGAAAGTAATTAAAATAAAAAAAGGTAGGTATTCGAAAATAAATCATCCCATAACACAAGGAAGCTACTGTTTAATAGACCGACAACAAAAGCCGCCTGGTGGATTTAAGTTTAATTTACGCTTGCAGCGGTCGGTTCGGGGATAGGTGATCATCCATTACGTATACCTTGAAAGCATGTAAAAAGGATTTGGTCCCGGCTGTCGTTCGCAGATCTTAGTAGTGACGGGTAGTCAAAAGTTCAAACATTGTAACAACCAGTCTTACCATGAGGCGATGTTACCCAGTAACTGAGCTGTGGAGGTCAAATAGACAGTCGCTCCTTGTAAAATACGGGTATTCAGCTGCATCCGGCTAGACTGGAAGTCGACCCCAACATATTTGGAAAACTTTGAGCAACTGTGTGAATTTTACTGTTATTACAATATTAATCTTAGTAATATAATTTTCATGGTTTATGATGTTTTTACTATTATTAGAGTTATTTTTAAATTCACTATTTATTGCGTGCAAAGTTTTGATTTACTTGCAGTGATTGGGAACCCAAAATCGTTGTCAGATCCGATGACGTGTGACAAACGGTAGGGAGGTCGATTAGTCACCTGTAGCAGCCTTGTTGAGGTATAACCCTTCGGTTATGTCGGTTATCTGTCTTCCTCAAGACAGTTTTTCCTTCCCAGAGAGTCTTTGTCCCAAAAGTGGGAACGTTTTAGGTTGATTATGCTATGCTTATGATTGTTACTTATGTGAAATGTTTTATTTAACCTGTAAAGTCAAGCGTGTCTTTTAGAAATATCTAAGTGAAACACACACACACACATAGTGTACATTGAAGTTAGTTCTGGTAATACGTTGTTTGCGTTCGAATGATTTCAATCATATCTAGCTGATTAATAGGGTTTTTGTCCCTTAAATTGCTTTTTTTAATCTAGCAAAAAATACATTAACAGTATATTGACTTGAAGCGAAGGTGGCTTTTTCTTTAAATTATTCGGACGTGATTAATTTTACGTAACTCATTGACGTGGTATCTGCATGTACGTTCTGTAATCTGTTAACGATTTTCTATAAATACTAATCTGGTAGATTGAATCGGGACTCAGTCATTTTAAAAACCACAATGAAGGTATTAATTGTATTAGCTTTGGTGACCCTTGCCTACGCGAATGTTGAGCCCTCGATTGAGGGTAACACCGCGTATGGATACATCCAAAACTATGCGATCCCATTGGCTGAGGAGCTCCGCAAAGTCGAGGAACAGATGACCCAAGAAAGGATCGTTGGTGGTAATCCTTCTAACAGTGGTCAATTCCCCTACCAGGTATGATACTATTAATAATGATACAAATTACGTCGATGCCGATGGGCAGAAAATATTTTATTATTTACTATGTCTATGACTGTTGTAGGATCAATACGTGCAATAAATCACTGGAAACTTTTTAATATGATTGGTGCCCATTTTAACCGTTTCATTACTTACGTTCCATAGGCTGGTCTCCTTGCTTCCTACGCTGGTATCTCTGGTACCGGTATCTGTGGAGGTTCCCTTATTAGTGCAAACAGAGTTGCTACCGCTGCTCACTGCTGGTTTGATGGTGTCAACCAAGCCTGGCTCTTCACCGTTGTTCTTGGCTCCACCACTCTCTTCTCTGGCGGTACCAGGTTGGACACCAGCGCTGTTGCTGTACACCCAAGCTGGCAGCCTCTTCTAATCCGTAATGACGTTGCTGTCATCTATCTGGCTACCTCTGTCTCGTTCTCAAGTAAGTTATAAAGGAAAATTATAATAGATAATTTTGTATAAACACTGTCAAATCTCCGTGAATTCCTAAATACATAAATAATACGTGTATATCAACTAATTTTGTTTTGTTAGTAGAAAGTTTTAAAAAGTAAACTTTCTTCTTACTTATATTGATGGTAATTTGTCACGGTTAAATTGTTTTTTACAGATACTATCTCTCCAATTGCTCTGCCCTCTGGAAGCCAACTTCAACAAAATTTCGCCGGTGCTTCCGCTGTAGCATCTGGCTATGGTTTGACCATTGATGGTAAGTCTTACAAACATTTATTATTGCAACTTTTCTGCTTATATAACAAAGCTGTTCTTAAAATATTTTCGTTTTTCCAGGGGGTTCGATTTCATCGAACCAGGTCCTGAGCCACGTTAATTTGAATGTTATCAGCAACAGCGTTTGCTCGTTTGCCTTCCCTCTGATCCTTCAAGATTCAAATATCTGCACCAGCGGTCTTGGTGGTGCCAGCACATGCCAAGGTGACTCTGGTGGTCCACTAGCTGTCACAATTAATGGCTCCCCTGTACTGGTATGTGTATTTTTTATCCTTATTATAAATAACGTAAACCTCAATTTTAGAAAGGGCTTCTTATTGTTATAGTTCGCGTTTTAAAAAAAAATAATGTTCAGCTAAAAACGCAACGGCCAAGCGCTACATCCAAATTGGTCGCAGTAACTCGACTATTTCGTGTTTCTAAGATACCAAAAAGGAAATAATTTGAGACTCACAAAAAGAGTCACATTTATTATATTAGAGTGATATGTTCCAGAATTAATAACGCACCTCAATTAGAATATTTTGTTTAAATCATATTTTTTGTTTAAATCATATTTTTTTTAAATATACTGACGGAGGTACTGAGTATATATAAAACATAGTTTATTTATTGTATTAGTTATACTGATTGTGGGAGAAAATTGGGGTTACATTACAAATCAATGCATCATGGCATGCACACAATTGCACACGTTTATGAGTCTGTACAACTTTTAGTTTATGCGAAACCCGAAACACGTGTCTAGTAGTTTTATGCAAAGAATCTATTTACAAAATTTCAAAACTCTATCATGAAAAATGACAAAGTTATAAGCTTGTTATGTTACCTGGTTATCTACATAAACATGATCATTATGCGGCCCCTGCGCCACCCGCACGTACAGCGTCGTATTGTGCTCATTGATAATAATTAGGCAGTAGGTATCTAACCGTACGGTGATTGTATTGTAATTACCTGGTGATAACATTTTCCATCACCTTTGCAAAACTTTTTTGGGAAAAATATAACATGGAGTAAAAATTATTGGAATTATTTCAGTTACTTATTCTGAACAATTCACGTTTCGCATATACTAAAAATAATGTAGTTTAAAGCACAGTAGATAGTTTTGGTTCATTTTATGAAGTTAACGATTAGTTAACACTTTCCTTATGTGCATTAATTCAGTTAGTTACGTATTTTATATGCCTTCTGGAAATTGAAAACGTAGCAGATATTAACTAACGTTATATTTTTGCAGATTGGTGTCGTATCATTCGGTTCCGCCATCGGCTGCGAGGCCAGTTTCCCTGCGGCGTACGCGCGTGTGACCTCCTACGTAGACTTCTTCAACCAACACCTGTAAAAACTCAATAATAAAGAACGAATATAAATTATAATTTATGATTCCCACAAATATTTTGTCTTAGTTGATTTAGAACCTTGTACCTTGTACGTCGCAAATGATGACGTCAAAAATGTGACGTATTCTGTCAATTGATAAGATTCACGTTTATTGTGATCCATTGAACATACTCATTCCTTAGGATCTACTTTAACATATGGTGATCATTCCATCTTTTAGATTTATCATTTAACGATTTACCATTTTTTTCCATTTAACGTCAGAGTCTGACGTGAGGTCTAATAGATATCCTTATAAATCCCAGGGCAAGATTCACAGATAGACATTACTTTGCTCAGCAAAGTTACCGTCGTATACGAATGTGAACATTATTTGTATGGCATTTATGCGGCATATAGAATTATGAGGAACACGATGTAAAGTTGACTCATCCTCCATATAGAAGGGCCTCCGACCAGACGGGTGATGTGTCTGGTGGGCAGCTGCTCGACGATTGCGGTCAGAACGTTGTATACAGGATAAGTTTTTATCCAGTGCGCAAACTGTAACCATGAACTCAGCATATCATTCTATATCATTTTGACCGCGTAGGTTTTGCACTTTTCTATGAAACAGCTGATTTTTTTTTGTATAACCGACGAAAAGTTTCTACCCTAGAATGATATGCTGAATTCATGTTTACAGTTTGCGCACTGGATAAAAACTTATCCTATATATGGTCCTTTACGCGGTAAACTCTTTTTATACGATGCAGTATTTTTTGTAGTAGTCTTATGTAGATGCCGCCACATCACTCCACTTTGGAGACTGGATTGCGGTAGTTGGCGGAGTCATGTATCTTGCGATGGTTACCAGGACTAGGTAAGGTTCCGAGTTGGAACCAGGCGCGGTCCGAGGGGCGGGGCCGTTGGTCCTAGGGGTTATGACCCCCCAAAGCCGTAAACGTAAACCTTCTTAAAATAGTCATCATCATCATCATCATCATCATTTCAGCCGGAAGCTGTCCACTGCTGGACATAGGCCTCCCCCAATTTGGGAGCGCTTGCCATAATCGCCACGCTTGGCAGACGGGCGGGTTGGCGATCGCAGTACGGTGGTAAAATGTATAGAGAACGCTGCTGCCTATTCTCTAGTAAATCCCTTTGTCGCCTCTTACGACATCCACAGGAAGAGATGGGATGAGATGAGATAGCACCCATATCTTTCTTAAAATAGTAATATTCCGAAAATATAATAAATTTTCTTATTGTATATGTAGTTTTTGTCTGTGACACCGCCCAAAGTCTTTGGCTGCGACCGCGCCTGGTCGGAACAGGGTGCCATAAAATGTATGGTGAGTGGGAACTATCTGCGGTGATCCTCCAGTAAGTCAGGGTGGCGCTGCGTTATGCCTTAGTGAGTCGGATGTGGTACAGTGTCTTGTAGGGCTATGTGCTGGCGTCAACCAGGAATGTACCTGGCCACTCGAAAGCTTGAAGAAGCGATGATGATGACGTCACACAGAAATAGGTTTATGTATATTATATCGGTAGTCGCTGCATTTAAATACTGGTATTCAGCTGACCCCAATATATAAAAGGCTAGGCAAATTAGAACTGTAATTTTCAAGGTTTACCTAACTCACGCACATAAAACGGCTAATAATTTGCCTACTACTTGACTGAAGCACAATTCAGGCGCTTAGAGGTATACGTGTGCCTAGATAATGAATGAAACATGGTTTTTTTTTTGGGTGGGAAATCATCAAATAACTTCTCCCGCTCTGGATGGAGTGGGAGGGCGTGTCAGACTTTTACTGACTAAAACCCACCCGTGTTCCCTCAGTTGCCTGTGTGCCAGGGGCCGCGGTATCTCTTTCGAACAACCCGCACCCCTGGCAGGCATCGGCCCTTGTGGGCCCCACCAGTTGGTGCTGACATCTCTTTGAGGAGCGCGTCGAATACAACGCGCCGTCGACCCGGGCCTGGCCCTTACCGGACAGCGAGTTAACCATTTCTCGCCGTCCGCAAGCCCTTGCCTACGGTGGCCGGGAATCAGCCTGGGATTCCCGATGCCCAGGGGGTCTCCTGCGAAGGCTACGGCCGTGAGGGCGCATCTACTGCATCTCCCTCACGTGCGCCGCCTCCTTGTTTGCGAGCATCACTGCTTCGCTGAAGGAGGTGACGGCTAACCATGCACTCTTGCTCCGTACCATGGCCTGGACCAAGGCCGGACGCGAGAGATTGCCGCCGCCGATCGCCTCCATGATGACACGGCGGTGCTCCGCCCAAGCCGGGCAGACCTCCACCGTATGCTCCACCGTGTCCTTAGGGCGATCTTCGCAGTGGAAACACCCGGGCGTTTCCTCCCACCTTATCCGAAACAGGAACCTCCCGAAACAACCGCGTCCGGTGAGGACCTGTGTCAGGCGGAAGGTGAGGACAATGAAACATGGTTAGACAACATTTTGTTATTCCTTTCAAGCTCATAAATATAATAACATCCGCTATAAACTTACCTTGTTATTATAGTATGTCAAAGGCATTGAGGACAAATAAATACCTACTAGTTGGAGCCAAAAAGGGAATAATGATACTAGTGTTCAAATATTTGGGAATTATTTACATTACATACATATTCAGCCTATAATGTTCCCACTGCTGGGATACATTCCTCCCCTCTGTGAGAGGAAGTCGGCCGTCAGACACCACGCAGGCCCAGTGCGCGTTTAGATGTAACATGTCTTCGAAATGTTGGTTTTAGGATAAGCAGCTAGGTGTCCTCGCGATATTTTCCTTCACCGTTTTGAGAGCAGCGGTGACGAAATAATTTACACTAAGCAAAGCGCCTCTTAGGGTTCAGCCTACGACCTATACTCCTAATTCGCGGCCGATTCCACTGAGCCACCACTGCTGCCATTTTCTGCTTTGGGAAATTGATTAAGTTAAACTAATAGTGTATAATCTGTTATGAACGTATGACCTATCCTATTATAATCCTACTAATATTAAAAAACCCGAAAGTTTGTAAGTATGGATAGATGTGTGGACGTATGGATGTTTCTTACTCTTTCACACAAAAACGGCTAAACGGATTTGAATAAAATTTGGCATACAAGTAGTTTTTAACCTGGAATAACAGATAGGATACTTTTATCTTGGTACTACGTTCCCGTGGGATAGTTTTCGACCTCCACGCGGGCGAAGACGCTGGCAAAAGCTAGTAATATTATAAATGTGAAAGTTTGTGAGTACGGATGTTTGTTACTCTTTCACGCAAAAACTACTGAATGGATTTTAATTAAACTTTACAATAATATAGCTTATACATCAGAATAACACATAGGCTATAATTTATAAAGATATTATGTGAATTGTTCAAAATATAATGATGTAAGTGTCAAGTAAGCAGGGAAAAATTCTGCAATCTGCGAGCTATTCTGGCGTGTGCTGCAATAACCGTTAGAGTTACACGTAGATAATGTTTTATGTAAACGTTTGTCTTAAATAGTCTTACAAAAAACGTTTTCCAAAAAAAAAACACACAAACAGTCGGTTGTTTTTTTTTTATGAATGTTTGAAAAAATGTTTTTATTTTTCACTTTTTAGTTATAGTAGGTACCTACCCCACTAATTCGAAATTTCATCATCCTTGGGGTCAAAACAATGCATATTTATGCGATAGCAGCAATCGCGGTTTATTTACTGTTATTTTTTGAAGAGTTCCGTTGTCTGTCTCCGAAACGCATAATCAGATCTATATTAAATTGAAATGAGACCACACGGGAAGCGCCAGCTTTCAAATAAAATCGGTTAAGAAAGAAAGAATCATCAAAATCGGTTCACCTAGTCGAAAGTTATGAGGTAACAAACATAAAAAAAAAACATACAGTCGAATTGAGAACCTCCTCCTTTTTTTGAAGTCGGTTAAAAAAAACCCGCAACAGCATATATCTATCTTTTGTGTGTAAGCCATTACCGCCAAAATAGTGAACAGTAAATACAATAAAAAATTATAATTTATTTCTAGTGATAGATGTGCGATAGTCGACCTTGGAGAAGAAAATAAGCTACTCGAAGTACTAATCCTGTGCAGACGAAGTCGCAGATACCAGCTAGTATGTTCATTATAATCAAGAATAACACACTAATTAGTCGTTTTCTGTAACCAGTAAATTGTCCGTGAGTTTTTTTGTTCACCGCAGTCAACGCCCACGTTCCAACGGACGTAATAAAATCGCGGCGAAATTTTTCGCACACTGGACCTTCAACGCACTGCTTAGCGCCGAGAGTTCAAAATCGAACACGGTATTTTATCTACGCGCTGAGTCTCACTCTCACTGCACTCTGTTGGATTCTCAATCCTAGGTTCAACAACGAGAGTTGAAAATTCAGTAGGCGATAAAATTCTACCACGATTTTAGTTCGTCCGCGTGGACGTTGATGTAACAGTGGCAATATAATAAATACAAATACAAATACAAAATAGTTTATTTCTTTAACAAAATGTACTACATAGCTAGTGATAGAAGTATCCTTTTAAGCAAATAAATGCCTGTATTAGGACACTCCACTCTTCCGCAACTTAGATTAGCGTAATGTACATACATTCAAAAACAAAAGTTATGCCAGTATTAACTATTCACAATTATATAATTTTATAATTTTAAAGAAGCAAATTAAAAAAAAAAAAGCAAAGAATTACAGAAGACTGATATTGTACATAAGATTATTTAAATGAGTGTGTGTATTTTGTGTAAGTTGTATGTGAGTTGGGTGGGTATGCGCGATATGTGTGTGTGGGGGGGTGTATGTGTGGTGTGTAAGTGTACATGTTGTATGTATATGTGAGTAAGTGTACGCGTGACTGAGTGACTTATGATGTGGTCTGCAGGAGGGCCTCTGTGTCCTCATATGCGAGTGGTTTTATCCATTTAATTATAAGTTTTTTGCATTCATAATGTAGTTTGGTGTATACATATATCTCGTTGTTTATTTTATTATAAAGTTGACACGACCGTTTCTCGTATTGCCTACTACAGAACTTGGTTTTTGTTCGTGGAATCGGTGCTATAATATATTTTCTTCTTTTTGATGAGATAGTGGTATCATAAGGAAGCCATTTGTGTTTTTTCAAAACAGTATAAACTATGTATAGTTTTCTTACCGAAAGTAAATCACTTATCTGGTAAAGTCTTTCGGTGGAATATCTAATCCTTTTGAAAAACATTATTTTTATTAGAGCTCGTTGCACTCGTTCTACCTCAATAAACTTGGGTTTAGCTGCCCCTCCCCAAATAGGGATGCAGTACACCAAGACAGATTGCACCAAAGCGATATATATATCCTTTAATAGGTTTTTAGATGGGTTTCCGGTATTGGTAGCATTTTTTGGAACAATATGTCTCAATGTTTTGAAAATCCAGCTCAATTTCCGGATTCTACTTGTTACCTGCTCAAGGTGAGGGTACCACGATAATCTCTGATCAAGCATGACACCCAAGTACTTAGTTTGTGTGACTATTAATGGTAGGGCACATACAGTTTTTGTTGTCTAAGTCACCACATTCGTGAACTTTGATTATAAGGTCCTCATTTGGTTGAGTGCGATTACATATACTAAAGCATATGTAATTTGTTTTCGAGGTGTTCAATGTCAGCAGATTATTATTTAGCCATTGAGCAAATATATACAAATATAAGATGATAATCAGGGAGGGTATCTTATCTAAAGCTGAGACCTTAAATTTTACATTGGAAGGAGTGAACGTCCTTCAGTATTTGGACGAGTGAAATTATAACATCGGTAGTTAGTTTAGTAGATGCTCGATAGATGGCGCTGTGATAGCTACATCGTATTAAGGTATTATTTTTTGGTTGCTTTATTGAGATGAAAAATATTTCGAAGTTCGTAATAAGCGATGCGAAAGATCATCTCGAAACTGAAAGATACGTAATTTATGTTTATGTATGTCACAATTACATAACTCATGATATTAAGGTTACTATTAGACGATTCTTAACTTTCTGTCTCATTACTTAGGTACACGTTGAAGACACCACGAAAAAATAACCCAACAAAATAGAGCAAGAAAACCACAATACAAAACATAAATACCTAATAATGACTACAAAGCTGCCCACGAACTACAAGGCTGACTACGAAACCGAAATACTGACGAACGGGTCTAAAATTCATAAATTGATGACCATTTAATTCATGTCCTTAAAAAAACCTACCGATTTATCGGTTGTTAATCTGTTTCCAATATCAAATGCACTGAGCATTTGATAAATGAATGAATCAACAGGTAAGCCTTTGTTATGTGGGGAAATCCTCATGTTTATACCTACTTCAGACACTAGCCAGGGGAAGGTGATGACGGCGAGTTCAAACTCAAACCCAAAGTAATGCGAGCAGCATTTTATTGCAAATAAACCAATTACAGGCACTTTTGGTTTGTCAAGGGGTTGGTCAGTCAGAAAAATAAAGCTTGTCGCCCATTCCAAAGCGTAATGTACCTATAGAGAAGAACAGGCAAGAAACTCCACTCACACTCTTTAGTAACAAAATATTGCTAAAAAATTGGTTACATCATTGATGTTAACATTGTATATGTGAGAACAATATATAATTTTTACGTTATAACGGAGGAAACAGCAATGTTCAAACAATAACACTAAATAATAGAAAACGACATAGTTTGTGGGAACTGGAAACTCCACGATAAGGTACTCATCTTATTGAGCAACAATACTTGCAGTTTATCAATATAATCGTTTGTTGAAGATAACCGTTTTATATAAATAAACATCGGGTTAATTACATTGTTTAAAACACGGTGATCTATAAACAGCAGAATGAAGGTCCTATTCGTGCTAGCTCTGGCAATTCTTGCCTACGCCGAAGAAGTAAAAGTTGTGGATAGTCCTGTATATGGCTACATACAGAATTATGCGATTCCATTGGCTGAAAAAATCCGTGAAGCAGAAGAAAGGATGAGCCCTGGAAGGATCGTTGGTGGTAATCCTTCCCAACTTGGTGCCTTCCCTTATCAGGTAAGTGTTCATTGACAACGCATTTAATTATTGAAAAATATTGTCTACTATTTGGACCCTACCTTTTATTTGTTTTTTTCTAAATTGTTAAACAATAACAACACACGAGTGTTTATATTAATTTGTAACATCATTTTTCCGTAGGCTGGTCTACTCGCCCAGTACGCTGGCATTACGGGCACTGGTGTATGTGGAGGTTCCCTCGTCAGCCCTAATAGGGTCATCAACGCTGCCCACTGCTGGTTTGACGGTCAAAACCATGCCTGGATCTTCACCGTTGTCCTTGGTTCCATCACGATCTTCTCTGGCGGTACTAGGGTGCAATCCAGTGCTGTCGCTCTTCACCCCAACTGGTTCCCTCTACTAGCCCGCAATGATGTTGCTGTCATCTACTTGCCTTCTAACGTCGCTTTCTCAGGTTAGTTACTGATTTCGTGCATGTTTTATTAACGATCAAAGGTTCTTATTTGTAATTAGAGTCAGCCGTCCACTGCTACGTAGGATGTGCACGAAGAGGATATCTATGTTTTTGCTTAGCTACGCGACTCCTTTGTTTGCCAGCAACGTATTTGTGTGTAGTGTAGCTGTGGGTCGGAGTAGACGATCAGCCCGCCTACGGTTTCATACAAAGCGAAGCTTAGTCTGCTGTGGAGCGGCACCTTGATGATGGTGGACAATAAAGAGCATTCTATATCCCTACTTCCCTACTAATATTATAAGGGTGAAAGTAACTCTGTCTCTTTGTATGTCTGATAAGCTTTCACGCTTAAACCACTAAACCGATCGTCATGAAATTTGGCAGAGATATAACCTGGGATATGGAAAAGGACATAGGTTACTTTTTACGCGGTAACCGACATCCACGCGGGAGGAGCCGCGGGAAAAAGCTAGTATGATATAAATGGTCAATTCCCAAACGAATTTGTAATGTATCACGAATTTAATTTTACAGACACTATATCTCCCATCGCTCTTCCTTCTGGTTCGCAACTCAGCAACGATTTTGTCGGAGTCAATGCGGTTGCATCTGGTTTCGGTTTAACCGTTGACGGTATGTACACATGCATTATATCTATGAGTAAAATAAGATATTTTTCACAATCTCTCTCTCTCTCTCTATTAATCTCTTGTCTCATTTTACCATTACATATTTTCATCTTATAACTGCTAAACATTTCATTTTTCAGGTGGTTCCATCTCTGCGAACCAGGTCTTGAGCCACGTGACCCTGAATGTTATCAGCAACAGTATTTGCCGTTTGGTCTTTCCCCTGAACCTCCAGCCTTCCAACATCTGCACCAGTGGTCTTGGAGGCACCAGCGTTTGCAGAGGTGACTCTGGCGGTCCACTCGCTATAAACAGTGATGGTGAACCTCTTCTGGTACGTACGGTTTATTCATGTATGTATAATAATATGTATGTGTTCTCCAGATGCCTGTAGTTTCACTCGACTAAGGGAAATTTAACCAGCTAGCTGCTAATTGTAGTACTTGGAGTTTTGTTCCATTTGACCGTGTCATAAAGCTACAGACACCACGTCTATTGATCATATTGTTCGGCAGTGGATGTTAGGATGATGATTTTTTCTTTAACCACTTACATAACACCACGCTTGTACCCCCAAAATGAATAGCTAGTTATGGTAGTAAACTCCCGAAAAGCGAACTCAACAAAGAGCGAGCCTATTTTTTTTAACCACAGCACGAATGCTGGCTCCCAACTCAACTTCACGGTTAGTAGTTGCAATTGCAACCATGAGAACCACGAGGTACATTTTACGTACGTGCGTCAATTACTGCATTTTATACCATTATACATTAACATAAGAGTCCTTTGATGAGCGCCTGTGAAAAGTTAACATACCTATAATATTGATATTATTTTGTACCTATTTAATATTTTTCTTGTCTTTTATACAGATCGGCATCACATCTTTTGGTTCAGGTGTCGGCTGCTCCGTTGGAATGCCGGCTGCCTACGCTCGCGTCACCTCGTTTATGGACTTCTTCAACCAACACATCAATCCTTAAACCACAACACACTGTTGATTAAAAAATATTCAGTAAACGACTGATTTTATTAACCTAGTTTCTTTTTTTCTTTTTACCTTAACAAACCGTTACTTCATGTAATAAATCTTAGGTAAAGTTCTCGTCGTTCTCACTTTCACCAAGTAAACATATAATTTAATTGACGCGTACCGCGTCGGGACGGTGAAAACGCGTTGACACACAGGCCGGGACACAATATTGTTGAGCCTTTTCGTAAAAAATCACGCTAGATGGCATGTTTTACACTTCCCGACGACCCACGCGTCGCAATGTGAGCGACGTATAAAGGATATTTTATAAATTTTACATGATTTCGTAGTTTTTATTACGAAGTTTATCCAGGCGAACAATTTGCTGAACGCCCTGATTGCTCAGAAGCCAGATGTCATATTTGTATACTAGCTGTGCCCGCGACTTCATCAGCGAGCAATAGTTTTTTTAACTATTTTTAAATTAGTTATATTAATGATAAAAATAAATAAAATTTGTACAATAAAAGTAGCCCAAGTTACTCCTTATTACATTAGCTATCTGCCAGTGAAAGTCTCGTCGAATTCGGTCCAGCCTTTTCAGAGATTAGCGGAAAGAAACAGACAGACAGACAAAAATAGTAAAAAAAATATTTTGATATACGAGTATGTACCATGTATTCATCCATAAGCATTTGGTAAAAAGCGGTTATTTTAATATTACAATGATGTTCCGTGATGTTATGTATGAAATGATTTAAGTATAAACCCGCACGCTATATGATTACTGGGAAGACAGCACTTTGGTGACCCCGTTTGAATTTATTTTAGAAAAAAGAATAATCAAAACCGTGGTAAGAAGTCGAATGATTACAAAATCTTTCCCGGCGTCAAATATTTAACATTATAATAAGTATTTAAAGAGGTAACGCTATTAAATAATGATTAGAAATACCTAACCAGTAGCGTTAGGAGCGATTTTTTTTAATAATCGTAATTATTTTACCACCTAGATAAGATGAGTTTGAATTAATTGAATGTAAAATACGTGAATTGAGATAAATTACAATTTCCAGTAGGTACAGTTTGCAGCAGTGTAGCAAAAAACCTTACGCTTGCAGCTACATGATTCTTTTAAGTGTAGCACAATCGTCGTGAGATCATTGGAAGATCCTTTGGAATTAGAAATACTTTTCCCTCTCATAAATTAGTTTCGTCCACCCAAGGAGTAATCCCTGCTGGATGTAACCTATCGTGGTCCACTTGAAAAGTCATAGGTGTAACATCATGCCACTGTTATACTTGTGTAGGTGTACTTCAGTCCCTCATGGACCTCTCGTTTTATCTCCTTTACTCGTCGCAGTTTAAATAAATTATGTTTCCAAAAAACTCATTTCTTCCTACCTATGCAGATTATTTGCAAATTTGCAAACAAGCTGCATATTTTAATTTGGCTGACATAATTTTTTTTTTTTTTTTTTTTTAAACGTTGCCCTACACTAGGAATTTCTCCTGTATTGTGGGTGCGTTTACAAACATTTAAACTCACATACACAAACAGCCAGACCCAGAACAACTACTTGTAGGTCATACAAATATTTGTTCCGTGCGGGAATCGAACCCGCGACACGCAGCACAGCAGCCAATCGCTTAACCACTGCGCCAACCGTGCCGTCAACTAACGTGATCAAGAAGGATATGGCTTAAATTTGCTAGTAGGGTTTCAGTTCTAAACCGAACCCGTCGAAGACTGGGCACGCCACGATTGCGGCGGTAAGTCCCCTTTTTGAGGAGTGGATTGAGAGGCGCCACGGCGTGCTCATCTTCCGCCTGACGTAGGTTCTCACCGGACACGGTTGGGACATCATTGACATCGGCGGGACGATATGCCCGGATGTTTCCACTGCGAAGATCGTCTTGAAGACACGGTGGAGCATACGGTGGAAGTCTGTCCGGCTTGGGCAGAGCACCGCCATGTCCTCGTGGAGGCAATCGGTGGCTGGGATCTCTCGCGTCCGGCCCTGGTCCAGGCCATGGTACGGAGCGAGAGTGCATGGGTAGCCGTCGCCTCCTTCTGCGAATCAGTAATGCTCGCGAAAAGGGAGGTGGTGCACGTGAGAGAGAGGCAGTATATGCGCCTTCACGGCCTTAGTCGCCGCAGGAGACGCCTTGGGCGTTGACAACCCCAGGCTGATTCCCGGCCACCTTAGGCACGGGCTTGCGAACGAATGGGTAGCTCGCTGTCCGGTAAGGACCAAGCCCTGGTCAACATTGGGTAGGTAGGCCGCGTTGTCTTCCACCCGCGCCGCAAAGAGATGTCATCACCAACTGGTGGGGTCCGCAAGGACCAATGCCTGCCAGGGGTGCGGGTTGTTTGAAAGAGATACCGTCGCTGGCACACAGGCAACTGAGAGAACACGAGTGGGTTTTAATCAGTAAAAGTCTGACACGCCCTCCTGCTCCACCCAGAGCGGGAGAAGTTATTTGATGATTTACCATCCTCAATTTCAAAAAAAAATCCGTCGAAGACTTTACTCACTGTTGTTGGTAGATGAATGATGTTCGCCAAGACAAAACTAATCGCTGTTTGCCTATGTTAAATTTAACGGAACTGCTATTCCAGTAAGTGTTTGTTTGTTTGTTTGTTTTGTATCCAGTTTTTTTAAACTCTAATCAAGATTTGAGTATTAGAACATCATTTACTCAAATTTGACAGAAAGCATGCTTAACTCATGCTTAAGGACGTCAGTTGCGTTTCTGAACTAAAAAAAACGTGTTTGACAATACTCAAAGCTTTATCATGGCCTTCGCAGGAGACGCCCTGGGTGTCGGGAATCCCAGGCTGATTCCCGGCCACCGTAGGCACGGGCTTGCGGACGGCGAGTAATGGGTACCTCGCTGTCCGGTAAGGACCAAGCCCGGGTCGACGGCGCGTTGTGTTCCACGCGCGCCTCAAAGAGATGTCAGCAGCAACAGAGGGGCCCGCAAGGGCCGATGCCTGCCGGGGGTGCGGGTTGTTCGAAAGAGATACCGCCGCCCCTGGCACACAGGCAACTGAGGGAACACGGGTGGGTTTTAGTCAGTAAAAGTCTGACACGCCCTCCCGCTCCACCCAGAGCGGGAGAAGTTATTTGATGATTTCCCACCCAGAAAAAAAAAAAAAAAAAACGTCAAGTTAAGCAGTTGAAAGTTGACACACCAATTTCAGCTACTCAAACTGTAATCAGTTTTAGTAACTAGTGATTTTGTAATTGATTTTGATCATAATGAGTGACGATGATACCTACCTGTCGTCTTTGGAGATGCCTCAACGCAGGCAACCACACAGAGAATTGCAAGAGATCGGCCTAACTTCTGCATCACGCTAAGCGACGAACAATTTAAGAGTCGGTTTCGCTTTACGAAGGAGTCGGTTAGGTTTATTTTTAACAAAATAAAGCCTAAACTGACTTGTCGTTTAAAAATACAGTGATATCCATAGTATAAATAGAGGAACAAACACAAATTTGTTGTACCATCAACAAGGCTCAAGAAAATAGTTGGGTCATTCAGATGCTTTTACGCTTTTATAATATACTTTTTTTATTTTTTTTGGGTGGGAAATCATCAAATAACTTCTCCCGCTCTGGGTGGAGCGGGAGGGCGTGTCAGACTTTTACGTTTTTGCAAACTCTTTGACATTTGCTAATTATTATATACACTTTGACAAGAATATTTAGTTTGAGAAGTATAATGTTATTTTTGTTTTAATTATTGTGAATGTGAGGACTATGTGGGTTATATTTTGTTTGTTTTTGTGTTTTTTGTTTTGTGTTTCATCTCTTTCTCAGTTAGTTTTAATATTAATCTGGCAGTTTGAGTATTTATGCGGCCTACTCAAATGTCCTGTCTTTGGTATTGTTCGTCAAATCGTTGAGGTCCTTAATCTCATGCAGTCGGAGGCATCATCTTAAATTTAACAATTACCTTAACCTTTATTGCCTCCGCCTGCATGAGACTGCTTATAGTATTCAGTTTAATAGTCATTCATTTTAAAACAAGTTTATTGTACATAGCCACGTACATACACAGCCACGTACATACATAGCCACGTACGTAAATAGCCACGTACGTACATAGCCACGTAAGTACATAGCCACGTACGTACACAGCCACATACGTACATAGCCACGAAAGTACATGGCCACGTACGTACATAGCCACGTACGTATATAGCCACGTACGTACATAGCCACGTACGTACATAGCCACGTACATACTTAGCCACGTACGTAAATAGCCACGTACGTACATAGCCACGTAAGTACATAGCCACGTACGTACACAGCCACATACGTACATAGCCACGAACGTACATAGCCACGAAAGTACATGGCCACGTACGTACATAGCCACATATGTACATAGCCACATACGTACATAGCCACGTACGTACATAGCCACGTAAGTACATAGCCACGTACGTACACAGCCACATACGTACATAGCCACGTACGTACATAACCACGAACGTAGATAGCCACGTACGTACATAGCCACGTACGTACATAGCCACGTAACGTACATAGCCAGGTACGCACATAGCCACGTACGTACATAGCCATGAACGTACATAGACACGTACGTACATAGCCAAGTACGTACATAGCCACATACGGACATAGCCACGTACGTACACAGCCACATACGTACATAGCCACGTACGTACATGGCCACGTACGTACATAGCCACGTACGTACATGGCCACGTACGTACATAGCCACGTAACGTACATAGCCACAAACGTACATATCCACATAGGTACATAGCCACATACGTACATAGCCACATGCGTACAAGGCCACGTACGTACATAGCCACGTAACGTACATAGCCAGGTACGTACATAGCCAAGTACGTACATAGCCACGTACGTACATAGCCACATACGTACATAGCCAGGTACGTACATAGCCAAGTACATACATAGCCACGTACGTACATAGCCACATACGTACATAGCCAGGTACGTCCATAGCCAAGTACGTACATAGCCACATACGTACATAGCCACATACGTATATGGGTACGTACGTACATAGACACGTACGTACATAGCCACGTAACGTACATAGCCAGGTACGTACATAGCCAAGTACGTACATAGCCACGTACGTACATAGCCACATACGTACATAGCCACGTACGTACATAGCCACGTACGTACATAGCCACGTACGTACATAGCCACGTACGTACATAGCCACGTACATACATAGCCACGTACGTACATAGCCACGTACGTACATAGCCACGTACGTACATAGCCACGTACGTACATAGCCACGTACGTACATAGCCACGTACGTACATGGCCACGTACGTACATAGCCACATAACGTACATAGCCAGGTACGCACATAGCCACGTACGTACATAGCCATGAACCTACATAGACACGTACGTACATAGCCACGTACGTACATAGCCACATACGGACATAGCCACGTACGTACACAGCCACATACGTACATAGCCACGTACGTACACAGCCACATACGTACAAAGCCACATACGCCTATGGGTACGTACGTACATAGACACGTACGTACATAGCCACCTACGAACATAGCCACGTACGTACATAGCCACGTACGTATATGGCCACGTACGTACATAGCCACGTACGTACATAGCCACGTACGTACATAGACACGTACGTACATAGCCACATACGTACATAGCCACGTACGTACATAGTAGCCACATACGTACATAGCCAGGCACGTACATAGCCAAGTACGTACATAGCCACGTACGTGAATAGCCACGTACGTACATAGCCACGTAAGTACATAGCCACGTACGTACACAGCCACATACGTACATAGCCACGTACGTACATAACCACGAACGTAGATAGCCACGTACGTACATAGCCACGTACGTACATAGCCACGTACGTACATAGCCACGTACGTACATGGCCACGTACGTACATAGCCACATAACGTACATAGCCAGGTACGCACATAGCCACGTACGTACATAGCCACGTACGTACATAGACACGTACGTACATAGCCACATACGTACATAGCCACGTACGTACATAGTAGCCACATACGTACATAGCCAGGCACGTACATAGCCAAGTACGTACATAGCCACGTACGTGAATAGCCACGTACGTACATAGCCACGTAAGTACATAGCCACATACGTACACAGCCACATACGTACATAGCCACGTACGTACATAACCACGAACGTAGATAGCCACGTACGTACATAGCCACGTACGTACATAGCCACGTACGTACATAGCCACGTACGTACATGGCCACGTACGTACATAGCCACATAACGTACATAGCCAGGTACGCACATAGCCACGTACGTACATAGCCATGAACGTACATAGACACGTACGTACATAGCCACGTACGTACATAGCCACATACGGACATAGCCACGTACGTACACAGCCACATACGTACATAGCCACGTACGTACACAGCCACATACGTACAAAGCCACATACGCCTATGGGTACGTACGTACATAGACACGTACGTACATAGCCACCTACGAACATAGCCACGTACGTACATAGCCACGTACGTATATGGCCACGTACGTACATAGCCACGTACGTACATAGCCACGTACGTACATAGCCACGTACGTACACAGCCACATACGTACAAAGCCACATACGCCTATGGGTACGTACGTACATAGACACGTACGTACATAGCCACCTACGAACATAGCCACGTACGTACATAGCCACGTACGTATATGGCCACGTACGTACATAGCCACGTACGTACATAGCCACATACGTACATAGCCAGGTACGTACATAGCCAAGTACGTACATAGCCACATACGTACATAGCCACATACGTACATAGCCACGTACGTACATAGCCACGTACGTACATAGACACGTACGTACATAGCCACATACGTACATAGCCACGTACGTACATAGTAGCCACATACGTACATAGCCAGGTACGTACATAGCCAAGTACGTACATAGCCATGAACGTACATAGACACGTACGTACATAGCCACGTACGTACATAGCCACATACGGACATAGCCACGTACGTACACAGCCACATACGTACATAGCCACGTACGTACATAGCCACGTACGTACATAGCCACATACGGACATAGCCACGTACGTACACAGCCACATACGTACATAGCCACGTACGTACATGGCCACGTACGTACATAGCCACGTACGTACATGGCCACGTACGTACATAGCCACGTACGTACATGGCCACGTACGTACATAACCACGTAACGTACATAGCCATGAACGTACATAGACACGTACGTATATAGCCACAAACGTACATATCCACATAGGTACATAGCCACATGCGTGCAAGGCCACGTACGTACATAGCCACGTAACGTACATAGCCATGAACGTACATAGACACGTACGTACATAGCCACAAACGTACATATCCACATAGGTACATAGCCACATACGTACATAGCCACATGCGTACATGGCCACGTACGTACATAGCCACGTATGTACATAGCCACATACGTATATAGACACATACGTACATAGCCACATACGTACATGGGCACGTACGTACATAGTAGCCACATAAGTACATAGGCACGTACGTACATAGCCACGTACGTACATGGCCACGTACGTACATAGCCACGTAACGTACATAGCCAGGTACGTACATAGCCAAGTTCGTACATAGGCACGTACGTACATAGCCACATACGTGCATAGCCAGGTACGTACATAGCCAAGTACGTACATAGCCACGTACGTATATGGGCACGTACGTACTCAACGGCGGGACTGCATTTCTCCCATGTTGCAGCTACTAATAGCACTTAGGTTTTACGCAACTGGTAGCTTTCAAGCTGTTGTAGGAGACACCGTGAATGTTAGCAAGGTTACGGGTGTGCCGCGTGGTAGATAGGGTGACTAGTGCGATAGCATTATTAAGACCAATATGTTCGTATGCCCACTGCACAGAAGAGACCATCAGTGGCGGCGCGATTTTTTTACATAGCTGGATTCCGTAGAGTCCACACACGACGTGGCATGTGACGTGGCGTGGCGTGGTGCTGTAGACTGCACACATGTAAAAATAAATTCACCAGGAGGGAGCAGAGCTGAATAGGAACAGAAACGGTTTTTTTTTTTCAATAAATGTCCAAGCCATCTGTGATGCCAATTTACAAATAACTAGTGTCATTGCACGTTGGCCAGGCTCCGTGCACGACACTACTATTTGGAATGACTCACCACTTTCAGCTCAATTTGAAGCTGGCAGATTTGGGTCATACCTTATTCTGGGGAATAGTGGGTACCCATGCCTTAGGTATCTCATGACACCCTTTTTGAACCCTACCTCTCCATCCCAAGAAGCCTATAACAGAGCCCAAATCGCATCACGAAACCCAATTGAAAGGTGTTTTGGTGTTCTTAAAAGAAGATTTCCATGCCTACATTCAGGAATGCAACTAAAACTTCCAAAAGTATTGAAGGTGATTGTGGCGTGTGTTGTTCTTCATAATATGACTCTTCGTCTTGATGACTACATCGTGGAGTATGATGAACATGAACAAGAAGAAAATGATGAACTATTACCTCAAGTATCAAATAATCAAAATTTTGCTGTCAGTACATCCATGGTACAAAATTATTTTAACCAATAAAAGTGTAAATATGTACTACAATAAAAAATATGTAGGCATTGTATTATTTTTAATTATCCTAATTTATGAATTATATACAAAATCACAGATTTGTAGGTATTTACAATAATTATGGTAACTTAAAAGAAATTTTACACAAGTAGAGTTGTATGTAGCAATCACTTACATTTTTATCATAAACTAGCTTTTGCCAGCGGCTTCGCCCGCGTGGGTGTCGAAAATTATCCCACGGGAACGTAATATCTGGACAAAAAGACTGATCCTATTTGATAATCCCGGTTACAAATCTATCTGTTTGCCATATTTCGTCCAAATCCGTTCAGCCATTTTTGCGTGATTGAGTTAAAATTATATTATGATAAACATGTTCCGTGTGGTGCCGGACGTAAAGAATAACACCATCCCTTTTCTTCCCGTGGGTGTCGTAGAAGGCGACTAGGGACTTACTACAGAATGAGCAGCAGCGTTGTCTATTCATTTGACCACCATACTGCGATCGCCAACCCGTCTGCCAAGCGTGGCGATTATGGAAAATCCTCCACTTTTGGGGGAGGCTTATGTCCAGCAGTGGACGTCTTTCGGCTGATATGATGATGATGAAACATTATAGGTTATTATGTACTTACTTTGTTATTATTGAAAAATGATTGTATCTCTCCTCTAGAGTATAGATTGGCGATCTCTTTTTCTTATCGTTATCCATTTTTAGTAGTTTAAGTGAAAATACTAACAGGATTCCAATAAAACTTGTGTTTATTTACTTACAGTTTGACATTCACGATTCGGTTCTAACAAACACGTCAAATATTGAATTGCTAAAATATGCATTAGCAACTCATAAATTTGTTGAAAATAATGCCGCTATTTAAAATTATTTTACTTTTTAAGTCTGTTTTAAATTTTATAACAATAAAATGATTTGATATTTGAGTTTTTGAAAAGTACCGGTTTTTGTATGTAAATTGGAACGTGTTAGCTTTGATCAGGAATCCTTTAGTAAATGATCAGTTGACTATGGTTTGACGTAATTCAATTTAAACTTGTGAAACGCAAAATACTTAAGCACATACTTATGTATTTGAGAATACTCAGTTGAGATTTGCTACTTTTCTCAAATCAGAAACCGGGTGTCAATTCAGAAACGAAATAATGTTTAAGTTATACTTTAGTACAGATTAGGACGTTCTCAAATTCAAATTCTCAATTCAGAAACCGGGTATGAGAAAGTTACGAACTTTGGGTTTTGGATCAACACGCATCATTCTTGGGGTCCCCAGCTGCAGGACGTATGTTGCAAAAATTTCCTTCTGCCAAGTCCCTGAGACGATTTCGGAACTTTGTTCCAACAGCGTTTGCACAGTCTACTTCATTTTCTACCTTTGACTACGCCGATGTCAGTTATCTCTAAGGCACAACTCGAACTATGTAGATAGACTTGAGCGACTTCAAAATTTTATTATTCAATTTATATTTAGCTTGCGCAAATATGATCACATTTCTAAATTTCGTACAAGGCTCCAGTGGCTTCCCATACGTCTTCGCGGGAATTCTCAAATCATGTTTCAGCTCTACAGTATTCCGTTCAATCAAACCTCTTATCATATCTGAAATTATTTGCTGGTTACTTAAATGATTGATACCGATATTTTTAGATAAATTATTAAGATAGTATTAGATAGGATTACTAACGTTGAACAGAAAAACACTGGTTTTGATTATCCTAAAGAAATTATAACTTACTTCAAGAAGATGTGAGTATGAATATGGCCATAATTATTTGATTTCATTTCAAGAAAAATGTTGCCAGGCGACAGGTTTTTCCCCTGAATCCTGGGCAGCGTTCTTTGTGCCAGGATTTTCAGTGAACATACCTTAAAGTTGTTCGCCCGAAAGTGATAGGTAGTCATGGGGAAACGGTGTTTAGTTCAGCCTAAGACCAAGACTGAGATGGGCATGGCGTTGAGAGGTCGTTGACAAATTAACTTCTTCGTATTCAACCATTATTATCCTCTAATTGCGTGTTGCAAGATTTGTGTGACGTCAGGTCTTTGATACGTAGTTCGCATGTGGCGTTGTAGAGGCCGCCACACCACTCCACTCATCCTCCACAGAAAAGAGAGAATCCTCTGACCAGTCGGGTGTTGTGTCTGGTGGGTAACTGCCCGAGACGGTTGATTTTTTATGGGAATGACATCTCGCACTTCAACCCATGGTTGTCGTCTGCTTAACTGGACTTACCTGTGATAATCCTAATAAATAAAGAGTACCAGCCAGGGCTTAAAATAACTTAAAACTATAGTGACTGCTCGCTAAGGGCACCAACCTGTGGGGTACGGACCTCGGCTTAGGGCATCGCTGGTAGAGGGCAGCAAGGGACAAACTGAATTGGATTGAATATTATTAGGGGACGTACTACTACAAGCTCAGCGGTGTGGGCTGGCTTAAGTAAAGGACGAGACGGACGTTGAACGGAACATTGCGACGGACCTTGGCGGCGAGGACGGAAGGACGACGATTTCTAACGGTGTACCCTGAGGGTGCTGGTAAACTTACTACTCTCCTGGAAGAGAGTTGTAGCGTCGTTAGGAATGGTAAGAGTATGCCTCGGTCGGCGAATCTTACTAATAAGGGAGGGAGTGTAGCGGCTGCCGCAATGAAGGGATTGGGATGCTTCACAGCTAAGACAAAGAAACGCTTTGAGAGGCATTTCATGAATTGCTGGATAGTGGGCATTCTGAGATCCAGATGGAGATTCTCGTTTCGGACATACAAAGGGGCTTTCGTAACCTTTCTTAGGAAACGGTTTTGGAGGGTCTGCATCCTATGGATGTGATGGGGCTTAGCGTGTGCGAAGATGACGCACGCATAAGTCATGATAGAGCGTATTACCGCAGTGTAGATACGCAATTTGCTCCTAAAGGACAATTTGCTACGGGCGATCAGTACTAAGTGGAGCCAGCCTATCGAGAGCGTAAGCGGCGCGAGAACGAGTCGTCTTTATATGCTCCCTGAAGGTAAGTTGATGGTCGAGGATCACTCCTAAGTACTTGGCTTACTTCTGTCAAGGGATCGGCTTATTGTACACAGTGATCGGACTGGGTGTGCTCGACGGTTGATGTCGTGATGTTGTATGTACACCAGTCACACGGTAAACTCTAATTGCACGATGCTGTATTTTTGTGACGTCAGGTCTTTGCTGCGTAGTTCGCGTGTGGCGTTGTAGATACCGCTACAATAGCAGGATTTCCCCTAATCCTATTGACCAAGACTCAGGTTCCAAGTCACACGCGGCGTACTCTCCGAGTGTCAGCTAAACTCGGAGTACATTTAGAACTACTTTACCAATTCGAAATTAGGAACAATTATAACAAAAATACTTTTAATGGTTTTTACCATGTAACTTTCGGGTTTTACATTAAATGATAAGATTGGTCCTAATCTATTGCTTCTACTGACTCTAATTTAATGTGTGTAAAACCAGTTTTAATCTTTTATAATTATATGATAATGAAATATTGGGGGGAACCATGATCATTATCTAACTTTTTGGGATATAAATATCTAATTTGAAGAAGCGATTGCATATACTCGTTGGTGTTCCTTAGTACCAGTAACATGAAGTTCTTGGCTGTGACTCTATTGGCTCTGGTGGTGGCTGCCTCCGCAAGGAACGTCAATCTCGAGAATGTAATCGAACTTGAAGACAACACTGCGTACGGATACCTCAGTAAAGTTGGTGCTCCTTTGGCTGAGAAGATCCGCCAAGCGGAGGAAGAAGCCGACCAAAATCCATCCAGAATCGTTGGTGGCTCTGCAGCTTGGCTCGGCCAATTCCCTTACCAGGTCTTTAGCGTTTATTAATTAGCTATGTGTTAAATCTAAAAACATATTAACTAAATTTGTTTTCATAACGCTGTTAAAATATTTCTTTACAGACTGGTCTTATCACTGAATTTAACGGCGGTCAGGGTGCCTGTGGGGGATCTTTGCTCAACTCAAGGAGAGTACTCACCGCGGCTCACTGCTGGTTTGATGGTTTGAACCAGGGCAGGAGAGTTACGGTCGTCCTCGGCTCAATCCTTCTGTTCAGTGGCGGTACTAGGGTGGCTTCCTCTGACGTCGTTATGCACGCAAGCTGGACCCCTTCCTTAATTCGTAATGACATTGCTATGATTAACTTGCCTTCTGCCGTTGGTTTCTCAAGTAAGTATTAATCCTTCTTCTGTTGGTTTTGCTGGTAGAATAAAACTCAAAATTATCTAATTAAATTTTTTTTTTAATAGACAACATCGCTCCCGTTGCGCTTCCCTCTGGTAATGAGCTCACCAACCAATTCGACGGTGCTACCGCTATTGCATCTGGCTTCGGTCGCACCAGGGACGGTAAGAAACATTTTAGCATTTTTCGTATAATATGAGAAGATATTTTTTACAAATCGATGATAATTCACATGTCGGATTCCATCTCGGCAGCAATTTAAATTATAGTTTGTGGTTATGTCCCATTACTTTAAATCTGTACTTATGGATGTTCTATTTTTCCAGGCGAAGACCTCAGCGTGAACCAGTTCCTGAGCCACGTCACTTTACCTGTCATCACGAACTCTGTGTGCAGGCAGGCT
Organism: Polymixis lichenea; assembly: GCA_949091785.1. Classification (NCBI taxonomy): domain Eukaryota; kingdom Metazoa; phylum Arthropoda; class Insecta; order Lepidoptera; family Noctuidae; genus Polymixis; species Polymixis lichenea. The sequence goes on along the minus strand of OX420943.1, from coordinate 11,269,822 downwards.
ACAATCCTTTTCCAGATCCTTATCCAGGCCTCAAATATTTGCACCAGCGGCGCTGGCGGCAGAGGCACCTGCCAGGGTGATTCTGGTGGTCCTCTCGTCGTTAACAGTAATGGCAGACCTGTCTTGGTAAGTGGATCATGTTTATTTTCATTAAAACCTTAGTGTCTTTTTTCTCGTGTAACGCTTTCGCTTTGGATAACAGATTTTTTAGGTGTGTTGACTTTTTTAACTTTATTTTTGTTAACAGATTGGTGTGACCTCTTTCGGAACTGGCCGTGGCTGCGCCGTTGGTGACCCTGCTGCCTACGCTAGAGTAACCTCATACATTAGCTGGATTAACCAACGTCTCTGAATACTGTGAATCTCCACGTGATGTAAAAATATAAATTTGAATAAAAATATCAGAAACATTTCCTTTTTTCACACTGTATAAGATTAACACCTATCAATAAGATCGATTGGTGATATAACAGATGTCCGTGACAAAAACCTTGAGAAAGCCGTGTAAGTTAAATAAAGCATGGTTCTAGACTTAGGGCTCCCCTACTATTCCTTGACGATATTGTCGACATAAGGGTTCAGACTACGCAGTAATTGACCAACGCCTGAGTGCCAGCCATTGCTGCAGGACTATGTTGCATAAAAGAATTGGATGATTCAACGAATCTACCTAAAGGTGTATTTGGACTTTTAATTGTATTAAGCAACTTTACAATTAGAGTGTCACCAGTTTCTGCCAAAAAAAAGTGGTGAAAATTAAAAAATATGAAGTTGACGAACTATGTTAACTATGTTATGCTTAAGTGAGGCATTATTAAATGGGTGCGTCTCATATCATAATTATAAAGTTATTTGGTATATTTTCATTTCAATAACGTTCACTAGATATAATAAACGTGAGTTATACCAACTGTTGATATAATTTCTGTAGATACAACATTTTTATGCTATATAACTTATTTCGTATAACGTTATTGGATAAAACGTTTATTTGATCGAAAATCATTAGGCCTATCATTTAAAATATATAATATTGCGATTCATTTGATTGAGCGTGCTGCGGGACGGCGTGACAGAAACGAAACGCAGCAAAACCGACTCCATGTAGTCTTGTCTGCCCTACCCTCAGAGTGTTATTTAAAATCGCGTAGGCGCGGAGGGACGACGCGGCCCGTGAGCTGAGGAGCAGGTGGTCTCAACACTCGCCACCGCGGCTGAGGCTGGCTAGCAAGCCAAAGCCACAGTGGTGAGCGTGAAACGCATCTGCAACGATAAGCTCGCATGGGACCGCCGGAGACTTGCAGCCCCGGAGTCGTGACAGAAACCATGCTTGCACCATGTTGCATGCTTGCATGCTGCATATATGGTGTATGCTTGTTTGCATGTTTTTTACAGAAAAATAAAAATCACATATCCTAATGTGTATATCTGAAATTTTGCTTTGTGTTTTTTACTGGGCGTTTTATCATATTAGACTATCGGCCAGTTTCTTCATCAAAAGTAACAGCCAAAGTAACGTCATAAAGTCAGAGTAACGGTTAATTTTGTTTTTTCACAAGTTTAGCTCTATACATTTATGTTCGCTTAATTGGACAAAATGTACGGAACAGCTGATTTTTTCTTTATATTTTGGTGTCCACTCCATATTAAAAGTTGTATATTTCCATGAGTACATACCACAACTCTATAAAGTATATCGGTCGTTCCCCATACTGTAACATCGTTATATATAATGTCTTACTGGCTCCGACTCCATAAGATTGCGTATGTGCTTTCATTTAGTTTAATAGTCGAAAATCTAGACACACGGCAGCGTCCCTAGCCAAGTAAAAAAAAGGAACTGGCAACGCGCCGTGTGTATATTACACGAACCATTTCGAGCTACTTTTGACCCCTTCACAGCTCGTAAACTATTTAATCTACATATGGCACATTTATTAAAGCCCCCTAGCTTGAAAAGAATTTAAAATTTCATTAATTTAGCTCAAACGGTTTATTGATATATTAACGTTTAAAAACCGGCATTTTTATGACTCACTGACTCACTCATCAAAAACCTAACCCAATTTTAGATGCCCTAGAAACTTCATATTTGGTATCAAGGTGGACTATTATGCATATACAAAGGAAAACATCTGAAAATTGAAAATTGATGATAATTAGTATCAACAAAGTAATAATAACGTCTAGTATGAAAGTTAGGTCACAGATTAGATAAAAGTGGATTAATAGTAATAATTTCTTTACAAAAAGTAATAAAATCTCAACAAAAACGTAAGTGTAAAATGAGAGCCAAGTTCAATAATGAAGAATGCGTCGTTCTCGACTTCCCCGATAAAAGAATCGAGATCTATACGGGTGCCAAGTTCTGTTTCACTCAGGGTGTAATTCAAGCCCAAGATTTGATTTGGCTATTTTTTACCAACAAACCGAATAATTATGACAACCTAATAGTATACGTTCAGTATAAAAGGAAGTACACTTATTTACAAACTTAAAATAGCCTGTACGTAGGCCACCAGGCGCCAGACGCCAGGCAGGACGCCAGGCAGGACGCCAGGAGTGATTTTGTGAAATAATTTAAAATGTTTCTGTAACACAATCTCAAAAACCTACCATTATACTAAAAGGGAAATTCCCATCAGCCACATAAAAAATGTTTGAAATGAACAACAATGAAATATACCTACGCCAAATTTCACTACAAATCGTAGGGAACTCACAATTTCAATCATTCTAAATAATCATTTCAAAAATCTAGGTAGAAGCCAGTTCCAAACAGTTTTTCTAAAATATATATTAAGTCAAGCCGTCAAAAGCCGAGTCATCGTTTAGGCCCTCCTAAACGATGACGTCCGTCCAATAAAGTCCGTATTCAATAGGTAACGTTGCAACGTTGTAACGTGTGTACTTAAAAAATAGCCACAGTCGTCGTTAAATATCCTAAAAAGCAATATGTGTGTAACTCAAGTCGTAAACGGAAAACCATGAATCAATCAATTCAAGTAAACAATCGAAAGAGTGAAATGCAGAAATGTCAAACTGTTAGTAAGGTAAAGGACATGAGATGCATACAGCCTACGATACGTTTCCTATTTTGAACATAATTTAATTCTAATATCGTCGTTCATATATTATTTGAATTAGATTTACGGTAATAGGTCAAATTATATCAAGTTAATGATAACTGTGCAATAATTCTATAAAATAGTTAGTTATGGATTCTTTAACGATTCCTGTAAACAGCTGAATGTCGATTACTCGTGTCAAATAGACACTGACCTCCATAAAAATTAAGAACAAATTATACGAATATCAAGTTAATTATTCTAATTAAGGTTATATTCATTAGGTTCATTAGGTATATACATATTTTATTCTAAATAGAATTAAGGCCTATTAGTAGCTTCTGTCCCTTTCAGGCAGTTTTTAGGCATTCCCCTTTCGGTAAAGACGATTGTCGATGATCGGATAGATTATGATTGCGAGTATATAACGAAAAAACCCAAGTAAGTACAAGTCACCAAATCATAATTGGGAATTCCTTATTACACACTACCTAACACTAAAATTTTGGAATTCGCCAATCGAGTTATTTATAGAAATGGCATTTTGGCAAAATATCGAGTTATTTATACATAGTTTTAGATTCACACAAGCCGAAATCGCCCGACGCAAATTCAGCGTGTTTACTTACGACTGCAATGCATTTAAAATTAAAAGGCAATATGTATTACCATATCATAAGGTTTGTCGAAGCGTAACAATCTGTCCAAGCATAAAAATCGGCCGGAACATGGAACATGTTCGCATTTTGTACCAACATTATGAAATTTGCATCTAAAGCACAAAATCTTTAGCATTAGCAACAACAAGTGACTATTGTTCCCTTAAATAAATAAGTTGCAAATCAAAAAGGTATTTCTTATTATGAATTAGATTAATTAATGCACTTTATGACACTAGACTCAGGGGTTTCATATTATTCGATGTTTTAAGTGAAAATTCGGTACTATAACAGCAGGCAAAATATTGATGAACTATAAAAATAAATAGAGATTATAAAAACTCAGAACATATTTTTCTATATAGATCTAACGTTTTCGTCAATCAATCAGATAAATCTCCTTGGAAACCACATATAATAAGAGTAACATAACACTTCATGTTATAATATTAAGAGCAGATTTTTCAATAGTTACTTAACTTTTATATGAAGAATGTTTATTCTTTAGATAAAAGTTATGTAACTATTGAAAAATCGCTCCCGCTCCTGACCGTTTGCCATATTTTCCATACAACAACTATCAAACCGACATATTTGTCCCCAAATAAAAGTTAAATGACGATAAAAATCTGCCCTAAAAGACATAAAAGTATAACGAATCGTAATGTTGTGTAAAAGAGATGAGTTGTTAATTTCCGTTCGTTAATTTAACTCCAAGTTAACAAACTCAAGTGCAAGTGGACCTAAATCATAAAAAAATTGGGTATTTACCCTGCCAGTCCTGATAATTTTCTTAATCCACTGATTGATGAAAAGTTAATTTGATTCATAATCGGAGCATTATTTATCTGACAAAGTATATAAATACCATACTGTTGCAGCCTAATTATAACATTCATTTCTTAGACCTGGCAACATGAAGTTCTTGGCTGTGACTCTTTTGGCTTTGGTAGCAGTCATCTCCGCAAGGAATGTCAACCTTGAGGATGTAATCGATCTTGAAGATATCACCGCTTACGATTATCACCGAAAAGTGGGTGGACCTTTGGCCGAAGAGATCCGCGAAGCAGAGACGGAAGCTGACCGGAACCCATCTAGAATCGTCGGTGGTTCTAATGCCAATCTTGGTCAATTTCCTTTCCAGGTCATTACTATTTTTTTTATAAGCACTGGTACCATCGCAATATTCTGAATGTATCTTTAGTAAAACAGCTTTCATCATTACTTCACAGGCAGGACTCATCATTGATATGCCAAGCTGGCAGAGTGTTTGCGGTGGTACTTTGCTCAACTCATGGAGAGTACTAACCGCCGCTCACTGCTGGTTTGATGGTAATAACCAGGGTAGATGGTTGACAGTTATCCTTGGTTCAGTCCGTCTGTTCAGTGGTGGTACCAGGTTGGGTACCTCTAACGTCATCCTACATGGAAGCTGGAGCCCTGCTCTTACCCGTAATGACATTGCGATGATCAACTTACCTTCGTCTATTGGAACTTCAAGTAAGTTACTCAAATCATAAAATAAACTTTTTAGAACGATGTTCCTTACCGCGGCTTGCTGTAGTAGTTAACTGGTAAAAATCGTACAGTAAGGTAAAAGCGTTATGTCCCCACCATGTGGCTTTCTTTCTATAGCTGTCTCTTTTTATATAAACGAGTGTGTGCGTACGTGTATTGCTTAAGGAACTTCTTTTCTGACGGGGGTCCCCCTACCGCAAAGGTTTTCTTTAAATCTGAAATCTCGTCACTAATATCAAGACCGTTTTGCTCCATAACTAACAATATTTTTATCAACAGACAACATCGCACCCATCGCGTTGCCTTCTGGTAATGAACTCAACAACCAATTCAACGGTGTTACAGCTACTGCATCTGGCTTCGGTCGCACCACCGATGGTAAGAACAGTGAAATCATGTAAATTTTCTTATTTTATTGTTTTGGGGCTGTTTAATTAATTTGTATCTGCATTGATTTCAGACGGAAATGTCAGTGAAACTTTGAGACACGTCAACTTACCCGTCATCACCAACGCTGTGTGCCGCCAATACTCTACCGTTTTCAATGTGTTCGTCGTGGATTCTAACATTTGCGTGAGCGGCGCCGGGCCAAGAAGTACCTGCCGCGGTGACTCCGGTGGCCCTCTCGTAGTCAACAGTAACAACAGGCGTATCTTGGTAAATTATTTTTATACTACTTAGGTGCCTGTTGCATAATATGTAATCTAGACCATAGCATTTGACTTTATAATTTTAATCTTAACCTTTTCTTACTTTCTAACAGATCGGTGTGACCTCCTTTGGATCTAACCGCGGGTGCCAAGCTGGTTCTCCTGCTGTCTTCGCAAGAGTTACATCTTTCATGAGCTGGATTAACTCACGTCTCTGAAAACTTCTAAATCTAACTTACTTAGCGAAAAAGTGTGATATATTGAAAACCTTGAGTCCTTTAAAATTAAAAATTTAAATTGAAAAGAAATAACACGACTTTTATTCAGATTTCCAACAAATAATTTCGTTTCTTTTTTTTTTTTTTTTAATTTATTTATTTAATCCAATGTGTTACAGTGTTATTTTTATACATCACCTGCCAAACTGCAAAGCAATTTGTCGGCAGTAGGTTCTCGTGGATTTATCACGAGTTTTTGTTGGGTTAAACATAAAAACTAAATCCAAGTCAAAACCAGGACTAAAACTAAAACTAAAACCATGGCCCTGCTGGCAAGCACTCCACATGTGAATATAGAGTAGTTACCCACACAACCCTGGGTTCCACAACTACAGCTATTACACTCAGCGGCATCAGCCAACGAACGTCACGAGACCATCCCATAATACCTACTCAGTATTGTTAAGCAAACTTCGTACCCACGACATTAGCCGACTGAGGCCGCTGAGGACCGCAATAACTATGGACACATTGACATGTAATGTTTCCTTAGAACACTTTTAAGGTGGTTTTTACTTTTGACACGATCGATCATTCCCTCAGGTAATTCATTGATTAATGTAGGTGTGATCCATCGTCTCGTACGCTTACCATAATAATTATTTACATTTGGCACCTGTAGCTTCTTTTTCTTTGCAAGTCGGGTTGGGTAGTTATGTACCTTTTCTTTTTTATATTTGTTACTGTTATGTTGTTCAAGAATCATTGTCATTTTTAACTTCATGTCAACTGGTAGAATATTGCACTTCTTAAACAATTTTTCATATTCCTTGTTCAAGCTTTGTTTAGTTCTTTTACTCACTAACATTTTTAGAAGTCGCGTTTGTAGTATTTTAATTTTGTCTAAATTTGTTTTAAAAGTATGTCCATAACCACACAACCCATAACTGATAATCGCATCGGCAAGTGCATAGTACAGTGCATACAATAGTCCTCTCTTGACGACAGGCTTCAGGGTATACAATTTACCCAGAACTGACCGAACTTTATTACAAACAGTGTCTATGTGTACGTTCCATGCAAATTTAGTATCAATGGTCAACCCTAAGTACTTGTAAGTTTTTACCTGCTCCAAGTTAATACATTGACAGCTTGATTTTCCATTGTGAAGACATTCATAACTGTGACCTTTGATACTTAAGTTAATGTTTTTGTTACTTGAATATGGAGAATGTATTGGCATGCACTTAGTTTTGCTTACATTAATTATTATGCCGTTATCGTGCGCCCATTTAGTTATATTATCCAAGTCGTCTTGTATTGCTCCTTGTATGGAGTTTTGGCCGTTACCGCTGAATAGGAGACATGTATCGTCAGCGTACATGTAAGCTTTACATTTTTTTATAACATTACACATACTATTAACGTGAATAATATAACCAACAGGCCCATATACAGATCCGGTAGGAACACCATATTTGACAACACCCTCTATACTTTCCGCATTAGCAACCCGAACTTTGATCGTTCGTAGCTCTAGATACTGGCCAAACCATCTATTGATTGGTCCACTTATCCCGCACTCATCCATGGCCTGCAACAAGCCATCGTGATCCAGGGTATCGAAGGCTTTTTTGAAGTCTATAAATACTGCTACCACTATGTTTTTATCATTTAAGTAATTGTTTACATCGTCCGTAAATCTTGCTAACGCCGTTGTCGTGCTTCTGTTTGGTCTAAAACCATGTTGAATATCGGTAATAATATCATTTTTGTCTAAGTAAGCTGTGATTTGATTAACTATAAACTTTTCCATAATCTTATTAATTGTATTTAAAATAGCTATTGGTCGGTAATTTGTATATTCCAGATGTGATCCTTGTTTGTAAATTGGTCTAATAATTGACTCTTTTAATCTATTCGGGTATTTACTTTCTTTTACACATAGATTAATAAAATATGCTATAACAGGACTAATGCAGTTCTTGATTTCTTTTAAATCTTTTACTCTAATGCCATCTGACCCCGGCGACTTGTTGCAGTCCAGTGAATCTATTATTCTGGCTATGTGCGTGGGCGTTGCTTTATTGAACCTAAAACTAACATTACACGGTTTAACATAATCATGTCTATTTAAGAACGTCTTGTTACATTTATGCTTGATATTGTCAAGTTCCGTTGTGAATGTATTACAGAAATTATTACAAATGGTTGCCAAACATTCTTTTTTATGTAAATATCTTTCTATTACGCTATCTACGCTTACTTTACTTCTACCCAGCCACCTATTAATATTCCCCCATATCTTACGCATGTCCCCCTTACATTTTTTAATTTCCTCACGCCTATTACGGTCTTTAGCCAAATTTATAAATTTATTGGTTTTATTTCTGTATTTTGTGTATTGCAATCTAAGATTGTTATTGTTTGGATACATTTTCCAGCGCCTAAATAAGTCAACTTTGCGTATTATCATGTTTTGTAAAGTATTATTAACCCAAGCTTGTCTATTGCGTTTTTTAACTGTTGATGGTTGCTTGGAAGACTCATAAATATCGCAAAAAATCGTGTACATGTTATCATTCAATAGGATCATGTGTGTTTAATAATTGTTGCCAATCAACATTGTGAAGTTTATTACTTACTAGTTTGTTTTGCATGGTCATTCTATTCGCTTGAGTGCATTCATTTATGTTCAAACCAGCTGATAATCCCGTTAGGTAGTGATCCGCGATCTTAGTCGTTACTACGTACGCTTCTAGAACGCATGCCTTCTCAGTCCGTACAAATACATGATCGAGGCAAGACGTCACATTGCGATCACCCGTGACTACGTCACGAGTTACGTCTCGTAGGCCGCATTGCAATCCCCTCTCCGATAGTGCGTTCAGATACCTGTCAGCAGTTGAGTCCATATTACTTGGCAGTATGTTGATGTTAAAGTCGCCGACCAAAATTATGTTGTTTCGTTTTGGCATACTTTGGATATACTTTTTTATTTCTGCTACAAAGTTTATTTTATTTGTGCTTGGTGGTCTATATATGACTATAATCTCAGAAGTGTATTCATTAATGGTTAGCCGTCCATGTATAAACTCGTGCGTCGCTGTGATTCCGGATTTTACTGGATTAAACTGCACTCTGTTGTTTACGTAAATTAGTATTCCGCCACCTCTTTTGTCTTCTCTTGTTAAACCATGCATATTGAAACCACTAATTTCGTATATTTGTTTATCTTCTTCTTTAATATTTATTTCCGATAAGCAGATTAAATCCAGTCCGTGCAAGCATTCCTTTGTTAAGACAATTAGCTCGTTAAAATGTTTTCTCAGCGAACATACATTTACATGTATAACTTGAAGTGAGTTTGGTCGTTTGTTTACGTGCCCGTACCATTCATCTAGCTGTGTGTATTTTGTATATTCTATATCTTGTATTTCTGATTCTTGGTTCATTTTAGAAACTTTCGTTTATATCTATGTACTGTTATTATATGTATTATATATTTATAAATCTGTTGTTGTATAGGGTAAGTTTGAAGTTTATATGGGACTACTCTTTGTTTTCTGTCAGGTAATTCTCAATATCGCTTTCAAAGCGTATGTGGTGTACTTTTTTATCATTATCATCTTTTTTTATCATTACTTTAGAATTTTGAATCCATATGTATTTGTAGGATTCCTTTAAGTTAGTCTTAACAGCCCAGAACAGGTTGCGCATTTGACGTGTTAGATGTTCATTAACATATATTTGTGAATTATCACTGTTTTGGTATATCATGTGATTTGTAATTTTTATCTCTTTGCGAGTTTTCAACCAGTCTGCCCGGGCTGCCTTTGTGCGTAGTGTGACGATTATTGGTCGTGGGTTTTTTCCATCGACGACACCTCGGGTGGGAACCCTCCATGTATTTTCAATATCTTCTGTCTTTAGTTGTAATTTCTTCGCAATTCTTGCTACAATTTCCGTTACATTTTCTCCATCCTGTTTCTGTACATGCACTAGTTCAATGTTCCTACTCAGTTCTTTTTGCTCCAATATCATGATACGCTCCTCTAACGCCTTGTTGCATTTTTCTAAATACACTTTATTTTGAAATATATCTTTTATTTTGTTATCCTGTTTTTTGATATTTTCTGAGAATTCTTTTTGTGATTTATCTAAATCTTCATAATTCAATTTCAGATCGTTTACTGTTTTTTCGGTGTCTTTATCATTTTTCTTAATTTCTGCCATTTCGGTTTTTATTTCGGAAATATCCGTCTGAATACGCACGAACCGTGAATTTTGCTCTTCTTTCATAGTGGTAAGGAGACAGTGCATAGCTTTCATTTCCTCTCGAAAAGCATTTATTGTTTCGTTCAAGGTATTGGTGGAGCAGCAGGCAGTTTTAGTTCTTCTTATTTCCTGTGCTGCGGACGAATCACTATCCGAATCCATTGCAATACGTTTCTTATGATGTCTTGGGTTAACCCACGTACCTGATGGTTTTTGCCTATCGGCCATAGCAGCAATATTTGGATCCGACGCATAGTGTTGTCCACTTTTAGGTGATGTGTGGTGCTCCATGATATTTTAATCTGTTGGCATTAATCGTTAGCAGCGCGGACAGGGCTGCGTAGTAGTTTCTGAAGGCTGCACGCGGCCGCGTGCGCGGCTTGATCAGCCCTGTTGCGCCCCGGTTGTCGTTTCGCGAACGTAGTGCTCACTTACTTTATCGTATAACTTTGTCTTCTTCTACTATTATTTAATGAGTTTTGACTTAGCTACTCGGTTTAAACGCGTCCGCACGCCACGCGCGATCCACGAGAACTTCTGTTTGTACATAATCGTACATTACATTACCGCTTTACGCGCCGTGCATTCCACCTCATCTTAATCACCTGCCCAGACTTTTCCGTGGCTCACACTGAAAGTTTTTAGAAAATAAAAAACGGAATGATGTAGAAGCCTGTTAATTTTTGTATTGCTTTTCGAAGTAGTCTCCTTTTCTTTCTGAGTACTATCATAAGCGATGGAACCATTGATTTAAACAGTTGGCCCTCTCTTCTTTAGGGATCTCTTCCACGCCATTTTTAAACGCAGCCACGGTATCTTCAGGGTTCATAAAACGAATTCGTCTAAGTTTATCTTTTGTATTTGGAAATAAATAAAAGTCACAAGGTGCCAGGTCGGGACTGTAAGGAGGATGAGTCACTCACTCCATACCTTCGATAGACAAATATTCAAAAGTCCGTCTGGCAGAGTGATCTGAAGCGTTGTCGTGGTGGAGGAGGAATCTGCTTCTTGGACGCTGCTGTCTATCATTTTCCAAGACAACTGGTAAACAATCACTGACATACTAATCTGCAGTAACAGTCCTTTTATCTTCTAGCACAATTGTTGTGAAATGGCCCGTCCGTCCATAGAATGAGGCAATCATCTTCTTTCCTTGACTTCTGCCCTTCCTTCCTTTTGTCGGAAAATCTTCGAATGAAAACATCAATTGTGCAGATTGTCTTTTGGTTTCATACACAGAATAGATAAAAGAGGTTAGAAAAGAAATAGTTGCATCTGTTTGCGATTGTATCGTTTTTGTCTACAAACTACATAATACAATTGTAATAATTACAAATATCACTTGTATTTTAAGGTTTTCGGAATTACCGGTGAAAAGAAATTCCTTCCCGGGCTACACTACACACCTGGCTTCTTTTCCGACACGTTAAAATAGCGCAAGATGGCAAAATTCAATTTTTTTCGTGGAGCTTCGCACGTTGTCACAATATGAGCGCGACTGTTGGCCGGTGAACCTTTTTTTTTGTGTATGGAATCTCGCAGTTGACCTTGAGCCGGGCTTTCCTGTGGGTGCATTTTAGTAAACTAAAAGCCTCCAGCCAGGGCATAAAAACCTACTTAACTAAAGCAACTTGGCCATTGAACCAAATTTCGGTTGACTTATGAGCGTTTGCTCATAAGTGCGGCGCGCCTGCTTCGCCCACAAGACCCTTCTAACCTCTTTTATCTATTCTGTGGTTTCATAATATCGAGATTTCATTATCTGTGTTGATGTCGTATAAAGCATTCAATCACCTTCATCATACTTTTCCAGCATTGAGCGCCACCAATCTAAACGGCGTTTTTGATCTTCCGTCAAATTATGAGGTATTCATTTAGCACAAAGCTTTCTGACGCCTAAATGTTCATGTAGGACTTTTGTACTTGACGCATACCAATGCCTAAAGCAGCCCGAATGTGTTGATGGTCATAGTTCTGTCAGTTTCTATCATCAGCCACACAGCACTCACGTTATCTTCAGCAGTCATCGTAGAAGGACGTCCTTCTCGCGAATCACGTGAGTATGCTTCGACCACGTTTAAACTCATTAAACCAGTCGTAAACAGTAGCACGGGATAGGGCTTCGTCATGAAATGCTGATCAGAAACTATCGTAACATTGTTGTATAGTAAGACCGCAACCAAAGTTAAACAAAAGGCATCAAAGTAGTAGTAGTAGTAGTCAAAGTATAAATCATTGAGTAAAAATGTTCTCTAGTCAAATACATTTCGACGCACGACAGTCGCTTTTTTAAATTGTCGCCAATTTATAAAAACAAATGACATATGAATTCATTTCACGTGTAGATGTGTCTATGAAAAATTTATTTGTATTTCGAATTAGGAACTCTCTTGGAATCTGTAGAGTTCTTAATTCGAAATTTAAAATCATCTTTCACCGGCTGCTTTACTGGCCTAATCTAAAAACTTTCAGTGTGACCCGCGTATGTTGGGGCAGCTTCAGTACAACCTGATGCAGCTAAATACCAGTCTTCCACATTGAAATCTTCTTTGGCCAAAGAATTAGCATTGCCATTCAACGTGGCAGTCCTACCAGTCTTCTCAGTACGTATCTGAATAATAGTACGAGGGAGTTTGAGGAGTAGTACTTCGACACTTACCTTGCCGTACGAAATACATTTTTTCCTTACTTAATACAACTAGCTGCGGGCAGGAGCTTTGAATTTCGAATTAGGAACTCTCTGAGAAACGTTGAATGGCAATGCTAATTCTTTGGCCAAAGAAGATTTCAATATAAAAGACTGGTATTCAGCTGTATCAGGTTGGACTAAAGCCACCCCAACATACGCGGGTGACACTGAAAGTTTTAGATAAGGCCAGTAAAGCAGCCGATGAAAGATGTTTTTAAATTTTGAATTAAGAACTCTACAGATTCCAAGAGAGTTCCTAATTCGAAATTCAAAGCTCCTGCCCGCAGCTAGTTGTATTAGTAAGGAACAAAATGTTTATCGCACGGCAAGGTAAAGTTTAAAATCTGTATTAAATTACTTTTCTATTGATGTACAATACGTTACAAAAAAGTTTCCAAATTAAAAAACAAAAATACTATGACTTTTTTGACTAATGCACCATCGAGCGTTCGGATAATGCTATAAATATATATTTTCACATGATTTTTTGCGAATGGGAAAAAATTACGAACTTCCATTTATAATTTCCTTCACTATTTAAACTCTTTAGGATAAGTAGTGTGTGTTTCAAATATCCTTCTTAGTGACTTAAGAAGAATATTTGAAAATCCATTCCATAAATACGTAAGGAACTCTTGCGCCCATGTTCCTAGACAATGTTTCAGACCCAGCGGGTAAGGTTGCGCGTTGTCTGTAACAGAATTATTGACTCTAGGATTGTTGATAAATCGAAATCATCGACACAACGATGAAGGAGGTACGAACTAATATTCTGGTGAATAATAAAGTATCGTACTGAGAGGCAAATTTTTTATTCAATTTAAAATAACAATTACAAAGAAATCCATTTTTTTTAACAAAGGTTTTTTTTTAAGAATTCATAGGCGTTGGTTGATCCAGCTTACGTAAGATGTGACTCTGGCAAAGGCAGCAGGAGCACCAATTTGGCAACCGCGATCAGCACCAAAGGAGGTAACACCAATCTGTTGGAAAGCAAACAAATTTGATAAGAATCACTTAAATTATCAATTTAGAGAAACCGTCTCTGATATGTATCTGTTCTTATTGCGTTCAACAACTGAATAAAAAAGGTGCATTTTCTTAAGTTACGAAGTAACAGGTGCATAGTGATGATGTAGTTACGTACCAAGATACGCCTGTTGTTGCTGTTGACGACAAGGGGACCGCCGGAGTCGCCCCGGTATGTACTCCTACCGTTGGCGCCACTGGTACAAATGTTTGAAGACTGGATGATGGTGCCGAAGCTCTGGCGGCACACAGCGTTCGTGATGACCGGTAAGTTGACGTGGCTCAAAGCTCCACTGATACTTCCACCTGAAACCCAAGGCAATTTTTAATAACAGGCAATTATTATGTATTAAAACAAAAAAATAAATGGGGCACCCATTTTTGTACGTTAAGAAAGAAAGTATTTATTTTTCTTACCATCCCTGGTGAGACCAAAGCCAGATGCGGTAGCAGTAGCGCCGTTAAATTGGTTATTGAGTTCATTTCCAGAGGGTAGAGCGATGGGAGCAATGTTACCTGTTGGTTAAATATACATATTGCCAATTTTATTTTGGAAAAAAACGACATTTTAAATTTACTTCTAATTTCAATTTCTCACCTGAAGTACCAACGTTAGAAGGTAAATTGATTATGGCGATGCCATTACGGACTTGGCTAGGATTCCAGCTTCCATGCATGATGACGCTAGCGCTATTCAACCTAGTACCACCACTGTATAAACCGACGAACCAAGGACAACTGTGAACCTCCTGGCCTGGCTTTGGCCATCAAACTAGCAGTGAGCAGCGGTTAGCACCCTCCGTTGGTTGAGCAAAGAACCACCACAAACACCCTGACCTCTTGGCGTATCAGCGATAAGATCAGCCTGTAAATTAAATCATTATTTTAAACTGAGTTGTAATAAAGGACACACTTAGATTTTTACAATGTTACAACTATTCATTTAGACTTTAACGATCTAACAGTGCTTATAGAAATACAGTAAAGACCTGGTAAGGTAACTGGCCGACACTGGAAGTAGAACCTCCGGCGATTCTAGACGGGTTCCTGTCGGCTTCCTCTTCAGCTTGGCGGATCTTCTCGGCTAAAGATACACCGATTTTTCGGTAATAATCGTATGCGGTGATGTCTTCAAGATCGATCACGTTCTCGAGGTTGACGTTCCTCGCGGAGGCGACAGCCGTCAGAGCCAATAGGGTTACAGCCAAGAACTTCATATTGCCGGTACCACCAAACGAATTACGTCACTATTCTGCAGTGGATATTTATATGTTTTTAGTTAAATAGATAATAGCCTGCTAATATAATGATAGTCATTAATGTCATCTATCAGTGGATTATATAGGTGCTATCAGTCTACAGTCATACTTGTCTTTATACATTTTCCTGTGCAAAACCTTGAAACATTGAGGATATCATCGATCTTGAAGACCTCACAGCATATGAATACCTGACTAAAGTAGGCCTGCCGATATTCAATAGGATCCATCAATATGAAGAAGAATCCATCTATTGGTTCTTCTTCTGCTCTTAGACAATTTCCTCGCCAGGCATAAAATACATAAATATTGAAAACTATGCAACAACAAGAAAAAAATGAATCTCTGCACACATATAACAATTTTTTATCTCGGCGTACCGTTGAAGAAGGTTGTGGTACGTCGTAATGGTGTAAGAAATCGGCGCTCAAAATGGTTCGTTTCACGGCAGCAACCATGACTGCCGTGATAAGGGGTGGTGCAGATCAAGGTTGAGTTCCAGCTTCCTCTCGCCGTATGTGTGTATCGAGGTACCGTTCGCTGGATACAACACTTCTTCCGATTGTTTCATTCCTTTCGTGTTAGGAATGACCGACTCGTTGGCTTTGATGTCCACAAGGAATCTCTAGCGATGTTAGTAAATGCAAACGTGTAAACGGTATGGTTGTATTTCGTTAACCCCAACTCCCGTCGCAGCCAAGGTCGCGACTAGTTTTACTGACGCTTGAACTTGCATGGGGATCCGCAGTTGCGCGTTTTTTTTCCGTACGGTAAAGACAAATATCACCTGACGTCAGCTGGCAAGTATTCGTTCGTCCTCGAGATAGTGAACGTTATCGTAAGCGGAATTTCCCGCGTGAGCTGCATAATGGCTTCTCGAAGGTCTGGTTCTGGCTGCGAGTGATTGCTTTCGTGTCGTGACGTTGACAGCTGTTGGCGTGCACAAACAAAATGGACTTCTTTGGTTTGCTTGTGCATCATCATTTTCGTACGTCGGGGACACTTTACCAGCTGCTGTCAGGATAAATAATATTCACATCGAAATAACATATTTTACTAGCTTGTTTTATATTTACAATTTCACATTGATTGGTTGTCAGATGCCATATGCTACAAGAAAGGCCAACCAACAGTTCCCGAGGGATGGCAGACTCGGGGACGTCCGCTGCCCCACATCCAGCACAACCCGAGGTAGCAGCGCGTAGTATTCCGCCCCTTGCGTATGCCACGGGGGGAGTCTTACACCTCCCCCCGTCAGTCTGAAATGGCCCGCAACGGCGGGCTAAACTTCCCCTCTGTAGCCCCATAGTATGCGCGCATGTCATTTTCGTTGACAGTTTGTGTCCACCCCATGCGCTGCGCACTTCCACCGGGGGCAGGGCCCTATCAGAGGCCGGCGGGCCTCGGAATCCTAAGCTGGCCGGTGGTCAGCCTCTTCCTTCTTTTACTAGCCGGAGATCGTGGGAGACGCACAAGTTCCCATGATCACTGGTCCAAGTGTGAGAAGGGAACACAGGAGTGGTTTTTAGTTAGTAAGAGTCTGACAAACTGCTCCGCCCGCCCCGAGGCGGCTAACATCCATGAGTATTTTTCCACCTTAGAACAAAAAGAGTTCCATCAATCTGTTTTCTGTAAGCACCAGAATTTTTGCACCTTACCTTATTCTGTGAAATTTTAAAGTGGGCTTAAGCTGGGTTGTTTACATTTTACGTGCGATCGAAAGTAGTACTTACCTACTCTTTTCAAAATGCTTTACATTATTTTTTTTAAATGAAAATCAAATGTATGATGTGTAACTATTCCTATCTTGTGCTTCTAACTTTCCTTACATTTCTGAGTTCTTGAAGGTACAGGTTAGCTTCCTGTCTATGAAAGAGTATTATTTTTATGAATTTTCAATTTTTTTAAATGCACATTGGTAGAGATCATTAGTTCGATATTAACCAACTTTGTCAATAAATAATTTTCTATTTGAAATCAGTAAAAGTACCGTCTGGAAAATTCATAAATACTACATTTTCATAACCACATTGGTAATTTAATTTACTGTATAATTTAAGACGAACTTTGTTCCAGACGCCGCGCCGCCAGCAGTTCCTACCAGGTTCTATATCACGTTAATTTGGATGTGATGACCAACACCAGCTGCCCCCGTCACTCTACAACCTACATCTAGCATAGATTTGTTCTGCAGGTCGGGCTGGCAAAAGCCTTGCAGTGGACATTCTGCTGATCCTGTTCTCAATACGAGGAACAATGAGGGCCTCATTTTTGTGCAATTTTTTAAAATAATTTTACAATTTTACTTAACAAAATAACATAGAAAAAAGCCACTTGTAAACTGCCTAAAGAAATCTAAAATCTCCTAATTCTCCTTATCACCTAAACAAATTCTTTTCGTGAACTAAAAACAACTTAAAAACAGTAACATCATCATCATCATGCCTAGCTTTTTCCCAACTACGTTGAGGTCGGCTTCCAGTCTAACTGGATGCAGGTATTTAACATGGAGCGATTACCTATCTGACCTCCATAACCCAGTTACTGGGTAATACGATACCCCATGGTAAGACTGGTTGTCAGACTTTCAGGCTTCTGACGACCCGTAACAACTAAAAACAGTAACATATTGCACATTAAAACCTTACTAGTAGTCCCCTAGTAGTCGAAATTCAACCATAATTCATTTAAATAGAAATACACCATTATTTAAAAAAAATTAGCGTTCTGCACTCCTCCATATAAACTTTAACCGTGCCAAATTTCATGCTCCTCTGTCCGCGTAATTTTCGATAAAAGGGGTACAAGGTTTTTGCTTCAAGTATTAATTTATGTAGATTAGTTTTAATAGATATTATTAGAAGATGATTATTAGAAGTCAAGGCTAGAGCAAACATTTATAACTTCACGCCTTGTTACCCCGAAGGGTTGGGCACATACTAACCTAAAGTACACCCACTAGAAAAAATTACTTAAATAATTCGTCATGTTTCCTAATTTTGGTTTGCCTAGTGGTGGTTACTTTTATTTGAATACTTTTATTTTCACGTTGATTTAATTATTGTTTTTACCTTAGCGTATCGATTTTATTAGACACTAAAAGTGGTTGACGTTAATGCAGGTCAACGTCAACTACTTTTGCCTCACACATC
This sequence comes from Polymixis lichenea, assembly GCA_949091785.1. Lineage (NCBI taxonomy): Eukaryota > Metazoa > Arthropoda > Insecta > Lepidoptera > Noctuidae > Polymixis > Polymixis lichenea. The sequence continues at coordinate 11,251,302 of OX420943.1, read as the reverse complement.
TGAGGAATGTACTAGGATCATCACCACGGTGCAATTGGGATGATCCCAAAGACAAACGGCCAGAACAATGGGTGTGTGACACTATACTGTCCAGCTTCGAAAGTTTAGGGAAACTGGCCTTGACCTAAGAAGCAAACCAAGCAATAGTCAATAGCCAAATTCAGGGCACGCTGAGGCAATATGAAATATTGAATTATTAAACAATAAATTTCGAATGTTCTCCAAATAGCCCTCTCTAATTTTCCTTCTTTAACATATTAAATAACTTTCTTCTCAATTTGGTGTTTTTAATGCGTTAAGTATCAAATACATTTGAATATCACTTTTCACTTCTAAAAGTTATCTTGCGTGGTTTCGCTACTACTGAGATATTCTATGAAGAAAAATCCAGTAACACTTTTCCCGACTTGGAGATCGAAACCAGGACCTCATGCACAGCTACTGCTGATTATGAGGTCTTGGATTCGATCTTGCGCGCGCGCTTGCCACCTCTAGATCAACGAAGCAGCTAAAAATGACTGAAATCCACAAAAATAAGAAAATAAATACAAACAGTACACTAGCTAGTGAACTACCTAAAAGGAAATTTTCTTTCCTCATCTGAGCATTTTGATTTGATGAGAGGCTTGTGGCTAATTAATCACAGCCGTACGGGTCGATTGATCAAGTTTAGCTACGCTTGCTGCTGTTGGTCTGTGGACGGGTGACCATCGTGTATAGTCCGGCCTAAGACCCAGACTGAAATCGGCATGACGTTGTGGTCATCGCCACTTCAACTTCTTCGTATTCAAACATTAAATACTCTCCATAGACCATATTGGCACGCATCAGGCACTGTCCTCAAAACCAACATTTCTGAGAGCATAGATAGGATTCTACTTAATCCTGTAGACCAGACTCTGGTTCAAAGTCACACGCAGAGTAATCTCCTGGTGTAAGCTAAACTCAGAGTCCAGTTAGAACAAAATAATTATTTCGAAATCAGCAACAATGAAAACAGCAATACTTTTAGGGAATCCGGTTTTTACTATGTCATTGCCACTTTTGGGTTTTCTTACATTATCTGATAAGACTGATACTAATCAATGACTTCTAAAGATTTACTAAATACATTTATGTGTAAAACCAGTTTTAATCTTTTATAATTATATGATAGTGAAATATTGGGTAGTACCATGATCATTATCTTATTTTTTGAGCATATAAATATCAACTTTGGGGAAGCGATTCCATCTACTCGGAGGTGTTTGTTAGTACCGGTAACATGAAGTTCTTGGCTGTGATTCTATTGGCTCTGGTGGCGGCTGCCTCCGCGAGGACCGTAAACCTCGACAATGTGATCGATCTTGAAGACAACACCGCGTACGGATACCTCAGTAAAGTTGGTGCTCCTTTGGCCGAGAAGATCCGCCAAGCGGAGGAAGAAGCCGACCAAAATCCATCCAGAATCGTCGGTGGTTCTGCAGCTAGGCTCGGCCAATTCCCTTACCAGGTCATTTGCGTTTATTCATCATCTATGTGTTAAATATAAAAGCATAGTAACTAAAATTGTTTTCATAACGCTGTTGAAATATTTCTTTACAGGCTGGTCTTATCACTGAATTTAACGGCGGTCAGGGTGCCTGTGGGGGATCTTTGCTCAACTCAAGGAGAGTACTTACCGCGGCTCACTGCTGGTTTGATGGGTTGAACCAGGGCAGAAGGGTCACTGTCGTCCTTGGCTCAATTCTTCTGTTCAGTGGCGGTACTAGGGTAGCTTCCTCTGACGTCGTTATGCACGCAAGCTGGACCCCTTCCTTAATCCGTAATGACATTGCTATGATCAACTTGCCTTCTGCCGTTGGTTTCTCAAGTGAGTAATAATCCTTCATTTGTTAATTTTGCTGGTAGAATAAAGCTTAAAAATATGTAATTGAATGAATTTGTTAATAGACAACATCGCTCCCGTTGCTCTTCCCTCTGGTAATGAGCTCACCAACCAATTCGTCGGCACTACTGCTGTCGCGTCAGGCTTCGGTCGTACCAGAGATGGTAAGAAACATTTTATAATTTAGCATTTTTCGTATTTTAATGAAAATATATTTTTACGTATCAATGATAATTAACATGTCGGATTCTACTTCGGCACTAATTTAAATTACAGGTTGTTTTAATGTCGTTATTTTAAATCTGTACTTATGCTTGTTACATTTTTACAGGCGAAGACCTCAGCGTCAACCAGTTCCTGAGTCACGTCACTTTACCTGTGATCACAAACTCTGTGTGCAGCCAGGCTACAATCCTATTCCAGATCCTCATCCAGTCCTCAAATATTTGCACCAGCGGCGCTGGTGGCAGAGGCACCTGCCAGGGTGATTCCGGTGGTCCTCTCGTCGTTAACAGTAATGGCCGGCCTGTCTTGGTAAGTGTTACATGTTTATTTTCATTATAATCTTGTCTTTGAGCTCGTGTGATTCTTACGCTTTTGATAACAGATTTTTTTTTTAGGTTTGTTGACTTTTTTAACTTTATTTTTTGTTAACAGGTTGGTGTGACCTCTTTCGGGACCGGTCGTGGTTGTGCCGTTGGTGACCCAGCTGCTTACGCTCGAGTTACCTCATACATTAGCTGGATTAACCAACGTCTCTGAATAATGTGATTAAATCTCCATGTGATATCATATAAATACAATAACGATTCGAATTAAAATAAAAGAAACAAATTATTATTTTTTTCCACATTAAATAAGCCCATAATTAATATCGTTTGTTGATATAACATACGCTCGTTACGAAAATCTTGGGAGGGACGAGAAGTGAAAATTAAATAACGAATGAAAAAGTGATTTTTTCTTATTGTGAAACATGCAGAACGGTTGAAGATGTTCACCGTCTACTTATGTAGGGCACTAAGACAAAGAAGGGAAGAGCTGCTGAAAGAACGGCTGCATACGGTACAAAGAATTGAAAATTATTTCGGTCCATGTGTTAAAATCTGAGCGTAACCTTCGCATGGGATAGCAAACATACTTTCAAATAAGAAAGTTACATCATTAATTTATACGATACTCAAAAATTTGGTTCAGAAAAGTTTAAGTTACGAGTAGGCTGGCATGCAATGGGTTTAACAGATTAAGTGCCGCGCGGGCCGATGTCGGCCCGATACAATAGAAAATCAATTGTGTCTCATTAGCAGGTGTTGACAGGTTAATTCTCTTTCCTGGCATGCCACTGTAAATAAAGGCTCTTATAAAACGAAAGAATACAAAACAAGTTGCCAAGCAAGCAAGTTGCAATGCAATTCTGCGAGCTTGTCATTTCAATGTTTGATGACTTCAATAAAGCTTGTCAAATCCACACGTAACACCGATCCGCATGACGATTGAAAAAGACTCTATATTCAAAGTTGTTGATGATTTCATTGACCTAGAACCGATAATTTTACAAGGAGAATATAAAATCCCACCAAAACATTTTCATGTAAAATGTTGCTATGACGTAACCCCATGGCTCGCACTGTCAAACATTTATCAGAGGGGCAATTCTTGTAATTTTAAAAACATTCACAGTTTGATCTCAGTCTCAATTTGTCAAAAATACCTCGAGTTTCCATACATTTTGAAATTTTTTTGACATTTGATTGTCGCCGAGATGAGACTGCGACTAGATTTTGAACGTTTTTAATTACGAGAATAGGCCTTCAGATCTCATGTAGAGCCTAGAGACCTAGAACCTGTAGAGCTTCTTCACAAACTTTAAACCTTAGTCAAAATACACTCTAGAACAATTAATTACGGTCATATAAAGATACCTGAAAGTCTCGGAAACAGAAAATGCTAGCTTAATAAAATAAATTGTGTTTAGACAGATCATAGACAATCAAATATTACTTAAATGAAAGTAATAAAATGTGCGTTACAGCTTGTATTATATTCATTAAAAATGCATAAACAAAAAAATAACCAATCTCATTTTCTATCAAAAATAGATAAGCATTTTTTTTTCTACCACTATACAATTTTCTTGAGTTTTAGTACTTTTTATTATCCCCATAAGCTGTCATCACTGCGGTTATGCGGTTTGGCATGCTGTACACCAAGTTTCTTATACTATGTTGCAAAACATTCTCTCATTCCTCTACAAGCGCATTTTGAGCTCTTCAAGCGGGATCGGTAAAGTTTCAGTGTCTTACACACCGTCCAAGCTCGTCCCAAGCTTGCTCAATTGGGTTGAGGTCCGGGCTGCGTGCTGGCCACTCCATACAGTTAATGTTCACCTATTGAAGGTACTCATTCACAATTTGACCAGTACGACGCCGGGGTTTGTCATGCATAAAGGTAACATCCTCTTCCAAATTGACCATAAATGAACTAACATCTGTCGTGTCTACCTATCCCGGACAAATAAAAGGATAGAAAATAGACTGGACCATTAAAATTTAATAAGAGAAATACAAGATAAATTATAAAAAGGGTACCTTTGCACTCTATTTATTGGTAATAATCGCAGTCTAATTCCTTGACATGCATATCTTTGGCTTTCACTCCTGAAACACTTCTTGGTGTTGTAGTAGCAGTCACACAAGCTTGCTTAGGAATAGTTTCAGTAACTGTTCCATTCACGCCCGGGACGAAATACCGCGCACGAGCCAGCAGTATAAACGCGGGCTTCATCTTCACCCCGTAATCTTTCATGGCTATCGTCATGTCTATGGAAAGTCTTCCGAGTTCTTTGCCAGTAGTTAGGGCGGTCCATTTCATCAGCTTTTTGCCCAGTTGTGCGAGATGAAGTCTGTTTCTCATCTGGACTATTTCATTTTTGGGCATAGACGGACAACGGACATTAAGTGCAGATGTGTAACTCCATTTTATTGCTTTATTTCATTGTAATTTTCAAAATACCCAACTGTTTTTGGCTGACATTCTCAATTCCTCGCCTCTTTTTCTTTTTCAGCCATATCTACTCTCATCTGCCAGTCTAGTCGGCCAAGACGTATAAAACCTCCTTCATATAATCTGAGAGTGCGTTTAAGAATCTTATAATAATAATTTAGAATTTCCTTATTTAGTAGACAACGTAGTTACATAAAAAAAACCAAATTTAGGCTATCCAAAACGATATAAAATTATTTTTTGTAAGTACAATCTTAATGCAACCTTCCTTGAATAGACTGCATAGACAATTAAAAGAATAAGTAGACATCAGTTTGACGTGTTTGACTTAAATGTCATAACAAGAATATTATTAAGTAAAAATATAGAAAGTCTAATGTAAAATCAAGTAATTCTATATAGACGAATCGTTTAAGACCGATTCGCAGAGTGTTAGCACAGAGAACAAAGAGAGAAATATAATAATGTAAGAAAGTCGTAAAAGGATAATAAAACAATGATGATGTGGATGAATGAAAAAGAAGCGTAAGTATAGTATCAGTAATAAACAGATACTATACATCACGCACAACACAAGAACAGATGCAGAAAACTCGTAGTTCCATTTACAAGAATCCCATTTTTAATTTTATTATTTTTGATAGCATAATTTACAGTAACGAAGAAGTTTTATTACTTTCATTTAAGGATTTAATTTAGCATTTAATTATTTATTAAACACAATTTATTTCATAAAAGCTAACATTCTTAATTTCCGAGACTTTCAAGTATCTTTATGTGACCCTAATTCATTGCTCTCGAGTTTATATGAGTAGTACCCCAACAATTTTCATGATCATCAGTGTGTGAGTCAGTGACGAAATCGGAGTTTTTAAGATATCAATAAAGTCTAAAGTATGAGCTATGCAAATGGAACTCTTTTTTTCCTTTTTGGCAATTGAGCCGATTTCGACTATTCTGCCAGCGTCACGTTGACTGTCAAGCCGCTGTTTACCCAAACGCGGGAAATGTCGATGTAATCTCAAGACTTTTTGATTTTTGGCTAAGGCAAATAAAAGTAGAATACCATCGTCCAATGGCGACCGTGACCATGACAGTAGTTGCGAACCTATGCGGTTCAGTTGACATTTGAAGCGCTTTCTCATAAGAACTAATGCGGTATCATGCGACATTTAAGAGGTTAAACGGCAGCGCAGCGGCTAGCCGTCGACTTTGCACTTTGGGGTAGGTCTACAGATTTTGATGTTAGTCGCTGTAAAGACAAGGACAAGGGTTAGTAAAACATAAATATTCTAAATAACTATCTTATATAAAGTAGGGTACAGCACAAAGACATATAATACATGTTATTTACATATTTATTACGCTCCAGTTAAAATGTTATATCATTGAAACTCTATATGTTTAATAAGTCTACTACTGAAATCATATCCCGAGAATATTGATTATCTGGTATAATCCAAACCCAAGTTATGAGGGTTCAAAAAAACGACGAAGCGCTTCGAGAAAAGGTGGGTGGGTAGAGCCCTTGTGGTTGGCATGGCTCGTCTTGGCGGGGTCACTACCGTTGCTCAGATTTTTTTTTCTTCTTATTGGGATTCAGACATAACTGGCAAAGTTCAAGTGTTACAATACACATCTAACCAATCATTAGTACGATTACAATAAAACGCTCACAATCTTAATCTGATAGATTAACATTGTGCAATGAAAAACCCTAGTATGTCAAGTCGGCAAATTATTGGAAATTCCTTATTATACACTACCTAGCACTAAAAATATAAAGGGGAAATAATCTAAACCTGCTAATGTGACTTTCCGAACCCCAAATTGCAAATTAATTAATTACAAACCCGATTTTTATGTTGACACGCCAAATTTTTGCCCATTTTTTTGAATTTTTGCGGATCCTGAACTCACTTTTTAAAAGCATGTATTATTGGATTTGTTATAAGATCTATTACGCAATGACAGATGGATTCTTCAAGCTGGTGAAGCAGCAGTTCTTATGAAATAATTTCCCTTGTCAATAAAGCGTTTTAACTTTTTATTTTTCAGGGAGTACAAATCAGATAAGCAGTGCCTTAACTGATTTGTACTGTACGTTCAAAGCCGTTTTTTACTCGACTGGCAAAAGGGTGTTGTTGGGTATGTACAAGAATTAATTTGTAAACAATAACCATTAATTTGGACAGCTAATTGAGTTATTTATAGATAGTTTGAGCTACACACAAGCCAAAATCACGCAACGCAGTTGAAATTAAAGGCAACACGTAGGGCACGCCCCGATTGCGGCGGTAAGTCCACTCTTTGAGGAGTGGCTTGAAAGGCGGCATGGCGTCCTCACCTTCCGCCTGACACAGGTCCTCACTGGACTTGGCTGTTTCGGGAGGGTCCTGTTTCGGATAGGGCGGGAGGAAACGCCCGGGTGTTTCAATTGCGAAGATCGCCCTGAGGACACGGTGGAGCATACGGTGGAGGTCTGCCCGGTTTGGGCGGACCACCGCCGTGTCCTCGTGGAGGTGATCGGCAGCGGCGATATCTCGCGTCCGACCCTGGTCCAGGCCATGGTATGGAGCGAAAGTGCATAGCTAGCAGTCGCCTCCTTCAGCGAAGCAGTTATGCTCGCAAAGAGGGAGGCGGCGCGTGAGGGAGATGTAGTACATGCGCACTCACAGCCGTGGCCTTCCCAGGAGACACCCTGGGCGTCGGGAATCCCAGGCTGATTCCCGGCCACCGTAGGCACGGGCTTGCGGATGGCGAGTAATGGGTAGCTCGCTGTCCGGTAAGGACCAGGCCCGGGTCGATGGCGCGTTGTATTCCACGCGCGCCTCAATGAGATGTCAGCAGCAACTGATGGGGCCCGGAAGGGCCGATGCCTGCCAGGGATGCGGGTTGTTCAAAAGAGATACCGCGGCCCCTGGCACACAGGCAACTGAGAGAACACGGGTGGGTTTTAGTCAGTAAAAGTCTGACACCTGGCCCTCCCGCTCTACCCAGAGCGGGAGAAGTTATTTGATGATTTCCCAACCAAAAAAAAAAAAAGACTTCAACACCGGCATCGATAGTTGAACGACCCCTTGTAAAACCGAACTGTTTGTTATGTAATTAATTATGTTTATTAAAAAATCTTTGCAATTGGTCTAAAATTAATTTCTCAAAAATTCAGATTAATTATTGCATTTTATGACACTGAATCATTAAAAAAAAGAGATGAACAAGTGAGTCTCGGCTTCGTTAAGCGTACATTTCTCTGCAAATAGATTAGCTAAGCACGTATAGCACCATCCATGCGCCCGATGGTATTTCTAATGGGAATAAGATAATCTAGGAAACAAGCCAATTATATCTACTTATTTAAGAAAACTCTTTACAAGAAATACTGGCCACACAAAGTTGACAATATTTAATACCTAGTGTACACAGTTAGATGGGTGATTTACAAAATTTTTGTACATATTGCTGTGTGAAAACGTCTAGGTACGTGAATATTATCGAAGATATTATTGAAGTGATCAAATTAGTATCAACAACAACAACATTTTTCCCAGTTGGGTTTCAACATTTCAGATCATAATAATAGGTAATTAAAACAAAAAAAAAAGTTTACTTCGTCAGTCTCATAATGTATTCATATAGCAATCTCGTGTCTCTTAGCACAAGCGCGTAACAAAAAAAATCATAAAAAAATCGAAATTAAAGTTATTTTTCACTTTTTAGTGTTTTTTTGGAAGTCGGTTGTTTATTTTTTTTGAAAAAGATTTTTATTTTTCACTTTTTAGTGGTTCACATGTGCTTACCCCTTCACAGCGTACCGGCGTGATGTTATGTTATTAACTGGTGTAAACAATTGACAGACATGAGATTTCAGCAATCCCTGTCCATTTGCTATCATTTATTGAGGAGTTCCGTTGCCTATCTCCGAAGTTCTTCATCAGATCTTCACCAAATTGAAATGGAACCACTCCGAGAAAGTACTCTTCCAAAAACTACACAAATTGCTTCAAGTGTGCCTATAAAATTTGAAGAGTTCTCTCTATTTCTCCAGGATCCCATCATCAGATCCTGACTTGATGATCATGGGACCACCTGGAAAGTATACCCTTTCAAACAAAAAAAAAAATTCCGAATCGGTCCAGCCATCTTCGAGTAATCGGGGAACATACATAAAAAAAAAAAAGGTTCCGACGAATTGAGAACCTCCTCCTTTTGGAAGTCGGTTAAAAAAGAAAGTACTCACTTAATCACATGTTCTAGTTGCACAATATCATTATGATTCTAATTATGATGTAAATGATATTAAATTTAATTATATAACCTAATGCATAATATTAATAATTGTTCCAACTTATGTCTTCCATTTCGTTCATTTTTGTTATTCTTTATTGTAACACCAATATTAGTAGATATTTGGAGCTTTCAACTGGCAACATTCTCAATTTAAAACTGTCCAATCAGATGACAACGGAACGTCTGTCCGCCATTTTGGCAGCGGGCGCTACCAATAAAAAAGTGTGTTTGTTCCTATGCAGCGTTTTTTCAACAATAAATCTTTCATTTTCTTTGCTCAACTATAAAAATAACGGTAAGGCTATCTCTTATTTTATTGAGTAAAATTAAAGAATATTTTTGACCAACTACTAAAAAGAAGCTAGATTTTTCTACCGATATGTTTTTTGGTTCCGTAACAAAAATGATTTAACAAAATGAAGTAAAGTCGACTTCATACAGAATTATTATGTTTACATAATTTGACGGATAATGCTTCGTTCATTCATTTTATTTACACTTTATTTTTAAAATAATTCAAAAATAAAATTAGTAACCAAATATTAAAAAATATAAAAAAATAGTAGCCCACCAGCAACAGGAATTGGTACAAAATTTAAAATCGACCTAAAAGATGTAAAAGATGAATTTGTAGATTTTGTAGTGTTTAGTATGGTAATATAATTTTGTAGCTCATAGCAATTAATGTATAAAAGACAGATAAAAATACAATTATTTTTAAATACTGAATACGAAATTAAGTAATTTTGTCATAAATAAGAACATTTAATTCACGAGACTGAGTTTATTTTATACAGTAATGCCGATGACTCCCGCAGAAAGACAACGTAAGTACAGAGAAAGACTCAAGTTAAATAATCCTGAAAAGTGTAATGAAATAAATCAAAAGCACTTTGAAAGGACCAAACGTAAAATATGTCAAAGTTTCCAAACTAACAGAGAGTCAAAAAGTACTAAGAAGAAGGAATTGGAGAAGACTGGAGAAAAATCAGAAACAAAAATGTCAAGATGTAAATAAACATGAAAAGCAAACATAGTCACAGAAGTTATCTTTACGCAATTACTTGATATTTTTTATCTCAGCGACAGTGACAAAAAATTAAGGACCTAAGTTGATAGTTGTAGAGTGAAGAACAAGAAAGGTGTCAGGATTAGGATTGTGTATAAAAATGTTATTATGTGAGTTTTTCTGACATGAAGCAATAACGTTTGTTATTATTTTGTGGAATTAAAAGAGAATTTAACTTTTGTTACGTTACGCGAGTTTAAAACTTTAGGTATTAACAAGAAAATTTTAATATGGGACAAACTCTGAAATATAAGAAAACAGCTGTTCTATACAATAATGCAATACCTACGTAGATGATGAAAACGTGTGGAACAATTTATATTATTTTTCATATTAATTTCCAGAGTTTGTCCCATTGTAAAAGTCTGTTGTTCATATTCATGAGTATCTAAATACTGTGTTCTGTAAAAGTTTGTCCTGGTATTTTGTTTACGCCATAAATAATTATATGTTTTGTAGAGAAATGGTAGATATCCTCCAGGTGGTACGAGGACTAAAACACGGTAACTTGATCGATAGTGGACTGTATTATATGAATGTATTCTAGGGATGACAAACGGTCAACTATATTTGAACCGGCGAGAAAAAGGAGTTTATATAATAACTAAGTCGTGTATGCTGTCGCTCGGACGATGATGCAGTCCACTATCGATCAAGTTACCGTGTTTTAGTCCTCGTACCACCTGGAGGATATCTACCATTTTTCTACATGGTCCTTCGAGCCGGATCAAATATAGTTGACCGTTGACCACCTGGAGGATATCTACCATTTTTCTACAGTTTATTTAAAACTAAAATTTAATAAGTAATAAACATTATAATCACTAAAAAAAACATAGTTTTATGAAAAGTAAAAGAACACAATTTTGTTGTATTTTACACGATAGTTTCTGAAGTTGAAGTCTGAAGTGAAGTAAGCCACTGTTGATATTATTCCCTTTTATGGAATGTATGATTAGATCCTGTGTTTTTTATTTGCTTTATTACTTATTATTATTTCCTTATCCATTTTTTTGTAGTGATTTATGGTTATTACCAATTTTCAACTCTATATTCCTCGAGATTTTTTTTATTAAAATTGGGATAGACATTTCAATAAGTAATTTAAAAAGTGCTAATGACCATAAAGATATACACAACTTTGAGTCTGATTTTATGACTCTAATTCAACAGACTGATTATTTTTATTATTGATAAATGAATAAAATGCGATTTCGTGGTTTTATTATCTTCTGTGAAATAGCCCTAATATTTCCTTTTTGTATTTTTTTGTGACATTGTTAGTGTTTGTAACGGTATTCGTATACTCTTCATTTTTGTGACTGTCAATTTTTTTTTAAATTACCCAGATGTGTTATTTATCATATTAATAAGTTACAAACGCCCCATAATACAGTGGATTCCAAAATGGTGGAATATGGGTGTACTATAGGTACAACTCTATCCAACCGTTCAGGGAAACAAGGCGTGAGACTAGGTTTAGTGACGAAACAGTATTATCTAGTTCTTCTAATAATACTGTAATTAATTCTTTAAACTTTTAGACACGACAACAGAGAAGCATAATAAGAATATTTTACTGTATCACCAAAATATAAATCGCTTCCCTGGCAAAATCCTAGACGTGGAAATGTTAATAGATAAATATCATATGGATATCCTATGTTTTTGTGAAACTTGGTTAAAACCAGATAGAATGTTGTTTAATGTAAATAATTTTTCAGTTGCCAGTGCGTACAACAGGTCTTCGATAGGGGGTGGTACTTTGATATTATGCAATAGTTGTTTTAGATATAAGGAGAGAAAGGATATCACTGCTTGCTCTGTTGATCGCTTATGTGAGGTAGCATGTGCAGAGGTTGAGGGCCATACTTTCTTATCTGTTTATAGACCACCAGCCTCAAACTTGTCATAATTTTTGATCATAATGGAAGAAATATTAGGTAAACTTTTTAAAGATTATAAATTAGTCTTCGTGTGTGGTGACCTAAATATTGATCTATTAGTTAATTCACCAGAAAAATGTAAGCTTATCTCATTGTTTAAATCATTCAATTTAAAATGTATATTTAATGAAGCGACTAGAATAACAGCAACCACCGCTTCATGCATAGACAATGTATTTACTAATTGTAAAATAAAGGACTCTTCCTTAATTAGTGGCGTCAGGTCAGACCATACTGGTCAGCTTGTATCGTTTGACTTAGATAAAAAGTTACACCTAGATAAAACCATTGAATTGAGATCCCTGACTAAAAATAAATTGGAAACGTTTAAAAATAACGTTCTTAGCAATCTCTCAACAGCAAGTTTTGATTCACAAGACCCCAATATAAACTATAGCACATTTTTTTCTACAGTATGCCAAGAATTTAATAAAGCATGTCCTGTAAAAAAAGTTACAATCACTCCTAAACCAAAATTTAGCGAATGGGCCACAGCTAGCATTAGAAAAAGCAGAGATGTCTTATATAATTTGTATCACGAAAAATCACTGACTTCTGATCAGGCCCTTCATAATTATGTAAGAAACTATTCTAAGATATTCAAAAGAGTCTGCGCTCAAGCTAAATCTAAATTAATAAGTAACAAAATTAATATTTCTAAAAATAAAATAAAAGCTGTGTGGCAGGTAATTAACAAAGAAACTAGAAACACACAACAGCGAGATCAGAATGAGTTGGCTCTAAAAATTGATAATGAAACCATTTCAGATAAGTTAAAAGTTGCTGAGACTTTAGAACATTTCTTTACCAACATCCCAATAGAGGTTACGAAGTCTCTACCCTCATCATCTGTATTAGCTGAATCTCTTCTTAAAGAAAACATCAGTAAAGAAGAATCATCATTATAGAAGATCTATAAAGTGATGACAGGTGGATTCTTCGGGCTGGTGAAGCAGGAGTAGATTCTTAAATAAAAAAGATCTTGTCAGTAAACTTTTATTTTTCAAGGAGTATAAAGCAACTAAGACACTGCTACAAAGCAGGTTTACTCGACTGGCAAAAGCAGGACACAATTTTTCTCTTGAAAAAAGAAGCTGCCAATCAAAAATGTATTTCTTATAATGAATTAGAATAATTAATGATTGCATTTTATGACAATTGATAATTTAAAGAAAATGGAATTTTATAGAGACGTGCGCGTGATGCCTTCAAGATTGATCACATCCTCAAGGTCAACGATCCTCGCGGTACTGCCGCGAGCTGCCAGTGCATGCATACGGCAAAGATGACAAACTTTGACACGTCGCTAATGGCGGCAAGAAAGGGTTCAAGTTTGCTTCAGCAAGTTTTATTTTTATTTTTCTGACAGTACCTATATGTACCATAAAGTATAATTCCTCTATTACAAATAAATAAATAATTTATGAACTAACCTAAACAAAAGAAAACTAAACAAAACCTTCAACATTAACTTGACCTTTTTTTTCTGTTTACGGGGGAAATCCTCATGGATGTCCTCCGCCCCGGGGAGGGCGAAGGGGTCTGTCAGACTCTTACTGACTAAAACCACCCCAGTGTTCCGTCTCTCACTTGCACTGGGGATCACGGGAACTAGTGTGACTTCCGCGATCCCCGGCTAGTGCCGGCCCGCCTCTGCGGGCCACCTCGAGATAGGGGGGAGTGAGGTGTTAAACTCCCCCCTTACGTCATAGAGAGGCGCGCGTGGAACACTACGCGCCGCCATCTCGGGTCCTAACAAGTAGAGGGCGACAGATTTCCCCGGATCTGTCACCCCTGGACCCATTTAGGGGGGCTGGAAGAGGGCGTTATCCGCCCTCCGCCGACGCCCGGTGCGTCTGCTGCGGATCGGGTTAGCGGAAGCAATCTCCCGCTCCCTCTCCGCAGCCTCCTTCTGCGACATGACTGTTTCGCAGAAGGATACCACCGCGTCCCAGGACTCCTCGCTGCCGACCATCGAGTCGACAACGGCCGGCAGCGACAGGTCACTGCCGACTCCTGAGATGAGGGCACGGCGTGGCTCCTCCCAAGCGGCACACTCTGCCAGCGTGTGCCACGCCGTGTCCTCCCGACAGTCGACGCAGTGGTGACACCGAGCGTCCGGCTCCCTGTTTATGCGACACAGGTACTTCCCGAAGCAACCATGCCCCGAGAGCACCTGTGTCACCCGAAACGACAGGGAGCCGTGCCTCCTCCCGAGCCAGCGCTCGAGTACCGGCCGGACCGCCCCGATGGTAGCGGGGCCGGCGGTAGGGCGTGAAAGCCTGTCCCGCCATTCCGCCACCAGATCGCATTAACTTGACCTAAGTCAAGTAATCAAAGCACAATGGCAAACACCAAAAAACCATTTTTGACATTTTTTTTGCGTCTGCCGATGAAAAATATGTATAAATGAAAAATATGTCGAAAAATATGAAAAATATGTCGTCGTTGAGCGCCGAGCAAAGCGGTCGCGTTATCGTGTATCTATTTAATTACCTAACACAGTTTAACGACTTTAAACCTTATATACGCTACTAAAAAGTTTATTTTGCCTTATCACCCACCATACTATTTTATTTTAAATACATATTACTGGAATAAAAGTGTTAATACAGTATTGTGAAAAGTGTACGTCATCATGAGTGTATTGAGATCACCTACTGGACCTGCCTCCACGGTCCTTAGCAGCTCACAGCCCGAACTATCCAGAATCGACGTTTCTGATAACGACCCGGCAATCTATGTTACTCGTAACCGTTGACCAAAACGCATGAAACCGGACCGCACTTAGAAGTGAGCTTTCGGAATTCCGGAGTGAAATGATGTCGGTGATCCGTGAATTTACTAAAACCCAGTGCGAAACTGTAAACAAAATATCGCTAGATGTATCGGCCATTAGGCAAGAGGTAAACAACATCACACACACGGTTGAAAAACTCTCCACCGAGCAAATCGTCATACAAAAAAAATGATTTATCAGTGCTCAAGCAATCTAAAACCATACCGGATGAAAAAATAAAATGTTTAGAGTCTGATATTCACTCCATTAAAATGGTTGCAAGTACCCACAACCGTCCCCAAAATAAACTAGCATCACCGTCGTATAATGATACAGTCACGGAACTATACGACAGATCCCACAGGGATAAGAATATTATAGTGGTGGGTATACCAGAACTAAACTGCGATCTACGAGAGCAAAGAACCATACACGACATGAGTCAGATAAAAAAAGTAATAAATACTATGTACGAGAACTGTCCCGCACCTATTAGTGTTATACGGCTTGGGAAATATAATACATCTAAAACACGACCGATTAAGGTTAGCTTTGCTTCTCAGGAAACCTCAAAAATCATCCTTCGTAGTAAGAATAAATCTCCTAGTGACAATTTTAAAATATATCCAGACCAAACTCCTTACCAACAAAAGTTTTTGAAGGAACTGCGAGATGAGCTTCAAGTGCGAATTGACAACGGTGAGCAGGACCTAACAATAAGATACATCAAAGGGATTCCAAAAATCGTGTCAAAAAACTTGATCAACAAAGCCGAAAACAACACAACAATAACCTAACTACCATACTTACCTAAAGAAAAACCAGGTACCTACATATCTTATACCAAAACGTCAGAGGTCTGCGAACCAAAACAACAACATTCAAAAACTCAAACTCAAACTCAAACTCAAAGCATTTATTTCAAATAAACCAATTACAGGCACTTTTGAATTGTCAAGGTCGGTGAGTTAGAAAGATGAAGCTAATTGCCCATTCCAAAGCGTAGGTACCTATGGAGAAGAACGGGCAAGAAACTCCATGGACACTCTTTTAAAATCATGGTATTGTTACAAAAAGTTGGTTACATCATTATGTTGAACTTATCAATGTGAGAACGATGTAAAAAGACGTGCACATTAAAGCGTCCGTAATTAAAACAAAAATAAAATAACAATTCAGAAATTAAAATAAGCCGTGGGAGCTAGGAGATGACCAGTCCCTACTGGCGGCGCCCGTTCACGAACATGACGTGTGGATCAGCACCATTCAGCTCAACCATTTTGAAGGGAACTTAATGATCCAACACACACGCCACCACCAGCGAGACATTTGAGTGAGCATGACATACTCTCAGCTGCCAGGGCACATTCAAGTCAATGAAAGACGTACCCTGTAAATGGTAGCTTTATAGTAGGAACATAGTGCTCACACATATGCTATGCAATTATACAATACTAAAAGTTTGAATTTATACAATGCAAAGATATCTAGTCTTTTACAGTCTTCAGCAGCTCCAACGTTTTCAAATGCTAATCAATTTGGTTTAAGCTACCTTGTGGAGCTGGACAAGCAGCGTTTGGCCAAGCATTTTTATCAGCGATGTAATCTCCCAACTTATAATAAGCATGGCTGCATAGTGTGCGTTTTATACAAGATTTAAATTTCATTTCATTCAGTTGGAGAATGTGGGGAGGTATTTTATTGTAGCATTTTAAACAGTACCCCATGAAGGATGAGTCTACTTTAGCCAGTCTGAAGCCTGGTTGAACTAATTGGTCCCTATTTCTAGTCCCAACGGTGTGTCTTTCACCTCTTTTACTGAAAAGATTTAAATTTTTCCTGACGTACATAATGTTCTCATAGATATATTGACAAGGTACCGTCATGATATTACTATTTTTGAAAAGTTCCCTTAGAGAATCTCGCCTACGGAGGCCATATATTGCTCTGATGGCTCTTTTCTGCAGAACAAAAATAGACTCAATATCTGCAGCCCGTCCCCATAGTAAAATACCGTAAGACATGATACTATGAAAGTAACTGAAATAGACTAACCTCGCGGTTTCTACATTAGTGAATTGGCGGATTTTTCTTACAGCATATGCTGCTGAACTTAGCCGTCCTGCAAGAGCTGTTAAATGAGGACTCCACTGTAGCTTTGAGTCGAGCGTGATCCCTAGGAAAACAGTTTTATCGACGAATTCTAGTTTCTCTTTATTCAATACTATGTCACAATCAGTACTTTTAACATTTGGTAAAGCAAATCTTATGCATTTAGTTTTTTTCCCATTTAATACTAAATTATTAGCAGTGAACCAATTTTGCACCAGCAGTAGGGCGTTATTTACGTCGTCAAGATTTGATGCACGTCTATTTATTTTAAAAATTAGGGATGTATCGTCAGCAAATAACACCATTTGTGGTTGTTTTTTTAATAAATGGGGTAGATCATTAATATATACTAAAAAGAGGAAAGGACCTAATATTGAGCCTTGTGGAACACCCATTTTTATTTTTAAACCAAGTGAATTGACTCCATTTATATGAACTTTTTGCTGTCTATCATTTAAATAAGATTTTACTAGACTGAGCGCAAGTTTACCTAGTCCGTAATGCTCAAGTTTTAAGAGCAAGGTTTCGTGATTAACGCAATCAAATGCCTTGGAGAGGTCACAAAAGATTCCATTGGCATCCTGGGCCTCCTCCCAAGCATTAAATATGTGTTTTAATAAGGTAACACCGGCGTCAGTCGTACAACGTCCTTTGGTGAAACCATATTGCTGATCGTGTAAGATTTTGTTGGTGTTAAAATGATTAAGCATTTGATTGAGCATTATCTTTTCGAACACCTTGCTGAATACCGGCAGCACGGATACTGGTCTATAATTGTTGGCGTCATTGCTGTCTCCAGATTTGAATAGAGGTATATATCTGTACCTTCAGTGAAAAGTGATGTAAGTGAAAAATCATAGTTTTGAGTAATTAAGGTTAAAGATTTAAAAAAATCTCTTTATTTTTCTAACGTTCTAAAATAAAAAAACGATATGTGGTACGTGTAGATAATATTATAAAGATTATAAAGAGCTTGGTTTGAATATATTATTCTGCACGGAATTTAAGTAATTAGTAAAAATAGCCAGTTATATCACCGTACACTATAGTTTTCTTTGCTTATTTTTGTGTATTTAAATCTATAATGAAATGAATTATTTTACACATTTACTTACCGTTTTGTGTGAAATGTTATAAGGCTTGTGTTTTGGCATGTTTTGTCTGCAAATAGTTGTTGTGAGAAAAAGTCGTAAAACTAATATAATCATTTTGATTATCAGCAACCTTTTTTCATTGTTTTATTTAAAATTCCTACGCAAATATTCAATTGTACCCCTAAACACCAATGTATTTTTCAAACTAGTAAGTGATTAGTGCTACAAGCTAGAATTTATTGTGATACATTTTGTTTACATCGAAGTGTTTATTGATACAAGTAATAAGTATTTTCAAACGTTTTTGTCATAGAAAGGGTAAACTATGTTAATATCATAATAAAATAATAACTAAATTAAAAAATCGTTTCTTTAATAAAGAATTCTTGAATATACACTTTTTTATGAATTACAAGTAGTAGCAAAACAATAAAACATTTTTATAAATCAAACTTAAAACATAACTTTTAGACCTAAGTAGGTATTTATCGTTAATCTGATTATCAGAGTAGGTATCGTTAGTCTTTAAACATATTAAAACAGGCTCAAAAAATCAAACAACAGATTTGTTTTAGGTTGATCTTACTAATGTAGATTATTTTACATATTGTGAATGGGAGAACGTTGTAGGCCTCACAGACATCGATTTATAGACGATTTTCTATTCTTTATTTTCATTCCTCTAAGTACCTGGTACCTATTGACAGTCCTGCACTGTCCTCCCATACCTATTATAACTGTAATTTGAAAACATTGTAAAACCCAATTATTTTTAAAAGAGTAACCGTGGAGTTTCTTGCCGGCTCTTCTCCATAGGAAGCGACAAATTGGAACCGTGCACCTAGCTTCTGACGTTTCATAAGTGCCCTTGCAGGTTTATGTGAAATAAAATATTTTGATTTGATTTGATTTGATTTGTTGTAGCACTTCAACTATTCGCTATGTAAAACAATATAATTAACATCCTTATAAAAAAAACACATAACTTTTAAACCTCTTTATTATTAATCTTGAACAGTCTTAAAGCGTATTTAATCAGTCTCAAGAAATCAAATAACAGATGTGTTGTACATGTAGCACTTCAACTATTCGCTATACAATACAATATAACATCCTTTTAAAAAACACAACTTTTAAACCTACTTATCGTTAATCTTGAACAGAGATCGAATTAGTCTTAAATCGTATGAAATCAGTCTCTAAAAATCAAACAACAGATAACAATATAATTTTCTTATAAAAAAAAACATAACTTTTCATCCTTTTTATCATTAATCTTGAAGTCTTAAATTGTATTAAATCAGTCTCCAAAAATCGAACAACAGATATGTTGTACGAGTAGCACTGCAACTATTCATTATCCGAAACAATATCAGGATCTACTTCACGCAAATTTGAGTTTGTTATCAAATTATGCTAAAAATCGTGAACACTTGGATCAATGTATTCTAACAGTGATATTAAATCCCTTTTCTTTAAAACACTTATAGGAATTGGTCCATTGTAACATTTTGGAACAGCATTAATACTAACTAAACTGTAGTCTTTATTCCTTTTGTCGTAAGACATCACATAATAATCAAAGTCAAAGTCAAAGCATTTATTTCAAATAGGCACATATAAGGCACTTTTGAACGTCAACATTTACATTAAAATAGAATTGATTCTAGTCGCCCCTTCCAAAATATAGTTTCGTATGGAGAAGAATGGGCAAGAAACTCCACCGTTACTCTTTTAAAATGATATAACTACAATATTTAACATACATTCATTGTATAATTATGTGTGAAAACGATGCATCCAGAACAAAATTACTGTACCAAAATAGGTAAAAATAATGAAATTGAAGCAATTACAGATAAATTAATTTTATAATAGATACATGGTGCCCACACATTTACAAACATTGTAAAAGTAAATATACAATTTTCCTAGAATATTAACTAGTATATAATCACTCAGTGTGTGAGTTAAAGAAATCACTGAGTGTAATCAATGTCATAGATATAATTAATTACATAATTCAATTAGCAACCAGTTTGATTTTGTCTAGACTCTAGATTGTCCTATGGAGCAGGACCAGCATGTTTCCAAGCATTCTTATCTTGGATATAATCCTCTAGTTTGTAATATGCTTGTTTACAAAGTGTACTTTTCATATGAGTTTTAAATTTCCTTTCATTTAATTGCAATATATTACAAGGTATTTTGTTATAACATTTAACACCCATAAAAGATGTACGTACTTTAGCTAATCTGGAAAATGGTTGATCTAATTTGTCTTTGTTTCTAGTATTAAAATTGTGTCTATCACTTATTTTATTAAAAAGATGTAGATTTTTTCTTACATACATGATTTTTTTATAAATGAATTGGCAAGGTACCGTCATAATATTAATCCTTTTAAATAGTTCCCTGAGAGATTCGCGGCGACGTAGATTATAAATGGCTCTGACAGCTCTCTTTTGCAAAATAAAGATGGATTCAATGTCAGCAGCCCGACCCCACAGTAAAATGCCATACGACATAATGCTGTGGAAGTAGCTAAAATAATAATAATATATATATAATATTTTTTTTTTTTTTTAAATAGACCAAACGCGCGGTTTCTACATCTGTTAACTGTCTGATCTTCCTAACAGCATAAGCGGCGGAGCTTAGCCGCCCCGCAAGAGATGTTAATCATCACCTACGTAACTTTCTTTATATTCAAAAACCGGAAATTTTTCTTTACTAAATTTAATAACTCTTACATTCAACCATATAAACTTTTCACCCATAGAATTAGATTTTTTAACTGTAAAATTATTTTTAGCAAACATGGCAAAATCGTAAAAATCTGTCCCCGCCATTTCAATTACTGAAAATTTATTAGTTCTAGTTGATGCACTTCTTACCAATTGACACCAATCGCGTGGGTGGTGAATATTCATTGATGTTCGTTTTTTTGCTCTTTCGATGAGCGCATGGTCACTATCAACTTCCATGTGTGTATGGCCGGGTACGAGAAATTTATGTTCTATGTTCAAAAGTTGAGGCGAGTCTTTAAATACTTTTAATACGACAATATTATTGAATTCTTAAATCAATATAAAATACATGTTCTTTGTAAACATTTAAATAACAAAATTGTTACATAATTCGTGTAAAATGATACAAGTCTTACCTTACGCATCGTAGTTGTGTGCTGTAACGCACGACGCACCTGTCCTGACGCATGCCCGAGACTAAGAATCCCGCGTCGCCTGCGCTCTTTCCATGCGTCCCGCGGAGAAGTAGGGAGTGGGGTGCGTAAGAGCTGCGCGAACTTGTATCACTGTGTACTACGTATTTTTTTGCTAATTTAGTTCTAAAACGCAATGCAGTTTTGATTCTACTATATTAGTATCATTATTCACGTAATCATATGTCCTATTTCCCTTATGTTCTTACTAGTAGAATTAATATTAAATTTGTAATCACATCAAAATTGGCTACATAAATTACTTGTAAATTGTTTGATTAGCAGTTGTATCATTAGTCACATATTTTTATGAAAATAAATTTGTGTTTGTATGGTTCATGTACAAATGTAACACTTTTCACTAAAATGTATTGTTTATTTTTTTTTTTGTTTTGTGATAGGATTTCATTTGTATCACTTTGGATTAATTGAAGTAAAAGCTTTCGGTTCGCGTAAGATGTGGTAACTCGAGTCATATTAAAATACATTTTAGAAATATAAATATCGGTTCGGAGCACTTTGGTATGAATCAAAAAGTATTATTTTACACAATAATTTCAATAAAAATAGCTTACTTATATCAATGTACACAAAAAAATCTCATTCATTTTTAATCTTATAACAACGGGGATAAGATAGAAATTAAGTTATTTTTTTTTTAATAAGTTTAATCAGAGCATATAAAAACCGATCTGGGTCGACATGTATCACTTTTCACTGAAGGTACAGATATAACCTTACTATATTTCATTAAATCCGGGAAGACTCCTTGATCTACACACAAATTAAATATCAAAGCTAAGTAAGGTGCTATGGTCTCGATTATAGATGTACAAACTTTTATAGACATTCCCCATAGATCTTCGGTCAGTTTGATTTTGATTTGCCGAAAACATTTTAAAACTATCATAGGGTTTATGTGTTTAAATTGAAATTCAACAGGGCAGCCTGGAACGTTCGCTCTTAATAAATCAATTGAGACATAGGGGGACGAATTTAAAGCTTCTGTCGTTTTAAATGGTATATCAGTAAAGAAGTTTACAAATTCTTGAGCTACTTCTATGTTAGAGCTTATGGCACCACGCGAAGTCTCTAATGTATAATCCATTTTTTTTATTTTTTTCCTACTAGTTTCGTTATTTATAACTTTCCAAACTGTTTTTATTTTATTCTCTGCTGATTTGATCTTGTTGCTAATGTACAAAGCTTTAGCTAACTTGCAGGTATTTCTAAAAATTTTGGAATATGTAGCAACATACTTGTTGAAAGTTTCGGTGTTAATGTAAGGCTTAAGGCCGTACAGCTCGAACAGTCTTTCCCTACTTATCCTAATACCTCTAGTAGCCCAGTCACTAAATACAAAATGAGGGCAAATATTTTTTGTTTTCTTTTCTAAAGTTTTACTGAATTCAGTGTGCACTACTGAAAAGAAATCCTCATACAATTTATTTGCATCGTCCATATTATGAACGCCCAGAATATTTAACTTACTGTTTAGGCTACTATTGAATTTATTTAATTTGGCCGTCGTTATTGGTCTAAATTGTATTTGCACTTTTTGCAAAGGTGCTCTAAACTTAAAATTTACCGTTTGTCCACTATGATCAGACGGCAGATAATTTACGATGGCTTTCTCTACATATTCACAATCGCAGAAAATATTATCGATACAAGTAGCAGAAGTTGGAGTTACTCTAGTCGGTTCTGTAAAAACATTCGTTAAATTGAACGATTTAAAAAGGCTTAGTTATCTACTGCTATTTGAATTATGTTCCAAAATATTGATATTAAAATCACCACAGATAATTGTGGCTTTATTACTGGATGCAAGTTTCGCTAGGGCATCTTCCATTATTGACTCAAATAAAGAAAAGTTCTGATAATTAGGGGGTCTGTACACGCACACTACAACATGCTTATCCAGCTCAACACAGGACAGTTCGATACAATGTTCCACTGATAATCCAACTATGTCATTACGTTGCTTAGATTTTAGACAATTTTTTATCAATATAATAGAACCTCCACGCTGGATAGATTTACGGTTAAAAAAACTGCCCACACTATAGTTTTCATAATTAATTAGCATTTGGTAATCCTTTAACCAATGTTCAGTAAAACAAACAATGTCAAACTTTGTTTTTTCTAAAAACAATTCTATTTCTAATAATTTGGAAGAAATACCTTGAATATTTTGATGAAATAATTTTAAGGCTTTCTGCTGATCTCCTTTTTTATAATTAATTGTTTTAGAGCAAGAAGATACCTTGTTGTTGTTTGGCATAAGAATATTCTTACTGGTACCTTCTGTTGTCTTACAAACTAGTTTAAAACATTATCCGGAGTTAACCCCAAGACTTCAATGACATCACCAGGCATTGAACTCACTGTGAGTGAGGGACATGGAACCTCCTTCGTACAATTTGTATACAAACTTATAGCATTTGAGCTACATTTATTCATGTTCACCACCGATGTGGTGTCAATAATACAAGACTTCGACATACTATTTATGTCTGAGTTTATATAAAAAGCTAATAGCCTTGCTATTATGTGTCTATAACTAACAGGCAGATACACAGTACCCCTAGTCGATTTTAAAGTTTCCACAAAACTGTTGGTGTCAAAAAACACAAGCTTGTCACTATAATGACTAACTAAGAAATGCATATGCTTATTAAGCATATGAATATAATTGTTTTGTCTATTTGTCAATTTTTTTAAATATGGGAAAGCACACAATGTTATTTTACTACAATTTAACTTTAACAACTCAGTTACATAGTCTGTAATTTCATCTTTTCTGACCTTAGAACTATTACCTACAAATACAGTAATGTTGGTTTTGGGATTATATTCATTTCTTGTTACTGATGCCATTATGCGTTTGTAAGTTGACCCTGGCATACAATAATTTTGAGTGGAGTAAGTCAGGTTATTACTAATTAATTTACCTAAACCTCTTCCTATACTATCTGAGAACATAACTGACAAAAACTCAGTATTAGGAACTACGACTGACATAATTGCCATAACAGAAACATTTCTTACGAGCTCAGTCTATAACTCAGAGCTGTTTCCACCTGGTTACACCGTGCTACGTCGGGATCGAGCAGGCGACGTCGACTGGGGAGGCGTTCTTCTGGCTGTGCGCGACTGCTACGACGTCCGACGTATCACCGACATAGACGGACTTCAAGCCACTACCGAAATATTATTCGCCATTATTACGCGTAAGGCAATAAAAGTGTTGTGCTGTTTAGTTTATTTACCACCTAGTTACAACGATGGACAATACTTAGAAGTACTACAAATAATTGAAAATGCAACTTGTAAGTTTTCTGACCTTGATTATCTGTTGTTAGGTGATTTTAACCTCCATTCTATGAGTAAATCTGTCCAGGATCATTTTGAATACTTTCTAGATTTCGGTAGACTGAAACAACATAGCCATGTTATCAATTACTTTGGAGGCCAATTAGACCTAGTCATAAGTGGATTGAGTGAGGAGCGTGTGAGTGTGACAGATAGCATCGAGGCACTAGTCCCTCCTGACCGATACACCTCAAGCGGTGGGTACCGCTTGAGGTGTGCTTGTCATGGCCGCCTGTGCGCCCGGTCGCCGCTAAACGGCCGCCGCCAGCGCTGCCGTCGCCACCGCCTCGCGCCCCGGACCCCGCAACGCTCACCTTCGACACCCATCCCGAATGGAACTTTCGTAAGGCAGACCTGTGTACGCTGTTCGCTAACATGGCTAGCATTGACTGCGGTGGCGTCACCAGCGCTCGCAACGTAGATAGTGCAGTAGAAATCTTGTATACCAAACTATTCACTGTTATCAATAATTCCGTACCCATCAAAACACGCAAAAGAAACTCGGGTCGTTACATGTATCCTACCTGGTTCACAGCGGAAATCATACGTAATATCAAGAATAAGCATTATAACCATAAAACGTTGCCCCCTAAAATCCTACCTTACGTCCAAGCTGAACACCTGGCTACGTGGGGGGCGGACACGCGTACTGTACAACTGTACAAAAACTTATGCGGCTAACAAGGAAAGGTAACCCCTTTATGCGAAAAACCTCAACAAAAAGACAGTGTCCGTATCCAATCGCAGACACTGTTTAAAAATAAAACACAAACATACTTAATCTACAACAAAACAAAACCCAAAAAGTGAAACAAAAAACAAGACAAAAAAAAAAAACCATAAAACGTTTAAACAATCAGGCAAACCACTCAGCCAAGAGTTGTTGAAGTACTATCGCGAATTAGTAAAAACGCAAATCGAAGAATCATATGCGAATTATATTGAGTCTATACAGAATAAAATACGTAAAGAACCGTCGGAGTTTTGGACATTTGTGAAGAACCAACGGAATGATAAACAGCCGAACTATGAATACTTATATAACGGTAAGACAGTAACGGAACAAACTGCTGCAGACGCTTTTGCAGAGTACTTCGCGTCGGTCTTCCTTAAAGAAGTTCCTACCTTAGACCCGGAAGCCATTAATATAGATACGGGCCCAGCCCCAGATTCATTCCGTGTTACTGTCGATCCCATAAACCCTTCGGATTTCAGGAGCATCCTAAAGCGAATAAAACCTTTTTCTTCATCAGGTCCAGATGACATTCCACCATTCATTGTAAAAGATTGCGCTTCAGTGTTAGAAACACCTCTGCTCCATATATACAATTTGTCTATAACAACCAGCACCTACCCGACCCGCTGGAAGTATTCTAAGGTCACACCAGTCCCAAAGAGTTCACTTCAACATAAATTAATTGAATACAGGCCAATCGCTGTCCCTTCCGTGTTTGGAAAAATCTTCGAAACCCTGCTTGCCAGCCACATAAGCTCACAAATTAAAATGCGCCTAGATGACGCTCAGCACGGATTCAGAGTTGGTCGATCTACTGCCACCAATCATATTAACTTTGTAAACTATACACATTCCCACCTAGACACAGGGCGGCAGGTAGATACGGCCTATTTTGATATACAGAAAGCGTTCGATAAGGTCGATAATGATGTGCTCCTAAGCAAACTTTCAGCAATAGGTTTTACACCGAAATCTCTTCAACTCTTTGCTAGTTACTTAGGTGACCGTCAGCAATACGTTCAACTCGCCGGGTACAAATCTCAGTCCTATTACACTAGATCTGGCGTGAGCCAAGGAAGCACTCTCGGGCCTATTCTATTCCTAATCATGGTCAATGATCTACCCCAGGTCATCAAAAATGCAAAATGTCTGTTGTTCGCCGACGACCTTAAATTATACATGGGCGTGGGGTCAATTTATGACTGCGAAGTTCTCCAGAACGACATATCCAATGTTATTGAATGGAGCGACAGAAATCATCCACAATTTAATGAGAAAAAATGCCGAGTTATTACTTATACTAGAAGTAAGGCCCCCATTCAATACAGTTATCGAATACTAGACAATACGCTGACAAGAGTCCATGAGATGCGTGATCTCAGAGTGACATTTGACCCTCGCCTCAATTTTAGGGAACATATCGTGTCTATGACGAAAGCTGCTAACAGAACCCTCGGTTTTATCATGCGCCAAACGTACAAGTTTCAGGATTGTAGACCGGCAATCACGCTATACAACGCGTATGTTCGCAGCCGGTTAGAGTATAATGCTCTCATTTGGGATCCGTACGAGGCCAAGTACAAACTTTTGATAGAAAAGACACATAAAAAATTCTGCCGATACATATACAAGAAGAAGTATGGGTTCTACCCATTTCTTTATCCCTCGTTTTTTGTAACGGGTATGCTCGGACTCGATACTTTGGAGTTGAGAAGGAGCTTGCAGGCAATTATACACGTTTACCATTTACTCACCAACAAAATCGACAATCCCTCAGCACTGACAGATATAAGCCTAAACGTTCCTATGGGAGCCATGCGGGGTGCGGGGGAGCGCGGTTTGCGTCGGCGGCGGCCTCTGCTGGCAGTGGCTGGTTCCCGCACCCGTGCTACAGGAAATGCAACTACATGACGTACTCTTGCGCTCCTCAACTCGATCTTATTAACTCAGGATGTTGACCTGTGCACTGACAAGCTGTACAAAATTATATCCGCGGCAAATATCCACCTCACGCACTGTCTTTCCAGTACAAGTTAAGGTGATGACAGCAGACTTGCAAACTTAACTCCACGTAACTAGGCTAAGCTGTATACACTATACGTTAGTAGTTAAGCATAGTATTTAGTAATAATAATAGTACCTACCTATATAATTTGTTAGCAACAACAAATAATTGTACGCGTATATTACTAAATGTAACTTGTTTGTAGACGCCTTGGGTTGACCTGTCAAGTCTACAAAATGTTTAATAAATAAATAAATAAATAAATACACAGTTTGAATTTCTGCACAGCTTTGTCTCATGTTATAATATATAGGAAGTCAGGAAATAAGATATTTCAGTTTGGTAATTATATTTTCGAGCCGTTTGCGATTGAAAACTTCGGGCCGTGGGGTCCGAGTGCTCATGGTCTCTTCAAGGAAATCTGGAAAAGGCTGGTTGACACTTCCCGTGACCCAAGGGCTGGTTTGTACCTTGGCCAGCGGCTAAGAATTGCCATACAACGTGGTAATGCTGCCAGTCTTTTGGGAACATTATCAGTCGACAGCGATGTGGATGAATTTTTAGACGCCATTTTTTAAGTTGTGAATAGGTTTAGTTAAGTTAGTATTACATTTGTTTTTATTTACAAAAATAAATGATTCATTTATTTCAGTTTGAAGTTATAGAGGCCTTGTCAACAACAGACCCTAACCGAAAAAGAAATATAGAAACACCTACTTACTTACTACTTTAAATATCATTGATAGAAATGTATTTTAAAGCAAAATAAACTACGGGCTATGTATTCAGAATTATAAGTCTAGCCGACCGCGACGTGCGTAGGTCTGCCACACGGCTCATACGACGTAACTAAATAAATGTTTCGAAGAATAATTATTTAAGAATCTACGATCTTTAGATCAGTTATAGATAAATTATATCATTAATTATAATTTGGTCTTTTTAGCGTGTCGATGGTAATCTAAACGCACTCAGCCCAGAATGCGGCTACATGTTTGGTGCCATCACTAGCATCCACCAGTTCGTGTAACGTACAGCTGATAGGATACGCAGAACATGATATTAAATGTCCCACAGTTTGTGGAACAGCAACATTTTTACACTCCAAAGCGGAGTCGTCTATGAATCTCCACCTGAACGGGTTTTTCTTGTTTCGGTCAACCTGGTCTGGTCTAGTAAGTGAGTCTGTTTAGGGACTTCCAGGTTATCCAAGACCAGGCTGGCAGGCTGGGGCCGGTTAGGCATGTCCAGATGGGAAAACTTCAGCGGGTGAATGGTTTCTTTTTTTGAGGTTGGGAAATCATCAAATAACTTCACCAGCTCTGGGTAGAGCAGCAGGGCGTGTCAGACTTGTACTGACTAAAACCTACCCATGTGGGTCAGTTGCCTGTGTGCTAGGGGCGACGGTATCTCTTTCGAACAACCCGCATCCCTGGCAGGAAACGGGTGAATGGTAGGTCATAGGTATAGATGACAAAATACCAAAATAAAGAAAATTATTTAATATTGTTTAATATTTATTCCCCCGATAGGAAAGTAAATGTTATTTGTCACACTGTCTTTGAAGTGTTGAAAGGGCCACACAAAAGGGACACATTTGTGTGCCACTTTGTAATTGGACCAGCTTCTTCACTGCCAGAAATTTCTCTTTGCAAGTTATCATAAGCTGCAGCCATTGCAAGATCTCTGAATGCCTCTTATATGTACATTAGAATTATGTACAAATGTTTCGTTGCCATGCATACCTACCCTACTATGTCTAAGTATACATATAACGGGATATCGGGAGGCCGGGCTGTTGTATCTGATTGCTGATTCGTGACTTCGTCAGCACGGGAATCCATAGTGGGCGTTAAACTTCAGGAAACGTTGAAATAAATACGCTGTAGCGTTGACTGTTCACTATTTTAATTATACAGGCACTTAAATGACTTAAACAATTAAGGATTGCAGCAATAATTAACGATTTAGAGCCAATGGGTTTGCGAGTGACCATCGCGTGCAACGGCTGTCAACAACTGACCGAATTGACACGACGTCGCCCGCCATGACAGACGCAACTCCATTCGGTGTTACCCGCTATTAATTAAAATTACCATTTCGTTGAATTCATATCGATTAATCGTTAAAAATAACAAAATAAATTACAACTCTCGAAATTAACCGATTTTCATTATTTAATAATGTCACGCGCCGTTACATACTTATATGTAATTAAAACCAGAAAAAGAAAACTATGATATTTCACACAAAACCGTGATATTTTTTTAACCGACTTCAAAAAGAAGGAGGTTATTAATTCGACATGTTCATATACATATATATATTTTTTATGTATGTTCGAGCATCACTCCGTCATATTTAAACGGATTTGAAATTTTTTTTTGTTCGAAAGGGGTTCATTCAGAAATGGTCGCATAAAAATTTCATATAGATCTGATGATGC
This sequence comes from Polymixis lichenea, assembly GCA_949091785.1. Taxonomy (NCBI): domain Eukaryota; kingdom Metazoa; phylum Arthropoda; class Insecta; order Lepidoptera; family Noctuidae; genus Polymixis; species Polymixis lichenea. The sequence goes on along the minus strand of OX420943.1, from coordinate 11,221,357 downwards.
GTTTCGGAGACAGGCAATGGAACTCTTCAAAAAATAACAGCAAACAACCGCGATTGCTGCTATCGCATAAATATGCATTGTTGTGACCCCAAGGATGATGAAATTTCAAATTGTGGGGGGTAGGTACTATAACTAAAAAGTGAAAAATAAAAAACTTTTTCAAAAAAAAAAAAACATCCGTCTTCTGAAAAAACACTACAAAGTGAAAAATAAAGTTAATTTCGGAAGGTGCTGACAAAAAATGACAATACATAGCCAAAGTCACCGACTTCCGAAATTAAAGTTATTTTTCACTTTGTAGTGTTTTTCCGGAATTCGGTTGTTTTTATTTTTAGGTGGATTTTTAGGTAGTCTAGGAAAGGATATCACAAAAGGGAGCAGGCATGTACACTCAACACTGGGTGGGACAAGATTCTAATCAGAATCAGATTTTATTTGTTTCTGTAGTTTTAATATAGGTAGCATGTCACTTATACACCGTGATATTTTAGTCGTCTTACAACGGCAGCCCACTTCATGTATCCAATGACTACGAACCATTTTTATAAAAAAAAGTGTTTTTAGACATTTGAATAATAATTTAAAAAATATATTATTCACTAAGACGCATGATGTGTGATGATGTTTTTTTTTTGTCAGCAGTAACCTAGTCAATTCAGTTTTCATTAATGACGATTTTTTTTTCCAGATTTCGATAAGCCCTAAGCTTGACTTCATAACACTTTGTGAATTATTTCGTCGGTATCTATCACGTTGACATATTATGTAAGTAGACGCTTAATAATTCCATCAACAATTTCCTTGCCTTTGTTTTTAGGCAGTTACTAGTACTTCTTAAATTGTTTTAATAAATGTATATTACGGAAAGCTTATTATCATGATTACGGAAAGCTTGAAATCTGTGATTTTTTAAAGATGGCGTCACTGGAGAAGCGCAGGAGTATGCTTGATTTGATTTTCCTTAAGAAGTTAGTAACAAGCTTTTTGAACTGTCCCAATTTGCTAAGTCACGCAAACTGCCAAGAAGTTCTAATAGGAGGCTTTTCTGTATATCAAGATGTCAAACCACCTTAAGGCAATACTGTCTATAATGTATGCGTATACACAGAGCTCAAAATAGACATTGACTTCATCCACTCATCAGTACCTGCTCTAAAAATAGCCGTGCTTCCCATTGAATAGGTATCTCTAGTCTAACACCAAAATAGTAAAAAGTAATCTAATTTAATTTATGTTATTTCATTTAATTCAATTCAAATTTATTGTAATTGTATAGTATGTACTTGTTTTAATTAATTAAGTGTGTTATTTTGTGAGAGAAGTACAAACGTGCACACAAGAACTTGCACATAGTGTTCATTGATCTGGAGAAAGCGTATGATAGGGTACCTCGGGATGTGTTGTGGTGGACCTTGAAAGAGAAAGTGTTGCCCGGGAAGTATGCGGAGTTAATTCGCGCCATGTACATTCAATCTCGTACCTACGTCCGGTCGGCTGCTGGCAATACCGACGAGTTCAATTAGGCCGTAGGCTTGCACCAGGGATTTACCGGCTTTAAGCCCTTACCTCTTCGCGTTGATCATGGACGGTCTGACGTCGTACATACAGGAAGAGGCACCCTAGTGCATGCTGTTTGCCTATAACATTGTGTTTGTCGGTGAAGTTATATCCGAATATACCTTCCCCAGATCCAGAGGAGATTGGAGAAGTGGCAACAGAAGCTGGAGAATGTTGGCTTGAAAATCATCAGAACCAAAACTAAACATATGTGCTGCGATTTCGGCGGTCTCTCCAATTCTGGAGCCATAGCGCTTGATGACGCGCTTCTCCCAGTCTGTTCCGACTTTCGGTATCTCGGTTCACTCGTGCAAAGCAATGGTGAAGTAGATCGGACGGAAAAGCACAGTAGCACTGGATGGATGAAATGGCGGCAGGTCACGGGAACAATCTGCGACTCCCACATTCCCCTTAAACTTAAGGGGAAGATATATAAAGCCACGGTAAAAACTGCCGTCTTGTATGGGTCAGAATGTTGGGCCATAAAAGGGACGAATGAAAGGCAATTGCATGTAGCTGAGATGAGTATGTTAAGAGGGATGTGTGGTGTTATACGGATGGATAGAATAAGAAATGAGTACATAGGAGTAAGCCTGAAAGTGGCACCGGTAACTGAAAAGTTGTGTGTAAATCGGTTGTCATGGTATGGGCATGTGACACGGAGGAATGAGAAACACGTCGTGAAGAAAGTTTTGAGTATGAATTTCAATGGCTATAAGAGTAGGGGGATACCACAGAAACGATGAATGGACTGTTTGAATGATGATATGGTTAGAAAGGGTGTGACTACGGAGATAACGACTAATAGAGAAATGTGGAAGAAAAAGATATGTTGCGCCGACTCCAAATAAATTGGGATAAGGGCAGGAGAATGATGATTACCCTCGCATAATATATTGCATGCTGTGCTTGTCTATAATAAACACGCGATTAAAATATAAACTAACAGAGTACTCATTGTTAAAAAGCTAAACTAAACCATGTTTACACTCGCAGACCGCTTGGGGTTTCAGCTCTTCGACGCATAAGTCAATAGCATCAATTATTGTGGGCCAAGGTACATTTGCACTGGATCGAGACTCATTGGGCTCGTGTTTTTTTTTTGATGAGTCGCTCTGTGGATTTCATCCCGATTCAAGAAGAATGCGTATTTTGCAAGTTGCTGGTCGCTAAAGTTGACTCCAATATCCTAAGGAAGTTCATCGTAAAAAATCATAGCGCGAAAATGTTCCCGGCGTAAATCCATTTTTTAAATGAGACACAATAATTTGAATTAGCTCGCAAACAATGTGAAGGGAAATTTTGAAACTGGAATGTACCTATTTTTACTTACAAATACTCAATTTTTCAAAATAGATTATAACTGGCCAGTCTCTCATACATAAAAACTTTTTTTCCCAATACTTTCTAAATGGCCTGGTATTAAATTTAAAATAGTTACTATGAAAAATATCCTACACATGTTGTGTTAATATCGGGCGCTCGGATTCTGCTATGCATATTATATCTTTATATATAATTATATATTTCTTCTGTACGTGTATATCACTGAACTCCTCCTAACAGCTGGACCGATTCTAATGAAATTTGTTGTATTTGAGACTGGTCATGGTTTAGATTCACAAGTGGACCTAGTAGATGGCACTTCGATCGAGTTCTAGGAAATATGACAACGTCTGTCCGGTCAGATAGTTTGTATATATTATTGCCAATAGGCAAAAACAACAACCTCCAAACAAGTTTCCTTTACTATTTAAACTCTTTAGGGAATATATTTTCAAAAACCCTTCTGTAGTGCTCAGTTACGATCAAAGAAAGAAGTCTTGCGCGAAATTTCATATTTCGAGACACTTTTCTGTGACTGAATGAAGAGGTTTTTATTAAATTGGTAGATCGGAATCATCGACACAACGATGATCACATTAAGAATCGTGTTGGCAGGTAAAGTTTTTAATCAAATTAAATGACCAATTACAAAGAAATCCATTCATTACATGAAATAAAAATATTTTATTGAAGTATTCAAAGACGTTGGTTGATCCAGCTTACGTAAGATGTAACTCTGGCGAAGGCAGCAGGAGCACCAACTTGGCAACCACGGTCAGATCCAAAGGAGGTTACACCGATCTATTAGAAAGCAAACAAATATGATTAGAATCATTTAAATCATGAATTTAGAAAAATCGTCTGTGATATGTGTCTATTTTTACTGAGTTCAACAACTAAACTAAAAAGGTAATTTTTTTGAGCAATGAAAGTTACAGGTGCATAATTATTATGATGTGATTTCGTACCAAGATACGCCTATTGTTGCTGTTGACGACGAGGGGACCGCCGGAGTCACCCTGGCATGTACTCCTACCGTTGGCGCCGCTGGTACAAACGTTTGAAGACTGAATGAGGTTGCCGAAACTCTGGCGACACACAGCGTTCGTGATAACCGGCAAGTTGACGTGGCTCAAAGCTCCACCGATACTTCCACCTGAAACCCAAGGCAATTTTTAATAACAGGCAATTAATATGTATTAAAACAAAAAAATATATATTGGGCACACATTTTTGTACGTTATTATTAACAGTCAATAATTACGTAGTATTACAACGAAAATTAATGATGTCACTTGCACAGCCATTTTTGTCCAATAAGAAAGAAAAAAATATTTTTCTTACCATCCCTGGTGAGACCGAAGCCAGATGCGGTAGCAGTAGCGCTGTTAAATTGGTTGTTGAGTTCATTACCAGAGGGTAGAGCGATGGGAGCGATGTTGCCTATGGGTTAGTGATAGTTATTTAGTTACATACTTATTTTATATTATTCAAAACCATTTTAATTTCGCGTGAATTCACATAGAATAGTAAACAGCGAATTCAATTTCCCACCTGAAGTACCAACGTTAGAAGGTAAGTTGATGATGGCGATGTCATTACGGGCTTGATTAGGGCTCCAGCTTCCATGCATCGTGACGCTAGCGGTATTCAACCTAGTACCACCACTGAACAGACGGACAGAACCAAGGACAACTGTGAACCTCCTGGCCTGGTTTTGGCCATCGAACCAGCAGTGAGCAGCGGTGAGCACCCTGCGATGGTTGAGCAAAGAACCACCGCAAACACCCTGTCCTCTTGGCGTATCAGCAAGGAGACCAGCCTGAGAATTAAGAATTATTTTTAACTATGTTGTAATAAAGGACACGTTACGGGTGGATGTCACCAATGAAACTAAATGCTATCAGCACATCTAAACCGTGTTCAAGAGCTGTCAGTGAATCATTGTCGCGGTATGTTGACACTGGTCGTGGACGCCTTTGAGATATACTGATCGCGTTCAGTTTGGTTGGTGATTTTGTCGATATTACAGTGATTAGAGGAAAAAAAAAGCTTTTTTACAAAAAAATTACCACGGACGTCCAAAAACTCAGTAAAAGTAGCAAGTGAAAATAACTTTAATTTCGAAATTCTGAACTTCGGATTCGGTTTTTTAGTTTTTTGCTACCAACTTCCGTAATTATATATATTTTTTCACTTTGTGGTGCTTTTCAGGAAATCAGTTGCTTTTTTTCTGTATTTTTTTATAATTTCTCTTTTTAGTTATGTACCTTCCCCACACTAATTCATATTACTTATATGTACTAATATTTGAATTATAACATCATCAAACTACATAAAGTGGTTTAAATACGTATTTACCAAGCGAACACTAAAACAAAGTTAATAAAATTATAAGTGACCTCCCTTGAAACTTACTCTTTTCATTAAAAAAAATATGTCACTATTGCTGGACGTATCACGGAATATATAAACAAAAAAACAAAACAGACGAATTGAGAACCTCCTCCTTTTTGAAGTCAGTAAAAAATAGTAAAGACCTGGTAAGGGAACTGGCCGAGACTGGAAGTAGAACCTCCGACGATTCTTGACGGGTTTCTGTCGGCTTCTTCCTCAGCTAGGCGGATCTTCTCGGCCAAAGGTACTCCGATTTTTCGGTAATAATCGTATGAGGTGATATCTTCAAGATCGATTACGTCCTCGAGTTTGACGTTCCTCGCGGAGGCGACCGCCGCCAAAGCCAATAGAGTCACAGCCAAGAACTTCATGTTACTAGTAATAACAAACGAATGTCATCACCATTCTGAAAATTATATTTATATGTTTTTGGGTAAATAGATAATGCACTGATAATTTTCATGATTGTATTTATTTACATCTAGGTATCAGAGGATTATACAGGTATTACCAGTACATTCATACTTTTTACCCGACTGCGCGACAGGTAAGAGACGCTTTTGTTATCAAAGAATACAGCCGTGATGTTATTTGTCTATCGACCTATCTAGGTCATGCAATGGATAAGAAATACTATTTTTAAGTGTGAAATACGTTATGTTACGTTCAAAACTCACTTAACTCACATTAATAATATGTTTTTGAACACTGTTACGGTTGAAAAGCACAACTTTTGTAAACTTTGACTGTTTTTACATCCAAAACTGTATTTGTAAAATATATTTTGCCTGTGGTACTTCCATACGGGAGGGTCTACTTTGCGAAACTATGAGGTCTGTGTTTAATTGTTGGTGAAGATACACGAGTCTTAATTTTAACCAATAACGGGCCGTAAATTATAGGAATCGGCCACTAGCCAGTCTGGCCTACTGTCAAATGCAAACTATTTAATTAAATCGAAATATGGATCAGATACTTCTAGGCAAGCCCTATAAAAGGCAGCCACCAGTCCTGACAAGGGCTCTGTCTTTTTTTAACCTTTGTCTTAGACTAGTCTCCAACCTTGCTGAATCTTTAACTTACTATTTTTACTGTGTCGGAATTGTTTTTTGTAAGTACAAATAAAAACAATTATTAATATTGTGTGTGATACATTCCCTCCATTTCCTTTGATCCTCTCGCCTGTGCATGTGAGAGGACTCTGACTGAAACGTGCAATCTTGTCTTGTTTGTTTGTGATCTTGTTGTCTGCTGCATCTTGCTGACAACTTCGAGCTTCCTGAGCCACGCGAAGACGAAGTTTCTTTCACCTTCTAGCCCTCCGGGTAGCCGTGACTTTACAAGATATAGGCTACGTTTTGATTTTCTAAAGTAATAATGGCGAATTTCATATGGACGTAAACGATACAATATCGTCATGTTAGAAATATTAAAAGCGCTCATTAAATAGGTGGTTTTCTTTCTGTTTTTCGTAAAGGCGGTCAAGGCGCTTCGCCTTTTGGTTATTTTTTCCTGTAAAAAGACAACTCCTAACGTACCCAAAACTCTATTCCATTCCATACACCAGCCTGTATAATTGTTTTAGCACGCGGCCGCGAGGTTTGACATTATCAATGAAAATTGTATTTAAATGATAAATACAATACCTAATCGGTTTTTCCCTAATGCTGAAATCGAGGAATTAAAAAAATATTAATTAAATGAACTCATCCATATATTATCATAATTATGAATCAGTTTGTCTTCTTACAGAAAAGTTTACGATAATATAATACTAATACCTACCCATCACTGATAATACTGTGTAATTTTCGAAGTTGATTTCATTTATACTACCAACCCGTCTCGGCCTGCTTCGCACAGTTTTGACGACTGGACAAGACGTGGAGATTGCATTATAAAATTTAAGTTTAAATTATCTTTATTTAACAAAACTTACTTTAATGTTAATGTTTTATACATACAAATAAACCTTCTGGAATTTAATACTTAATGGTAATCGTCATAAATCATCAATTTATGCATCAATCACACAGACAGACACAAAAAGCGATTTTTTACTTGAAATATGTACAGATAGACAAACATTTCTGGGTTGTACTACCTAGGTGTCTTGTAGACTAAATATTATTTGTATTACTCAGCCCATGTTGTATTTTATTGTTAGGCATAGCTAGTGGTGCAACCACCACTTAATGGTTTTTCCGGGTAAAGATATAATTCTCAAAAGAGTTAAAATTAAACCTACGTAAATTGAAATGTTTAAAAAAATAATGTGTCATTCAGTGTAGCTTAAAATAATATAAAATACTACTGCATTGTGTTACTTCAAAAAATCTTTAGGTAGATCTTTACTAAAATGATGTGATGGAATAATAATACTTATACAATTAGAAGTAGGTTGTTTTGGAGTACAGGGACAGTGGATTCAAACTCAAACCCAAACTCAAAGCATTTATTTCAAACTAGCTTTTGCCAGCGACTTCACCCGCGCGGAGGTCGGAAATTATCCCACGGGAACGTACCACAGGGATAAAAAACTATCCTATTTGTGACCAAGTAATATTCCGTAAAATGTTGTTTCGGTGTGGTGAAAACATGGAAAATAAATCGTTTGGCAAATGTAAAACGTTCAAAAGAGGCTTCGGCCAATAGCAAAAAGTTGTTTTGTAAATCGGCGAAATATAGTTCGGTAAAATAGTACTTATGACACATGATACTTCGATGATCTAATTAATATTTTTACTTTGTTAGCTTAGTTGTTAACTCTATTGTGCATGCTGTGGTCTCGTATAAGTGAAGGAAATGCTGCTATGTGACACAACTGCTCCTACTAAGTTATGACAGCCTGGTATTCCGAAGACATAAAGCGTTTTCTAGCTGACTTAACTATGTTAAGTGTGCTACTACTGAGTTAAGACAACCTAGTACTTCGAAGGCATTAAGCGTTTTCTAGCTGACACAGTTATGTTAAGTGTGCTCCTACCGATTTATGCTAACCTGGTACTTTGAAGGCATAAAACATTTTTTAGCTGACACAACTATGTTAGATGAGCTCCTACCAAGTTATGATAACCTGATACTTCGTTCAGAATACCAATTTACAAAATATCTACTTATTTAAGTAAACATTTCTTATTTGATTCTATGTTTTAAACTATTATCCCCTGGAAACGTACTACCGGGATAAAAAGTATCTTATGTATTAATCTAGGTTATAATCTATCTGTATGCCAAATTTCATCCAAATCCGTTCGGCTGTTTTTTCGTAAAAGAGTTACAAACAACCATACATCCATACATACAAACTTTCGCGTTTATAATAATAATAAGGATTTAAAACCAATAACAGGCACTTTTGAATTGTCAAATAGTGAAGCTAGTCGCCCATTCCAAAGCGTAGTAGGTACCTATGGAGAAGAAGTCTTAAGCGATGCGAGTAGGGCAGGCCCGTTTCAACAACTAAGGTGAATTCGACGGAGCCCAGTTTTGTGATGCTCCTAATTAATAGTTAAAAGATAACACGAACTTCAAACTTCGCTTCGCTCGCTCTTGCATCCTAAGTTTTCATTAACAATGCTTTTTTACATACGATGAATGAAATCTATCAAACTTTAGCGTCACTTCGTGGCTTACATTCGATTTTTTTTTAAATCCTTTATTAAAAAGAACCCAGTTCTTAGTAATTCATTACAATCTAGTCTATAAGACTAATAAGCAATTTTAATCTAACTTAATTTTATACATGATGATTATTTTAAAACTTAGAATAGTGTCCTTTGTACTTTACACAAGTCCGTTCCACTTTCTTAGAGTCTGATATGATGAAATTATAAACACTTTGTTCATGTGTTATTATGTGTGTCATTGTCACTATTATTTCTACACTTTTTACACTACACTAACTCAAAAGGTTTTGTTCGTTTTAGTCTGCGCACTATATTTGTTTGGTCTAACAGCTGAATCACCTCGATGTTCACATGTTGATGGAGTCGTTGTTCATGGGCCTCAGCAAATTTTTGAATTATGTTGGTGAATGGTTCCATTTTTAGATCACGATGGAGGTCGTCATTTCTTATATACCAGGGAGCATTAACAATACTCCTGAGTACCCTATTCTGGAATGTTTGTATAATTTTGATATTGGTCGGTTTAGTACAGCCCCACAGTTGGATGCCATATGTCCATATTGGCATAAGAATATGCTTATATAATAAAATTTTGTTGTGTATCGATAGACAGGAATCCCGTCCAATCAACCAATACATGTTTTTTAAACGCATGTGTAGTTCCTGTCTTTTCTTTTTGACGTGCGCTTTCCAGCGCAGTTTCGCGTCAAGCGTTATGCCAAGGTATTTGGCTGTATTTGCGTATGGCACTTGTTGGCCATTTATGAAGACTGGATGATATTCAAAATTCCTGTTGGTGAAATCAATGTGAAGCGACTTTGATTCATTCAATTTGATTCTCCATTTTTGTGCCCAGTCATAAACTTTATTTACATTCGATTACCTACGTTTCGTTACCCGTTACGTTTCGTTGTCTTTTAAAAATACAAATAATACATAAAATTTAACTATCTTTGATTTCTTCAATTATTTTATTTACTTCATTTATTTTCTTTTTCTTTTTCTTTTTCTTTTTCTTTTTCTTTTTCTTTTTCTTTTATTTTCTTTTTCTTTTATTTTCTTTTTCTTTTTCTTTTATTTTCTTTTTCTTTTTCTTTTATTTTCTTTTTCTTTTATTTTCTTTTACTTTTCTTTGAGTTAATTGTGTTTTATAAAATGAATTATGGTTAAAATCTCACAATATTATCCTAAAAATTGTGAACTCATTATGATTTTCGTTTTTAACATCGATTTTTAACGTTTAAAATTACATAACCAATCAGCGAATTTGTATTATCTGGAAACAATCTACTTATAGGGTGGCCAATTCGACGGTGTATATATTTAAATTAAGATCATTTGAAATACAAACGAATATTATCAGATATTTCCAATAATTAACATACAGGAAATGGCAATTTTAAATACAAAATAACATCCACAAAATGGCCACATTTCTGCTGGTTTAAAATGCAATCGGTTTTCATCATGTTTATCAACAAATCGCACACCTTAATAGGTATTTCACTATCAGAACCACAAATATTCTGCTTTTAGTGTCCAAAATTGACCATGACACGTCATTTTGGACAATTCAACAGAAAAAAGTCAGGACCCGTGTCTGGTGAATTTAGGTGTCAATTAATGTCAACATTCCTTGTAAATTATTGTCAAAGAAAGATTCCTTTCAAAGTTTCGATAAGGTCTTTGCAGCACTGTTTCTACCTCCATTTTATTGGAAACACAAATTTTTTAGGTCTAACTGAGAAGTCGGTTAAAAAGACTATAAAGCACTGTGTGACCTAAACCCGCACTTAAATCACGCTTTTCTGTGATTCATGTAGTCTATTTTTACACAGAAAAGTGTGACTTAAGTGCGGGTTTAAATCACTCGTGCTATAGTAGTTTATGAAACTGTTGCATAATGAGGGGTATTAAAATACGAATGTGCATTTAAAAATCGGGTAGTAAGAGTGATCCCTCTAATTATAGACCTTTATCTGTGCTTCCAGCAATAAGGAAAATTAATGAAATAATATAATTCAATTAAAAGGCGTGGGGTGCTTTTTGGGGTATTTTTATAATCAATTAATATGAAGCACCCCACGCTTTTTAATAGAATTAAATTCTTTTCTACTTTTTAGTTTGGTTTTTAAAGCGTGTTTTTTAGTTTTTTAAACTATTATTTATTTCCAATTTTTTAGTTAGCTAACTACAAAAGCGTGATTTTTATGTTTTTTTTTTGTTTTCTTTTTACTCTATTTTTTTTTTAGGTGTTGTAATTGTCATCGGTCCTCGATAAGTCTACAAAGTTTAAATGAAATCTGACCGTTTGAAGTGGGTCAAAATCGTGCCCTAAGGAGTCGGTTACAAACAAACATACAAACAAACATATAAGTGAAGCTAATATAAAGCGTGTAAAAATCATGCTAGACCAGATGTCACATATCAACTTAAATGGGATTTTACATATTCGACAGTTTGGTTTCACGGAAGGCAGGTCAACGACTGACGCGGGAGTAAAACAGATCAGTCATATTTTGGAATCAGTCAATTGGGAATTTCTGTGGCCTCTCATAAGCGTTTGACTGCGTTGACCACAATACACTGATCTGTAAACTACACCACTACGGAATTCGTAGACAAGCTGCTGATCTTGTACTTTCCTATTTATCAAACAGGCAGCAAAAAGTAAACTTAACGGGGCGACGTCCTCGGGGTCTTTAGTTAAGATGGGCGTGCCTCAAGGTTTAATTATTGGCCGTTTTTTATTTCTAGTTTGTACTAATGACCTTCCTTACCTGATCACTAACTTCTCGGATATAATTTTGTTCGCTGATACTTCTCTTATTTTTAGAATAGATAGAAAAGATACGGATGTCTTACATATCAACGATAGTCTAGCTGTTCTTTCGAAATGGTTTGCGGCTAATAATCTTTTCCTTAATGCGAACAAAACTAAATGTCTTATGTTCTCTTTACCAAATGTACCCCGAGTAGGCCTAAATTTAAAACTTGATGGCAAGAAACTAGATGGTATTTTGGATACTGGGTTTCTATTAGTTACTTTAGATTCAAAATTGCAATGGAATGCCCATATCAGAGCTCTTTCGAGTAGTATTAAGGTCAGCTGCTTATGCAGTAAGAAAAATAAGGCAGTAGACTGATGAAACCACAGCTAGGTTAGTATACTTTGCTTATTTCCACAGTATTATCTCTTATAGCGTTCTGCTGTGGGGATCGGCAGCTGACGTAGATTAAATTTTCATTTTACAAAAGAGGGCCATCTGCGCAATCTATAAAATGTGGTCACGCGAGTCTCTTAGAAACGAATTCAACGAAATTGATGTACGCACTATGCCTTCTCTTTATATCTTATAAAATATGTTGTATGCTGGCAAAACTTAGTTACTTTTCAAAAAAAGATGCGATTTCCATAACCTAACAACACGTAGTAAAATCGAAATTGTGATTTCAACATTTAGATTAACTAAAACTAGCAAGTAATCTAACAAACAGTACCTATCTGCTTTTATAAGAAGTTGCCAAACTCGGTAACAGAACTTAGCGATGGAAAGTTTAAAACTCACATCAAACGTGTCCTTATCAAAAAAGCATATTATAAGATAAAATACAACGTTGAAGACAGGAAAGTTTGGTATTAATTCCTTCTGCTCATGTAGCTTCCCTGGTACCTCATTAATAGCATAACTATGTAAAACTCTATTAACTGCTCCCAAATTACAATGTTAATTTTTATTCTTTTATTTTTTGTACAATGTCTGACATATTGTCTTAATTTATCATCATCTGCCTAGCTTTTTCCCAACTATGTTGGGGTCGACTTCCAGTCTAACCGAGTGTAGCTGATTACCAGTATTTTACATGGACCGACTGCCTATCTGACCTCCACAACCCAAGTGTATTGAAGAATAACTAGAATGTAACGAGTATGATGTATAAGAATCGATTAATGTATTTAATTCATTTTTTAATCAATAGACTAGTCCAGTCTCGAAAGTATGTAATGGCATCACTTTCTTTACGTTTTATTATCATTGTCACTGTGGGTCATTGTAATGCATTTGTCAAATTATGTAATTTGTACTTTTTGCACAGAACTATAACTAACATAAAATAGGGAGGCATTAAGTGGAGGCATTGCATACAAGTATATCTGCCGCTCACTTACGTTTATAGTTCCAGCTCTTCGACGTGGAAATTGAGAACGCACATTTGGATTGACATTCAGTGGGCTCGTATTCTTTTTTCTGATGAGTCCATAGCTATGTGGATTTCAACCAAATTTGGTAAGTTCCTACAATATCCTCAAGAATTTCATCCACACTAGGGTGGCATCATGAGCGTGGGCTGGAATTCGCCTAGGTGGAAGAACGGACCTCGTTTTGATACGGGACAATTCAAATGCGGAATATTACTGTGAAGGGATTGTGCAAAACTTTGGTTATCCTTCTGCTTGGTGCGATACCGAAAGACACTTATCTTTCACCTGTCACTGAATGAAGGGATTTTTATTAAATTGTTTGATCGTTATTATCGACACAACGATGAAGGAGATTGGAACGAACTAATGCTACTACGATTTTTTACAAATCAAGTCAATAATAAAGAGTCGTGATAATTGGCAAAGTTTTTAATAAATTTAAATGAATAATAAAAAAATAAATACATTATTTTAATTTCATAAAAGTTAATTTTATCGAAGTATTTAGAGACGTTGGTTGATCCAGCTTATGAAAGATGAGACTCTGGCGAAGGCAGCAGGAGCACCAACTTGGCAACCGCGGGCAGATCCAAAGGAGGTCACACCGATCTGTTGGAAAGCAAGCAAATATGAATAAATCACTTGAATTTTGTATGTGTGGCTGGTTTTATTGAGTTCCACAACTAAATAAAAACGGGACGTTTTCTTGAGTCATGGAGGTAACACGTGTAATTTCGTACCAAGATACGCCTGTTGTTGCTGTTGACGACAAGGGGACCGCCGGAATCACCCTGGCATGTACTCCTACCGTTGGCGCCGCTGGTACAGACGTTTGAAGATTGGATGAGGGTGCCGAAGGTCTGGCGGCACACAGCGTTGGTGATGACCGGCAAGTTGACGTGGCTCAAACCTCCACCGACACTTCCACCTAAAATCCAGGGCAGTTTTTATGGCCATTCAATGATTACGTAGTATTTCAACAAAAAATGATGGAGGCACTTGCACACCCGTTTTGAAATAAAGTTGTTATCTTTCTTACCATCTCTGGTGAGACCGAAGCCAGATGCGGTAGCAGTAGCGCCGTTGAATTGGTTGTTGAGTTCATTACCAGAGGGTAGAGCGATGGGAGCGATGTTGCCTGTAGGTAAATAATAGTTATTTAGTTATAAACTTATTTAATTCCAAAGAAAACCATTTTAAATTCGCGTAAATTGACGTCAGAAAGTAATTATTAAAATCGATATCTCACCTGAACTACCAACGTTAGAAGGTAAGGTTATCATAGCAATGTCATTACGGATTTGGCTAGGGTTCCAGCTTCCATGCATGGCGACGCTGGCGGTATTCAACCTAGTACCACCACTGAACAGACGGACAGAACCGAGGACAACTGTGAACCTTCTGGCCTAGTTTTGGCCATCGAACCAGCAGTGAGCAGCGGTGAGCACCCTGCGTTGGTTGAGCAAAGAACCACCGCAAACACCCTGTCCTCTTGGGGTATCAGCAAGGAGACCAGCCTGAAAATTTATAATTATTTTAAACTTGGTTGTATTAAAGTACTCCTAAAGGGCGATTCGATCAATGCGCGTTCAGTTGAATGCAATCAGCACATCTAAATCGCACATAAAAATCATGCATTAAACGCACACTATGTAGACAAGCATATTTATTATAAGTTAGATGATTATATCGTTGATAAAAATGCTTGACTTAATGCTGGTCCTGCTCCACAGCCACCTGGGCATACTAGTTAAAATTTTAATATTTGAAAGAGAAGCTTCCCTTTTTTATTTTTTCTAATTTTACGAACATTTTTGTTCGTAATATTATAATTTTTGTGACATTATGAATGTTTTATTTTTGCTGAACCAAGTGTTAGTTACTTTTTATACGTAAATGTTTTATCTTTCTTTTAGGAAATCAAATTTTATCAATATTTCAAATAGATTGCAAACTATAGTTTTGTATAATTTAGAAGCATTTTGTTTAAATTTTGTAAATGTGAGTACCATGCATCCGTTTATTGTGTTGTTACGTTGAATTGAGAAAGCATGGCAGTTGAGAGTATGTCATGCTCACATAAATGTCTCACTGATGGTGGCGCGTGTGTTGGATCACTCGGTTCCCTACAAAATGGTTGAGCTGGATGGTGCTGATCCACGCGTCAAATTCGTGAACGGGCGCTGTCGGTTGAGACTGGTCATCTCCTAACTTCCAGGGCATTTTTATCTTGTATTTAGAATTGTTTATAATTTTTTTTTACATTGTTCTCACATGAAGAAGCAACAAGAATAATGTTTCCAAGATTTTGTAATATTTCAACTTAATTTTAAAAGAGTGTCCGTGGAGTTTCTTGCCCGTTCTTCTCCATAGAGATCTACGTTTTGGAATGGGCAACTAGCTTCAACTTTCCAACTGATCGACTTTTTGACAGTTCAAAAGTGCCTGTAAATGGTTTAATTGAAATAAATGCTTTGATTTTTAGTTTGAGTTTAAACCGTGTTCAAGAGCTGTTAGGCCTGTCAGTATTATCATTGTTGGGGAATATGTTTAGACACTAACAGCTCTCGAACGCGGTGAACACGATCAGCACGGTCGCGTTCAGTTTTTTTTATTTTTGTGAAATTGGCAATAAAACTTTCACAATGTTATAGTGCTAACAAAAAAATTAAAACTTCATTACTTACCAAGAATACAACACATTTCCAAAAAAACAAATTACATAGTAAAAAACAATTTCAATTTTGGAATTCGGTGTTATTGGATCTGTATTTTATTTTTTTGCTACCGAGTTCCTTAATGAAATATATTTGTAGTGTTTTTTTTGGAAGTCGGTTGTTTTTGTTTCTTACTACTTGTATTCGATATGCACATCAAAATACACAAAGTGGACTATAATCGTATTATGCAACTGCCAGGGGTGCGGGTTGTTCGAAAGAGATACCGCGGCCCCTGGCATACAAGCAACTGAGGGAACACGGGTGGGTTTTAGTCAGCAAAAGTTTGACACGCCCTCCCGCTTCACTCAGAGCGGGAGAAGTTATTTGATGATTTCCCACACATAAAAAAGAAAAAAAAACAGAAGAAAAAAAAAGCGTGTTATTCAAGCTACCACAAAAACTTAAGCAAATTTACACCCTTGAGGCATAATCCTATCTCTATTTCCTATGAATTTTCGAAATCGATCCAGAATTACCGGAAATAGTGCAACATACAAAAATATATATGTATATAGAGACCAATTAAGGACGTCCTCCTTCTTTGAAGTCGATTTAAAATAGTACAGACCTGGTAAGGGAACTGGCCGAGACTGGAAGTAGAACCTCCGACGATTCTTGACGGGTTCTGTCGGCTTCCTCTTCAGCTAGGCGGATCTTCTCGGCTAAAGGTACACCGATTTTACTGTAATAATCGAATGCGGTGATGTCTTCAAGATCGATTACGTCCTCGAGGTTGACGTTCCTCGCGGAGGCGACCGCCACCAGAGCCAATAAAGTGACAGCCAAGAACTTCATGTTGCCAGTACCGCCAAACGAATGTCATCACTATTTTTCAAATGATATTTATATGATTTTGGGTAAACAGATAAAGCAATGATAATTATCATGATAGTAATTATTAACGTCTATCAGAGGATTATAAAGGATTATACCAGTATAGCCATACTTTTTTACCCGACTGCGTCACAGTTAAAAGGGGGTTTAGTTCACACGCGTATTTTTTATGTGGGGATTCTTTGTATCCTCGAACTCAAGAATCATCCTAATGGTGTCTATCTTGATTGCCTCGAGGTCGAGTGTTTGCTAGCGGTACTGCTGAGTATAAGGCCCGGGTTCGATTCCCAAGTCAGCCATAAGTGTTTTTGGGCTTTTCTGTCTTTAATTTTTCAGTGCCAGTCCAGAATTTGGATTTGTGCCCGGTTGATAGCAATACGGTCGGCCTCGCTACTTGAGACTTAAATATAACTGGTGAAGTGTGTGTGTACTATAGGTACACCTCGGCCTATAACCCTGCGGGGAATACAGCCGTGAAGTTATAATAATAATAATAAAATTTATTTCAGACCTTATACAATCCATATTTAAAAAACATTTCAATTTTGCTTATATATATACACAAAAGAAAAGGATACGTACAAAAAGATACACACATACACACACTTAAATGAAATAAAAAATGCAAAGAACACTTATTTTACTGAAAATGACGCACGATAAGTGATCATTCAGTGCCACATCATTGGAGTATCCATTCTGCTGGCCACGATAGCCACCAAGCTGTTGGAGCTATCGCGCACTCGCCGCATCGGGGATTCTATTCGTGTCCGCATAAGTACATAAAAATCCGGCTCGCCGTACTCCGCGAACATCCCGGATGCGCTGCAAAAGCGCGGTAGCCCCAATATAACTCTGAAGGCGTTATTATATTGGACTACCAGAGCATTGTACGAGCTTTTTGTATAGCCGACCCATAGGGCGCACGTACATAAATTGGCAATAAGCTCTTAAGATTTTTTACCTCACTTGTACAACGTGCAAACCTACGGGCCAGCATGTTACATCGAACTGCCAATGCTCTGCGTTTCCTCTCTACGTCCACATCGTCGGACAGACCATCGGTGACCTAATGCCCCAATGGTACTTGAACTTCGTCACCCTGGAAAGCTGAGCGCCCCCCAAGGTGACTGGTGGGACAGTGTCGTAGCATTTGTTACCCGCTTTAAAAACCAGAAGTTCACTCTTCGTCGCGTTGTACCTGAGGCCGTGAGCCACCGCATAATACTCACAGATACAGAGAAGCCTTCTAAGTGCACTGATCATTAGGCTCAGCAATACCATATCATCCGCGTAGCAGATGTTATTGACGCATTGTCCGTTAATGGAGCACCCGATATTGGCATTGCTGAGCCCACAGATCAGCTCGTTTACATACAGGTTGAAAAGCTTTGGCGAGCTAAGTCCCCCCTGCCTCACCTCACATTCCAACATGTATGCATCCGACAGGACACCTGCCCACTTCACATAGTTGTATTGGTTGTTATACCAATACTTTAGCATGGTAATGAGATCGCTTGGAAAGTTCATAACATTTGATAGTTTCTCCCATAGGCAGTCGTAAGACACACGGTCGAAAGCTCTGGAGAGGTCCAGAAAACATGCACATACAGGTGTTTTCCTACTTGCACAGTACTGAACAGTCTGCTTGAGACAGGATGGCTGTTTCCGTGGATAAATGCGGCTTAAGCCCAAATTGGGCGTCGTGGAGTGTCAAGTGCTTATCCAGCTGATGATCAATCAGACCGTTCAGCACCTTTGCAATAATGGTTGCCAAGGAAATAGGCCTGTAGTTGCTCCTGTCACTCGCATCTCCAGTTTTATTCTTGACTATAGGCACAACAATAGTTTTAAGTAAATCAGCTGGAAGATACGAGTGAAGCACAAACTGCACTCGCGGTAAGTGCATACTTACGGTGCTTGCTTACGGTAGTTATGTGTCCATCGAATCGTCTAAGTTTTTCAATGGTATATTCACGATGGCTATAAAGAAATGGCCAATTTCAGATACAATGCCGTCATATTATAGACATCAAAGATAAAATACAGTCATGTTAGAAATAATAAAAAGGCGCATTAAATCCGTTGTTCTTTCTTTCGGATTTTCGGAAATACGGTCAGGGCACTTTACCTTTACTTCTTTTCTTTTTTAATAGACTATTATTTACTTACCCCGAACTCTATTCCGTTCTATACACCACCCTATATAGTTGTTACAATTCGCGACCTCGAAATTTGAATTTATAAATTAAAATTGTTTTTAATCCTGATCGGTTTTTCCCAATGCTGAAATCAAGGAAAGAAAAACACGTTCATGAAGTTATCCATTTATATTATCATAATTATGGAACTGATCACTTTGTCTTATTGCAGATAAGACTATTTTACGATAATTTGATACTAATATCTACCCATCTTTGATAATATTGTGTAATTTTCCAAGTAAAAATATTTTTACTAGTGACCCGTCCCTGCTTCGCACAGTTTTGACAATTGGAAAGGACATGCAGATTTTATAATAATGGCGATACTCCCATCAAAATCAGATCGCTGAGATGTGACTGCTTACGGTAGTGTCGTGGTCGGGTTGCCTCCTTCTCTCAAATACGGCGACAGGGTAGTGGCTGATCTTTGCGTTATGCTCGTGGTCGTCTTGCTGATTAAGATTTTGTTATTAATGGTTATTATTAAATTATTTTATTAGTAATTACTAACCTGTTTATTCATTTTACTTCGTTTATCATTTGTGGAATTGAATAAAGATGACTGAATGATTTTTCCGGGTGAAGGTTATAACTGAGCATTTAGATATGTTAATATCTACTTATTTTCTGCTACAATAACTTACTAACCTAGAAACGTCTGCCTGCAAAAGTAGAGCGTCATTTAAACTTTTAACTGATGTATAGATTTTCATGTCATCTGCAAAAAATAGGTGCTTCGAGTGTTTGAAACACTCGCGCATATCATTAATGAATAGCATAAATAATAGCGACCCTAGCAAGGAGCCCTGCGGTACACCAGAGCGAATGCTTGACCAGGAGGAAATATAGCCACTAAGAACTACTGCTTGTGACCTATTTTGCACATAAGACGAGAACCATCGACATAGGTCTCCCCTAATGCCCAAGTCAAAAAGCTTCCTTAGTAGAATGTCATGATCGATCCTATCGAACGCCTTGCTATAATCAGTGTAGATTGCGTCGACCTGGGATCCATTGTCCATGTGCTCTGAAATATAATCTGTGAAGAGAACCAGGTTGGAAACTGTAGACCTTCCCTTCAGAAAACCGTGCTGTTGAGGACTCAAGCTAGCACCCACACTGCTGTACAACTGATTGTAAATTATGCATTCCAATACTTTAGCTAGCAGACAAAGCTTTGAAATTAGCCTGTAATTTTCAACATTATCTATAGGACCCTTTTTATGGATGGGTGATATGAAAGCTGATTTCCATAGAGAAGGTACAACACCTTCCGATATTGACCTTTTGAATAAAAGTGATACAGGTAAAGCTAGTTCCTCAGCGCACTTAACTATGAACACAGCGGGTAGAGCATCGGGGCCGGCAGATTTGGTTAAGTCAAGAGATTTTAAATGTCTATGAACAATCGCTATGTCAATTTCGATTGTACTTATAACACAGTTTGAAACAGAGCTGGTCGAACTACAGCAGTGACTTGCGGACGAAGCATCTAAAAATGTAGTGTGAAAGTAATTAGCAAAGAGTTCACAGATACCTCCCCCTGAGTCACTTCTATTGTCACCATAAGACATACTTGATGGGAAATTACTGTTCATGCGTTTGCTTTTCATATACGACCAGAATAATTTTGGGCTAGCACCTATTGAGGCCTCTATCTTAGTCATGTAGCCTCTATTTTAGTACGATATGAAGTAATTCATATAACCTGTCAGTAGTTAAGCTAATTCTGGTGAAAGAACACAAACGTTGTCTTGAGTTAATCACAGCGACCAACAATTCTTATCGTTTAAGTAGTCGTTGATAGAATAGTATGCCTTCGAACAAAGATTTTATTTTACTTTCGCTTTAAACGCATTAAAATGTAAATCTAGCAAAGAAGAGGGAAGCTTGTTATAAAAGGTTATACCAAGCCCAGCAAATGAGTTATGAACTTTATGAAGCCGGTGAAAGGGAGCACGTAGTTTGTCCTTATTTATAGTATTAATATTATGAATATCACTGTTTTTAGTGTATAAGTGTATATTTTGCTTAATATATGAAATGTTAGCGAAGATGAATTGCGATGCCATCGTGAGAATACCAATATTTTTTTTTTAAATTCTCTCAGAGAAACTCTAGCACCTAGTTGGTAACTTGCACGAACAGCTCGTTTTTGAAGAACAAAAATATTTTGAATGTCAGCGGCTTTACCCCACAGCAGAATGCCGTAGGACATAACGCTATGAAAATAACTAAAATAGACTAACCGAGCTGTATCAACGTCAGTGATTGTCTTACTTTTCTGACGGCGTAGGCGGCTGAACTGAGCCTTCCCGCTAGGCTTGATATATGTGATCCCCACTGAAGTTTGGCATCTACTGTTATGCCTTGAAAAACGGCCGATTCTATAGTTGCAAGCACCTCATTATATTAGACGATGTCGGGTCCCAGATTTCTTACATTCGGTAAAGCGAACTTTATACATTGAGAACTAGATTATTCGTGGCAAACCAATGCGTAACCCTTGAGAGTGCACTGTTTACGTCGTCAAAATCTTGTCTATTCCTGTCTACTTTAAAGATAAGAGAGGTATCATCAGCAAACAGTACAACGTCACAGATACGCTTTAAATAGAATGGTAAATCATTAATGTACACTAAGAATAAGAATGGCCCCAGTATTGAGCCTTGAGGTACACCTAACTGAACTGGTAGCCCGGAAGATTTCACACCATTAACATCTACACATTGGTGCCTATTTTGCAAATAAGAACTTATTACATTGAGAGCTTTGTTTTGAACACCGTAATGACGTAGGTTACGCAACAACGTGTCATGGTGCACGCAATTAAAGGCTTTGGAGAGATAACAGAAAACTCTAACAGCATTTTGCGAGTTTTCCCACGCGTTAAAAATGTGTTTCAGCAGAGCAACACCCGCATCTGTAGTCGCACGACCTTTTGTAAAGCCATATTGATCATCATGAAGGAGGCTATTTAAATTAAAATGTCTTAGCAACTGCTTGAGTATTAACTTTTCAAATATTTTACTAAATGCCGGTAAGATAGAAATAGGCCTAACATTTCCAACGTTGTTATTATTACCTGATTTAAATAATGGTATGACTTTACTACTCTTCATGAGGTCGGGAAAAGTTCCTAAGTCAACACATTTATTAAAAGTAATAGCTAGATAGGGGGCTACGATGTCGAATATATAACTTAAAAGTTTAATCTCTATTAAACTCGTCGTTCTCGTTTTATTCTTGGGGCATCTCTATGCCCCAGTAATCACCAGTGTTTTTAGACTTAAGTGTGTTAAAAATACTAACTACATCACGAGGCGTTACATGTTCGAAACTAAATAAGCGACTACATTTGGGCACACTACTATGCAGAAGGTTTTCCGCTTTAGACGGGGACGAATTTAAGTTGCGAGTCGTAGTTAAAGGTATGTTGGCAAAAAACTCATTAAATGCCTCAGCTACGTCAGCAGCTTCAGTAACTAATTTGTTGTTGACCATAATCGCTAGTTGTTTTTCTTGATTAACCGACTTACCCGTTTCATTATGAATAATTTTCCAAGTGCTTAAAAAATTTAATTTAGCAAAAACACAGATTTTTTTTAAATTATTTGGAATAATTTCAGACATACTCTATAAAAAGGACTATCAAATCTGTATTTTTCAAACCATATAACTCGTATAGTGTCGCTCTACTTTTATAAATACCTGGAGTTGCCCATTGGTTGAAGCCAACGGAGGTGTCATTAATGTTAATGGTTTTGGTCTTGAAAGTAGATTGGTATTCTTTTTGCACAACATCAAAAAGGGATCCAAAGATTTTATTAGGATTCTCGTGTTCTGCTATAGATGATGTAATTCTATACGCTATGTTATTTTTAAATTTGTTGCAACAACTAGCAGTATAAGGCCTGCATTCTACTTTATGTGGTTTTTTATGTAACGATAAAGGAAAGCTAGCCAATAATCCACAATGGTCAGACGTCAAGTCAGTTATTACTAATTTATTTTTGGCATCACAATCATTAAATATACTACGTAGAAGCCGTGATCCTAGTAGGTTCTAGAAACAAGTTAGTTAAATTAAAAGATCTAAACAGACTAAGAAGTCTATTACTTAATGGAGTAACATCTAAAATATTAATTTTAAAATCTCCACAATATAATAGGTTGCCTTGAAAAAATATTTACACTAATGCCGTACTTCATGTTTTGTACTAAGCAACACGCAGGTGGCGATGGTAGTTGAATTTCGCACTATGGCCAATAACAAATTGCTATACAAAAGAAAAAAAAATACACTAAAATGTGAAAAATAACTTTAATTTCGGAAGGCGGTGACTTTGGATATGTATTTAAATTTTTTGTCACCGCCTACCGAAATTAAAGTTATTTTTCACATTGTAGTGTTTTTTTTGGAAGTCGGTTGTTTTTTGATGTTGCATCAGAAACCGAACCGTGAAGTTCCTGGGAAACATTCTGTAGGAGT
Source organism: Polymixis lichenea (assembly GCA_949091785.1). NCBI lineage: Eukaryota > Metazoa > Arthropoda > Insecta > Lepidoptera > Noctuidae > Polymixis > Polymixis lichenea. The sequence goes on along the minus strand of OX420943.1, from coordinate 11,197,994 downwards.
TGGCAACACTCGGGCCAGTGCTGGGGAAAGAGCTCGGGCCAGTGCTGGGGCAAGTGCTCGGGCCAGTGCTGGGACAAGTGCTCGGGCCAGTGCTGGGGCAAGTGCTCGGGCCAGTGCTGGGGCAAGTGCTCGAGCCAGTGCTGGGGCAAGTGCTCGGGCTAGTGCTGGGGCAAGTGCTTGGGCTAGTACTGGGGCAAGTGCTCGGTCTAGTGCTGGCGGCAAGTGCTCGGGCAAGTGCTCGGGCCAGTGCTGGGGCAAGTGCTCGGGCCAGTGCTGGCGGCTAGTGCTGGCGTCTAGTGCTAGATGTTTCATCAGAAACCGTGAAGTTCCTGCTCCTGAGTGCTACACAATTTTTTTTTTGATCCATCTTTGTATACTCTGCTAGTGCTGCGGGCTAGTACTGGCGGTAAGTGCTCGGGACAGTGCTGGGGGCAAGTGCTCGGGCCAGTGCTGGGGCTAGTGCTCGGGCCAGTGCTGGGGCAAGTGCTCGGGCCAGTGCTAGGGCAAGTGCTCGGGCCAGTGCTGGGGCAAGTGCTCGGGCTAGTGCTGCGGCAAGTGCTCGGGCTAGTGCTGGGACAAGTGCTCGGGCCAGTGCTGGGGCAAGTGCTCGAACCAGTGCTGGGGCAAGTGCTCGGGCCAGTGCTGGGGCAATTGCCTGGGCCAGTGCTGGGGCAAGTGCTCGGGCCAGTGCTGGGGCAAGTGCTCGGGCTAGTGCTGGTACAAGTGCTCGGGCCAGTGCTGGGGCAAGTGCTCGGGCCAGTGCTGGGGCAAGTGCTCGGGCCAGTGCTGGGGCAAGTGCTCGGGCTAGTGCAGGGACAAGTGCTCGGGCCAGTGCTGGGGCAAGTGCTCGGGCCAGTGCTGGGGCAAGTGCTCGGGCCAGTGCTGGGGTAAGTTGCTCGGGCCTGTGCTGGGGCAAGTGCTCGGGCCAGTGCTGGGGCAATTGCCTGGGCCAGTGCTGGGGCCAGTGCTTGGCCCAGTGCTGGGGCAAATGCTCGGGCCAGTGCTGGGGCAAGTGCTCGAGCCAGTGCTGGGGCAAGTGCTCGGGCTAGTGCTGGGGCACGTGCTCGAACCAGTGCTGGGGCAAGTGCTCGGGTTAGTGCTGGGGCAAGTGCTCGAACCAGTGCTGGGGCAAGTGCTCGGGCCAGTGCTGGGGCAAGTGCTCGGGCCAGTGCCGGGGCAAGTGCTCGAGCCAGTGTTGGGGCAAGTGCTCGAGCCAGTGCTGGGGCAAGTGCTCGGGCCTGTGCTGGGGCAAGTGCTCGGGCCAGTGCTGGGGCAAGTGCTCGGGCCAGTGCCGGGGCAAGTGCTCGAGCCAGTGCTGGGGCAAGTGCTCGAGCCAGTGCTGGGGCAAGTGCTCGGGCCTGTGCTGGGGCAAGTGCTCGGGCCAGTGCTGGGGCAAGTTGCTCGGGCCTGTGCTGGGGCAAGTGCTCGGGCCAGTGCTGGGGCAATTGCCTGGGCCAGTGCTGGGGCAAGTGCTCGGGCCAGTGCTGGGGCAAGTGCTCGGGCTAGTGCTGGGACAAGTGCTCGGACCAGTGCTGGGGCAAGTGCTCGGGCCAGTGCTGGGCCAAGTGCTCGGGCCAGTGCTGGGGCAAGTGCTCGGGCCAGTGCTGGGGCAAGTGCTCGGGCCAGTGCTGGGGCAAGTGCTCGGGCCAGTGCTGGGGCAAGTGCTCGGGCCAGTGCTGGGGCAAGTGCTCGAGCCAGTGCTGGGGCAAGTGCTCGGGCTAGTGCTGGGGCAAGTGCTCGAACCAGTGCTGGGGCAAGTGCTCGGGCCAGTGCTGGGGCAATTGCCTGGGCCAGTGCTGGGGCAAGTGCTCGGGCCAGTGCTGGGGCAAGTGCTCGGGCCTGTGCTGGGGCAAGTGCTCGGACCAGTGCTGGGGCAAGTGCTCGGGCCAGTGCTGGGGCAAGTTGCTCGGGCCTGTGCTGGGGCAAGTGCTCGGGCCAGTGCTGGGGCAATTGCCTGAGCCAGTGCTGGGGCAAGTGCTCGGGCCAGTGATGGGGCAAGTGCTCGGGCTAGTGCTGGGACAAGTGCTCGGACCAGTGCTGGGGCAAGTGCTCGGGCCAGTGCTGGGCCAAGTGCTCGGGCCAGTGCTGGGGCAAGTGCTCGGGCCAGTGCTGGGGCAAGTGCTCGGGCCAGTGCTGGGGCAAGTGCTCGGGCCAGTGCTGGGGCAAGTGCTCGGGCCAGTGCTGGGGCAAGTGCTCGAGCCAGTGCTGGGGCAAGTGCTCGGGCTAGTGCTGGGGCAAGTGCTCGGACCAGTGTTGGGGCAAGTGCTCGGGCCAGTGCTGGGGCAATTGCCTGGGCCAGTGCTGGGGCAAGTGCTCGGGCCAGTGCTGGGGCAAGTGCTCGGGCCAGTGCTGGAACAAGTGCTCGGGCCAGTGCTGCGGCAAGTGCTCGGGCCAGTGCTGGGGCAAGTGCTCGGGCCAGTGCTGGGGCAATTGCCTGGGCCCGTGCTGGGGCAAGTGCTCGGGCCAGTGTTGGGGCAAGTGCTCGGGCCAGTGCTGGAACAAGTGCTCGGGCCAGTGCTGCGGCAAGTGCTCGGGCCAGTGCTGGGGCAAGTGCTCGGTCTAGTGCTGGCGGCAAGTGCTCGGGCCAGTGCTGGCGGCAAGTGCTCGGGCCAGTGCTTGTGGCCAGTGCTCGGGCTAGTGTTCGGGCTAGTGCTGGCGGCTAGTGCTGGCGTCTAGTGCTAGATGTTTCATCAGAAACCGTGAAGTTCCTGCTCCTGAGTGCTACACAATTTTTTTTTTGATCCATCTTTCTAAACTACTGATTAAAATCCAGGTTTTAACTATCTTAGATCTATACCCATGCTCTGCTGATACCTGAGTCAGAGTTCTGTGTTACTTTTGCCTGTTTTTGCTCCTCAGTTGTAGTCAAACTATTTTATCATACCAAAACCACTCAATGAAATCTAGATCTCTTATAAACTAACTTTTTCTTAAGGGTCTGCTGATAATTTTCAGAGACAACTGCGTTTATTTAGTTTTTTTCTGTGCCCGGAGAATCTACGAAAAGTTGCAAACTTACCAGGCGCCTCTTTTAACAAAATGATTTTCTTTTTCTTGTAGCGGGTAACATTTTCTTTTTTTTTATTTCATGACTTAAGTTGGCAGAACTATTCCGAAAAAATATTAGGAACTATGGAACTCACCACTGTTTACCTAAATCAGTTTTAAAATTGTAACTATTTTAAGTAGGTATGCTCCTACCGAGTTATGACAACCTAGTACGTCGAAGGCATAAAGCGTTTAAAAAGCTGACTAACAAAATGTATTTATTTACATGTTTTAGATATAGATATAACAAATGTTCGACGTGATTCTTTAAATTGGCATAACTTTTGTATTTATAAATCAATTGACATAAAATAAACACTAAATGTTAAGTGAAGCTTACCGCAATATATTAGTAAAAATTAAATCTACATTTGATAAGCCGTTTCTGAGATTATCGAGCACAAACGCACAGACAAACAGACACAAATTCTAACAATCGTTGTTTTGGGTGCTATTTGCGTTGATAAAGGTCCCAATAATATTTTTTCTCATATATCTTCCATGTACAGCGATCCGTTACATTTTTATTATATGTATTGATGATGATTGATGATAGATAGATAAATATTACTGGACAGTACCTAGGTGTCTAATCGATTAATATTATTTTTATAACAGTTTATTATGAGACATGACCGTTACACCACATAAACGTTTTTCCGAGCGAAGTTATTAATTTCTCAAAAGAATTCACTTACAGCGAAAATGTAAGTGTCTAAACCAAATTATGTGCCATTAAGTGTAACTTACTAAAAAAATATACTATTGCATTGTGTAACTTAAGCAAATCACTAACTTTAAACCGAACTCACATATTGATGGACAAGCGCAGTCTATAAACTTGCTACCATATAGTCGACCTTCTCGTCGGCATTCACCCCGTCAGTTCGAGTTCCTCGCCTCACCCCATTTGGTGTTTGCTGGCAATCGCCACTAAACAGAACTGTGATACCATCCATCATGTCTTTGTTGCTACGGATGTTTTGTCCTGGCGTGCCTGAAGCGATTCCGAAAGACACGACCGTGATTGCAATTTTACTCTGAACGTTTTTCGACTTTTTTCAAAATGTGTGTTAACTTTATACTTATTAATATCAACATCAGCCTTTAATGGTTCCACTGCTAGGACATAGGCCTCCTCTCTGTGAGAGGGAGTGGGCCGTGAACCATCACACGGGCCTAGTGCGGGATGGTAGATGTCACATGTCTTCGAAGTTATGGTTCTAGAACATGCTGGTTTCCTCACGATGTTTTCCTTCATCGTATTTAGAGCAGTGAGATGAAATAATGTACATAAAGTAAAGCATCAGTGTAGCAGACGACACGAGCGCGTCCAGCACCACTCCCACTATTATAGACGTGCGCTCCCTACTATCTAAGTCGAGTGAATCCAGTGGTGCCACGCGTCACCACGCAGCTCTGAATGCAGTAGTTGAATATAGTACCTTTACTTAAACGTAGAACTTTACTAATACGATGTGATGGATTAGTAATACTTATGCAATCAGAAGTACTTAGGTTGTTTTAAAATGAAGGGACAGTGCACTCTTAAGCGATGCGGGTAGGGCCCTTTTCAATAGCTGTAGCGTGTTTACTAAGATCTATACTAGAGTGCAGAATAAAAGCAAGAAAAGCTTTTTCAAGAAAACTTCAGCAAAAAAAAAACTATCTGTGCTTCAATGCTTTAACTGGGACCACTGTTCTTCAAGACCAAGCGCATTTTAAAGAAACGAAGTATTTTTTTGGTAGTATTTGTTCCTTTTTAGTGTACTCGTATTTTTAAAACCCCAAAATGCGCAAAACCATAGGCGGCGATAAAATATTAAAAGCTCTTTCGGGTTGTTATAACGGGAATAAGACAAGACTATCTTGAAGAAAAAACTAGAATACAATCAGTTATCTATTTATACAAAAATCGGACCTCCCATACAAAATCAATAGTCAGCTGATCGATTTTGTATGGTCGTCGCTCGGATTTTTTTTTTAATATTTCGACCCATGTTCCTTGGAGAAAGTTGTTCAATTTCACGGGTACTATCACCCTGAAAAATTTGGACGGTGACTAAAAAATCGGCCTGTATATGATCCTTAATGAATTGATTGATGACATGATGATGTTAGACATGATGACTTTCGTTTTGAACCTCATTTTTTTACGATTATAATTACATTGCCAATCTGCGAATTAGTACTATCTAGAAACAATTACATACAGGCTGGCTAATTCGAAAGTAGGCATATAATTTTAATTAATACTATTTTTAATACAAAGGAAAATTGCCATTTTTCCCTAAATTATACAATAGGTACAGGCTTAGCAATTTTGTATATAATAACATCCACCAAACGGCCACCTTTTCATTAGTTTAAAATGTTATCGCTTTTAATCGTATTTATTAACAAATCGCATACTTACCTAATAAAGTATACATTACCTTATAAGGTATTGCACTATCAGAGCCACAAATATTCTGCTTTTAGTGTCGAAAATTGACCATAACTTGTCTGGTGAATTTGGGAGTCAATTAATGTCAATATTCCTAGGAATTTATTGTTTCGGAAAGTTTCCTCATAATTTCGATAAGATGCTTTTCTGCACAGTTCTTGGCTTGGAACCACGTGGTTTGGAACCAATTGGTTTGGAACCACGTGGTTTTTAGGTGTAACTGATTAATTTGATGAAATAAAATATTTACACTATTGCGATTGCCAGTTGCAGTAACAGCAGCCTGCACCTGTCCTATAGCCTCTTCAAAGAAGAGTGGTGCAATTACTCCACTTAACCAGTTAGATAAAATAATTAGATCTTTTAAGATTGATCGTATAAAGAAAGAAAAGAAAGCTAGTGGGATATTGGTACAAGAATGATGATGACAACATATTAATTAGTTATTATTATATATTTATCGGTGGGGCTCGTGGCTAAGTAATAACAGCCACATGGGTCGATTCATTAAGTTAATCTACGCTTACCGGGCTAGTTCTGTGGATGGGTGACCATCTTTACATACCGAGACTTCTCCGTGCTTCGGAAGGCACGTTAAGCCGTTGGTTTCGGCTGCCGTACGTGGATCTTCAACAATAGTTACGGGTCGTCAGAAGGCCGAAAACCTGACACCTAGTCTTACCAAGGGATATCGTGTTACCCAGTAACTGGGTTGTGGAGGTCAAATAGGCAGTCGCTCCATGTAAAACACTGATATTCAACTGCATCCGGTTAGACTGGAAGCCGACCCGAACATAGTTGAGAAAAGGCTAGGTAATTAGTTTTGTATGTATACGCTTAATAACAAATAGGTATTTGGGTTCCGTGGTTGCGAGTAAAATAAGAGGCTCGGCAAAGATTGAGTAAAGGTATAATGCGGCAAAGATTGATAGAGAACAAGTGGTAGGTAGAAATTGTAGAATGAAAGGAAACGATTTTACGGAAGAAAGAATACAAGATAAAGTTCGTTAGGATAGCGATATAAAAATACAAATTACGCGAGCTAAATAAATGAAGCGGTAGCGAGCCAAAGCGACGGGGGTTCGCGTTGAGGGCTTGTGGCTGACTGGCCGGCGGTCGACGCCGTCTGCGTCTTGAGCGGGCTGCGGAGGCTGTGCAGTGCGCGGCGTCCGGGGTGAGGTAGCAGACCGGTTTCCGAGGCCGGCAGCGCTCGCATAGATAGGCGGCGCGCGGCGTCCGCGCACCTTAACGCCACCAAGAAGTGAAAGGGGTAGGTAGGTTACTGTGAACAATTATGAGACATTAGTGTGGGTCTGATAACATGACGCCACAGGACCCCCTTACGAATAAAAGGGCCACTTTATGTATACCGTTCAGGGAACTTTACTTTGCGTCCTGAACGTGTAGTACGCAATGGTAGCGCTTCTTTTGCTTCGTGGCTTTGTTTTCCAATGTCATAACGCCATGCGTATGCTGGTTTCAGTCTGTCAATTGACACCTTGACTGTTTTATTATTGAGCACTATGTCGAATGTCTTTGGACTTCTTGAAACGACCTTGTGCGGGCCACTGTAAGGTGGTTCAAGTGATCCACGAAGCAAATCTTGGCGCAAGAACACATGCGTAGAGGTTTGTAAATCTTTGTGCTCGAAAACCTGATGCTGTGAATGGTCTGATGCTGGACACGGCCGTAGGTCGGACATTCTTTGTCTTAAAATACTGACAAAATCTGGGTAGTGTACCTTGTCGTTTGCAGTGGTGAAAAACTCACCGGGGACTCGTAACTGCTCTCCGAATACCAACTCTGCTGGTGAACATTGCAGGTCCTCCTTGCACGCTGTCCGTAATCCTAAAAGGACCATAGGAAGTGAACTAACCCAATCCTTCGTACCGTGTGTCATCAAAGCTGCTTTGAGCGTGCGATGTAAACGCTCAATCATGCCGTTGCAGGCTGGATGATACGCTGTTGTCCTTGCCAACTTGATTCCGTACGTCTTCGCTAAGTTTTGGAATAAGTGAGATTGAAATTGTCTACCTTGGTCCGTTATTACCTTCTTTGGGCAACCATACCGACCAATCCACTCCAACACAAACGCCTTTGTTACAGTCTCTGCTGTCATGTCGGGAAGTGGAATCACCTCTGGCCATCTGGTATACCTGTCAATCATAGTAAGGCAGTATTTAAAATTGGAAGATATTGGTAATGGTCCTATTAAATCCATATTAACTTCTGCGAAACGAACATTTGGTACGTCGAATTTACCAAGAGGAGATGCGGTATGTCTTGTTACCTTAGATTTCTGACACGGAATGCACTCTCTAACCCAAGCACGAACGTCTTTCCTAAGGGAAGGCCAAACAAAACGTTCACTGACCATTTTGATGGATGCCTTCGCACCAGGGTGGCTTAGGCTGTGCAACGACTCGAACACACGGTGTCTGTGGGTAGCTGTCACGAACGGTCTGTGTTTTGTTAAGGAAACATCACAATATAAATGTACGTTTGAATTTGGTACTTGCGCTAACTCCAGTGTCAACGAATGGTTACCCTTCAGTAGCTGTTGTAGCTCTGGATCATCACGCTGCGCACGGGCAAGCTCCATGAAGTCCACTGGCGCAGTGACTGCCTCAATCCGAGACAATGCATCGGCCACCTGGTTGTCCTGCCCGGAAACATGCTGGATGTCAGTCGTGAACTGAGAAATAAAATAAAGTTGATTGATCTGTCTCGGTGAACCTTGTTGGTCTTTCTTTTTAAAAGCACTTATCAGCGGCTTATGATCTGTGTAAACAGTGAATAGTCGTGCTTCTACCATATGTCGAAAATGTTTGATGGCTTCGTATATCGCTAGGAGTTCGCGATCATAAGCGCTGTATTTCTGCTGAGTGGGGCTCAACTTCTTCGAGAAGAAAGCTAAAGGCTGCCAGATGTTATCTACCTTCTGCTGTAACACAGCTCCTAATGAAACATTGGATGCATCTACTACCAATGCCAGTTGCGCATCGATAACCGGGTGAACCAAAAGTGCTGCATCTGAAAGGCTATGCTTGCAACGCTCAAAAGTTTCTAATAACTGGGAAGTCCACTTCACTGGTTTCGATCCCTTCATGCTCGGGCCCGCCAATAAATCATTAAGTGGGGCTTGTAACTCTGCAGCATTTTTCAAGAAACGCCTATAAAAATTGAGCATCCCTAAAAATCTTCTCAAGCATCTTATGGTCTGAGGCGGTGGGTAATTCTGAATAGCCTTCACCTTCTCCTCCAACGGGCGCACTCCTTTTGCTGAAACAGAATAACCAAGAAAAGTTACCTGTGGCTGACCAAAGTTGCACTTATTTACGTTGATGACCACTCCATACTCCTCGAGGCGTGTGAACAGCTTACGTAGATGTTCTTCATGCTCCTGAGTACTTTTTGAAGCTATTAAAAGGTCATCGATGTACGGAAAACAGAAATCAAAATCACGTACCAAACCATCTATAAAACGTTGAAACGTCTGTGCAGCGTTTCTCAAACCAAATGACATAAAAGGGAATTCAAACAACCCAAACGGTGTCGTGATGGCTGTCTTCTCGATGTCTGCTGGATTAACTGGAATCTGCTGGTAAGCCTTGACTAAATCTACGACTGAGAAAATAGTGCTTCCATGTAAATGCTGTGAAAAATCTTCAATGTGACGTACCGGGTACCTGTCTGGCACCGTCCTAGCATTCAATGCCCGGTAGTCACCGCATGGTCTCCAAGTATCGTCATGCTTGGGCACCAGGTGCAGAGCAGACGCCCAAGGTCCGCTGGAGCAACGAGCTGTCCCCTCTTTGACCATCGCTTGGAACTCTGACTTGGCTATCTTCAAACGATCTGGTGCTAAACGGCGTGGCCTGCAGAAAACGGATGGTCCGGGCGTTGTATTAATAAAATGTACGGTAGAATGACGTACCTCCCTTGGTGCACCAGACGGACGTGAGATGGCCGGAAATTCTCGCAACAGCTCGTGGTACCGAGAAGTACCAGTAACAGCCTTGACGCTGGGAATCTCCATTTTAGCAATAGCTCCGCTAACAAAAAGGTTTGTTAAACCATCAATCAACCTATTGTTGTGGCAATCTACTAATAAATTATAGTGGGAGAGAAAATCATACCCAATAATTGGTTTGGTCACATCTGCGACGACAAACTTCCAGCTAAACTCCCTGCGTAGTCCTAAATTCAGCTGCAAATTAATATACCCGTACGTGGATATTACAGAATTATTCGCTGCGCTGAGGTCGTAATTTACACGTACCCGCTTCTCATTTAAATAACTGCGAGGGTAGACGCACAGATCGGAACCAGTATCGACCAGAAATGGTTTTCTAGATTGAAGATCTATGACGAATAAACGGCTGGAAATACTGCAGCAATCGCTCGCCGTCATTAGCGACTGGCTTTGGCGTTTTCCGAAGCATAATCACATGGCTTTATGCAGTGGTGAGCTTTGTCTGCAAATTTGTGATGGTACCAACATACACGTTGATTGTCCACCATTTTGAATGCACGGCCTCTTGAACTACTTCTCGAACGGGAGAATCGCCGGTTACGACTCCTATTTGACCTACCGCCAGTACGAGATTGCCTATCCACCGTAGTGGATAATTCATCTAGCTTCCGCGTGAGACTAGCTATTTCTGTACGCATTACCTCAAGTAAATTCCCTGTAGAGGACGAAGTACTCGCGACCTGAGCCACCGGATTTACCGGAGCGATCTCCAATACCCGGTCCGCCAGCTCCGCAACAGCTTCCAGGGACGTACTAGCCTGGGAAGCTATAATCGCCTGCAGGCCGGTCGGCAGACGGCTGGTCCAGATAGTGCGCAGAAAATCGTCAGGTACACCTCGACCAGCCAGGCCCTGCAGGTGGCGAAGAAATGCCGACGGCTTGCGGTCTCCAAGTTCCTCATGAATAAGGAGTTGACGCACTTTCTTTTCCTGGGAAACTGACAAACGCTTAATTAGCTCGGTTTTAAGCTTCTCGTACTTGTTATTAGAGGGTGGATTTTCTACAATATCCTCAAGTTGAGCCATAATGGTAGGTTCTAGATTACCGACCACAGTAAAATATTTTGTCGCATCGGAAGTAATTCTCGACAACGCAAATTGGGCTTCAACCTGCGCAAACCATACTGCGGGTTTATCAGGCCAAAAAGGAGGAACACGTACTCTAACCTTAGCGATCTCTGCTGATCCTAATGCTGCAACCAACGCCTCCGTAAACTTCTCGTCTGCCATCTCTGCAATGACTTGCAGAAAAAATTTTCAACGTCGACGTGTCCTTCGCGAACGTTCCGGAAACTTCTCGAACGTCACGCGGTCTTATAACAATATCTTCGCGCCGCGAATCACGTCGGGGTCACCAGTTTTGGGTTCCGTGGTTGCGAGTAAAATAAGAGGCTCGGCAAAGATTGAGTAAAGGTATAATGCGGCAAAGATTGATAGAGAACAAGTGGTAGGTAGAAATTGTAGAATGAAAGGAAACGATTTTACGGAAGAAAGAATACAAGATAAAGTTCGTTAGGATAGCGATATAAAAATACAAATTACGCGAGCTAAATAAATGAAGCGGTAGCGAGCCAAAGCGACGGGGGTTCGCGTTGAGGGCTTGTGGCTGACTGGCCGGCGGTCGACGCCGTCTGCGTCTTGAGCGGGCTGCGGAGGCTGTGCGGTGCGCGGCGTCCGGGGTGAGGTAGCAGACCGGTTTCCGAGGCCGGCAGCGCTCGCATAGATAGGCGGCGCGCGGCGTCCGCGCACCTTAACGCCACCAAGAAGTGAAAGGGGTAGGTAGGTTACTGTGAACAATTATGAGACATTAGTGTGGGTCTGATAACATGACGCCACAGGTACACAAAGTATTATAATTCAATCTTAGTGTCATATCTTATTTTTATCTGTTACTTTTTATCAAAAAATTCATTATCACTCACTATAAAAACAATTACCCATAAGTCGTTTGTGTAGTTTAGATTTAATTTTTTTCAGAGGGAGTCCCCTTATTTCTGTTGTAATATTGTTGTAGATTTTAATTGCAGCTATAAAGCTATTTATATTTATGACGTTACATCAAAGTAAAGGAATTCTTACCCATGTTGGGTCTCGATGGGTATATTTTGAATGCAAGTAACATGTCATACATGTATATAAAATGTAGAGGACTCTTTCACAAATACATCAGTTTGCATTATGAGGGACCTTTTCATTTTCGTACCTTTTCGTTACTGTTCAATTTTATAGACATCCTTTAGACACCTGTCTGAAGGATGTCTATAAAAATTTCATACATAGTTGGGGAAAGGCTAGGCAGATGATGATGATGAGGTCTGAAGGATGTTGCAGTTGTCAGATTGCATCTTCAGCAATTTTTTTTTGCTATAGGAAGGCTTCATTAATATTTGTGGAGTTCCCCCAAAGTAGCAGTCCATACTTAAGTAAAGAGGAAACATGCTCGTGGTAAGCAGTAAGTGCAACAGCTTCGCTCGCTGTACATCTTAAACATACCTGTGGTAAGCAGTAAGTGCAATAGCTTCACTCGCAGTACATCTTAAATATACCCGTGGTAAGCAGTAGGTGCAACAGCTTCACTCGCGGTACATCTTAAACATACCCGTGGTAAGCAGTAGTTGCAACAGCTTCACTCGCGGTACATCTTAAACATACCCGTGGTAAGCAGTAGGTGCAACAGCTTCACTCGCGGTACATCTTAAACATACCCGTGGTAAGCAGTAGGTGCAACAGCTTCACTCGCAGTACATCTTAAACATACCTGTGGTAAGCAGTAGGTGCAACAGCTTCACTCGCGGTACATCTTAAACATACACGTGGTAAGCAGTAGGTGCAACAGCTTCACTCGCAGTACATCTTAAACATACCTGTGGTAAGCAGTAGGTGCAACAGCTTCACTCGCGGTACATCTTAAACATACCCGTGGTAAGCAGTAGGTGCAACAGCTTCACTCGCAGTACATCTTAAACATACCCGTGGTAAGCAGTAGGTGCAACAGCCTCACTCGCGGTACATCTTAAACGTTTAAGAGCATTCATTCAAATTGGATTAGTTTCTTGCAGACATGCTCTTTATGTAATTTCAAGTTTCAGTGCTGGTCTAGAATAAGTCTATCAGTATTCACTAACTTCGTTAATTTGTTGTCTTTGGCAATTAACTTTAAAAGCTTTTTGTTTGGATTAATGTAGTTTTGAAAATGTGTCTTGTGTGTTCTTGACATTTTAAAATTTGGTTTACTGTTTCATTTCGTAAATTGTTTCTGATTTACCGTAATTTGTTACAATTATATAGGGAGAAAAAATGCATTGTTGTTGTAAATTTCTAGGTAAATCGTCTGAGTGTGAATGAGGAAAAGTAATGCGCCAAGTATGCTTCCATGGGATACTCCTGATTTAGTTTGACTACATTCAGACCTTTATAATGTGAACTCATTATTTTTGTTTATTGTGCTTATTTCTACTTTTTGTTGATGGTTAGATAAATAGTTAGAAATCCAATCAATAACCATTTCTGATTCCGTACTTATTACATTTCTTTACTGTCAACACAACAAAGTCGAAAGCTTGGCTCATGTCATAGAAGATGACATATACTGGAATTCATTTCTCTAAATTCATTAAAAAAAGTATAAGTTTAAATGATGCTTTTTTGTTCCTCTCTGTTTTTTTTTTTCTAAATAATTTGTAAGTGTACGATGCATAACTTTCTCAAACATTTTCACAAGCAAGATATTAGTATTAAAGAGCGGTGATTAGATAAGTTTAACACGGCCGTTGTCAAATGGGTACGAACGCGCCTTTAGGCGCGGCGTAAAAGTTTTTTTTATATATTTATTGTGTTTTACAAATTATTATACCTTTTTACTACTAAACGTGCGTTGCAATCATGTAAATGTACCCATCATATACCTTAAGAAAAACTTTCCTACATAGGACTTTCACATCACCTGTTTTAAATATGGGTTGAATAGATAAAAAACCATACCAAAATGAGAGATTTATCAAGAGGTGTTCAATGTTTAGGAATATAATTGTGGCACAGGTTTTGAGAATGTGAGTTGCTATACCGTCAAATCCCACCGATTTTGTGTCATTAGGGGCTAAAATGGTAATTTTTACATGATGATAATGACATGGATGAAGGTGTGCTGGAAGAGATTTCTGTAGAAATACCTAAACATTACCTTTGTACATATTTTACTGTTCTTTTCTTCTTGTCTATCTTTATGTATGCATAAATGGATAAATAAATAAATAGATGTAAAAACATGGTTTAAGTCACATTCGGTAATCAAAAATGTTTTTAATAATGAATTAGGAAAGTACTAAAATCTGAAATATCTAACAAAAAGATTTTTAAAAGTATTTCTATTTTTAGCCTTAACCCTTTATATCACTCCTCTTTGAGGAGTGGCTTGAGAGGCGGCATGGCGTCCTCACCCTCCGCCTGACACAGGTCCTCACCGGACATGGCTGTTTCGGGAGGTTCCTGTTTCGGATAGGGCGGGAGGAAACGCCCGGGTGTTTCCATTGCGAAGATCGCCCAGACGACACGGTGGAGCATACAGTGGAGGTCTGCCCGGCTTGGGCGGAGCACCGCCGTGTCCTCGTGGAGGTGATCGGCGGCGGCGATCTCTCGCGTCCGACCCTGGTCCAGGCCATGGTACGGAGCGAGAGTGCATGGCTAGCAGTCGCCTCCTTCAGCGAAGCAGTTATGCTCGCAAAGAGGGAGGCGGCGCACGTGAGGGAGATGCAGTACATGCGCCCTCACAGCCGTGGCCTTCGCAGGAGACGCCCTGGGCGTCGGGAATACCAGGCTGATTTCCGGTCACCATAGGCGCGGGCTAGCGGAAGGCGAGTAATGGGTAGCTCGCTGTCCGGTAAGGACCAAGCCCAAGTCGACGGCGCGTTGTGTTCCACGCGCGCCTCTATGAGATGTCAGCAGCAACTGATGGGGCCCGCAAGGGCCAATGCCTGCCAGGGGTGCGGGTTGTTCGAAAGAGATACCGCCGCCCCTGGCACACAGGCAAGTGAGGGAACACGGGTGGGTTTTAGTCAGTAAAAGTCTGACACGCCCTCCCACTCCACCCAGAGCGGGAGAAGTTATTTGATGATTTCCCACCCAAAAAAAAAAGAAAACGGGTGAGTAGACAAGTGATATCGTTTTAACGCAAACGATTAAATAGGAAGCGGTAGAAATATTTTAGATTAACATAAACTAACGAAATGTCACGTGATCTGTCATTTCGTCTCTCTATACAGACCCTGTAGTAAAATAAAGAGAAGAAATTTTTTGTCGAGTGTAAATTTGTTCCGTTTTAAATAAATTTATTAAGAATGTTCAGTGACAGTGAAGAGTTTGACGTCGAACAAAGAGCAAAAGACAATAGATAATCTTTTCCCGTTAAAATCGCAGAAGATTTACCTAAAAACTTATGAAAGTTTTATAGACTGAAGGAATAAGAAATAATATTTATTAAATGTTTTTGTACTAAATTGACTATTTTTCTCGCACTCAAAGTGAAAAGTACAGTTTGCACCTCGAGACTAAACGCCAACTTAATATACCCTCAGTTTCATTGACTCCCTCGCACGTTATTTCATAGAAAAGTGCAAATACCTACGCGGTTAAAATATATGGAATAGCTGTTTTTTTTTTTTTTGTATAACTGACGAAATCTTATTGCGCTGGGGTTTAGAATGATATGCTGAATTCATGGTTATAGTTTGCACACTGGTTAAAAATATGTCCTGCAGGCTTAGCACGAGCACCGATTTGACGACGGAAAAATAGACATGACTATTAACTAAATAATGTACAATAGGAGCAGATAGCTATGTTTTTCTATTAATTACCTATCGCAGATCTGCGATCTGTGTGTCTGTGAAAAGCATGATTCGTTCTTCTAAACGAATCATGATTTTGTAGATAATCGTATATACTTAGTAGCCGTCAAGTAGAAAGTTTGTTGTCAGTGTCATTTTGACAGTTTGGGAAGAAATATTCTTCTGAAATACTCTACATTTCTAGGAACCCAGATAAAGATCGTTAGAAACGAAGGACAAAATGACAGATTGTAGAAAGATATCTACGGTGCGATGTCAAAAATGGAGAAATGAAATGTCTGTATATTTAAAAAACACTGTCTATTCTTCGTAGAAATAGAAAACAACATGCTAAGCCTGCTTTACAATCAATAACCATTTAATTCACATTAAGCTGAGAATCAACCCTTTTGGGCGTCTAGATTCAAAGTTAAAATGAGATAATTTATTTTAAACATGAAAATGAAAAAATGAAAAATGTTTTATTATTTTAACAAGTAAAATTTTTACAACTAGTGATTGAAGCCTCCTTTTAGGCAGATAAGCCTGTGTTAGGAGACTCCGCTCTTCCATAACTTAAATAAATATTTTTACTTGTTTTATGTAAATATATGTTAGTAAGGGGAAAAGTGGTAATAAAAAAAAAAGAGAAACAATAAAGCTAAACACGCAGGAGGTACAGCATGCACGCAGGCATGCGAGTAGGTGGGTGAGTGGTGAGTGACACACTCACTGTGTGTGAATGTGAGAGTGTGTGAATGTGAGAGTGTGTGAATGTGAGAGTGTGTGAATGTGAGAGTGTGTGAATGTTAGGGTGTGTGAATGTTAGGGTGTGTTAATGTGAGTACATATGAATCAGAGCGCATGAGGTAAACAATAGTACAGGCATTAGAGGTAGGGTATATTTATTCCAGCAGCGCCTCCGTGTCATCATAAGTAAGTGGTTTTATCCAATTAGTTATTTTTTTTTTACATTCAGTTTGTATCTTATTGTATATGTAAATCTCTTTGTTAATTCTGTTGTATAGTTGAGCTGAGCGTCTTTTGTATTGTATACGGGCGAATTTGGTTTTAGTTTGGGGAACTTCTGCTACTATATCTTTTCTTCTTTTTAAGGTTAAGCTAGGGTCAAAAGAAAGAGTTTTCTGTTTCTTTAGAACAGTTTTAATTACATAAAGTTTTCGCACCGAGAGTAGATCGCTTATTTGATAAAGACTTTGTGTAGGATATCTAAGGTTTTTGAAATAAATTAGTTTTATTAGAGCCCGTTGTGCCCGCTCAAGGTCCATAAACTTAGTCTTGGCCGCACCCCCCCATATGGGGATGCAATACACCAAAACAGACTGTGCTAACGCTATATATATTTCGTTGAGTAGGTTTCTGGGGGTATTTGTGCTGGTTTGTGCATTTTTTGGTACAATATACCTCAGAGTTTTAAATATCCAGCTCAGTTTTCTGATTCTGTTAGTGACCTGTTCAAGGTGGGGGTACCATGATAGTCTTTGGTCAACAATAACACCAAGATATTTTGTTTGAGACACTTTGACTAGGTTTGGACATTGACAGTTATTTGATTCATTGCATGTATGTACTCCTATGTTAAAATCTTTATATGGTTGTGTTCTGTGTGATATACTGAAACATATGTAATTAGTTTTATCCGTGTTTAGTGTGAGCAGGTTATTTTTGAGCCATTGAGCTATTTGGGTTATACCAGCTTCAGCACTTCTGGCAACATCTTGCCAAGAATTCCCAGAGAAGACTACAGCAGTATCGTCAGCATAAGAAAACACTCTTGCGTTACGGATTTTAAGGTTACAGAGGTAATTAATGTAAAGCAGGAATAACGTAGGGCCCAGTACACTTCCCTGAGGAACTCCAAATGTGACATTTGCATCATAACTGACGTGTTCTCCCACTTTAACCCGCTGTTTCCTGCTTGAGAGATAGCCCTTGAACATTTCAAGCGGAATTCCTCTCACACCTGACGCTTCTAGTTTATTTATGAGGATGGGAACAGAGACGGTGTCAAACGCTTTTTTTAAGTCTAAAAAGACGGTCAAACATTTTGTACCACTATCCAGATTATCAGCCACTAGCGAGGTGAGGGCAGTAACTGCATCCTCGGTTGATACTCCTCGCCTGAATCCAAATTGTGAGTTACTTATGGTGTTACATTTGTGAAAGAATTTCAAGAGCCTGTTGTTTATTAGTTTTTCAACTACTTTGGATATAGCTGGTAAAATGGATATGGGTCTGTAATTGTTGACATCGTCTCTGTCCCCGCCCTTGTGAACGGGGATGATGATAGATTCCTTAAATGGGGCAGGGAAGATACCCTTTTCAAAACAAAGATTTACCAAGTGACTTATGATAGGTACAATATCCTGGCTTATGTGTTTCAAAAATCTAGTGGAAACATTGTCCCAGCCAGGAGCGCTCTCAGATTTCAGGCTCATCA
The DNA here is from genome assembly GCA_949091785.1 of Polymixis lichenea. NCBI lineage: Eukaryota > Metazoa > Arthropoda > Insecta > Lepidoptera > Noctuidae > Polymixis > Polymixis lichenea. The sequence goes on along the minus strand of OX420943.1, from coordinate 11,180,182 downwards.
AGATCCTGCTCACTTCATCGGGATCAGTATCCAAAAGAACAAACGAGTTCATTTGTGTCACTGATGTATCCGGATGAGGCGCGATAAAGTTATGTGCTGAAGGTTGAATTTTTTTGGCTAACTCTTTACCGATGTTTGCAAAGTAATTATTAATGAAATTAACAGACTCAGTTGAATTTAGTCCCATGTGTAGTAGTTCAGTGTTTAGGCTCTTAGAATTGTTTGTGTAAGTTAAGGTTTTAATATTTTTCCATAATAATTTATTGTTTGTGACGGAATTAGCTAGTAGGTCTCTTTCAAATTTTCTTTAAATTTTTTTAATTAGGTTATTACAAAAATTGCGATATCGGCGGTAGGTTATTTTTAAGATGTCATTAAATGGATCATTTCTTGATTTTTTTTGGAGTTTGTTACGATTCTTAATGCATCTTAATATACCGGCAGTTATCCACGGCTTAACGGTACGCTTGCTATTGGGAATTATTTTGATAACAGTACTGTGCTTAATAGATTCAGTCAATTTGTGTAATAGTAGGTCAGTTAATTGATCCGGGTCCTTACAAAACAGTAGCTCTGCAATTTTATTTTCTCTAAGATGTTTTAGGGCGTGTTCGAAATCAATAGATGAGGTAGTTCTGTTAGCAGTTTGTTTGGTTTTTAGCTTAGATAATGATAGAAAAGTAGTGAAGTGGTCGGTGATGGAAGTGTGTAGTATAGCAATATATGCAGATACCTTCTTTTTGTCTATTTTAATCATAAAGTGATCTAAACAGTTGGATTCGCGTGTAGGTAGAGTATGTCCAGGTAGTATGCCGTATAGTGATAACATATTTAGATAGTTTACTCTATTTCTATATTCATGCGGCGGTTCAGTATCTTTAGTTTTGAGATTGATGTTAATGTCCCCCGCTATAATTATATTTTTATGTGACGTTAAAGTATTGAGGTGTGTACTGAGAGAATCTATAAATAAGTCTGTGTTTGTGTTAGATGGAGATCGATACATGCATAGAATAATATTATTTAGTATTTCCAGCTGAAGACACGACGCCTGAGCCAGACTAATTTCTTTTACTTTCGGTTTTAATGATTTTTTTACATAAACTACTACGCCGTCATTTTGATTTAATTGTCGTGTGGTGGAAAATGGAAGGTAGTCATTAAGTTGCGGGATAGGTTTATTTGTGTGTAACCTACATTCTGTTAAAATTATGATGTCTGTTTCAAATTTAAACGTGGATAATAAAATAGAGAAATCATCAAAGTTGCAGAAAATGCTCCTTATATTCTGTGAAATAATGGTCAAATCGTTTTTACCGGGTTTGATATAATTGTGTAGCTCCGTGCAGGCACATTGGAATGTACGTGCAACTTCGATATTGTCGATCTCATCAAGAGTTTGTAGGGTGTCATCCATTTGTGTTATTTAAAGGCTGAATAGACGTCGCCACACTATAAGTATTAGAGCTGCTGTAAGCGAATGTGTAGCAATATTTAGTACTCATGCTAAGGTGATTAGAGTTTTGAGAATGCTGAGTTATTATTGTTTTTTTAGTACTTAATATGTTAGTGTGTGTGTGAGTATGAGGTGTGTAAGCATTGGAATAAATTATAATTATACAAGTAAAAAGAAAATTTGGTAACAGGTGATAAAATATCAAATTTCCGAAACATAACAATACCATTATCAAACCTATTAGACAACTTAAAGTGTACAAAGCTATTGTGATAAATACAAAAGAATACAATATCAATTGGCAAGGTGTATAATGTAAACATTGTTGTTCAATAAGCACTAAAAGTCATTGTCCACCCATGAGCTTATGTACCTGATCTTCATTTCTAATTAGTACGGTAGGGGATCCTTCATTCTTCTTTACGTAGACCTTTCCGTACGTTGTCCAGCAAAATTTATATGCTCCTGATTTCGTTAGGTCTCGGGCCAAGAAATGGAGGCGGGTCCCTTTAACTGTTAGGTGCTCGGATAGGTATATGGGAGTATCTTCTTGTGATTTAAATCCTAGGTGCTTACAACTCAGTCTAGTCCTGTGCTTAACGAAGTAAGCTCTGCCCATTCTCATTACATTAGACTTCAGGAGGGTGGATCCTGTTTCAACTATAATTGGTTGATTCATGCTTTCACTATTTTTCCCACGTAATCTATATATGTCCTTGATGTCAGATTTGTCAATTTTACATTCTAAGTTACCAGAAAGACAGATAATCATGTCCACGAGGTCTTCCTTAGTTTCATTGTTTTGCTTAGGAACATTCTTGATAACGAAATTGGTTTTTCGACTACCTATTTGAATTTCATCAATTTTGCCCTCTAATAGCGTTATGTATTTCTTGTCTTCCTTATTCTGGCTCTCAAGCTGAGCAATTTTTTTGTTGAGTTCGTCATTTTGTGCTGTGAGATAGGTTATAGAGTTTTCAATGTTGAGGTTACTTTGCTGAATTTCTTTTAAGGTTGTGGTCATCTTTTGTATCTCATTGCCTTGTTTAGTCGAAAAAAGAGACATCATTTCTTTGATTTCGTTTTTAAAGTCGTCCAGTTGTTCACAGAGAGAAACATCTTCTCTACTTCTCTTGGTGCGTTGGAATACATAGTTAGGCGGAGTCTTGCGATGGTCTTTTCCCACCAAGCTAAGCTCGGACTCAGACACAGATTTGTCCATCGGTGAATCCATTAGTACTAGGATAGCAGAGGCAACAAAGAGGTATATGTAGCTACTTATAATATATACTGCGTACGCGCACTGGGCGTGGCTTCGACACCGATTAGCAGGTAACGTGAAAGTTTGCACACAATTGGGTGATTAGTGTCGTTTGCTAATTAGGGGGCGGGGTCAACGTTACGGAAGTTCTCCAATCAATTAGCAGTGGGGTGTTTTTATATTATTAAGTACTCTTACGTGTCCTCAGAGGTGGAGCTTGCGCAGTTTGGACAGGCTAAGCACCAGGCGGGCAGATCTATTGCAGGTTGTGATGTGTGTTGTTTTGTGATTCTTGAATTACTCACAACACTTATGCACTCCTATTATTTTGAACTGATTTATTTTGACTAATTTAATAAATATTATTTAAAAACAAGCAAGTACAGAACCGGGGACACGTTAGCACCTTACGGCGGTCCGGGGGAAGAGGAGACATAAAGTACAAAGACATAAAGTTTAAAGAATAAAAGGCACATTGGAAAGACAAAATTTATGAAAAAGGAAAACAGATTCTAGTTGCCCCTTCCAAAATGTATTTTCATATGGAGAAGAATGGGCAAGAAACTTCACCGTTACTCTCTTAAAATGTTTCGCAATATTTTTAATACATTATTCATATCATTATACATGTTATGTTAATACGATATACTTAGAATGAAACTACTAGTAAAGTAGTTTTATTATTAGTACCAAATAATATAAAAAAGATACCAAGGAATCATAGGAGGAGCTTTAGGACGGCTAAGTTCAGCAGCATATGCTGTAAGAAAAATCCGCCAATTCACTAATGTAGAAACCGCGAGGCTAGTCTATTTCAGTTACTTTCATAGTATCATGTCTTACGGTATTTTACTATGGGGACGGGCTGCAGATATCTAGTCTATTTTTATTCTGCAGAAAAGAGCCATCAGAGCAATATATGGCCTCCGTAGGCGAGATTCTCTAAGGGAACTTTTCAAAAATATTAATATCATGACGGTACCTTGTCAATATATCTATGAGAACATCATGTACGTCAGGAAAAATTTAAAACTTTTCAGTAAAAGAGGTGAAAGACACACCGTTGGGACTAGAAATAGGGACCAATTAGTTCAACCAGGCTTCAGACTGGCTAAAGTAGACTCATCCTTCATGGGGTACTGTTTAAAATGTTACAATAAAATACCTCCCCACATACTCCAACTGAATGAAATGAAATTTAAATCTTGTATAAAACGCACACTATGCAGCCATGCTTATTATAAGTTAGGAGATTACATCGCTGACAAAAATGCTTGGCTAAACGCTGCTTGTCCTGCTCCACAAGGTAGCTTAAACCAAATTGATTAGCATTTGAAAACGTTGTTGGAGCTGTTGAATACTGTAAAAGACTAGATATCTTTGCATTGTGTAAATTCAAACTTCTAGTATTGTATAATTGCATAGCATATGTGTGAGCACTATGTTCCTACTATAAAGCTACCATTTACAAGGTACGTCTTTCATTGACTTGAATGTGCCCTGGCAGCTGAGAGTATGTCATGCTCACTCAAATGTCTCGCTGGTGGTGGCGTGTGTGTTGGATCATTAAGTTCCCTTCAAAATGGTTGAGCTGAATGGTGCTGATCCACATGTCATGTTCGTGAACGGGCGCCGCCAGTAGGGACTGGTCATCTCCTGGCTCCCACGGCTTATTTTAATTTCTGAATTGTTATTTTAATTTTGTTTTAATTACGGACGCTTTAATGTGCACGTCTTTTTACATCGTTCTCACATTGAAAATTTCAACATAATGATGTAACCAACTTTTTGTAACAACACCATGATTTTATAAGAGTGTCCATGGAGTTTCTTGCCCGTTCTTCTCCATAGGTACCTACGCTTTGGAATGGGCAACTAGCTTCATTTTTTTTTAACTCACTGACCTTGACAATTCAAAAGTGCCTGTAATTGGTTTATTTGAAATAAATGCTTTGAGTTTGAGTTTGAGCTTGAGCTAAAATTGTTTACGCCCAGAATTGTAAAGAATGGACGATTAGGTTTTTTTTTTTGGGTGGGAAATCATCAAATAACTTCTCCCGCTCTGGGTGGAGCGGGAGGGCGTGTCAGACTTTTACTGACTATAACCCACCCGTTTTCCCTCAGTTGCCTGTATACCAGGGGCCGCGGTATCTCTTTCAAACAAACCCGCACCCCTGGCAGGCATCGGCCCCTGCGGGCCCCATCTGTTGCTGCTGACATCTCTTTGAGGCGCGCGTGGAACACAACGCGCCGTCGACCCGGGCTTGGTCCTTACCGGACAGCGAGCTACCCATTACTCGCCGTCCCGTGCCTACGGTGGCCGGGAATCAGCCTGGGATTCCCGACACGCAGGGCGTCTCCTGCGAAGGCCACGGCTGTGAGGGCGCATGTACTGCATCTCCCTCACGTGCGCCGCCTCCCTCTTTGCGAGTATAACTGCTTCGCTGAAGGAGGCGACTGCTAGCCATGCACTCTCGCTCCGTACCATGGTCTAGATCAGGGTCGGACGCGAGAGATCGCCGCCGCCGATCACCTCCACGAGGACACGGCAGACCTCCACCATATGCTCCGCCATGTCCTCAGGGCGATTTTCGCAATGGAAACATCCGGGCGTTTCCTCCCGCCCTATCCGAAACAGGAACCAGAAACCGAAACAACCGTGTCCGGTGAGGACCTATGTCAGGCGGAAGGTGAGGACGCCATGCCGCCTCTCAAACCACTCCTCAAAGAGGGGACTTACTTCCGCAATCGTAGCGTGCCCAGCACTGGGTTGCGACAATCGCACTTTCCACGTCGCCATGAGATCCTGCCGGAGCTCTGTCCACCGTGCCGCAATTTCACGCAGCAGCGGAGTTACGCCCCGACGTTTGGCCTCCTCGCGCCACTCCCAAGTATGCGCGAGGACCTTTGCCTGCAGATCCCATGGCGGCAATCTGGCAAGGAGGCCCACCGCCTCACCGGAGATCGTGCGGTATCCCCGGATCATCCGGATGGCCATGACCCTATGGGCTGCCTTCAACCGGCGTGCTGTTGGCGCCTCAATGTAGGTGCCCACACCGGCGCCCCGTAAAGGGCCATGGCCCGCACGACCCCAACGTAGAACCTCCGGCAGGAGGCGTTTGGCCCCCCTAGATTGGGCAGGAGCCGCTTCAAGGCAGCCCCGGCCCGCTCCAGTCTGGGAGCCAAACGTCGGAAATGTTACGCGAAGTTCCACCGGCTGTCGAGGACGAGTCTTAGGTACTTCATCATCGACTCGACGCCGATTTGAACCCCATGGACGATTAGGTTAGGTACATCCTACTAATAAAATAAAAATAGATTAAGGATTGATAATAATTTTGTATTGAATCTTGATAATAAAAACCCAAATAGTCGTTATCATTAGTGCAGGTGTAAGAAACAATTTCAAAAACAGGAATAATTCCAAAAACCAATGTTCACAACAGTATTCAAATAAGTGAGTTGTTCTAACAATGTAATGGGAAACTCTACAAACATCTTGCGCTTTTAATGATGGATAATGATGTTTTTAACTTTCTGGCCTTTTCTCATAGTTGGTCGCAGTATGTTGTAACAGTTGGTCGCACTAACCCCCACCAAATGTAACTCGAGGAAGTAGGCTATGACCTTTTGACTGCTATGGTTATGCAATTGATGTGTCTAAGTGAAAGAAATTTGTTTGAATATGGTTTTTATTATTTTAAATCATTAATTTACTATTTTTTAATTGAGCTCAAATTTACTTCAGTTTTTGCTCAAATGTTCAAAGACGTTGGTTGATCCAGGTGATGAATGATGAGACTCTGGCGAAGGCAGCAGGGGCACCAACTTGGCAGCCGCGATCCGATCCGAAAGACGTCACACCGATCTGTTGGAAAGCAAAAAGCAGTTTAAATAAAATATCCATTATCATTGTCGTAGTGGATTAAAGTTTTCAATTAGACCATTAAACAATTAACTTTCTAATTCATTAAAATAGTGTTTTTTTTTATAATTTCAGTTACCTACTTACAAGATATATGACAAGTACTGTTATGTCTATTGTCTACTTACCAGGATTCGCCTGTTGTTGCTGGTAACAACCAGAGGGCCACCGGAATCGCCCTGGCAGGTGCTTCTGCCACCAGCACCGCTGGTACAAACATTTCCATCCACAATATACAGCGGGAAGGACTGACGGCATTCAGCGTTTGAGATCACAGGTAAGTTGACGTGGCTCAGGAATTGGTTCACGCCGATACCTGCTCCTGTAAAATTATAACATAGCTAGTTAACAAATGTTTTCAAATGGCCAATCGAGATGAAAGAATTCAATGCTTGTAATTTAAGTTATTCGCAAACGACTATAACGACAAACTTATTCCTTACCATCGCTAGTACGACCGAAGCCAGATGCGATAGCAGTAGCACCGACGAATTGGTTGGTGAGCTCATTACCAGAAGGCAGAGCAATGGGAGCGATGGCACCTGTGGAAACACAAGATTAAAAATAATGGTTTACATACGTGAAACTGCGTGAAATTGACACGGTTCTGTTCAAATTACTTACTTGAGGTACCAACGGCAGACGGCAAATTTATCATGGCAATGTCATTACGGATTAAGGAAGGAATCCAGCTTCCGTGCATGATGACGTTGGAGGTAGCTAACCTGGTACCGCCACTGAACAGACGGATTGAGCCGAGGACAACTGTGAACCGCCAGGCCTGGTTTCGGCCATCGAACCAGCAGTGAGCAGCGGTGAGAACCCTCCATGAGTTTAGCAATGAACCCCCACAGGCACCCTGACCACCGCTAAAGTCGGCGACAAGACCAGCCTATAAAGAAATATTGCAACAGCGTTACGAAAATACAATTTTCAAAATGCTTTAAGATTTAATTCATAGCTAATAATAAAACGCTTAATACCTGGTAAGGGAATTGGCCGGCACTAGATGCAGAACCACCGACGATTCTGGATGGATTTTGGTCGGCTTCCTCCTCAGCTTTACGGATCTTCTCGGCCAAAGGAGCACCAACTTTACTGAGGTATCCGTACGCGGTAATGTCTTCAAGATCGATCACACTTTCGAGGTTGACGTTCCTCGCGGAAGCGACCGCTGCCAGAGCCAATAGAGTCACAGCCAAGAACTTCATGTTGCCGGGTACTAAGAAAAGAATGCGATTGGTACTCACATGTGAGTATTTATACAGGCTAATAGTGTGATAAAACTGAGATAAATAATAAATATTACCCATTATCAATATATTTCCGATCAAAGAATTAAAGTGAATATTCGGGTTTTTTTTTAAATAAGTGCCGTGCCCATCAACCCAAATCGAATTAAACTACCTATATCAATCACCGTACAAAAAAAAACGATATCTAACTCCTTAATAATAAAACGCATAGTCAACTATACTGTTGTTTTGGATAATTATTAGATTACAAGTCGTGTGCACGATGGGATTCCCTATTAGTAAAATGATGAACTTTCAATCAAATTTTCATAACCTATTGAGCCACTTTTAGGAACGATTGAAAAAAAATCCTGCTTTAGTGTTCACATTAAAATAAGGAACTCTTGAGCATTACAATACGTCAGAGAATTTAAGATTTTTAGATAAAACATTAATAATAAGGACTCCTAGTTGTATAAACCACGCACTAATGTTGGTAATTTTAATAAAATATTAATGTTGGTCATAATTAGGTAGGTACTAGAACATGGCCTGCACCCTAGATTCCTTACAGCGCGTAGGATGCAAATGCGTGGAGGGAGTCCACGCGGGGTTCTGCGTAAGTCCATGATGCGCTGCAGTAACGGAGCAGCCCCATCAGGATCCATCAAGTCATAAATCAAGCCGTAGTATCAATTACTATAACACTTGTTAGGTTTCTTTGGACTACTTAACATAACATCACGCCTTGTTTCCCAAAAGGATTATGCAGAAGTTCCGTGTGTTGCCGGGCGTAAAAGAAAAGCACCATTCCATTTCTTCCTGTGGGTGTCGTAAAAGGCGACTAAGGGACTTACTAGAGAATGGGCAGCAGCGTTCTCTATACATTTTACCACCATACTGCGATCGGCAACCCGCCTGCCACGCGTGGCGATTAATGCAATCCTCCTTTTGGGGGAGGCCTACGTCCAGCAGTGGACGTCTTTCGGCTGAAGCGAGGTGCCTACAGTACCTACACCCACATATCGCCACATACCGCCATGTGTGTGTATTACGTAATGATTTGTTCCCGTTTGGTGGCAATAGTAATTCGCCCAGCGTATTGCCATCAACCGGGCATTAATCCAAATTCCGGGTTGGTACTGAGAAACAGACACAGTAGCACTTTTCCCGCCCTGGGAATCGAACCCAGGGCCATGGCCATGCTCAGCATTAGCGCTTGCGACCACTTGCCCATTGAGATAGTCTTTGGACTAGTTTCACTTATTTTAAATGTACGAGCCACGTACAAGTAAATTCAAATAGAGGATATCTCAGAAATTATGTTATAGATTTCTTATAGTGCCAGCTGTTGACAACATAAACATAGTAACAGTTGACATATTCAGTTTCTTTATGTGTAAGCAGCTAGAACGTTTTTTTTTTTTTCAATGTGTGACACCTGACGTGCGGTTGACTGTACCTACGATGATTGATGGCTCTATAAAACTCAATTTTAAGAAAAACCCAAGTTTTGATATAATATTGATATTAAATATCTTATCTTATTTTAAATGTACGAGCCACGTACAATTAAATTCAAAAAGAGGGTGTCTCAGGAATTATGTTATAGATTTCATAAAGTACCAGCTGTCGACTACATTTATGAAATGAAACTGAATATGTCAACTGTTACTATGTTTACATAGTAATTAACAGTTTCTTTGTAAGCAGTTAGGATGGTTTTGCAATGTGTTACACGTGACGTGCATCTGCACCTACATCTGCAGGTTTTTTTAATCAATCATCGTAGGTACAGTCATCTGACTGTACCTACGATGATTGATTAAAAAAACCCATGTTTAGATTTAATATTGATATTTAATATCTTATTAACTACCTTTAATCCGATGATTGAAATAGGATTAAGAAAAAAATAAAAATATTATGTTATTAGGTATATTTTATTTATCTCCATCTTATCTCACTGTTAATAATTATACATAAATAGTCCCTGTTGAGAAGTGCTCGCATTCTTTTCTTCGTACCGGCAACATGAAGTCCTTGGCCGTGACTCTATTGGCTCTGGTGGCGGTCGCCTCCGCGAGGAACGTGAATCTCGAGGATATAATCGATCTTGAAGACATCACCGCTTACGATTACCATCGAAAAATCGGTGCTCCTTTAGCCGAGAAGATCCGCCAAGCTGAGGCGGAAGCTGACCAAAATCCATCCAGAATCGTTGGTGGTTCTGCAGCTAGTCTCGGCCAGTTTCCTTACCAGGTCTAAAGCGTTTGTTTATAAATTCGCTGTGTAGGTGAGGAACCAATTCAACACAGTGTCTGTATTTCTAATGTTGTTTTTTTTTCCACAATAGGCTGGCCTTGTCGTCGACTTCAGCGCTGGTCAGAGTGTCTGCGGCGGTTCTTTGCTAAACTCATGGAGAGTACTTACCGCTGCTCACTGCTGGTTCGATGGTCGAAACCAAGCCTCGAGGCTCACAGTGGTCCTCGGTTCTATCCGTCTTTTCGTTGGCGGTACCAGATTAGCAACCTCCAACGTCATTATGCACGGAAGCTGGAATCCTTCTCTTGTCCGTAATGACATTGCCATGATCAACTTACCATCTGCCGTTGGAACTTCAAGTAAGTTATTAGAACTTGAACTATCATGATTGTAATGAGCTGTTATGACCTTAATTACATAGTTCCTATTTAATATAACTAACTTTTGTGTTTATACAGGCGCGATCGCTCCCATTGCTCTGCCGTCCGGTAATGAGCTCACCAACCAATTCGCCGGCGCTACGGCTTCTGCATCTGGCTTCGGTCGCACCAGCGATGGTTAAGGATTATTTAATGAAATTTAGCGAAATTTGTTTTTTAATGGATATTTTCTACATTATTTATCAAATAATGAATATGTTTGCACACAATATTTTGAAACTTTATTTTTCTTTATTGAAATGGTACTGCTAATTTGGAAATATTTTACAAGCATCATGTTTTGGAATGTTCTAATTGTACAGGAGCAGGCATCAGTGTGAACCAGTTCCTGAGCCACGTCAACTTGCCTGTGATCACGAACGCTGTATGCCGCGTATCCTTCCCGGCCTACGTCGTGGATTCTAATATTTGCACCAGCGGTGCTGGTGGTAGAAGCACGTGCCAGGGTGATTCCGGTGGCCCTCTTGTTGTTACTAGCAACAACAGACGTATCTTGGTACGTAGACATTAGTAAGGCAGCTGTTTACATGTGGAAACGAAAATTTTCTAAACACAAGTTTGATGACTATACTTCAGAAGTTACGTTATTAGGAATTCGATCAGCATTGTTACTAAAGATGGAAGGGTTTAATTTGTTTTGTCTCTTACCCACAGATCGGTGTAACCTCATTCGGATCTGACCGCGGCTGCCAAGTTGGTGCCCCTGCTGCCTTCGCCAGAGTCTCATCATTCATCACTTGGATCCACCAACGTCTCTGAATATTGAACAATTATATTAAGTTATTGTTTAGTGAGCACCTGCTTTTCAAAGTTTTTAATATTATATTAAATGATACTGAAATACAATCATGGTATGATTTAGCCACCTAAATCTTCTTCCTAAGTTGCTCTTATCTCATTTTACTTTGAGTTGGTGCTTTTCACTTACCTTTTCCGCCGTCACCTTTTCATTAATATTATCCCTCACTCAATCTATCCATTTTTTCGTTGGCCTCCGTTACCTTCTTCATCCATCAGCATTTATAATCACATGCATGCGTTTTATCCCTCCTCACCACATGCCCAAACTAAGACAAACGATCCCGTTTTCATATTATTTTCTGCCACTGATGTCTTTTTGCAACTACCTATAATATGTTCAATTTACCACCATTGCGTTAATCATCAGCAACCTCAATGACACCAGATTTTTTTAATAATAAAAAGATAGGAGTCAGTGGTTGGATATTTCGGAAAAATATTATTATAAAGCAAAAAAATGAATATCAACTTGATAAGGCGAATAACAAAAAAAAATATTTATTCCAGAAATCCCCAATATTTTTCTTGCAGCAATATTTGTATTTAATATTTTTTAGATGTGCCGTGGTTAAATTTTTTGATTTATTCCAGAAATCCCCACCGATAAATCCGCACCAGTGGGGACTGTTATTTTTTTTTTCCAGAAATCCCCACTGGGTAAATAAACTCAGCCTAGTGGGGATTTTTGGAAAAATAAGTAACAATCCCCACCAGGTGTTGTTTTTTCTAAATTATTAAAAAAAAAACGTTAATCAATACCTACGTTTAGATAAGTAAGTAATTATGTCAATTTTCTAATCAACTTTCATCATAAATTGTTTGCATTGAAATGAAAATCAATTGACTGGATCAAAAAAAAAATTAAACATTATATAGCATCACGTAAACAGTGACTGTGAATTTATCTCATTCTTTCCAAAAAAAAATGGCACTGTAATGCTGCCAGCCATGCATTAACTCTAGTTGAGCATCTAAGATGAACTAGCCTTTTTCTTTGCTTCTTTGTGATCGCGGGTTCCGACGGTGACTTTCGTTAGCACTTCTTTCATAAAACAAAGTGTCTTCATGCAAAAATTGTAGGAGTTTCAGTAAACTTCGTTTTTCTTCGATATAGCTGCATTTTGCTTATTATGCCATCCTTCCAAAAAGTTTGTGGTTCTGTGCCCCTCTCCGTAACCACATAATACTTTTATGAAATCTTCTTTTATCCATTAGCTTAACATATAACGGTGAAAACTGTCACTGTTTTGATTGTCTGGGCTTTTGCTTTTTTTTTTGGGTGGGAAATCATCAAATAATTTCTCCCGCTCTGGGTGGAGCAGGAGGCCGTGTCAGACTTTTACTGACTAAAACCCAGTCGTGTTCCCTCAGTTGCGTATGTGCCAGGGGCGACGGTCTCTCTTTCGAACAACCCGCAACCCTGGCAGTCACAGGCGCGGTCCGAGAGGGGGTGTCTTAGGGGTCATGACGGGGGGGTCAAAGCCGTCAACGTAAAGCTTAAAATAGTAACCTTTCGATACTATAATAAATTTTCTTATGAATACGTAGGTAGTCTTTGTCTGTGACCCCCGCCCCCCTCAAAGTCTTTGGCTGTGATCGCGCCTGGGCAGGCATCGACCATGGCCTGGACCAAGGCCGGACGCGAGAGATCGCCGCCGCCGATCGCCTCCACGAGGACACGGCGGTACTCCGCCCAAACCGGGCAAACCTCCACCGTATGCTCCACCGTGTCCTCAGGGCGATCTTTGTAATGGAAACATCCGGGCGTTTCCTCCCGCCTTATCCGAAACAGGAACCTCACGAAACAACCGTGTCCGTTGAGGACCTGCGTCAGGCGGAAGGTAAAGACCCCGTGCCGCCTCTCAAGCCATTCCTCAAAGAGGGGACTTACCGCCGCAATCGTTGCCTGGGCTTTGGCTAGCAACATAGAACCAGCCTTCCATAATTAGATTTTCCGGTAAAAGTGGTAGTACTGCAGCAAGTTCAATTTGCCTCTTAAAAATTTTGGATTTCGTCAGATTTAATTCTCGCCCTTTTTTCCAAATGGCTTATGAATAGGTAGTGAAAAAAAGCAACTTCTAACAGTTACTTCCGGAAAGACCTCTTGAATAGCATTAATCGTGGCCTTTTCAAAATCGCATCTGAACGTTTGTGGGTTCCACATGGGTATAATGGATTTTATCATTGATAAAAACGATGTTATAAGATTTCTGGGTTTTGATAAGCATAATGCAGCTATATCGACGAAAAACTAAGTTTATTGAAACTCCTACATTTTTTGCATGAAGACACTTTGTTTTATGAAAGAAGTGCTAACGAAAGTCACCGTCGGAACCCGCGATCACAAAGAAGCAAAGAAAAAGGCCAGTTCATCTTAGATGCTCAACTAGAGTTAATGCATGGCTGGCAGCATTACAGTGCCATTTTTTTTGGAAAGAATGAGATAAATTCACAATCACTGTTTACGTGATGCTATATAATGTTTAATTTTTTTTTTTGATCCAGTCAATTGATTTTCATTTCAATGCAAACAATTTATGATGAAAGTTGATTAGAAAATTGACATAATTACTTACTTATCTAAACGTAGGTATTGATTAACGTTTTTTTTTTTAATAATTTAGAAAAAACAACACCTGGTGGGGATTGTTACTTATTTTTCCAAAAATCCCCACTAGGCTGAGTTTATTTACCCAGTGGGGATTTCTGGAAAAAAAAAATAACAGTCCACTGGTGCGGATTTGTCAGTGGGGATTTCTGGAATAAATCAAAAAATTGAACCACGGCACATCAAAAAAATATTATATACAAATATTGCTGCAAGAAAAATATTAGCATCTAGTTTGTTGTCTAGAGACTGCCTCGTTGGTCGAGTGGTCGCAAGCGCTACTGCTGAGTATGAGGTCCTAGGTTCGATTCCTAGGTCAGGAAAAGTGTTATTGGGGTTTTCTATATGGAATTTCGCAGTAGCAGCCCGGAGTCTGAATTTGGGTCCGGTTGATAGGAATAGGCTCGCCCCCTACATGGAACTTGAACCATAACTGGCGAAATGTGGGTGTACTATATATAGGTACCCCTCTTTCCAACGCTTTGGGGAAACAATCGGGCGTGATGTTATTTAGTTTGTTGGCACCAGAAACATGAAGTTATTGGTAGAGACTGCTGCTAATGTAGCAGTCGCCTCTGAGAGACACATTAGTCTCGAAGATGTCATCAGTTTAGAAAGAAACATTGCGTAAGATACATCACCAGAATCGGTATTCCTTTAACAGAGAAAGTCCGTAAAGCTGAGGAAGAAGCCAGCCGGGAAGATTATCGGTGGTTCCCTAACTATCTTAGGCAGTTTCCACTCCCCAAATTCCATATATTAAATTGAATATGCTAAAGTTTGCTGAAAAGGTTAAAGTGGCTCGTGGATAAGTAATAACAAACCGCACGTGTCGATTTGTAACCTTAAACTTTGTGGTGGCAGGATCATCACCTTTGCGAATAACACTACTCTGCTTTTTCACGCGGACTCATGAGAAGAAGTCTACTCAAATGCTCAGCTCAATTTTGACATGGTCACAGAGTGGTTAAAAAATAACAAACTCACTCTTTATGTGTCCAAAACAATGTATATTCCCTTTTCCATAAAAAAAATACGAAACGCCTTCTAATACAAATCTTTCAATAACATCACACACTTGCTCTTTCCTGCAAGACAATCCTTATCATGTCCTACTTTAAAAAAACCGCTTTTATTAAATATTTGGGTATCCAGATTGACACTAACTAGCTTCATTTTTCTAACTCGCCGACCGTGACAATTCAAAAGTGCCTGTAATTGGTTTATTTGATATAAATGGTTTGAGTTTGAGTTTGAGTTTGACAATAGTCTTAGTTTTCAGCCACTCGTAGACGCACTTACAGCGAGAATACGAAAATTAATATTTATTTTCAAAAATTTACAACATGTGGTGGAAACTAACTACTTTTTTTCTTTTCGTTCCAATGGAGAGCTTTACCAGCAGTGCTACGTACTGACTGTTCGCCAACTATTGATTTTGAGCACTATCATTCGCAGGCATACTCAACTTCATACAATCCTGGCGAAATGCTTAACAAGACACGCAAACACGCAGTCTGTAAATCAAAGTCGTTCAAAACCAGCTACAGCCACAGATTTATTTATTTCCTGGGCGATTACCTTTACAACAAAATCAATAAAACCATTTTCATCTACTCCTTATCCAAATTCAATTATAAGTCTAAAGTGCAAAATTGGTTTCAATCTCTCGATTATGAAGCCACAGAGAGATTATTAGAAGTCATTTCGTAATAAAGTTTTACGTATAGTCATCAAATTAAAAGGCCAGTTTTGATTAACACACACCCTCAATACACCCACACCCACACTCCTTGCACATCCACACCCACACACCCTACCTTGCTGTTTAATTAATAATTTGTTGTTTATTTTTTTGTTTTTTTCTTCTTCGTTGTATTATATTGTTTTTGTCTTCCATCCCAACATTATCATGCTATTAGTAGATGTTTGTATTACTGTGGCTTGTCCGGATAGTTTGGAGGCCTGTAGATCTGTAACACAGGTATTCCTAGTACAGGCTCCAGTCTCCACAACATCAATGTATTTTTGTAAACACAATTATTATTGTACTGATTTTTTCATTATGTGGCGCGGAAAATAAAAGTTTTTATTACTTATACTATATTTGCAATATAAGTCAAATATTTTGACTATGGAATGAGTCTTACGAGTGTCATCTCGACTTTGTATGTGGATATGTAATTCACATGACTTCGGCTTTATAATATATTATTATGTAAAATAAACCCTTTTGGTATTCGTTGCTTTATTTTGAGTACATAAAACGCATAATATTCTGGCTTAACTGAATGCTGATATTTCTTAAGGATCCTATTCTACCTATAAAGACTCTCAATCAATGCCCAAATTGGACAGAGTTTTAGTGAAATTAAGTTTTGCCAGCGGTTTCGCCCGGGTGGATGTCGGAAATTATACTTCGGCAACCTACTCCCGGGATAAAATCTATCCTATGTGTTAATCCAGGTTATGAACAATCTGAGTGCAAAATCAGTAACAAACATCTAAACATAAAAACGATCACTTTTATTATATTAGGGTGATCACATCACAATACTAAAATGTATTGACATTCTAAATCAACACACACAACATGTATAATTATCATTTTCTGCTATCGTTTCCTATCTACGGTAAATCCTTGCGACATTTATTTAAATCATTAGTAATCGGGTAAAACAGTCTGAAGAACCCATTGAAAAACTTGACTTAATCTGTTCGTTGTATAACGATGTTGTTGAGCCCAACTTCATTATCTAATCAAATCTTTTTGGGGAAACTTGTATTCGTTGCGGGTGTCTGTTGAATTATAAATTTTAGTATAATTATCTACAGATACCTCGAAAAGTCCTATCAATACAGACATATAAATATCACGATCAGGTGAAACTATATCTTATAGATTGTTAGTACCAGCAACATGAAGGTCTTTGCAGTAGCTCTGTTGGCTCTAGTAGCAGTCGCCTCTGCGCGGCACATTACTCTCGAAGATGTCATCGATTTTGAAAAGAACACTGCTTATGGATACATCACCAGGATTGGAATGCCGTTAGCTGAGAAAGTCCGTAAAGCTGAGGAGGAAGCCAGCAGGGATCCGTCCAGAATCATCGGTGGTTCCCTTGCTGTTCTTGGACAGTTCCCATATCAGGTATTTATTCCATAGTATTTTTATATCCTAATTTTTGTTTAAGGATCTGACAACTTATACTGTATTCAAAATACAATCATTGTTGACAACCTTCTTGGTATGTTATCTTAGTTGTCTTTTTTTTGATTTTGTTTCAAGTGATTTTGTCAGTTGTCTTCCCTTCACCACATTGTATAGAATATTCCTACTTGCTTATTAGATTTATATTGCCATTACTTGGTTTTATTGCACCACACCTCATATAATCCCATACAGTCCATTCCTATCGTCAATATTTTGGTCCTTCGACGGTTTTATTTCATATACATTTTTGTCATTTTCACATCGGTAAGTACCATTTTTAGCATTACGACATGAACACGCGTAGTAAAACCAAAGCCTTGGCAATGTCATCTCATAGTATCGCCCGTCATTCACCAGTAGAACCTTCAACAACCACTCACGAGCCAGTAGCGTCAAGAGTTAGTGCCGGTGACGATGCGAACAGCATGCGCTCTGCGCAGACTAATTCTAGCGCTTCATCCACCATGCTGAAAGCACGCAAGGCCGCCGCGGAAGCCGCGTACAAGCGCCGCCAGTTCGAAAACATGAAAGCGCTCGCTGAAGCGCAGCAACAGGCCGTGCTACAGCAGCAGCTCGCGGAAGTGGAGGAGGCCGAGTACCGCGCGGAGATTGAACAAATTGAAGCGGAGGTTGAAGGTAAAAGTAGGCGAAGTACTACGAGTCAAAAACGAACGCAAGAATGGGTAAGAAGTATTTCTACAATTCAAGTAAACGAAGGAAATAAACCAAAAGAGGTCTCACAGCCTGCTCATTTATCAATGAACCCTCAGGCTGCTGCTCCATTATCAGCAGCATACCTCGAAAATCAGACAAGTTTCGTTCCCCAAGTGCCCGGGCTGGCCGCCACGGTGTTGCCACCCTCTTATATGGGCTTGGAGGAACAGCGCCACAATATACCTGTATGTAATAATGAGTTTTCTCCCTTGCTTTTACAAGCAGTCGCAGACACTGCCGCTGCAGCGAAGTCTTTGGCTGTCGCACAGAATAAAACACAAAAAACAAAAATAGAGCTTTTCGCATTTACTGGAAATGCGTCTCAGTGGCTTCAATTTAGAAAACTTTTTGACACTACTAAACTCTCATACACCCCCGCAGAGAATGTTGCGCGCTTACAAAGCGCGCTCCGTGAGGCCGCACGCGAGTCCGTCGCGTCGCTGCTCATTTCTGCAGAGGACCCGGAGGAGATCATGCGCGCCCTCGAGCGAAGCTTTGCGTGCCCTGAGATGATTGTCTTCGGTGAGGTACAGGTGTTGAAACAACTGCCACGGCTCGGTAATGACCTCAAAGAAATAGGTACCATTGCAAATAGAGTCAGAAATAGTCTTTCTACGATAAAATTACTCAATCATCGTGACTATTTACACTCACCAGAACTTTTTCACATTATACTAGGTAAATTAAACCCTATGATGAAAATGAGATGGTCTGACTATGCGTCAGAGGTATCAAACCCTCTGGTATCAAAATTAGAGGTTTTGTCCGAATTTTTAACTCGTGAACATGAGCGTTATATTAAGTTTGCTTTGTCTCCTGACTTAAGTCTTTCGCAAGCTACACATCAATCGCACGTGATTCAGTCTGTCAATAAACCATTAAAACGCGAGAACATTCATTCTGTGTCACACAATAAAATTAAAAGTAACGATAAAACAGAATGTGTTTATTGTAAAAAAAAACACAACGTTAAAAACTGCGACGAAATAAAATCCTTGGCAGTTGACGAAAGATGGCGTTGGTTACGTGAGAACAAGATTTGTTACAAATGTCTTAGGCGTGTTTCCCATCAATGGAAATCTTGCAAAGTAAATCCTTGTGGGGTCGACGGTTGTTCTTTTCGCCACCATCCTCTTTTACATGGTAGGCAGGATACGTTAACGTCATCGCCTGCATCCGAAAAGCAGTCGTTTAACAACACTGTGTGTGCAGCTGCGTCTCTTAGTGACGTTCCGTGCACGTCACCCTCATCAGCCGCCCCGCTCGCGCTCCAGCCAATGGAAGAAAAGGTAACGGTTTCTAATACAGGTATCCATGAACATTTCAAGATGTCATCACAAACCAATGCGTTTTTAAAAATAGTACCAGTTGTTGTGTCTGGTCCAGCTGGTGACTATGAAACATACGCTCTTCTTGACGATGGCAGTACAGCGACATTGATTGACTCAAACGTGGCTGCTCGTATAGGGTTATCAGGACCGCAAGAACTTATAACTATCAACGGTGTCGGTGGTTTACAGAAAAGTACAAACATTTCATATGTTAATTTTTACATACAGGGTAAACATGAAAATAACAAATACTTAGTTAGTCGTGCTAGGGCTATGCAAGCACTAAATTTAAGCACACAAACACTGTCCAACCAAATGGTTGAATCATACAACCATTTAAAAGACTTAGCTCATTTTCTAATTTATAGTGACGCTGTACCGACCGTGCTTATCGGCGCTGAGCACTGGCATCTATCGATAACTCACGAGGTCCGCACTGGACGCCGCAATGAGCCTGTCGCTTGTCACACTTTGTTGGGTTGGACATTGTATGGAGTAGCTTCTAGTAAAACTAAACCAGTCGTATTTATTAACCACTGTCAGTTAGACCAAGCCGAACTATCGGAATACGAACATTTAGAACTTCTCATAAAAGAGCAGTACAAACTTGATTCACTTGGTATTTCCAAGCGTGAGACTCTTCATAGTAAGCAGGATTTGCGTGCTATTGAGATTTTAGACGCGACTACTACACGTTTGCCAACTGGTAGGTACGAAGTAGGACTCCCATGGCGAGATGACATTCAGTCTATTCCCGACAGCTATCCTCAAGCTCTCTCACGTTTCTTGAGTCTAGAGAAACGCATGCTCCGAGAACCTGAGTTTGCTGGTCCTTATAAACAGTTTATTGATAATATGCTTACTAAGGGATATGCGGAGGAGTGTGATCCTACCACTTACTATCGTAATTTTACTGGTCAAGAAAATCTTAATAATATAATCAGTCTCAATTCAGGGTGTTCTAAACAGACTGCGCCCTTTTCGACAACAAATCGTCCTGGAGCAGTTTCTAGTTCTAATTCTAGTACGAGGATTAGGTGGTACTTGCCACATTTTGGCGTGTATCACCCACAAAAGCGTAAGCTTCGGGTTGTTCACGATGCGGCTGCTACGAATCAAGGAGTGTCTTTGAATTCCTTGCTTCTCCAGGGGCCTGATCTATTAGAGAACTTATTAGGTATTCTTTTTAGATTCAGAGAGGGCCGTGTCGCAATGTCTGTTGACATTAAGGAAATGTTTCCTCAAATACGAATTCGAGAGCAGGAAAGGGACGCATTACGGTTTCTTTGGCGTGATGTTCAATACAAAAATACAAAGCCTATAAAAGAGTATCGTATGACTGCTGTTATCTTTGGAGCGTCGTCCAGTCCATTTACTGCTCTGTACATTAAAAACAAAAACGCCAGGTCTCATCAAGATTTGTATCCAGAAGCAGCCAACGCTAGTGTTTATAGTTGTTATATGGACGATTATCTTGATAGTGTGGACGACGTCACCAAGGCTGCGCAGCTGTCATCTGATATAGTCACTATCCATCGAAACGCCTGTTTCGAAATGCGTGGCTGGATCTCTAATAATCAGGAAGCGTTACGTCTTATTCCAAAAGAATTTCATGCCGCACAACCGACTGAAGTGAAACTTGGTAATAATTCCACTATTATAAATAATGTCTTAGGCGTTTCATGGGATCCTTTATCAGATACTATAGGTTTTAGGACCGGTTTAGAAAGTTGTAGGTTTCAAGGCTCTTTAAATAAGCGAAAAGCGTTGTCTCATCTTATGAAAATCTATGACCCGTTGGGATTACTTGGGCCAATCGTTGTTAAGGGCCGAATCCTGCTCCAGGAGGCCTGGAGAAAAAATATTGACTGGGACACACCATTTCCACCCTCAGAGGTTATGAGGTGGAGTGAATGGTTAGAAGAGCTCGTTGAAGTATCATTTTTTAGTATTCCACGCTGGTACGCTAATGAAAATGGTGAACCTTTATACAGGGAACTGCATGTGTTTGCTGATGCGAGCGAGCTTGCCTATGCCTGTGTTGCTTTTTGGCGTTTTACGTATGCTAACGGCATCGTCAAACTCGCCCTTATCGCCAGTAAGGCGAGAGTTTCGCCATTAAAACCAACATCAATTCCACGCTTAGAGCTGCAAGCTGCTTTGATTGCTTCTCGCCTTGCTGTCACAATCAAAGATTGTCACAAAAAGAAGCCCATGCGCACATATCTGTGGACGGATTCGAGAACCGTTCTTGGTTGGCTGAGGAGCGATGCACGAACATTCAAGCCGTTTGTGGCTCATAGAGTCGGGGAAATAACCGAAAATTCATGCGTTCAAGATTGGCGATGGGTCCCAACCGACTTGAATGTTGCTGACGATGCCACTCGTATAAAGCCTCTGCACCTGAATCCCAACCATCGATGGTTTTCGGGTCCTTCATTTCTTTTAGAGGCCCCAGAAGATTGGCCTATAGAACCAGCTGGCCAGCCTATGGCTCGGGAGGAGTGTAAACGTTCTCCTGTGCTTTTGGTTGCTCATCTGGTTGCGACAGTAGATTTCAGTCGTTTCAGTGACTGGCTTCGTTTGCTCCGCGCTGCTGCTCGCGTTTTGCAGGCTGCGGCCAAACTCCGTTCATTTTTGGACCGTACTAGACTCACTGTCCCTAACACCGATGTTAGAGACCGCCATTGTGCAAGTTTACCTGCGTCCACCACTCTATTATTGCCTTTGTCAGCTGAGTTAATGGAAGCCGCAGAAAGGCATATCCTACAACGCCTACAGGCAGAAGCGTTTGCCGAAGAAATTCAGTGCATCGATCGAGACGAAACGATACCCAAGTCTAGCCGCTTATCAAAGCTTTCACCAATGATGGGAGAAGACGGTTTGTTAAGATTGGTCGGAAGAATTAGAGCCGTCGAAAACGTCAGCTCCGATGTGAAGCGCCCGATACTGTTAGATGGTCGCCACCATGTCGTCCGTTTGTTGGTGCAATATTTCCACCGCAGAGCTGGTCATGCCAATAATGAGATGGTAATTAATGAGTTGAGACAAAAATATTGGATTCTTCGAATTCGCAGCATCGTCCGGAGTGTAGCCAGCCAATGTTTGTTCTGCAAGATAAGGAAAACAAAGCCAATGAATCCAAAGACAGGAGATCTCCCGGCACAAAGGCTTGCTCACCATCGCCGTCCTTTTACATTTACGGGCTTGGATTATTTTGGCCCCATCTCTACTGCAATTGGCCGAAGAAGAGAAAAACGTTACGTTGCCCTTTTCACCTGTATGACTTCCAGAGCCATTCATTTGGAGCTGGTGCATTCCCTCTCTGCTGATTCTGCAATTATGACTTTGCGTCGCTTTGTTGCAAGAAGAGGAACTCCTGACACAATATATTCGGACAATGGCACGTATTTTGTTGGTGCAAACCGAATTCTTCGTGATTTTTACCAACCTGAAGTCGAAAACTTTGCTGCCAATAGAGGAATAAAATGGAAGTTTATTCCTCCCGCCGCACCATTCTTTGGTGGATGTTGGGAGAGGTTGGTGCGCAGCGTGAAGGTGGCTCTAAATGCCACTTTGGAAGAACAAGCCCCCAAGGAAGAGGTCCTTATAACTCTCTTGTTAGAAGCCGAAGCGATTGTCAACTCTAGACCTCTGAGTCACGTTTCGGTTTGTCACGAGGACCAAGAAACATTAACTCCATTTCATTTTTTGCTCGGCACGTCATCTAATCAAGTTCTACCTTCGACTCTAGACGACCGGGATTTATTAAGAAGAGCGGACTGGCGAAAAGCTTTAAGATCGGCTGATCATTTTTGGCATCGCTGGGTCAGAGAGATTCTGCCCACTATGCAACCACGGCAGGTCGGGGACAGCAGAGAACCAGCTTTGAAAATTGGTGACATTGTATTCATCGTGGATCAGAACATGCCGAGAGGAACTTGGCCACGAGGCCGTGTTTCCGGAACTTTTCCCGGCAAAGATGGAGTAATTAGAGTGGTGGACGTAGCTACCTCAGGTGGCATACTTCGTCGGCCCACCAAGAGGATTGTCAAGATTTCCACTTAGGAGACCCATTGCATTATTTTGTGCACTATCATGCACAAGGGGGTGGAATGTTGACAACCTTCTTGGTATGTTATCTTAGTTGTCTTTTTTTTGATTTTGTTTCAAGTGATTTTGTCAGTTGTCTTCCCTTCACCACATTGTATAGAATATTCCTACTTGCTTATTAGATTTATATTGCCATTACTTGGTTTTATTGCACCACACCTCATATAATCCCATACAGTCCATTCCTATCGTCAATAATCATAAAGTGATACCACTCAAGTTTTTATAAGGATGAACGAGAGCCTTAACAAGTTTATCAAATTGAATTGGAATGTGTAATGCAATAATTTATATCGTGCAAGAAATCATGCAGCTTATTACAATTTAAATACCTTCAATCATTCCTCAGGTTGGACTTCTCTCAGAGCTTCCAAGTGGAATGTCTTTGTCCAGTGCTGTCCTATTATCCTCAACCAGGGTGCTGACCGCTGCCCACAACTTGCAAGACGGTGTGTCATCAGTTACACGAGTGAATGTTGTTCTTGGCTCCATTACTATCTTCACCGGTGGTACTAGACTAGTTACCACTAATTTTGTTTTACACGACAGTTGGAACCCCTTCACTATCAGAAATGACGTTGCTATGGTCAACTTACCATATGCCGTTAGTTTTTCTAGTAAGTATAGCTTGTCTATTACTAATATTTACATAGTTAAGACCAACTCACTCACTTGCCGAACCAAATATTTAAATAATATCGTTTATGTACCGTGTTTCTGGCAAATAAAGACATTTATTCATTCATTCACTCAAAAATCACATCAACAATACCCTTTTTATCCAAATGTAAATTACTAACAATTTATTCATCATTAGGTATCCTCGCTCCCATTGCTCTGCCTTCTGGATCTCAACTCAATGAGAATTTTGCCGGCGATATTGCCATTGCATCAGGCTTTGGACAAACCGGTAAGAAAACATAAATTTGAATGTATTTCTACCATTATACAGAACTCAGTTTTTTGTACCTACTAATTTTGCAGAATTTATATTGTGTGCCTTTCAGTCTGTCCAAATGAAATATATTTTCTTTCGTCCTTTTTTCTGTTTCTGTACAGTATTGTAATTCCTGAGAGTGTTTTTGTAATTGTAATTGAGTTCTTTATATCACAGTTAACGGCGTACTCGCCAACCAGCCGTTAAGCTACGTGCACTTACCTGTGATCACGAACGCTGAGTGTGCGCAAGTCTACCCCTCGCTAGTCCATTCTTCCAACGTGTGCATCAGTGGTGTTGGTAACAAAAACATATGTTCTGGCGACTCCGGCGGTCCTCTTGCTGTGACCAGGAACAACAGACCACTCTTGGTACGTATAGTAAATATTTCTTGTTCAGTAAGAGAATGAAGCGAAATAAAAATATAAAACAAGTCGCCAATTATCAATTTAAACGAATGCTTCGATTATTCATTTTTTTTTATTCTTACAGATTGGTATCACTTCGTTCGGGTCTCCTCGCGGTTGCCAAGCCAGTGAACCTTCCGCCTTCGCCAGAATAACCTCCTTTATTAGCTGGATCAACAGCCGTCTTTAAAATAACTGGCAGTATATTCTAAAGAAACAAAAATAACGGTTTTATTTCCATCCTTAACTGATCTTTTTTATTTTCCTTTATATCTAGGGGTTGATTCGGCTAATTTAAAACGTTCTACGCTCTGCAGGCCTAGACAAAACACGTTTCTGTTAGCGTTCACGCCAAACGCTACGCCAACATGTACGGGAATGACATAACCTGCGGAAAGATTACGTCGTGTTCTTTCCGCAAGTAATGTCATTCCCATACATTTTGGCGTAGCGTTTGGCGTGAACGCTAACAGAAATGTGTTTTGTCTCAGGACCCTATACCGTTTCATCAAAGGTTCGGTTTCGTTCAGATAATGACCATTACACGTAAACCTATTACCTACTATTTTTACGACAAAAATGAAACTGTAACCAAGTCGAAACGTCAACTCAATATTTACGGGAATTAATGGTAATGGATAGGTGTTGCCTGTGTGTGTGTTGTATTGTGGTGGCTGACCTTTGATAAATTATTAAGAACTATTGTGTATTACCCATATTTGCAAAATAAAATTATATTCTAGTCTACAATTCAATTAATAAGTTTATTAACTTATTACACCATTTTTATTATTCAAAACAAATACGTTATTTTATTCGAATAACAACCTCATTATACTTACTTTCCGTTATATTTAACACTGAAAAGTAAATTGTAATTCAAGCTTTAAATTACTGCCTCTTTGGCCTAGTGGTCGCAAGCGCTACTACTGAGCATGAGGTCCTAGGTTCGATTCCCAGGTCGGGCAAAGTGTTATTGTGTTTTTCTGTCTGCAATATCTCAGTAGCAGCCAGGAGCCTGGATTTGTGTCCGGTTGATGGCAATAAGCTCGCCCCCTATTACATGGGACTTAAACATAACTGGCGAAATGTGGTAATTCTATATTTCATTCTATTATCTGATCTATTCATTGAGACCTTTCCAATGAGCCCCATTAAGTAGTATCGGGTATCCTGCTAATTCCAGGTGATGCTGCTGCTGTGGTGTTTGCTGGTGGTGGTGTTCAAGGCTACGTTTTACTTCTAATATTATTGAACTAAATACCAAATTTCGACTCGATCAGACCTGTGGAAGATGCTCACATCCCATCGACTAGAAAAGAGCTGATTACATTCAAATGGCTGAACAGATTTTCTTGAATCACAGGTAAAAACCACTCCCGATTAAGTCACTTTTAAGATCAAACAAAGAAAAGCAAAATCAGTCCATCCGTTCCTGTCTGTCTGTGGCATCATAGCTCCTGAGCTATGAGGCCCCAGACAGACATACAGACACATAGACACACAGATAAATAACATAACATACTACCTCGTAGTAATAATACTTACCGTCATGAACCTAGCTACGTACAGTCATGAACTGTAATCCCGAAGGGTTAGGCAGCAGTGTACCTATAGTTCAACAACATTTCGCCAGTTAAGTTTAAGTCTCATGTAATAGGGGGCGTATCCTATCCCTATATTCCTGTATGGAGTAAAAACGTGGACAACTTTGGCCCGAGAAAGACAAAGGATTGATGCATTTGAGATGTGGTGCTGGAGACGAATGTTGAGAATACCGTGCACTGCCAAACGCACCAATGCATCGAATTTAACCCAGCTTCGAACAAAAACCCGCTTGTCGACAATGCATTCTCTCCTATTTTGGCCACATTGTACGCAGAGGCGATGAAAGTTTGGAAAAACTGAGTGTGGTTCGGAACACCGAAAGCAAACGATCGCGCTGTCGTTCACCAACACGATGGACCGATCAGCTACACGATAGTAAGGGATACGCTGGACAGAACCCGGTGGAGGTGGATCATCCGCACCAGATACCTGACCACGATCGTCAGATGTGAAGGACCGACTACAGAGAGAGAATAGGGTCGAACCTATTTGCCATCAACCGGACACAGAGCCAGACTCTAGGCTACTAATAAGAAATTTCGGAAAGAAAAACAAAATAACAGTTTGCCCTACCTGCTAATCGAATCCGGTACCTTGCGCTCAACAGTAACGCTTGCGCGCACTAGACCAACGAGACAGATATACACTACAAACTTATAACAAACCTCGTTTACGTCGGGATTTGAAATAGAGGCCTATATCCAGCAGTAACTGATTTCGGGCTAAAATGATGATGGTGGTCACAGACCAAATAGCAACTTATGCTGAACCGTTAATTCAGTCCCGTTTAGATTCAAGCGTGTATAAAATATTAGTGGAATAATAGTTAACGTCTCGTTCATGTGTGAGCAGAATGGTTCTTATTATGTTTCGATTGTTGACGTCAACTATGTGTTTATAAAAACGTAACAGCAGCTGAAACTGATTCTTAAGAACAAGCATACACTGGAGTATTTTCTCAAACATTTCCAAGAGAAAAACAATATTTCCATGAATGCTCGACACGAAGTATTGCTCAAGTATGTTTCTCTAATTATTTTCATTTTGACTGACGATTTAGGATATTTATAACGTTAAGAGTTGGTTAGCAACCATTCTCACTTCTTTTAAAACTTATACTAAAGCTGTCATAAAGTTCTTATAAAAAACAATGATGACAAACTCATCATTTTACTGCTTTGAAAGATGTTTTTAACGACCGTTATCTAAAGCATTACTTAATACAGTGGGAGAAAAATAACATAATCCCACTAATATTATAAATGTGAAAGTTTGTATGCTTAGATGTTTGGATATTTAGATATTTGGATGTTTGTTACTCAATCACGCACTACGGCTGAATGGATTTGTATGAAATTTGGCACACAGATAGTTCCTTCCAACTTTACATCTTAACTGTCCAGTTAGGTAGGTCCAATTTCGGGAAAGAGGTCAATCGTGGAAAGAGCTACTCGTAGTTAAAATAAATAAATAATAGTTGACGGAAACGGCGGGATGAACAGGACTCCTTCAAGAAGAACTAGTCCTTAGCAGGATTGAGCAGAGAGAAGTGGAAGGAGGGTAGAGAGGCCTTTACCCTGCAGCGGGACACTACAGGCTTTTAATAATGAATGAATGAATGAATGAAATGCACCGATCCCAGCGTGGCTTGACCACACTCGATTAATCGAATGAACCCCAAGATTTGCACTAGCCCCTGGAGCCTCATGCTTCATGGTGTTACAGAGGCCATTGCATATCAGTGAAGTAGACCGAGGGGCGCGGTAATGGTCAGTTAGACGTGGCCTTAGGATAGGAAAAGATTGCGAGCCTACCGGATATGCATCCTTGAGTAAGCATTAGACTAGTGGAGAGACGGGTGGCCATCTTTTCATGACGTCGGCGGCATCTTGATTCAGATCGAGCTTCTTGGGTAGGTTCAACTGTTTTCTTAGCTCTTTTCTATGCCGTTGCTTCTCTATGTTCTGTGTTGTTGTTTTCATAATCGTCTTCTGAGTTCTCGCTGCTATCAATTTCTGTTTTTTTGTAGATATCGCTGGCCAGTTTCTTGATCTTTTTTCTCCAGCCATGTCCTTCCACAACATGATTCTCATGTCAAAGTATTTCATGTACTGTTTTAGGTTGTCGTTCCATGTGCGAATAGGTCGTCCGCCTGTTAATACTCAATACTCAATACTCAATTCTTTATTGCATTCCATATGTTTTACCTAGATGGTATAAACAGTGAGATCAATATGGATCCTGTCAGGCACAGCAAAATGAAGAAGAGGGCTACATACAAATGCAAGCAATTCAATTTATTATTATAATAAAATTATTAGATGTATAATTGGGTGTATCATTATCTACATATATGTAAAATTATGTACCGATATTATATAGTTTAAGGTTTGTGTATATAGGTATAGTTTATTTGTTATTTTGATTTTTATGTATTGCTTATGCATATTAGTATTATTTGTAATTAATATTTTCATTATTATTAAATTATGGTATTGATTATGTAATCGTGCTTTCATATTTATAGGTATTTGATTTTCTATACTCCGTATTACCTATATTGTATTTATTTCATAATGTTTGGTGAATTATAGAGAGAATTTTTTTATTTTGTAATCGATTTACCATCTAAAAACTCCTTTACTGAGTAGTATGTCTTGGATTCTAGAAATTGTTTCAATTTATTAATAAATATATTTGTTTTCTGCACTTCTCTGATTTAGCCTTATGCTGCATTGCTGCATGCAATAGGTGTGGTTTATCCCGTCTGAAAACGTGTGTTAAGTATCACTTCCTGTGGTTCTGGATTCGTTTTGTTACGGTTTTTCCGTCTAAGATTTGATGCATTTTCTTAATTCTTGGTTTATTCCTGGCGTGGTTAATCAAATCTCTCATGATAACTTGTTCATATCTTCTAGGTCTTGATCTGTTCGCCTTGGTGAGGGTCGATGCTTTTAGCCATGTATCATACAAGGTACGAAAACCATTCGATACAAAAGTCTAGCTAACTTCCAGTCCATCTTTGAGTTAAATATAAATGATAGTAATGATTTGTCACATCTCGTGAACTGTTGGCATCATTTTCTAATTGTGCTTATTCTGCTTTCCATTGCGATTCCATTATAAAATTTGCTAGTTTTTGTTGTGCCGTCTTCATTTTTTGTTTTGGTAAAATTTCTACTGAGAGTGGCATAGTTGCATTGTTTATGCTTTACCTTAGCAATTCCCAGATTATTTTATGGTTGGAGATCCACCTGTTAATCTGCATGACCATGTAGCTTTTGTCATTTCTAATTGCAGTTTTTCCCTGTTGGCTATATCCATTAATAGTTCGTCGTTGTAGTTGGGAAATTCATGGTGAAGGTTTTATTGGGTCAATCCTTTGCGTTAAAAACATGTATCTTGTCTACAACTATGGGCGTTGAAGTCGCCGAGGATTATAGCCGTATATATCCTCGGTTTTTAACTAATCAAGTTTTATACGCCTGTTAAGGATCTGATTGCTTCCGAGGACCATTGTTGATGTGAGTTGACTTATCATATAGCAGTTGGCTTGTCTTTTCCCATGCCTACTTCGAGGTAGCTGACATCGCATCGGTATCCTTTTACTGTTAACTAGTTCAATTTTGGCTTAGTTTCTTAATAAAATTGCATGAACCCGGTGTGGGTTACCCGCTTTTCTTGAGGGGTGCCATTCTTGTGTGGAGATGTATGTTGGAGAGTTCATCCCTGTTTCCTGTAGGTTGGCTATATGAATGTCGCTACGTGAAGGTGCAGCGTCTATTGGATTTTATTTCTTTGGCTGGTGTCGAGGCGCCGCGAACGTTTCAAGTAGCAATTGTACAGGTCTGGGCAAGCGTGCTTAATTGAGAGAGGTCGGATTTCTAAGTGTTGTGTATCCAGCGTCGTTCACGAATACGTCTGATGACGGTGTGAGTAGTATTGATTCTTGTTGTTCACACGGTGCTAATGAGTTAGAGGCTGGGGTTTCGTGGGCTTTTCTTGCTCTCGTGGCTCTCGTGTGTCAACCGGTGGCTTGGTATGTTGTGGTGTTTTAACGTTGTACTTAGGATGTAACTGTTGGCAGGTAGGTACTGGTTCTCCAATAGGTGAATACCCATGTGCTCTTGTCAACTTTTGTCAATATTTTTGTTTTTATGGCATGCAAGTTAAGGGGCTCACATGACCCATGATTTTTTTGTTACTTATTGTTGATCCGTAGAACAAAACCGGGCGATGTGAACTTGAGAGTTAAGGGTACCTTTTTTGTACACTTCAGCATACGCGGGCCCTCTAGCCGACTCAAATTCCAGTAACTGCGGCGCTACAATGCCACAATAATCAAATCCGTGATTAAGATACCGTGTTTCGTGCTAGAATAATAGCATGAATTAGTTTATCCCGCCCCATTAGCCAATGTTAGCACACTAGCCCACAATGATCGCCTGAGATAACGTTGGTTGGGCGCGCGGCAAAACAAAGCTGCAATGCTATTTTCTAAGGATACAGCCTTGCGGTACAGCGCTGCCACAGCGGTGAAACTCAGTTTAGTATTCACTAAGTTGCGTAAAGCTACACTAGCGCTCAAGGCTGTGACGGCCGTGAGTTAAAACTACCCAACGGAGGTTACGGAGGGCAAATTGACAGTTCTTCATACATTTTGGTATTCCCTAAAAAAAACAGCGACGAAGACGCTTACAGCCTCGCCCACAGCCTCGCCTAGAACTGTCAAATCCAAAAGCTACAATATTCGCGCATATTCTTGACAAAACAAAAATACTGTACCTACCTACTAAAAATTGAATTATTTGATTCTTTTATGTGTCTTCTTATTTGAAAAAATGGCAGCTCGGCTATATAAAACACTACATCTTTAGAAGAAGCTAAGAAGTGATGATTTAAAGAAAGCTCCACAGGTGAAACAATTAAGAAAGTATAAAACGATATCCCGAGCAAATTATACATATTTACAGACTTTCTGAGGATTTAATTAATATATTGGAAAATTACATAACTCCTTAGATGCGTCGAGTTCGATCCAGTGGTTTAACAAAGAGGCTAAAAGTTTGTGTACCTACACTGAGTTACAGCTAGGTTTCTTGAGATATGATGGCTAACCATAATCACACCAACAAAAGCCTAATGAATTCCTGATGTTTCAGATATTATGCACTCTATCATTTCTGGCTAATGGAAGTTACCACAAAATCATTGGCAAGAATGTACCCAGACACTTTATGTCTCAGATTTCTGCCTCTAGGGCAATCCACGAAGATGTTGATGCTCTGAATAATAAGATTATAAGCAAATAGGTACATTAAATTTCTGCAAAACCACTATGATCGACAAGTGCTCAAGTTAAGCCAAGTATCAGAAATGTCTACATTTGCGTGTTAGTCGTCGGAGTATTGTTAAAACAAGAGCAATTATTTGAAAGCTGATTACAGGTTTTATGAGAAATTCAAAATTCCAGGGGTGCTAGGTTGTGTCGATGGCACCCTGATTTCCACGATACGTCATAAGGAACATGAGGAGAGATATTATTGCCGAAAAAGCTATCATGCCAGGAACGTTTTAATTATAGGTACCTACACTGTTGGTTACTCGGATACCTGAGAAATCAGGCTCCAACACATGATGACTTAGTGAGTGGGCAGATAAGTAGGCGAGATTGTGTGCGTTACCCAGGCCAGATGTTGTCGAAAATGGTCATTTGAATCTTATAGATACTCGTAATTAGTTTTGCGGCTTCTGTAATTGTTGCGCACATTTTTAAATTTGTTGCGCTTATAGTTTTTTAATTATTTCACAAAAACATTTCCTGCTGGGGTAACGTTACCCCAGCCAGACCTTTTTCTTTCTGATGGGAATATTTAAATAATTACTAGCTATAAAATTAGTTGTCTAGATGAAGTAAATGTTGTGCCTTATTTTGTATTTGTTCCTTCATCGGTTGCGAAGTTATTCGAGATTTTGCTGGGGTAACGTTTTTGGTTTTGCTAGATCTTTGAAATGGTTAAGCGGATTCTTATCATATTTTGTACATGGCTTCTTGAGAATTAGTTTAAATTTGTTCTGCAATAAAAAAAAACAAAATAATACATAGCTTAAAGGTTATTTCATTAAATAGAAAAACACTTCAATTGGTCCCAGCACTCTCAATAAGAGCTCTAAAGACTTACTTTAAACGTTATTTTAAAGCTTGTAACTGCCTTCAAATGTACGTGAAGTTTCATTAGTATCCTGTAAGTATTTAACAAGTTATGATGGTATTGAGTTCTTCACGAGCACGGTCTTGATGCGCGCGGTGTTATTTGGCCACTGGATTGGATATATGAACTGAATGTTATGTCAATTATTAGTTTTTTAGTTCAGTTGTATATCAGTAAAATTTCAGCTCAGTACATTGGATAATTAATGAGATAATACGATTAAAGTCATTAGGAAGTGAATGACCGTGGTAACCCGACCAAGTTTAGGTGGTTACGAAAAAGCGAAAACGCAAAACATTATGGTACCTTCTAAAATATGTAGGATAGTGTTACAAATTTAGTACAGACATGTACACAAGTTTAAAAAAAAACTACGTGATTATTAAATATTTTTTATTGACAGGTAATATAATCATTTCAATTGAACTTTTAAAGTATTATTAAACTTATACTTAAAAACAATCACAGATTAAAATTACAGATAGTAATTTTGCTTTTTTGAAATTTTCTATAATTTTTTAATTAAATTATAGATTTCAGTATACACAGTACACAGTTGCAGTTTTTATTTAAATATACACATATTGGACTGTGTAATGATCACAGACAATAAATAATATACAATGGTTTTTTTCAGTTAACACTAAACTTACGGTGCGTAAAAACTATATAACATAACATGTTATATAACATTTTTCATAGTGTGGTCATGTTATTTATATATATACCTTGCTAGATATAAGTATGTACTCACCGTAGATTGAGAGTTTTATAGACGTAGAGGAGAACGTCAAACGATATTTTTAATAACTTCACCACGCAGCCATAGTTGCCACCACACTCATACGTAGGTATTATGTCGCCATCACCGCGTCCATCATCGCGGCCCACGGCTATTGCTATGTTGCCATTCTGTTTATGCCTACAATAAAAACAAAGAGTACATTTTTTTTGTCTAAATCCTTAATGGGGTTTCAATTGTAGTTTTGCTACCTACATATTTGAAATTCGAATCGTCATCTATTTGCGAGTTTATATCAACGCGAGTGTCGCAACAAGGTAATTATGGATTTCTTAAAGTCTACGTGTCCAAGGAGTTTGTGGAAATAAATAATTACCTACCTGTTGCGGTAGTCCCGACTCCCGACATTGATAACGATAAAAATCGGTCGCTAAGTCATGAATTTCATTAATCAAGTTTCAAGTCATATTTTGACAATATACACAAAAACCTTCCACTTGAATCAATCTATCTATTAAAAAAAACTGCTTCAGAATCCGTTGCGTAGTTTTAAAGATCTAAGCAAACAGGGACAGACA
Organism: Polymixis lichenea; assembly: GCA_949091785.1. Taxonomy (NCBI): domain Eukaryota; kingdom Metazoa; phylum Arthropoda; class Insecta; order Lepidoptera; family Noctuidae; genus Polymixis; species Polymixis lichenea. The sequence goes on along the minus strand of OX420943.1, from coordinate 11,146,338 downwards.
AACGGGAAGCGACTTTGTTTTATAGGTACTATGTAGCGAAGGATAAATATGTCGTTATCATTGTTGAGAATTCCAGTCTAGGTAATAATTAAGTACGAAAGAAAAGAAAATAATATGTTCCTAAATTTAAATATTTAAGCCTTAAAAAAATACAGTTTTAGATAAGTACCTAACAACATGTACATATTAATAATAATTTTGCTACTATTTCTGTAGTTACATTATACAAGCTTACCTTGTTCGTGAATTCATCAAGCAGCCTGCACCATAACTATGATCATCAATAGAAGCACTCCACATTAGCAGTAATTCGCCACACTTATTATTTTACATTAGCTCTCACGCACTCTATAAATATTTGCAAAAACAGGAAACGGAACTGCCGAAACGCATGCGCACTCTACAAGATGAATTATGTGATTACGGAGCATGTTTAGTGCGATATGCAAACAGTGCGCCCCTTCACCCCACCCCTTCCGTGTCCCACCGAACGACATGTTATATCAGTGATTTTTGAAAAGTTTGTGCAACTGGAAGATAATAATAATGTTTTCATAGTACAGATATTATTATATTATTAATGTATTTAACAGTGTACGCGTCTGTACCGAAATTGTAAGGTGTACTATACTAAACATTTCAAAAGATAGTATAATGTTCTGCGTTTTCGCTTTTTCGTAACCACCTAAACTTGGTCGGGTTACCACGGTCATTCACTTCATGATGACTTTAATCGTATTATCTCATTAATTATCCAATGTACTGAGCTGAAATTTTACTGATATACAACTGAACTAAAAAACTAATAATTGACATAACATTCAGTTCATATATCCAATCCAGTGGCCAAATAACTCCGCGCGCCTCAAGACCGTGCTCGTGAAGAACTCAATATCATCATAACTTGTTAGATACTTACAGGATATTAGTATCCTGTAAGTATCTAACAAGTTATGACGATATGATAACAAGAAACTTCACATACATTTGAAGGCAGTTACAAGCTTTAAAATAACGTTTAAAGTAAGTCTTTAGAGCTCTTATTGAGAGTGCTGGGACCAATTGAAGTGTTTTTCTATTTAATGAAATAACCTTTAAGCTATGTATTATTTTAGTTTTTTTATTGCAGAACAAATTTAAACTAATTCCTAAGAAGCCATGTACAAAATATGATAAGAATCCGCTTAACCATTTCAAAGATCTAGCAAAACCAAAAACGTTACCCCAGCAAAATCTCGAATAACTTCGCAACCGATGAAAGAACAAATACAAAATAAGGCACAACATTTACTTCATCTAGACAACTAATTTTATAGCTAGTAATTATTTAAATATTCCCATTAGAAAGAAAAAGGTCTGGCTGGGGTAACGTTACCCCAGCAGGAAATGTTTTTGTGAAATAATTAAAAAACTATAAGCGCAACAAATTTAAAAATGTGCGCAACAATTAAAGAAGCCGCAAAACTAATTATCTATAAGATTCAAATGACCATTTTCGACAACATCTGGCCTGGGTAACGCACACGGCGAGATTTAGTTAATCAATTATGGTGAGCACGACATATCTAAAATTCTAAATATAATATAGCTTTCCTTCTAGTGTTTAGATAGGATATAGTCACCATAATTGATTAGAGATGATCATGTTAACACTAAATAGGCATTTTTAATGATAGTTGAATGAAAAACTTGTGAATGTTAATTTAGTTATAATTGTATACTTAATAGATTAAAATTAGTATTAGCTTCTTTAAATACACAATTACTTTTATGTCATTTTAAGATGTCAAATAATAATAAAGGCATGAAAGATTATTAAACTCAGTAGAGATCAACTAATTAGTATAAAACTGCATGCCCCTCCACTACAATTTCTATAAAAGTATTTGAAATGTGTATGCAAGAAGCAGGGGAGGGGTGTGCATTTTTAAATTAGTTGATCTCTGTGTATGTATTTATAACCTTGTCTCTATTTCTACAAAAAAAAATGCGCATTAGGGGGGCAGTGTGGTGTATGAGAAATTAAATAGATATCTCATATTATATTTTCTTTTTTATTTAACATTACAAACATTAATATTTACTACAAAAAACAGTACACACCTAAATTTGGATTTAAATTTATTAACATCTATCATAATCATAAACTTAATTCTACTCCTACTGCATTCAACTCCCTCGTCTGATGAATGCTCATAAATCCTGCAGTGCTTGGGTCTACCTTGACCATGACTCGCTTATCTCCTTAAAAGTTTCTAACATCCTCTGCTAGTCGTCAATAAGGAGTCTTTCGTCTTCCAAACGCCTCTTCAATGGCGACAAAACGTTCAGTCAGTCTCGCCATTTGTGACCGTATTTGAGAAGGTGGTGAGCGCTGGATCAGACGCCGTCGTGTTGTTCAACGCCTACGAGGTGCTATGAACATATAAAATGCCACAAATTACTAAGTAACTAGAGATAAAACAAATATAAAGGCCATTATGTAGGTTTAACAGCATCACAACACTCTCTGAAGGAATAGATATTAACAGAAAATCACAACAACTAGCCCCAACCTGGGAATCAAAAGATCACGATCAAAGTGCACTATGTAGTGCATTTTACACTAAACTAATAACTAAACAAATTATAATTAAGTTATCCTTACATGAAGAGGAAATTGGGACATTACTCCTATGAGGCACTGCAGCTTAGCTCTAGCTTCAAACTGTAATACAAAAAAAATATTATCTAAATGTTCACTAAAACATATTGTAAAACTTATTTAAAACCTCACCATTCTTTCTTCTGTATTAGGTTTTCCATTGACATATAGTCCCTATGCCAAGATGGGGATGGGCCTGGTTGAACATCCTGCAAATATAGTATAAATTATAATCAGCATCATCGGGCTAATTTAACATCACAATATTATATTTTACTAGCTTTTGCCAGCACCTTTGCCCATGTTTGGGTCCAAAATTATACCACGGGAAGGTACAACTGGAATAAAAAAATATCCTATGTGGTAATCCAGGTTATAATCTATCTTTGTGCCAAAATTCATTCAAATTCATTAAACCGTTTTGCATGATTGAGTAACGAACATCTAAACATACAAACTTTCACAATTATAATATTATATAGTAGGATTTGAATTAACTTACTGGTATTGAAGGTGTGGACTGTTCGGTCTAGCCTGCAGTAGTATGTTCTGCAGGGACTATTTCCACATGCCTACAAAATTATTTGAACATTATAACTTCACACTATACAGTTTTCATAATAAGTAATGAAGTAATTGTACATACATACTGGATACTTAAACTTAAGAAAGTCTGTACTGGAAATTTGTTCTTATGAAACATTCAAAGTACGCATTCACACCCATGCAAGCTGACGAAGCTGTAATGCAATGCAACAAACCTTTGACCATTGCTTCCAACTTTTAATGCAACCACTTCCATCACTGTTTAGCTTGACAGCTACTTCTTGACATGCCGCTTGTGTGCGATCCCGAGCTAGTGATGTCAGAGGGTGCGCTGTGGCGAGCCAACGACGCTCTTCCTAACTCTCTAACGGCATCTACTTGTGTACGGGATGGGACTATACTTCTTGACATGCTTGAAATATAAAATGTTACGTTACAACAATATAGTCATAGGTAAATGTGGTGATATGGAAACTCATTAGAGTTTCTATAGTCTTAAAAATAAAGCTGTTAATTCGATATTGTCATCTGTCAATACGACTGTAATCTTTTCTTTGTATTTTGCTGATTAAAACCATTTATTCTAAAGGTTTTATCTTATTTATCAATTTAATCAGCAAAATGTTCTAAATAAAATGGAGAGATTCTTACGCCCCGAAAAACTAGACATTGATCCGTCTGACAGCTCCGCCTCGAAGGATTGGGAACACTGGAAGAGGACATTCGAAAGTTTTTTGTCATTCTGCGGGAAAGATACGAAAGATAGTAAAATTATCCTAGATTTACTCATAAATCATGTATCTGCTAGAATTTACTCGTTTATCAGTGAGTGCACCACTTATGAAACAGCTATTAACACTCTCAATAAAAATTTTATCAAACAGAAAAATATAATTTACGCCAGACATATGCTGGCAACAAGAAAGCAACAGAGTGAAGAAAATATCGACGCATATATTCAGGTACTAAAATTAATGGCAAAAGACTGCAAATTTGAAAAAGTGGATGCCGAAACGAATAAACATGATAGTATTAGAGATGCATTTATTTCTGGCATCAAGTCAAACAAAATAAGACAACGATTACTTGAAAATCTGTCATTAACACTCGACCAAGCCTACAATCAGGCGTTGTCGTTGGAGATGGCCGAATTGAGCTCACAGAACTACAATGCTTCAAATTTAAGTTCCGTTCAGAGTTTAAATGAAGACAAGGAACCTATAGCAGCAGCGTTTACTAAGCGAAAGTGTTTCTTCTGTGGAGGGCGTGTGCATCCTAGAAAGGATTGTCCAGCTGTCGATGCCAACTGCCAGATTTGTGATAAGAAAGGACACTATGCTAATGTATGTCGAAGCAAGAAACTTAATAATGTTGCGGTTCTAGTTAAACAAGATACAAGTAATAACAGTTCTGCATGTATAGTAGCAGCATCACCGGATTCTCTTTAGAAAGCAACTGTAACAGCCTACATCCAGGGAATTCGTGCCCAAGCATTAATTGATACGGGCAGTTCTATTAGCTTTATGAATGAAGCCTTCTTTAAATTGTGTCGATTAAAGAAGAGACCTTGTAACCAAACGATTTCAATGGCTTCAACTACACTGACATCTCAAGTAGAGGGACAAACCTGCGTCTCTGCTAAAATTGGAGATCACAATTATGAAGATCTGAATTTACTTATAGTAAAGAACCTGTGTGCTGATCTTATTATTGGTCATGACATACTAGAAAAGCATTCTTCACTTGAGTTCTCTTTTGGAGGATCAAAAGATCCAATTAAGGTATGCAGTGTTGCTGCAGCATCTGTACCTGCAGTGCCTTTGTTTTCGATTGTTTCTCCCGAATGCAAGCCTGTCGCCATAAAATCTCGAAGATACAGTGAGGATGATAAAAAGTTTATTGGAGATGAAATAAGAAAACTTTTAGCTGAGGGAATTATTGAAGAGAGTATGTCACCCTGGAGAGCTTGGGCACGCCGCGATTGCGGCGGTAAGTCCCCTCTTTGAGGAGTGGTTTGAGAGGCGGCATGGCGTCCTCACCTTCCGCCTGACACAGGTCCTCACCGGACATGGCTGTTTCGGGAGGTTCCTGTTTCGGATAGGGCGGGAGGAAACGCCCGGGTGTTTCCATTGCGAAGATCGCCCAGAGGACACGGTGGAGCATACGGTGGAGGTCTGCCCAGCTTGGGCGGAGCAACGCCGTGTCCTCGTGGAGGTGATCGGCGGCGGCGATCTCTCGCGTCCGACCCTGGTCCAGGCCATGGTACGGAGCGAGAGGGCATGGCTGGCAGTCGCCTCCTTCAGCGAAGCAGTTATGCTCGCAAAGAGGGAGGCGGCGCACGTGAGGGAGATGCAGTACATGCGCCCTCACAGCCGTGGCCTTCGCAGGAGACGCCCTGGGCGTCGGGAATCCCAGGCTGATTCCCGGCCACCGTAGGCACGGGCTTGCGGACGGCGAGTAATGGGTACCTCGCTGTCCGGTAAGGACCAAGCCCGGGTCGACGGCGCGTTGTGTTCCACGCGCGCCTCAAAGAGATGTCAGCAGCAACAGAGGGGCCCGCAAGGGCCGATGCCTGCCGGGGGTGCGGGTTGTTCGAAAGAGATACCGCCGCCCCTGGCACACAGGCAACTGAGGGAACACGGGTGGGTTTTAGTCAGTAAAAGTCTGACACGCCCTCCCGCTCCACCCAGAGCGGGAGAAGTTATTTGATCACCCAGAAAAAAAAAAAAAAAAAAAACCCTGGAGAGCTCAAGTCCTCATTTCACAGAATACTAATCATAAGAAACGTCTCGTTATCGATTATTCTCGAACAATAAATAGATACACACATTTAGATGCATACCCACTTCCAAACATAGAAGAAATGGTGTCACAGATATCAAAATATCGTGTGTTTAGCGCTATAGACTTACAAAGCGCATATCACCAAGTCCCGATTCTGCCAAAGGAGCGTCACTTTACTGCTTTTGAAGCACTTGGAAATCTTTACCAATTTCGGCGGATTCCATTTGGTGTCACTAACGGAGTGTCAAGTTTCCAAAGAACCATAGACTGGGTTATTCGCAAAGAAGAGCTAAAAGGAACGTATGCCTATTTAGATGACATTACGGTATGTGGAATAAATCAAGAGGAACATGATGAAAATCTCAAGAGATTTGTAACAGCAGCTCAAAAATATGGCCTAACTCTCAATAAAGAAAAGAGTAAGTTTTCCCAATATTCTATTAATATTCTGGGATACAATGTAGAGAACCACGTTATTAAGCCAGATGAGGAACGCTTAAAGCCACTATTGAGTTTGCCACCACCATGCGATGCGCCATCACTGAGAAGAACAATAGGAATGTTTGCACATTATAGCAAATGGATCCCAAATTTCTCAGAACGAGTTCATGCTCTCGCTCATTCACAGGTGTTTCCATTGAAAAATGAATTAGTTCGAAGTTTTGAAAGACTAAAATCTGATATTGCAAAATCAGCTGTTCACGCTATCGATCACAATGCACCATTCACCGTGGAGACAGATGCATCTAATCATTCTATCGCAGCAACTTTGTCACAATGTAATCGACCGGTTGCATTTTTTTCCAGAATGCTAAATAATAGCGAACTTAAACACTCAGCTATAGAGAAAGAAGCTTACGCTATAGTGGAATCTCTAAGGAAATGGCGTCATTTTCTCATTGGCCGACCATTTCGTCTCATTACTGACCAACGTTCTGTATCATTCATGTTTGATAATAAACTGACGAGCAAAATAAAGGATGAGAAAATACAGCGATGGCGCTTGGACTTAGCACCTTTCAAGTACGACATAGTGTACCGTCCCGGAAAGCAGAATGATGTGGCTGACGCACTTTCGCGAGTTTGTGCTTCGGTACCGGTACGTACTGAAAAACTAATTTCATTGCATGAAGCTTTGTGTCACCCAGGAATAATGCGCATGAATCACTGGGTGAAGTCTAAAAATTTGCCTTATTCCACTGAAGAAATTAGGAATATGACTAATTCCTGTCGGATATGTTCCGAAATAAAACCTAAATTCTACAGATCTGACTTACCAGATCCAACCTTAATAAAAGCAACTTCACCTATGGAAAGATTAAGCATAGACTTTAAAGGTCCTGTACCATCTAATACAAGAAATAAATATATATTGACTGTAATCGATGAATATTCACGTTTCCCGTTTGCGTTCCCATGCAGTGATATGAGTTCTACGACGGTAATAAAACATTTGAATGAGATATTTATGTTATTTGGCATGCCATCTTACCTTCATTCAGATAGAGGAACTTCATTCGTATCGGCAGAAGTAAAGAATTTCTTGAATTCACGAGGTATTGCTTCATGTAGAACCACTCCATACAATCCAAGAGGAAATGGCCAAGTAGAACGTTTCAATGGGACTCTATGGAAATCAATACAATTGGCTCTACGTTCACGCAACCTAGCAATAGAAAATTGGGAACAAGTTCTTCCTCAAGCTTTACATTCCATATGGTCTTTGCTCTGTACAGCTACTCACTGTACGCCGCATGAACGGATGTTTACGCATACTAGACGATCATCGAATGGAGTCTCTATACCTACTTGGTTGACTGAATCAGAACATGTGCTAATGCGAAAATTTAACCGTAATAATAAATATCAGCCAGTCGTTGAGGAGGTGACGCTACTTCATGTAAATCCGGATTATTCCTATGTTCTTGCAGATGGTCGAGAATCAACTATCTCTAATCGACACTTAGCACCATTAGGACAAGATAGTGAGATAATCCAGGAAACGCCTGAAGTATTTAACGAGACCCGAGATTCAATCGAGAGTAATGAAGACGACGACTTTTACGATTCTCAAAGTATGAACGAAGATGAGGAACAGCAACAGTTGACAGACCACCCAACAGTCGAAGCCGAACATACAGCTACTGAAAATCCAGCTACTGTTCAACGAAGGTCCACTAGAATTCGAAGGCTTCCAGACCGCTATGGAGACTACGTTCTAAACTGAATCGTTCTCTTTTAAGCCTGGAAGAATGTGGTGATATGGAAACTCATTAGAGTTTCTATAGTCTTAAAAATAAAGCTGTTAATTCGATATTGTCATCTGTCAATACGACTGTAATCTTTTCTTTGTATTTTGCTGATTAAAACCATTTATTCTAAAGGTTTTATCTTATTTATCAGTAAAGATCCCTAGATATTATTGTAAAACAATATTTAGGTAGGTAATTTACGTAATTTTAATAAATATCTCTTGGATCATACATTAATATGACCAATTTAGTATTAGACATAAATTATAAGTAGAAATATATCATAATACTCACATTTCGTTATATATATTTATCTTCTTAGTCACAGACTAAACTACGTTCAAAGCAATCGCTGATACAATTAATTATAATGATCGTTTGCACGTAGGTAAAAGTTTTCAAACTAAAAACTTAATAACGTCGCGTCGGTTGTCACTGTTGTTGAATGTCACAATCATCGCCGCGCGCGTTTTTTGCTCGAAATAGTCAAAGGAGTCGTCATTCAGCCTTACAATGCATTATTAAATATGCAATAAACTCTTTTATTTATTTAATTTATTTATTGTTTTACTCTATTCCTTAAAATAATTAAATATGTACCTTATTTATATATTATAAACCCATAAAACTGTCAGTCGAGATTTATCGATTATGATTTAAATAATTTGTTTCACGACCTTCGTTCGTCTACGAAACAGCGACGGGAGGCTACAGCCTAGAGTTCGTCGACGACCACAACCATGCTAGTGAATACAGTTTGAATCAGCGCTACACGCTCGGTCGATCTCAAGGCTGCCTCGACGACGAGCTCGACGCAGCTTACAGCCATGAAATTGTCTTTTAGAGAATAGCACTGCTGGTCGTATGCAGCCTCAGCAAACAAATCCCTGAAATATTAAGAACGATCTCACCAGATCAGCTGCCAGGGGCCACTCTTCCTCCAGCGAATCCCGTCTCCACCGAAGGCTGAAGCACACTTATTTCACTTTTGCTCCCCCGTTTTTGATTACTACCCAATATTACCAACTGCGATACAGACGGAGACACACACAAAAACAAAGTTTGATTTCGAAGTCAGGAAAGCAAGCCAACATCTGCGCGGGCAAACGCGATTGCTCCCGATGGTGGCCCAACTTGAACTCTCAGGACACCGCCGGGCTTTATTTAATAATAATAAATAAAACTATCTAACTAATAACACTTTGTAACTGATATAAAAAGGTTTTTTTTTATTTAAAGCACGACAAGCGTAAAGTCTGAAAAAAAAACAAGTGACTTCTTAAAAACACTACCAAGTGAAAAATAACTTTAATTTCGGAAGTCGGTATCTTCGGATATTCCGAAATGAAAGTATTTTACCCCACACCAATTCGTGCCACTACTTGCAATGTAAACAACTGTAAAAGGAAGCAGCAGAATGTCATCGAGGTACGCAAAGTGGATTAAAAATGTATTATAGAGGCCAACGCAAAAACTACCGAAGCAAAGTTATGGGACCACCCTTGACATTAAAAAAAGAATTTTAGAAATCCATCCATAATTGACGGAGATATACGTAAGAAACATACAAAAATATATACAGGTGAATTGAGGACCTTCCCCTTTTTAAAGTCGGTTTAAAAGATGGAAACAAGATGACCTTTTTCTGTCTCCAATCCCACACCCCGTACGTAGACACTAAGACGCACCATTTCATACTGTCGGAGGTAGCTTTTTAAAACACTAAAGATCTTTTACTGTTCGTTGAAATATCGGATCTGCTGGTCGCGTGTTTTTTTTTTTGAGGTTGGTAAATCATCAAATAACTTGACTTGCTCTGTGGAGCAGGAGGGTGTGTCGGACTTGTACTGACTAAAACCCACCCGTGTTCCCTCAGTTGCCTGTGTGCCAGGGGCCACGGTATTTCTTTCGAACAACCCGCACCTCTGGCAAAGATCGGCCCTTGCGGGTCCCACTAGTTGGTACTGACATCTCTTTTAGGTGTGCGTTGAACACAATGCGCTGTCGACCCGGGCTTGGTCCTTCCCGTACAGCGAGCTACCCATTACTCGCCGTCCGCGAGGACACGGTGGTGCTCCGCCCAAGCCGGGCAGACCTGCACCATATGCTCCACCGTATCCTCAGGGTGATCTTCGCAGTGGAAACACCCGAGCGTTTCCTCCCGCCTTATCCGAAAGAGGAACCTCCCGAAACAACTGTGTCCGGTGAGGACATGCATCAGGCGGAAGGTGAGGACGTCGTGGCGCCTCTCGTTCTGCGTTGTGCTCATTGTATAGTTCGACAAAAGGTGAGACATAGAGCAGCCCGAAGTTATGTTACAATTAAATGTTGGTCTATACTATTAGGAATAGTTGATAGTTAATTAATGGATTGATGATCGATGTATTCATCATCTGCTTAGCTTTTACCAACTGTGCTGGAGTTGGCTTCCAATCTAACCGGATGCAGCCGAGTACCAGTATTTAACATGGTATGACTGCCTATCTGCCCTTCACAACCCAGTTACTGGGTCATACAATGATTGACCAATTATTATCATTTAAATTCTAAATCATCACACAGCCTGGGTTACTTCAAATATCTCTTCAACTATCGTTTCCTAACTACGTGATTCCATGTAATGTCAAATCGTTCCAATCGAATACTCTTCCTGAATCTTAAGCCATTTAATACTTAGGTGTTGTTGCACCTATGAATGTATAAATAGTTAATAGTGGTGTGAAAAACCCATTGAAAGATTGACCTAATCAGAACGGTAGATTACGATTTTGTGTTAAACCCAATCATTACATTATCTAAATCAAATCTCTCTTGGGGAAACTTGTATTCGTTTCAGTTTGTTGTGATTTTAATTGTATGATAATACCTATTGTCAAAATCAACTGACAAGAAAATCGTTATCATTCGATAACGATAATATCAATTCGCGATGGGTTATAAATATCAGAATCAATACTGCTGTCTTATAGTTTCTTGGTACCAGCAACATGAAGTTCTTTGCAGTATCTCTGTTGGCTCTAGTAGCAGTCGCCTCCGCAAGGCAAATTAATCTAGAAGATGTCATCGATATTGAAAAGAACACCGCGTACGGATACATCACCAAAATCGGTATGCCATTAGCTGAGAAAGTCCGTAAAGCTGAAGAAGAAGCCAGCCGGGATCCATCCAGAATTATAGGTGGTTCCCTTGCCAGTCTTGGACAGTTCCCATACCAGGTAATTATTGAGCTTATACCGTCTTCAGTTATTATCATAGTCACATATCTGATTCACATACCCCATATTATATTATATTCGAAACGAAATAACCCTAATTCAAATGTAGCGTACATGATTACGGTGAATGTCAAAAGTCAGTATGGATTTCACAAAAAAATATTTACATTTCCCAGGTTGGTCTACTCTCAGAAAATCCACGTGGCACATCATTGGCCAGTGCTGCTCTGATATCTCCAACAAGGGTACTAACAGCTGCCCACAATTTGAATGACGGTACATTATCAGCTATAAGAGTGAACGTTGTTCTAGGCTCCACTACCATATTCACCGGTGGTACGAGGGTGGTCAGCTACGATTATGTTTTACACGAAAATTGGACACCCTCCTTAATCAGAAATGACATTGCTATAGTAAACTTACCATCGGCCGTTGCTACTTCTGGTAAGTACCTATAGTTTTGGTATTAACTTTTACTGCCTTCTTCAACTATAAGAACAATACGACAAATCGTGCATTTTTTACAAATTCCATGTACTTAATTAACAACATAAAATGTAACAAATAAGATGTTGCCTGTGCAACATTATAGATTTTATTGATAGTTATGAAACATATATATTTCCCAATGATTGTGTTTCAATAGCGCAAAAAAAAACTAGTTCTTGACTCTTTTTATTATGCTAAGGTATTATATAAGGTCGTTTTTCACTAAACAACTTATTAATTGCCAGATATCCTCGCTCCTATCGCCCTGCCATCTGGAGCTCAGCTCGAAGAGGACTTCGCTGGTGACGTTGCCATTGCATCTGGGTTCGGTCTGACGTCATCCGGTAAGAAATCTGTTTTTGTTTGCAAAATAATTTAACTAGTTTTAGATCATTTTGATTGGATATTATTTCAACTGCATATTAACATAATATTTATGATTGCACAGTTGGCGGTATATCTGCTAATCAAGCTTTGAGCTTCGTGCCTTTGCCGGTGATTACGAACGAAGAGTGTATTGGGGTTTACGGTGATACGATCGTGCAACCTTCTAACGTGTGCACTAGCGGTGAGGGTAACAAGAACATCTGCACTGGTGACTCCGGCGGTCCTCTCGCAGTCACTAGGAATGGTAGTCCACTCTTGGTACGTACTTGTATTTATTTCGTTTAGAACCCTTTCACTCTCTCTGATATAAGGTCCTCTTTAAATATCTTGTGGATAAAGAGGAGGTGGTGTGTTTTGTAATCGTCGGCTTAACCAATTTTGTTTGTTTTCTACCCATACAGATTGGTATTACGTCGTTCGGGTCTGTCGGGAATTGCGAGGCCAGCTTGCCTTCAGGGTTCGTCAGAGTCACCTCCTTTATAAGCTGGATCAACAGCAGACTATAAAATTATAATCAATTTTGTAAATAAACAATTACAAATATTATTAACGCTATGCCTTCTTTTTAAACTACTGGCGGAAAATTACAATTTTGGAAAAGGCGTGTTTTGTGGATTTATGGATGAATTTCTGTCTCTAAATCAACCACTAGATTATCTTAGGGAAATCCCTGTGCATGGCACATCAGAATCTATAAACTTACCTCACACAGTAACTTTCCACCTTTTTCTTGCGCCCTGTCCAGGCTATGTTCAGGATTCACAATGATCATATAAAATGAACAGTACAAATTTATAATTTGCACTGTTCGTTTTCAAATTTCAAATACTAATGTAATAATATAAGGGGAATTATAAAACGATCGAATAAAAAAAAACTAAGCGACTGATGATGAGATACTGTTTTAACTTGAGTGGTATGAATTTGAGTAAGCGAAAAATTAACTAAACTAACGACGAATATTGATTAATTATTATTAAAATCCAGAACGACCTTACAAAAAGTGGATTGTGATTTTATTTGATTTATTATGGGACAATAAAACAGCTAAAATGTAAAATATTTACAAATAACAATAATATATATAGTTTCAACAATATTGTAGCCCACTACATTATCCGCATGGTAACAACATTAGGATTAGGTAAAAAGTGCCACTAGAGTAACATTACTCAGATATATTAAATAAAAATAAGAAAAATGATTATTAAAATACAGTACAATTAACTAATTAAGTACCTCAAAAGGAAAAAAAATTATCAATTTTTGGACAAAATTATACATTTGGGATTGTTCCTTATGATCACAAATAAGAATTAAGATTATATTAAAAATAAACGGAATTGACAATAATACATAACAATTCATTAATAAAAATAGTTAAAACGGTTAAATAAAATTAAATTAAGAATAAAGGACTCACACTATTTCTTATTATCATTAGATAAGATTTAAAAAACATTGGATTTAAATTTAGATTTGGAACATACAAAAATATCAATGTCAATGAAGTTGCGATTATACGATTCCACTATACGACGAACAGGGCAACGCAATCTTGAGTTAGTCCGACAGGTATTTACAGCGAACAATGTACTTGCGCGAACATTACGCTTATTTACAGTGCGGGGACCACATTTTATTTTATTTTATTTTATTTTATTCGGGAAACTTACAGCTAACATAAATGATGTTATTATACAATATGAAACTGAAGGCCATTTACAAGTTTCCACTGATAAACACTTAACTTAAACAACAACAAAAAAGGTCGGTACGTACAAAATAACTACTTATGACTTAGGAAATAAACAATACACGCTTAACTAATAGAAATTTAAAAAAAACATACAACAGAGCAAACAATTACTTTTCCTTAAAGAAGCTTTTCACCAACAGATGCTTAAGCCAAGAGACACTGGTATTGAATATATCCAGATCATGTTCAAAAGACAGCTCATTAAAACTTCTGCTCACAAGGATTAAAAATGAATTCTGCCTGTTCGCGGACCTGGAATGAGGGACATGCAACAAGCTAGGTTTGCAAACATTTTGCAGTGTGTGACTAATCCTAAGCTGCCTAACAGTTCAGGGCAATCTACCGTACCATTTGCAATTTTAAACAAGTACGACATATCTGCAATGCGTCTGCGCTCATGAAGTGGTAAGATGTGAAACCTCTTACATCGTGCTATGTAATTCGAAGAATACATCTTAGTTTTGTATTGCAAAAAATGTAGGAATCGCTTTTGCATTCCCTCAATTCTGTCAACATAAATGTTATAATTTGGATTCCATACTTGTGAGGCATACTCCAAATGACTGCGGACAAAAGCACAATAAAGAATTTTATACGTTCTTGTTTTTTTTTTAAGTCAGCTGACAACCTAAATATAAATCCAAGTGCTTTGGAAGCTTTACTAACAATGTTTTCGATGTGTGCATCAAAGAGCAATTTAGAGTCAAATGTGGTCCCTGATAACGCTTATCCTGTTTATAGTAGTATCATGTAACTTATACTGAAACGTGATTGCACGTGGTTTACGTGTGAAAGTACCAACAAAACATTTAGAAACATTAAGTTCAAGTTTATTAAGTAGACAATAGCTTTGTAGTCCATCTAAATCCCGCTGCAAAACAGAACAGTCAGAAATTTCTGATATAGGGCATCAAATTTTCATATCGTCGGCGTAAAGAATTATTTTGGAACGGACAAAGTACGAACCAATGTCATTTATAAAAATAAAGAGTAAAGGACCCAGAAGGGATCCCTGCGGTATTCCCGAGGGTATATTAATAGTTACAGAACTGTATCCGTTTAGTACAACTGTTTGACAGCGATTCTTAATATAAGATGTAAACCATCGGAATAAATCGCACCTGATACCTACGGCAAGCAGATTACGTAATAGGACAACGTGGTCTATTCGGTCAAAAGCCTTGCTGTAATCAGGGTAGACCACATCCACTTGAGAGGGTTCAGACATGAAGGAAGACAAGTAGTTGGAACAGACGAGCAAATTCGACACAATAGACCTGTTTTTTAAGAAGCCATGCTGATAGTGATTAAGTGATTGTTTAATAGCACTATAAACTGAGGAATAAACATCTTTTTTCCAAAACCTTTGCAAACAAACAAAGCTTAGATATTGGCCTGTAGTTTTCTACATTGTCTTTAGGCACTTTTTAATGAACGGGGGTAATAAAAGCTGTCTTCCAAACATGCGGCACCACTCCCTCACTAAGAGAACGCCGAAATATTAGGGTAAGTGGTAAAGTTAAGCTTTGTGCGCACCGATTTATAAGTATAGCAGGAATACCATCAGGCCCTGCTGACTTATTGACATCAATAGCTCTCAGCAGTTTCGCAGACTTCAATAGAGCTTATATCAGAGCCAGACGTTTGATAAAGACAATGCATGTTACTGTCTAAGTGTGTTACACCGGGGGTAGTGTTCTGGAGAAAATTTAACTTAAAAACTTTACTGAACATGTTGCATATTTCATCACCCCGTCTCGACGAGCTATGTCCATACTTCATAACCGATGGAAATGTAGGTATTTGAAGACTGTTGCTTGCTTTTGACGAAAGACCAAAAAGCTTTAGGCGATTTATTTATACTACTTTCTATTACCTCAATGTAACTGTGATACATTTATTTTTCTAGTAATTTAGCACGACTTCGCAAAGTTAAAAATGAATCATAGTTTGATAAATTGCCACATTTCTTAAACTTGGAGTGGTATTTAAATTTTTCTTAAAGAATTTTGATTAGGGGGGTAATTAGACAAAGATTTTATGATCTTAGTTAGTATGAAGGTTTCACACAATTTATTTAGTCTGATGTATAACAATGACACGGCTTCCTCCACTGACCCTTTGGCGAGATCACGGCGCCAGTCGAACTTATCAAGTTCTTTCATTATAGACGGAAAATCGGCTGATTGATAAATATATTTTTTTCCTTTGCTGTGAAGGAAGCGCATGGTACTCAACGAAATCTACACAAATAGTAAGAGCTATATGGTGAGGGTCTTCTGGGACGAGAGGATCAAGGCATTTATCAACAGTTAGGTGATTGTTACAAAAAATTAGGTCCAGCACCCGGTCATTGAGGTTTCTATGGCCGTTGTACTGGACCAGATCAAATGTATCTTAAGATATCAAAACAATCCGTCTGAATAGAACCGTGAATATTACCCGGACGAAAATAACATCCATCATCAGTAAGTTGCCACGATAAGTTCGGCAAATTAAAATCTCCTAAGATAATAACAGTGTCCGCCAAGTTATTCAATATTATATCATTCAACTTAGTATGAAAATATGTAAGCTCTAGTAAGTCAAAGAATACCCTCTGTTTTGCTTGCAAAGGTAAATTGTACAAATATGCAATTTAAATGATACTATAGGTTTGGAACGCTTGAGAGTTAGAGTTACCCATAGGTCCTCCGCGGACGAGCGCCAGTCAGTGCGCTCCGCCGCAATGAGCTGACGTCGAACAGCAATAAGCACACCGCCACCAAGTGTCTGATTTCTATCTAAGTAATCTCAGTCGCGTCTCCAAACAATATAGCGGTCATCAAATAACTCACCATTGCTAAAGCCCTCTTTTAGCCACGTCTCCGTCACACATATAACATCATAGTTATTCGAGCACACATTCCTAAGGAAACTTGACGTTTTAGTCCGCAAACCACGTACATTTTGGTGATAAATATTAATTGGCATGTTTAGAAGCGAGAATAATTAGAATTAAGACTAACACAAATAATGCTGGTACTAGAATAAGCGTATAGCAAATACAGTGCGGCGGAACTAGAATAAGAATGTAGTGAGTACTTGCTGATGAGATAATAAAGAAGCGAAGATTATAGCGATTCATTAAGTAAATGGTGCAAGATAAGCAAAAGTAGTAATTATCCATGAAGAAACTATTTTTTACAAGGTATAATAATTTAAACATTATAAATGTGGTACAAAAAGAGCAAAAAGCGACTTTGAAATAAATTGGATAAGACACACAATATAAATGACCAATGTATGTATGTATGTATTCTTTATTTTCGGACAACAATGATCCAGCGTGTTAGTAAACAATACTATAACTTATCACTAGTGTTAGTAGTTAAAAACAATAGAGAAGCCTGATTATATAGTATTGAGAAAAGGACATCCCCAAACTAACGATTAGTGATTGTACTTCTCACAAAACCTTTAATAATCGGAGAGTCGATACTCTCCGCCACAGTTTTCAGAATGCTGTTGCCACTCGCCCGTAACCTCGACAACAGCGACGCGGTTTTCTTGCGAATAACGGCGTGGAAGCCGTCAGTTCGGTTTTGCGCAAACATAGTAGACGCGCTGCACCATCGTGGCAGTCCCAACAGCATCCTAAAAATATTATTATACTGTACGCGTAGGTCATCCAGTGTTCTTTTGGTATAGTTGACCCAAAGATTCCCCGTGTAAAAGCACTGGCAATATGCCTTAAATAGTGTTATTTTGAATAAATGGCTACACCGGGCGAATCTTCGGGCCAACATGTTACCTCGGACCACCAGTGACCTACGCTCCCTTTCAATATCAACATTGTCCTTAAGGTCGTCAGCGAGAAAATGCCCCAGATACTTGGCTGTTGTCACTCTTTTGATGTTCAAGCCATTTAGGATAATTTTAGGTACATTATCTGGAAATTCACCGCCGGCCCGAAAGACAATGTATTCACACTTTTTAACATTGTAAACAAGTCCGTGTGAGGTAGCATACGCCGACAGACCTTCAGCATTTCGTTCACGGCACCTGCCGTTGGCGCTAGCAACGCCATGTCATCAGCTTAGCTGATACTATTTATTTTTACGCCATGGATGCTACATCCGACCCGCATATTGCTGAGGTCCACGATTGGGCCATCAAACTCAAACTCAAACTCAAACTCAAAGCATTTATTTCAAATAAACCAATTACAGGCACTTTTGAATTGTCAAGGTCGGTGAGTTAGAAAAATGAAGCTAGTTGCCCATTCCAAAGCGTAGGTACCTATGGAGAAGAACGAGCAAGAAACTCCATGGACACTCTTTTAAAATCATGGTGTTGTTACAAAAAGTTGGTTACATCATTATGTTGAAATTTTCAATGTGAGAACGATGTAAAAAGACGTGCACATTAAAGCGTCCGTAATTAAAACAAAATTAAAATAACAATTCAGAAATTAAAATAAGCCGTGGGAGCCAGGAGATGACCAGTCCCCACTGGTGGCACCCGTTCACGAACATGACGTGTGGATCAGCACCATTCAGCTCAACCATTTTGAAGGGAACTCACACGCCACCACCAGCGAGACATTTGAGTGAGCATGACATACTCTCAGCTGCCAGGGCACATTCAAGTCAATGAAAGACGTACCTTGTAAATGGTAGCTTTATAGTAGGAACATAGTGCTCACACATATGCTATGCAATTATACAATACTAGAAGTTTGAATTTACACAATGCAAAGATATCTAGTCTTTTACAGTATTCAGCAGCTCCAACAACGTTTCCAAATGCTAATCAATTTGGTTTAAGCTACCTTGCGGAGCAGGACAATCAGCGTTTAGCCAAGCATTTTTGTCAGCGATGTAATCTCCCAACTTATAATAAGCATGGCTGCATAGTGTGCGTTTTATACAAGATTTAAATTTCATTTCATTCAGTTGGAGTATGTGGGGAGGTATTTTATTGTAACATTTTAAACAGTACCCCATGAAGGATGAGTCTACTTTAGCCAGTCTGAAGCCTGGTTGAACTAATTGGTCCCTATTTCTAGTCCCAACGGTGTGTCTTTCACCTCTTTTACTGAAAAGATTTAAATTTTTCCTGACGTACATGATGTTCTCATAGATATATTGACAAGGTACCGTCATGATATTAATATTTTTGAAAAGTTTCCTTAGAGAATCTCGCCTACGGAGGCCATATATTGCTCTAATGGCTCTTTTCTGCAGAATAAAAATAGACTCGATATCTGCAGCCCGTCCCCATAGTAAAATACCGTAAGACATGATACTATGAAAGTAACTGAAATAGACTAGCCTCGCGGTTTCTACATTAGTGAATTGGCGGATTTTTCTTACAGCATATGCTGCTGAACTTAGCCGTCCTGCAAGAGCTGTTAAATGAGGACTCCACTGTAGCCTTGAGTCGAGCGTGATCCCTAGGAAAACAGTTTTATCGACGAATTCTAGTTTCTCTTTATTCAATACTATGTTACAATCAGTACTTTTAACATTTGGTAAAGCAAATCTTATGCATTTAGTTTTTTTCCCATTTAATACTAAATTATTAGCAGTGAACCAATTTTGCACCAGCAGTAGGGCGTTATTTACGTCGTCAAGATTTGATGCACGTCGATCGCACGCATCTACATACGTGCTGAAAAAAACAGTAATAAAAAATAGTAAACGATTAGCGAAGGTAAACAAACCAGATGTAACAAAAGCAAGGCGTGTTAAAGCTGCTAATGAGGTGATTAAGACATACATAGCAGTGCCTCTCAGACCTACAAACTAATAATATAAAAAGATGAAAGCATGACATTTTCAGAAAAATTAACATATTTTTTTCAGATCCAGTTCTAAGATAATTGTGTATGTGGGCGAAGTAGAATTTTTTTCACTAGAATTTTGCAGTTTTTTACCCAAATATAAGAAAAGTCCTTTTCCTTGCACAAAGTCTTCGCCTTGTTGAAAAGCTGCTTATTCTCAAACGTAAGGTGATCATTGACAAAAATCTTGCAGACACCATTAATACCCAAGTCTGATGCTGTTGAATGAATGAATGACTTGTGTTTTTTTGCCGCCGCTATGAAATCGTCCCTCAAGTATCGATTGTGCATAGATATAATTATGTTTTTAGCGTCCTTATTATTTCGTTGGGGAATTCTGGCTAGATAATTTATTTGATCCTTCGCACTTGATTATGCTGCCAATCTTAGCAACAACAGAAAAGAGGTTTTCCGACTTTGTGACCGGGACTTCCTTAATCTCGATGTTATTTAGTCGCGATCCTTGCTCACTCTCGCGCATGTTTGATTCCAGCCGCCCAAGGCACATCTCGAAGCGTGAGACGTCTTCCTTCGTTTTTTCGAGTGACTCGATTTGTTTATCGACATCCTTCAATTTGACTGTGAGCTCAACAACCGTAACATGGACGTAGTCCAGGGATTTCTGAACTCCAACTATCTCATCTTTCAGACTTTTGAGGTCAGAAATATCCGCTTGAATCGTCTTCACATTTTCTATTAAAAGAGGTAACGATGCCAACTGTTCCGTGAGTTTCCGGAGCTCCTGATGGATGTTTTCCAAATCACCTTGCGCAGCTTTCCCAGAGGATGTGTTAGAAGGACTCGCCAACCCAGCTTTGCAAGTACTGCACTTCCAAGTAGCTTTCCTGTCCCCAAGCTTGCGGTACCCTGCCTCGGCAATTCCGGCACAAGGGAAGTCAAAGCTTTTGAAGCAAAGTGTACATTGCACCCCATCCCTGGCTTCGACTTGGCAACGATGACAATGGAACATATTGGATCGGCAATTGTACACGTAACTGTCACAAAATCCTCGCAGGGCCTTCGTAAACACACCGGGCGTTCGCAGTACTAGACAGCAATACGTCACAGACTTTCGACGCGCCGTTATCGCTCGTACGAGGTCCGCACAACACCGACAATCCCGTGCACCTGCCGCAACAGCTGTTGACACTATAACCACCGTCATTGGCACTTATTTCCAACAATGATTAAAATCACTTCTGTATGTTGTTTTTTGTTATTGTACTATGTTCGCACTCACTACTACACAGATTATATCAACAATCTTCAGCTAAAGATCGCATATATGTTGTAAAATATTTTATAAACCGGAGTAACTGACAAGACTATCTTCTAGTAAGGCGCGTTTACAAAACAATAACATAACTTACTCGTGAGATCAATGGAATCAAAGTGATTATGCACAATACCGTGTAGTATGTTAGCTTCTAGAAACTTTCGTCTGGATTCTAGTGTTAATATATTATATTTGCTTAGTAATTGTGAATACGACAAACACCTTTTATAGCACCTGTAGTACATGGCGCGAAGAAATTTACGCTGGACTTTTTCGACCATATCTATATATTTCTTATAAAACGGGTTTCAGATTTGGACTGCATATTCGAGCTGCGAGCGTACAAGCGTCTTGTATAAGTAAAGATAGATAGAGGGCCGTTTGAACTCAGTAGATGATCTCATGACAAAGCCATACATCTTAAATGAATTATTAACAATTTTTTCTACGTGTTGACTAAGTGATAACTTATTGTACAGTAGAACACCAAGATCTCTTACAAGACTTAGCAAGGCATTATTTAGCTTATACTTAAAATTTGTGATAAATTTGTTTCTTGTGAAATTTATATAATGACATTTGGAGATGCTTAATTGTAGTTTGTTGTCAAGACAGTATGCTGAGAGTCTATCTAAGTCTTCTTGAAACTTTAAACAGTCTTCTATAGTAGTAACAGTTTTAAAGGCTTTCAAATCTTCAGCATACATAAGAAATTTAGTACTTAAGAAGCATTTCCAAATGTCATTTATATACACGGTTAATTTTAGGTCGTTCTGGAACCGAAAGCCATGAACTCAATCATCGAACTCGAATCGATTGGGACTAATTTTTTCAATAAATAACAATAAAAAAAATTACGAAATCTTAAATTTATTGATTTTTTTGTGAAATAATGAGAACTCGAAGTAACGCTTCCTTGCCATCAATGAATTTATGCGTGTGTAATGTGTGTAAAAATATGAAAGGCGAATTCAGACTTTATTTCTTAACAGTAAAGGGTAAAAATATAAATTACACCAAACTAGGTAAGTAGGTCCGCAGTTTACTAAAATTATTCTTAGAAACCTATTGTCTCGTGTTCGACCGGCCTTTACAAGAATGCACAACCGAATTTCGCGGTTAAAATTATAACAATAAGATCTTAATTCGGTTCAATATTTTCATAGAAAAGGGCACCTCCAACTAATAATGAACTCTATGTACCAGATTTAACGATTCATTTTTCTGTTTGAATTGCCTGCCTTTGTGAAGCCGCCGCAAGCATTGTCGCATAAAAAATATTTTAGGCATTTTTAGTATTTATCATATGGTTGTTTTTTTTTTCGGGTTGGGAAATCATCAAATGACTTCTCCCGCTCTGGGTGGAGCGGTAGGGTGTGTCAGACTTTTACTGACTAAAACCCACCCGTGTTCCAACAGTTGTCTGTGTGCCAGGGGCCGCGGTATCTCTTTCGAACAACCCGCACCCCAGGCAGGCATCGGACCTTGCGGGCCCCACCAGTTGGTGTTGACATCTCTTTGAGGCGCGAGTGGAACACAACGCGCCGTCGACCCGGGCTTGGTCTTTACCGGACAGCGAGCTACCCATTAGGTACCTACTCGCCGTCCGCAAGCCCGCGCCTACGGTGGCCGGGAATCAGCCTGGGATTCCCGACACCCAGGGCGTCTCCTGCGAAGGCTGCAGCCACGAGGGCACATGTACTGCCTCTCCCTCACGTGCGCCGCCTCCCTCTTTGCGAGCATCACTGCTTCGCTGAAGGAGGTGATGGCTAACCATGTACTCTCGCTCCGTACCATGGCCTGGACCAGGGCCGGACGCGAGAGATCGCCGCCGCCGATCGCCTCCACGAGGACAAGGCGGTGCTTCGCCCAAGCCGGGCAGACCTCGATCGTATGCTCCACCGTGTCCTCAGGGCCATCTTCGCAATGGAAACACCCGGGCGTTTCCTCCCGCCTTATGCGAAACAGGAACCTCCCGAAACAGCCGTGTCCGGTGAGGACCTGTGTCAGGTGGAAGGTTCCCGTGTTATGATGATTTCTGATAAAATTACGATGTTAATTTGCACGATATTTTGCTTGTTTCTTGCTGAATAGACAAGTACTTAATCTAACAGCAGTATTTTTTTGGGAATCCTACTGAACTCGCGGAGGTTAAAGGCCGTTTTGTGCAATCGAACATTCAAAGATCTTTTAAAAATAGTTTTGTTATGAAATATACCTAGAATTTTCTTTAATTATGAATACGATTTATGTACATACCATTAAATACACCAGGATACACTTAATTCACTGTGAAACACTCAACACAATCAAACTTCACATAACAATGACGTCACTGAGCAACGGTTTGTTTACGTAACACTTTTTATCGAAAAAACAGTTTTTATGATGCTATTTGATGCAAATATTATCTAAAACGATGTAATAACTACTTATAAATGAATATTTATCCACTTCACGTCGAATATGCACAAAAAATAAGAAAAAACACTAAATAACTAGAGAGCCTAACGAGTTAACGCTCTGTCGACGCGCGCGTTCGAAGCGTCACTGTCAACTATTTTTATAAATTTTGCCACAGAACTTTTACGCGTTTGAATGATGTAGTTTACGAAAGACTGGCTATCGGCCCATAGAGTTAAATCATCGCAGACGACATTAAACCTTATTTATATTGGGTATTAAGATAAAAACCGCGTGCTACTGGGTGGTACGATATCGTACCAGCCGGGCTTGAAGGGCGCTCGACTTTACTGGTACGATATCGTACCAGCCGGACGATAGCGGTAAAATACAACTCCCAAGCCTACTCGTCGTGTCTAGTTGAATAGGTACGAGTACCTACTAGGTGATTCGTGATACGAGAGTGGTGAATTAAATGTCAATTAATTTCTCACGTTTACGAGATGTGATAGTGGTAAACACCGTGCCGTGCTTTCGATAGGAGATGATGGAGGTAAATGAACTTACACCAACCTAAATCGTACCTGAAATGAAATACCTACTTGTAGGTACACATGGTTACACCTCAAGTTATAAATTTCCAGTATAAGCTGATCTCACATTGAATAGGATTTCCGTACAGTGCAAGATCAGCGTAAACTGGAAATGTATAGCTTGATGTGTAGCCTAAACCAGACGGTTATTCGTCCGACGTCCGTTGACCCACCGCGGGCGCGCTGAACTGACGCACATGCACAGCTGTGCCGCGCTACGTCATCACCGAGCAGATCGCGTACGATCTTGCGTTTATGAATGAAATAGTGGAAGCGCTACTAAAATTTAACTCGAATGACAGAAAAAAAGTGATGAATTTCTAACTTCTTTATTAGATGTCTTAAAACAAAAATAACAATGCCAATAGTGACTGTTACTCGTCTGGAGTTACTGTGTTTCGGCTCCAGAACGATGTAAAAATAAACGTGTATATTAAATAAGAGTGGTCCCAAGATTGAGCCCTGTGGAACACCAGAAGTTATAGACACTGTATCAGACTGATAGCCACTCACAACAACCTTCTGTGATCTATTTTTAATGTAAGATGAAAACCACCGTAGCAAGTTTCCCCGTATGCCATTAAATGCAATTTTATTCAGTAAAATTTTGTGATCGACCTTGTCAAAGGCCTTTTCGAAATCTGTGTAAACAGCGTCCACTTGCAAACGTCTATCCATGTTTTCGAAAAGATAGTTGGTGAAGATTAATAAATTGGAAACAGTAGATCAGTATTTAACAAAACCATGATTAATCCGTTTCAGATATTAAAATTCTAGCTGTTTGTAATAAAACAAAGAGAGACAGTAAAATATGGATTTCACTTTATTTTATAACAGAGAAAAAACCAACGGTCATTACGCTCGGTAATTTTTACACAAGAGTACAAGAAAAAACGTGTGTTGCCACACGTCATAAACATTTTTTTAGGCACGTTAATGTTGCACACATAAAATCAATAAAAATTAAAAAAATACATTGAATTTGATTCTAAATTATTATAGATTACTGCAATTAATTACATTAATCTATAATAATCCAGAACATCAAATATTTATGTTCACATTGTATTGAACACTAGCCGTGCGACTAAAGTACTAAGTGAGCAACTAGAAATACGGAGAGGGCAACTTCAATATTAAGATAGAGACGATTTTTCCAATTGAGGTTTTACTTAACGAACTACTAAAAAGCTGCTTTATTAATGATTATTGTTTACTGATATTCTATTTGAGGTTTTGTTTTTTATTTCGATACGATTTTTAATGATAACTACAGATCGTTTGGTTAGGAAAAAAATACCAAACTTCCGAAAAAAGTACTAAGTTTCCGAAAGCATATCTTCTGCTAAAATAATCGTTTTCTTAAGCTCTATAAACCAACTCAATTTCTACTATTTGATAAAGAATAACTTTTTAACCCTCAATTTTAATGAAAATAACTGCCTACCAGTAGTTGCGTTCGAGTGCAGAAGTGAAAAACTGGGTGAAATAGGTTAGGTTAGTTAGGTTAGAACTATGATCAACCACGTGCGAGCCGAGCGGGTGAAGCGAGCGGTGCCGCTGCAGCGGCCGGCGAGCGCTACTTCCAAGTTGCTCGCAGAACTTTTTTCACCATTTTCTAATCCGGGTTTTGGGTTGAACATGACTAACTGTAGTTTTCGTTAAAACTCAATTTATGCTGGTGGAAAAATATTACGTCAGCAAATGCTGTTTTGATTTTTCGGAATTTTCAGTATTTATTTTTTTCAAATAGGTAGTTATTTCATAAGAAATTTTTCAAGAATGTGAGCTCATAGTACTCTGCTCATTATAATATTTTTCAAAGTTGTTTTTCTATTCGCAATACTTCTTTTAAGATAAAATGCCGCTCAGTATACATACAACATTTGAAAAATATTGAAAAAAATGCAGGACGTAACGTTAACACCAAACAAATTTTAGGAAGCTTCTCATTTTGTAATTAAATTACAAAATTAGAAGCTTCATAAAATTTAAACTTTGTAACTCAAATTAATGTTTGCAATGTAAATTAACGTGCGCGTTATTGCGTGATTTTATTTTCGAGAGCGTTAGTTTTTTTTGCGTTAACTCCTAAAATATTTATTTAAATGATATGCTGTGCACTGAAATTTTTATCTACTTGCAAACATTAAATGCACAACGTATGTAACGTATTTAATTTGATAAGGAATAATACTGTATTATTTATAATTCTTCGTAAATAACTCTTTTTTTGTAATAATAATATAAAACATAAGAGTTGCGTAATTTGTAAAGGTATAAGCGTAAATACGGCAGAAAGCGACTTAATAATTCTTTTTTCAGTGTATTTGTTAATAGGCCTAATCAAATAATTTATCAACGTTATTATTATGAACTCTGTAACTGTTGGCCTGCATCACCCCACAGCTGAGCAAACGCCTCTCCTCATGACTTCTAATTCTTGAATACATAATTATATAAACACAAAAAAAATTCAACACACTTGTTTGTAAGGTGACTCTTAAGGCAACCCCATAATGATAAAAAAAAGTATAAATCAATTGTTAGTTGATAAACAGCCATTCTCACGTTTTCTAAACTTATGTATAATGCTAATAAAGCTACGATAAAGTTCTTATTTACATCATTTAAAAACTACTTGTCTTAAAATAATAATATGTACAAGTTAATAAGAAGAAAATAATCATAAAGCATCAAAAAATACGTCCACATTGTTGTCAATGGGAAAAGTGTCCAAAAGGCTGTCAGCATTTCCATACAACGTGGCAATGCTGCCAGCCTTTTGGGTACTTTCCCATTTTTTTTATTCTTTGGCCGAAAAATAGGCCATCCTTCAAAATAGGTCACGTAAAGAGTCGACCAACCGCTTGGAAATGTCTCGGAAAACTAAGTGGGCACTCGGACCCCATGGCCCTAGAATTTCAACCCCAAACGGCATGAACATATAGGTTCCAATTAGATTGGAATAATAATAATAATAATAATAATAATAAGTTGTTTATTTCTCCTCACAATGACAAACTTATTCTAGGTTTCACATATTCAGTATTTGTTTTCTTAGCAATGTGAGGAGCTGGTGTCTGAGTTAGGCGAAATGCCTGTATTACAAATCACCAGGTCCCCACCCCACGGAATAACAGAAAGTTTTACTTAACAAAATATGATATTATAATACAGTGTTATAAGTAAATAAGGAGATTTATGACTAAAAACATGTAACAACAATTTGGGGGTAGAAGCTAAAAAGAAACTATCAACAAAAAGTTAATCAAGGCGCCTGTGTCGTGTGTATAATGCTAATGTGTAGTGTTGAGTGTCAGGTGTAGTATGCCGATGTGTAAGTGAGAGGGTTTTGGTACAAGTTATAAACTTATATCGTACTAATTTAATTTGAAAGAAGTAGACTTTCTGTAAAATTATAATCCAATTTTTTTAACCAGTCCGAAACCACAGACTTACATTTGGTCTTTGGCAAGGGATATAGCGTTAAGGCTCGGTTTACCTTATTGTATAGATTTGAACCCTGGTAGCAGAAAAAACGATGTGCAAACTTAGTTTTGAATGACGATGAATAACAGACTATATGTTTGCGACGTTTGTTTCTGATTATTTCTGGTTCAAAAGTTGTTAGGGCATGTTGTTTCATAACCGTTCTCAAGATGAATAGCTGTCTCACAGTAAGTACCTCCCATTTCGAGTAGAGGTCAGTAGTTGGGTGATAAAAAGGTAGGAACAAACTAACCTTTAGGAGTGCTCTTTGTGCTCTCTCAACTTTTAAGAATTGAGTTTTATATGCGCCACCCCATGTGGTGATACAGTATTCAAGCTGAGACTGACAGAGAGCATAGTAGACCGACTTTATAACAGATTTAGGTGCAGTGTTTCTTAAGGCTTTAAATATTACTATAAGTCTACGCACTCTCGCTGAAAGAAGATCAACATGTTCATGAAATTTAAGATTTCTGTCAATAATGACTCCTAAGTACTTTGTTGATTCAGTGTTTTTTAGGTTAGGACACTTACAATATGTGTCATTTGCATTTGGGCACGAATGGGAGACAATACTCAAAGAGTGATCCGGTTTGTCATTAGGTTGAATGGAAAACGTGATGAAGGTCGTTTTTTCTGCATTTAATGTAAGTAAATTCTTATTTAACCAACCAGTCACAGTGTTCATGCCTATCTGAGCTTTGGCAAAAACTTCATGCCAGGAGCTCCCACTGAAAAGTAAGGCCGTATCATCGGCAAACGCAACAGTTTTCGAATCCGGAAACATTAACTGACATATATCATTTATATAAACTAGAAACAGTGTCGGTCCAAGAATACTGCCCTGTGGAACTCCAAAAGTCACCGGGACCTCATCACTAGTTATGTTACCGATTTTAACACACTGTGTTCTATCGGTTAAGTAGTCTTTAAAAAGTTTTAATTGTAGATCCCGGATACCCAGGCTTTCGAGTTTTGTTAACAGAATAGGGACAGAGACTGTGTCAAAGGCCTTTGCTAAATCTAAAAATATTCCAATCGTTTTCCTCTTTGAATCTATGTTGTTAACTATATAATTTGTTAGAACTTCTGACACAGCGTCAGCGGTGGATCTCTTGGCTCTGAAACCAAATTGTGCTTGTGAGAGGAGATTTTTACTTTCCAAGTAGTTAACAAGTCTTTTGTTAATGATGCGCTCTAAAATTTTTGATAAGGTAGGGAGAATTGAAATTGGCCTATAATTATTGACACAATCTCTGTCACCACTCTTATGTATCGGGTGAACTCTTGACTTCTTATAGATCTTCGGAAATATGCCGGTAGTGAGCGACAAATTACATACGTATGTTATAGGTATTGTTAAAATATCCATATTAGATTTCAGGATGTCACTAGATATCAAATCAAGGCCGACCGAGCAATCACTCTTTAACCCGGTTATTAAAGACCTAACCTCATCTTCATCCGTAGGTAGCAGACAAAAAGAATGGCTACACGAGTTAATAAGGGTGTTGGGTCCCGTTTGTAGATTATTGTTAATGATTTTTTTTGCTAGCGTTTTACCAACATTTGCGAAGTATTGATTAACATTGTTTGCTGAGTTTTGGGGGTCATTGGTGCTTATAAGCTCAGTCGGGCTGTCTTTGGATTTAGTTGAGTATGTAATCTCTTTAACTACTTTCCAAATTTTTTTACTATTTTTCCCTGCGTTTTGGAATTGTAGCTTCTCATATTCTCTTTTAAGTTTTTTTAATAAAGACGAACAAAAATTTCGGTATCGTTTGTATGTAGTTTTATGTATCTCATTGTCTGGGTGTTTCTTTACTTTTTTATATAGATTATCGCGGTTTCTAATGCACTTTAGAATGCCTGGGGTTACCCACGGTTTTAGAATTTTTTTCTTGTTTGATATTTTGACTTCTTTAGTGTTGTTTTTGATAGCCCTATATAGGATACTGTGGAAGAAATCAGCAGCCTTATTGGCGTTTTGAACTGTGTTTATTGGACTAAAGTCAACACTTTTGAGTTCCGCATTTAGAGAGTTGTGATCTAAGTAATTTATAATTTTGGCAGGTTTTTGTTTGGGAAGACTAGCTATGTACAAAGCAACACTACTATGATCTGTAATTGTTGTGTGGAGTATAAGACAGCGAGCCATTAGCTTTGTTTTTAGAAACGTGTGATCCAAACATGTTTTATTGTGCGTAGGAGATGTGTATGCTGGCATCATACCGTGGAATGCCATCATATCAAGATAAGCAGAAAGATTGCTGTCAGCACTATGCTCGGCAATGTTAATATTGATGTCCCCCAATAATATGAGATTTTGCATCAGCGAATATTTTAATAGTACCTGATTGAGAGATTGCAAAAAGTTATCAATATTTCTGTACCCGGGTGGCCTATAAATGGCCAAGGCTACTGTGTCTTTATTTAGAGTAATAGCAAGACAGTTTGCGTCCTCAATTACAGGTTCTTCAACTGAGATAAACAAACCGTTCTTGTAGTACACAACAACTCCTTCATTCTGCGTAAGGTTGTTAGTGGTGGCAAAACTGTCATATCCATCCAAGGAGGGTAAGAACACAGTTAATGGCAACCAGCACTCCGTCAAAACAATGCAATCCCAATCCACCGCAGTTCTGGCTATTATCGGTAATAAGCCGGGTAGGTTACATTTAACACTCCGAATATTTTGTTGAAACATTTTAAGACATTTTTTGGAGTTTGGTAACATACTCGAGCAGTCCTCCGCATCACAGATCACAATATCAGCAACATTAAAAGAGTCTATTTCACTTTGTAATTGTGTTAACTCGTTGAATTTCTCCCAAGTAACAATATAGCAGGATCATAGTTGTGGGTTAATTTGTCCATAGTATTAAGTGCTGATATATTTTCATGTGAAATTATATTATTACATATGAATTCCAATCTTGTTGAATGGTTAGGAAAAGTTTTAAAAATGGTATTAAGTACGACATAATATTTTAGAAGTTGTGTGACGCTTTGGACGCGTGGATGTGTTATGTGAGTATATTTTGGTAGAGTATAGTGTAAAGTAGAATTAATTGGTCGTAATGTGAGAGTTATTTTTTTATTGTTATGTATGCAGTGTAAGTGAAAAGTGTTGTGGTAGGCGCTTGTTAAATAAGTTATGTAAAAAGTAGTGCATGCAGTTGGAATGAATACAAGCCGTTCAGAGAGTAAGACTAGTCAAATATTTTTTTCTATGCTTAGAAGATCTTCTTCACAATAAACACGTAGACGGGGTTGGCCTTCCTTTTTCAGGAACACCTTGCCAAACGAAGTCCAGCAGTGCTCGTAATTATGTTTTTTGGCAAATAGTCTGGTTATGTAGTGTAGACGTCTGATAGAAGCAGTCAGATATTCAGCCACGTATATTGGCTTTGCTGGTCCAACCATATCTAGATCTGTAGTACTCAAACGTTTTTCACGATTTGCCTTATTATATGACCCCGTAGCCTTTATAAACTGTTCTCTCTTTATGGTTGATGTGAAGTCTACGATTATAGGGCCTATGGGTTTGTCTTTCAGCTTTAGACGCGATACATCTCGAATATCGGAGTCCGGGATTGGAACATTAATAACATTTCCAATCTTTTTAGCTATCTCAACTAGCTGTTCTTTGTTCTCAGGTACAGTGACTGGGACATTTCTTAACTCGATCATGGTAGACCGTGCGTTTTTTTCAAAATGTTCAATTTTTGCATCCAAAGTCTTTATATGGCTCTTTAATGAACAGTTTTCTTGTTGAAGAGTTTTCAAGTCACTAAGAACATCATCGTATTTCTCGGACAGTAAAATCATTGCTTTATTTATTTCAGCGTTTTGGTTTGTTAGTTCCTTCAGAGATAGTTCCAAGGTAGAAAATTTTGCGTCTTGGTGCTTTTTTATTTCGTCCATTTTGGTCAATAAGTCGGACAGTGAGATATCTACTGAGCTTGACGGATCATTTAACCGGCGTTTGGTTCGCTTCGTAATGTTCGAATCTATTTGTTGCTGACTTTCAGGTGTATAGAGCGCAGGATCCGATCCAAAATGGGTGGGAGCGATAAGTTTAGAATTACTTTTCGGGGGGGTACGTCGAACATTCATTGTATTTAATTCTAGCTTTTGGTGGTATTTTTAATGTACGTCAGTACAATTACAGTTATGTTACTACGATATTATTACACCTTAAACTACAGACAAATATTTACCCGCCAATCGCTGTCGCTTATGAACTGCGGCAAGCATAAACGCGCATGTACTGGTGAGTTGCCGCTGTGTGCCTTAAGCCGCGTACGCAGCGAAGGATACTAGTTGCGTCGACTGTCGCTGTCCTGCTCGTGCCGCGTCACTGCTTTTTTTTTTTCTTTTTTTTCCTGGGTGGGAAATCATCAAATAACTTCTCCCGCTCTGGGTGGAGCGGGAGGGCGTGTCAGACTTTTACTGACTAAAACCCACCCGTGTTCCCTCAGTTGCCTGTGTGCCAGGGGCGGCGGTATCTCTTTCGAACAACCCGCACCCCCGGCAGGCATCGGCCCTTGCGGGCCCCTCTGTTGCTGCTGACATCTCTTTGAGGCGCGCGTGGAACACAACGCGCCGTCGACCCGGGCTTGGTCCTTACCGGACAGCGAGCTACCCATTACTCGCCGTCCGCAAGCCCGTGCCTACGGTGGCCGGGAATCAGCCTGGGATTCCCGACGCCCAGGGCGTCTCCTGCGAAGGCCACGGCTGTGAGGGCGCATGTACTGCATCTCCCTCACGTGCGCCGCCTCCCTCTTTGCGAGCATAACTGCTTCGCTGAAGGAGGCGACTGCCAGCCATGCCCTCTCGCTCCGTACCATGGCCTGGACCAGGGTCGGACGCGAGAGATCGCCGCCACCGATCACCTCTACGAGGACACGGCGTTGCTCCGCCCAAGCTGGGCAGACCTCCACCGTATGCTCCACCGTGTCCTCTGGGCGATCTTCGCAATGGAAACACCCGGGCGTTTCCTCCCGCCCTATCCGAAACAGGAACCTCCCGAAACAGCCATGTCCGGTGAGGACCTGTGTCGGGCGGAAGGTGAGGACGCCATGCCGCCTCTCAAGCCACTCCTCAAAGAGGGGACTTACCGCCGCAATCGCGGCGTGCCCAGCACTTGGTTGCGACAATCGCACTTTCCACGTCGCCATGAGATCCTGCCGGAGCTCTGTCCGCCGTGCCGCGACTTCCCGCAGCAGCGGAGTTACGCCCCGGCGTTTGGCCTCCTCGCGCAAACTCCGTCAGCGTACTGCGCGCCTAGTACTTATGTTAATATTTAACTGTTTATTTTCGGGATAAATTTGTATTTTTTGACAAAGTGGACACGTCTAAACTCGTTCGAGATCCGGGGGGAAGGGGAATATTTGCGCCGTTTGAGGTTTTCCGCACCAGCAGCAGCCGCCCCAGCACAACCCACCGTACTAGAAAGATGGGATGGCGCAAGGGTGTCGACACATGTTGCATCCCACACCAAAGGCCAGCCTAACTTCCAAGGAATTATGGTCTCTTGCCATCGACGCGAGCCTAGCCATTGGGTTCATGAACACCTTAGACCACATTAGAGCTCTCTCAAGTAGATTAAGTTCAGCTGCTTACGCAGTAAGAAAAATAAGGCAGCTGACTGATGTAGCCACAGCTAGGTTAGTATACTTTGCTTATTTTCACAGTATTATGTCTTATGGCGTTCTGCTGTGGGGATCGGCAGCTGACGTAGATTCAGTTTTCATTTTACAAAAGAGGGCAATCCGCGCTATCTATAAAATGGGGCCTCGCGAGTCTCTTAGAAATAAATTCAATGAAATTGATATACTAACTCTGCCTTCTCTTTATATCCTAGAAAATATCTTGTATGTTCGCAAAAACTTAGGTCTTTTCAAAAAAAGATGCGACTTCCATAATCTAAATACACGTAGTAAAGATGAAATCGTGATTCCAAAATTTAGATTAACTAAAACTAGCAAGTCATTTCTAATAAACAGTATCCGCTTAACAAGTTGCCAAAGTCGGTTACAGAACTTAGCGATGGAAAGTTTAAAACTCACATCAAACGTGTCCTTATCAAAAAAGCATATTATAAGATAAAAGACTACGTTGAAGACAGGGAAGTTTGGCATTAATTCCTTCTGCACATGTGGCTTCCCTGGTAACTCATTAACAGCATAACTTTGTGAGAGTCTATTAACTGCTTCCAAATTACAATGTTAATTTTTAATATTTTTATTTTTTACACTTTCTGACATATTCTCGTCATTTTTGACATTATACATCGCTTCAAATAGCACCTATTTATTAGTGATTCTCATGGAAATCATGTCACTTTGTTTAAATAGGTTGATCTTACTAATGTAGATTCTTTTACATATTGTGAATGGGAAAACATTGTAGGCCTTACAGATTAGATTTATAGACGATTTTCTATTCTTTATTTTCATTCCTCTAAGTACTTGGTACTTATTGACAGGCCTGCACTGTCCTCCCATACCTATATCACTGTAATTTGAAAACATTGTAAAACCCAATTATTTTTAAAAGAGTAACCGTGGAGTTTCTTGCCGGCTCTTCTCCATAGGAAGCGACAAATTGGAACCGTGCACCTAGCTTCTGACGTTTCATAAGTGCCCTTGCAGGTTTATGTGAAATAAATATTTTGATTTGATTTGATTTGACCTGGCACCCCGGCGGTGACAAGTGCATGACGGATGATGTCATTGATGCTGGCGTGCCGTGCTATCCGGCTTGCGCTCCTACTACAGGATAAACCGTGGTGTCCGAGGCAGTCGACACCTTCACCGCATTGACAGCGATGCAGAGCCACGCAAGGAGCGCCAAGATGCAGGCAAGTAGTGAGCTGGAAAGTCGAGTCACCCAGCATAATGCCTATGTTGGGTGACGGTAGTGCCTGCAGCCAGAGGCCCACTTACCTACAGCCAGAAGGCGGCACGCTCAGCAGTAGTGATGGCCGTATTACTAAGTTTATTATGTACCAACCTGCAGAGTGGCTCATCCCACTGTCTCTGGGAAGATGGGTCCACGGGCCAGTCTGTATCCGGGCAAGCTATTTTCCAGGCATTCACCGCATCGGTCAAGCACGGCACTTCAGAGTCAACCAGGCAAGGGGCTAAAATTTTCTAAGCAAACTTTTCAGTGCTGTGGACAGAGGACAGGAAAGCCGATAAGCTAATACTAGTAATTTTACGGACGCCAAGGCCACCAAAACGGATGGGTAGTGTGGCTTGAAGCCACGCTCGGTCGTCCAAAACCACACATAAAATGGATGCTAGTGTGCTGCGAATAATATGGCCAATTTTGTCCAAAAGCTGTGGATGCTTCCATAAAGGGGTAGAGCGTAGAAAATCTATGAAATTTGACTGTCAGCGAAAAATTTCAACGACATTTCGGAAAGATTCTCTAAAATAAATTTACAAAACAAAATTATCTAATCAGGGTGAACACCCTGATTAGATAATATTGTTTTGCCGAGTGTAAATTTATTTTAGAGAATCATTCCGAAATGTCGTTGAAATTTTTAATTTTACCGTCGATGAATTGAGAAAAGCTGACATCCAAAATTGGAAAACCTAGGAGGTGCAGTGAATTTTTTCACGATTGCTCTTTTAAAAATAATTGGCCACCATAAGCAATCATATTCACAGGCTCGAATGAAAGGCGTGCCATTCTTCGGCACTTGGCCTCAATCCCTTGATTGTCAATCAGGGGATTGAGATGCTTTATAGCAGAGTTGACATACACCCCCTAGGTTACCTCATAGACAATTTTTAGCAAACAATCTTCCTGAATCATATAAAACACCAACATGGAACATATCTACACGTTATGAAAATATCGTATAGAATAAACTCCAATAACTGTAGTTTGTACATTTACCCTTTAACAAATGCGGGGCCCCACATTAGTAGGATTCGCTGACCATGGCATACCCTAACCATTCCCGAAGACGCTGCAACCCTTTTCCAGGAGAGTAGCAAATCCACCAGCAGACGTCCCAAGCCCCGACCCTTGCTCAACCACCCCGCGCCGCTGAGCCTGTAGCCCTTATGTCGTCCCTAATGATTAATTTTGTCCTGCAGTATGCCATCCCCAAAAAAAAACGCCACTTGGTCAGTCGCAACACAGCCTCCGAAGAGGCAACAACTAAGAAGAAGCTAAAATTTGCGGACAAGACACAATCAAGAAATCTGCATTTTATTCCGAGGTCTTTATGGATTGTACTACAACACAGGTACTACATTCAGGGGTGCGTGATGATGTGTGCCACCAGTGTAGTCATTTGACTCATATAGTAGGGAGCGCACGTCAACAATAGTGGGAGTGGTGCTGGACGCAACCGTTTCGTCCGCTATACTAGTGCTTTACTTTATATACATTTTACTTTATTACAGTTGTAGGTTTGAACCCAAGCAGGCACTTTGTGTAAATCATCAACACAGCTCTCAAAGTAATGAAGGAAAACATCGTGAGGAAACCAGCACGTTCTTGAACTAAAACTTCGAAGACATGTGACATCTACCATCTCGCACAGGCCCACGTGATGGTTCACGGCCCACTCCCTCTCACAGGGCATAGCCTATCCTAGCATTAGTCTTGTATTTCCTAGCAGTAGACCATTATATGCTGATGTTTATATTAATAAATTAACAAGGATAAAGTTAAAACACATTTTAAAAAAAGTAGAAAAACGTTTGAAGGAAGGCAAAATTGCAATCACGGTCATTTATTTCGGGATCGTTACCACACTGCTTTTTGGTAGCAGAACAGGGCACGCCAGGACAAGACATCTGCAGCAACAAAGACATAATGGATGGTGTCACAGTTCTGTTTAACAGCGATTACCGGCACACTACATGTGGTGAGGCGAGGAACTAGGACTAATGAGGTGAATGCTACGTTAAATAGGTTGACTCTAGGGTCTCAAGTTTACAGACTGCGCTTGGCCATGAACCTGTGAGGTCGGTTCAAAGTTAGTGAAGACACTCTACCAGAGTAGAGCGGTTATAGATGTACCTACAAGAGGCTCTTGGTAGAGTAGTTCCCACTTTAGAAGATCACATTCGTCTGGTGTTCGAGGACATCAGTCCAATTCCGTACCGTGTGTGGGCGGGCATTTTAATGCCCAAAATGGCGAAAGCTGAAGGCATGCTGCCCTCGCAATTCCCGCCAGACCCGAACGACGTAATACCAATCTGTATGGGTAGGACCGCTGGAGTCACCAGTGCAGGTGTTCTTGTTACCCTCACCACTGGTGCACATGTTGGAAGGTTGTACAAACGTATCACCGTAAACCCCAATACACTCTTCGTTCGTAATCACCGGCAAAGGCACGAAGCTCAAAGCACACTTTTAGTTTGATACTATTATTTATATTATTAAAAGTCTGTGGTGTCCCGAGTGTTCAAGTTGGGACGCCGTCGGGAGCAGTCACGTTTGCCCACGGCAGATGTTGGTTTGCTTGCCTGACTTCGAAATCAAACCTTGTTTTGAGATTAAAAGTTCCAGTGATATCCATAATGTAAATACCAGAAAAAAAAAACACAAAATTGTTGTTCCTACAACCAGGCTCAAAAAAGTACATAGATGGCGCGTTTAGATGTCTCCTAGCAACACTCAGGAACTAAGCCTAAATAAATTCAAATCTTTTATGAAACGGGAACTATGCCAGAAAGCATATTATACTGTCAAAGACTATATTGAGGATAAGAAGGCTTGGGTTTGAGCTGCTCCAATAAATGTACACGGTAATTGTTGACATTTTTACATTATATTGCTTTTGTACTTTTTTTACAATGACATGAATATTATTTTAATTATTGTGAATGCGAGGACGAAGTGGGTCATTGTTTTTCTTTTGATCATGGTCTGGCTTTTCGAGTAGTTTATGCGGCCTACACAAATATGCTTTATTTGGTATTGTGCGTCGAATCATTGAGCTCCTAAAGTTCTGACTTGAGCTGCACGATTATTGACCAATGCGTGCACTACATGCCCACTCAATCTGTGTGGCTCTTTCCTCAAAAGATCATTTCAGACACCAACCTACACGGTCTTTACATGATGTGACGTAGATTACGAGTATGTCTGGATTATAAAAGAGACTGTGACATCTGAGTTTATTTCAGCCTTTCTTCTCGGAGCAGTTAGATAGGAACTGCCGAGCTCATCAAATTAAAAAAATATGATTGAAGTGTAAAAGTGTTTGTACAAACCTACTTAAAGAAATAAAATCATTTTTAATTACACATCCGGTATGTCCATCTGGATTGAGGGCCCATTTTTTTTTTCCTTGCGAAACGATGTAAGACTTATAAGGAAATTTGTAAAAAATAGTAAAAACTTAAAGCAGAGGGTCATAAATTTCATAAACGTGAAATAAAACTTTTATGATTAAATAACTTGGGCCCTCAATCCAGACGCGTGCATAAAGTGGCATAGTCTAAATCGCAGAAAGTACTATCTCTGGGTTAATAATTTTTAATTTAGTTAAGATTTTCTTAAATATTTTAAAAAATTCTCGAAGCTGTAGAATATGACATTACAGATTTATGGCGGTATATCTAGGGCCCTCAATTCATTCATGTCTTGACTGAGGAGTCTGCAAAAAAATAATTTATCTGAAGAAATACATACATACGACTTTAATATATTTTACTAAGATACCTCTGTGAATTAATTAAAAAGAAATAATGACTCAAAAGTTATGAGTTAAAAAGTAATTGAACGTCGAAGTAACTAAAACATCTGAACTGAGAGCCCAATATTTTCGGCTTTATTGGCTAGGCTCAACCTCATAGATTAACGCAAATTAGAATACCTTTTTTTACTAAAATGTAACACATCGTCCATTCTTCCAAATGCCATACTTTAAGAGAAAATTGATTTCCAATTTTTATAGGAGAAAATTTTGTAGGGTGGATATGATTTTGTTACTTTTTTGGACAAGATCAGCGGCGTAAAAAAACACGCTTAAAAAGAGATAGTACTTTCTAAGATTTAGACTATGCCACTTAATGCACGCGTCTGGATTCAGGGCCCAAGTTATTTAATCTTAACAGTGTTTTATTTCACGTTTAAGAAATTAATGGCCCTTTGCTTTAAGTTTTAACAATTTTTTACTAATTTCGCTATATGTCTTACTTCGTTTTCCAAGGAAAAAAATGGGCCCTAAATCCAGATGTACATATCCTGCGTTACGTCAAATATCTCTTCAGCTATAGTTTCCTATCTAAGTGATTCGATGTGACATCCAATGGTTCCAGTCGGATATTCTTCCTGAATTCTAAGCCATTTAGTACTTAGATACTTTTGCACATAAGTATAAGTAGTTAATGGTGGTGCGAAAAACCCATTGAAAAATTTACCTAATCTGAACGTTGGATCACGATTTTGTGTTAAACCCATTCATTACATTATCTAATCAAATCTCTCTTGCGGAAACTTTTATTCGTTTCAGTATGTTGTGATTTTAATTGTATGATAATGTTATCAAAATCAACAGACAAGAAAATCGTTATCAAATGTGAAATATCAATCCGCGATGGGATATAAATATCAGAATCAAGACCGCTGTCTTATAGTTTCTTGGTACCAACAACATGAAATTCTTTGCAGTATCTGTGTTGGCTCTAGTCGCAGTCGCCTCCGCAAGGCAAATTAATCTAGAAGATGTCATCGATATTGAAAAGAACACCGCGTACGGATTCATGACTAAAATCGGTATGCCATTAGCTGACAAAGTCCGTAAAGCTGAGGAAGAAGCCAGCCAGGATCCATCCAGAATTATAGGTGGTTCCCTTGCCAGTCTTGGACAGTTCCCATACCAGGTAATTATTGAGCTTATACCATCTTCAGTTATTTTCATAGTCACATATCTGATTCACATACCCCATTTTATATTATATTCGAAACGAAATAACCCTCATTCAAATGTATCGTACATGATTAAGGTGAATGTCAAAAGTCAGTATGGATTTCAAAAAAAAATTTTTACATTTCCCAGGTTGGTCTACTCTCAGAAAATCCACGTGGCACATCATTGGCCAGTGCTGCTCTGATATCTCCAACAAGGGTACTAACAGCTGCCCACAATTTGAATGACGGTACATTATCAGCTATAAGAGTGAACGTTGTTCTGGGCTCCACTACCATATTCACCGGTGGTACGAGGCTGGTCAGCTACGATTATGTTTTACACGAAAATTGGACACCCTCCTTAATCAGAAATGACATTGCTATAGTAAACTTACCATCGGCCGTTGCTACTTCTGGTAAGTACCTATAGTTTTGTTATTAACTTTTACTGCCTTCTAAAACCATGAGAAGAATCCTACAAATCGTGCATTTTAACAAATTCTAAGTAATCTGTATATATAAAAATGAATGTCTATTTCGCTTGGTCACATTGCATACATAACACGTGAACGGCTGGACCAACATTGCTAATTCTTTCTTTGTTGTGTTTGTTAATGTCAGGAGAAGGTGAAAGAAAAAAGTAAGAAAGGTGCGCGCAACATATATTCCTAATAAAGACAAGACAACGTCTGTTGGGTCAGCTAGTTAACAATATACAATATTACAAATAAGATCCATAAAGTTGCTAGTGCAACATTATAACATTGTTATTAGCTATTATACATACAGATTTCCCAATGATTATGTTTCAATGGCGCAAAAAAAATACTAGTTCGGGCCCCCTTATATATATTATACTAACCAACTTTTTCACAACGTTCACAAAAATTTATCAATTCCCAGATATCCTCACTCCCATCGCCCTGCCATCTGGAGTTCAGCTCGAAGAGGACTTCGCTGGTGACGTTGCCATTGCATCTGGGTTCGGTCTGACGTCATCCGGTAAGAAATCAGTTTTTGTTTGCAAAATAATTTAACAAGTTTTAGATCATTTTCATTGGATATTATCAAATAACTGAATATTGACATGATGTTTATGATTGCAAAGCCGGCGGTATATCCGCAAACCAGGCTTTGTCCTTCGTGCGCTTGCCTGTGATTACGAACGAGGAGTGCATCAGGGTTTACGGTGACACGTTCGTGCAACCTTCCAACGTGTGCACCAGCGGTGAGGGTAACAAGAACATCTGCACTGGTGACTCCGGCGGTCCTCTCGCAGTCACTAGGAATGACAGTCCACTTTTGGTACGTACCTGTAGTTATTTCATTCGGAACTGTCTCTGATTTATTGCCATCTCAAAATAATTTTTGTGTAAAAAGTTGAGGTGTTGTTGAGGTTTGTGTAAAAGGTTGGTGTGTTTTGTAATCGTAAAATAAGGCGTGATCAATTTCATTTCTTTTCTAATTAATTGTTTTATTGCCCATTTAGATTGGTATTACTTCGTTCGGGTCTGGCCGCGGTTGCGAGAGCAGTGAGCCTTCAGCTTTCGTCAGAGTCACCTCCTTCATAAGCTGGATCAACAATAGACTTTAAAACATTAATTGAATTTGTAAATTAACAAAAAAATATATAAAATAATGCTTTGTGTTCTTTTTATCCTAATTGTAGAAGATTGTAATTTTAGAAAAGGCGTTTTATTTATGGAATAATGTTAAAGGAAAGATAAAAGCGAGTAGGTATATATGTATGATACGTACCTAATTATTATTTTTCTAAATCAACTACTAGCATATTTATGGGAAATCCCTATCCATAAAGCATTTAAAAGATAACTAACCTTACACATTTTGGCCTTTTATTCACAACGATCTTACCAAATGAACAGTGCAAATGCTCCGGTAAAATTTTGAAATTATTATCATTCCTTCTTGTCTACAGTATTACTTTATCGATATTTATGGGGAAACCTAAGTCTAAATATTTATTTAATAGATTTTTTTTTTTAGATTCTTTATTTGTGGAAACATGAGTACACATACAGAGCACGCAAGTTATTAAATTAACATTGTAGTTTAGATCAGTCATGTTTGGCCTTAGTGGCGTACAAATATTTAAATTTCGTCATCATAATTACGTAACAATTAGTCAAGTAGTTAGTTAATTAAAATTATGATCATAGCAATAATATGTTGCTGCATGTACGGATTATGTCAAAGATGTATTGATAATATTGGTACAGTACACAGTATTAGATGTTGTCATTAAGAAATTCTAGAATACTGTAGTATGCTTTCCCTTCTAGCAGGATCTTTAATTTATTTTTGATAATAAGCCTAATGAACGAATAATTATCGGCGTTATATCGAAACATTCGTATTACAAAACCATATAAATAGCACTATCAGAAGTTGCATTTATTTTGTTAATAATAGCAACATGAAGTTCTTGGCAGTGACTGTGTAAGCTTTAGTAGCTCTCTCCTCCGGGAGGTACATCAGCCTCGAAGATGTAATTGATTTGGAACAGAACTTTGCGTACGGATACCTGAACTGAGTCGGAATTCCGTTAGCTGACAAAATCCAGCAAACTGAGGAAGAGGGCAACCGGGATATATTTCGCATCAATGGT
Organism: Polymixis lichenea; assembly: GCA_949091785.1. Classification (NCBI taxonomy): domain Eukaryota; kingdom Metazoa; phylum Arthropoda; class Insecta; order Lepidoptera; family Noctuidae; genus Polymixis; species Polymixis lichenea. Next base: position 11,104,147 of record OX420943.1, on the reverse strand, counting down.
GGAACCTCTACTCTTGGATAATTCCCGTACCAGGTACATAGCTACTGTTCTTTTTCAACACGCTTTTATATACGCACATAAAGAATAATATGAGGGTCAAAAAATTTAACTACGCGACGGAAAAAATATATAAAACACAAATTATTTTACTTTTTCGCGATGTTACAGTTCGTTTAGTTCACCATCTTAAAAAAAAATTTACTGATTTTTTTTTTGTGTAGCAGGACACTTCCTCGAAAGACACTTGCGCGAATCCACTTGTGTGAAAGCACAGTTGATCGAAAAAGATTCGATTTTTTCGTGCTAACGGGTTCTTGCAAGTGTTTTTCGCGGAAATGTCTTTCAGGCAATTGTTACAGATTTTTGCAACATTAAAATAACATGAAAACAATTTATTCCTCAGGTTGGGCTTGTGCTACAACTACCATCTGGCACTTTTTGCGCTGGTGCAGTCCTGGTATCCACAAACAGGCTACTCAGTGCTGCTCATAACTTCCATGATCCAAGTATCATCAGTCACAAGTGTGACTGTTGTCCTTGGCTCAACTACTATATTCACCGGTGGTACCAGGATTACTCACACTGAAATCATTTTGCACCATAATTATATTTCCCTCCCTCCCATAAATGATATTGCGATGGTCTACTTACCACAAAACGTGATTTCATCTAGTAAGTATAATTTTATTATTATTATTTCTTCTAAGATAACGTGGGATTTTTAATTCACAATGATTAAACAAAATATAACCACCTCAGATTAATCTTTTTTGCTGACTATTATCTACAGTTAAATAGGTACTGCATTCATGGGTATATTTGAACGTGGATCAGAAATCAATCTTTTGTGTGTGGAATGTTTTATGCCAGTTACAAGTCTAAATTACTAACAAGCTATTCATCTTCAGGTATCATCACCCCCATTGCTCTGCCGTCTGGATCTCAACTCGATGAGAACTTTGCCGGTGAAATTGGAGTAGCATCTGGCTGGGAAAAAACCGCTGATGGTAATAAAACTCATTTTTACCTAAATATTTTTGTAAATTCGTACTTTAACTCTCTTACCATAATTCTGCATCATCCCATTGCTGGGCAAAGGGCCCATGACTTCCAGTTCTCGAACACTATTCAAAATATTTCAAGTAACGATATTTAATTGTGTTCATTTTTACACAGTCGGCAGCGTAGTCGCAAACCAACCATTTAGCTACATGCACTTGCCTGTGATCACGAACGCGGAGTGTATACAAACTTCGTCTTATCCCCCAACGTGTGTACCAGCGGTGAAGGTGGCAAGAACATCTGCACTGGTGACTTTGGCGATCCTGTTGCTGTAACCAGGGACGGAAAACCACTTTTGGTACGTATTAATCATGTGCACGTTTTTTGTGGCGCCTCACATAATTTCAAAGTCAATGCCACAAATCATCATAAAAATAATGATTCAAAATGACATTATGATGATTCATTTTCATTAAGATGAACTATTACTTGAATAGTGCCTTTTTTATACCATATAAACGAAATGTTAACATTATGTTCTTAATACGATTAAATATAATTTTTGTTTTTGGGTGGGAAATCATCAAATAACTTCTCCCGCTCTGGGTGGAGCAGGAGGGCATGTCAGACTTTTACTGACTAAAACCCACTCGTGTTCCCTCAGTTGCCTGTGTGCCAGGGGCGAAAGTATCTCTTTCGAACAACGCGCACCCCTGGCAGAACCAGGTAATGGTTGACCCTTGTAATTTTTAACGGAAGATGACCCCCGATGCTACCTCAAGCAGTGGTATCAAGCAGTGGTAGGAAGCATGATGAACTTGCTGCTCAGACAAGAATAATATCAGCAATTGTGGCTAACCACATATTGCATATACCTACAACTCAATCATGTCAATAATAAATGAAAATAAAGTAAAATAAATTAACTTAATAAAACAAAAACTTGTATGGACGCATATAACCTATAACTGGGTAAGCTAATTCTGGAAAAATAACATAAACATTGTCTTGAGTTAATCACAGTTACCAACTATAGTTACCGTTTAGGTATTTGTTGATAGAATAGTACCCATGCCTTTGAACAAAGGTTGGATTTTACTCTAGCTTTAAACGCTAAGCTAGCAAAGAACAGGGAAACTCATTTTGAGCTTAAAACAAGCCCAAAATGAGTTATGAACCTTATGAAGCCAGAGAAAGGGAACACATCTGTCGGCTTAGGTAGTTTCAAAATAAAAATGAAAAGGAAAATGATCTTTCTGAATTTTTCTTTCCCATCCCGAAATGTACCCATCTCAGGGCCAGATGTATGTTTAATGCCCAAAAACAATGCACTGAAGTGGATTTAATGCAGTAGGCATTTTTCGCTAGTTGATTTTTTGCTCGTAAATGCTAACTAATGAACATAAACTTTCGTAATTTGATGATTTTTTTTTCCAACAGAATCGTATCACTTCGTCCGGGGCAGGTCTTTACGAGAGCGGTAGGTAGCCCTTTCACTTACGCAAGAGTCACCTACTACATAGACTAGATCAACGAACATCTTTAAAATGATTGACAAAAATAACATTTGTTTCATGATTTTATTTATCAATAAAAATGTGTCAATTATTGAATATTATATTATTACAATCCTCATTTGCTTCTGATCTGCAAGCCTGCAAAGTAGGGGTTGCTACGTTATTATTGATTGATGGAGTTAATAAACCTAAAATAATCTAGTTGCATATATTACGTAACGGAAAAAAAGACGCAAAGCAATCAATATTGGTTGGTAGCACCAATAGCCCTAAATGTTACCAAAAACATCTAATAGTACCGGATTCCATAATTACGGTTTTCGAAACCCAACGCTTATTAACGAATTTCTCTGGCGATCCCACTGCAGAGATTGGCTACCTAAGTCAACGGACGGCACTAAAACGTTCACAATAAACATTGACTAGAGAAGGCTCAATGTCTGTCAAAATGCAATAGAGAGGGAGAGTGAAGTTGGAATGATTAAACTTAAGTGGCAGTATGGAGCCAAAAGGTTCCAGAGTGGTGATCGAGTACTGAAAGGCACATTGGGGTTACAGGGAGGTACTGGTGAATGGTGGAAACTGGTGATGCGAGAAGCTCAGGACCAGCTCATGTGGCGCTGCATGCTTATGTCCAGCAGTAAAGCAGCAGCAGGAAAGTAAGACAATCCACTGACGTGGATATAGCTTGCTTGGTCTATTTTATTTATTTTCATAGCGTTACGTCCTACGGCATTCTACTGTGGGCCAAAGCCGCTGACATTCAAAATATTTATGTTCTTCAAAAACGAGCTGTTCGTACAATTTACCATCTAGATGCTAGAGTTTCTCTGAGAGAATTCTTTAAAGATATTGGTATTCTCACGGTGGCATCGTAATTCATCTTCGCTAACGTCTTATATATTAGGAAAAATATACACATATACACTAAAAAGAGTCATATTCATAATATTAATACTAGAAATAAGGACAAACTGCGTGCTCCCTTTCACCGGCTTCATAAAGTTCATAACTCATTTGTTGGGCTTGGTATAACCTTTTATAACAAGATTCCCTCTTCTTTGCTAGATTTACATTTTAATGCGTTTAAAGCTGAAGTAAAATCAAATCTTTGCTCTAAGGCATACTATTGTATCAACGACTACTTAATGAAATTTCATTTATTGTTCAAAGTCAAAGCATTTATTTCAAATAGGCACTTAAAATTCACTTTTGAACGTCAACATTTACATTAAAATAGAATTGATTCTAGTCGCCCCTTCCAAAATGTAGTTTCGTATGGAGAAGAATGGGCAAGAAACTCCACCGTTACTCTTTTAAAATAATTTAACTACAATATTTAACATACATTCATTGTATAATTATGTGTGAAAACGATGCATCCAGAACAAAATTACTATACCAAAATAGGTAAAAAGAATGAAATTGAAGCAATTACAGATAAATTAATTTTATGATAGAAACATGGTGCTCACATATTTACAAACATTGTAAAAGTAAATATACAATTTTCCTAGAATATTAACAAGTAGGTAATCAGTCAGTGTGTGAGTTAAAGTAATCACTGAGTGTAATCAATGTCATAAATATAATTAATTACATAATTCAATTAGCAACCAGTTTGATTTTGTCTAGACCCTAGATTATCCTATGGAGCAGGACCAGCATGTTTCCAAGCATTCTTATCTTGGATATAATCCTCTAATTTGTAATATGCTTGTTTACAAAGTGTACTTTTCATATGAGTTTTAAATTTCCTTTCATTTAATTGCAATATATCACAAGGTATTTTGTTATAACATTTAACACAGTACCCCATAAAAGATGTATGTACTTTAGCTAATCTGAAAAATGGTTTATCTAATTTGTCTTTGTTTCTAATATTAAAATTATGTCTATCACTTATTTTATTAAAAAGATGTAGATTTTTTCTTACATACATGATATTTTCATAAATGAATTGGTAAGGTACCGTCATAATATTAATCCTTTTAAATAGGTCCCTGAGAGATTCGCGGCGACGTAGACTATAAATGGCTCTGACAGCTCTCTTTTGCAAAATAAAGATGGATTAAATGTCAGCAGCCCGACCCCACAGTAAAATGCCATACGATATAATGCTGTGGAAGTAGCTAAAATAGACCAAACGCGCGGTTTCTACATCTGTTAACTGTCTGATCTTCCTAACAGCATACGCGTAAGTAGCGTATGATGTCACATTCGCTACTTCTAACATTTGGTAACTGAAATCTAATGCATTTGGTTTTTGTGCCATTTAGTACCAAATTATTTACCGTAAACCAATCTTGGACCTGAAGAATACAGTTATTCACGTCGTCAAGATTTTGTGACCGTCGGGCTATTTTAAACATCAATGATGTGTCATCTGCAAATAAAACCATCTTCGGTTGATTTAAAAGTAAATAGGATAAATCATTAATGTAAACTAAAAAGAGGAATGGACCCAATATTGAACCTTGAAGAACGCGCATTGCCATTTCAGACCCTAATGAGTTTATGCCGTTTACTTGAACTTTAACTTTTCTGTCTTTCAGGTATGATCTTAGTAAATCAAGAGCTGTATTTCTAATCCCATAGTGCTCCAGTTTCAGCAGAAGTGTCTCATGATTTACGCAATCGAACGCTTTGGAGAGGTCGCATTAGATTCCAATGGCATCTTTTGCTTCTTCCCAGGCGTTAAAAATGTTCTTTATTAGGGTGACACCAGCGTCAGTGGTACAACGCCCCTTGGTGAAACCGTACTGTTGTTCATGAAAGATGGCATTTTTATTAAAGTGACGTAACATTTGATTGAGAATCAACTTTTCAAACACTACTGAGAACTGGCAGAATTGAAACACCTATTGAATGTTAATTACATACCTATTATTCTATAGAATCAAGTTCTTCCAACTTAACAGATAGCTGTGCTGCTGGGGAGTTTGTTGCGCCACTTCATCTTCCCAGCTAAAGCACTAGGAAGTGGTGTAAGGCGGGCGTTTTGGGGGACTGGCTTATGTAATTTTGACGTTCAAAAAGTGGTAACTCTCAGCCTAGTTTGAAAAAATGAGTTTTGATTTTTATTTTTATTTTGAGTGGATTAGGGTGAATTAAAACCTTTAATTTTAAATATTTTGAAAAACTATGTTTTTAAGCCAAACTCTTAGTTATTTTGTATTGTTCACTGCCGTACCTACTCAGAGACATATTTTAATAAAAAAACTACAGGGTGGCCTTGAAGTCATGGGCATTATTTTAAACTAAGACTCCACTCATGATACTATTTGCATTAGGGCTAATATTACGTAAATCAAAAATGTTATTAATGCAAGTAAGGAAAACCTTGAAAATGTAGTAAGTTTTCTGCAAAAGGCTATCATTTCAAATAAACATTAAAACTATTAGTTAATATTAAAATAAATTCTTCACAAACGCCACTAAGTCTTAAAATATCAGAATGTTAAGAGCGTTCATTCCACGCGGGCTGGCAACAACGCATTTATAGTAGTTTTTCGTGATTATTTCATGAAATACAAACAAAAGTACTTTTTTTTCAGCCATGCACTAGATCGTTGGTTTTATAATTATTTTTAACATTTACTTTTTAATAAAAACTTTTAATCGCACTTAGTAATGCAAATAGAAAATAATTGACGGTATATCGATTTTTATAAGCAAATACCTAAATAACTGTACGGATAGTAAACAAACATGAAATAATACTACTTCACAAGTAGCAAGCCCGGATAGCTTCCCAAACCAACCAGTGTCATAACGACTGCGCAGGTGTGGTGACGCATATTGCTTTTTGCTATTGATCCAGTAACGTAAACGCCGCACGCGCCTTACTGCGCACGTAGTTTCCATACCCTAGGAGTGCAGTGCATTAATGGCGGTTAAGCGATTGACTGCTGCGTTGCGTGTCGCGGGTTCGATTCCCACATGGAACAAATATTTGTATAACCTACAAGTAGTTGTTCCGGGTCTGGCTGTTTGTGTATGTGAGTTTAAATGTTTGTAAACGCACCCACAATACAGGAGAAATTCCTAATGTGGAAGGCTAAGTAAAAAAAAAAACTGTTAGTGGACTAATTGTGAACACGATGACTCGACCGCGTAATGTGCGAGCTAGGTACACAAATCAAAAATACCTACGAGCAGGGCCTACCATGTCAGGGCCCGTAGGCAATGCAATTTTGGGGCCCCTTTTCAGCCATTTGAAGATCATCATCTCTTTTCAAGTTGATGAAAGGATGTGAGTAATAGCATCAACAGCATCACCTGCCTTATGCTTAACTCCTCAGCAACGTACAGTATTGCAAAAGTTTTGTGTTTAGGCTCATTGAAATGGTATTAGTGAATAGGTCATAGATAAGCGATGATCCAGGTCTTATTAGATATAGTCTATGAGATGAGATCGTATCATGGTCTCATAATAGAGCAGGAATGAAAAATAAGAAGCGGGTGTTCGAAAGAAAATAGTAATGTCAAGTGCATCTAGTAACTTTTTTGGCTACAAAACTGTTCTTAACATCTTGAAAGTTGACCTTATCCAATACATCATTTGCAATCACTATAATCGAAACGAAAACAGTTTTTTATTACTTTTAATTTTGAAAAGTTACGTCCAACCTTTGCGTTTGATATCATCAGACTTCTGTATTAATTGTAAAGCTGTCATTACAGTCGAGACAGTTGATTGTACCATATTTTCAATAATTTTAATGTAAAAAGCGTGTCGTTTTCGATATTAATTGATTATAGTAATACTTCAAAAAGCAGCCCACGCTTTTTGGCGTAAAAACGTCTTTTCGTAGTCGTTTTAGGAAACGTACCGCTTTCCTGACTTAATGAAACATATTACTATGTTTCAGTAATACCAATTTTCAAATCGGGTAGTAAGAGTGATCCCTCTAATTATAGACCTATATCTGTGCTTCCAGCATTGAACAAAATTTATGAAAAAATCATGCTAGACGAGATGTTGTCACATTTTAACTCAAATGGGATTTTACATAGTCGACGTAGGTCGACGACTGACGCGAGAGTAAAACTCATCAGTCACATTTTGGAATCCTGGGAGATATCCCAGGATGCAATTGGCATTTTCTGTGACCTCTCAAAAGCGTTTGACTGCGTTGACCACAATACACTCTTCTGTAAATTACACCACTACGGAATTCGTGGACGAGCTGCTGATCTTGTACTTTCCTATTTATCAAACAGGCAGCAAAAAGTAAATGTTAACGGGGCGACGTCCTCGGGGTCTCTAGTTGAGATGGGCGTGCCTCAAGGTTCAATTCTTGGCCCTTTTTATTTCTAGTTTATATTAATGACCTTCCTTACCTGATGGCAAACTTCTCAGATATAATTTTATTCGCTGATGATATAATTTATTCCTCTCTTATATTTAGAATAGATAGAAAAGATACGGATGTCTTACATGTCAACGATAGTCTAGCTGTTCTTTCGAAATGGTTTGCGGTTAATAATCTTTTACTCAATGCAAACAAAACTAAATGTCTGAAGTTCTCATTACTAAATGTACCCCAAGTAGGTCTAAATTTAAAACTTGATGGCAAGAAACTAGATGCTATTTCCGAAACTGCATTTCTAGGAATTACTTTAGATTCAAAATTGCAATGGGGTGCCCACATTTGAGCTCTCTCAAGTAGATTAAGCTCAGCTGCTTACGCAGTAAGAAAAATAAGGCAGTTGACTGATGTAGCCACAGCTAGGTTAGTATACTTTGCTTATTTTCACAGTATTATGTCTTATGGCGTTCTGCTGTGGGGATCGGCAGCTGACGTAGATTCAGTTTTAATTTTACAAAAGAGGGCAATCCGCGCAATCTATAAAATGGGGCCTCGCGAGTCTCTTAGAAACAAATTCAATGAAATTGATATACTAACTCTGCCTTCTCTTTATATCCTAGAAAATATCTTGTATGATCGCAAAAACTTAGGTCTTATCAAAAAAAAATGCGACTGCCATAATCTAAATACACGTAGTAAAGATGAAATCGTGATTCCAAAATTTAGATAAACTAAAACTAACAAGTCATTTCTAATAAACAGTATCCGCTTCTATAACAAGTTGCCAAAGTCGGTTATAGAACTTAGCGATGGAAAGTTTAAAACTCACATCAAACGTGTCCTTATCAAAAAAGCATATTATAAGATAAAAGACTACGTTGAAGACAGGGAAGTTTGTGCATTAATTTCTTCTGCACATGTGGCTTCCCTGGTAGCATAACTGTGTGAGAGTCTATTAACTGCTCCCAAATTACAATGTTAATTTTTATTATTTTTATTTTTTTACACTTTCCTCATAAAACTCCAAGTCCTTATAAAACTCTCCGGCGGAGTCCATAGGATTAGTAACAATTTGAATTAAAATCTAGTCTAGTATTAGTAAGTACCTACAGATACAGATTAAAATACAATTAAAAGTCAACGTGGACCTGCGTCCACCTCAGTAACATCAGGGAACCCCACCGATTTGTGAACACACTTTTAATACTGTACTGCGCCAACACGTGTCATCAGGGATACACAATTTTTTTTAATGGTATCTAAACCATCAATATTACCATCTGCAAAAATCTGTGACGCACTACAGCGCCACGGTAGCTGCAGCAGTGCTCTCAGCGCATTATTAAATTGAACGTGTAGGTTACTGTAAGAACAATTTCAATAATTAACTTTAATTGACGAGCATATTATCTTACTTACATGTCAGAACATTTAAAAGCTTTAAATCTATCTATTATTTTATTGACAGAGTTCTAATGTTGTCAATGAAAGTTAATGATAAATGATTGATCAATTTTAAGTGACGACTTAACGATATACGATATAGTTACGATATAGTTCACTAACGTATAAACCCATCCATTATTATCATTAATTAATTCCTGAATACATTATCGACAATAATGGGGAAACCAAAGTGTGATGTTTAGGTGGGTTTTCGTTACATTGTTATCAAAATAAATAGTTATCAATTAAAATACCTTATCTTATAATTCTCCAACCACGATTGTATATAAACACTTTCAGAAGTTTTTTACATTTAGTTTGTTGCTACCAGCAACATGAAGTTCTTAGTAGTGACCCTATGTGCTCTAGTAGCAGTCTCCTCCGCAAGGCACATCAGCCTCGAAGATGTCATTGATTTAGAACAGAGCTTCGCGTACGGATACCTGAAAAGAGTCGGTATTCCGTTAGCTGATAAAATTCGTCAAGCTGAGGAAGAGGGCAACCGGGATATATCCCGGATCGTCGGTGGATCTTTAGCTAGTCTTGGACAGTTCCCGTATCAGGTACATAATTATTGCTTTTTTTATGCGTGGATGTTAGATATTAACAATATGACGCTGCTAAATGTAATCGAAGGTCGACTAATTCGGCGGCGATCTTTCGCGTCCGGCCCTGGTCCAGGCCATGGTACGGAGCGAGATTGCATGTGTAGCCGGCGCCTCCTTCTGCGAAACAGTAATGCTCGCAAAGAGGGAAGCGGCGCACGTGAGGGAGAGGCAGTATATGCGCCCTCACAGCCTTAGCCTCCGCAGGAGACGCCCTGGGCGTCGGTAATCCCAGGCTGATTCCCGGCCACCATAAGCGCGGGCTTGCCGACGGCGAGTAATGGGTAGCTCGCTGTCCGGTAAGCACCAAGCCCGGGTCGACGGCGCGTTGTGTTCCACGTGCGCCTCAAAGGACGTCAGCACCAACTGGTGGGGTCCGCCGATGCCTACCAGGGGTGCGGGTTGTTCAAAATACTGTGGCCCCTGGCACACAGGCAACTGAAGGAACACGGGTGGGTTTTTTAGTCAGTAAAGGTCGCTGCACACAGCGGGCGCGGCGCGTCGCGCGACCGGGACGGCTCTGTGTGGCGTCGTCCGTAATATCTAGTACATAACAACTGCTCAGCGTCACGTCGGCGTCGCCGTCCCGCCCCACCGCGCCACCGCACCGCCCCGCTGTGTGCAGCGACCTTAAAAGTCCCTCTCGCTCCACCCAGAGCGGGAGAAGTTATTTAATGATTTCCCAGCTCAAACAAAAAAAGGTCAACTAATTGGACCACACTGCAGAAAAAAATACATAGACATTATTTTACTTTTCCACGAAATACTTAATTCTTTTAGTCAAACATTTGTATTAACTTTTTTCATTCTCAATTCATTATTTTTGCGACAATTATGTAACATGAAACAATTTATTCTTCAGGCTGGACTTTTGCTACAACTGCCAGGCGGTGATGCTTTCGCTGGTGCAGTTCTGGTATCCTGACAGAACAGACTACTAAGTGCTGCTCACAACTTCAATGATCATGTATCATCAGTTTCAAGTGTGACTGTTGTTCTTGGGTCGACTACTGTATTCACTGGTGGTACTAGGATTACTCCCTCCGAAATCATTTTGCATCATAATTATATTCCTGCTCCTCCCATAAATGATATTGCGATGATCTACTTACCACAAAACGTGATTTCATCTAGTAAGTATAATTTTCTTCCTATTTTGATTAAAAGACATCGTCCAACTTTGTTTTCATGGCTATAGTTAAATGTACCTTCAAAAATAACGACCACCTTGGAACGAAGTTCCTTATCGCTACTTGTACTGTGCACACTAGACGAATGAGACCGAAAAAGTTATAAGGGTTAAATTATTCTAGAGCAGCGGTGGCCTAATGAAAACGTAGGTTGAAGCTTGACCGGCGGATTACTTTGTGTAAATTACTTCATCACCACTGCTCACAAAACGGTGAAGAAAAACATTATGAGGAAACTAGAACATGCATGCCGCATGTTCTAGAACCAAAAATTCGAAGACATGTGACATCTATCATTCCGCACTGGGCCAGCGTGATGGATTCCGGCCACGCCCTCTAACTGAGAGGAAACCTGTGTCCCAGCACTGAGAATATTATGATTATGTATGCATGCATGTTATTTAAGTGGTACATTTTGGGCCAAATGACTACGCTACATTACTAATTGCAAACTCGCATGCCTCAAACAAGTCTGAATGACTAACGAGTTATTACTCATCTTCAGGTATCATCACCCCCATTGCTCTGCCGTCTGGATCTCAGCTCGATGAGGACTTTGTCGGTGAAATAGGAGTAGCATCTGGCTGGGGGAAAACCGCTGATGGTAAGAAAACTCAATTTTATTGAAATATTTTTGTACATTCGTACTTGATCTCTGTTACCATAATTCTGCATCATCCCATTGCTGGGCAAAGGATGGGCCCTTTGCCCATACTTGCAGTTCTCAAACACTATTCAAAATATTTCAAGTATTTATCGATGTATTTAACGACATTTAATTGTGTTCATTTCTACACAGTCGGCGGTGTAGTCGCAAACCAACCATTGAGCTACGTGCACTTGCCTGTGATCACGAACGCGGAGTGTGCACAGACTTTCGGCAGTTTCCTTTTACCCTCCAACGTGTGTACCAGCGGTGAAGGTGGCAAGAACATCTGCACTGGTGATTCTGGCGGTCCTGTTGCTGTAACCAGAGATGGCAAACCACTTTTGGTACGTATGACTGATGCTTACGATTTTGGTTCCGTTAGCCAATCATTTCAAAGTCAAATTTTAAATGGGGCGCTTTAGAATACCTCCAAAAGAGCCCCATTGAAAGTTTGGCTTTATAAATTTCAATGAAAAGATTATGTTAATTCCGATATGGAGTTTCTTTCCTATCTTGAACATCACCCTTCTATTTTTGTGAAAAATATTGCATAGGAAATCTCAGAAGACATTTTCTGCCAGACAATTTTTTTCATAAATATAATAGCTATGTAGATAAATGAAACCGTTCCTAATGGATTGTTTCCTTTGCCCCAACAGATTGGTATCACTTCGTTCGGGTCAGGTCTTTGCGAGAGTGGCAGGCCATCCGCTTACGCAAGAGTCACTTACTACATGGACTGGGTCAACGAGTATCTTTGAAACTATTGAAAATCATTTCATTACTTAAGTAGTATTTCACAATTGTATTGTACAAATCAAAACGTGTAAATGATTGGATGTTTCTTTTGTTTGGAGTATAATCACAATTTTTTTCTAATCTGCATGCAAAGTAGAGGTGTATGTGTGTCTACATTATTGACTGATGGGAGAGACAACAGCAGCTAAAAGAAGAGAAAGACTATTGAAATATAAAAGGCTCAAAACAAAAATATTGATTGTTATTCGTGTATGTAACCTTAAGCACAGTACAGTAACAGTATAGAATTTCGTAAATACGGTTTCCGTTATGCCCTTGGAAATTGCGTTTAGGTCCTTTGTTGAAAATAAAATTACTGCCCCACTAGCCCTGGTTACAATACCGGTCTAGGTTACAGTGGGGCATGGGTGCTAAGAATCCCTAGCAGATATACAGCTACCTCATCTAGCAGCGGTTCCAGCTGAATGATGATGATGATTTAGTATATGTAGTGTTGCCTGGTAACCAACTAACTCACTAACTCGGTAATTTTGGGATATTGATTTAAACATAATATACCCACCGATTGCGAATTTGATTCTCTTTCTACTAGTAAAACATACTAAGCCCTACGAGCTGTTGTTTCGAAAATAATAAGCGGTCAAACCAATTATCTAACCATTAAATTTATTTGCCAAACGAATATTCCTTTTAATCAGCAAAATTATGTTTTGTTTAAATATCAGTTTTCGAAATAAAAATAAACATGCAAAATATACGAAATTTTGTTTAAGAAAAATTAAGACATCCAGTTAAATGGATTTAGGACTTAGAAACAACAAAAGTACCGTTAATATTCAATGATAATAGCTGTTAAAGGATAATATTACCTGTTGATTTTATTTACTAACTTTTGACACAAAATCAGAAAGGTATCGTCCATGTCCATTGTTGGCAGCACTGTGTTTTAAAAGGCAGGGTTTTAGGCCCTGGGGTATCTTTTTGGTACGAAAAAAAATCCAGCTCACCAAATGCCGCCCACCCAAGCTATATTCTCCTATAAATCTCTTTATTGAAATGCGCCCTGTTAGAACATGTCCCAAATAAACTTAATGCTCATCTCCAGACGCTCGTTTCCAACCATAACAGCTGAAACTGAGTCATCCGCGACGTCTAACGTCACCTTCGTTTTGGATATGTTTATTCTCAAGCCAACTTGTAAGGAAGCATCATAGAGCTCTTTTAACATGCGTTCGAGGTCTTCCAGAGATTCAGCTAATAAAATTAGGTCATCCGTAAATCGAAGATGTGACACCATTGATGTTTACATCAGGATGATCCCGTTCCAGTGTTTTCATTATGTCTTCCAGAGTAGCAGTGAATTTTTTTTTGCCGCATCGTACAGTTCCTTGAATATACATCTACATATCGGGTCTCGGGTACCTACCTACATGTCGATCTGCCAGCGATGGAGAGAGTTGAACATGGCCCATGCAGTGCTCGACACTATCGAATGTCTTCCCATAGTCGACGAAAGCTAAACACAAAAGCCAATTGTACTCGGAACTCTTATCCATCATCTGTTTTACGGTGTGATGTGGTCGATGGTGGAGAATACACTCCGGACATCGGCTTTTTCAACGGGGTCGCAATCGTCTAGTTGGCTGGTGTGACGGTTGCATTTAGTTTTGGCAAACAGCTTATTTGAGAAAAGAGAGATATAGGACGGTAGTTTCTAAGGTCTGATGGTCTCCATTCTTATGTAAGATAGCTACTATCGCCTTGTTCCAAGCATGTGGCGGCGTGGCACCGATGAGAACGCTGTTAAAGAGTTTAACAAGAACTTGTAGTAAGGGTTGACCAGCAGCACGCAGCAACTCAACCGTGATACCGTCCTCACCTGGTGTTTTTCCACTCTGCATTTGGTAAAGTACCTTTTCTACCTCACAAGCCATGATATGTGGTAGACTTTCTGAGCTTCGGTGCTTTTTAAAGAATGCGTTCATTGCGTACATGTTCTTTTGTTCCCGAGAGTTCACCCGGAGTTTGCTTTCTTCTGTTACGCAATTCAGGGCCAAATCCAGTGATGGGGCTTTCTTTGGTGAGAGGCTGGTCAACTCTTGCATTAAAGTCCCACATCATCATCATCTGCCTAGCCTTTCCCAACCATGTTGGGGTCGGCTTCCAGTCTAACCGGATGCAGCTGAATACCAGCCACCACCACCATTACCACCATACCATACCACCACACCACCACCACCATACTCACTACCACACTACCCACCACCACCACCTCACTACTTACTTTACCATTTTCATTAAAGTCCCACATAATGGTTGATAAAGGGATTTGAACATCCTGTATTGGTCTGATCGAGTCGGAATTTGGTATTATATCACTTCAATGATACTAGGCGAACAAAGTAACGTTGAACTGATGCTGCAGCATCACCTGGAATTTCCAGGATATCCAACTACCTCATCCACCACATTATCAATATCCTCGTAAAAGCTGTCCACCTCATCGTCCGGGTGTTGGGATGTGGGGGCATAGACTTGAACAATTTTAAGAGGGTATCGGCCATTCAGTTTTCAAAACAATAAAACAAACTCTTGGTGAGATGCTTTTGATATTTTGAGCTGAGGCTATCGTTTTTATTAATGAATAACCTACACCACTGTATGAGGTATCTACGTGACTTCTATAGAAGAAAAAGGGACCTGATTGTACTTTTAAGAGCTCTTCACCGTTTCGGCGATCTTCTAATATACCTATGACGTCCCATTTGATGGATTCAACTTGAAATTACAATAATCGTTAGTCCGTTCTTAGCGTCCTGGTATAGTAACACGCCAGGGCCGCTAGGTTGTGACAGCTGGGCGACATCCAAAGATTCTTAGCACCTTGTGTCCAGCCGTAACCAGAGCCGCTGTCTAAACTTAGAATAGTGGGGCTGCTGGGTACTGAGGGCCGCGACTTTTTGCCTTTTCAATTTAACGGGAGGTTTGGCCATGAAACGGCACACTGGCACGTGCGCCTGGGTGAGGTTTTCACCATATCCTCGTTCTTCTGTTAGCAGGGGTACCACGCGCAGGTGAGGTTTGACTTGGGTGACAAGATGTTATGCCACCCTATACCCCCCTAGGTATAGGTACTTTATCAATAAATGAGGAAACCAACGTGTGATGATTTGTTGGGTTTTTATTGGATTCAATAAAAAAAAAGATGTATAGCTTAAATTATTAAATTATTATGATTAATCCTAATCTCATAATTTTCTGACCACGATTGTATATAAAGTTTACAAACAAAAGTTACTATCATTCAGTTGGTTGATACCTCCAACATGTTCTTGGCAGTGACACTGTTAGCTCTGGCAACGGTCGCATCCGCAATGCACATCAGCCTTGAAGATGTGATCGACTTCGAAAAGAACTCGGCATACGGATACCTCAGCAGAGTTGGCGTGCCGTTAGCTGAAAGTATCCGCAAAGCTGAAAGAGGATCCATCCAGAATCATCAATGGATCCTTTGCTGCCCTTGACAATTCCTTTATCAGGTACTTAATTTTGGTTCATTTCATACTAATATTTTAGATGCGAAAGTAGCTCTATCTGTCTGTTACCCTTTCTTTTAAACTAGCTAAACTATTCATTAACTAAAAAGCACTGAATAAAACATACATAACTTTAATACTTTCTTAAAAGGTTTAGGCTTATCTACGAGAACGTTCCTGCGTCAAGCCTGTGAGAAAATATTATTACAGTTTAAGACTTATCAACGAACCCAACTAGATAGGGCGGCCTCGTTTTATTGCTAAGTTCCCTTGGCCCAACTTCCGGCTTCATCATCAGATCAGCTCCATGTTATAAATTATATTGCATTGTCATCTGATTTACATATGCATGCAAAATTTCAGATCAATCGGAAACCGGGAAGTGGGACAGATTTAACTTGCAAGATATGATATGACTACAGATTCCGGATAGGTGAAACTAACTAAAAGCTTGTAAAAATTATGAAAAACAAACAAAATATACTCAAAGTCAGGGGCAAGTTGTTCTAGCCCGCGACTTAATCTCCATTTTATGATCAAAGTGTCATGTTTAAGCATATTGCCGTACGTATTTTGTATAATGAGACAGTATGTCCAAATTCTAAACGGACAGTTTTTAATTGTGAGTACCTACAAAATTAACATTTAAAAATCATCCCGCAGGCTGGACTTTTCATGTACCTACCAACAAGCATATCTTTCGCTGGTGGAGTTCTGGTGTCTGAAAACCGGGCCCTAACAGCTGCGCACAACTTCAATGACTTTGTAACATCAGTTAAACAAGTAACTGTTGTTCTTGGCTCCGTCACCATATTCAGTGGTGGTACTAGAATAACAACCGAAGATTTTATTTTGCATGAAAATTATAATGCTGCCACTTTGAGGAATGACATTGCTATAATCAACTTACCGTATCGTGTTCCACCTTCCAGTAAGTATGATTATTTTTTAACCCGAACTTAATTAGGATAAATTCATTAGGAGGCACTTTTTTATGAGGCATGGATTACGTAATATCACACTCTACCCCTACGTAAATGGGCAGGCCACGATTGCGGCGGTAAGTCCCCTCTTTGAGGAGTGGAGTGAGTGGCGGCACGGCGTCCTCACCTTCCGCCTGACGCAGGTCCTCAACGGACACGGGTGTTTAGGGAGGTTCCTGTTTCGCATAAGGCGGGATGAAACGCTCGGGTGTTTCCACTACGAAGATCGCCCTGAGGACACGGTGGAGCATACGGTGGAGGTCTGCCCGTCTTGGACGGAGCACCGCCGTGTCCTCGTGGAGGCGATCTCTCGTGTCCGGCCCTGGTCCAGGCCATGGTACGGAGCGAGAGTGCATGGGTAGCCGTCACCTCCTTCTACGAAGCAGTAATGCTCGCGAAGAGGAGGCGGCGCACGTGTTGGAGAGGTAGTACATGCTCCCTCACGGCCTTAGTCGCCGCAGGAGACGCCCTTGGGCGTTAGGAATTTCAGGCTGTTTCCCGGCCACCGAAAGCGCGGGCTTGCGGACAGTGAGTGCTGGGTAGCTCGTTGTCCGTTAAGGACTAAGCCCGGGTCAACGGCGCATTGTATTCCACCCACACCTCAAAGAGATGTCAGTACCAACTGGTGGAGTTCGCACGGGCCGATGCCTGCCAGGGATGCGGGTTGTTCGAAAGAAATACCGTTGCCCCTGGCACACAGGCAACTGTGTTAGTCAGTAAAAATCTGGCACGCCCTCCTGCTACATGCAGAGCGGTAAGTTATTTGATGATTTCCCAACCTCAAAAAAACCCCTACGTAAAATCTTAAAGTAGACTGCGTTTCATCAAATAAAACTTATGCCGTTATTTTGGCTCCCTTGTCTTCCCATTATTATTATTATACTCTTCGCCTCTGTCTCTCAAGATGTAGATTCGAGGAGACGATCCTGCAGATTTTTAAAGATTTTTTTTAGGTTAATAATCATGCCCAAAGTGGTTCTACTGTATTGAGAGACAGGGGAGACAACATAACGGCATAGGTTTTATTTGATGAAACGCACTCTAGTGCAAGTTGACTTTACACACCACAAATCAATAAATTCATTTTAACGCTAAACTCGGCTAAACGTATATAAAACATTATTTTGTCTCTGTCATCTCCAAACGATAAACTGAAATAACTCTATTTCACTCAATTTTTTTAAATTCGTTTAGCATTATATGCATTTAGTGATTTATAGTGTGTATGTGGGCCTAAAAAAGGGGCTAGATCAAATGTGCTTAAGGGGGAAGCGCTAGTGTAGCCCGCAAAATTCATATTTTGATGAACATAGGTACAACGTAGGTACTGACCTTCAAATCTCAAAAACCAAAATAATGGAACGGGTGATTCCGAACGCTTTGGGCTGCATGGTGATGAGAAACAATGGCGAATAATTATTCTGTTCCGTTCTCTGTCTAAGAAGTCTTTGCTTCGAATTCAAATTCCTCCTTAAATTAAATGGTACATCTGAAAATTGTAATGTGTTTTTGAAACAGCATCTTTAGAACAACAGTAAAGTATTCGTTTTAATTAAAGACAAGCCCGAATCCTAACAAGATGTTAATCACCAGGTAACGTCCATCATATTGCTCTGCCGACTGAAAATCTGCTGGATGACGACTGGACGATGACGCCGGGCGATTTGCCGTTGCCTCCGGTTTTGGAAAAACCGCTGATAGTAAGTACGGCAACTTTTTTTGTTTAGTAAAGTCCACCAACAAAAGCTTTGGATGACCAACTTACTGTCGATTTATTCAAATTGCATACTATCATCCTTTGACACAATGCTATTTGCAAAAATAAAATGGCAATAAAGTCAAGCACAATTTAAAACAGCCACAACGGGCCGCAGCTCAACACATTTTCATACAAAAAAAAGTACGGTGCGGCTCGCCTGTAGTGTACGTTCGATCATAGAACATGTTTGAAATTGCTGAAGGAGGTCTGTTACAGTGCGGCTAGCCTTAATCTTCACAAGCTTTTTTTTTTTTTTTGGGTGGGAAATCATCAAATAACATCTCCCGCTCTGGGTGGATCGGGAGGGCGTGTCAGACTTTTACTGACTAAAACCCACCCGTGTTCCCTCAGTTGCCTGTGTGCCAGGGGCGGCGGTATCTCTTTCGAACAACCCGCACCCCTGGCAGGCATCGGCCCTTGCGGGCCCCATCTGTTGCTGCTGACATCTCTTTGAGGCGCGCGTGGAACACAACGCGCCGTCGACCCGGGCTTGGTCCTTACCGGACAGCGAGCTACCCATTACTCGCCGTCCGCAAGCCCATCTTCACAAGCTTTAGTATGTTTATTGTTACACAGTTGGCGGCGTAGACGCAAACCAGCTGTTAAGCTACGTAATGGTGCGTGTGCTCACAAACAACGAGTGTGCAAATACTTTCGGCTCATTCGTCCAACCTTCCAACGCCTGCACAAGCGGCAAAGATGGCAAGAACATCTGCACTGGTGACTCCGGTGGTCCTCTCGCCGTTACAATGAACAACAGACAAGTTTTGGGATGTAAAAGTTTTCTGTAAGTAAAATCATAACTTGTTTTCATCTGATGAATAGACCGGTGCGTCTGTTGACTTTATAGAATCCTACTTCCTACTAAAATTATAAATGTGATACGAGTAGTTTGTAAGTTTACATTTTTGGATATTTTGATGTTTGGATGTTTGTTACCCAATCACGCAAAAACGGCTGAACGGATTTAAATTAAATTTGGCACAAAGATAGTTTATAAGCTAGATTATCATATAGGGTAGTTTTTATCCCGGAAGTACCTACGTTCCCGCGGGATAATTTCCGACCTCCACACGGGTGAAGCCGCTGGTAAAAGCTAGTGTTTTTCTAATTGTTTCTTCCCCTTGCCCCAACAGATTGGTATTACTTCATTCGGAGCACGTGAATGTGAAGCTGGTCATCCTTCAGGTTTCGCCAGAGTCACTTACTACATGGACTGGATTAACGAACGTCTTTGAAATAAACAGTTTTAAATTGCAAAGTTATTTATTATTCAAATAAAAAGTTTATGATGATCAATATAACACAAACAAAAACATTCAATAAAATACACGCCACTTTGTACATAGCTACATAAATTCTTACTATTTACTAATAACTTTTTGCAGGCGTCAATTATATTTAAGCTGATAAAGGTTGAAAACATCATTACGATGTGATAGATCACCATTAAGACTGTGGCCTATTTTTTAATTATTATGACATAAACCCCCTTATTCATAAACGATGATTAACGTTAAATGATGATTAGCGTCTGTTTAAGCATACATTTTTGACGTTTAAACACCGTTTAACTTTCATCATCGTTTATGAATATGGGGGGTAATGTCTGGTACAGGTATAGTCACAAATGGAATACTAAGCTTGCCGTCTGATATATTTGTGATGGTCGGTTAAGACTATAATGATAAATCATCGGGAAAAACAGTGCCTTCTTAATAGCTAGAACAATAATAAACGTTTGTGCATTAGTACAAGACTTACCCAATAATTCTTTACTCGATTTTGTTTCCCCCTTCAACAGCCAGTGAATCTACAAGAATCTTTTGGCGTTAGAATGACGTCGAGAAAGGGCACTTTACATTGGTAAATATTGGTGCATTGTTTTAGGAAATGTTTAACTATATGGTACAGTGGTCCCAAATTCGGAGGACTTGTTAGCTCTTGGCTAAGTAATAGCAGCTGCACGGGTCAATCGAAAGTTAAGCTACGCTTGCCGCGGTTGGTTCGAGGATGGGTGACCAACTATTACCTATCGAGATTTCTCCGTGATGAGATCTGTAGATCTTTGCTGTCATGGAGAAAAAAAAGTGCATGACTGCATATATGAATGAAGGCCTGTTTAAGAAAGAATCGTTAAGTTGCAGTGGAAAATTTAAACAATTAATATTATTATATTTCATGGAATGCTATTTCAATGAACTATGTATTTGTTTCCTATTTTTATCATTATAGCTTTAGCAGCAACTTCAAGTATAGGCAACAGACAAGGATATTTGTCAGCAACTAAGACCCAGAATTTCGAGGACTGCTTGCGACCGAAACTATTCTTCAGTGACGTATTTTCTCTCTTTACCATCTTTTTACTTAAAATCGTCCTATTTTTAAGGCCCACCCAATATTCCTTCGCAACCCATCAGTGGATCGCGACCTATATAGTTGGGGAAATGCTGATATAGTACATATCAAATCCATGTGAAGTTCCGGTTTTAGCAACACGCCAAAAAATCCTTGTACAGCTACAACTTGCTAGAAACATAAATAATATCTTTCAAATCATATAGGTTAATAGGTGTCTTTTTTAGCCTACCTCTTTTCTCATAGCCATCGTATGAGCGAAAGCGTTTGCTAGCTTAACTTACGTAGGTAATTAATACACCTACACCTCTAAATGTTCCATTTATTTTTGTATTGTTTTTTCGAAACTGAGAATAAGTATCTGGTATTTGGCCCGGTAAACATAAATACCAAAATGTGGCGAATCACATAGATAATGAGCTAATTACTGTGTACTATCAGATCTGTCTAACTCTTAGGAAATACAGGCCTGATTTGTTGATGATGATGATGTTTTTTGGCAAATATGTATGTAGTTCTTCCTCCTTTTTTTGCGCTGGCAACACTGGTGACAGGTCGTGAAAAAACGACCTCGTAGTTTTAAATTAGTAAATTTCTTTAAAATTGTGTTTATTTTAAATAATTTTGTTTTGTTTTGAAATTCTTGGTATTTCAACTACTTATCAGTCATTTTTCCACTGTTTCTACCATGAATTGTCTTACCAAGCAATAAAAACTGGCATTTATCTCTCTCTCCTATCTTCTGGTCTAACGCGTCGGTAGTATGTGAAAATGTCACCCGTGGTATGATTATAACTATCCTGGCTCACCTGCTATCAGCGATTACTTACATAGTATTTTTTTCGTATGCACCGAAGAATTCCCTGACCTGTGGCGCAAAGCCTTGTTTGTCCACTATTTAAGATTTCTATCTTCACGTTACCCACGTTTGCCACATTTCCATCCTTCCTTTCCTATCCAAAGTGCTCGAGGCCTGCGTTCACAAACAATTCTCTTATTTTGTTAATCGTAACTCACTCATTAGCCCTCTGCAATCTCAGATTGGCGATATTAAGGCAGAACTTGAAGACACCAAAGTTACGGCACTAACGTAAATGCACCTATTAACGACCCCTCAAAATCTACACCTATCACCGCAAGTTTCTTTTTAATACAGTTGCTCAAAAAGTGGTGTATTGCAGGGACGTATAGCGTTCGGGATGTGGGCTATTACATACTAGTGCTTTTTTTTTACCTTTCCCGAACTCGTGCGTTCTCTTTCTCAACTGTCAAAATAATGTCTATTAAAAAGAAAAACCAACCATGAAGTTTTTACTAAAGAGTTTTTGTGAATCATACAAATACGTATATTTCTAAAAGGAAGCTACTAATTTATTTCAATATCAGATTTAATGATTTAATTGAATGAGTTAGGTTAGGTTTCATTTCATTTCATCTCATTAAATTTCATTTTCATTTCATATCAATAAAAAAAATCTACTGAAGACTAAGCTGTATGGATAGTTCCCTTTGCCTACCAAAATGGGTGAAAAAAAAAACTCTGCTTATATTATACGGTTGGCGCCATTTTCCAGAAATTTTCTTTGCGAGTTTAGCTGTTTGTTGCACAAAATGAGTAATTTCGACCCTATTTTTTTTGAATTAACACCACCGGAACTCAGTATAATTGCACAAAATGCTTCGGAGAACATTTTACCGGAAAAGTCAAAAAGTCGTTACATATCTACATACGACGAATTTATTGCGTGGAGAGAAGAGAAAAAAGCAAATAGTTTTTCAGATAATGTTATGTTGGCATACTTCTCCGAACTCTCAGCAAAATTAAAACCGTCTACGTTATGGTCGAGATTTTCGATGATAAAAAGTATGCTGAAAATAAGGAACAACGTGGATATAAGTGAATACCCAAAATTAAATGCTTTCTTAAAACGACAATCAGACGGTTTTACAAGTAAAAAGTCGAAAATATTAACATCCAATGAAGTGGAAAGGTTTTTGAACGAAGCTCCCGATGATCGTTATTTAGCCACAAAGGTAATTTAT
The DNA here is from genome assembly GCA_949091785.1 of Polymixis lichenea. NCBI lineage: Eukaryota > Metazoa > Arthropoda > Insecta > Lepidoptera > Noctuidae > Polymixis > Polymixis lichenea. The sequence goes on along the minus strand of OX420943.1, from coordinate 11,080,985 downwards.
TAATAAGTACTTATATTTTTCTTTAGTATTCAGTTTACGAAATCGCAAAATACAGTCAAAACATTATTTTAAAAAATATTAATCAAATCCCTTTTTTTGTAGGTTGCTCTGATTTTTGGCGTTGTTGGAGCTTGCCGCAGAGAGGAGTTAGCCAATATTACTTTAAAAGATATTGAAGCCCATGGAAAAATGCTACTAATCAAGATTCCGAACACAAAAAATAAGATACCGAGAAGCTTTGTTGTTGAAGGAGATTTTCTTAGAATAGTGCAAAAATATATGAATCAGCGGTCCCAAAAAGGAAAAACCGACCGTTTTTCTCAAAATTACCAAAAAGGGAAGTGTACAGCTCAAGCAATCGGGATAAACAAATTTGGTAATATGCCAAAAGAAATAGCAACGTTTCTTGGTCTGCCGGATGCTGAGTATTATACTGGGCACAGCTTCAGGAGGACCTCTGCTACATTATTGGCAGATTCAGGAGCCAATTTGACGTCCTTAAAGCGACTAGGAGGTTGGAAATCAGACAAAGTTGCAGAAAGCTATATTGGTGATTCATTAAACAACAAACTAGAAACTGGGAAAAAAATCACACAATCCATTAATTTAAGGTCCAGTCCGTCTTCTTCACATGTTGAAGAGAACGTTCGTCCATCTACCTTCGTTGATAATGATAATTCATCAGATCCAATTCCATCAACTAGCAAACGCCATTGTATGACAAATATACATGAACAATCATACGAAATTAATAATAGTTTGTCTCAAACAGTAAATATGCAACCTAAAACTTCCCCAGTTACTTTAAAAAACTGTACCAATTTCAATGTACATGTGTACTATAACTTTTATAAGAAATAAATGATTAGTTAGTTGAGTTTATTGTGTTTTTATTATTTTATTAAATTGCTTCATTTTTTCGCAACTGTATTACAAATAGTCGTTCAGTACACCTGCGGAACCGTCATTGCAACTTGTTCCGACTGTCAACCCTCGCCTTCGGCTGCGCCTCGGCTCGGGTAGACATTTGTCGGAACTCTTTGCAATGACAGCCTTTCCGCACTTGTAATGAAATATACTATAAAATCATCTATGTAAAGTGTTATGTTACAGTTAGAATTGTGGTTTTAGAAAAATTGCAGTTTTATTAATATTACAAGTAACTATCACACGCTTTTTTTTTCTGGGTGAGAAATCATCAAATGACTTCTCCCGCTCTGGGTGGAGCAGGAGGGCGTTTCAGACTTTTACTGACTAAAACCCACCCGTGTTCCCTCAGTTGCCTGTGTGCCAGGGGCCGCGGTATCTCTTTCGAACAACCCACACCCCTGGCAGGCATCGGCCCTTGCGGGCCCCATCTGTTGCTGCTGACATCTCTTTGAGGCGCGCGTGGAACACAACGCGCCGTCGACCCGGGCTTGGTCCTTACCGGACAGCGAGCTACCCATTACTCGCCGTCCGCAAGCCCGTGCCTACGGTGGCCGGGAATCAGCCTGGGATTCCCGACGCCCAGGGCGTCTCCTGCGAAGGCCACGGCTGTGAGGGCGCATGTACTGCATCTCCCTCACGTGCGCCGCCTCCCTCTTTGCGAGCATAACTGCTTCGCTGAAGGAAGCGACTGCCAGCCTTGCCCTCTCGCTCCGTACCATGGCCTGGACCAGGGTCGGACGCGAGAGATCGCCGCCGCCGATCACCTCCACGAGGACACGTTGCTCCGCCCAAGCTGGACAGACCTCCACCGTATGCTCCACCGTGTCCTCTGGGCGATCTTCGCAATGGAAACACCCGGGCGTTTCCTCCCGCCCTATCCGAAACAGGAACCTCCCGAAACAGCCATGTCCGGTGAGGACCTGTGTCAGGTGGAAGGTGAGGACGCCATGCCGCCTCTCAAGCCACTCCACAAAGAGGGGACTTACCGCCGCAATCGCGGCGTGCCCAGCACTGGGTTGCGACAATCGCACTTTCCACGTCGTCATGAGATCCTGCCGGAGCTCCGTGCCGCGATTTCCCGCGGCAGCGGAGTTACGCCCCGGCGTTTGGCTTCCTCGCGCCACTCCCAAGTGAGCGCGAGGACGTTTGCCTCCAGATCCCATGGCGGTAATCCGGCAAGGAGGCCCGCCTCTAGTATGTCCCTTAGTCGTCTTCTACGACACCCACGGGAAGAAATGGGAATGGGGACTAAATAATAAAACTAAAAAAAACCCCCGACCCAAACAAAAGCTCTAAAAAGTAAAAAATAATATTTATTGGCCGTTTAAGTTGTAGGTAGTATTTTGATCAAGGCACTGTCAAGTCAGGGGACAGCTAATGAAAATGCTAGGCCTCCTCTGTTTGGCGTTTTCAATGACCGTCCCCCGACTTGACAATGTCTTGATCAAAATACTACCTACAACTTAAACGGCCAATAAATATAATTTTTTTACTTTTTAGAGTTTTTGTTTGGGTCGGGGGTTTTTTAAATTTTTAATTTAACTTTTATTTCCTACTTTTTAAACTCAATGTCTCGTTTAAATTTTTGCAGCGTTGCGTTTGTTTGCCACAGTGAAGTTTGTTATTAATTTATTCTCATTCCTCGTCCGGATCACCATTTATCCATAAACCTTGAGACCTTTTCAATGAGCCCAAACACGATACTTCTGCTGTTTGTTGATGAGTTACTTGGGTATCCTGGAAATTCCAGGTGTTACTTCAGCATCAGTTCAAGGTTACTTTGTTTGTCTAATATCATTGAAGTAATAGAATACCAAATTTCGACTTGATCAGACCCGTGAAAGATGCTCTAACCCCTTCATCAACAAAAAGAGCTGATAATCTTCAAACGGCTGAACTGATTTTGATGAAACATATCTAAGAACACTCCCGACTAATTCACCTTTCAAACAAAAAAACTAAATCAAAATCGGTTCATCCGTTCGAGAGCTACGATGCCACAGACAGACACACACATACACATGCAGACACGTCAAACTTATAACACCCCGTCGTTTTTGCGTCGGGGGTTAAAAAGAAACTATTTTATTAAACTAGGTCTTGTTAATTTAGCGGTCGGTAATTGGTGCCGCAAAAGCGGTAATAGGAACAAGCCCTACCTGATGGGTCGGTACTAGGAATATAGCATATTTTCACTTTTTCTTTTTTTTATTGTTCATTGGTTCTTGCTGGTTGTTATATATTCAACTTAAAAGAACATTATTTCAAGAACGAAAATAAAATTAAAAAGTGGCGCTAGTAGATAACAGAACAGTACGTAATTCTTGCACATCAATCCAAATTAAGCTTAAACTGGCGGTAATTGGTGCGCTTACGTTAGTGTTGGTCGATGTCTTGAATGCTTTTATTACCGTCAGACAAGACATTCTGTTGGCCATTTTTTTCTATGTTATGGTCTCTCCCGAGGCACTAAAATGGTTCTCCTTTTACCCTCAGAAAAATCAGCAGTCCACTAATGTTAGGGATTCTTTATCATGCTGGCGTAATATGGAAACTGGCGTTCCTGAAGGCGGTTTTCTTTCTCCTCTTCTGTTTTCCATTTTTATTCATTCTAGTGGTCGCCTTGTAGTCGAAATTCGACTATAATTCTTTTAAATTTTAATGTGTTTCTAATTAATCATTATATAAAAATTTTAGCTTTCTGCACTCCTTCTCCATAGACATTATCTGTGCCAGATTTCTTGCTCCTCCGTCCACGTAGTTTGCGTAAAAAAGGTTACAAAGTTTTTGCTTCACGTATAAATATATAGATTACAACATCCGAATTTCAGGGTGTGTATGATTTGAATGCAGATGACTTAAAAATGTACTGTCAAGGGTGTGTTGAAGAAATACCTGAAGCTATAGAAAAATGACATATAGACTTGATAGCCATAAAAAGCTGGTCTGATAAATTTGGGGTAGCAGTAAACCCAAATAAGCGTCAGGCGATACTCATCGGTAGCTCTTGGAGTATGAGTAAGTTGGATGGTACAACCTTGCCACCTTCGTCACTCTTCAATGATACGATCATTCTATCTAGTACTGACGTGAAGGACCTAGGCTTGCACATTGATAATTTTCTGAAAATTTAGTATCAACAAGTACGAAGTCCAGCAGTCCTTAATTTTCCCTTTCGATTATGGTAATATGTGCTACTACGACCTGAATGCAAATCTCCCCAAAACGTAAAAGTTCCCGAGTACATTGCTAAGAAGCAGGCAGTATCTTCACAAAGTAAATGTTTTCCCTTTGTTTGTGTTATTTTTTATATCGAAACATTCGTGTTTTTATTTGTGCTTATATTTAAATATTTATAGTTTATAATAGGTAAAATAAAAATCGTACCTACCACAGTTTGTCTCTGCATCACCCAAAGATTGTCTGGTATAAAATCTCTATGGTATTAATTCCGCCTCTGTATATTTCCAATAAAGCAGATATAATCTTGTAAACAAATAATGAGTCAAGCTGTATTCACTTCGCTATGTTATCATTATCATTCATTATTATTAGTTAAACAGATAGGTAGGTAATACATATCAAAACCAACATCGGGAACGGATTATTATAAGAGCTGATAAACTAGTACCTTCCGAGGACATAGCAATTAGAGCCGAATTTAGTGTCCCAATTAATCAAATGAACACATTAATATTTTTTACTTATTTAAAAACACAAGTTGTTGTCCTTATAATTTACAAAACACACTATTCGACCTCTAGGGTCTGCCTTAGCATGCCAAACCTTGGTACCTAGTGAGATATAATTAAATCCAATATGTTCGTTAAAAGCTCATTATTAAGTGATTCTACAGACAAGTGTGTACAAATTGTGATTGTATTGTTTGATGAAAAAATATAATAATGGTTTGACGACATAGTACTTGTATCAGTTATCTCGTAAACTGATTCAAACTATATTCCATCATTTATGTTATCACAATTAATAAGATAGGCAGACAATAAAAAACAATATTATCTGGACGTCATGACTTACAGGTAGATTAAAAAAACCCAGCAAAGTACCACGTAACCCACGCACGAGCACGAGCTGCACGAGATTATAGATCCTACCTCGTGCAGTGTAGGCTTTTGTCGTATAGTGATGGTAGAATTTGCTGTGCTTACTCTGATATACTTGAGCAAAAGTGGCCCATTGGTAACCGGCCGTAACTTATAAAACTTATAGGTTCGGACCCAGACAGACGATTTACTTTGTGCAAACTTTTCCCCACCACTTTTTACAAAACGGTGAAGGAAAACATCGTGAGGAAACTGGCATGTGCTAGAAACAAAAATTCGAAGGCATGTGACATCTACCAAACCCGCGTGGTGGATTACGGCCTATACCTTTCACAGAGAGGAGGCCTGTGTCACAGCAGTGAGAAAATTATATGCTAATTATGTATGATATACTTAGGAAAAAGTTTTACTTCGAGAATGAATTCTGAAGGCGAGAATTAAATAAGGATACATTAAAGTTTAATAGTTCGTAATTTATATCAATGTGTTGCAAAACTGATATGGTAAAAACCCAACAAGTAAGATAAATATTCAAATTTATCACAATTTTGTGATTTTTAGGCATTTTATATAGGCGTAGGAAATTGTAAAGCATGCAACAATATTTACGAACTAACTCGTATTAAACAAATAATTTAAATAACCTAAACTTGTTTTAACTATCTCCAAAGTTTTTCATGCGTAGCCGCTATCAAACATCAACATAGACTTGCAACACTCCCTTACGCTACGCTCCCTCCGTTTACGTTCTAGTTCCACCAGAACCATGGAGGTTCGGGGCGTAACTCCGCTGCCGCGTCGGGGCGTAACTCCGCTGCCGCGTGAAATCGCGGCACGGCGGACAGAGCTCCGGCAGGATCTCATGGCGACGTGGAAGGCGCGATTGTCGCAACCCAGTGCTGGGCACGCCACGATTGCGGCGGTAAGTCCCCTCTTTGAGGAGTGGTTTGAGAGGCGGCATGGCGTCCTCACCTTCCGCCTGACACAGGTCCTCACCGGACACGGTTGTTTCGGGAGGTTCCTGTTTCGGATAGGGCGGGAGGAAACGCCCTGGTGTTTCCATTGCGAAGATCGCCCAGAGGACACGGTGGAGCATACGGTGGAGGTCTGCCCGGCTTGGGCGGAGCACCGCCGTGTCCTCGTGGAGGTGATCGGCGGCGGCGATCTCTCGCGTCCGACCCTGGTCCAGGCCATGGTACGGAGCGAGAGTGCATGGCTAGCAGTCGCCTCCTTCAGTGAAGCAGTTATGCTCGCAAAGAGGGAGGCGGCGCACGTGAGGGAGATGCAGTACATGCGCCCTCACAGCCGTGGCCTTCGCAGGAGACGCCCTGGGCGTTGGGAATCCCAGGCTGATTCCCGGCCACCGTAGGCACGGGCTTGCGGACGGCGAGTGATGGGTAGCTCGCTGTCCGGTAAGGACCAAGCCCGGGTCGACGGCGCGTTGTGTTCCACGCGCGCCTCAAAGAGATGTCAGCAGCAACTGATGGGGCCCGCAAGGGCCGATGCCTGCCAGGGGTGCGGGTTGTTCGAAAGAGATACCGCGGCCCCTGGCACACAGGCAACCGAGGGAACACGGGTGGGTTTTAGTCAGTAAAAGTCTGACACGCCCTCCCGCTCCGCCCAGAGCGGGAGAAGTTATTTGATGATTTCCCACCCAAAAAAAAAAAAAAACCATGGAGGTAAAGCGTGCAAAGGAGACGAGGGAGAGAGAGAGAGTGAGTACTACTCACATTCAGAAGAATCCGTACCTGTAAGAAACAAATACTCAGTAGGTTGGTTCCCCATAAATATATAGATCTAAATTGTCTGGTCCAAAATATCTGATGGAAGTGTAAACAAGCCCCGTTCAGGTTTAAACTATATAACAGTAACTCACTAAAGGGAATTAGTAGGTAACACATTCAAGGTCAACATAGTAGGTATCTCACCACTTTTGACATCAATTATTATTTGGCTAACATGATAAAAACTTTTGGAAAACCCTCTCAAAATTCAAAAACTCTGTACCTCTTTTGATGCGAGTTCCCCGCGGCGTTAGAACCTCTTATGGCGCAATACCTAGCAGGTTGCGTTCGTCTTGCCGCCCGGGAGAAATCACAAAGTGCTTGGGAACAGCTGCTCACCTTCCCTTACAGAATTCTACATGTACAAAAGAATTTGGCAACCAAAAAGACATTAACTGCACAAATTTTAAAGAAAACGGCACATGATAAAATAAATCAATTTTAGGTACTTATAAATCATCGACGAAATTTTCGGTTATAAAATTAACCTCGTCCATTGAAAAAAATTTATGAAAATTTAAAAACGAGAATTTAGGGTTTATGGGCGGTGTTCAAACCACCGTTGTTCACCCCTAGGTACGTTTTCTGATCTTCTTGTTTACATTTGCGTAAGACACTTTTGGAGCAGATCATACATGATACTTTGCGACACGATTTTTTTTTGTTTTTGTCTTATTTACTAGATTTTTCTTACACCAACAATAAGCAATAGTAACATTTGTGGCTAAGTAATGACAGCTGCACAGGTCAATCGATCAGGTTAAGCTACGCTTGCGGCGGTTGGCCCGTAGATGGGTAACCATCATTACATACCGAGACGCCGCCATGCCCCGGAAAGCACGTTAAGGCGTTGGTCCCGGCTGTCATTCGTGGATCTTTGGCAGTTGTTTCGGGTCGTCAGAAACCCGAAAGTCTGACAACCAGTCTTACCAAAGGGTATCGTATTACGCAGTAACTGGGTTGTGGAGTTCAGATAGGCAGTCGCTCCATGTAAAATACTGATATTCAGCTGCATCTGGTTAAACTGAAAGCCGACCGCAACTCAGTTACAAAAAGGCTTTTAGCAGATTAATTATATAATAAAATTATTAATGAACTGATTAAAAAAGCCGACTAATTACATTTCCACACCTATTCTTTATCTATCTGTATCTGTAATTAATCGATTTTCCTTAATTGACATTGTTGACTATCAATTCATGATTAAGATTATGGGTGTGCAATATAAAAACCCACTTTGCTGGGTTTTTTGGGAACGCTTTAATATTCGCAATTTTCTTACCATATCAGATATGAGGAGGAGTATCACACGAGAACGCAGGAATATGGCAAACCACGAGGTGGCAATGGGCAGGGCACTTCTTCATAACGTGTTGATGACAATTTTAAGGGCAGTTTGTTCGTGCGACTGCCGGTTGGGCCAAAAAGTGTGAGCTTTATTAGCTGCCATAGGTGTCTACCTATGGCGGACTAAAGCTCACACTTTCACTTCACACAGACCAGCCTTCAAAAACGTCGCGGGAATTCGCTTATACATCTTTGGTCTGATATTGGAGCCAATATAATTATAATGAATAAATCATTGTCTCTTACATTTTATGCTTAAACTGCTAACCAAGTGCACTTTATCTACGCAGTAGCTACCATACAATGACTGTTAAAAAATAAATATCTAGTTATCTTCAAATCAAATCATAGAAATTAATGGTTTCATTTGATAAAATGAACAATTACCAAATTAAAGTGGCTTATCTTAACGTGATCTAGGAACTCTAGTATAAATACGAATTTATAAAAAATATATAGGATAAGTAGTTTTTTATAATATCGGCAACATGAAGTTCTTGGCACTGGCACTATTGGCTTTGACGGCGATCGCATCCGCTAAACACATCAACCTTGAGGATGCCATCGATCTAGAAGACATCACCGCTTACGGATACTTGTCTAAAATCGGTGCACCGGCTGCCGAGAGAATCCGACAAGCTGAGGAGCAGGAAGTGACCCATGTCAGAATCGTCGGTGGTTCAGCCTCTAGTTCCGGACAGTTCCCTCACCAGGTAAGGCGGATCTCACACTACCACGTGCCATGCACCGGTGCGCAGGAGACGTGACCACGCGTGATTTTTACATACAAATTCAATAAAAATGCATTTCCGTTCGAGCTATTTGGCTTCATTTCCCGCACCCCGTTGCGAGGCGTGTTGTAGTGTGATATCCGCCTAATTAATCAGTTTGGTTACATAGGATGATGACTGAAATAAATCCATATACACATATTTATTAATTCCGAAATCTATCGCAGGCAGGTCTTCTTGTGAACTTTCCTGGTGGTCAGGGTGTCTGCGGAGGCTCTTTGATCAGAGCTAACCGTGTTCTTACTGCTGCTCACTGCTGGTTTGACGGTCAAAACCAGGGCTTCAGCATTATCGTCGTCCTTGGTTCAAACCGTTTGTTCTTTGGCGGTACCCGGATGACTACCTCCAATATTGTTATGCACGGAAACTGGAACCCTCACCTGATCCGTGACGACATTGCCGTGATCAGATTGGGCTCTAACGTCGGCTTTTCAAGTAAATAAATAATGTAGTAGTTAAAATTACAACAATATTTTAGAATGCATTCGTCATTTAAGTGTGGATAATATAATAATATCTGTGTAACACACCAACAGACACCATCGCCCCTATTGCTCTGCCCAGCGGTAGCCAGCTCAACGAATTATTTATCGGTGAAACGGCCATAGCATCTGGTTTCGGTCGCACCAGTGATAGTAAGATGATTTTAAAATATTAACATGCCTCTCATATTGTGTTTATTTAATGTATGACTTATCAACACGTATAATTCTACAGGTGCATCAGGTGCCATCACCATAAACCAGGCTCTGAGTCACGTTAACCTGCCTGTGATCACGAACGTTGTCTGCAGATCTGCATTCCCCCAGATCGTTCAAGACTCCAACATTTGCACAAGCGGTGCTAATGGCAGGAGCACATGCAATGGTGATTCTGGTGGTCCCTTGACTGTGAACAGGAATGGAAGGCCTATCTTGGTAAATATTTTGGAAATATATATCTTATTGTAGAATCTTAAGACGCTTATTCATATGACGGCTTATTCTTCGCAAACTTGACATTTTTAGCACATAGATCAATGTTTTCTTTTTGTACTAATTTTAACATTCTCAACAGATTGGTATTACTTCTTTTGGATCTGCCCGCGGTTGCCAGGTTGGATCTCCTGCCGCCTTTGCCAGGGTCACTTCTTACGTTAGCTGGATCACTGGTCAATTGTAAATGAGTCTACAGAATGTGTTACCGAATAGCACTATCAATAAAGTACTTATTACAATAAAAGATTTTGTTCCTACTATACATTGAGCAGTTCGTACCTGTTTCTTCGTTTTTAGGTTAAACTTTTTTATACATAGTTGCTCATGCTGAATGCTCCTGTAGGCTTCTTGCATGGAGTACCCTCAAAACAATCTCCTGTAAAGGAAATGTGGGTGTACTTTGGGTACACCTCTGCCTAAACCTTCGGGAAAACAATGCGTGATGTCATCATCATCATCTGTCCAGCCTTTCCTAACTATGTACAGTCTAACCGGATGCAGCTAGATAAAGCACAAGGCGTGATGTTATGCTATGCGTTATAACATACGTTTTGGCGAAGTATAGTTGTATGTTACACTTTGCCGGTCCTTCGTGGTACAAGCGCGATGTTGTATTGAATATTAGAAATAATACTTGGTTTTTGTAATGTTTACAATTTGTAATCTCGTATTAAATAATTAACACTAGATTACTTTGTATGTCCGCATTCTCATCGAAAAATTTCGTGAATTTAACAAGCCACTGACCTTGTATTTTACAGATTATGCTAAGGCGTTTGACTGCGTATGATGATGGACAATGTTTTATGTTCACATTAAAATGGACGTCCCACCATATCTCACTTTTCTGATCTAGAATCTGTACTTTAATGGCACCAGCTTTGTGAACCTGGAAAACAAATTATCGCAGATTTTCTATACGAAACAGGGCGTGCGTCAATGCATACCCTGTCACCAAAATTATTTAACCTCTACGGCGAGCATATTATAAGGAAAGCGATTGATGGTTGGCACGGCGGAATTGTTGTTGACGGTGAGAGACTCACAAACCTATTAGGATGATACCATTTTCGTTGCGTCGAGCAAGAAGGAAATGGCAGATCTGCTAAAATGTAAGAGAGTGCTAAACTTGGACTTAAGATCAAGCATGCCAACACATTAAAAATTGAAAAAACCCCCGACCCAAACAGAAACTCTAAAAGCAAAAAAATTAATTGTTGACCTTTTTAAGTTGTAGATAATATTTTGATCAAGGCATTGTCATGTCGGGGGACGGCTAATGAAAATGCTAGGCCTCCTCTGTTTGGCAAAAAAAAAGTATAATATTTGAATTTCCATTATGGCCTTAATTTCTCCACACATCGTTGCAGACAAATATCAATTTAAAAAAGTATTTTCTTTGTTTGTATTATTTGGATTTCCGTCCGTGAAGTCCTAATGTCACAGAATGTTGCAAATTATTTGAAATAAAATGGTAAGTAGTACATACTCATTGTGCAAAACGACATGTATTTATTTGTAATTTAGATAATACTTAGAAGTTTTTTTTTTTTTTTGTGTTTAATGATAACGGAACTAAAAATTAAAAGTCACATTTTATTTATCTCTATAATTAAAAGTCAATAGAATAATTGTTTCTTTAAAGTAATGGAAACACTGCCTTCTTCAGTTATGAACTTCCAGTATATAATAATGTACTCTGTGTTATGAACTTATGACAGGAATACACGAAGCAATAAATATATGTTTTCAAAATAATACACATTTTGATATAGTGATTGGTTCAACATACACATAACATCACGCCTGTAATCCCTGAAGGGTTAGGCAGAGGTATACCTATTGTACACCCACATTTCGGCAGTTATTTTAAGCCCCATGTTATAGGGGGCGAGCTTATAGCACCGGCAAGATTGTCAAACACGATCAAGAGGGCTGTTGGAGGTAGCATCTACCTAGCGGTCGACACTGCAGAAGACTGTATAACTTGGAGATGCGTCGTATGGTCCCGAAACTCAGCGTTGAGGAAACGACGAAGAAGAATTAAAGCCAATAAAAAGGAGCAGGTCACTAATAATGTCTCATGTGTAGACAATCCGAACAGAATACGTGCAACAATATTAATATCTGACTGGCACTTATTGCCGTTGGCTGGCAGAGAATGCTGACCACCTTTCTTAATAATAATAGACCTCTCAACACCCGCTAACGAGACACAATTGATTTTCTATTGTATTGGGCCGTGGCACGGCCCGGCCGGGACTTTAGAGGTCACAGCCCTTTTAGTCATTGTTTTACGCTTTAACGGGGGTTTATCCGAAATTGCCTGTTTCAGAATCAAGATTAAATGATGAAATTAGTGTATTTAGGCCTTACAAACAAAAACATGTCATAGGTAAATCTTTGTTTGAGGGAAATTAAAGGTTCAAAACACGATAAATTGCAATTTTCTCGATGAAAATAAATCCGAATCAGGGTCGATTTCGAAACCATTTTCCGTCTCATTTCCTAATAACAGCAAAAAATAATGTGAAAATTCCATGTACGATAAGGGAATCGTATTTAGGAGGGAATTTAAAAGTTGAATTTTTTAGTTTAGTAGATGTTTTTGAATAAACTCAAAAATTGTAAATCTGGCTAAATCAGCCCGCGCTAAAGTACTCTGTGCAGAGTCCACAGAGTACATTATTATATGCAGAGTCCTACGGGACGTCATCGAGGGTGGACCTGTGTCAAAATTTTCAAAAACTCGCTCAACCAGCGCCTACAAAAAAAAAAAAATAACAAATTAAATTATGAAATCACGATAACTCACAAAAAATTTGTAATTATATTATAATTTTAATTCCTAAAATTGTTTTCGAAAATGTGATTATTTCTAGACAACATGATGACGTTTAATTGTCATCTTAAAATAGTGTTGACACATTACAAATTATTATCGATAAAATAATAGTCAAATGAGAGTCGTGTATAAAGTTTTATCGTCGTTTATGAAGAAGTTTGTACAAACACATTTTTCTAAGATTTTAGTATGTGACCGGTTAAATCAGATTCATCCATATCAACTATGATATTTACTCTCCACCGACCTGTCTTCGCTACTATCATCCTATATTAATATCACACAGGGTAAACAATTTGTCCGCAGTGTGTAGCAGAACAAGATTTTTTCTCAGATCGGTGATTTTATCATATTGGCTCTGAGTGAACAACTTTTAGTTTTGAATACCAACCGTCACTGTCACTATACGATAAAATATCATAAAGGCTCGTGCAGACTAGCGCGACGCGACGGTCGCGTCGCGACACTCGTAGAACAATTTCTATGAAAACTTAATGGAAATTGTTCTACAAGTGTCGTGTCGCGCTGACGCGTCGCGGCTGTTTGAAGAAGCCTTAACGTGATTGAAAAATAGCGCCGTGTGAAGGCAGTGGTTATGCGCTAACAGTATAATCTGGTGCTCATGTTCCCAATCAAGTTCTTCAATGACGTATCGTATCTATGCCATAAACTTGCATCTATGCTATTTTTGTTTTGGTAAATGGTCCAATGGGTCGGTAATCCCACAAGACCAGGGACGGACTAAAAATATGTACGAAATTAATTTTGATGTCCTAAAATAATAGATTTGATAAATTATATCTGGAACAGTAGGTACGTCACTAGACGGTAAAGTACGGCAATTGTTCCTTCATATGTGCTCACAATATTTAAGATTCTTTATGAGCGGTGGCAAACATCAAAACCAAAAGAATATGGTTACAGTATAAGCGAAACAGTACGGCCATTTTTAGCCCATTCTACTTTATAAAAATCTGAAATTCAGGATATTTGAACATTCTGCCACTAAAGAAGTTAAATAGTGGATGAAAATTTGTACGGAAATCTACCATTTTTGTCGAAGAGAAATACCGTCGGGCACACAGCTTGTCTACTTGATCAAATTTTTTAAGTTACTGATAACCAACGCTTAGCCTGTACCTCTGGGTCTGAGAAGCATGAATTCGGTTTAGAGATATTTATTTTCTCAAAGAACAAATTGCACAAGGGTTTTTTTTTTGTTTTGGATGGAAAATCATCAAATGACTTCTCCCGCTTTGGAGAACGTGTCTGAGTTTGAGTGACTAAAACCCACCCGTGTTCCTTCAGTTCAAATTCAAATTCTCAAATTCACTGACAACTAACACTTGTCTGGAAAGTCGCTGGTTGAAAGGTCTGGAAACATGATTTCGGTTTAAAGACATTTATTTTCTCAAACGCAAACAGATTGCACAAGGGTTCCTATTGCAATGGTAAAACCATTGCAATTTTTTATTTTCACCTTAAAACCGAAAAACCATGTGTATCTGTAACTAGCTTCTGCTCGCGACGTTCGCGTGAAAGTCGTAAGACATCACAATATACTAAAGTATATTGTATAACATTATATAAAACTTTCCTGTACACAACAACGTCACATTTGTGGTTTTGCTCTCAACAACCCAAATATACAAAAAGAACAGGACTGGTGACGCGGGAGCAATTGACGTACAGTTGTCCGAGTAAGAAGCAGCTAGTCCTGAGGTCAACACCCGTAGCAATCATAATAATAATAAAGCTGAAGAGTTTGTTTTTATGGTTCCGTACCTCAAAAGGTAAAAAAGGAACCCTTATAAGATCACTCTCGTGTCCGTCTGTCCGTCTGTCACCACCGATTTTCTTAGGAACGGGTAGACCTAGCAAGTTCAAATTTATACCAGATACTAAAGTCTATAGGCCCTATTAGGTGTATAAAATTAAGGTCCTGAGTCAACACGATAACAAGATATGGCCAAATTTAGATTTTTTGTGAAAACTTGTAAGTACTCGTACCTAAATTGACTTTAATTTTAAACTTTTTTATTTTTAGGAATTTTCCCTTTACTTGTGCTGTAAGACCTTGCTTTTAACCAAAATTCACAATTCTAGGTCGACCGGAAGTACCCAATAGGTTTTGGGTCGTAAACCTATATGGTAGTCTGGGCACGCCACGATTGCGGCGGTAAGTCTTCTCTTTGAGGAGTGGCTTGGGAGGCGGCATGGCGTCCTCACCTTCCACCTGACACAGATCCTCATCGCACACGGCTGCTTCGGGAGGTTCCTGTTTCGCATAAGGCGGGAGGAAACGCCCGGGTGTTTCCATTGTGATGATCGCCCTAAGGACACGGTGGAGCATACGGTGGAGCTCTGCCCGGCTTGGGCGGAGCGCCGCCGTGTCCTCATGGACGCGATTGGTGGCGGCGATCTCTTGCGTCCGGCCCTGGTCCAGGCCATAGTACGGAGCGAGTGTGCTTGGGTAGCAGTCGCTTCCTTCAGCGAAGCAGTGCTGCTCGCAAAGAGGGAGGCGGCGCACGTGAGGGAGATGCAGTACATGCGCCCTCACGGCCGTGACCTTCGCAGGAGATACCCTGGGCGTCGGGAATCCCAAGCTGATTCCTGGCCATCGTAGGCGCGGGCTTGCGGACGGCGAGTAGTGGGTAGCTCGCTGGCCGGCAAGGACCAAGCCCGGGTGGTCGGCGCGTTGTGTTTCACGCGCGCCTCAAAGAGATGTCAGCACCAACTGGTGGGGCCCGCAAGGGCCAATGCCTGCCAGGGGTGCAGGTTGTTCGAAAGAGATGCCGCATAATTAAATACGTGAAGCAAATAGTTTGAACCCCTTTTTACGAAAATTACGCGGACGAAGGAGTATGATATTTGGTACAGTAGAAATTTATATGGAGAAATCGTGCACAAAGCTAATATTTTAATGTAATTATGCACCAGAAATACATAAGATTCAAATGACATGTGATGGAATTTCGACCTCGGGGTGACCACTAGCCATAATAAATATACAACCGCTTTGAAACTGGTAGGTGTTAACTACGGTTCTCGGAGCCTGTACTATCTGGTATTATAATCAGTCCGTCAAAAGCGTAAGTTTTAATCCTGTGATTTTAATAATCAGATTTGCTTGATAAAACAAAGTACGTATACTAATTAGGCATTATCTTAAAATTATCTAAAAACTACACTATAAATACACACCACGCATTTTTAAGTTAGTTTGATACCTCAATATCGGCAACATGAAGTTCTTGGCACTGGCACTATTGGCTCTGACGGCGGTCGCATCCGCTAAACACATCAACCTTGAGGATGCCATCGATCTAGAAGACATCACCGCTTACGGATACTTGTCTAAAATCGGTGCACCGGCTGCCGAGAGAATCCGTCAAGCTGAGGAGCAGGAAGAGTCCCATGTCAGAATCGTCGGTGGTTCAGCCTCTAGTCTTGGACAGTTCCCTCACCAGGTAATTAATCAGGTTGAATACGCACAGTGATGTCTAAAACAATTTTGTTTCATAAATATAATAAAAAAATCTGCAATTGTTTGCAGGCCGGTCTTCTCGCGCAATTCGGTGGTGGTCAGGGTGTCTGCGGAGGCTCTCTTGTCAGAGCTAACCGCGTTGTTACCGCTGCTCACTGCTGGTTTGACGGTCAAAATCAGGCCTCTAGCTTTATCGTTGTCCTTGGTTCAATTCGTCTGTTCTCTGGCGGTACCAGGGTGACTACCAGCAATGTTGTTATGCACGGAAGCTGGAACCCTAGCCTGATCCGTAACGACGTTGCCATGATAACATTGAGCTCAAACGTTGGACTTTCAAGTAAGTTAATTAGGTACAAGTTACGTTTAGTGATGTGTCCATTCAACTTCCACGAACTGGACTATGTACTTACTGTAAAGCAGGTGGGATTCTTTAAAGTTAAGTACATAGTCCAGTTCATATAGCCAAAACACGATTAATATTACTAACGTTTGCTTGCAGTTTCACTTGCAAAAATCCCGTTCCCATTAGAATATCAGGATAAAGTATTCTATGTCCTTATGCAGGTCATGGTCTACCCATGTGCCAAATTTCTGCCAAATCCATTTCGGCTGTATTAGCGTTAAAGCGAAACAAAAAACATACGAAAAATCAGATCTGTCCACTTTATAATACTTGATATATATTAGTATGTTATTATTTGTTTAGACTCAATTGGGTTGTGCCACTAACTAAAACACCTATCGTTTTTAAAGGTTTTTTTTTATACCTACCTTGAATCATGTTAAAATGTAGTAAAAAAGATGTTTAAGTTACGTATTGTTTTTACTTTCATTTAAGTAAAATATCTACTTTTATGCTTGTATAATGTATTCGTATGTAAAATTTGACTAAAATAAGATTATCCCGGGTTTGAATAATTCTTGCAAATAAAATGACCTACAGCAATCTTTAAACAACAGGCTTCTTCTATTCTTCATTTGAAATAAAAATAATGTTATTTGTGTACCAACAGACAACATCGCCATCATCGCTCTGCCCACTGGTAGCCAGCTCAACGAAAACTACGCCGGTGAAACCGCCGTCGCATCTGGCTTCGGTCGCACCGCTGATGGTAAGAAAATGTTGATATGCCGTTTCTAATTTAGAGTTTATCCTTATTCATCTTGACTTATTAACACGGTTTATTATACAGGTTCAGCAGGTGGCATCACCACCAACCAGGGTCTGAGCCACGTTAACCTGCCTGTGATCACGAACGTTGTGTGCAGAGCTTCCTTCCCTCTCATAGTCCAAGACTCCAACATTTGTGTAAGCGGTGCTGGTGGTAGGAGCACATGCAACGGCGACTCCGGTGGACCCCTCACTGTCAACAGGAATGGAAGGCCTATCTTGGTACGTGTTTTGAAAATAAATATATTTCATTCTAGAATCCTTTGACGCTTATTAAGTTCTTTTTATTTCTTATTTGTCTGTTGAACTAATTTTAACTTTTCCAACAGATTGGTATTACCTCCTTCGGTTCTGCCCGCGGTTGCCAGGTTGGATCTCCTGCTGCTTTCGCCAGGGTCTCCTCCTTCGCCAGCTGGATCAACAGTCAATAGACATGAACTAGTCAGCTGACAAATCTGTTAAACCAAATAGCACTTTCATGAAAAAAATAATTTAAAATTAAATAACTTTTTTACAGAAAAAAGGAGTTTACTTTTTACCCGACTGTAAAGGACGACAATGTGTTTATCAGCCTATGTATTGGGTATTTATGTATGTATGTTCATTTGTGGCACTCTTGCCACAAAGGAACATGCGCTTCGCTCACGCGTTTCGTCTCTATCTAGAGACGAAACGCGTGAGCTGATTTTGATAAAATTAACATGGCGACAATCGTCTGGTGAAAAAGAAAAATCATTAAGTCGACGAACTATGGCAAGGGGGTACCATTGAATAGGGCTTTGAAATTCATGTTAAGGTTTCTAATGGCCATTTAGGTTTTTTTTTCTTCATTAATAAGAACTAAAGTTCTTAGTAATTTATTACAATCTAGCCTAATAGACTAACAAGCAATTTAACTCTAACTTAATATTTTACGTGGTAGATTACGTTATAACTAATAATAGTGTATTTTGCACTTTTACACAATTCCGTAGCACTTTCTTAAGGTGCTCTTTATTGGGCATTTCTTGTGCAATTATTGCTCGACAACACTAATGGATCAATCTGGATCAATTAAGTGGAGCAATCTGGAGCAACAACAATAAATTGCGGATACGTTACGGGAATATTGCCTCTGATTGCTCCATATATTTCATGAGTTGCCGAATATCCAATCGGTTTGGAAATTTTTACTCAATTTTCTTTCTATCTCGTTTGTACGTATCTCGGTTGTACGCCTCGTTTTTGCGAGAGGAACCAGCCGACTGTGTATTGCCTAGTTTTTTTAAGTTGCTCCATATTGCATGATATTGTGTGGCCGTATCTCTGGCAATAGGTTGCTACATGTTGCCATTGCCTTAAATCGCTGGATGTAGTCGTAACGTCATAGTTGACGAGAATTGAGCAAGATGGAGCAATTTTAGTTGCTCGTGCTACCTTTGTATTAACATTCATATTTAAAAAATGTTCATGTGTTACATGTATAGCACATCACTGTTACTATTTTTCACTATTTATACACTACACTTATTTAAATGGTTTAGTTTATTATCCTACGCATTATATCCGTGTTGTCTAGCTGTTGAATTGCCTCGATGTTCACATGTCGGTGAAGTCTGTGTTTGTGGGCTTCAGCAAATTTTTGGATGATGGTAGTGACGAGTTCTATTTTAAGGTCACGGTGGAGGTCGTCATTTCTAATGTACCATGGTGCATTTAGAGCATCCTGAATACTTTATTTTGGAAATGTTGAATTATTTTAATGTTGCTTTGTTTGGTACAGCCCCAAACTTGGATGACATACGTCCAAATCAGCATAAGAATATGCTTGTATAATATAATTTTATTTTGTACTGATAAGCAGGATTTCCTTCTGAATAACCAATACATACTTTTATAACGTAAGTCAAGTTCCTGTCTTTTCTTTTTGACGTGAAATTTCCATCGCAGCTTGGCGTCAAGAGTGATACCAAGGTATTATTATTATCATTAAGGCTGTATTCGCATGAGGCACTTGCATGCCATTTATGTAGATTAGGTGGTAATCGCAGTGTTTGACAAAGGGAACAGGATTTTGCCAAATAATATTTTTGGAACCCAAGACAAAACGAGAGCAATCATTATTTTAGACGGTACTTAATTATTCGTCTGAAAAAGCTCATACTTCTTGTTTCAGCGCATGAGCTACAGTCTACATAAATACGCCAATATCATAAAGCTATTTATGATTGTATGTGGAGATGGCTACATATTAGAAATCACTGGACCCTACGATGCTAGACCGTCAGATGCTAAAATATTACGACAGATATTAGATAATCACACTGACGACATGGAAGAGGCTAAAATACGACGGTTTCTTGAAACTGATGACGTGATGATTTTAGACAGAGGATTTTGGGATGCATTGCAATATGCCGAAGAATGTGGATTTACGGTTTGTACGCCACAGTCGTTAGGTAGACACGAAACACAACTGTCCACTAAAGCTGCAAATAGATCACGATTAGTAACATTGGGCAGATGGGTGGTAGAAACAACCAACGGAAAAATGAAGAGGGACTTTAAGATATTCCGACATAGATATTTTAATAATACTTTGCCCAATGCAATAGTAGATTTTCGAATAGCTGCAGCTCTAATCAACGCAACCCAAGAGAGTTACAGCGACCGTCGACTGACGGAAAGATTTTCAGAAATGATAGAACGAAATATGAATAGGACAAACCTACTACCTGATTACGTTGATCAACACCGTCTAAACGCACAAAGGAACATTTCATTTCAAAGGATGGGGGCAACATTACAAGACGTAACAGATTTGCCAAGAATGACTTACGATGAGCTGCTTATTTTCGCTATTGGAACGTATCACGTGAAGCTGGCAAAATCCTACTGGTACAAACACGTCAGAGAAACGGCGTGTATTCCATGGAATTCTATAGGCATCCCGAGAGAGTGCCCCTTAATGACGAAGAAGAAAATAATACGTTAGTACGGTGCCGAATTAATTCAAGACACGTTCAAACATGAACCTATTATTGCTATGTACTATACAGTCGCCGCGCAATCATTGCTGTAGCTGCATACATGGCCGCCGCACGTTAGGCAGTTGTGCTCAGATTATTTCCTTAATATATTATCTTGCCTGGGCCAGACATGAAGGCGACTTAATTCAACCTACAGGATTTTTAGATACAGTGTGTTTAGACGTAGAAAATATTTAATGTAATTACATCAAAATAAAATATTTGAAACATTATTTTTTCATCCTCTGCATGCACTACTACATACTGCAGGAAAACGAAACAATAGAATAACCAACAATTACAACATTATTTTTTATGATGTGATATAGCTCCTAAACCCCACGCATTTCCGTGTTATCCCTTTGGTACCATCAAATGACCATTATACCTATCCCGTTGGTAAACATTTCATTGCTTGCAGAATCGCAAGCGGGTTTTTAGTGTATGGATTTTTAGCCATCTCCTTTGCCGGATGATCTTTGCCACAATTACAGCATTTGGCAGGCTCCGTGCCATTACTCTTTTGGCATTCGGTGGTAACATGGGCTTCAGGACACTTGACGCACCGCGGTGTTCAGTTGCAGTTTTTAGAAGAGTGACCAAATGCCTGACATCGATAGCACTGGGTTCCGAAACTTGACGATACGGATAGCACAATTGCTTAAATATTTTATCGATTTAAACTCTACTGCATTACGCAAACACTCGGAACTTACTTTTGACCCTAATCATTGTTCAAAAAACCAAAGGGTGAATAGAGTGTACCAGACTGAGCCCGCCAATGTTGTGTTAGTCAAATGTCAGTATCACTTCTTTAGCCCTGTTTTGTACAACAGAGTAAACAAGATTATAAATATTTATCCACTTACCTTACTGGAGTGTAGAGCGCTTATGGACAAATGGTTCCAAAGCCTGACGTATGAGGAGTTTGAAAATCTGGTGACACATAGTTACCTTTGAGTTAACATATTCCTTTCTTGATAATCTACCTTCGTATTCAATCAAATACTAACACCTAAAGATACACCCTGCACACATACATACATAAATACACACATATCACATTACAGCTGGAACAACTTATCCTAATTATTTTTTTAATGTTTTCTTAGTTAAAAATAATAGGTTTTTAATCATTATTAATATTTCAGTTAAATCGTTTATATACTTACTTACTTTTATTTTAGATACCTTTATAACCGTTTTTAAATTTTATTATATTGCTTTACAATTATAAATGTTGAAATGCCGATGTCTTCCCTCCCGGAAATGGGAACTAATGGCTGCAACACAGTTTTTAAAAACTAACCTAGCTGTTAACGAACTCTAAAAATGTTTAAACCTGTTTTTAGATCCATTTATTTTTTATTTGAATCCTCTGTGAGAGACTGGTATCTGAATACCTGTCACACCCGTAACAGGACACTCTGTTAGAAAGTAGACCTGCATTTGTATATTTCTGTTACTCCTTACGATATCTTCCTATTACATGGAACTTTAACAAAACTAACGAAATGTGCGTGTAGTATAGGTTCACCTCTGCCTAGCTTTTTGGGAGAAAACAGGCGTCACGTTAAGTTGTGTGTGTGCTTGTATGATGTTACTGGTGAAGTGCGAATGTTCTTTTTGAGTACCAGAATAAATTTGTTGTACCTACCATTGTCCTTCCCCTAAGTGCTCATACACACGAGCGGCACGTGCCAACGGCAGCGGCAACTGCAGCCGTCGACGTGCGCGTTGGTAGTTGACACATACGCAGCTGTACTCGACGCGTCCACGGCTGTGTCGACTCATAGGTGGCTGTGTCGACGACACCAGTCGTCGCGCGTCGACGACGTGCCATACGTGTATTTGAGCACCGTACTTAACCGTAACAGTGTATCGACGTCGACGGCTGCAGCTGCCTTTAACATGACACCGACATTGCCATTAACGCCTGCCACTCGTGGGTATGAGCAGTAAGTGGTATACAGGCATAATAACGTAATGATATCACTAATAGATATTTATATGATATTTCTGATACCTTTGATATCTTCCATTGTGGAGGAGGAGAATACAAGCAAGTATACCTGTAGCAATAGCTTAGACTTGTACCTTAGCCTAGCCCTCCGTGTAATACTGGAGTGATGTTGTTATTTATTTCACGTGTATGCAGAGCATCATTAAATACCTAACTTGCGATAAGTCTGGCTGTGTATTATATCTATCATATATCATCTCGGCCCATTCCTAAGCGGATTACAGGCGTAATGATATGCTTTTGTAATTTTAAGTATGATATTATATTATTTGACTCCCATTGTATTTAAATTCTTTCCTTTTGACAAAAATTACAATTCAGTACCTGCCTATACAGAGGTGTACTTACCTCTGCCTACCAGTGGCGAAGGGTCAATACAAACCGATTTCCACCGGCTGACCTTTAAGAAATCCCACCTTCCAACCATTCATAATTTCAAAGTGCAATTTTTTTTATGTTTCTAAGTTTTGAGTGAGTGTTTTTTTGGAACGGCTCACCCTGGCCATAAGTCCGACTTTCACCACTGCTGCCTAACCCTCTTGGGAACACTGGTCTGATGCTATGTTTCCAACTTTATGCGGGGATTGTTTACATGCTTATAATAGTCTGAGTGTTTTATATATCTCTGCCTACCCCTAAAAGTATTACACGCATCATTTTATTTAATTTTTTAAATTTAATTTTATATTAGTTGACTTATAATAATTGTTCTCTCTCGTTCATTTTGATGAAAAATACAATACAGTATGTACCTATGTGGCAACCTATTTTAGAGGAGTACCTCTGCCTAACCGTCCTTATTAGGAAAACTAGTGTGATGTTATGTAAGTAAAATGCAAAGACTAGATTACATCGCAAAACCAGTACATACCTATTATAAAACAAAGTCCCATGCCGCCGCTTTCTGTCTGTTTGCAATAAACGGATATTCATGCGGTAAGTATTCACCAATAGACAGAGTAATTCATGAGGAAGGTTTAGCTGTATAATTTTGATAAAGTTTCATATAAATTGGCTAACGCGGGCGAAGCCGCCGGCAATAGGTAGTATAACATAAAGTGCATAATGTGAATGTTCTGCACACTAGCCAACTCCTTCGTGGAATATAGGCGTGATGTTTTGATGTTTGTGTTTCTAAGTATATAAGTCAACAATTATTATGTTTACTCATTTTTTTGTGACGAAAATAGAAAACAAACACCCATCATTTCTTTAGATAAATGAAACTGAAAGATGTTTTTTTTTCACCTTGAAACGAACAGTTTGTTAGTTTGTAGCCCGTAAATAAAAGTTGTTGAGACCAAAAAGAAGTATGTTGGATCAAAATAAAAATTGAGGAGTGTCTGTTCAAAAGGTCCTATTTCTATGATAAACAAATTTTACAGGAAACAATAAAAGTATTTCAATTGTTTAACGCAGATTAGGATAATTGATATACATGTACATTTTATTTTAGATTTTTACTGTATATCTTTTTTTTTATAATTTTCATTTGGAAATAGGACTTTATGATCGGAATTACCGTAAATAAGTCTTTTAATAATAATAATAAATAAATCATTTATTTGGACCAAAACGTGTACAAAATTTATAAACCTGCCAAACTGCGTGACAGTTTGTCGGCAGGATTAGCGCTCGTTTTAAAAATTTGGTATCAACAATTTATTTACACATCTAAGTAGGTCGATACAGTCTTACAGCTAATTTAAAAGGACGCGCGGTAAGAATACTATGCTTACAGTGCGGGCCGCCGCACAGTGGAACGAATGTATGGGAGCGGTTGGACGTAGACATGTCCGAAAAATAAGAGTAAAATTATGACAAACTAATGATGCCATCTTATTCGATTACTTAATGCCTTCATAAATTGTGGTGATGAATTTCTTCATAACTCCCATATTTCGGGAGTAATTTGAGAAAATGTGAAATTTTACTATGAAAATGAGTGTATCGAGCTCTCTCCCTCCTGATTCCGGGCTTGTTTCAAGTAGCGGTCTCTAATATCGTAATGCTATTACTAAGAGCTATATTTAATACTAAGACACATAGTGCGCCAAATGTGCACTTTCTGGGATAAAAGGAAATGAAAATTTAAAAAAAAAAACGTTTTTTCCCCATTTGTATTTACTTTAAACCGCAGACAGACTTATTAAGAGGTCTATAAATATATTATATATATACCGGCTGAAATTTTTTAGCGTCTGGACAACAATATGACGTTTTGTGTAAGTAGAATAGAACTCATATACCCTAATATTTACCTGGTACCATTCATTTAATAAAAGTTCCGAATATCCTTAAAATACATGAAAAAGAATACATCCTACGGCACTCGCGTAAAACGAATATTATCCAAAATAGGTAATAGTAAACGGCGTCAGCTGCGATTGCACATGAATGAAGCATGATGGAAGTGTGAGCGAGACGCTAGCATTAACTTCGCTCTCCTGCGCACAGGACGATACCGCCTGATCCCTACACACTCACGCACACATTTGCGCGTGTACCTACATACGGCACCGTGCTGTATGTAGTTGTAGTAGGCAAATAATTTGATACACTGAGTGACGCGTGTCTTGAAACCGTAAACCAAATAAATTACGTCTCGTAAGATCGGTAAAGCTTTGATAGAAATGTAAACAAACCGCTGATGTTAAATACTTATGACAATCACTCACATTCATCTGTATTTTGAAGGTTTTAACGTGATGTGTAATAAAAAAGGATTCCAACATGGTTGTTTATTCCAAATCGGATACTACAACTTACTAGGCGTATTTAAAGATCGTAATCAACTTATTTACAAATAATTACACTGATTAATTTTTACAAAATTACAGAAAATTAGTTATTATTTACAACAAAAAGTACCTTTTCAACGATATTGCAATATTTGTTCGAAATGTCCACCGTTTCTTTCTAAACACAAACTCCCACGTTTTTGCAAATTGGTTGTTAGACTCCTAAGTGTGTCTCTGTCACTTTTCAGAATATTAAAAACGTCTATTATTCGCTGTTTTAACTCATTTACACTACGAGCTTCTTCGGTGTATACTAAGCGTTTTAGTTCAACCCACAAATAAAAGTCTAATGGCGTTAGGTCTGGTGATCTCGCCGGCCAGTTCACAGGTCCACCGCGACCTATCCACTTATCACGGAATTCACTATGTAAATACGCGAGCACAGATCGCTCGTAATGAGCTGGATACCCGTCGTGCTGAAAGTACATGTCCGGCAGATAGTCCAGAGGAACGTCTTCCAACATTGTGTCGATAACGGACTGTATAATTTCACGATACATTATCCCTGTCAATCGACCTTCGATACAAACTGGACCCATTATGCCAACGTGTATTATCCCGGCCCAAACATTGACACTGAATAGAACTTGATGAGCGTGTTCGTTTATTTTAAGTGAGTTTTGAAACTCCACCATTGCTCGTTGTGTAGGTACGTTGTAGATACCAGCGCGGGCAAATATGGACTCGTCGCTCCATAGAATGTTCGCCTGCGGGTGGAGTTGGAGTATGCGTACGTCATTATGAAAACAATCACTGGGCGGTCGAAGCACACACGGTTCAAACGTAAAAAAACAGCGATCGACGTCACGCTATGGCTAATCGCAGGTGACTAGAGAGAGAGCATGAGACGCGGTACTCGGGCCGAAGGGCGCGCGGGTGGGAGGGGATGCGCATGCGGTGACACGTGAGCGGTACGCCTAAGGAAAGATATTTTGCGATAGTAGTTACCTATTCCCGGCCGGCTTCAATCAAAGGATTGAATGTCGCTACGAATTCATTGATAATTTCTGCGCGTAGAGTAGGGTGCCTATAAGTTGGGTTTTGATATTATTTGCCGATATTTTTACTCTTTTCTATTTTTATTATTTTTTAAATTTTAGTATGAAAAGTTTACTACAAATAAGTAATAGTATTTATTGATAGGTTCATTTCATGTTAGGATTTAAAAAAAAAAAGTGAAATTTCTATGCCATAGGCTTCTACTCCGTTCACCTATTATGCCCTATTTTTTTCCAGACGGTAAAAAAAATCATACGGTATACAGAAATATATATTAACAAAAATATTCACAAGAACTGATGAGAGTATGACTTTTAAGTAAGTTGATAATAAATTACCTAGTTTCATTAAAAGTACAATAAATAATTAAGATGTAAGCTCTAATTTACTAAGTTACACATTTTAAAACAATAACATCATTTAATTATCTTCGTCATCATCATCATCATCAATTAATTCAAATTCAGAATCGATGTCCGCTAAATCATTTATGTTAACAAATTCGATATCACTTTTCTCAGAATCCGTAAGCTCATAAAATTCCTTAAAAGAAGATTTTTTTACAAACTTATTTCCTTTTGGACGGATACTTGTAACAAGTGGATCAGAAGACAGTAAAAGATTGTGCATAATATCTTCATTGCATGAGATACTGCTATGCTTTCGAGAATGCCCCTCTCTATATTTTCTAAAATCTTTATTTCTAGCCTCAGATGCCTCTTCGGATAGAAAACCAATGGGCACAATTGACATGTTCTGAACTATGTCTGGCCCATGCATTAAAATTTTATGAAGTGAAGAAGGCATATAATACCATGGGTATAACTCCACGTAAAGCTTAGCAGTATCAAAGCAGAACTCTCGGAATTTAGTTACGTTGATCTTCTCTCCTGATGAAATACACTGCAAGATCACACAGATTTTTCTTAAAAGCATAGCATCTATTCCGGTCAGTTCAGCAGATTTAGTGTAGTTTTCAAAAAATCTCCTTGCCGAGTTGCCATTGTTGGTGGATCCACTGCCTTGTTTCACAACATCGAGAAGTAAGCCCGTTTCTCTTCTTACAGCCTCTTGAACTCTTTTCTTCCTGTCATCAACTTGCCTTTTTGCTATATCACCCCTTACTTGCCATGATTTTATGTCTAATTTGTAGGAAATGTGTAATAAGCATTCCATTGAGCGAATCCAAGCGTGAAGGGTGCTTAAGCTATATTTATACATGTCCTCGTTTGCGTGTTTATCTTTGATTAACTCTAAATTATTCATTTCTTTAGGACAAGCCTTGCATATGTCACACACTGAAGCTGCTGTATTGGATATAATGGAATGAATTTTACCATCAATCATTGTCAACAGCAGTTGGTGTTTGACACTAATTCCATCAGTGATGGTGGATGGAGTTAAGGCTTCAATCTCTGCTTCGATTTCAGCCATCTCTCTCTGCACATTTTCTTTGGTTTCCTTTATAAACTTAAACAATATTGGCCGGCAAAATGAAGTGGAAGATGGTCGCTCGTTTTCCCAAATTGTTACACCTTTTGAGACGAGCCGCAGTGGTACAAGACTAATCATAAAATTACTAGCAAGATCGATTTGCTCATCTTCACTCGTCCTTTGATGATAAATGCTTTGGCTAGATGATCCGTCAAAACCCCATTTGCTGGTCAATACGAGCTGTTGATTGGGATCAACAGGGGTTTCTAACGACCTAATAAGTCTTCTTGAGGTTAAATCCATCAAGGCTTGTAATTTGATTTTTGCAGAGCTCTCTGTAACTGTGAGATCTTCTTTGGCCGGATAGCACTTAATTTTTTCTTTAACCAACATGTAGTAACTCGGGTATTGAAGAGCTCCTTCTTGAGTGTTGAAATCCCGAAGAGTGTTATAGCGCCATTTCGATAAGTTCATCGATACATAAAGAGCCAATGCCTTCAAAGGGGATATTTCCCGTACCTGAATTGATTTACCTTCAATGAAGGCTTTGATTTTTGAGGCCTCTTCTGGATTCTCCGTCAAGTATTTCATAACATAAGCTGTATCGCTTTGTCCTGCCTTTTGAAGCGCCCTTTCGGCCGAAAACATAATTTCAGCGCTGCTACTGCTGCATGAAAGACTATCTTCAGTGCGTCTTCTTTTTTGCCGGTTACTAAGGTCCTCAAAAGATTTACGAGGACTAGGATGTGTACAAGTTGAAGCATCAGATTTAGCAGGAGAAATTATGGGCTCGATGACGTCACTTATATTTTCTGTAGAAGGTTCCATATTTTCATTCTGTAATTCCGGCCATTGAATTGCAGCCTGTAGCCAAATCTCATGTTTCTTCCGAAACTTATCTGTGCTTCTTCCAGACTGTGTCCATTTTGCATAAATGCGGTAGCAAAATCGACGACACCAGTCTTTTAAACTTGTTTCAGCACTTTCACATAACTGAACACAACTGTTATCTTTTAAAACACTGAACAAATAGTTAAAGTCGCGTAAATCTTTATGTGCGCGTGCGCATAAAGCAACGTGAATATCAAGATTTGTATTAAAATTTGGAAAATACATTGCGAGATTAGCTTGGATACAACGAGGTGTAAATCAACACTGATTTTAAAGTTACTAATAGTGACCTATTTATATAAAATCCAGGTATCCCAGGTATCCTTTGTTAAATATTGCAAGGTAATTAGTTATTGTGATAATTAGTAAATGATGCATGCTAAATTAGTGTATTAAGAGCCATTTAGTAATTAAATAATAGCAATGTTCTTATCAGTAATCATTAGTGCATCAGTTTTATATGTAAACCTTAAGTCCCTAATTATATATCCTAATTAGCTTATATCTTCTCTAATTGGCTGCTCAGAAATGTTATTGTAATAAGGTAAACCTTTAGAAAAACGGTTTTAATCAACAAAATAAACAAAAAATAAAAAAATTGTGTTATAAAATAAACATCACTCTTTATCCCAGAAAGTGCACATTTGGCGCACTATGTGTCTTAGTATTAAATATAGCTCTTAGTATTAACATTATGATATTAGAGACCGCTACTTGAAACAAGCCCGGAATCAGGAGGGAGAGAGCTCGATACACTCATTTTCATAGTAAAATTTCACATTTTCTCAAATTACTCCCGGAATATGGGAGTTATGAAGAAATTCATCAACACAAGTTATGAAGGCATTAAGTAATCGAATAAGATGGCATCATTAGTTTGGCATAATTTTACTCTTTTTTTTCGGACATGTCTACGTCCAACCGCTCCCATACATTCGTTCCACTGTGCGCCGCGGGCACACACGCCGACGACGGCTAACACCGCTCATACTTTTTGTTGTTATTGTTAGTTATTGTCACATGTCGCGGTCAATGCATTAAGTAGTTCAGCTTTTAGTTTACTTTTTAGGGTTCGCTTGCTAATTACACCATCATCCTTCCTTAGCCAGGCGATATTATTAAACAGCGTAGGGGTAAAATACTTATTGGTTCTTTTGCCATAGTAATTTTTTACTGGTGCTCGTACATATTTACGTTCTGTAACGCTTCTAGTATTGTATGTGTTTTGCACGTGTACTTTGAACTGATCGTTATAAAACTGCTCTAGAACCACCAAGTACTTTACCTTCTCATGAACGGGAAGCACCTTACATACAGCAAAAAGTTTCTCGTAATTTTCTTTACACATAAGCTTAATTTTTTGGTTAACAAGGTACTTCAGAAAACGAATTTGCAGCGATTTTATACTATTCAGGTAGGTTTTGAATGTACGGCCATAAGTATTTAACCCATAGCTCAACAGAGACTCGGCGAGTGCAAAATAAATCATACGCATCGTTTTTCTACTCAACGGCGCCTTCAGGATATGAAACTTACTTAACACTGACCTAAGCTTCGTACACACTGTGTCAACCAGCGTCTTCCAGTTCATGTTACGGTCCACCCACAAACCAAGATACTTTAATTTACTGACATACTCCAACTGTTGACAGACACAGTTAACATTTCTCACGTGCATACACTCGTACGTGTGGCCCACGATACCTATATCCCTACTATCGACATTTTTTCCCAACAGGTTGTGTGGGGAATGTACGTGCATCACTTTCGTTTTAGTAAGATTTAGTATGATACCGTTATCGTGCGCCCACCGGGTAATATTATCGAAGTCCGATTGCAACACAGCCCTGGCCTCCTGTATATTCTTAGAGGAGTACATAAGGCACATGTCGTCTGCATACATATAAACCCGACACTTCCCCACTACATTACTAACGCTATTGACATGCATTACATAGCCAACCGGTCCATACACGGAGCCAGTCGGAACGCCAAGGTTTACCTTAGCTTCTTTACCAGCCACACCAGAAATACAAGTCTGTAAGGTTCTGCCACTTAAGTAGTTCCGGAACCACTTGTTCGTGGGCCCCCTGATCCCACACTCATCCATGGCCTGCAACAACACCTCGTGGTCCAAGGTGTCAAACGCCTTTTTATAATCAATGAACAGCGCCAGGACCTGGTGACCCTGGTCCAGACTACTGTTCATGTCTTCAGAAAACTGTGAGAGAGCTGATGTTGTGCTACGACCGCGCCTAAAACCGTGCTGTGAATCTGCTAGTAAATAATTCTGCTCTAAGAAGTCACTAACCTGACCGACTACTAATTTTTCCACTATTTTATTAACTACAGACAAGATGGCGATAGGCCTATAGTTAGCGTAGTCTGAGTGCGCTCCTTGCTTAAGACTGTGCCGAGCAAAAAGCGAAAAAACGACAGTTACAGTTTTGTTGATATTAACTAAAATCGTTTATTTACACAATTAAAATCTACATAATTATTACCACGGATAATGTGTTTACAATGTTTGCGAAGCAAACATATGAAATATGGTATAATTTTTTAAATGGACTCATATGAAGTTGAGTAAAAATCTACAAAAACGCGTGCTGGCATTCGGGGGATTTCATGTATTTTTCTATTGAAATATTCTGTAGATATTAATTCAACCAAATCTCTAATAAATAATCTTTATCTTTTGTGTCTCACATTTTCATAATATTGTCTAGAAGATTTAATATATTTTTATTAAAAATACGCTCCGAATTCGCCATACAAAATTACTATGAACGCGCTGTGTCGCATAAATACGTGCCACGCGCCAACAACAATTCAGTCAATCTCGAGAGCTCAGAGCGTCATCACGTCACTTTACAGAGCGAGCGCATCGATCGCGAACTACCGTATAGACACATTCTGCTGCATAGAAAAATAAGGTACGTAACATTTTCGATATATTGAATTTTATTTCACTACCTACATCATTTAATGAATTTTATCTTGTAAGCAATTTCGTTAATCGATTGAGTTTAAATTTTGTATATTTTTTTTTGTACGTTTTATAGCATCAACTATTGATTTAGGAAATATTTAACTAATGTATTAGGAAAAATGGGAAAGCGAAAGGAGAGATATTATAGAAAAGGAACCAATTCAAGAAAAAAGCCATTCTTCAAAATCAGTACGTATCATCTCCTAGTTTAAGATTGATTCTCTTTCTCTTAAAGGTAGATTCATAAATTCTATAAATAATATTATTTATTTATAAACTTAGGTAAGTACCTATGTATCGCATAGATACCTTAGGTAAAGAGCGTTCGCAATTACTAGTTGCAAGATGCACAGCCAATTGCAGCGGCCCTTTGGCTGTTTGAGGCGGTTCTATTGTTTTTATTCTTATATTATAGCGATATAGCACTAATGATTATTAAGTATAAGAATATTGTTTCTGCACATCTATTTTATTGACAATTGTTTCTTGTTTTATTCTAGGTCAATAGTTTCGAATGACATAGAAGAAGATAAAGAGAATTTTATACCCAACTCAAAAAGAGTCAGAAAATATGAAAATGAAGAACACTAAATATACAAGTACAGCAACGCGAAAAACATTTCGATGTAAGTTTATGATCCAATTTAGCTTTTTATGGGACCTTCCAGAAGCATTTGTAGACTTTGACAATGGGCGGAAATATTTGAGAGCTATGTTAAATTGATGTAATATGATAAACTTATGTATTTGTTTTTCACAATTTATTTTAATTTTAATTGTATTACAGAAATCACTAGAAGACAATGATACTAATTCTGAAATAATTATAGAGAAAGAAACCGACAATTCAGACATTTTTGTAACAAATGGCAACAGAATAGTCGATTTTGTGGATGTTTATGAACAATTTCAAAATATTGCAAATCACAACTCGGCCTTTGGTTGTAATTTAAGCTGTTTAAAAATGACTAAAGAGGTACGAGAAAGGGTTTCTTTCAATATTTCATTTCACTTGTCGAATGTGCAACATAAAACTTGAAATAAAAAATTGTAAAGTTCCAGAAAATTCCGCAGACCTCAATCTTATTGACCACGCAGTAAGCAGTTTTATGTCTATAGGAACGGGATTTTCTGGTCTGGAACAGGTTGCAGCTTCTCTTGATATACCTAGTATGAGTGATAAATTGTATGCCAAGTTCCATAGTAAGGTTTGTGGGCTATGGGAATTGGCCAAGGAACAAAGCATGGCGGACGCTGCTAAAGAGGAATATGACATGGCTGTGCGCAATGGTGACGTTGATTTATATGAAGTACCCATGATAACTGTGGTAGCTGACGCGTGCTGGTCGAAAAGATTATATAGGAAAAATTACAACGCATTATCGGGCGCATCCGTTATTATAGGATACAGGACGAAAAAAGTATTATAAATGGCGGTGAAAAATAAGTATTGCATGGTTTGTGCTAGAGCAGAAAATAAAAAAGAGACGATTCCTGAGCATGTTTGCTTCAAAAATAATGAAGGGTCCTCTAGTGGCATGGAAGCTGCAGCGCTCGTTGAAGGATTTAAATCTTCAGAGCGAACTCATGGTCTAATTTATTTTAGACTGATAGCTGACGGTAATTCAAGCACTCATCGTAATATAGATAAAGCAAAACCATATGGAAACTTGTTAGTGGAGAAAATTGAGTGCACTTATTGCGAAATTATTGCACAAAGTTGGACGAGTTAACTAGAATTACGAGCTACCCATTAAAATATAGAAAAGCTGTTGAAAATAACTTAATGAGATTTAGACGTGCTGTTACTGGGGCTGTAAAGCACATTAATGCTCAAGAAAATAAATCTTTCGAACAAAAAGTCTTAGAACTGAAAGAAGATTTGTTGAATTCTCCGCATCACGTATTTGACAATCATGCTTGTTGCAAACACTACTACTGCAAACGTTCCAATGAAACTCCCTCAAAAAAAAAATTAGTACCGGCAATGAAAAGTAAAGAGGGTGGTTTCATTTTTTCCGCTATAATTAAATTTATTTCGAGGTTGTGATGGAAAATAAATTAAAAATGTTCTACTTCGACTGTTTACTACCGAAAATAGTCGACTCAAGATTTGACAGACAAATGGAAATCAAAGAACCCGAATACATAACTAGAAGCAATCAATGCACGGGCAAAGAAAAATAAGCGAAAAACTGAAGATGGTAAATTTACAAATGTTAAACGTAAAAGACTGTAATGATTAGTAGATAGTATAAATAATAGTATCAGCTACGTCCCTTATTAAACAATCTACTATTTGTGTTGTTATAATATAATAATCAAGAAAATATAAATATTGTATTTATTATCACACCATCCTGCTGTTTGATACGATCCATAAAGTACCTATAAAACGGTACTGATTTTTTTCGCTGACTTGTCTTATGATGTACACATTTTTGACAAATTTTAAACGTCGAATGCATCGATAACTTTTATATAAACTTGTTTCAAAAGAAATTTTGTACAAATCGACATACAGCTTAGAATAATTTTTATAATATAAATTTTAAATTTTTGCAAAACATTTTTTAATTAAAAAGATTGCAATTAATTGTTTTCTTTTCTAACCAAATTAGAAAAACATATGAAGCTCAGGTAAAAATAATGTAAATACTAGAATTATATTCACTCACAAAGTCACAATCCACATGATGCCATATTTGACTAAATGTAAGTTACTAAGTTTTGTTTTTAGACAGCCACGCACGGATGAGAACGCAGCTGTGTGCGTTATTGCACACACAGTGAGCGCATGAAGTTAAATACCTAAATGGCGTTCGCCGCTTTTGTTCGGCACAGTCTTAAAGATAGGCCTAATTAGTGCCTTTTTAAGTATGTTTGGATATTCCCCTTTCGATAAACACAGGTTGACAAAATGCGATAAGACCGGTGAGATTTTATCTTTGATTATTTTTAAATCAATGACTCGAATGCCATCAATGCCCGGCGCCTTATCACTGCTCAGCTGATCGATAACTTTACACACCGCGTTGCTGGAGACTGGCCTAAAGAGAAACGTTACATCACTAGGCAACACATATGTACTTCTGTTTAATAATTTAATATTACAGTTATGCTTAATACTAACGATTTCTTCAGTAAATGTATCTGCAAAGTTACTGCATATATTATACATGGTGTCTTTACCTCCAAAATATCGTTTAACTATATCATCTATATTTGCTTTTTTTCTACCTGTCCAGCTATTAATTTTGTCCCAGAGTTTTTTTGGGTCTCCGTTACATTTTTGTATTTCTTCTTGCCGAAATTTATTTCGTGCTTTAAATATCAATTTGTTTACTTTATTTCTAAATCGCGTATATTCCAGTCTTTTCGTGTTATTGTTAGGTGTCACTTTCCAATCCCTAAACAACCAATCCCTACGCAGTATCATATTACTTAAACCTTTTCCTATCCACGGTTGCGTATCCCGTTTTTTAGACTTTGGCATTACAGTCTTACTATTTTTATAAATATCATTAAACATGTTTTGTAGCGTATCATACAGAGTTAAAGGGCAATCAATAAACAACAGTTGAGACCAATCATAATCAGTGATTTTCTTAGCTACTATCTTATTATTAATCACATACCTAATGTCCGTGTTCTTACTAGCAGTGCAAAGTTGTTTCGCCTCTAACGGTATAGAGACTCCAACCACATGATGATCCGACATGAAGCACTCAACAACACACGACTGGCAGTCCTGCAGCTGTCCTGTTCGCACCCAAACATGATCGATACACGACACTTCTCTTACACCCGCGACGATAGCCTCTCGCGTCACCTCCTCATGTGGTATTACGCACTGTAAGCCTAGTTCACACATACAGTCCTTGTATCTTGATACTTGATGACTTTCACTCACTCCTAACAGATTTATGTTGAAGTCACCTAATAAAATGATGTCCTCGTTCGCTGGGATCTTCCTGATTATTTGTTCGATCTCATCAACAAAAAACAACTTATTCGTTTTCGGTGGTCGATAGACTGCAAGGATATTTATAGTTGTGTGCTTATAAATGAGTTTACCATGAAGGCCTTCCAAAGATGTCGTCAGGGTTTTACTTGCATTAAAATTAAGGTACTCCTTAGCATAAATAAGCACACCTCCTCCTCTTGTATTCTCCCTCGTGTTTGAAAACACATTGTAACCTTCTATGTGGTATAATGATAACTCGTCTTTCTTAATGTTGACTTCTGTCAGCACTAACACTTCTAGCTCCTTAGAGTTCTTTAGAAAAATCAGCACTTCATTAAAGTTTTTTCTGATGGACCGAATATTTAAGTGCACTGTGTGTAGGTATTTGGTGTTGCTAGATATACTCTGAACCCAAGTGGTTGCATTTTTAACCCTAGTAAATCGACATTCCAACGTAGTAATCGCATCGAAACAATCCACTATTATTTCTTAACGTCGTAATGATGCTCGTAATGTTTACTTCGCACTATGCGTGCACTAGACGCGTACCTATAACTACAACTAGCAGGTCGCTGTCGTTACATTGCCTTCTATGAAACGTTCAATATCACGTTCACTTCTAATGGACATAATTTTTTTTTGCTCGTCACTCTTTCTTATGAGTATTTTGCCATCTTGTATCCAGATGTACTTGTAGGTTTTCTTAAGCTGGTTTTTAGTAACCCATAGAAGGTTTCTTTTAAATCTCGTGAGATTCTCGTTGATATAAATACGGCTGTCATTACCTGTACCATAAACTTCGCCATTGGTCAAGCGTTTTTTGCGACTTTCGATGCACTTATCACGGGCTTCTTTTGTTTTCAGCGTTATAACTATTGGCAGAGGTTTCTCGGCGTCTGGTTTTTCACGGCCTACCCTCTCTGCATACTCAATCTGATTAACGTCCATCTGGAGCTTTTGGGCAACCTGAGCAACTATTTGGGCAACAACTTCGTTTCCTTTTTTCTCCAGTCCAGCTAACTCCACCTTCTTCTCCTTGTCTTTCTCTTCCAGTTCATTCACACGTTCTTCTAGTGATTTATTGTATTTTTCCAAGTGTGCATTCATATTTTCTAGGGCCTTGATTTTTGTTTCCGTTGATTTCTGATACTCCAACAAATTGTCGTACTTTTCCGATACGAAATCAACGAGATCGGCCAACTCACTTAGCTTTTTCTCCATTTTGTATACCACATCCATTTTTCTGTTCATATCAGCTAGGGTAACTGCAATATTCGGTTCCTCAAGACTAGGTGAGCTAGGCTGCGAGCCGGGCGGAGAGACACAATCCTCACACTTTTCATTTTTGAGGGTAGCTCTCGATACGCACTTTTTATGGAAGACTGCTTCACAAGATCCTTTGCATTTAATGATCTCATCTTTGGCAATCGACACGACCTTATTGCACTTTTTACACTTCACCATTATTATGCGTATTTACTATCAGAAAAACAACCGTCTATACTAGTTACTTCGTCGCAATATTACGTAGGTATAACTTAGATGTACGAAACACAGCCATACGCCAAGCGCGCACGCACGGAACTGCTTATTTTGAATTTGATCAGAATAATTAATTAATTGCTTTTGATCAGAATATTCTAGAAATATGATGTTTTTTTACGGTATACAGAACGGTCTTTACGCTTCTTTGTTCTAGTTCCCACATTTAATGTCTATACTGTTCCATTACCTTCATCCATTTTAATAAAAAAAGCGATTTGTCTTTTTATTTTCAAATAACACACTCAAAACAAAAAACAAAGTGTTTTTTTTAGTTCTAAAATGTTACACAGACCAATCAATTTATCTAAATGTCTTTTTTCACAACATAGACAATCCTTTTTAGAGTACCTATACAGCCAAAATATCGATTTTCGGCAGGCAATAATATATGGCAAGATTTAATAACCTTTTGAAACAAAATTGTTTAATAAAACATAATTTGTTTGAGAATTAAGACCTTTTGATCGACATATGTTTTATACACAGAAATAAGCCCATTTTGGTCGGAACGTCAAAGTTTAAGATTTTTTTTAAATTGGAAATTGGTGGTTTTTTTTAAATTGGAATTGGTATTGGTGATGGTTGGATTTTGGAATTGGTGTTTTTCGATCAGAACTTTATCAAATTATGGATGGGATTTAAGTTACAGTTTCGGGAAAAAAAAATTCATTTCTTTCTATATGGCAATAGGACCTTTTGAACAGACACTCCTCAATTCGGAACGGAGTTTCTATACGGTTGTGCATCGTTCTTTAGTCAATATAATTTTTCATATCAATATAATTGATATGAAAGACCAGAATATGGGTATAATTTCGTATTTTTGTCTTGTGTCGGATTTTTTTTTTTACAGGAATTAAATTTCTGCTTTCAAGACTTTTCATCTCATGAGAGATTACTGCTCAATTTACTTTGACAACACTGAGATAGATCCTCCAGTTTAGCGGCTTTTCAGTTATAATTATCTGGAACGTGGTTTAGCTTAAAAGCAACATTCATGTGCGTTAGTTTGGAGGGAAGGTAGGTTCTGGTTTTACTGAAGATATTTTGTAAAGCTTCTCTAGGAGCTGAGAGCTCTGTCGTAACTGGGAGATTTTATCCAAGCTTACAAATCGTTTTCTAGATTTTTTAAGACTGCTAAAACGATATCATCATAAAGTTATGATGGTATCGTTTTAGCAGTCTTTAGATTAAGTAATCTAAAGATTTCAATAAACAATTTCGATTGATAAAACCAAACACTATCACACCCATTACAGTTTAATCTTTAAATTATCTGAAATTGCAGCATAAATAAGCATGCACCTAAGTGTGACTGATCAGTTTCGACAAAATGAAGTTCTTGGCACTGGCACTATTGGCACTGACGGCGGTCGCCTCCGCTAAACACATCAACCTCGAGGATGTCATCGATCTAGAAGACATTACCGCTTACGGATACTTGTCAAAAATCGGTGCACCGGCTGCCGAGAGAATCCGTAAAGCTGAGGAGCAGGAAGAGACCCATGTCAGAATCGTCGGCGGTTCCAACTCAAATGTTGGACAGTTCCCTTACCAGGTAATTCATCAGTTTCAGTAGCAACAGAGATGTCTTGAAAATAATTATTTCATTTAAAATTTGTCTAAGGGGCCTCTGCCAATTTGTTTCAGCCACTTGTACGCCTTCTAAAAGACCAGAACACCATCGTCCCGAGATGCTTATGTAAACAAAACTATAAATCTTTTATTTCAGGAAGTATTACAGTCCAGTACAAAACAATTTTAAACAGAAACTCTGTAATCATTTCGTTATTTGTCTGCAGGCTGGTCTTCTCGCGCAATTCTCTGGTGGTCAGGGTGTCTGTGGAGGCTCTCTGTTGAGAGCTAACCGCGTTATTACCGCTGCTCACTGCTGGTTCGATGGTCAAAACAGAGCTACTAGCTTTACCGTCGTCCTTGGTTCAAATCGTCTGTTCTCTGGCGGTACCAGGGTGACTACCAGCAATGTCGTGATGCACGGAAGCTGGAACCCTAGCCTGATCCGTAACGACGTTGCCATGATTAGATTGAACTCAAACGTTGGACTTTCAAGTAAGTTAATTTTGTACAAGTTCCGTTTAGTAATGTATGGTACTTACCTGCCTTCTTTATTGTTAAGTATATAGTCCAATCCAGTGTTCCGTGTGTTGCCGGACGCAAAAGAATAGCACCATCCCATTTCTTCACGTGGGTGTCGTAGAAGGCGACTAAGGGACTTACTAGAGAATGGGCAGCAGCGTTCTCTTTGCATTTGACCACCATACTGCGATCGCCAACCCGCTTGCCAAGCGTGGCGATTATGGCAAATACCCCCCTTTTGGGGGAGGCTTATGTCCAGCAGTGGACGTCTTTCGGCTGATATGATGATGATGATATAATCCAGTTCATTTAACTAAAACGCGATTAATATTACTAAGTAGCCGCACCTCGCAGTTTTAACCGCTTAGGTCTCGATCCCGTGATAATATCCGGATACAAAGAATCCTATGTCTTATTCCAAATCATGGTTGACTCATGTGCCAAATTTCATCTATATCTGTTATGACATTAGCGTGAAAGCGTAACAAAATCAAATCTCTCCTCTTAATAATATTATATGTACTAACTTTTGCCAGCGGCTTCGCCCGCGTGGAAGTCGAAAATAATCCCACGGGAACGAACTGCCAAGATAAAAAAGTATCCTATGTGTTAATCCAGGTTATAATCTATCTGTAGGACTAACATGTAAATCCGTTTAGTCTTTTATACATGACTGAGTAACAATCATCCAAACATACATGATTTATAATTTATTTATAATTAGAGAATTGTAGGAAGTCAAATTCTTATTAATTTCAAATTAATAAGAATTAAATACGATAAGTATTACTTAAATACAATAAGTATTTTAAAACTAAAATACTTATCGTATTTAAAGCGTTGTATTTTTCATACTTTGAATCATGTTGAAAGTTTACCTACTGTAGTAAAATAATATGTATAATTTGTGTTCCAATAGACAACATCGCACTCATCGCTTGGGCCAGCGGGAACGAGAACTACGCCAATGAAAACGCCATCGCATCTGGCTTCGGTCTCACCAGAGACGGTAAGGAATTGTTTACAATTCGTTTCAAAACTAGAGTCTTCATTTTGTTTACTAAACCAACTTAAAAAACTTTTGTTTCTCCAGGTGGCAACATCGCCAACAACCAGGCTCTGAGCCACGTTACCCTGCCTGTGATCACAAACGCTGTGTGCAGAAATTCCTTCCCACTCATCATCCAGAACTCCAACATTTGCACAAGCGGCGCTGGTGGCAGGAGCACATGCCAGGGTGACTCCGGTGGTCCCCTCGTTGTAACCAGGAACAGCAGGCCTCTCTTGGTACAATTACTTTTCGATAGCTTACCTTTCGTAAACTTGACCGTTTGATTACTTTTATAAGGTAACTAATTTTGACCTTTTTCGAACAGATTGGTATCACCTCCTTTGGATCTGCCCGCGGTTGCCAGATTGGATCTCCTGCCGCCTTCGCCAGGGTCACCTCTTTCGCCAGCTGGATCAACGGCCAACTATAAATTAGTCAACAAAAATCTGCAACCAACGAACATTTTCATGGAAATTAATTAAAAATAAAATAACTGAGTTTATTTAAATCAAAATAGTTTTGTTATAATTTGTAATTTAATTTGAATTTGCAATATAAAACTCATCACTAAATTTTGACTTAAAAAACTTATCATGTTACACATCATATTTGGTAGCAAGGAATCTTGTAACACCACACTACCACTCACCTAATAAAGAGAATTCTAATCAATTCTAACATTTTTCTTTCTCCACCTGGGTCTCATTTTGATTTTAAACTTTTAAAATATTGTTTGCAAATAGTGCAAACAACACCTATTATAAAAATTGCAAAATCTTAAAAATTGCCATGTTATACCCGTTTTAAAATAACTGCTAAATAAAGATGTCACTATCACAGAAGTGACGGCACGACCAAGGCCTAAGGCTTAAACTCATTCCCCTTAATATGAGACTGAAAAAGTTCTTAAAAAGTACTGCCCTCCAACCATAGCTATACAAAGTATGGATTCGAGATAATCGCGCGTAAAGTTGTGTGTCGCAAGTCTAGAAAATCTTCATCTTGAATAAAGACAGAACAACTTTAATAAAACCTTAGTAGACGTTTTCTTTTTTTAAGACATCCAAATATATATTTTTTTTTTTTAATAATTATCTTACTTTACTAAGCAACTAATTTAATGGCACTTTTAAAATCACTTCTTTGCTAGAAAAATAATATAAAACAATCAATCAACTTATCCACCTAGGTGCACAATAAAAAAACTTGAATTTAGTCATTATGACTTAGCTACTAATTAACAAGAGATATTCAAATTTTCTGCCTGGCGCTTCCCCCATAAGAACAATATTTGTTAAATGTTCACATATCAAAACATCTTGACCAGTAGGTTAGATTAATAATAATAAATATCTGAAACTATCTCCTGGCTCAGCATCTCCAAAATATGTTGGGTTCGGCGTACAGTACAACCGGTTGCAGCTGAATACTTGTTAAATACTGAATAGTATTTTACAAAAAGCGACTGCGCCTATCTGACCTCCACAATCCAGTTAGGTATTACAACCAAATTCGGTAACACGATACCCTTTGGTAAGACTGGTTGTCAGACTTTTGAGCCGACAGACGGTGACTACCCAAAACGACGAAAATCT
Organism: Polymixis lichenea; assembly: GCA_949091785.1. Classification (NCBI taxonomy): domain Eukaryota; kingdom Metazoa; phylum Arthropoda; class Insecta; order Lepidoptera; family Noctuidae; genus Polymixis; species Polymixis lichenea. The sequence continues at coordinate 11,039,186 of OX420943.1, read as the reverse complement.
AATAGCAACGATTTTCGAGCTCTCTTTCTCTCGTTTTCACGTATTCAGTGTTCTGCATGAATCTACTCGTTGGGAAACCCTGATCTAACGGAACGTTTGGCAAGGTAATGGTCTAGCCTCATTGAAGGTCCATTATACGTAGCAGGATGTAACCGTTGTTGGTAGCCGGCAAGTATACGAGGATTCTTCGCACTTTCCGTCCCGCTATTACCGTGACCGCCACGTTGACCAAGAATAGCTGGACCACCGGGAAGTGGGGCCCGTTGCTACCTGTCGTTGCTCTGCAGATTTCGGTTGACAATAACAGTTACTTTTAATAAATCTTCCCTGTATACTTTGCTACCTAATAGTACAAAACTGACTGATGCTGGCAAACAGCTATAACTAAAATAATCTAACAGTAGATTATTTAAATAGGCAGGATTTCTCATTTAGTCACATAACAATCGATATTTATTTTAATTATAACCATAGATGACAGAAGAGGACCTAACTTCATAATTTTCTGTGTATGGTCTACGTTCTACGAGCTATTATCATGTAGTATCTATAACAAAATGTAAAAAAGAAGCACAAAAAATATCGACTGATGTCGGTGTTCAGTCTGTCGTCGTAGTGTCTGTCGGCGTTTAGTCGTACACTGCACGTCGCTCGCTGCCCCAGTCAGCCGGTCGGTCGGCATCAGTTGTTCGGCGTGCACGGTTGCGTTTTCGTGCAAATTAATTGAATTTTCGCCACATTTTCTTTAATATCTGTTATATATTCGTTTTAACATTGCAAATTACTTCTGATAAAAACCAACATATTGTTTTATTTGATTCTATGGTAGATTTATAACTATCTAACCAGATTAGTTAAGTCAGATAAACATATTACTAAATTGCGGCCGTAAGATAGTAATGAATCGCTTTCGTACGTTACGCTACGGTATATAATTATATCCCTTATATAGGCTTTATCTATCATACTGCGATACATACACGCTTTTCCAAGTGCCGCACGCCTCGCGAAGTGTGTAAGTATCCACCTTAATTTGCGTACAGAAGGGAAAATGCATCATTCAATCCACCCCAGCTCCTAAAACTGCATCTGGTTTAACAGAAAACCGACCCAAACCAAGTAGTGACGAGACAAGGTGAGGGTGACGAACCTGTCTGCCACAGCAACAGTATATTTTTTTAGATGAATCATGATTGCTTGTGACTTTTTATGAAAAAAACCCACTAATAAACCTCATTGTTTTATGTTTTGACATTATCTACATCCTTAGATAGATTGATTGGATTATTTTCATTAATTAATCCAATTCTCGTTAATTATCTTTATTATCACCTTAAAATATAATGGTAGTTTTGATTATACGTAATTTATCAATTAATATTATAAATAGGAAATAATCACTCTTAATCCAGGCATGCATATAGAATCCATACTTATTTTATATTATAAAAGTAGAAATATGTCGGTCTGTTTATTTCATTTTCACGCCTAAATGGCTGAATAGATTTAGACGGATAGGCCATGACTTGGGTTAATACATAGTTTACTTTTATCCCGGTAGTACGTTTGCTTGGGATAATTTCCGACCTCCACGAGGGTGATGCCGCGCACAAAAGCTATAGTCTAGAATAAGTGGCAACTCTGAGTAGTGGCGTAGGTACCTCTCCTAAAGGACCCAAGCAGAGGAGGACAGTACCATATAGTAATTTGCCACCATGAGACAGTAGACTGCTGTTTTTTTCGTGTAATACACATCTGCGGAACCTTTTCTTTTATTATTTTTTACCGTGGGGAAATCCTCATGAATATCCTCCGTCTGGGATGAAAGGAGGGTTATGTCGAACTCCTATTGACTAAAACCTTACTGTTCAACTTATCAACTAGGTTACTAGAGTTTCTCTGAGCTAATTCTTTAAAGATATTGGTATTCTCACGGTGGCATCGCAATTCATCTTCGCTAACATCTTATATATTAGGCATAATATACACTTATACACTAAAAGCAGTGATATTTATAATATTAATACAAGAAATAAGGACAAACTACGTGCTCCCTTTCACCGGCTTTATAAAGTTCATAACGCATTTGCTGGGCTTGGTATTATAACCTTTTATTACAAGCTTCCCTCTTCTTTGCTAGATTTACATTTTAATGCCTTTAAAGCGAAAGTAAAATCAAATCTTTGTTCGAAGGCATACTATTCTATCAACGACTACTTAAACGATAAGAATTGTTGGTCGCTGTGATTAACTCAAGACAACGTTTGTGTTCTTTCACCAGAATTTGCTTAACTACTGACAGGTCATATGAATTACTTCATATCATTGTTTATTTAACTTGACTGCATAAACCATTTTTTTTTAATTAATTAAATTTTCATTTATTGTTGAATGTTAATTATATGCTATTATTGTATAGAATCAAGTTCTTCCAACATAACAGACAGCTGTGCTGCTGGGGAGTTTGTTGCGCCACTTCTTCTTCCCAGCTAAAGCACTAGGAAGTGGTGAAGGGTGGTCATTTTGGGGGACTGTCTTATGTAATTTTGACGTTCAAAAAATGCTGACTCTCAGCCTAGTTTGAATAAATGACTTTTGATTTTGATTTTGTTCCTTCTAGTACAATGTGTCGGGGGCCCGGGAGATACTTGTACATTCGCCGCACCCCCGGGTGCCCCCGACTGATATCAGCTCGCCATGACTAGCAGGCCCCATCACCAAGTGCAGCCGATCCCATGACCGCACATCCTTCACCTTTGACCTGTTACCATAGCAACGTACACTTTACAAAACTTTTTATACGTGACTGCAGCAAATCAGTTCACAAATATATAGTGCAAGCCACACGACATTTCGCACTAGACATTCTACCTGCCTATCTCATTTTTTTTTGCAGTTCGGACTTTCCAATCTAAAAAAGCAGTAAATAATTTGTCGTGCGTTTCACGCCTGAAGCCTGTAAACAAAGTACTCGTGAACGCGTTCGTTAGCACTCGGGAAACGTCAAATCGACTCATGGACCGACGCCACCGAACACCGACGCCAATTAGAATCAGCGCATAACGTGGCATCATCATTGCCACGTCACACTTCCTGGGCCGCTAAAATGTTTTCGAATAACGAACATATTAAAATTTTACTGATACATCCGAATTTATGGGATGGGAAAACGATTGTCACATTCATTTCAGGAAAGTACCTTTACTAGGGAACAATTTCCACTCATAGGTTTAATTTTTTATTTTTGATAAATTATGATTTGATATCGATTACCCTCCATATATGTAATGTTTCACCAGATTTTATAATAATCCTCTAAGGGCTGATTTTTCAACAGTCAGATAACTTTCATCCGAAGAATATATCTGACATTTTGGCTTATTTTCTATACAAAAGCTGTCAAATTAACATATTTATTCCTCAGATAAAAGTTATCTGACCATTGAAAAAATAACCCTAAAGCGCATATCAGAAAGGTGTGGTCGTATTTAAGGGTTTGATACAGACAACCAAACTAAATAGCACATTGTACCTTCATCGTAATCGCGAAAAAATAAACATCTGTGCCATACATTTGGGTCGAGTATTGAAATTATGTATCGGACAGTTGATAATGTCGTTACTGATTTTTTTTAATTGATAGAACACTTACCCGACCTAGGAATCGAACCCACGACCTCATGCTCAGCAGTAGTAGCGTTTGCGAACACTAAATCAAGAAAAGAGATAAAAATTCTCAATTATTATTATGTCACAGCGTGTGGTGACGGACGTAAAGAATAGCACCATCCCATCTCTTCCCGTGGGTGTCATAAGAGGCAACTAAGGGACTTACTAGAGAATGGGCAGCAGCGTTCTCTATGCATTTTACCACCATACTGCGATCGCCAACCCGCCAGCCAAGCGTGGCGATTATGGCAAACCCCCCCAAATCGGGGGAGGCTTATGTCCAGCAGTGGACGTCTTTCGGCTGATATGATGATGATGATATAATCCAGTTCATTTAACTAAAACGCGATTAATATTACTAAGTAGCCGCACCTCGCAGTTTTAACCGCTTAGGTCTCGATCCCGTGATAATATCCGGATACAAAGAATCCTATGTCTTATTCCAAATCATGGTTGACTCATGTGCCAAATTTCATCTATATCTGTTATGACATTAGCGTGAAAGCGTAACAAAATCAAATCTCTCCTCTTTATAATATTATATGTACTAACTTTTGCCAGCGGCTTCGCCCGCGTGGAAGTCGAAAATAATCCCACGGGAACGAACTGCCAAGATAAAAAAGTATCCTATGTGTTATTCCAGGTTATAATCTGTATGCCAAACATCTAAATCCGTTTATTCTTTTATACATAACTGAGTAACAATCATCCAAACATACATGCTTTATAATTTATTTATAATTAGAGAATTGTAGGAAGTCAAATTCTTATTAATTTCAAATTAATAAGAATTAAATACGATAAGTATTACTTAAATACGATACCTAGACCTATGTCCAGCAGTGGACGTCTTTCGGCTGAAATGATGATGATGATTACGTCGCATGTGTCCAATGTTTCGATATATCCAATTTGATGATAACTATGACACGACATGTGTCAGCTCTCGTCTATTCTTTAATAATTTTCTGTAATTTTTATTTGAAATGCAATATTTCGATCAAGGAACCACGGCCGAATCTTTGCTAAGCGCGCTCTTAGTCCACGGGTCTAGTAGTGGAGCGAGAGCTGTTGTTATGGAGTAAATTAGTCATAACACAGCGTAAATTTAATTAGCGTGATAATTGCGGCTCCGAGGTCGCTCCGTTAATCGCCAACTAATGCCGAGTGCCGAATGCCTCTCAAAGAAAAGCAGCTAGCTGCTAGCTAAACTAATTGATTATATTTGATCACTAGCTGTGCCCGCGACTTCGTCCGCGTGTATTTTTCTAAAATAAATTAGCCTAAGTTACTCCTTATTACATCAGGTACCTGCCAGTGAAAGTCCCGTCAAAAACGGTCCAGCCATTTCAGAGATTAGCGGGAACAAACAGACAGACAAAAATTGAAAAAAATGTTATTTTGGTATATGTACCGTATATACTATATTCATATGCATGTAGCAAAAAGCGGTTATATTAATATTACAAACAGACACTCCAATTTTATTTATATGTATAGATGTACAGATTTGAAGCACGTCAATTTGGGACTCTCTTTAATCATTGACAAGCCTACATTAATTAGATTAATAACTTTTGGTTGTCAATGAGTGCGGGGAGGGGCTTGTGGCTAAGTAATAACAGTAGGGAGTAGGCCCCCTGTTACGCGTCTTCAGAAGCCCGAAAATCTACCAAGGGATATCGTATTGCCCAGTAACTTGGTTGTGTAAGTCAGATAGACAGTCACTCTATGAAGACGACGATCAGACGATCTGTGAAGTGCGGGCGTTTTGGGGAACTGTCTTATGTAATTTTGACATTCGAAAAGTGCACTCAGCCTAATTTGAATAAATGACTTTTGATTTTGATTTTTGATTATTTATAATACTGGTATTCAGCTGCGTCTGGTTAGACTGGAAGCCGACTCCTACCTAATTGGGAAAAAGCTAGGTGATGCTGTGAATTGTGTATTCATGAAAATAAACATCTTTTACTATGGCACTAACTCTGAAATGTTCCCCGATTAGCCGTGAAATATAAACACGGGTAGATAGACGGACAGAAATATAACAATAAAGTAGGTACCTAATTATTAAGAACCTATGCAATTATCGATATGTTTGACGGTTCTATTTGCTGAAATAAACTTATTGCAGTTAAATGACTTGTTTCGTTCAGCGAAAACATGCTGATTTTGCGACTTACAAACACGTGAGCAACCTAGTAAGCAAGCAATGGCGCGATGGCGCGTCATTGCCTGGACCGTCACTACGGAAATTTTATGGGTCGTTTGCTGATTAAAAATCTATATCTTCTTTATTTTTCAAGATAATGGGTTAAAATTTTGCAGTAACATAGTAAATACTATAAATATATCATTAAGTATACATTTAATAAGCACCAGGGTTTGCTCGCGGATTTACTTGCGTTTTAATTTGCGACGATGTCACAAAACCGTAGGTATTTTGTATTTCCACTTGAATGAAGTTGTTGTCTCTTTTTAAAACCCCAATGTTTAAAAAAGAATACAAACACAATAAAATACACTTTAAATATAATAATAAATATTTAATATGTAGGTATACCTATTTTAAAACGAAATAATGGTAATTTAAAAATCAAAATAACCTTAATTCAAGTATAATACTTGACATTTTTACTCTTAACATTATATATAAAAGATAAATAAAAAAATACTTTAAGGTAAGTACCACACCTGAACAACCTCAGATGATTCACTTTCAAAAGATGCAGAGTATCTTTGTCCAGTTCCTTGACATTGTTTTCATATAGTTTGAGAATACTTGTAATGTATGGATCTGATGTATATAGTACTGTATATATAAGTATTAGCGATGTACTATATATATAAGTATATCCATCGATGTAATAAGTGGATAGCAACTTTCTTCACAGTTCGGTATTTTGTAATATTATGATGGCAGAAAAAAACTGTTTCTTTCATTTGTTAGATTTTTAACCGACTTCCAAAAAAGGAGGAGGTTCTTAATTCGACTGTACGTTTTTTATGTTTATTACCTCATAATTTTATACTGGGTGAACCGATTTTGATGATTCTTATTTTATATGAAAGTCCGTGTGGTCTCTTTTCAATTTCATATAGATCTGATGATGCGTTTCGGAGACAGACAACGGAACTCTTCAAAAAATAACAGTAAATAAACCGCGATTGCTGCTATCTCATAAATATGCATTGTTTTGACCCCAAGGATGATGAAATTTCGAATTAGTGGGGTAGGTACTATAACTAAAAAGTGAAAAATAAAAACTTTTTCCAAAAAAAAACAACCGACTTCCGAAAAAACACTACAAAGAGAAAAATAACTTTAATTTCTATGGAACAGCGTCATCTCTTTTGAAACTCGATAAATTTTCAATATTTACACTCGTTGTAGTTACCTATCCATCCATACTAATATTATACTTACGAAAATAACTCTATCTGTTGATAGGTTTGTTTGTATAATACCTTTCAGTTCCACAAAGTATTTCACGCGCACGAAACCTGGCACACGGGTAGACCATGACTTAGTAATTTCGTAACAACACGCGAGCGAAGCCGCAGATCAAATCTAGTATTTATTATATACGACAAACATCAGAGGGCCGCGTCGTCGGTCGCCCTGCGTCGTAACTCGTAGTCACAAGAGTCTTCGCGCCCGCCCGTGAACTTGACGCATACTCGTACTGAAAGATATTGTGATGAAACGACTTGATACTTGAAGAATTATTGTACAGTCCTTTCACCGTGGCTTTTTCTCTGGTATTATAGCGCTGTTTAAATCATAGTGATCTTTATTGTTGTTAGAATAAGGGGCTGGTATGTTGCTACTTCTGTAAAGTGTATCAAAATCACAGTGACCTTTATTTATGTTGTATTAAGGTTGCTATTGGGCTGCTGCTGTCAGAGGTAAAATAACAGTGAATCGGTGGTAGCAATTGTACATTAACAGCGCCTTTATATCGTAGCAACAAGGGCGATTTGCATAGAGCAAGAGTTAACACTGATGTGTGGTTGACTGTACAGTACAGGTAGGTAAACACGGATTTTTTTTTAAACGTAGAGCTTTATACAGCGTCGTCTTTGTCACTCATATCCGTGTGACAGTCTTACCAAGGGGTATCGTACTACCCAGTCACTGGGTTTTAAGGGGCAAAAGGGCAGTCACTCCTTGTAAAATACTGGTGTTCAGCAGCATCCGGGTAGACTGGAAGCCGACCCCAACATTGTTGGGAAAAACTAGGCGTATGTGGATCATCTGTGTGACGGGCATTTTCTAAAGCTCAGGTACTATACTAGCTATGCAGCGACACGACACCGTCCACATAATTGTTAAGATGTTCCTTTATCATACTAATATCTATACTAATAAAGCAATCTATCGTATAAAACAAAGTCGCTTTCTCTGTCCCTAGATCCCTATGTATGCTTAAATCATTAAAACTACGCAACGGATTTTGATGCGGGTTTTTTTAATAGATAGAGTGATTCAAGAGGAAGGTTTATATGTATAATACACCGACCTCCACGCGGGCGAAGCCGCTGGCAAAAGCTGGTAATTTTATAAAAGCTAAAGAGTTTGTTTGGTTGAACACGCTAACCTCAGGAACAACTGATTTGAATTGAAATATTCTTTTGGTGTGGGATAGCCATTTATCGAGAAAGGCTATAAGCTATATAACATCACGTTACGACCCTTGAGCCGAGCAAAGAGAAAAAAAGTCAAAAATATGAAGTACCCGCACGGGTTGAAGATTCGAAGCGACGGGGTGGGTCGGGGAGCATGAAATTTGACGCGAACGAAGTCGTGAGCAGAAGCTAGTATTGATATAAAGCTGATTTATAGCTGAAGAGTTTTTTGGTTGAACGCGCTAATCTCAGGAAGTACCAGTCGGATTTCAAAAAATATGTTTTATTAGTTAGCCCATTTATCGAGGACGCCTTTATGACAAGTATAACATTACGCTACGACCAATAGGAGCCGAGTGAAAAGAAAAAAGTCACGAATACGAAGCACACGCACGGGCAGGCGCGTGTCCGCGTAGACATAGTATCCTTACTAGTAATGTAATATATTTTATTGAGTAATTAATTGTTTTCAAACAAGCCAAATCTACAGTTTTGTTATTGTAATAAAAGTGATAAAGATCCCTTTATCATTTTTATCACGATCTTTGATAAATGGAAATCCCAATAATTTGCGCCTATTTGCGCAATTACTTCATTATACAATTGGATTAAGGCTACAAACATAAACTAAAAGCCATGTAGGTATCATTACTAACAGATTTATTAAAACAGTGTAGGTAAATTATTGAAGATTGATATGGGATTACTTTAATGCGATTGTAACTACACCACAATTACTTAAAATTATAACAGTACTAGCTTTTGCTCGCGACTTTGCCCCCATGACTGTCATAAATTATCCCACAGGAATTTACTATCGGGATGAAAAAGTATCCTAATCCAGGCCATGGCCTGTCCAGTCCATCCAATTTCGTCCCGCTTGAAAACATAACAGGCGGACTTTACTTTCAAACCCTTAAATCGCTTAAATACACTGGCTTTCCCATAAAAATTTGCATCCCTATAGGACTCTCTTTAGAATTACTTTTGAGACAAGAAGTTGTCTACAGCCTGCCTCAGGATGCCATCTGTCTCCTTGCCAAATGTTGTCGAAACCCGTTCAATGGTTTAGGCGGTGAAATGGTTTTTTTTTTGGGTGGGAAATCATCAAATAACTTCTCCTGCTCTGGATGGAGCGGGAGGGCGGGCGTGTCAGACTTTTACTGACTAAAACCCACCCGTGTTCCCTCAGTTGCCTGTGTGCCAGGGGCCGCGGTATCTCTTTCGAACAACCCGCACCCCTGGCAGGACCCGCACCCCTGGCAGGAGGCGGTGAAATGGTTACATACAGACAGAGCTCCTTTAGGGTTACGTTCGTTATTTATATTTTAGTATGGATTAGGAATGAAAAATTATGAATCCCCTAGATGCCGGAAGCACAGAACCAGTCGTGGTGGCGTAGTTTGGGAGAGGCCTATGTCCAACAGTGGACGTCTTACTGAAATAATGATGATGATGGATTATGTAAGCCGTTTGTATTTTAGAGGAGACTACCAAACTAAAAAAATCTAGAGATGCATACGATTTGGCAATAGTGATGGTACTTTTTAGGGATTGTCTGAATACCATTTTTTATGAACAATGTGTCCTGTGTACATCTGGAGCTGAAACATGGATGCTCACTAAAGAGACTACGAAGTCCAAGTTGCACAAAGAACTATGGAGCGCGCCATGTTAGGCTTATCGTTGAAAGACTGCAGTGTCCGTAACTAAGAGATCCAAGGTCTAACGTTCAAGACATCCAATTACGGGTACCGACTCTCAAATGTAAATAGGCAGAACACTTGGCTAGACGAGGCGATGGCAGGTGGAACAGAGTCCTAACGGAATAGTTGAGAGACGGTAGAAGCGTTGTCAAACCAATGGCCAAGTTAGTGAATGACCTACAGAAGATCGCAGTGATGAGCAGTGATCCGTCCTGGATGAGATTCAGGGAAGCATGGCATAAAAGAGAGGTGGCCTATACTCACCAGTGGGTGGAACAAGCTTGCCAATAATTATGAGTACGTAAGCCTAAAGCCATCACACTGAATCAGGTTTAGAGTAATGAAGACATCTGAGACTTTTCTTGAGAAAGTTCGTTCATGGAGCCATTATTTAATTTTATAGAAATTTATCACAACATAATTATTTGTTAATTCACTTTATATACAGTATCTCCATAGGTTATCTTAAAATGATAACTCGTTATATGAGTTATATCAGAAATTATGGAAAATATTTTACGGGGTTACTGTAAGGTTGTTCCAATCATGTTATGTACCTATAAAAACAATTTTATCATGTTTTTTAAAGAGTTACGTCAATGGTACTCTTGATACCCATTGAATTATCCAATGCTATAAAAAACGCCAACCTCAAGTAGGTACCTACACATTTAAAGATAATTTTATATTTATCTACCCCGATGGGAAACACTGGCGAGTTATTCGTTTGCTTTGTTTGGGCGGCCCTTGTCTATAAAACGCTGATCAAGACTAAGATGCGGAAGTCAATACAGTTGGAAACTGGCGTCGCCCTGTGGTCATTGAGGCAAGTTTAGGATAAGCTAGCATGCATAGCAGCAGGCGATAGGTACTATACCTATCGTCTGCCTCTTTTGCTGTATTGCTGTAACGAATAATAGTTTTGCAGGAGCCTATCTCTTATTTTTAATCTAGTTAATCCCTGATGACTTAAATCTACCAAATCTGGTTGATTATCAGTGTTTGTGAAATAAAGTAGGTAATCATGCCACAAGTCACATTCGGTATTAATTTCAAAAGATAAATTGTACCTACTGGGTTTTTTTTATAATTTTCTTGTTATGGGTAAAACTGTCCATTCTATTCAGTACTAGATAAGAAAAAGCAAGTATTGTAATCTCCCGGTGAAATAATTGACTTTGATTATAGGACAAAACTTGATGGTGTTAAAAGATAATGTCACAACCAATAATGTAGATTGTTAATTATACGCAACTTCATAATTGTCGATGTCTGTCCGTCTTTGCACTTTTAACTCTATACTTTCTATAACCGTATTAACGTCAGTGTTTTCTTTTATTATATTTAAGTGGCTAAGTTTTTAGTAGTCAAGTGTTGTTTTGGGAACTTACTTATGTAATCTTGAGGCTCCCGCAAACAGACGCGACGCGAGAAAGAGAACAAGAGCCTTTATCTTACAACTACCTTACTACGAACGGACAAAAAAAACATATATTTTAATCTTGGTTATAGAAAGTACCAAGACGTTTTAATCGCAGTTCACAAAAACGTATCACCGTAAACTCTATAATCCGGCGTGCAAGTTTATTAAACGTCAGTAACATGCGGCCCCGACTAGCGTTCTGTAGAAATTGAGATGAAACAATACGGAATTTCAATAAGTGCGACTGAAATAGACGAACTTCAGACTTCCTCTTACAATATTTAATAATGTACTTATTAAATTGTCCGTATTGCTTTTACGAAGACGTGGGTGGATTGTATTTATTATTCACTTATACGTATACAGTAACCGTCTTGTTCTGTCGTCATCATTGTTTGAATGTTAGTACCGATTACCCAATTACACAATAACTCGATTCTACTTATTCGTAATTAGTTGACCCGATAGACTTTGTCCCGTCCAAATTTCATACAACATTTCCATTGTAAATACACTTTCAGCTTTTTCTGTATTTTCTAACATTTCCGGCAAGTTTTCCAATTTTTCTTCCCATTATCACCAAATTATAGGAGTATTAAAAACATTTAAAAACAAAAAATAGCCAATTCGGTTCAGCCGTTCTCAAGTGATGCGCTTACCAACAAACAGTATGCCATTTTTATTTATGTAGATAGATAGTAGATAAATAGTGGCTTAAAATCCGTAAAAGTTATCATACGTGTGTGGGTCCAGCTGATGACAAAGGCTCTACAGCAAGACATGATGTCTGGCGAGAGCAGCTAATCCCTGAGAGCCTTCCACCTGGGTAAGCGTTAGCGTGACCGACTTGAATATCTCTAAATTGACCACGAACCCAATTCGCCCGTAGCAAAAAGAATCTGCACAGATAGGACGACAAGGACTTCGATTTCGTTGATTTACGTGATTTTATAGACGCGATTTTACAGTAAAAATACTGTATTTCTATCAGTTTTGATGCACCATATGAAAGAATAGTCTAATTATAATGTAATGACTAATGAATGAGCTACTTTTTTTATTTATGAATATGCCTGAGTCATTTTCTACCATACAACTATGTGATGCGGAGAGAAAACGTGGCAGGTGCATAATACGAGTTATAGCACGAAAATACGTAATACATAAATAACGTCAACCGATGGTGCTAGTGTGGCTGAATTTTTTGCTAAACATAATATTTGAATTTTCATAAAGTTCTTATTTACCATCGATACGCCAAGGAGAAGAAGAAATAATAGGTAACTATTGTTTTAAATCATTGCTTAAAAGTTGTAGAATGTATAAAATGTCGGTACCTAAGTAGGGAGCCAAATAGTTACTGATAAATCCATCATTACCTACAGCATTATGGCAAACCATTGCATTGGTTTTCAGCCAGCCACTACTTTATGAAGTCAGCCGCCGCTTTTTTTTTCTTTTTGTCATAATCAGCCTGTGATTTTCCCATAGCTGGGACACAGACCTGCTCTCTGTGAGAGGGATTTGGCCATAATCCACCACGCGGGCTCTGTGCGAGTTGGTGGATGTAACATGCCTTCGAATTTTCGGTTGTTGCACATACCGTTTCCTTACGATGTTTTCATTCACCGTTTGGAGAACAGTAGTGATGAAATTAAATCGACAAAGTAAAGTGCCTGCATGGGTTTGAACTCATGACCGTAAATTGTTGCCAATACCACTGGGCCACCACTGCTGGACATAGGCCTCCCCCAATCTGGGGGGGCTTGCCATAATCGCCACGCTTGGCAGGCGGGTTGGCGATCGCAGTATGGTGGTCAAATGCATAGAGAACGCTGCTGCCCATTCTCTAGTAAGTCCCTTAGCCGCCTCCTACGACACCCACGGGAAGAGATGGAATGGTGCTATTCTTTACGTCCGGCACCACACGAAACTTTTTCTTTTACATCATAGTTATTACAATATGTTTAATTTGTAATAGTAGGTACTATCACGGAAACATTACAGATGCGATCTGCTGATAAAAATATCAATTGATAATGGGTTTGCACTGTGCAGTCGGCGTCACATGATCTATCATCTACAATCATGATTCCAATTGTTTTGCAATCACGTAATAAATCATCAATTAAAGTGTAGGTACGCTAAAAATAATAACCTGTTAATATGGAGATACTTATCTATGCGTAGGTATTGGATTGATATTGATTCCAAAGTCTTCAATCTTCTTTAACAGAGAGATAATTTAACGCACTAACAATGGTTTTCATTTTGGGAGTTCAACAGTTCAGTTTTTAAAACATATTCGCTTGATTGTTTAAAGTCCGGGGAGTGCGGGGCGGTCGCTTGTCCAAGTGGTTTCGGGTTTCGCGCGCCAATGGTCCGCGTACAATGAGTAATCTGGTTAACGAACAAGCGACGGCCTTTTCTCCATGGATACTATACAGAATACGTTTTTATCCAGTGCGCAAACTATAACCATGAATCCATCATATCATTCTCGACCCCCCAGCGCACAAATTTTTCGTTGGTAATACAAAAAAATCAGCTGCTCCATACATTTTGACCGCGTAGGTTTTTTTTTGTAAAACCGACGTAATATTTCTGAATTAGGGGTCTAAAATGATATACTGAATACATGGTTACAGTTTGCACAATGACTAAAAACTTATCCAGTATAATAGTGTCCAGAAATTAATCAAGCGGATATGATTCAGATTCTGATTGATAGAGTGTTAGATACGCAATTAGGGTACAGTTGTAGTTTTTGACCACTTCGAAATGTTACCTTGGATTAACAAATGACTTATGTTTTGATAGAAACGTTGCGTTTCAAGAGAACTAGTTAGAACCTACGTAGGTAGATAAAGAACGTCGAGCGTCTAATTAAAAACTGCAAATGTAGGTAAACAATACCTGCCCAATTAAATAAAAAAAAAAAAAAAAAAAAAAAAAAAATGTTTATTTCAATTACAAAGCACATATAGAGTGTGTTGTTGGAGATCACCTTTTAAGCAAGGAATTGCTTGTGTTAGGAGACTCCGCGCTTCCACTTATCATCATCTTATATGCAATTGAAATGTAGACAATGTACTATGCAAAATTAATAATAAAAGGTAAAAGGTAACTTAAATTATACAAACAGCACAGCAAATAAATGATTGAAATGCCTAGAACAGGGCCAATACGCGCGAATACCTACGTGTGATATGTGTGAGTATGGGTGAGAGTGTGAAGAGTGAGGGTGTGTAGTGTGTGAGATATAAATAGCTTATTTAGTCTATATATTAACAAAACTCCCCTAATATTATAAATACGAAAGTGTGTTTGTTTGTTACGCTTTCACGTCAAAATGCCTTAAAAAATCTGGAAGAGATCCGGCACTCTGGCAGTTCTTCTCTTGGGTCAGGACACAGAACACCACCGACCCGACATTACACACGACCTCCATGGGATCGAGACCCATGCGGGCGAAACCAGCAGGTGGAGCCAGTATAAGTTTAGGTGTAAGTTCCAGTGTAAGTTGTGGGTTAGCCCTACGACAATGTCTTGGGATCGGAAGAAGCCAAACAAATCTTCTGCCACTAACCATGCACACTACAATCCGAATGTGGTTATTTTGGTCATTGAACCGTAGATATAATAGACTCAACATCGTCGTAAGTTTTAGTCTTAAGCCAATCAGTTACAACTTTCTTACAGTCTCGGAGCTTCATGGAATGTATATGGAGTTCTTTATTCAGCAAATTGTATAGAAAGGATGATTGCCTGGAGTACTGTCTTTTAGCGAAAGTAGATCTAACCTTTACAGTTGGGGCGACTAAGTAGCTCCTTCTGTTTCTAGGCTTAGAGGGATCATACGGAAGGGATGTGTGTTTTTTAGTATGAGTTGAAGCAAATATAGTTGTCTTACAGACAGAAGATCAGATAATAGGTAGAGGCTATGGGTAGGGAATCTATAGGGTTTAAAGAACATGACCTTAAGAAAAGTTCTCTGCGCCCTCTCAAGTTCTAAAAATTTTATTTTTGTTGTCCCTCCCCAGGAAGGCAAACAGTATGTGAGGATCGATTGCGCCAGTGATACGTATACTTGCTTCAGAAGTTGCTTTGAAGCCGCATGTCGCAGTGTTTTAAAAGTCCATGTCATCTTCCTGAGTCTTTTCATTATAAGTTCGGTGTGCATGTGCCAGGAAAGGCGCTGGTCAATCATAACACCTAAATATTTAGTATGCTGTAACCTGTCAATTTTAACACATGAGCAGTCGGGAGTTGGGGGGATGGGACAGCTGTGGATTTTTATTTGGAATTCTTGTGATGGCTGCGAGTTGTTATACTTTGTAAAGCAGATAAAGTTGGATTTGGAGGCATTTAGTGTGAGGAGACTATGATTTAGCCAAGCTGCTATCTTCGCCAGGCCACATTCAGTCAGCCTTTCAACATTAGCCCAAGTCTTGGCAGCGAAGACAATGGCAGTGTCGTCTGCGTATGAAAATATGAGCCCGCCATCAATCTTCATGTTGCATAGGTTATTAATGTAGATAAGGAACAAGGTCGGGCCAAGCACGCTGCCCTGACCGACACCGAAAGTAACGGTTGTCTCGGAGCTAGTGTAATTCGCAATCTTAACCGTTTGCTTACGATTGTTCAGGTAAGATTTAAAAAGTTCCAGAGAGGGTCCCCTTATGCCGATGCTTTCTAGCCTATGTAAAAGTATGGGGACAGACACTGTGTCGAAGGCCTTTTTGAGGTCGAGAAAAACAGCCAGACACTTGTCTCCTCTGTCCACACCGTCTACCAGAGTAGAAGTTAGTGACAGAACCGCATCCTCAGTAGACTTACCTTGTCTAAACCCAAACTGAGAGGGCGACAGTATTTTATATTTAGAGAGGAATTTAATTAGGCGCGAGTTTATAAGTCTCTCAAGGATTTTCGAAATGGACGGTAGGACTGAAATCGGCCTATAGTTTGATGGGTCAGTTCTGTCCCCAGACTTGTACACTGGCGTTATTAGAGCTTCTTTCAAAGCATCCGGGAAAATTCCCTGCTCGAAGCATAGATTAGTTAAGTGGGTTATAATTGGTACAATTTGTTCGTGTGCGGCTTTTAGAAAGTTGACTTGTATTTTGTCCCAACCTGGAGCACTATCTGTTTTCAAACTCATTAGAGTGGCTCGAACTTCGTCGGGGTATGTGTGGAGAAGAACAAAAGATGAGGCCAGAGGACTGTTTGTTGAGAATGAGCCAGGATTGGTATTATTTCCTGCTGAGGACTGAGAAGTTGCGATATTATCTGCAAGAAGTTTGCCTATGTTAGAGAAGAAATCATTAACCTTGTCAACAGAGTCCTGTGGGGTAGTCAATAGCTCTAGGAGTTCCAAATTGCTTGTTTTTTTAGGTTTCCTGTGCGTGATGTTGTTAATGATATCCCATGTCTTTTTAGGATTTTTGTGCGCTTTAGAAAGTTGATCTCTGTCATATTTTCGCTTTTGTTTTCTAATAATGGTAAGACAGTAATTACGATACCTTTTATAGGTGATTTTTAGTATCTCGTTGAATGGGTCAAGCCTCAGTTTCTTTTGCATACGATTTCTATTCAAAATACAGCGCAATAAGCCAATAGTCATCCATGGTTTTACGATTCTATTTTTCAACGGTATATTCATAGTAATTGTACTGAGTGTGACACAGTTTTTTAGTATTTCGATTAGGTTATTAGTAAGCGTGTTTGGGTTATCTAGTTTTAATAAGTCAGACAGGTTACTAGCTTTGAGGAGTTCAAGCCCCTTCTCTAAATTACAAACTGTTTTTGTTTTTGAGCATCTATAAATAGACAGATAAATGAGTAGGTATCTATATTCCGTAAACCAACGGATACCATAGAATTAATAAAAATATACTTTATGTTATTTATTCCAATTTGAACAAAGTTATCTGCAATAATACAAAATATTTATGCTATGGTTATCTAACCGACAATTTAACCTTTGCTTGGGTCTAGGTCATCGAGTACCATATAAATAAATAATTATTTTGGTCCCGATGTATATAATTTCATCCAGCTACAAATTAATAACTCAGTTTCACGCTGTACATTGATCAAACACAATGGGTCGCCTAACTCCAGAACAGAAACAATTCTACAAAGATAAAGGATACATTTTACTTAAAAACTTAATTTCTGAGAAAGAATTGTCGCGAGTAATTGAGGAATATGACAAGTTATTCAAGAGGAAGAATCAGGAAACTATGGAAAACTCATGGGTTGGGAAAAATGAAGACAACAGGAAAAGTGACAGTCCTTATACGGTAAGATAACAATGGATAAGAAGTATTTTTAGGACCGATTTTTTAATCTTCAGACAACTTTTACTAAAAAAAAATCTACACAAATCTAGACTTACAGCATTTGTCAAACCGCAATTTATAATCCTCAGACAAAAGTTATCCGAAGAATTAAAAATTTGCCCTTTAAAGGTTTTTACGTGAAACTGTTTGCTGACATTTGTCAAAATTATAAATAACGCCAATATCTAACCCTGTAATATACACGACAACTATCAAGCTATACATTTCCTGACAAGCAAATTACCTGCATTGTTTGTGATTAATGTGTGTGTGTGTGTGTGTGTGTGTTAATTGTTTTATAAATAAATGGAAAGAAATGAAGTGAAATGTGATTAATGGTAAATGTTTTTATTTCTGTAAGTAGGTTTGTACAAACAATAAGTCAATCATATTTCTAAAACTAGATGAAGTCGTAGTTTCCTATATAACCACTCTGAGAAGAAAGGGAACGCAGAGGTCACAGTCTCTGTTAAAGTCCAGACGTACCTGGTCTTGGTCAGAAATTGTCTTTTGAGGAAACAATCACACAGATTGAGTGGACATGTCCAGTCAGTGCACGCATTTGTCAGTAATCGTCCAGCTCAATTCAGAAAGAAAGGAACTTACAATGGCAAATCAGCATACACTGCACATTATAGCTTGATATTGTTGTGCGTAGGTATAATGCTGTTAAAAGTATCTACCATTCTTGTGATGATGAATCATAAACATAAAGCAATTAGCTCCAATTGATATTGGAACAAGACAAACATTACAAAGAAAGGAACTTACAATGGCAAATCAGCATACACTGCCCATTATAGCTTGATATTGTTGTGCGTAGGTATAACGCTGTTAAAAGTATCTACCATTCTTGTGATGATGAATCATAAACATAAAGCAATTGGCTCCAATTGATATTGGAACAAGACAAAAATTACATTACTTTAATTTTTTTTAATATGAAGTATGTGAATAATACTGAATTACTTTCATTTTTTAGTATTAAAAAATTAAATATATTGATATGTTTGCTCTGTCTGCTAGTAGATTCATTTGAATCTCGTGCCTTCATGAATTCTTAAATTTTTGTTTTTTTTTTCTGTTATTTTACACAAAAATGTTGTCTTAACTTAAATTATTGTAGTTAGTAGGTTTTAGTTGTTGTTGGTTACACATTTGGTCATATCTTTTTGTACTTTTTTCCTATAATTTGTTATGTGTTATTGTTTGTTTTCCGTAATAAATAAAATAAAAATAAAAAAATAAACTTTTAGGTAAAAGGAGTTCACAACCTCCAACACCATCACTCAGTGTTTGGAAAGCTGCTGTACAACGATGAGATATTAGACGCGTTAGAAGATATCATGGAAACAGAAAACATCATGCTGCATCACACCAAGGCACACTACAAACCCCCAGGGAAGGGAGCTGCTTACCCCATGCATCAGGTGACTATTACTTTGATAATATTTATAACTTTCTTACCTAATATTCTGAATAGCTTTGAAGTCAAACAAAGAAAGTCAGACATTCCCGAAATACTATAATTGTTAACTAGTGAAGTGGCTACCATCGTTAATAAAACCCGATAAATTGTACCTACCACATACATAAGTGACAATAAACTATAATCCAGCCCTTGGTCTTTCAATTTAGGCAGTATTAAAATTGCATGGAGTATTTACTTCACTTCAGCAAAGTCTCTTCATAAATTAGGTACATCTAAAACTAAGTAGAGCCACGGAAGCAATGCTTTGTTTCTTCTCACAATCAAAGCCAAAATGTATAAGGCCTGAATCAATTCCAAAGGTGGATTCGTGAAATAAAACTATTTATAATTTATAAGTAAGTAGATTAAATTTTACTAATTTAGAATCCCTTTCAGGACTATCCCTACTTCCCCTACGAGAAAGATTCCATGGTGGCGTTATTCATCCACTTAGACGCAGCAAACCCTGAGAATGGTGGATTATTCGTGTACCCTGGCTCCCACAAACTTGGCCCACAAGAAGACGTTGGTCGGCTGGAGGGGAACTTCCACTTTGTTGATCAAGTAAGACTTTTAACTCTGGCATTTGTTATATGTTGGTACTATTTCTCTTCTCTCGTGATGGAACGAGCTATGCGAGAATTTCAGCTCACGCCGAAGTTAAAGATTGTTTAAGAGGCTGCCCAAGATGCGCCGAACAAACACAGTTGATCAAGGAGGCTCTTTTATTACCTACATATCCAAATGTACAAAATCCAAAATCATAAAAAAAATGAAATACGAAAATCGGCGTATTAATCTGATAAACTTCGCACGAGTTGCATAAAGAAAATAAAATACTTTTTAAAGCACAGATTAGCCCAATTTGGGCGAGTAAATTCTTGCGAATCGACTTATAAGCCGGAAATAGATTCAATTATGTGTGATTTAGGTTACCTAACATATCAGGGGTTCTAGAAGTAATCATACATATTGTGACGTTTACATCAATGAACTATGTTTACGAGCTATATTGATGTTCATTAATTGAGATTAAATGCTCGCGATAAGAATATTATGATTCACTTTTAACGTCAATCTGTAACAGAGTTCGGTACCTACTCGGTAGGCAGATAAACTTTACTGCAAGTTATCTGTACAAAAGGTTAAAAGAAAAACAAAAACGAAATCGGTAGCAAATAGATTTTTGAGAAAATCGTGGACCCACTCTTATTTAGATGAAATATCCTTCCTTCTGCGAATCTGCTAAACTTATTGGAATTGCTGGTGATTATGGTCAATCATCTACTCAATCCAGCTTTTTTCTTTCAGAAAAAGTGGCCATATGAAAAAGCAACGCCCGTCATCGCCGAACGAGGAGACATCGTCATTTTCTCCTACCTCCTAATCCATGGCAGCACACAGAATCTGTCAGAACGACCACGTCGGATGTTCCTCGCCCAATTCGCTTCAGCTGATGATAAGCCAATAGGAGATCAACGACAGCAGCCTGGGTATGGCTGGGTGTTGAGGGGAGCTAATCTTTCCAAAGACGCAGCTACATCGAAACATTTTGAATGATGACTGACCAAGCAAGGATAGTGATACCTATAAGACCAAAGAAAAATGCCTTGCATTTTCATTGAGAGGTTTATATTGTGTTAAGTTTTAAGTAATTAATAAAATTTATAATTCCATAAGTGCTGTTTTATACCACTACTGATATTTCCAGCTCTTGGCAGCGACTCGGTCTCAATCCCAGTCCACCTGTTAGCATCATACCTCTTAGTGAAATGGAGTTGGGCAGAACACCTCTGTTGCCAGAGGTGTTCTGCCCAACTCCATTTGATTTCCATATGTAGCTTACCAACGAAAGCCAACATGAAAGTAGTCTAGGTATGCTAGATTCTACAACTTAGATAAGCCTATAAGATCCACAATAGGTATAGTATCGAGACATTCATTGTAGGTCTATGTACCAAAAATGCAAGTCCAACAACTTTTAAAAGGTAATTTTACAGTTTTGCTGTTAGGCATTATTAATTTACTAGCTTTGGCCCGAGGAAGAAAATTAGCAACGAAGCCATTAAACTCATTTGATCCCACATCAAATGAATCACTTGGTAGGTATAGCGAAATATTCTAAGTAGATATCATGAGTTAATAAGAGATGTTAATTGATTATCTATTGAAAACATGTTTATTCCTTCAATATGCTCATGATCGTAATCCTACCAAAGTAACTTGCAGGTCTTAGACAAGTTGCAAACGCTTCAAAACTTGTCTTTTTCAATGTCGCTTTTCAGACTGTCAAACAACGTGACATTTTGTTAGTTTATGTCAAACTAAAATATGTATACCGCTTCTTATTTTATTTTTTGCGTTATTAAGATGCCACTTGTCTGTAGTACAGTCATACCATTATTTAAATCAGGTAATAAAAATAATGTTGGAAATTTTAGGCCTATGTGTATCATACTATTATTAAAATGTGTGTCTATTTTTTTTTAATTTATCTATTATTATTCTTTCTTATTTAGTCAAATATTTGAAAAGTTAAAACTTAAGCAGTTGCTAAGACATTTTAATTTAAATTGCCTCCTTCATGATGAACAATAATGGCTTTACAAAAGGTCGTTCGACTGCAGACGCGGGTTGTGCTCTGCTGAAACACATATTTAACGCATGGGAAAACTCATAAAATGCTATTGGAGTTTTCTGTGATCTTTCCAAAGCATTTGATAGAGTGCACCATGACACGCTATTACGTAAACTACGTCATTACGGTGTTCAAAATGAAGCTCTCAACGTAATAAATTCTTATTTAAATAATAGGCACGAATGTGTAGATTGTAGATTGTTGACGTTCAAAAGTGCCTTTTAAGTGCCTATTTGAAATAAATGCTTTGACTTTGATTTTGACTTTGGAACAGATTATGATTTATTAATTTTTTGTTACGGTGGGAAATCATCAAATAACTTCTCCCGCTCTGGGTGGAGCAGGAGGGCGTTTCAGACTTTTACAGACTAAAACCCACCCGTGTTCCCTCAGTTGCCTTTGTGCCAGGGGCGACGGTATCTCTTCTCGGTCCCCAGTACTGCCCTGCTAATTGTATCTGCAGTAATCGATACTTATGGGTTTTCACTTTTTTGCAGAAATGGCTTAGGGGCAAACCTATTTGGGAAAAATAAAAATATTTGAGTACTGGAAGTATGTTTTTTTAATAACGAGATTCACAGTACTTGCATGAAATTTTTTATTATAGATTTCCGCGTTTTTCTCGAAAACGCGTTTTTGCAAGTACTGCATTTACAATTAGCAGGGCAGAGTAGGCATCGGTACCCGCGGACCTCACCAGTTTGTGCTGACATCTCTCTGAGACGCGCGAGGAACAAAACACGTCGTCGACCCGGGCTTGGTCGTTACCGGACAGCGAGCTACCCATTACTCGCCGTCCGCAAGCCCGCGCCTACGATGGCCGGGAATCAGCCTGGGATTCCCGACGCCCAGGGTGTGTCCTGCGGAGGCTAGAGCCGTGAGGGTGCAAATACTGCCTCTCCCTCACGTGCGCCGCCAACCCTCTTCGTGAGCATCACTGCTTCTCAGAAGGAGGTGACGGCTACCCATGCACTCTCACTACGTACCATGGCCTAGACCAGGAGCCGGACGCGTGAGATCGCCGCCGCCGATCGCCTCCACAAGGACACGGCGGTGCTCCGCCCAAACCGGGCAGACCTCCACCGTATGCTCCACCGTGTCCTCAGGGCGATCTACTCAGTAACAGATTATGATTAATCGTGAGTTACGCAATTAGGGTGCAGTTTGTCAGTTGGCAAAATATGTATAGGTAATATGCTTTCTTTAAATTATCAATACAAATTGTAAATTAAAAAAATTTGTAGTAAAATAAGATCAAAGTTTTGTTAAATAATGGCAATAATTATTGAATAATATTTATATTATTCAATAATTATTAAAAGTTTAATTTTTCTTGATTTTTTAATTCTTGATAAATATTACTAAAACAAAATAGAAAAGTACTTCATATTTAAAAAAATTATAGCATGGCAAAAATCACATTTTGTGCCTAGGATTTTAACTTCCAATCTTATGCACGGTAAGCGGATTGAAACTCCCGGTCTAATTAGATATTGATTAACTCTTCGCAAATGTTAACCATATTCACAAAAACAATACAGTAATTATAATAAAATGTTGTCGCAAATACAAAAAGTAACTTGGGCCTAGCACGGATTTGAACGCACATGTCTTTTTGGGGGGTAACCAATTAATGAAGCTGTGTATACCACTGAACACTTTTGACTCAAATCGCTGATGTACACCGGCATTGTTTCCATACACATAATAAAAATTAGTAAAAACCCACGAGGCTCGTGGCGCACCCGAATTAATAATTAATGAATTATCACTCACGTAATCATTAATACCAAATATCAAAGGTGGATAAATAAATCCACCTTTGATATCAATGACTTTTATTTGCTTTTAGTAGGTAGGCATTCATTTTGTACCGTTCCCTATCTATTAATTAAGCCCATGTAAGTTATTCAGAAGACGTATTAGTTACTAATCTGTGATAATAATACACGTGCGCAGTCATATCAAGGGAGGGGGGACAGGGGCACGGGAAATCCCAAACCGAGTAATTAAAATTTAATAGAATCGTTCGAATGGACTGGCCTCAATGCACATCCATCAAGACATTGCTTCAATGAGGAACGCTGAAAAAGTACAAACTATATCTTCAGCGGCAGTAGTGTAACTATTATGATTCAAAGTGGAGCAGTCCGTTCGTACTCGGGAACTAGTTAACCAGAGGTCTGATAAGCCAACAATACATCGGTCTAGAGTTGGCGAGAGGATTCCAGGTTAACTTAAACATATAACGTTGAGGGGCATCACGCGTCCAAAGTTTATAAACCTTTCCCCATGAAAAAAATAGCTAGTAGGTAGTAACTTACGAAAGGTAAAAAAAAAAGTAACCAAACCAATTCGAGGTGAGGTGGTAAATTTATTGAGCTTGTTTAGCTCGCTCTTGCATGTTGCAGCCCAGGTTCTCTTAATTTTTAAACTTAACTTTATAGGTAATTAAGTGGACAAAGCATCTTCCTCTTATTTCCGTGGTAATTTGTGCGTTTGTGGTTTTTGCCCTTCAACGCGGCTTGCGGTAGGATTAAACTGGTAGAACTCGTCACGTAACGAAAAAGCGTTATGTCCCCCATACGACTTTTTCTCTCGAGACAGAGAAAAAGTCGTCATGGTTTTCGAAGGTGCTGAAGCCGGTAATGAGGTCAAAATGGCGGATGACCAGATGGGGGTTGCGAAAACTTGCAAATTTTTCGTCATGGGGCGTTTTCATGGTTTTTGAAGGTGAAATGCAAGATTAAGAGACCTTCATAAGAAATTCTAAAAACTTATACCAGATAGCTCTGTATTAACGTATCTACATACCCTCTCTCTGTCTCTTTCTATTAAATACGAGTGTATGTGCTTGGGAGGATTGCGTTAGGAACTTTGTTCCTGGACTACACTTTAAAAAAAACTTAATTTTTATGTGAGTGCTGAATGTCACAGCACTAGTATATCAATAGCGGTACTCACGCCAGTATCCAAGGAGCAGGCAGAGGGGGGGCCAGGCGGCTACTGTAAAATTCTTATTGGAACTTCATAACTCTAGCTTTCAACCTCAGGACGTTCTGCAATCACGCTTGAGTCACCAGCCCATTACAACACACATGCACCCACATAGGTAAATTTATAGGTAGCTGTGCCTACGCTATGTTAAGATAAGGTTGGGTTAGGCGTACTAGCACCTATTTTGTACTACAGCAATATCTGCTCTCCTGTGTCATCGAATGAAGCAAAAATGTACAATTTAATCTCGTAAGTTCTGTATTAAATATGGGTGGATTTGTAAAGAAATAATTTGACATTATTTTGTGACTAGATTATTCGTAGTCAATCAATCCGTAACCCTTGAGAGTGCACTGTTTACGTCGTCAAGATCTTGCCTATTCCTGTGTAATTTAAAGATAAGAGAGGTATCATCGGCAAACAGTACAACGTCACAGATACCCTTTAAATAGAACGGTAAATCATTAATATACACCAAGAATAAGAATGGACCCAGTATTGAGCCTTGAGGTACACCTAACTGAACTGGTAGCCCGGAAGATTTCACACCATTACTATCTACACATTGGTGCCTATTATTTAAATAAGAATTTATTACATTGAGAGCTTCAGTTTGAACACCGTAATGACGCAGTTTACGCAAAAGCGTGTCATGGTGCACTCTATCAAATGGTTTAGAAAGATCACAGAAAACTCCAATAGCATTTTGTGAGTCCTCCCGTGCGTTAAATATGTGTTTCAGCAGAGCAACACCCGCGTCTGTAGTCGAACGACCTTTTGTAAAGCCATATTGTTCATCATGAAGGAGGCTATTTAAATTAAAATGTTTTAGCAACTGCTAAGTATAAACTTTTCAATGATTTTACTAAATGCAGGTGGGGCTTAGCAGAAAGCTTGATTAAAGTCACACAAAGGGCAATGGAAAGGGATATGCTCGGAGTTTCCCTACGCGATCGAATCAGGAATGAAGAGATCCGCAGGAGAACCAAGGTAACCAACATAGCCCAAAGAATTGCCAAACTTAAGTGGCAGTGAGCAGGGCACATTGCTCGTAGAACAGATGGCCGATGGAGCCGAAAGGTTCTGGAGTGGCGATCGCGTACCGGAAAACGTAGTGTGGGAAGCCCTCCCACAAGGTGGACCGATGACCTTGTGAAGGCCGCGGGAATCCGCTAGATGTGGGAAGCATAAGACCGATCGAAGTGGAGGAGGCTGGTGGGGGCCTATGTCCAGCATTGGACGTCTTTCGGTTGAAATGATGATGATAATGAGGTAAGATAGAAATAGGGCTAAAATTGCCAACGTTATTTTTATTACCTTATGTAAATAATGGTATGACTTTACTACTCTTCATGAGGTCAGGAAAAATTCCTAAGTCAACACATTTATTAAAAGTTATAGCTAGATAGGGGGCTACGATGTTGGTTATATTACTTAAAAGAGATGCTCCAGTAATCACCAGTGTTTTTAGGCTTAAGTGTTTTAAAAATATTAACTACATCACGAGGCGTTACATGTTCGAAACTAAATAAGCGACTAAATTTGAGCACACTAGTAGGTAAAAGGTTTTCCGCTTTAGACGGGGACAAATTTAAGGTGCGGGGTCATAGTTAAAGGTATTTTGGCAAAAAACTCATAAAATGCCTCAGCTATGTCAGCAGCTTCACTAACTAATTCGTTGTTGACCATAATTTCTAGTCGTGTTTCCTGTTTAACCGACTTACCCGTTTCATTACTAATAATTTTCCAAGTGGTGTTTACTTTATATTGGATTTTTTTATTGTCTCGCCTGAAAATTTTGATTTAGCAAAAACACAGTTTTTTAAAATAATTTTGAATAAATTCGGACATACTCTAGAAAAGGACAATCAAACCTGTATTTTTCAAACCATATGACTCGTATAGTCTCGCTCTACTTTTATAAATACCTGGAGTGGCCCATTGGTTGGCCAACGGAGGCGCCTTTAAAGTCAATGGTTTTGGTCTTGAAGTAGATTGGTATTCTTTTTGCACAACATCAAAAAGGGATCCAAAGATTTTATTAGGATTTTTGTGTTCTACATGATGGTGTAATTCCATGAGCTATATTATTTTTAAATTTGTTGCAATAACTAGCTGTATAAGGCCTGCATTTTACTTTATGCGGCTTTTTATGTAATGGTATAGGGAAGCTAGCCAACAGTCCACAGTGGTCAGACGTCAAGTCATTTAATACTAATTTATTTTTGGCATCACAATCACTAAATTTACCAAGACAAGTCGACGTAGAAGCCATGATCCTAGTTGGTTCTAAGAACAAGTTAGTTGTTAAATTAAGACTTAAGCAGATTGAGAATTCTAATACATAATGGAGTAACATCTAAAATATTAATAAATTAAAGTCTCCACATAAAATTATACTTTTATTATTTGATTTTAATTATCGAGTAAATCCTCCATTACCGATTCGAAACGAATGAAATCCCCAGAGGGTGGTCGGTAAACGTAAATTATAACGTATCGCTCGAGTTCAAACCAAGACAACTCAATAGTACGCTCAATAGAAAGATTATCTAAATGTAAACGTTGTTTACGTTAAATTTCAACATGTTTGAAACAAGGACTAAAGATCCACCGCGGATAGCAGTTTTTCTTACAAATGCACTTTGTACGGTAAAATTATCATCATTAATAAACACTAGGTACTTCATGTTCTTTCAACCAGTGTTCAGTCAAACATAACACCTCAACATCATAGTCAGTGACGGATTAAGACTACTTGATGCCCTAAGCAATCCACGCCTGTGGGCCCCCTATCCGTATGTCAACTAGAATCGGTCTTTAAACCTTTACCGCCTAAAAACATTGGTTTTTTTTTAAATAAGATGATGAGATGTAACGTACCTTAGAAGTGGAGTCGGTGCGACAACAATAAAAACCAAAGCATCATTTATTTATTTAATTAAATGCGCCTTGCTGCTTTTCTGGGCATTGAATTCACGCAAGATAGTATTAACGTCTAACGTTTTTAACATATCGGACTCTATGTATATTATCGAGCCTTTCTTGTATCATCTTTGTCCTTTTTTCATTATTTAATATTTTTGATTTTGAAAAAGAACGTTCCGCTGAGCAATTTGTAATCATAAGCGATAAAAATATACGCAGGGCTGTTTCCACATTAGGGAAAGCTGATTCAATTTTATCATCATGTATTATTTTATACAATTGTGCGTGAGTTTGATGTAAACTTGTGCGAGCCGAATCACTGGGTCTGGGACTTATTTTACTTATTACATGTGAATGAAACTCTTAAATTTCTGTTATCGCCCGCGGGGAAGGGGTGGTTTGTGATTGGCTGATTGCCAAATTTCCGAATGCTCCAGCAGGCACGAGTGGGCAAGTGGAAGCGGGGTTATGACTCTAGGTCGGACTCTACGTCAATTTAAAACGCGCGAATTTTCAAATTAGTCCTAGAAACTTCTTTTTGTGTGGTTTTTAGTGACGTCCAGATTCAAGATTCTTTATTTGTGGAAACATGAGTACACATACAGAGCATGCAAGTTACGCATGCATGTTAGTTAGTTACGTGAGAGTGAGACGTGATGCCCTGAGGACGGATTTTTTTTTGTGCTTCTTCTGGTGCCCCCCCAGACGTGATGCCCTAGGCAATTGCTTAATTTGATTAAGGGTTAATCCGTCACTGATCATAGTAAGTTCTTTATAAATAAGCTTAACTCTAGCTCTTTGCCGGGAAGACCCTGCATATTTTGATGAACAACATTCGACATAAATTAAAGCGGCTTATCTGTTGTCGCACCTAATAGTAGGCATACATATATTTAAGTATTTAGTTACAAATATATGTATTTAATTACATGTTTAAATGTATTTAGTTGTGGCTATGCATGGTTTTTTAACTGACGTACCTATCCCTTTCTATTAAATAGAAATAAAAAGAAAGACATGACAAAAGTTTACGGACTACAACACATGGGTATTGTAGGTCAGATGTGAAATTTGTTTTAGGGGGGACCGTCATTTTCTAGCAGCACTGCTGCAGCAGTCATGTCATAACTTTTTTTAGTCTGTGTTTAGTTTACTAATGTAGTCTGTGCTTCTGTGGCATCTGTGATGTGTTTTTGACATTGACAGTTCAGAAACTAGCTTGAATTTTCTGGAAACTTATTTACGTTTTTCTAGAAAATGAACGATAACGAGGATGAGCTGACTACATTTTGTGATTCGGCGGTAATGCTTTTATCTATAGAAAACCTAAAACTCATAAAATGTGACAATTATTTTACTTGAGATTGTGGTATTTTTTAGGCATCTCTTGTCGAAGGATGTCGCCTTCCAGTACGAATGCAAGGAGGAGATGACTGGCCATTAGCTGAAATTATCAGTATTAAAGAAATACGAGGACAACGGGGCTATTATGTGCACTACGTTGACTGTAAGTATGATACATAACAATAAAATGTAACTCTGAAGACCTTGTTTGTTCAAAACAATGAGTTGTCAAAACATGAAGTTGAATGTTTTATGAGTTCAACCAGTCCTAATTATTAAAAAGCACATTAGTTTCGTGTACATTTAAAGCAGCAAAACTATCTCTCTGTCTTACACCAAGCATGTAGTTTAAACATGATCCGAATATTGAAACATCAAGATGTAAACGGACAACTATAATAATTGAACATGTCGTAGTGAACGATTTAATACTTGTTATAAAAGCTATGCCCTGAAATAAACCGACAAATGGATACCACAAAAATGTTCTTACAGACATTTTTAATACAAAGTATGAATGGAATTTAGACTAAAAATTGATGTAACAAATAGTTTGGTAGCACCCTGAGGTAGCAATATACTCATGTATTCTATGGTAAAATCACAATTTTCCAGTCAACAAACGTCTGGACGAGTGGGTGGGTGAGTCATGGCTGGACACAAGAAAGGTACAGTTTCCGCGAAGAGATGGAGTGTCAACGGGTGGGACAACAACTCCAAAGAAAACACATATTGGATCAGGAGGTGGCGTCATGCCTAATTTTATTAGTATGTGTTTTTGCTATTAGAAATTGGATGTTCATTACTTCATTCACACTTTCACAGCCTGTACATTAATACGTAAATAGTTTGACGGGTTATTTTGAGACAACTTTGAGTATTTGAAATAAGTTTTTCAATCATTCTAGGAATGATTTAAGTAGATATTTTGTAATAAAGTAATCTGTCAAACGGTTAATTTAGAAATCATTTTTATGTGGCTAGTTTTTTCATTTGTCACTTGTTGGAATTTTCTTTTCAGACAATCTTTTTAAGACTGTGGGCAATCAAATGTTGTCTTTGATCTTACTTTAAAAATAGCATTCATTTCAGTCACAAACATTTTTATAAAAAATATTCATAAATGTTTGTTTCTATTTCTTATTTCAAAACAACTTTTACTAGCCTTTTGACTACAATTGGCTTAAAACTTTCAAAATTATTTTGTTTATGATGGTATATTGTTCTCTACTTTCAGCTCTTTTTCTTATATTAAAACTTGCATGTATTTCATATTGACTGCAGGAATGGCTTCTTGTAACGTTTTGTGACATTATGAGTATAAAATGACTATTCATGTTGTTGTTTGCTTAAAACTGTGTTTGTTATCTAACCTAATCTGCATAAACACAATTTACCATCGTAATAACACACTAAAAACTCATCATCATGACAATTGGCCATTAAATTGATAACATTTTGTCTGCAGATGACACTGTCTGCAACGAAAGTCAGAAGTCTAGTACGGTACCGAGTAGACCCACTATTGTGAACCAACAAGTTCCACCAAGTCTACCACCCCAACTTAAAGTTCATGAAAAAGCCCATTTTAATGCACTCAATGGTGGTCCCACACCAAAAAATGCACTTGGTACGTTGAAACTTATAATTCAATTATTTGTGTGCTTTGCGTTACAGCATCGTAATTTTATCTGATATACAAATATTTAGAACTGTACTTATATTATAATATGCATCTTTTTGCAACAAAACAGTATGTAAATGTCTACAGATAAAAAAGAAAGACTTTTTATGCTAGTAGTCCACCTCTTCTTACTGTACATTCCTTTGATTCAACTTCTGAGGTATGTACAGTACAGTCAGCTGCAAAAACATGTGCTTACTTTACAAAAATTTAAATTTCATTGGATTTTTTTAAAGAGTATTAATGTTTTCCAATGTCACTTGATGAATTTAATTCAGATACTACACATATTTTTGCAGCTGTAATGCGCAGGAGCTTAAATGAGCTTGATTAGTAGTAACAAAATTGTATGCCAAATTAGTTGAGTTTATTTATCTCAGCATGCTTGTAGCATAGTAATTGTCTATCTGATTATGTACCCAATACAATTTGAACAGGATACCTCAAACCTCTTAACGTGAACGTTCAGGACTTGCGCTCAGGCAAAGGGCAAAGTGGTGTGGATAAGGGGCGTGGCGTGGCTGCAGGTATGTTATATAATTACCTTTTTGAGATCCGCTCAGTCCCAGGAGAGCTACAAGGGCTTCATGCTTGATTGGTTGAATAACCTGAGCGCAACTTCCGACAGGCCTCTTGACTATCACTAAAGTTGACATCAGACACTTTACTTGAATGAATGGTTCACTCAAGTGAATGTTCATTTTGTTTCATTCCACATGACCGCAAAAAAAAAAATACATAAGAGTAAATGTTTGCTCCTTTAATTTCATTTTGATCATCCGGTATACAAGTGAAATCTGTAATCCAACATTGTTGGATGGATTCAATAAAATTTTTTTTTCCATTTTTATTGCTTTCAAAAGTTTCACTTTGAGTGATAGATAAACAAAAAATGAAGCATCTGATGTCTGCTTTATATGATTGTCTAACTGCCTATCGGGTTCAGAATCAGATATTACAATGACAGGTGATTATATCCATATGAATGTATTTTGGAGTTGTGATCGTCTAGCGTTAGCGTTCGTTGAACGAATTCGTATGACTGAACAATAAACAGGCCCATTCAATTGTTGACCCGTACCTTCTAGGAGCGAAAAAGTTGATCAATTTTCAAACACATTCCTTTTGCACATAGCGGGCGCATGGCACCTTTTGGAAATGTGATTTTCATTCAAAATGCCAGCAATACCTACCTAGGTAGAAATAAGGTGCAAGTGAAAATGAACCCAAGTTCTATAATCGGCCCCTCATTACGTTCAACGAACGCTTATACTGGAACTAAACCTGGAGCACCCATGTAGTGCATAGTGCATGCTTTGAAAACGTTTGACATGATTTAATATTTAGAATTACATCCCTTACACTTATGTACCAGTAAAGCAGATTTTTCATTAAATCTAGTAAGATTTAAATTAAAATGTTTTTATCTACTCTCATATCGTAAAATTCGAAATATAAACTTCAAAACGAGTATATTGACGTAGGTACTTTAAAACCATATAATTTTAAAATAGAATAATATTATATAACACTTTTTCTATAACAAGATAATGTGTTATAAAACAATTTTTCACTAATAATAATACTGGGCAAATCCAAGAAGGTATTATTATAATAGGTACCTTGTTGGATTTGCCCTTTCACTAAGAAATTTCCATCAATTTATTTTTCTAATGGAACGTATATGCGGGCCGCGGCATTTTATAGCATTACAAAACTATTTAATACTCTTTTAAATTTGATCTTTTATTTAGTAGATTCAATCCCAATGTATGAGAGTAGATAAAGTAGTGTAAGAAACTGCACAGGAAACTGCATTATGCAACAGTTTCATAACCTACATTTTTTTTTAATTTGCTTTTACTTGTACATACTTTAAAGTAGGTTAAATTTAAAAAAGTACATAAAGCATAGCATTACCTATATTCTATACCAATGCCGGTTGCAGACCAAGAGCTAAGCTAAGTTAGTTTAGCTTAGCTCGCGTGACTTTTGTGCAGACCGCAAGCTATGAACACAAGTATAAAAAATTACCTCAGTTATGCAAGCAACCGGCTTTAATCTTTATTATATCTAGCTTTCTGAAAAAAAACATTATAAAGAATATACCTATAGATATAATATACCTCTCACATTTTGAACTACCCTACAAACAAGGTGTTATTGCCGGTGAGCCGCGTCAGCTGGTGTCTCGACCAGCAAGTCCAACGCTTGGCAATGATTCATCGTCGCTTGTCAACGGAGGCGCGGTCCTTGCAGCCGCATTGCAGAAAAAGATGAATAGGAAACGGAAAGCACCGTCTATAGACAATGAAGTATGAATTTTTTGTTGTTCATTAATGCTTGGCGCAAGATTGATGTAAAAAAGAAAATTATCTAAAATATTTTAAAATTGCGTTTATGTAGTATTTTCCGGGAGCGTTTACTATTTTGATTTTGTATAAAATTAAATAGCGCGGTGGTATTTATAGAACTTTAAACGCAAGTATTGCTTGGTTTCTGAGGTCCTTAGATAAACTTTCAATAGCCAGCATTCGACAAAGTAGTACCTACCAATATAAGCAAAATTCTTATACAGGGTGGTAAGGTCACTGACGCGCAACCGCGTTACCATGGATTCAGTAAGTATGATTCTGAACCCTACATTAATTTTTTTCTTAAATTTTTTTGTCGGTTATTAAAAATAATGTTTGCTGTGAATTTTTTTTGTCGGTTATTAAAAAAAGTATTTGCAGTTCCGTACATTTTGACCGCGTAGATATTGCAATTTTCTATGAAACCGGTAGTTCGTTTTTTTATAAGTAGCCGTCGAAAAATTTCTACGCTACGTTAAGAATCTTGTGCTGAATTCATAGTTACAGTTTGCACGTCGATGTCATTCTATTATTGTATGAACAAAAACGCTATGTATCAGACTCAGAAACCGGGCAGCACACTATCGTCACTCGTACATTTACTGCAGTTTAATACCAAGACAACAAAAAGCACAGCGTAAACATCCTAATGATATCCAAGCACAATCTCTTACAGGAACCCAAGCAAAGTTCTAAAACTTTTCAGGCGGAACCCGTTCCGTCTGTAGAAACTGAAGGCAGCGAGACTACCGCTAGTGGTACTGCCACTCCCACGACTAGGCCACGACAATCAGGGAGTATGGTCGCGCATGGCCATGATGATCTCGTCACTCGCATGAAGAATATTGAGATGATCGAGCTTGGAAGGAATCGGATACGACCGTGGTACTTCGCGCCTTATCCACAGGTTTGTATTTCGCAGCGACTGTAGAACAATGTCTTGTGTGTCAACTGCCCCGTTGGTCTCGTGGTCGCAAGCACGAGTGATAGGCGTGGGGTCCTAGGTTAGATTCTCAAGACGGGCGAAGTGAAAGTTAGTCGTGTAATGCCGCGCGATGTGAGCCGTTGATCGTGCGCCTGATCTATCTCCAATCGTGTCGAATTGCCGTCCCATCGGACTATGTGAGTGAAGGAAGGGAGAGTGCATCTGTTCCTGCGCACACACTTGTGCACTATAATATTTCCCGCGCCGAACGCTAGTCTCTGTTGAGATTGGCCGCCATCGCCGTAATACGACCTGGATTACTACGTATACAACAACGTCTTTGGAATAATATGACGGCCTCAAAACACCTTAAAAAGATACAAGAGGTTTCTGTAAATCAGTGTTTTTTTTTAACTTACTTCTATAGGTTAAATTAAATGGCGTAACGTCACAGACACGTGCCATGTAATTTGACCTTTTCTTGACAAATACGCTAAAAGGGAATAGGCGAAGCTCAAAACTGTGTGGGAATCCTTTGCCCAACAGTGGGACAATGAAGGTGAATAATAATCTAGTCTGAGAGCGGCCAAACAGGGATCAGAAGTAATTGCGTAACACTCCAATAGTAGACTGAAATGGTCTTTATTTTCACTGTTCAACAACATTGATTGCATTATTTACGTTGTGGAACGGACAAATTTTTCGAACATTGTGAATCAGTGTATTGGTCAACAAAATCCTTCAAAATGATGCAGATAGTGTGATACACATCATCTTCATCAACATCTGGTTCCAAAATTAGTGTGGTACGCAATTAGGGTGCAGGTTAACATCTAGTTCCAAAATGAAAAAATCTGCAATATTTAACACAATTTCTTTTCTATTTCAGGAAATGGTTAACCTACCTTGTATTTACATTTGTGAATTCTGTTTGAAGTACAGAAAAAGTAAAAAGTGCCTTGAAAGACATTTGGTAAGTGCTTGATAAAACCTTTTTAAGGGGAATTTAGTCGCGGGCTCGAACTCACTGGTACGCCTGGCTAAAAAGCACGCTGTATCACCAGGCATCGTGTCCGACAAAGGTAGTATAAGTGATGATCAGTTAGACGCTAGTCTAAACGCACAACGTTATTGAGTGAGATGCAGGATTATTTATAGTAAAACAGGCGCGTGAAAAATTAAGAAAAGTCCTTCGAAGATTGGGTTTATAAAAAAAAACACTGCATAAATCAATGACCAATAAAGTTTATTGAACTTTTCAATATTTGAGCTTTGTCGGTACCGACTTGGTTTTAGAGATTTTACACGTCTTTCATTACTTAATTACGCCTAAATTTAGGTTAAATTAGCAAGAAAAACGAACCTTTGTTAGCTCTATAACTTTTTAATGATTTTTTATTTTAGTATTCTGTTTCCACACAGACAATATTAATAATAAGACAAAACCATACCATGTTTCATTTTTGATGTACATTGTCGCACCACTCCCGAAGTTTGGATGGAAAAAATGTCCACTTGATCCACTTTAAGAAACATCGGTCACTCCACTATACAAAACACACACTGCTAGGACACAGGCCTCCTCTCTTCGAGAAGGACTTGGCTGTAATCTACCACGCGGGCCCAATGCGGGTTGGTAGATGTCACACGTCTTCGAATTTTTGGTTCTAGGACATGCCGCCGGGTTCCTCACGATGTTTTCCTTCACCGTTTTGAGACAGTGATGATGAAATTATTTACACAAAGTAAAGCGCCCGCCTGGGTTCTGCTCTCAATGATGTCATGATTAACTATAATATAATAAGTATAATATTTTTATTTTCTTTCTTCCCAGATCAAATGTAAACTAAAACATCCGCCTGGCAACGAGATATACCGTAAGGGCAGCATATCTTTCTTCGAGATCGATGGCCGGAAAAACAAATGTTACGCACAGAATCTCTGCTTACTAGCCAAACTGTTCTTAGACCACAAGACGTTGTACTACGATACGGACCCGTTCCTGTTTTATGTTATGACCGAATTTGATGCCAGAGGTTTGTGTTTTTTTTTTTAATATTTAATTAGTCCAATTGTAGAAAAATGGGCTTGTGGCTAATTAATACTCAAAATCGAAAGTCATTTATTCAAATTAGGCTGAGAATCAGCACTTTTCGAATGTCAAAATTACATAAGACAGTCCCCCAAAACGCGCGCCTTTCACCACTTCCTAGTGCTTTAGCTGGGAAGAAGAAGTGGCGCAACAAACTCCCCGGCAGCACAGCTGTCTGTTTAGTTTACTAGCCGCACTGGTCGATCGATCAAGTTAAACTACGCTTGCCGCGGTTGGGTGGGTGACCATCTTTACATACCAAGACCCCTCCGTGCCTCGGAAAGCACGTTAAGCCGTTGATCCCGGCCGTTGGTCGTAGATCTTTGACAATCGTTACGGGTCGTCGATCGATAAGCCCGAAAGTCTGACAACCAGTCTTAACAAGGGGTGTCGTATTACCCAGTTACTGGGTTGTGGAGGTTCAGATGGGCAGGTTCCGTGTAAAATACTGGTATTCAGCTGCATCCGATTTGACTGGAAGCCGACCCCAATACAGTTGGGGAAAATACTAGGCAGATGATGATGATGATATAGAGAGATTTTGCATAGCGGGCTCATGTCACCTTTTCGAACCAACTATTACACTGCTCACGATGTATATTTAAGACAAGTATATTCTACGAAAATTAAAGTGATTATGATACAATAATGCTTGATTTTTGACTTCTTAAAAGACAATAGTCAATGTACAAAAAATCGCAAATAGCTTTCAATAATATTTACCACATCATGATACTCTTAAGTCATTGTGATAAGGTATAGATAGGAATGATATACGCACGTTCAAGAAATGCAACATCTATAACAATCACTTGGTCGCCTCAGCCAGTCTACCTCTCTACCAGTGTCCGTGTCCTTCCACATTTAAACCGTCTGCCTTCAAAGCAAGCGTGAACAGGGATCGTCTGGGCACGCTCGTTCTATCAAAGACCTCATCGCTTCTCATCAGGCGTGATCGACGTCAAGAGCATAATTATCTGTTTCAGGATTCCACATAGTAGGATACTTTTCAAAAGAGAAGGAGAGTACGGAAGACTACAATGTAGCATGTATACTGACACTACCTCCATACCAAAGAAAAGGTTATGGAAAGCTTTTAATAGAATTTAGTAAGTACAGCACAATTTTTTTTACATTAGCGAGCCTTCAATGTAACTCTAGTAATGCTAAACTAACCGGCTAGGCCGTGATTTACCAATATGCACTGGCAAGGTTGCGTATCGTGGCTGATCAGCGGTCGGTTGTGATCGTGACAAACCATTGTTAACCAATTGACCGCTTGACTGTGTATCAATTGCCGTGCCGCCCAGCTCAGAAATCACAAATAGGGTCGTGCAATTAAATAAAAATCCAATAACTAATCCTATGTCTCCCTATTTACTTTACTATGTGCACATAAATAATGAAATAATATAATAGAATAGGTTCTCAGTCGTATTTTTCCGATTTGGGCGGTCAATTGGTTAAGTTGTCCTGTCTTTGTGGATGTGCCAAAATCCACCAACCTAAACTGAGCCGTTATAGTAAATGATCTGGCCTGTAGGACTGCCTAGCAGGGGCAGAGCACGTCCGAAATGCAATGTTCCTAACATTGCATTCCGGGCGTGTTCTTGCGAACAAAACATCACCATGGTTCTTTGAATCAGATTAACAAATATTTTTTTATCTCTTCATTTTCAGGTTACGAATTGTCAAAGTTTGAAGGCAAAACGGGATCACCGGAAAAACCTTTATCGGATCTTGGATTGCTGTCATACCGGAGTTACTGGGCGCAGACCATATTGGATATACTCACGCACATCAAGCCAGTCGGCGATAATGAGAAACCTATTATTACCATCAAGTAAGATTATCTTTTTTATTTATTCAACTTTTTGTACAATAAAGGTGTAAAGGCAAGCTCGGTGCTAAATAATAACAGCCATACGAGTTAAGCTACCTTTGCCGCGGTTGGTTATGGATGGGTGACCATCCATTACATATTGAGACCCTTCCGTGCCTCGGAAAGCACGCTAACCCCGGTTGCCTATCGGTCTTCTTCAGACTGTACTTCGGAGAGTGTCTCGGAGCTCCACGACCTGATCCTACCATCGCCCTTTTACTACCTGACTACCAGACGCACTGCAGAGTACCATCCGCACTTGGTTGATATCCCGACCAGTCGTACTCAGCGCTACTCCTCCACATTTATTATGCGCACAAGCAAAGTGTGTAACAGTCTGTCTGCGTCTGTGTTCCCCTTCCACATTTAACGCGTCCACCTTCAAAATAAGAGTAAACAGGCATTTTCAGGGCATGCTCGATCCATCATAAACCGCATCGATCGCTTTCTATCAGGCGTGATCGAGGTCAAGAGCAGGCCCATTTAGAAATAAAAAAAATCTTTAAAAAATATCTGACTTTGACAGTCGTTACCTACGGGTAGTCAGAAGTCCTAAAGTTTGACAACCAGTCGTACCAAGAGCTTTTGTGTTACCCAGTAACTGGGTTGCGGAGATAAGCAGTTGCTCCATGTAAAATACTGGTATTCAGCTGCATCCGGTTAGGTTAGATGCCGACTCCAACATATTTGGGAAAAGTCTAGGCAGAGTGAAGGTACGGAGGCGCCTCACTGACGCGCCTTCGTACCTTTCACGCATGGATGACTGGTAGAGAATGCCTGAGGCGCCCACCACCCGTGGATGACTGGTAGAGAAAGCCTAAGGCGGCCTCAGGCATTCCCTACCAGTCATCCACGGGTGGTGGAGAACTGGAGAGATAACATGACCAATGCATAATCTGTGAATGAAAATAAATAGTAGAAAATAAAGATATATTTATAAGAAAGTAGAATATATAGGTACTTTCTGTAGCATAACTGTATATTATTTTCTGAAATTCATTTTAACATACCATAGTTGCTTGTCATACATGACCGTTAGAACAACAAATCTAATTGGACCAATTTTTTTTTCTCAGTGAAATCTGCGAGCTTACCAGTATAAAGAAAGAAGACGTAATAAGTACATTACAAAACCTGAACTTGATCAACTACTACAAAGGACAGTACATCATATCGGTGAACGAGGTAAAATAGACTTTATAGACCTAGTTTAATTAACAGAGTGCTTTTACCGAGAATATGATATAACTTTGTAATAATTGTTGGACATCTTTCAGCAACACGAAAAAGCTATGGAAAAGAGAAATCTGCGCATAGACCCTAAATGCCTGCATTGGACGCCGAAAGATTGGTCGAAACGAGCGAAATGGTAAGATAATATTGTTACATTTCACGACTTTTCACCACAGAGTAACTCCATACAGTAGGTCAACGTCGAGTACGTAGTTGTACCCTTTTGGATGACAGAGTTGAACAGACTCGCTGGCGTTCTTAGGAACCTCTTAGGAACCTTCTTAGGAACTCTCTGGAACCCACCCCGCGACAGCTATTGACAGTTAATATATGGTTTCAATTTAGCTAGTTTTTATAATTGGACCAATATTATTATCTATCTGTTTATTAAATTATATCTATTTTTAAGACAATGCTACTTGGATGCTCAAAGAAAAGACAAATCGGAAGATCGTCCCTAGCTACAGTATGACTACTCGAAAAACCACGTGCTTACTTGATCGACTGTATGGAGTTAAATACAGATACACTCTGAAATCATTTTATCATGTCACCAATTAATAAATAACATTCAGATACCCACAGAGAAGAATTTTCAACAGTCACCATGTTTAACTGTGAAGTAAATTAATTTTCTTTTGTCACCAGCGTTTGAAGGCATAGAGTAACGGAGACGCGAGCTATCTAACTCTGGCTTCCGAAACGTACGCAGTTTGTTAATTTTGTATCTAACATTAACATGTTAATCTCATTTATTCATTATAGTCATTCATCTATGCTAACAAGCTTGGGATTAGATCATGTAACTCATTAACTTAAACGTAAATTTTAAAAAATAAATCGCATGACAGGTAATGGTTAATTTATTCGTTACTCAATATTTTACAAAAAAAATTAGTAGTGGTGCTGAGATTATATTAACAACGGTGCTTGGCTCAAAATTGAGATTATATTAACAACGGTGCTTGGCTCAAAATACTAACTGTACTAATCATGGTTGCTTACTTATACAGCTTACATATATATAAAATATGAATAATAAACACACTTATAAGATGCCCAAATGCAAAGGTTTGTAACTCCTGTTTCTGAAAGTCTGATCAAGTGTCATTAGGCTTACTTACTGTAAAGGCGTGTACACACTTTGCACGCCCCGGCACGAACAGGGTGGTTCGCTTGCATCTTAAGACCTAAGGTCCGCACGCATAGTATATACTCGCAGTTTCATGAAATCTTCCTCCATATTAAATAAGTCATAGAAGCACATTCAATGCTACCGAACTGCGCGTAAGCTGTTTATGATGCGTACGCGCCTATAGTGTGACGCGTCTATAGTCGTTTGAGACGTGTAGTGTGCACGGTCGGTATATGTTTGCGCTCGTATCGCCTTTCTCTAAAAGCCGGAGTGGTCCAGAAATCCTGAACACTTGCTAATGGGCAACCAGTGCCTAAAAAGGGTAACCGTGCCGATACTGTATGGTTTTAGCGATTGGTCTATAGTTATAGACCAATACTGTGTAAAGTGATGGAAAGGGTAATTAATAATAAGCTGGTAGCATACATCAAAGACAATGAGCTCCTCATTGACCATCAGTATGGCTTCCGTTGTGGTCGGTTAACAGGAGATCTTCTTCAGTATGTTACGCATTGCTGGGGCAAGGCCATTGCGATACACCGCGAAGCCCTTGCTGTGTCGCTCGATATCACTAAAGCCTTTGACAAGGTCTGGCATCCTATCCGTCTGTTAGGTAAACTTCCCACATTCGGCATCCCTGCTGACTTTTGTAACTGGATTTCCGACTTCCTGAGTGATCGATCGATCAAAGTGGTCTTGGATGGCTTCTCATCGGATCATAAGGCTTTCGATGCCGGTGTCCTTCTGGGGTCTGTTCTTTCTGCGACTCTATCTCTGCTGCACATTAACGACAGGTTGTTAATGTCGTAGCTGTGGCAGGTTAAAGCTTGATACTATCGAGTGCGCAGATGACAGCATAATCTCAGAAAGATAGCTGTCCAGTACAAGAGCCAGTGGAAATGAATCAGCTAGTCATATAGAAACCATAGTGAAGCGAGTGATTTTAACTTTAAGTCTCGTTTCCCAGTGGGGTGACGTCAATCTGGTCAGATTCAATGCTCTGAAAACACGTTCGTGTCTTTTCATTGCCAAACGGTGCCCATTCCAGTGCTCTCCTAGTTTAATCATATTTTACTAATAGAACTGTAAAGGCTTTCAGAAACATTTGTGGATGCAGCAAAACAGTGTGCGTTACCCTGGCAAAATGTTGTGCTGACTTGTGCTTTAGAAAGGTGAGACTATAACAAATAATTAGTGTATCATGAGGAGCAATTTGTTGACTAACAGCAAAATTTGTGTGAATTGTAGTTTTAAAGTTATTTGAGAAAAACAAGATTTTGCTGGAGCAATGGTTTCAAACGTTACCCTGGCAAAATAATTTTCAAAAATTCGCTTCAGCCCGGAACCAAATACATGAATAGAAAGCTTTTGTTGCGTAGTAAATGTTTGTAAATAGAAAAAATTATGGGTGTTATGGTTCATCAGTTATTTAAGATTTTGCTGCAGTAACGTTTTAGGATTTCTCAGATCTCAAAAATGGCTCAGCGCAGAAGTCTGAAAAAAATACCCATAACAGACCTTAAGGTGAACCTAGTCCACATTTTTCCCATACAAACTTCGGGAGTGTTTTACTCCACTGTTCGACAATGTACATTAAAAATTAAACATGGTATGATTTTGTCTCATTATTAATATTGTCTGTACGGAAACAGAATACTAAAATAAAAAGCCATTTAAAAGTTAGGAGCCAACAAAGATTCGTTTTTCTTGCTAATTTAACCTAACTT
This sequence comes from Polymixis lichenea, assembly GCA_949091785.1. NCBI lineage: Eukaryota > Metazoa > Arthropoda > Insecta > Lepidoptera > Noctuidae > Polymixis > Polymixis lichenea. The sequence continues at coordinate 10,997,002 of OX420943.1, read as the reverse complement.
TGGGCGTCTTTAAGTAATAAAAGAAGTATAAAATCTGAAAAACCAAGTCGGTACCGACAAAGCTCAAATATCGAAAAGTTCAATAAACTTTATTGGTCATTGATTTATGCAGTGGTTTTTTCATAAAACCCGATCTTCCGAAGGATTGTTCTTAATTTTTTACGCGCCTGTTGTACTATAAATGATCCTGCATCTCACTCAAGAATGTTGAGGGTGTAGACTAGCGTCTAACTGCTCATCACTGATACTACCTCTGCCGGACACGATGCCTGATGAGACAGCGTGCATTTTAGCCAGGCCCATCAGTGAGTTCGAGCCCGCGACTAGGTTCCCCTTAATTTGTTAAAACATTAGTTTTTGATTTGGTTGATGGAAACCAATGTAATTAAATGGTTTCAAAAATCAGAAAAAACGGATTTGCAAGTAAACCAATACACTTATAACCAGAGATCGGATATTCGGATGCATATTCACCTAAAGTTGCGATGTTGGCTAATATGGAACGCGCTTTTGTAATGAAAAAATCTACACACTACCCCCACTCTTACAGACTTTAAACACCCTACTTACACATATTTTCATAGCGATTAATTTTAAATAAATATGTGTCTGAATAGCTATGCAATCCTAATAATTTAGAAGTCGCTTCCATACTACACACCTGACTAGTTATGCATTCCCGGTGTTCCTGGCATCCCGGGATTTTTTATCAAAAATATTTGATTTTTTCATACTTTCATAACTAAAAATTAACTTTAGGTAAATATGCATCCGATTATCCGATCTCTACTTATAACCAAATAAACAGCTGTAAAAAATACCTGTGGTAAACTCTTATAACGTCAGGAATTTTAGATTTTGTACCTAATTTTAGACGATATGAACATAAAACAAATATGAAATTTTCTACACTGGTCGTACTTTAGCGGTCGAATACTCAGTTCCCAAAACATTAAGAAACAAACCATACTTTAAACAAATTAAAATGACTCATGAACATTCGTTCCAGTTAATTTCAGATCTCAATTACGGGTTTTATGAAAGTTATATCAAAAACAAGAATATATCAGCAATTCTCTAATAAGCCGACCGTTACTGCAGCAAAATCTTATATAACTGATGAACCATAAGACACACAATTTTTTCTATTTACAAACATTTACTATGCAACAAAAGCTATCTATTCATGTATTTGGTTCCAGGCTGAAGTGAGTTTTTGAAAATTCTTTTGCCAGGGTAACGTTTGAAACTGTTACTCCAGCAAAATCTGTTTTCTCAAATAACTTTAAAACTACAATTCACACAAAAATTGCTGTTAGTCAACAAATTGCTCCTCATGATACACTAATTATTTGTTATAGTGTCACCTCTCTTAACCACAAGTCAGCAGAACATTTTTCTGTGGTAACGCACGCAGCAAAACAACCTACTCATTTGCTTGCTGGCCAGCCAACAATAGTTTGTATGACTTACATGCTGCTTGCACGGCTAATCTTGTGGCTAAGTAATAATAGCCGCACGGGTCGATCGGTCAAGTTAAGCTATTATTAGTAGTACTAATTAGTCCATAGATGCGTGACCGTCTTTTCATACCAAGACCCCTCCGTGTCTCAGAAAGCACGCTATGCCGTTGGTCCCAGCTGTCATTCGTGGATCTTTGACAGTTGTTACGGGTCGTCAAACGCCCGAAAGCCTGACCATCAGTCTTACCAAGTGGTATCGTATTACCCAGTAACTAGGTTGTGGACGATAAGCAGTCGTTTCATGTAAAATACTAATACTCGGTTGCAACCGGTTAGACTGTTAGCAACCTAGTTGGGAAAAGGGCAACTTGCACGGTGACTTTTTACATTATCTGCTACATTACTAGATTGATTCCAACATGAAAAGGCTTTCAGAAACAATATGTATAGCAAAAAAATCTACTCATTTGCTTGCTGGTCAACCAATAAGAGGTTAAATTACTTACACGCTGCTTGCACGGCGAATGTGTATATTATCTGCTTCATTACCAAATTTATTCCAACATATTATTGGCTTGTTTAACAAATATATCACCGCCTTGTATACCATATAGTTCATAATAAGTATGTTGAAAAAGCGAATTATGAAAAGTAGGCTCTTCTATAGTTAACCCATAGTAAAAAAAACATCGATAGTCTATTATTGTAGCGATAATTTCTATTGGCTCAAGTGCACTTAAGGTTGATATAAAATCATCATAATTCCATGACTGACCCGAAAAGCATGCTCATTGACCAATAAAGACAATCGGCAAATGAGAATGCGCGATTTTGATCTAATTTTGTCCATTTCAACCTTCGTAACACTTTTTCCATTACAATTCCACTATTTCTACAATCTATTGAATATGTATTATTACCACAACATTTATCTGAGATGTTGTAACACCTGTATATACACGTCTTCAGTACTTATTGTTTTATGTCAATACCACGAATATTCTTCTAATTTTCTTTTTTCTCTAATTCTAGGTAGCGCCAAGTCTCGTTCGCTGCCACTGTGAAGGTCTACGTACAATGGTAACGGGTCGTTTAACAGTGTATGCGCTCTGTAGTTATCTTATTATAACATATGTAGTAATAATTTAGCATTTCTCAAAAAGTGTAGATGTATTTAGAATTGTATGATTAGTGTAGTAGTACAAATGTATTGAAGTATTGTGTATTCTACCTCGTACATAGTATAGTAGGTCTTATTTCATTTAGCAAGTTGTACATAGTTTTTCTGATGCGATACCACAATTAGTTATTTCTTGGGGTGTCTGTGTCTTTTGTCTTATCCCTTAATAAATTAGGGAGCAAGCATTTCGCCTTTTTGTGGCAATGTTCCGATCTCGTACTGTTATTTATACCGTCTTCGCTGAACCCGTTATTCTGTTTCTGTAAAAGACTAAACAATTTTTGCTGCTACTAAACCATGTATACTGCGTTCGCGATTTAATTCCCAAGCATACATATAAAGGTATGTTTTTTAGAAAAACTATTTTAAACTCACTCCTAAAATTCTGATATCAACCTAATTTGCATAATCATAAAAAATCAAAATAATTTGCTCTGACATAAAAACAACCTAATATGCATGTACATAAAGTTGATATTCGTTTAAGTGGAAATCGAAAACAAGAAACAAGGGACGAAAGCAAGGGTTTGAAAAGATTTTATATAGATTGTAACAAGAACGAGCTCGATGTTCTTTTTATGGTCTCCTCTTACATTCAGACTTAATTTTAATGTCTGTTTTCATCTGAGTTCGTTTCGCCATTTCTTCTCAGGGGTAGTCAGATAGGAAGAGTTTTATTTTTATACGTCGTGTAATAGTGATTCTAACATCCCATCTAAAGATTAGCAATGCCATTAATTAAAAAAATGTTTTCATGTAGACCTGTAATATTTCACTCATTCCTTGATGTTACACTTTTTGAGAACTGCAGTTATTATAGATAATAATTTCTAGTCTCAGTTTAGACCGGTTCATGTCAATGAATAAAATATGTGAGATTGTGTGTGGTATGTTTGAAATTTTGTTCAAAAATGCTCGCTACATTAGCCAAGTAAGATATTCAATACATTTCGAAATGTAAACCCTTATTGTGATATTAAATAATATCATTGTTTTCGAAGTTCTTTTGTTTTAATGCTATGCAATAGTAGCCATCTACTTTGTGGTAATCCTTGTTTATACAGACTTGTTCTCAAACAAACGCTATACATATTTCTGATGAGATAAATGTTTTAGAATAAATTATTCTCACAATTTTTTGTGGTTTTTCAGTTTGTTAAAAACAGTTTTTTGTGTAAGTAGGTATAGTCGACAGGGAAAAAATCAAACATATTTGTATGCAATATAATGATTTATTCTTCAATATATAAGCGCAATAATTTTGCTTTGACTGTCAAAATATTTATATTTATGAAGCAGGTACAAGTGATGTTTACAACACTTACGAAACTTAATACGAATAATTATTTCTGATATTATAACAAACAACGGTACTTAGATGAATATGGTACATTATGATTACATTTTAATCACTTTGTGACTTAATTAAAATTTTAGTTTTCAACGAATATGAGTGTTCAAATTATGTTGTTGTAAATCTACAGAAAATTTAATAAAGATCGAATATCAAAGCATTAGTAATTTAGCAGACTTAAATAGCAAGAGATATAACAACAGATTATAAAAGTTGATTCGAATACTCATAATATATAAATTATAAAGTTAAATCTTATTTTGTAACAACAATAAATCGTTAAACAAATGTAATACTAGTCGTTTTGTAACTTACAACCGAATGTTATGCAATAGTAATGTACTATCACAACCGGCCACGCGAGTAGCCAGCAGAGATACACTGATAAATTAAGTAGAAGATGACGTCGCCCATTGATCAAACAACGTTATTACATGCACGTCAAAACGAATAGACCCAGTGGTATCATTAACCTATAATGTTCTCACTGCTGGGACAGCCCTCCTTTTTGTGAGAGGGAATGGGCTGTAATCCAGCACGCTAGCCAGCCAGCCCAGTGCGGGTTGGTGGATGTTACAAGTCTTTGAATTGTTGGTATAGAACCAGTGATGGCATATATTAATTATTGAGTCATTAGTAAATGTCTGAGGCGATATTTGATATTGTTGAAACTGGTATCATAATGGAAACTCGTTGTAACTTAATATCTGAATTAACTTTCGCTGTCCCCGACACCAAATTAATAAGTTAGCTTAATGATAGGCAGCACCTATTCCCTTCTTCGTCATGTAATAGATTGATGATCAATTCGAGCGTGACAACGAACAGACCTTCCAGAAACACTAAACTATACCTTCTAAAGTTAATCTTATACGCAAGATTACTACGACGGTACCATCACACTACAAAAGCGAAATACAAAATACTACAAACTTTCAAACAATCGAAATTCATATATAACATTTACCAAAGACGATGAAGTAATATAGAAAGCTACAAATCTAAGGGAAGTCCATTACATTTCGCACAATTACGGCCTTTCTAGAAACTACGATTGTGGAGACTTGAAATTCTTGTTAGACAAGAAATAACAATGAACATTTAGTTCGAATTGTGCTCTGAGTTAATAAATAGATTTTTTCTTGCTATCACAATATTACCAACAATATAAAAAATAAATGCTCGCGCGACTGACTGCTTAGTAAGGCAGCCACATAGACTAGGATCACTGGTATGCAGAAGGCACTGTCTTTAAATAGGTCTGCATAACTGTCTGGGCGACAGAACGTAACAGCGTGGAAAACTTGCACATTATTCTATTGTTACGCAACAGTACAACTCCGGTTGTCACATAACGTAAATAATCGTGCTTCAATTCCATGGCCACTACAATTTTTATTCTATTTACACCAAAATATCTCGCCCAGACGTCTACTCCTATCTTACTAACTCCATATAAAAATATCACCAGAACAACAAAATCGATTTAGTTCGAAATTAATATACAGAGGCACTTTACAATGTTTTTTGGTAACGCTACAAGTGACTTAACGTACACAAAATACATTTTGTCCATTTGTCAAAGTCACATGCTGACATTACTTTTTTATTAATTTTGTCTTTGTGTAATAAACAATAAGGTTTTAAGTCGCATGACGCGTGAACTTGACAAATGGTAGAATTCGTCATGTTCCTTTGTGTGCACATACAATTCGTTACATGTACAATACTTAATTACAGAAATGTCAAATTCTTAAAATTAATTGATTATCGCCGTAACAAGTAACGCTTGTTGCGCTTACAATAATATTAGGTATATCACGACTTACTCTGAGTTAAAGCACCTTAAAACTAATATTACCTTACACGAATTGTAACACATGTATATATGTGGAATATATCTCATTATAATCTGTGAATATAGTTCTGTAACAAAAAATATATAATTTTGGAATTTTAACAGGAGGTACTGTATTACTATATCTATAATTGTACTGGAAGTTAGAGGCTACGTGATGTATTTGGGGGACTTTCATTCATAATTTAGAGTAACCGATGTGGACTAGACACCAATACCGAAACTTTCATAACATTGCACCGTTAAAATCAGATCTTAATAAATAAATATTTTAAACAGATCAAAGCAAAATCATAGAACTTAAAACAAATTAAAACGAATGGTAATTGTTAGAATTAGACACTAAGATAAAATAAAATATGTGAAATACCTACCTAAAGAACTGTTTCACAGTTACTGCTTCGTGTTAACGTAGTCGTTATTATACAATCGAATTGGGGAAGTTCACAACACTTGAAAGAAAAAGTAAGCTTCTTGTTTTGTATTGATTGAAAAGAGTTCACCTTTTTAATGTGCTTGAGAATGGTTTTTTTTTTATATTATTGAATAATGTTTTACCTGATCATTCCTGACTCTAAATGTCACTCCATCTCTTAAACATACATACTAGCTACGTTATACAGGCACCAAACTATCTCTACGTTGTTGTTCTACACAGTAGACATATGATTTCGTTTCGAAATAAATTTCCCCGCCCTTTGTCGTTTTTCTGGCACTCTAAGAAGCCTTATTATGAGATACAAAAGATTTTTAAATGTTTTATCACAACTGTAAAGTGTATAGTCATTATAAAAGTGATTTGACGGAAGTTGATGATTGAAAAGAAAAAAAAAAAATGGTAATTGAACATAACAAAAATAATTCTCAAAAAAATTGCCACCGAATTGAAAAAAGTATTTATGTAACCAAATTCAAAGAAGGAAGCGTTTATGCAACGTGAAGCTATGTCTGGAAAATGGAATCGAATTAATATAAACGGTGACACTCTATTTCGAATTTTAATAACTCCGATGCTTAAATTATGCGTATACATGTCGAAAATAAATTTGGACCCGACAAAAATGGTTACTGATAACGTGGATGTTTCTAACTACACAAGGCATCCGTCATTAAGGCCGTTGTTGAGTTTGCTCGACGTTTCGGGCATGGTGTTAGGGTACGTGTGGCACTGCTGGTTCCCCAAGTTGTAATTCACCTCCGGATCGTAATAGTCTTGTTCAGAGTCGATCGGGACGAGAAGATTAGTGGACTTAGGGAGGTAGCCGTCCGTTGTTACGTAACTGCGATCCGAAGCGGGTGGCAGACTGAGAACACTGTCGGGTCGATTGTATTCGGGGTCTGCGAGCTGAGGTGCTACGTAGATGGTGTCTAAGGAGGAGATGGTGTCGATAGATGAGTCCCCGTTGAGTGGGGTGACACATGTATAGCTGGACGTGAGTATGTTGGCCGACTCTGGTCGGATGTAGGGCGAGTGCGCGTCGAACGACACGGGGAAAGTGTTCGATGAATCGTACGGCCCGATCATGTTGTACGGCGCTGTTGGAGACTGCCTCGTGTTGGGATTGTTTGACTTCACACACGATGCTGCGTGGATTGCCAACATGTCCATCAACCGACGCTTTTGAACTTCCAAGTCCTGCAAGAAAGTAGAGAATATTTTATGAACATGTTTGTTTATTTTCAAGAGAAGGTGTGGACGCTTATCTTGCTTTCTGTCGCCACTACAATTAACACAAATAACTGGCTGGCTCCATTTGTTATCTTCGCCCAGAAACGTCATGAGTAGTCATAACAGATAATTATATTCTTTCGTCAAATTATTGTTCCTAGAAACGATTGACTTAGCACGTATTTGGAAGTTCTTAGTCAATATTTGTTTCAGCCAAAAACGCGAGCAAAAGTTTTCACTCCGCTTGATGTTTGCATTTTCTTTTGGCTGTGACATTGTGTCTTAAATATAAATAGTAAAGGTTGTTCCTAGATGCCGGAATCGTCGTACTTACCTTAAGTTGCGCCTTAAGGTCTATGTTCTGGTTCTCCAACACTTCGCTTTCGGTGACCAGGTTGACGGTCCTCTCTCGTTTCTTCATCCGACATTTTGTTGCTGCTATTTTATTCCTTTCTCGCCTACGCCGCCTTCTCTCTTCGTCTTCTGGCGTTAGCTGGAAATTGAAATGTTTGATTAGTTTTTTATTGGAAGCGAAGCATACTTAGCATGTGGATCAGTAAAAGAAGAATATTGGAAAATCGTGAAGAGTCATAAGATAAGTAGTTTAGATTTTCAAATATTTGAATAATTTGAAGTACAAAAACCTAGCGAGTATCAAAGTGAGTTTTTCAGTTGCATACCTATTTGTTCTTCCCATGTTTATTTTTTTGACAATACTGATTTACCGTCCCTGAAACATCCTGACCTTTATTATATGCTGTCTGAAAGCGTCAAAAAGCAGTGCAACTAAGGCTGCTAGGCTGCTAACATTGACTATACCACAGTAGTTAAAATTGCCTTCCACCTGACAATTATCATGATAAACTGTCCTACTATTACGTATTGTAGGTTCTTATTTGGGTAGTAATACCTATTTTATTTAAATACCAATTCATTGTGAACCATCATATTTTTTTACTTGTCTTGCATGACTTTCTTAGTGATAAATATCAAGGTAATAGTAATTTTACCAATTCTTTTAGTCACGCGGATAGTTGTAGTAATACTTAATAAGCATAACTGCCCACGTCCCCGAAAAATCTGCATAATACAATGACTAAACAAAAGAATAATCAATCCAAAGCCCGATCCATTAAGTAAGGCTACTCGATACGCCGATCATTTCTCATTGCCATAACGCTGCCTTTCAACATCAGGAAGTGAAGTCACGACCGCCGGTCACATTTGCGATGCCTTCTTCGTAAGCTCATAAAACTTCAATGAAGCCGTTGAATTACAATGCTGCGCAGCCGCAATAAAAGTTAGTTTAGATACGATTTGCAATCTTCCGCACACATCTTTATTTATTGGCAGTACATGGGAAGTGCAGTCGTTGGGCGGTGAGGCACTAGTCGTAAACTTGATCATAAAAATATGTATTTAACAATACCTCGGCTAACATTTATGTGAATAAATAACGTGACCCTTGAACGATAGAAACAATTCAGGGAGTGGCACTAATGATTTTATTATTCGAATATTTAATATGCTTATCAGTCGACTTTGTTTAAAACTTTGAATACATTTCGTTGAACAGAATAATTTCAGATCACTTTATATTAAATCAGAGCCAAAAAATCACATTACCTATTTTATCAGTATTGGTGTACTGAAACACGTGTATACCTCGTTTTCCTTACCAATGGCTACGTGACTGATTGATAGGTAGCTATATACAGTGTCCTTAGGATTCGACTTCGCTGTATCATTGCGGTTAGCACTATTGCAATAAACACGCCTAGAAAATTTAAAACCCCGGCGACTGAGTACTGTAACGTGACTTCGGTGTAAGGATTTGGCTTTTCCACCTTTAGGAATTGCATCTTATCTTTCAACTCATCTACGATAAGAGATGGTTTACCCTGTCATTGTGTGGAAATTCACGCAATTTCTTATCTCGCCTCTAAAATTGCCCAATTCAAAGATTTGGGTGGACATACGAAGTAGTCTTAATCCAGCATGGACTGCCATTATACCTAACAGGCTAGCCCGTTAAATATAAAGGGCTGGTTTCACTACATATTTGTGATTTTAAACCATCAAGGTTTCCTCACGAGGTTTTCCTTAACCGTAAATCAGTGATGTCTCAGATTATCCTAGATTTGCAACTGTACACCGAGTGAATCGATTGGTATATTACTGATACACATCCCACGTCACCCACCACCACCATCATCTTAACTACCCACTTTAGATTGATTTTTGTTTTATTTAAGGGCCATTTCACCAACGAAACTGAACGCGATCAGCACATCATCAACGTGAAGGGCTGTCAGTGTCATTATTTACTGTGGAATATTGACACTGACAGCTCTTGAACGTGGTTTAAATGTGCTGATCGTATTCAGTTTCAGTGGTGAATTTCCCACTTAGGCTTTAGTCCTTTAGTGAATGGGTAAAACCTAATTGTTTGTTTTCCGTTGGTCTTCTACTTCCGTAGCTGTTATTTAAAGGTGTATAAATATACTCACGCCATCAGATTTATTCGTCAGTGTGTGACTGCTATCGTAGTCATCGTCGCTGTCCTCCTTCTTCATCCGCTTCATGCCGGCATCCGTGTCGCTGCCAGACATCTTCCGTTTTGACTCTATCGACAACTTCAGACCAGCCTTTATTAGTTCCGAACACGTCTGGAAAATGAAAACGTGGGATTCAGTAATCTTTGGAGGTTTTAGATTAGAGCATTTAGTGGGCAAAGCATTGACTGGGACGTTTAGAACGTTTAATTTGAACCTTGCAATTAATATACTCCTGAACGAAAACTTCATTTAAATTTGCAGTTAAATTAAAGTTCTAATTATTGGAATAAAATGGTCGTTTCCTGCCGTGATAAAAATAATAGGTCCTGGGGTTTAACCCATTATCTTTGCTTAGCTTAGCGTTATCGTTGTATGTTTATAACACAAAAAATCTTGGCTGCTGAGTTTTAACTGAAACGCGGTCTGCGCGTAAACGGTCGTACTATGGAATGGAATGGACTGTGAAAAATGCTACACATTCCTATTATTTTATCTAAAGTATCGTCAAGATTCTAACAAGTTTACTTAAATGGAGACGTACCTACGTAATTTACATTTTTAATCGCTTAACTTTACCAGAGGGGGAGACTAACTAGTTAACGAGTAATTTGCCCGTAACGACATTGCGGGAGCCTAACGATCTTCAAGGACTCAAATTAAAATTAAGTTTTGACGAAGGTTTTAACAAGCAATGAGTTAATGTACGAGTATAATGTAAATAATTCTAATATGAGTTGCGCTTCACCTGTTCACCAATGAATATGATTCACGACTCCTTACGAGCTCAAGGTCACAATTGAAGATGTATTCTCAATACGATTCAAGTATTACGAGAATGTTGAAGTGCAATTACCATTTTATACAATTGTGCAATTCCAATTGAACTGTGAGAAAAAACAAACACACGATTGATATTACAATTATTAATTATCAAGGTGGTTTGTTTTTCTCACATTTTCAACGTCCGCCCATTGTCTAGACTGGCTGAGCTAGGCTTTGGAACTGTGCCTACATAAATTACTCAAGAAAAAAGTGGTCGATTCGTTCAATAGGTAAGTACTAATAACGTTAATTTAAATACGAGGTCAACGGAAATCTACAAATTATGGATCCTGTGCTTAGTTTTATGTGAGCAACTTGCTGGTTTAGTGAAACAAAGATTTAGATAAGGACTGCATTTGAAACTAGAGACATTAGTCTAAAAATAGCCGCCAAATGGCTTCCAGACCCGGTTTTAGGTAGACATTAGTAACCTACTACCAGGTAGGATTATACTGCGAATGTCCTAACTTTATCAAGTGTGTCCTCGCTATAGTGTGAGCAGGACAAAATGATTTGAAACTTGGGGCGCAAGAATTCCACAAATCTTTTTAAGTAGGTAAGTACCACGCGAGCCCAAAATGCAAAAGGCATGTGTACTCTAAAATAAGGACTAAAAATAAAAAGATACTGACCGTGAAATCGTTTTTGTTTGCTTTTTGATACCTACATCGTAAAAGTGAAAAATAACGCTTATTCATAAATTAACACTTAACGACTATGTGAGAGCTTTCGAGATGAACACGAATACGCAATTAGTGGTATTTATAAAAAACGTTCTTCTAAAATATTAAGTTATTATAAATAATTATGGATTCGATAAAATGTTATTCCAATAAATAATTTACCTACCTGACCACCATTGAAGTAAAAATTAACTTTTATCAAAACAACATTTCAGTCAAAAATGGCAACTTCGCTCGCGTAGAGGTAAGATTATAAATTGAGTTTTTTTTTCTTAAAAATAAGTTCTAATGAACAATTAAAAAGATATTTACCTTCTGTATACTGGGTGGAGTGCTAGAAGCTGGTGAAGTAGCCGACGAACCGTTGGACATGGAGGAATTGGAGTCATTTCCGCTGCCGCTCTGAAACGACATAGGGAAATGAGACCTCGTATTGCACGCTGACCGAACACCGCTAATGGTACATTTTCCAACTCGATGCCTTTTGTCAGAGGCCGAAGCATGTTATAAATATGGGACAGTTTGCACGCCAACGCCATTAGTTAAACGCAATACGCACGAACGTTCCTGATGGGTACGGCATTTGTTGCTTTTTAGGTAATTTTACCTTTTGTTCGGACTTAAAATATGGCAAGTAGTGTTTTGTATTTTGTTATCATCGACCTCTTAGGTAATGTAGGTCATTGGAAGGCCCTACAAGCTTCCATAAGATCCATAAAACGCTGACGAACCGTGCCTAGGTGCATACAACGGTATAAACCGGGTTATAGAAAAAGGGTGCCGTGTAAGAGCTTCTATAGTGATCCATACGATACTGACGACTATACCTACATACGGCGAATTAACCGTAGTTTTTCACGGAAAAAAACGTAGGTACAAAGGGCCTAACGGTGTTCTACTGTATGTCCTACGATATTGTGCAGCTCTTAGTCTTTGCACCCCTGGCAGGCATCGGCCCTTGCGGACCCCATCAATTGGTGCTGACATCTCTTTGAGGCGCGCGTGGAATACAACGTGCTGTCGACCCGGGATTGGTCCTTACCCGAACAGCGAGCTACCCCTTACTCGCCGTCCGCAAGCCCGCTTCTACGGTACCCGGGAATCAGCCTGGGCTTCTCGACGCCCAGGGCGTCTCCTGTGGCGACTAAGGCCGTGAGGGCGCATATACTGCCTCTCCCTCACGTGCGCCGCCTCTCTAGCTCTGTTGTTTTGCCCTGAAAGAGCTAGGGAGGTTTCCAATGTTATCAGTGCCAGTCCGACAGTCCTATTGATTTTGTATCTTCCTAACCTATCATGTAAGAATAGGTCCCTACATACAAATCATAGGCATTAGAGGCTTATGTACTCCTTCGTAGCAACAAATTCGTTGTAAAAAAATATTAAATAATGCGATAACCTGCTCAACATATAATTGGCGACTTTATTGTAACTTTTTTACCTCAACTGTAAGTAGGAAGGCAAACATTTAAAGTAGCATGCCTACGCTACTTCTAATGTGTATTTAAATGAGATGATGACTTACACGGGGTAAGTAAACAAGCTTAAGTATTTTTAGTCCAATTTGTGCTTACACAGCAATGTTTGTTTTCCTGAACTGGCCAAGATTTATCGCAACTGGTTATCAAGTTTCTTTACTCACTTCTGGGTCAATATTTATAAAAAAGGAAACCATGAGAATAATTACGGGTTATTCAATTTAGAGTTCTGCCTAATATAATTACAAAAACATTCTATGTCAACCGAATGACACACGCTACCAAATTGTCATATCAAACGGTTAGCATCAAATAATTGTCCGGCTGTCACATTGTTTTTACGCTCTAAATTGTCCGCCATTCACATTTCAGTGTAATGAAACTCATTCATGAAACGGCACCGCACGAGTCGAGATAATCAACACTGCAAATAGTGCCTACCTATACCTAACAGCACGATAACTAAATATAGATAACCTGATATCAAGTGTTACCGCGGCGCCATCGAGTCTGCTGCTAAACACAGTAAATAAGGAGTCTGCATAAGGTGCATGACCTCATGCCAGTGCATGCAGCCAGTATTATCCAATGTTTATAATGGGGGAGTGATGGCCGGTCACGTGGCCATAGTTACGTGGCACCTAACACTTGGCAATTGTTCAAAATACTTGTAACACTTATTTTACATTCTAACGAGCATGCATGGATGTGACCTAAGTACTGGAAGAATCCTACGTGCATTGTGAGCGTCCACCCGCTCCGTGAAAGCACGAATAATAATGACAGCTTCAAGTACAGTGTTTTGCACATTAAGTATCCAACTATTTCAAATAGCTAGTCTTACTTCCTGGAGCAGTAAGACGAAATTAACAATAACTACTGAAGGACGTTCCACTGTTATCACTACTTTTCGCAATAAAGAAATCTCATTACTTTATCAACATGATTCCACGCACGCACACTATTTAATTAAATTTAGATACAACGTTTCATTTTTCATTTGAGATTTACATTAATCATGCACGTGCGCGAATAAAAAATCCGAGCTATCTCATGTGAACAAAAGAGAGAAAAAAAGGTACAAGCTGCTCACCTTGAAACTGGAATTTTTCTCGTAGTTGTACTGGTCTAAAGGGTTGGTCATGGTGATGACGTCGTTGACGATCTCGGGGGTCCGCAGGGTGGTCGGGCCAGCGGTCTCGGCCGTCAGCATGTTGATCATGGCGGCACTGAGGTTGACGTTAACGCTGAGGTTGTAGGTCCCCGCAGTGTCGCCGTCCGTGGCCACGGCCGCCGCCGGCGACGGAGACGTGTCCTCGCACTTGATCGTCGGCACCGCAGAGCTCATGCTCGTCGAATTCATTATATCCTTGTACGGAGCCAGTTTCGTAACTTTTTGGTAACGTTTGTGCACTAAAAATCTACCGATAGCGGTTAGCACCTAAATTAAGTATGACTATATCACGGTTACACACTATCACTAACATATAACTAAATATCACTGTGTGTGGTAAACTTGTTACGAATGGCACTTAAGTCTTCTTAACAAGAAGTCTTCACGGGTAACGTTCGTTTCACTGTTCTTGCAACCTGCAAAGAAGAAAAAAAATGCTATTAATTCTCTGATACACATGTATTTTAATTTAAGATAACTACGATTAAACCGGATCTTGAACCATGACCCGTTGGTAAACACTATCATTACAATAAAAGCGGTTCATTAAAGAAATTAAATTATACTGACGAATCGGTTCTCGGTAAAGGTGTAATTATTAGGCATATATCTCAAGTTATTTGGAGTTGCGTAAGGTTTAAGCGAGACGCCTAGAGCCTGTAAATCCTGTTCTAAAAATCTGTCCAGTATTGGGCTGAAGGGCACGGTGTTTCGCAAGAGGCGGTTCGGAGAGGCCCCGCTTTCGCAAGAGTGCACGCAGCGGGTTTTTAATTAGAGCTATCTGAACATCGCGACCTCGAAGCCAAGATGCGACTCCAATAAAACGCTTTTTTACAGGCCCCAATTGAACGCAAGCCATAAAATTTTAAACTACGCGCGCTTTTTTACGATGTATTTTAATGCTCTTCCGCGTGTCGTCTATTGTTCGTTCCGTAGCTCAACAACGTCGTTGCGGCCGGTATCTGCGGGGATTAGTGGCTAACCGGCTAATGCAAGGACATGCATGGATTAAGCAATTAACGAACACCGCGTAGATGTTATCGCGACGCTAGGAGACTACATTATGTGGAGATTAGGGTGTCGAGCATAATTAGAACACACATCGTGACATGACCGTTCGTATGATCAAAACAGGAGCTAAATACAATAGTCCATATATAGCTAGTCGACTCGAAAGCTGTCTGGCGCCTTGACCTGGGCTGTATATCTGTATATCTCATATCTGTGGCACGTAAATACAATAAAGCACTGAGTCTGTGTAACCTAGTTGCGGTGGTTTTGCTTATTCCACTCGCGGAGAGGAGGAAAATGTGCCACGACGCGACGCCAGAAATATGGAGGTGCCAGATATGGACAGACATTCCCAAGGTCGCCGGCGCTCTCGGAAAATAACCCGTCGTTTGGTATATATCAGAGACCGCAACCGTGTATTGTTTTCTGGCTGTTATAGGTTTTCATTTGTACATATTGTACCTATTCATTTATTTTGTAGCAGATGAATCATTGGAATTTGAGCTCTACAGCTTGGTGCTAATTCTAGATTTGAATCTCGGCAAGGTGGTACCTATTGGGAATCTTTTTCTACTTGCGTAGTAACGTTTAAGTAATGTGATAAAAAATATCTTATCTAGTCATAATAATATGTATTATCTACATATTACTGCAATAATATATTATATTAATATTATAAAGAGGTGAAATTTGTTTGTTTGTAACTTTGTATGTTGGGGCTAATCTATAGAACTACTTACCAATCTGATTTGATAAATTCTTATTGAATTTAATAGCTCATTTCTTTTAGAACGGTGGGACGAAATGCTCGTCTAGAATAAGTAGGTATAAATCATTAGCAATAAAATATACAGGCAGTGATTATAAAGTGGGTACCTACGAATTATTTTTATTAAACACCATTGTGCAATCAATAAGGATGTGTCATGTAGATGTATATTCATGCAACAAACTAACAAACAATCTTATGTACACCTTCATTATAAAACTCAGCAAAACAAACAAACCTTGCAATCAAAGATGCAATAAACGGAATCTTATGTACACCTTTATAATAGACTCGGAACAAAACAAACAAACTATGCAAAAATGCAAAAAACGAAGAACGGTGTCGAATGCTTTACGTAATTCGAAAATGTTGGAACCATCAGTAGCAATGACTGTATGTTTGATGAGTAAACGAAACACATCTGTACAAACACGAGCACGCTACTTGCCAAAGATTTTACGCTCACACAATAAACATACAAATCTAATGGAGAAAGCGACAACACGGAAAAGTTGAGGGAAATCTTCACGAGCGAAATTGCAATTGCTATGTAAAACGCACTTCCAACAAAGGGTCTCGCAGTACTTCGCTGCATAATGTCGACCGTAGCTAGGTGTGCGTGGGTTCAAATATCTGCCTTAAAGCGATTATGCAAATTATATTAGGTAGGCAGTAGGACGTCCGTACCCGAAAAGGGGAAAGAAATATAATAATAAATGTATCCGCTCTGGACTGCGTAGGCTTCGGATTAGCTCGTTGTGTGTTATGGAACTTATGGAGTACCAGCAGAAACGTTTTGTTAGTTTTATCAGCTGACGCGCAGTGTATAATAATAATCAAATTCTTTTGTTATTACATCTCACAACCCTTTGTTTTATTAAAACGCATATTATATTATACATCCGAACACATTTTTACGATTCTTGTTTATCGCATTCTTACAGTTTTTTATACATGTTGAGAAATAACTGCGCAAATTCAGCGCCATTTAACGCGTTATCGTCTCGAAAGTTTTATATGGGGGCACTTAAATTCTCACTCTTTCTTATGCCGCGCCGGTGACATAAATACGGATGAAGGAGAGGGGTGATGGGATTGCCATGAGTTTGCAAGCAAAGGGGTCGAGTTCTATATGTTTAAAACGTCGGTGGAGTGCAATAAAAGCGAGGTCGTTACGACTCTTTGTACCGGCGGCGGCGCTACCGAGTTAACGAGAAATGGGTAACCTAGTTTCGGCCGCACCCGCTGCGTAGTACGTTAATGCTTGTCAACTTAAGGGGAATCTAGTCGCGGGCTTGAACTCACTGGTAGGCCTGGCTAAAAATCATGCTTTCTCACCAGACTTCATGTCCGACAGAGATAGCATCAGTGATGAGCATTTAGACGCTAGTCTACACGCACAACGTTGCTGAGTGAGATGCAGGATCATTTATAGTAAAACCGGCTCGTAAAGAATTAAGAACATTCCTTCGGAAGATCGGGTTTTATGACAAAACCACTGAATAAATCAATGACCAATAAAGTTTATTGAATTTTTCGATAATTGAACTTTGTCGGTTTTGAAGATTATACACATCTTTTGCTACTTAAACACGCCCAAAGTTAGGTTAAATTAGCAAGAAAAACGAATCTTTGTTGGCTCATAACTTTTTTATAGCTTTTTATTATAGTATTCTGTTTCCGTTCAGACTATATAAATAACGAGAAAAAACCTTATCATGATTAATTCTTGATGTACATTGTCGAACAGTGGAGTAATACACTTCCGAAGTTTGTATGGAAAAAATGTCGACAAGATTCACCTTAATTGCATTTCTCTGAGCATATTCTTAATTAAAATAAAACTGTTTGATGAGAACTTATTTACGCGCGTGGACTAACTATCTAAATGACCTTACTCAAACAAAGGTATTTCAGATTTTGAAAACGCAGTTGTTAATTAACAGCGTTCAAAAGGGGTCGGTATTCATTAAAAACTGTTTTATCTATTCGTTATTTGCATGTTAAACAATGACACTTTGTTTTATCCTACCGGTTATTTTTAAACTAAACTGTGTTCTATCCTCATTGTACTATTTTGGGATCGGATGTCCAAGGATCAACTGGACATTATAGCGACCTACATGACTCTAATGCAATCGTAGGCGACTGTAGCTAGTCCCTATTTGAGGACTTTTACGAGATCTCCAACTACTTTGTAGGTACATAAATTGACATTAACTCTGGTAGCAACTTTGGTAATATAAATAAAATGACAACGAAATTGGAGCAAGGTGCTCCAATTTCGTTGTCATTTTATTAATAAGCCAAGGGAAGTGCGACTGTAAGATTGATTTAAAAGCTAGATGAGCTGTTTATATGGAATAAACTGTTGCTGGATACATTAATGCATGAAATGACCTACACCCTAATTGCGTAGCATACGGTCAATCTTAATTTGTTTCATTTTGACAGTTGAACAATATTTATTGCGTTATTTACGTTGTTGAGCAGACACATTTGTCGAACATATGAAGCAATGGATTAACAATCTGTTTCAAATTGATTCAGATTATGATTGATCGTGCGTTACGCAATTAGGGTCCTGGAGACTGAAATTGAAGTTAAAGGACACAAAACAGTAGCAAAAAATGTTTTAAAGAGGGTCGTTCAGTTTGACGCTCTGCAGTGAATGAGTGCGTTGATATTGACTGATTTACCTGCTTGTAGTAACTTATGCTGTGTCCTTTCAAGTCAAACACCTGTGTGGCCCACGGCATGCAACTGAAATGAGCTTTATCTTTCTATAAAGTACCTACCTATATGTTCTGTGTGTGTATAAGTCATAAATATAACATATTTATTGTACGCGTCATTCACATGAATTTATTTATCATTTCTTTGTACGTGTTTGTTTTCATGTTTCTTTAGTTTTACCTATATCTTTAATTTTATGTGATTATTGTGTACATTGGTGCCGATTCTCTTGTCACAAAATTCTCTAAACTAAACTAAAAATCACTAAAATTTAGTTTATTCCTGTCAAACGACGATTTCCCATTCTGAAATTGACTAAAGTGACACAACTTATCTATATTTTAGTTTGACAGCACTAAGATTGTACTGAGTTTTTAATTTAGTGAAAATGGTAATTTTGCTATTCTGTTGTTGTCAAATTCATTATTCTATTCAACATAAAATTTCGATTGTCTAACTAAATCTGACTATTTTTAATCGCGATTAAAAAGGTGTGGAATAAAATTTGTTGTCAAGAACTAAAATTCACACTGACACCTCGACTTCGGGCGCAAATACAGTATCTTTTTTTTTTCTTTTCTTTTGCTTATATCTCGAAATTGGTGTGTCCTATCGTAAAAATAATGAAAATTTCGACCCCCCTTTATAAAACCCCATACACCTCTAAAACTCAACATGTAGGTAATAATTTTTCATATTTTCGATACAAAAAGTAAAAAATCCATTTAAAACACGTTGCGGCTGCCCCCCCTGCGCGATTCCGGCTCTAAAAAGATCAGGGGGTAGGGCAAACGTGGAGTCGCGTTTGTCAAATTCGATTTTAGTTGTGTCAAAATTATTTTTAAATTTAGAGATCTTTTTTTGCAGAATAGCTTTAAGATTCTCATAGCCAAAAGTAAGGAATTTTAGTGATAGTTTAGTTAGTTTAGTTCGGTGTACAACAGAATCGGCACCAATGTGTACCTAAATATCCTCAATGTTGCATTTCAAAATTAAAAATGTTCGGCTACATTTTCGTAAGTTGTAAGTTCCTCTGTTACCATGCCCGCATTATCCGTCTCTCTCTAGCTATTTATAACTTAATTGCTGAAATTCTCTAGTAACAATATTTTGCATACAAACTTTACACTAAAACGTGATGTTATCATGGTTACAATCATTAATGAACAAAAAATGCACAAGTACTTTGAATAGGAAATACTTGATACAACATGGTACAACACAATAATTTTGACAAGCGTAACTGATGATGGTGCCCGTACAATAATAAAATAAATCTGTCTGCAATGCTTTGAGTTCATTGTTATTCAGCTGTAGAGGACGCTGTTTTTTAACATCGCGGTAACAAAACAATACAGCTAACATTAACAGCGAGCGGAAACAACAAATTTTAACGTAGATATCCAAATTAGTTGATGTGGCGCTAAGTACGTTTTTGTACATGGTGGTTCCGTATTTTTAGCAAATTACGAAGTAGGGCGTGATGTTGGGAATTGAGGGCTCGTTTAAGGCTGAACTCAAACTCAAGGCATTTATTTCAATTAAACCATTTACAGGCACTTCTGAACTGTGAAAAAGTCGATCAGAGGCCCTAGTGTGAGTTTCATTTAACCATTTCGATCAAACGTAGTGAGCGCGTTCCGATTGGTCCTTCACAAATCCAGGGCCAAACGGAGCGCCGAACGCGCTCACTGCGTTTGATCGAGATGGTTAAATGAAACTCACACTAAGGCCTCTGTTAGTCGGAAAGTTGAAGCTAGTTGCCCTTTCCAAGTCGTAGATCTCTATGGAGAAGAACGGGCAAGAAACTTCAAGGACACTCTTTTAAATCAAGATATTAAAAAAATCCTGAGTACACTATTCTTGTTGCTTCTGTATGCGAGAACAATGTAAAAACATAAAGAAACAATTCTAAATAAAAGTTTGAAAATAAGCCCTAGAATTAGGAGATGACCAGCGTCAACGAACGGCGCCCGTTCACAAACCTGATGAGCAGCCTACAATATAAGTTTCATTAAAATTTCGGAAACTTCAATGTGTAAATACTCGTATTATGAATGTGTCTCTATCGGCCAGCCCGCTGTGTTCATTCGTGTCACATTTATTTTTAAGTTCTATATGAATGAGTAAGTGCCTATATGGTTAAGTTTAACTATGAGAGTATTTCATTTTATTACAATAAGTAGTACTATTAAAGTTTATATGAGTATTTTCTGCCGTAGAATTCACTATATCTTTTGCACTAACCGCAGTTCGAGTCACGTGCATCTACAAAACACGTGACGGCTGCAACGCGCTAATTATTCATAATATCGAGTTCAAAGCACGGTTTAATTGCATGAATTCCTCATTGCTTCCCATAAGTAAGCTATAATCATTTTGGTTGGGCATTTAAAGTCAAGTTTTTCTACAAAACAATTACAGTTATTGGTACTAAAAACTTATTTCTCGATTATTTTTTGATTATTTTCATAACCACTGCAATCAATTCAATTTAATCTGTGTTTTAATTGATGCGATTCTACGCAAGTCTTTTGGAGATCTCAAACCCTTTTTCGGTCTAAATATTAGTAAAATTATCGCAAAGCAAACAAAAAAAAAAGCTTAAATAATCGAATAAAATTCGCCTGAACCCTAATTCGAGACAAGTGGCGCCATTGTTCCAGCTACAACGATTAGTTGGACAATGTCAGCTCTGAAGGCGAGCTCGGTCATCAATTATACTGTGAAACACCACACGACCCGTGCCTTTGTCAATATGCTGATAGCTAACATGTAGTGCAATATCGATATGAAAATTGAACTTAATGGTTTTTAGTTGAAAGAAAACGGTTTTCAAGATTTCTAAATTTTTTTAAATAGACAATATTCCGACCAAAAACACCTCTGATGATCTAACTAAACTAATTTAATAACTACAACAGCTGACGAAACCCAAGATTTAAAAAAATCACTGTAACATACATTTCACTTTACACTTTCAAGGACTTTCACAATGCTACGCCGTAGCTCGTAGCCCGTTACGCCGTAGGCAGAACAACGTTTATTTAATCCGGAATCATCAATCAACCATAGCAAAAAAAACACATCTATTCTAATAATAGTCTTGACCAAATTGAAGAATCGTTCGATGCCACAAGAACACAATACACACTATTGAATAAACTTGAATAGAGTAGCGAAGCCAATACCCGATAGACTCGGAATATCAATGAATATGTAAATGATTTTAATTCATTGTAGGAACAACGTTTTCTATAGTTGATGGGACCCACTATGTAGGCTAAGGACATTAATAGCATTCAATAGTATCTCATGGTTTAATCAAAATTAACCTACTAAATTACGGATGTTTATCTAACTTGGGCAGGCATAACTATCTTAATAAATTATGTTAATTTGAAGGTTTAAGGTTTTTCAGAGTTCATACTATTATATAGTACTTATTCAGCTTTGTTACCTTGACAATAAAAAATTATGTAGGACAGATCGCAACGAAGTATAATGTTAGGATCTTAGCGTTCTGTAATTTGTGCTCAAGGGATATGAGCGTATGTTTGTGCCTATACAGATTGCGGGTGTAGCCCATGAACACCATTACTGCTAAATCAGAAAAGTCAGCAAGAATAACTTTACAATAGTCCAGACCTGTCCGCTACATGTCATTGTCAATCAGCCTTAAGGGTGATGACATTTGGTAAATCTGCGGGAACAGAGCCTTATTAACTCACAAATTAATGAATATTATTATCATTCTGTCAACAATGAATGAGCCGATACATTTTGATTTACTTTATGTCTCAGATAGGTGGTATATGGTCAGTAAGTCTACGCGTTATTATTTATTGTCAGTATTGTATAATGACTAGTTATTTATTATGTAATGTTCATTCATTTATCATTAAGATATCGGCTAAGTGCCTGTGCTCTTGGGCGAGTTAAAAAGCTGTTTTATTAAACTGCGTAAGTTTTCATAAATCGAATGATGTAATTATTGTATTTATCAGTTTAAAATTATCGATCGTCTTTTATTTCGTTCGTAGTTTGAAAATTAAAGATGGCGGTTAGGATTTAGGTTAAACGTAAAACGAAAATAAGTAATACTTTTTGTGAATGCAGAAATATAAGTACCATCAGGTATCTACCTACTAGAATTTTACCCATTCGATTTTGGATATAGTAACAAGTACTTATCTATGCAAAGTAGTGATCTTTAACCCAACAAGTTTCTTCTGCACACATCAACTAAACTCTATTAATAATATTTTTGAGTAAATATTTATTATTGAACTTACGTAATACACGTTCGCACACAAGTAATTAAATTAAATGTTATTGGTTATATTAACCTCAATACCTTATCAGAAGTTATCGAATTACAATAATATAGATAAACGTACCGTCAAATAAATAATAAAAAACGGGCCAATTAAGAAACTAAACAACTTTATGAAGACAACTGTGCCTCTATAAAAAAAACGAGAAAGTACTAATATCAAACGTTTAAAGATTAGTTATGGTTAAAGGCAATACAAAATTGAATATAAATTGAACTCGGTTTCGATTCCTTTTAAGGTTTAAGTGGCAATTGTACCTGAAGTCCGCTCGAACACAATTTGACTTGATTAAGGTCAATGGCACTCGTAATAATTAACTTCCAATTATTAAAATTCGTTAGACAGAAATTAATTCCACGAGTTCGAAAAGGTACTTGGATATAAAGAGGCTATTTAATTATTTCGTTTAAATGCAAGATATGGATATTAAATGCAGAATTTATAATAGTACCGATTGCCTGGTTATGTCCTTTTTACTAGATATAATTTCCGCAGTAAAATTCTAAAAGCCCTTGACAATAAAGCGATTAACAGACTCAAGGAACTTAACGCGCACCAGTGGACCTATTACTTACAAAACAAGAATTTAATTTATACAAGTTTGTTAACAATAAAATCTTAATTGCGAGGTACCTGCTTTGCTGCACTACTATTAAGTTTTTATAGAATCAATACAAACAAACCTGATTAAAGTGTCTGTTTTGTAATGTCAAAATAACAGCATTTTACTAAATAGGTACATATGAAAGTATATACCTAGGTACGGGGTACTTATAAAAAAAAATTATAATTTACACATTTTTATTTACATATTGTGAATGAGAGAACGTTGTAGGCCTTACAGACCTGTGGATTTGTAGACGATTTTCTATTCTTTATTGTCATTCCTTTAAATACATGGTACTTATTGACTGTCTTGCACTGTCCTCCCATACCTGTTATCACTGTAATTTAAAAACATGGTAAAAGCCAATTATTTTTAAAAGAGTAACCGTGTAGTTTCTGACCGGCTCTTCTCCATAGGAAGCGACAAATTGGAACCGTGCACTTAGCTTGTTACGTCTCATAAGTGCCCATGCAGGTTTATGTGAAATAAAATATTTTCATTTTGACTAAGCCGCGGGTACAGCAAGTCGTTATGAAAGAACTGTTAGAAAACACATCCATTTTTCCGCTTCTCAACGTTTAAAATATGTTACCTATACGAAATAATACAAGCTAAAAATGCAGAAAAACTACAACCGCAAAGTGCAAAACCCCTGCAGACTTAAAATGCAAAATATTTATTTCTTTTTTCGCACAAAGTCAAATCCAAAGTCACTCCAAAGTGTTCGTCGGCATCGTCGTATAGCTACATTACCTACTGTTGTATAGTCTGTATAGCAACAGAATTTCGTCCTTGACACTCGGCGGCGGGCAAAAACTATCGGTCGTAATTCGGCGCGCGTCGGGTGGGTGTGTTCCGTCCGAGCCGACGCACACAAGCTTAGCATAATCCCATGCCATAGATTATAATTGTATCGACGCGCCTTTTTTAAACTAGACACGATACACTTTTATAGAACGCTGTACAAGTGTGTGTGTGTGTGTGTGTGTGTGTTTTCAATCGTCAGTATTTTTTGCTGCCTAAAGAAATGGTGCTGATTCGTTTTTATGTTCTTTATATAGATGAAGACGTTTCGTGTGATGGATTCAAGTAACAGTAACTAGTAATTTATCCAGATATTACCACCAATGCTCTATTAGCATAAATAACAATGAAAAAACAAATGAATACATCAAAACGGAATATTATGAAATCAGCTGCTTGGTATTCGATGAATAATTAGAATTCCACTTTATTGACTTAATACTAATTTAGAGATAAGCATGGAAAATTTATTATTCTTTCTGCCTCTACGACAAATTATAGCGTCAATTTAGTTAAAAAACATAACTTCTTGTTTATGTTAAGCCATCTATTACTGTACACGCGAGAACCTTGAATAAAATTATCACACACCCATCGCCCAATCTTTTATTAAATAAGTTAGCTTACCTCTACATTTATTGATTGTGAGTGATCGAATGTTTATCAACATTTGACGTTCCTAATCATTATTAGTAAATTGCAATTTAAGCATTATGTCAATTAACAATGAAGATTTTTCTATGCAACGCCAATGAACGCGGATTATGTACACAAAAACTCATCTTTAAATTAAATCTAAAATGGCACTCGTTAAAGAGCCTTTAAACTAGACACACATTGCTAATAAAATCCTTCATGCTTGATTTGAAAGTCACGCATTAGGTACTACGAACTTTAAATATTGGTTTTAAAACAGCTGTTTGCTTGAACAACCTAGGTTCAGGTGGAATATAATGTAATATCAGATCCAATTGTAGGCTGAAAGTGAGACCCGATAAAACCTGTCGGTTCTAACATTGGGCTATCATCTTCTACATTATCGGCGCCATATTCTTTACTTATGTGTATGTGTCTACGTTTATGGAACAAAGGAAGTTTGGCAACGTATTGTTCATCCACTTTTCGAGTCTGGCGATCTGTAGACGAAAATTTGCAATTCAAACATCTGTACAATTTGACGCCCACATGTTAAAAATCGTTGTATTTCTATCTCAAAGTGCTGGAACGTCTTTGTGGCATTATATTTTTTATGTGCGTTTAGTTTACTTGTGATGTTGTATTATATTCTCGTTTCATTTGTCACGTGTGCTTAATATGTTTTATGTTGAAAACAATCACAATAAAGGTTCATTGGTTATTCCAACTAATGTCTTTTAAATTCAATGTTAGGCTGAGTTCGAAACGAACTCGATCTAACATTGAATTTTTCAACCACGATTTTTTGATAATTAGGTAGGTACTACTGAAATGAATAGGTTATTTCGTTTGTTCATTATTTTTCCATTTTGTCACTCCTAAAGTCCTAAGTAAGTAATTGTAATGCGATACATACGATCAGATACATCTGAAACTTACATACATATTTTTTTATTATTATTACGTAGGTAAATACTTATAATGGACACGTATCGTGTTAATAAACCGAATGGATAATAATATTAAATTAAATTTTACGGTTAATAATAGGTACAGGTAAATGCGTGTGTTTTATTACATATCTACTTTATATTTATTAAACATTCCGAGAAAAACTTGATGATTTGTTTGTACAATTCATAAATCATATTAAATCATCGTATTAGAATGAATGTTGGACATATTAAATAATGTACTTCAAATAAACTTGAAAAGCCCTTTGGGTGAAGATAGAGACCGCATTTCATTATCAGAACTGCTTTCATTCATTATTTCCTATCAGAAGCTGTTGGTACCTACATACTATACCTAGGTAAAGTTTTCAGGAGAATGTCTGAAATCAGACCGAATGTATTCATTGAGCTCCCAAAGTTAATAAAAAGATCGTTTCTGCTAATAATTTGACCCAATGTGTATTCAAGGGCTGAACGTTACAGAAGCCATATCTTTGTAGGTTTTCAGTCATCTTCGGTTCAATGTTCAGTTATTAGAACAGAAGAAATACGTGAAAATGGCCAGATATAGGCTCGCTCTCTATCACATGGGACTGAAATATAATTGTCGAAATATGACTGTACACACGGCTACACATCAAGCTATACATTTCCAGTTTACGCTGATCTCACACTGTACGGAAATCCTATACAATGCGAGATCAGCTTATACTGGAAATATATAGCTTGATGTGTAGCCGTGTGTACTATAGAAACATCTCTGCCTAAGTCTTTGAGCAATACAGGCGTGATGTTATGTGAACTAAGTGAAATAACTTCAAAGTTATTCTGCTTTGTCGAGACTCAAAATGGCCAGCGTAATATACACCGTGACATTTTAGTCGTCATACAACGGCAGCCCACATCATGTACCCAATGACTGCTATCTACTACCATTCATATTTTATTTTTTTTAATTTCCATAATCAAAAACATAAAAATATCACTAAGACGAATGACGTAGTTTGAAACACCCTGTTATGGAGATGGAATTAATGATGGAATGTAATGGTAGGTAGGTAGATATCTTCTACCGTTTGATACGTAAACATTATTAACAAGGAGGGTGTTTCATAATTCTGAAGCATTCATTATTTTTCTTTGTATCTATTATCTTAATTAATGGTAACAATGTTTTAATCGCGCCTAGAGGTATGTTATGACGGATACATTGAGTGGACCATCTTTGTAAGACGACTAAAATGTCACGGTGTATATCATAAGCAAAATCAAAATAATGTATTTCATAATAGCTTTTGCCAGCGGCTGGAAGTCAAGAATTATCCCACGAGAACGTATTACCGGGATAAAATCCAGCTTATAATCTATCTGTGTGCCAAATTTCATCCAAATCCGTTCAGCCGTTGTTGCGTGATTGAGTAACAAACATCCAAACATACAAACTTTGAGATTTATAATATTATACGAGGGTGACACTGAAAGTTCTTAGAAAATAAAAAACTGAACAAACTAGCAAGTTATAAGTTTTATCATATCTTTTCAAAATAGTGTCCATTAACATCAATACATCGCTGCATCCGATGGAACCACTGAGAAAAGCACTTTTCCCACTCATCCTTAGGGGTCTCTTTCACGGCATTTTGAAACGCAGCCACTGCTTCCTCGGTGTCCATAAGACGTTTTCCTCGAAGTTTTTCTTTTATTTTCGGAAATAAATAAAAATCGCAAGGTGCGAGGTCGGGACTATAGGGCGGGTGACCCAGTAATTCCACGTCTGATGTCGCCAAGTAGTCGATTGTTTGTTTGGCGGTGTGCGACGAGGCGTTGTCGTGGTGAAGGAGGATCCTACTGCGAGGTCGTTTCTCCCGAACTTTTTCCAACACAAGTGGCAAACAATTGTTAGTGTACCACTCTGCAGTAACTGTTTTTCGATCCTCTAAAACAATTGTTGCGTAATGACCTGTCC
The DNA here is from genome assembly GCA_949091785.1 of Polymixis lichenea. Lineage (NCBI taxonomy): Eukaryota > Metazoa > Arthropoda > Insecta > Lepidoptera > Noctuidae > Polymixis > Polymixis lichenea. Next base: position 10,968,947 of record OX420943.1, on the reverse strand, counting down.
TTCCGAAGAACGAGGCCACCATCCTTTTTCCCACGCTTCGACCTCTCTTCACTTTAGTTGGCAACTCCTCAGAAGGAAACACCCAGACAGCAGACTGTCTCTTAGTTTCAGGATCATAACAATAAATCCAGCTTTCGTCACCCGTAAGTATGTCGAACACAGCATTTGAGTCACCTCCGTTAAATCTTTGAATCATTTCACGACACCAATCAACACGACGGAGTTTTTGGGCCTCTGTCAAATTATGAGGTATCCACCGGGCACAAAGCTTCCTGACCGCTAAATGTTCATGGAGAATTTTGTGGACTTGACTCATACCGATGCCTAAGCTTGTCCGAATCTGCTGATAAGTCACTCTTTTGTCAGTCTCCAACATACGCCGCACAACACTGATGTTATCTTCAGTCGTCGCCGTAGATGGCCGTCCCTTACGCAGATCATCAGTGAGATTAGTGCGACCACGTTTAAACTCATTAAACCAGTTGTAAACAGTGGCACGAGATGGGGCTTCATCGTCAAAGGCCAATCGAAGTCTATCATAACTGTCTTGTTGACTTAAATGACATCGAAAGTCATAAAAAATCATTGTACGAAAATTTTCTCGCGTTAAATTCATGCTGACGTGACACAGACAATTTTTAGTTTGCCGCCAAATCGTAAACAAATGACAAATGAATAAAATACATACACAATATTACTGGCAAAGAGTTCAATTTTCGAAATTTGAACTTATTTTTTTATTATATCGTTTACAAGTGGCCAGTTCTAAAAACTTTCAGTGTCGCCCTCGTAGTAGGCGTGAAATAAATAATGGTTTTTTTTTTGAGGTTTAGGTATGCCTTCACTTAATTACATGGGCACTTATGAAACGACAGCTGCATGGTTCAAATTGGTTGTAAAAAGCATAACATCTCCAGCAAAGAATAGTCCTACCACAATTACATGTAGGTATGTTATATATATCTACATTACATAAACTAGTAAAACAAAACAAAAATAATGCAATAAACAACACCATTCAACTCTAAGTTTAATATTTTCCTCATATGTATTCAAGAACTCATCCATCTCCGTGCAGATACATAGATACTTCACAAAATAGCCTTCACCGACATATATGATGTTTTTATACACATAAGCAAGTATTATATACCTTAGAATACGGCATTATTAACATGTTATGCGCGTTGTATACTCACGATTGATGTAATATATAATTTGACATAATATAAATTATTTATAAAATGCGTTTGTTGTATTATTTACATTTGGTGGCTTACAATTCAACTAAATATCATTTCGAGGTTAAGGAACTAATAAACTTTATAAAAGGCATCATGAAAGTGTATTAAGATTTATAAGATAAGACGGTATTAAAATATTATTCTGAAAAGAGCTGTAGTTATAAAAATACAAATTTATATCGTCTTCCTACCAAAAATAGGTATATATTATTACTACCTGACCCAGCAAACGTTGTTTTGCCTTATAAATTATTTAGGGTGAACAACCCTTATCAGTTAGGGGTATGGAAAATAGATAGTAGCCGATTCTCAGACCTACTGAATACGCATATAAAATTTGGTAAAAATCGGTAAAGCCGTTTCGGAGGAGTACGGTAACTAACATTGTGACATGGAAATTTTATATATAAGATATCATCATTCACCATTTCAGCCGAAAGACGTCCACTGCTGGAGTTAGGCCTCCCCAAAAGGGGATTTGCCATAATCGCCACGCTTGGCAGGCGGGTTGGCGATCGCAGTAGGGTGGTAAAATGCATAGAGAACGCTGCTGCCCATTCTCTGGTAAGTCCCTTAGTCGCCTTCTACGACACCCACGGGAAGAAATGGGATGGTGCTATTCTTTTACGTCCGGCACCACACGGAACTTAACACCACACGAAAAATAATTATATATCCTCAAGCAATACCCTACTAAAAGCTAAATATAAAATATAATCCATAACTGCAGTTGAAAACAGGAATTGAAAATCTTAATAAAGCAATTACAAAAAAAACCGTTACTTTTAAAATCTATCAATCGGCACATGCACGTGTATTTAATCGATTAACATCGAAAACCAATGCCAGATGGCGGAAGGTCTAGTAAAGTTACACCCTCGCACGATTTGTATGCGGAAAACTGCAACTATTGGTCACGAAGAGCTGCACTTTGTTGGGCGACCTCGGACATTTTACGACAGGAAACCAATAAAATGATAATGCTTGGACACTGACAAAGCATAGGCTAATTACATAGGAGCTGTCCATGCGTTAGTATAGAAATAGGACAGTACCTACATAAAGACTAGCTGAGATTTTGAAGACCATCAATTATTTTACCTTTAAGTACAGAAAAATATTTCATAGCATGACCTAGGTTTAGTGCAACAAAAAGCTGTGTTAGAAAGAAAATAATTGAAACAGTGGTGGCGATTCTTTTGTTCACCATCTCAACCAAAATAAGAGTAATGCTAGCTCTTACTGACATACCGCTAAAGAAAAAGACAAGTGACGCTTTAGACCAGTCAAACGAAATGACATCTCGATTGTCTTAATTTGGCGTGATTTTAAGCATTATGAATTTAGTTTGTCATCGTGACAGGAAGGCGAAGGAAATCATAATTAAACTAAATTTGATAGCTCTTATTTATTTTCGTCTCTTTCTTGTTTCATTAGAAGGAAAAAAAAACAATTACACAACGGAATCATCACCAGTGTTTAACAAAAAAATAAAACCTTCAGTGTGTCTGACACTCCGGCGATTTCAAATTAAAATAAAAGCTCTTGAAGCAGCTATGCAAGGGACGCCCGCCGCCGCGCGCCGCCGTGCCGGACGCATATTTTCCTTGCCTTTCTCATAATTCTAATCTAAATGTAAATTCATCGGCGCATGTAATTCAGCCACCGACATTTATTTAGGTCATCTAAACCTTCGTTTATCATAAGCCTGGTAGTGTGCCAAAATGTTTTCAATTTCTTTTTCATTCCCTGCTAGGAACTAAATCGATGGAAAACGCACGTGAAGCGATTTTAAAACGAATAATGTTTGATGGTTTGGTCATGTTGAGAGGATTAAGGAAGGTCGATTAACAAAAGGTATTTACAAGGCTGCTGTGAGTGGAAACGCCGGTAGGGGACGCCCTAGGAGGACATTTAGTTCAGAAGAGTCAGGTGTGTAATACCCAACCAGCGGGCATGTGTTACCAGATATATATAAACGTAAACTAGGCAAAAAGAGTATGTCGCGATCGTAGCAGGTGGCGTTCTGTAGTTTCCCCCCACCCCCATAGGAAGAAACTCACACCAAGTTTACATAAACTCCATCAAGAAGCCTCTCATGTTTATGTGCGCTAAGTTAGATAGTTTTTTTTTTCTACCAAAAATCATCAACGTCCATAAGTATATGCAGTTCATATATTTTCAAGACTGACAATGGTCGGGTTTTCTAGATTAAGTAGTAGGAATAAATCCGATTGAATACGAACAAATGTGCAACCTATTTAGTAGATACCTACCTATGCCCATCCGTAGTTATTGTTGGTGGTACACAGCTAAACTTAATCATCGTCATCTGTTCAAGGCTTTTACACACTATGCTATTTAAATCAGTTACATATTTATACAAACTAGGTAGTACTTACTCGTTCCTCGAAATCATTTTAATTAGTATTTTATGTAAGGAACTACCAGCAGTTAGTGATAACATCTTAATTCTTGGAAATGTAGTTATAATCACGACTGCGTTAAACGTGAGATAATCTTTCACATTTAAGGTGTTTTTGTAAAAAATATGTTTATCTTAATTAAACTGTTGTTTATTACAGTTATGCTGAATAAGCTAAAATTTTATCAGATCATTATTAAAATCTAGCAGAAAGACAAAAATCGCACCTTAAGTCTTAAGAAAAATTAACTCAGAAAGCTAAATTAAAAGCCTGCAGGTAAACAAGTTCTAGAAAAGTGAATTGTAGAAAGAAGGCGTCGCATTATGTCTTCTAACGGGACGGACTTGTAAGGCTCCACAATGTAGGACGCTAGGCTGCGCAGGAGTCGTTATTATGCCATGTTTACGAGACCCCGATGCACTGATGTTTCTTTCCAAAAACATTTTTGGGCGCGTCCCGTTTGAATTGCCAAAAAGGTATATGGTCATGAAATAATTTAGACTTGGTTGGAAACGTAATTTGATTGTTCTTTTTGGCGACTGCTGACAAGAGAATTTAGAGCCTGCAATTACTTGGGACTTGACAATATACTATCCAATTAGTTAAAGTTTGTTGGTATATTCGTGTGCTAACTGACGTAATGGCAAATAATTTGATTTTATGTATTGTCTTCTTCTCAGCTAGAGCACTAGATAGTGGTGAAGGGTGGGCGTTTTGGGGGACTGTTTTATGTAATTTTGACGTTCAAAAAGTGCTGACTCTCAGCCTAGTTTGAATAAATTGCTTTTGATTTTGATTTATGGCTGCTACTAATACTTCAGTTTCTCATACTCGTACAAGCTTCCTTTTTGTCTTACTCTATTTTCTATTACTGTTTTTTTTTAACCAATTAGGCTTAAGGAAAACGTCAATATTATATACACGTTAGCTTTACACATAATTTCAAGAAATGGTCTGAATTAAGTTATTCTTAACCGCAGCTCTCTCAGTAGGTCACTGCATATCTGACCACAATACCACTTTTTAATAAACTGACAATATAACTGCTTTTTATTAAAAATAACTGAGGTCATGCACAAAAAAATGTCAACTTAAATGTTATTATAGTAATATGAAACCAAAATAATTCGGAAGGATAATAAGATGCAAGAATTTACTTGTCAGTGCATATGATGCATATCAAATTTGATACGCAAGAATGCAAGGTTTTATTAGCGAAATAATAAAAATTCCATACCACCTAAAAGTTGTTTTTGTAACAAACTTAATAATGAACTTCAACTTTCCAAAGTTTCACATTATTATTTTCAATTTAAATTCATATTTCCTTTATGAATATGTAATAAAATGTTCACTTGATTTACAAATTGTTCACAAATCGGACTTTTGCGAAGCTAATCCTATCTTAATCGTCATGATCTAACATAATGTAAAGAGATATGAGGAGCTTTAAACTTTCGCGAATATAGCTTCATGTTTCGAGAATTTGTGGGTGTGGAACCGGTTTTGATGTCACAAAAGATACAAAAAACGCAAGAAATATAACAGAAAATCGTGATCAGCAGAAAGCTGTTTCGGTATTCTGTCGCGCGATATTTTAGGATTCATATAATGTAAATATTGCTTTAAACGCATGATTTATGGATTACTTGTAATGTTTTCTCGTGCCGAAACAACCGGGTGTTTCGGCACGAGAAAACACGTCGACACTACGTATAGATATTGATACGATAGTTATTAATCTGACCTATATCACGAAGGAAGATCAATACAGCTATGAGATTTTGTAAAGTAATCCTCTTAAATGTGGCTTGAATCATATTTCTTACCCCAAATAATGATTCAAACTCAGTATTATGGAAAAGTGGTCCTTAGATATAAATTATTGTAAATATTTAACAAAAGATCAAACGGTATTCAATTATTCACAAACGTTTCCCAAAGCCATCGTATAAGCTCGATAATCTGAAATAAGCTTCCGCTGTTATGTTATATTCCAAAGAAACAAAAGAATTTAATTTTATCTTCATCTCCACCAAAATATAGAAAGAATATTAACAAGATTGCCTTCAACCTCATTCGAATTATTTTGTGGCTATTGAATTGTGAACGCCAAAAGACAATTTTCCTCTTCTGATTCAGATATTCTGTTTCTAAAGTAATTCTCGAGTCACTAAATATTTGCGATATTCACATCGCAGCACTAACTGTGGCCTATATTGCTCTGTCCTAATCTATGCGGCCCACTACCCGTGCGTGCTCCAATGTCGCAGTACTCACAGCCTGATAACTTGAGGAAACCAAGCCAGAAATACTCACGTACCTATAATCTATTTGGTTATTGAATTCTGTAATTTCATGCTCTTTGCATTCCTTTAACGAATGTGTTTATTGTGTTTTTGATTTCCTTGTTCTGCTGTGAAGAATGACCATTATAATAGTACATTACTCCGTGAGTAAAACTCAGCTCAAAACTTTTTCAATTAAACCAATTATTTAAAACCAAGCAATTTTGAACTATCGAGGGGTCGGTCCGTCAGAAAGATGAAGCTAGTTGCCCATTCCAAAGTGTACCTAGTAGGTTCCCATGGAGAAAAATGGGCAAGAAACTCCAAGGACACTCTTTTAAATAGTATTTTTTTATAGATTAGACTATCATGTGCATCACCGTGCACAATTTTGTTTATCATGTGCTGACCGTGAAGTTTCTTGCCTGTTCTTCTCCATGGGAACCTACTACGCTCAGCGAAGTCTCAGTATGAAAGAGGCGAGGTTCATTGCATTTTGCCCGTAAAGTTCAGATTCAGAATAAGTTTGCGTAAAACCGCAACCTCGCCTTCTGTTAACCGACATATTATATAGTTTTATATATGGAGTGTTCTGTGTTAACAAATTGTACCTATTACATTTGCCTACCATTGCGGAGGCTGTAACTCAATTTAAATTTTCGCCTCGTGTGCTCAAGTGCCCTGTTTACTGCTACGTAAAGAATGAGACTAATATTGTATGATATTAATACATACGTTATAATTAAACTATATAGGTAGGTACTTATGTGATCTTTAACTGAGCACTTACTGCTAATCGTGTCTTAGAATGGTGCCAATGTAATTAGTAGCTATTGGTATTGTTTTGCTCCCTGAGGAATAGTCGACATGAACAATGGAATTAAGAATATGATTAAAGGGTAGATAGATCATTTGAATAATGAAGCAGATGTTAATGTCAAAACAGATATAAAATATTCAGCAATAAACTTTTAGCACGAGAGTATACAGTTTACGTTAAAGCTGAACTGACTAGTAAAACAATTAATATTTTCTTGACAACTGTAGCTTGCAATATTACATGTAGCGTAGCAATAGGTTGCTTAGTATCCAGAAAATTCTGCTCTCAACAGGCTTCAGACTAAAATCTGTTTGGATTATAAACTAGCATCAGTGTTTTCGAGGTCGCCGTATATTGTGTTAACAAACTAGGATATTTACAGTATAAAGCGGCCTCGGCGAAGACTCAGTAATTGCGAGAGCCCGATTAAGGCTCTTTACGACCGTCTATGTCGGCTTGATGTGTTCCCAAAGATTTATAGGCTACAACACTCTCGGTATTAAGTTCCCGGCGCGTCTTGAGAGCAACTTAATCTCTTTTGTGGATGATTTTGTTCACACCTACGTATGGAATGCTTTGGGGAGGTTTGCTGTAATTGGAACGCGATGCTATTATCTTTATTATGTAGCTGAAGTTTTATACAATATATATCAGCCAAGGCCTTCTCGTATCTTGTCAACCATGAGACGTGCTGTACGTGGACGCTCAAGCAGGAGGCTGTGTTCAGGCTGAGAGTTGCATAGAGAGCCCTGGAGCGTTCCATGCTTGGCATAGACTAATAAACCGACTTTTAAACGTCGAAACACGAAGACCAACGAAGATCTTTGATATCGTAAAATGGATCTCAAAGGAGTTGGCCAGGTCACCTGGCAAGGCGCAGTGATGACAGGTGGCGTAAGGCTGTGACAGAGTTGCGCCCATGAACTGTAACGACATTGTTGCCATCGGGCAAGACCTGCATGAGGCTGGCACAAGAGGAACAAGAAAAGTGAGGTCTATGCTCAGCAGTAAGTGAATTCGGGCTGTGTATGATGATGATCATAAAACCAGCCTTATTACTTCAAGAAAGTTTCAGAAAGGCATTAAGATAACTTGAAAATTTTAGCATAAAACGAAAGGAAAATGAAAACTGTTAAGTTTTCCAAATAATTATGCGATAAGGTACTACATCTTAGCACAAATGTACATAATGCAGTTTATGCAGTAGAAGATTCCTTTAACGTGATTAATAATTACTTAAGTGTAATTACCAACGTGATAGAATTTCGAATGATTAAGGGTTTCCCCGAATAATAGACAAGATTAGAAGCATATAGCTTCATAAGCAATGTAGACTTTATTCAATCTTCTTAGACATAGAGATGATTACAGTCTAGTTTATATCTACCTATTTACACTTAAAATTGTATGTAAGTTAACATAAACGTAAAGTATATTTATATACGACCTGATCAGTGCATGCATTGTAAAATATTGTCATGAAATCCAATACTGGTCCATAAAACTGAAGCAACATTGTTTCGTTATGTCTGTAGTTTAGATTCTTACCTTGTATCTTACCCATAAACAAGCGACATTATGGTCCGTTCTCAAGTTACACCCTAATGTGATACGATTTACATTATAATTTTCACTTGTACATGCACAGGCCTTTTCATTACAACACCTTGTTAAAGGAATTTCAAAACTGTTACTTTGTACAAATGCGCGCGTGATTGAATTTCAAAGCTTCACTGTTCCTTTGTTTTCTTATTTATTTTTATTTGACAATTTATATTATAATTTGCTGTCGGCAAAAATGACCAGCCAATATAATATTTTAAGTTTCGAATAAATAAACCCACGCAGCTGCAATATAATCTTTGTCCCATAATGCGTAGGCGTTGGAATTCTTTTTTTATACCACTTCGTCAATGTCCCTTTTTATGACAAAATTATTATCCACGAACCCGTAACATTTGCTTATTGTAATGGAAATCCATTAACGCACGCCCACGACGACGTCTACAGATTTATATAGGGCACGATACACGTAGAGATGTGGGTCAAACACTCTATTATGTAACTTGACTTTAATAAATTCACGAACAAATTGCAGAGGGTTTGTTAATCTCGCTGATTTTATGGCACTTAATTGTATTGCTGCTGTTAACCGATTATTGGGGAATGCGAATTTAATTGAGTGACCTCAACTGTATACAGTGTGAGAGATATAAACAAGGTGGAACGTCGATTAATTTGACGTGAAAATACGCACAAAAAATAACAAAAGTACAGGCGGTTTAACTTCTTTCATATTTCTCTTTTTGTAGCAGTTGAAGCAAATTAATTAAACGCGTTTTCAAGCGGATAAGGAATTGCCACGTGTTTTCAAGTTTTTATAACAGTTCCAGTGCCAGTTCCGAGATTGGTCGCGGTCTACCGGTCGTGGTCGCGGGACTGCGACCATAAAGATAAAATAAGCACAACCCGCTTGCAGGAAACATCAACATTGTTTATTATTCCAAAACACCGCACTGTCTATAATTCGATTACTACTCATTTCATTTCGACGATCTCGATGATAAAATAATAATCAACAAGGTCACCGGAGTCACCTCGTCTGATATTGATTAATGGGAAGTTTTTAATATATTGCTCACGATCGTGATTATTCGTTAAAAATGTATTTACATTAACTTTGACACTAATTAATAGGATTGGTGTGAAAACCTTCTTGGAGACCTTTGTATTTATACGATTCAATTAAAAAATAAATTAGAAGTAGCTGAGTAGGTAAGTTAGTTTACTCAGAAATTGCGGGCGCGTGTGAAAATCGAATCCGCTTTGATGGGTCGTGACGGCGCGGCTTGCCTTCAGTTCAGCGCAGACTCATAGATATTCAGTTACGTAATAAGCGCTTGCGCTGGCATAGGTTTAGATCGTTACCTCTAAACGTGTGCATGTCTGCGGCCGTGGTCAGTGCACATCCAGTGTAGGCGTGGCCTCGGTTCGCGCACTTGGTCTGTGATTGGCGGAACATAAAAGGCAGTTGCATTTCACTTCGCACTTGTTCTGAATGTTAATTGAAATGGCTAATTTTTCGAATTACGCATTGCCAGTTAAATTATGCGTTTTGAGCCAATATTAGCATGTTTTGCGCTAACGTTTAACTACATTCATTGCGAAACGTACTCTTGTAGTTTTTATTATTATTATGTAGGCGGAGAAAAACAAAAGATTCGTTCACCTCGCATACCGAATACCGATGTGAGAAAGAAACAAAGCGTTGGTAATGAGAACTCATTTATAAAAACCCAATTCATTAAAAACTCTATCAACTTTGGTTAGCCGCTAACATTTAACTCGGAAATATTAATGTTTCCTTGTCCTGATTAACTTTGAGACGTGATTAATTGACATGATAAAAAGAACATATAAATGTTACATCGAAAACACGACATAATATTTTGTTCAGCGAAGTATTAGGAAAGTCATAACGGAACAGGAATAAACCATTAAAGATGTAGACCAATCTAATTCGTCAGGGTGATAAAAATTAAGCACGCCGATCTTTTTGATCCAATATGTTCCAAGTTGTCATACAACACTATGACAACTGACTTGACATTCTGTTTATATACGTTATTATCTACAATAAGGCTATGGGGTTTATCTCTGGAAGTACTCATCCTATTTCGAAAATCCTTTCACTAGCAGTAAGCTACACTATTGCCAAGTGTGACAGGATATATTTTTACAGAATATTTGACTAAAACGCGGGTGAAGTCGAGGGCAGATTATACAACTTAGTTATAATAAGTGAAGCAAAAACTTTGTACATCTTTTTTACGAAAATTCCGCGGACGTAGGTAACGTACGTAAGAAATTTGACACAGTTAAATTTTATTTGGAGAAGGAGTGGTACAGAAAGCTAATATTTTTAATAATGATCGAATTTCGACCACTGGTCGACCAATAGTAATCATAAGGAGATGCCTAGTCTTTATAATTCCTCTCTTCCGTAGGTCCGGGCTTCTTGATCTCCTCACGATGTTATCAACTATACAATTGGCAAGGTAAAGAAACGTCAATCCTGTTCTGACGTTTGTAATTCTTGGCAATCAAAGATTTCATTGTTATCGTGTCTAAAGGGGCTGGAAGTAATGTTCAGCATACCAAGTGAATCATGGTGAGCGGTTCAATAACAACAAAAACTGCACGAGAGTAGGTAAGGAATATTCATACTTTAATTAAAATAGATTTCAAGCCTAAATCTAAACGTCTATTAGATAAAACATTACATTTACAGATGGTACGGTTTTTTACTTATATCTAAACGACCTCAACATTCTTTATAAAAAGTCGAGATATGTCGTGGGTCACCTGGTTGGAAAAAAAAATCCTTTTACTGTGTGTTATGTATTAAATAACAGGCATAATTAAATAAATTAATAACAATGAGAGTTCGTAATCAGCCGATAATGTTCCCACTGCTCGGTTAAAGGACACCTCTCTCCGAGAACGAGTGGGCTGTATAATCCACCACGTGGGCCCAGTACGAGTTGGTAGATGTCACATGTCTTTTAATTTTTGCTTCTAGGCCATACCGGTTTCCTCAAAACGTTTTCCTTCACCATTTTGAGAGCAGTAGTGATGAAATTATTTAGACAAAGTAAGGGCCTACTTGGGTTTGAACCCACGACCTAAACTCGTAAGTCGGGCCCGTTACCACTGGGCCACCACGTTGTGAATAACTACTTAATTCTTTTAAATAATAATGAAGGAATGGTAATAAAATTTTGTTTTGCATTTCTATACGCCAGTATTTCTATTTCCCTGTCTTTACCTGTACCTCCACAGGCATACGATTGTAAATACATAATCCCACATTCTACAGAAAAATTGTCGTTTGTCGGTGACAATCAAAATGTTACACTTTTTTCGATCGAGCATAACTTGAGATATGGAACCTCGCTCCAAAACATGTAACGAACATGTTGTTCATTAATTTAGCGGTATTCGTTAATCTATGACGAAATAACGCATGATTTTACGTAAATCCATATCTTATTAAAGTTATGTGTAAAACGATTGTTGCTATCTATTATGATAATCTGCAAACACCTAAGTCTTTATCATGTGTACTGTAGTTAACCCAAACACAACTTGACACGTAAGTACTTATAATAATAGTCAATATTTTCAATTTCAACCACCTTGCCTCCTGAGGGTACATTGCTTATGAATGGCTGTCATTTCAACGTCATTTAAGATCAGCGACTTACGAGTTGTAGGTTGTAGGTTCGAACCCTGCCACGCGCTTTACTTTACGTGCAATATTTAATCGCCAAAAGAAAACATCGGTACATTATTTAATCGCCAAAAGAAAACATCGTGTGGAAACCAGTATGTCATAGAAACAAATATTCGAAGACATGTGGATCTCACAGAAAGGAGGCCTGTGTGCCGGCACTGTGGAGCAGACAAATTTTCTAACATATAAATAAAAAAAATAAAAAAAATAACTATATTGACACAAAAATACCTTTGTATACAATACCAATACATTTCACATATGTAGGTTAAATTTGCAATGAATTAGCAATATAGTTCAACATTATTCAGATTTTGATTTTATTTTGATTGATAGTGTGTTTACAAAATTAGGGCGCTGTTCCAGGTATATCCAACCTACAATTATTTTGAACACAGGAAAATAATTCTTTATTAAATTTAATGAAATATATTCCTGTAATTGTAGGTAGGTTACTGTTATCCTCCCTGAAGTGATTTTACCGTTTCTACCTTGTATTTCAGTACAACGAATAAATAATACAGGACAAAATTTAAGCCAGTACGCAAACTGTGACCATGAATTCAGCATATGATTCTAGATACCCTAGCGTAGAATATTTTCGTCGGTTGTCAAAATAAAAATCAGCCGTATATTTAGTGCATTTATTCTGTATATTAATTTCATAACGATACAAAAGATTTCATAAACACAGTACCTAGTGAAGACTATCACGTGTAACATGCATGTTATCCACCTAACCTTTTCCCAACTATGTCGGGGCAGCTTCCAATCTAACTGAATGCAGCTGAATACCAGTTTTAACATGGAGCGACTGCTTCTCTGATCTCCGCAACCCAGTTAAGGGGTAACACGATACGCCTTGCTAAGACTGGTTGTAAGGCTTTCATGCTTCTAATGACCCGTAACGACTATCAAAGATTCATAATTGACAGCCGGGACCAACGGCTTAACGTGCTGTCCAAGGCCCGGAGTGTCTTGGTATGTTAAGATGGTCACCCGTCCACAGACCAACCGCGGCAAGCATAACGACTGTCAAAGATGTGGAAGAATGGTAGCCGGGACCAACGGTTTAACGTGCTTTCCGACGCCCGAAGGGGTTTCGATATGTAATGAATGGTCACCCATACTCGGTAAGCGTAGTTCAATCTGCAATCGGCCCGTGCGACTATTACTATTTAGCCACGAGCCCCATGTGTAATATATAATATTCTATTGAATACCAATTAAATTCTCTTGATTTCTAATCCTAATCTCTACCAGTAAAAGATTAGCTGGTAAAAAGCCTTTGAATTGAACATATTTTCCTCTGATTTCATCATCCGTAACACAGCAAAGAGATTTCCTGTTATCTGTAAATAACTATCATAATGGGCAGGAACTGCTTCCCTTGTACTGATTCATTCCACATCCCGACCTAGATCTGTCTATCTTGTGATTACGGCAATATCTCCTCCAAATCACTTGCTATTGCGGTCTAAGCGTCTACCAATTTCTCTTCAAAAGCGATCATATTTTTCAGGCTTTGTGATGGATAAAATTATTAAAGATTATTTGATGACTTCGCCATTTAAAATTTCGTTAATCATATTAGTTTTGGTTCATGATACTTAGATTATTCATGGATTCATAGAAAATGATAAGGCTTGTGGCTAAGTAACGTGACAGTCGCACGGGTTGATCGATCAGGTTAAGCTACGCTTGCCGCAGTTGGTCCGTGGATGGGTGACCATCTTAACATACCAAGACCCTCCGTGCTCCAGATAGTACGTTCAGCAGTTGGTCACGGCTTCATTTCTGAATCTTTGACAGTCGTTATGGGTCGTCAAAAGCCTGAACGTGTGACCACCAGTCTTACCAAGAGGTGTCGTATTACCCAGTAACTGGATTGTGGAGGTCCTATAGGCAGTCGCTCCATATAAAATACTGGTTTTTATGCATCCGGTTAGACTGGAAGCCGACCCCAACATAGTTGGGAGAAACCTAGGTAGATAGAGGTTAGAAAATAATAAGGCAAACTGCAGTGCTGCGGTGCAAGATCTCAAAATGAGAATGATCAGATATTTATAGGCCCGTTTCTTAACTAGTCCTTGATTAACACGCCCAAATAACAACAACAGCCACATATAATACGTTCTGAGCACCGACAAAAATACAAGAGCAATGTTTTCGGTTGACAATGAGACAAATCATAGACAAACGACTAGAACAAAGGGTTTCAATAGAGAATAGAATAAATTTAAAACAAACACTCGCTATGAATATTTTCAGTCGTGTCTAAACAACGTTCTCTGGCGATTGACAAGCATCCACGTACAGTTAGAATGGTGTTATTTTAAAACAAGCACCTTTTTCCTTCAATCGCTAACGGTACCTTAGCCCTTTTTAGGTTAGAGAAGTAATATATGTGTACCTACATAATATACCAAATTAGAGAGAGGATAATGATTATTTATACCTTCACTTTCCACCGATACTAGCCATATTGTCGCATATTGTATCGATCTAGTATGAGAAGGCATACCCTCCTACGGATTGCATAAGGCATAGCTAAAGAGTGAAACAGAACAGGCTGAAATGAAAAGCAACAATTAAATATAGACAATGTAGTTTTCATAATTTTTGACCCGCATGTTTGGACTCTGAAAGGTTTTAACGTCATTGATAAAGTCTTCAAGGTAGTTCTAATCAAAGACGACATAATTAATGACTGTCTAACATGGATTAAACAAATGTATTTGGTTGTTAATTGTTGGCCAACTTTGAAACGAACAAAGTAGCGAGGTAACGCTAATAATACAGTACTTTGTTCAATTCTTGCTTCTAATCAAAACATTAAGAAGTAAACACTGTGCCTATCAAGTTTTTTCATATTAACAGTGGCAAAAGACCTCGAATTTGTTATATAAGTGACCTTGAAAGACGTAAATCGATATGCAGTCGTGCAATGCCGTACTAATGGCGATATGATGGCTGCTAGTGTTAATTCCATAAAAATTGCGTTTCATTTCGCGTCGCCACTTCTTTAATTTGTTTTTAATAGTAAAACGTCGTTTAGTGCATAAGTTGTAGAAGAAGCAGAGGTAACAGCTGATTTGTTATGGTATACGGTACGGGAGATAATGACAAGCAGTCTGCGATGGGCCGAGTTGATTACGTAGAATCTCAACACTTAAGACTTGCTGGACCATTAGTCAGATGACTTCGAAAAGATAACAGAATAGGTAGGAGGTTATCTTCTCATCCCAAGAATAATAACAAAGACTTACAATCAGGACCTATTGCAAGAAGGTAAGCAAAACGAAAAAACAATCAAGTGTGAGCTGAATAGGTATCGGTTTTTTGCCTCTATCTATCACTAATATTATTGGAAATAAATATGGCTGCAAAAACGACTGATTATTAAAATTCAGACAAACTATTATCTCCAATATATTGTCCTTACAATATTTTCCTTCACCTTTGGCTCGGTTGGTTCTAAATTATGCAGATACATTTGAAAAACATGTCGGTACACGCCTGATACACGACAATGACATTTATGTTCGAAACCCCTGCCAACAAGAGTAACCACTGGCTTTTAATTTATATATTTTATGACTGCAATCCTCAATGGGTAAACCAGAGGTAGTCTGAAGTTTGTAGATCACGTTTTCAGTTACCAATGCAATAGAAAAATCATCCTATTTCATGAATTTTGACATTTGTCTTGGAAAGCACGTTAAGCGATTGCTCCCAGCTGTCATTCATGGACCTTTAACAGTCGTTACGGGTCGTCAGAAGTCCGAAAGTCTAACAACCAGTCTTAACCAAGGGGTATCGTATCACCAAGTAACTGGGTTGTGGAGGTCAGATAGGCAGTCGCTCCATGTATGTATTCAGCTGCATCCGGTTAGACTGGAACCCGACCCCAACATAGTTGGGAAAAAGCTAGGCAGATTGTGACATTTGTAATTTCAATTATCTATTTAATTCGAAAATTTGAAAATCCAAAGGAAAACTCCAGGGCACTTTGAATGAAATCGAAACAAGAACCTCCATTTTGACTGATATACGCTAATAAGTTACTTTCGATTTTACTCAGAAATATTTGTCTGACGTAGCGAATTCTTTAACAGCAACGTGAAACTTTACTTACAGCAGTTATTGTGTAGAGAAACCTGAGAGCTGCATAGAAATCTAAACAACGCGATCCACAGCTGCATATGGACGCATTCTCAGCACATGACTACCTGACCAGCAAACAAAACAAAATATTAAATTTTGATGAGTCGAGAGGGCATTACCCTTTCTAAGTTTGTATAAGACCTGCCAATTTCAGAATAGTTGCAATGGCATTCACGTGCACTTTTTAATAAACATACGTAGGTCTCAATTTACGACCGTTTAGATACCTCTTGTTGTTAGGTACGACATGTTCTGTGACTACAAAGGCTTTCTCCATACAGTTTCAGAGTGGGATGAGCTTGAAAATATTAAAAAAACGCTACCACATCATTTTTGAAGAGCAGCAAAAACCGAAATTCAATTCAAACGATACGAAAGATCCCATTGATCAACTTAACGCGCGGGTAACCCATTAACGTGACAGAATGATTAACTTGTAAACTTAAATACATTGTAAAAAAATACAAAAAGTAAATAAAAACAAATTCAGTGTTAACGGCAATATATTAAAATATATTTGTAGTGTTCGGGTTTGGCGTATTGCCCAGGTACCTATTATGTTTTCAAACGAAAACAGAAGCCATTTCTCGTTAATGGATTGGTTGAAAAACTAAAGCGTTAATTACATTTTTACGGTTTCATACAAAATCCTTGGACCGTTACCCTTCAAGTTCTAAGAATGTTTGATTAAACTTTTCTGCCTGTAACACTTACCTTCTCGTTAAACCGTATTCCCATATACTAATAACATACGTTCTTAATCAATCGCTCACGATTCAGCTACATGTTAATATTTATCATTAATGACGTCTCCATGAACCAAAGACGCTAACAATGAAACTATTAACGTTAACTTGGTAATAAAAATTTCAAGAGAATTGCATAAATATTGACCTAGTTACTGGTTCGTAGCCCTCGTTCGTTCAGGATGTCGAGGCATCCATTTTTATCTAACTATGCTTTGTCTGTAACTGCGCACCCCCCAACATTCAGAGTACCCGCTTCACCGACTTTTATCCGTTCTACGTCGTGTCCTATTTTCTCATTATTCTTTTCACTTCAATGTTATTGTTCCTTTGTAGTTTCTGCAATACTCAGTGGTCGTCTTTTATTCTTAGAATTTCAACTTCATCTGTTATAATCTGACCTAATTTCAACTGATCCGTGCTATTCTTTACTGTTTTTCTTAACAAATGTTTCCTGTCGAAACGAATAAGCATCAACCTATGTAAGTCAGTTCTATTTGTGTTTCGTCCTTTCAAAATCACGCTGACTTTTATTTACTTTGCCAAATCTTGACGCGTTGTTTCTATTTTCCATGTCGCACTAATCTACTTTTGGAGTGTCGTGACCTTAGAGTGGCAATTCTGTCCTTAATTTATCTGTGTCATGTGGCTCATTTGTCATTTGTCCACCTTATACCTCAGGAATAAATATTATATCAATCTGTCTAGCTGGCGTCTCAATTCTTCATATTCGAACGCTATGCTCATTCGCACCTTAACTAATTGGACGAACGCCAAACAGGACCACCCAAACTATCTGACGCTTTATGATCATTGAACTTCTAATACCATGCTAATGTAGTCGGCGTGTACGTATGTATGCTTCATAGGAATCGTGCTGTTCTTCTAGATGGGTCCCTGGTGAGTATAAATTTATTATAATTTTATAAACATTTGTTGGTACGTTGTTGAATATGGGACACTGCCAAAAACCTATAATTTATGATCGGATACGTCTGTATTCAATATAAAAAATCTGATCAGAAGTTTATCTAAATTATTTATAATAGGATTATTATAAACTAGTGTGATTTTCCGAACCCGAACATTCAAAGCTTTTTATTTTCATGTCAGAAAAAATATTTGATATTATGGTTTCAGGTTACTTTGCTTTGAAAGCATTTGAAGCCACTATCTTGAACCGATGAAAGGTTTGCACAGCTCTTGACAGACTGACAGACAAGCCACAAGACTGGATTGACAGGGCTACTCGTCAAAGAAGTTTGTTTTTTTATTAGGCTGAACTGGACTGTCAAGTATATATCCTTATGAATTTAACAGACTATACTTAATATTCAACCTAATAAAACTTCCTGATTTTTTAAATTACATTCCAACCACATTGTTATGTCTTTTATACGATCAAACAAATTGTAAAATTAGAATACTTACGTTGTACAAAAGATATCAATAATCCTAAAAAAACATGTGTTTGCAGAACGATTTGTCGAAAATTTATGAAGACAGCTACGAGATTCGGTAGCTGATACGTAAATATTTAAAGAATTTTTATAAATATTTATCCAAATATTTAAGCCTACAACAAATCAAATCCTTTATGAAAGTGTTAATACGGCTACATTGCCTTAATATAATATATGAGCGGTATATTTACCAATTGCATCATGATTTCTGAATCAGATGTAATGTTAACGCCTAATTTTGTAAGCGCCTGGGAAGAACTTAGTCAAAATTTGCAAGTCGCTCGATACTTAAAATATTAGTCAATTCCGTACTTAACAGGTATTTATAGTCAGATATTGGATTGCAATGTAGACATAGAAACTTTTTGACATCAGCAAATTCCATCAAAAGCAACGAAGCAGAAATAATTCCGGTTTATGTATTGTCTACTAGAATATAAACAAACAAAACTGTTTATGTTGCATGTACACGAGTAGATATTTTTTTTAATCAACCTGCGCCTGACACTTGGGCGGCTGCCAAAAGCCAATGTTTTGCTAAGTAAGAAAGTACAACACAACGAAAAGGAGGATTACGTAGTACAATAATTTAGGAAAGAATGAATTAGTTGAGAATGAAAAATAGACTTTAACGATTCCGAAGTCCCCTGAAATCGTCAGACTTATTTGTGTCTGCAGTTCGTTGCATTATCTGTTCAACATTAGCTAATCATCGAGGGGCGATGTGGCTAAGTAATAACGGCCGTACGGATCGTTCGGTCAGGTTGCCGCGATTGGTCCGTTGATGGGTGACTATTTTTACATACTAAGACCCCTTCGTGCCTCCAAAAGCACGTTAAGCCGTTGGTCCCGGGTGTCATTCGCGGATCTTTGACTATTATTATTACGAGTCTTCAATATACACTCAGCGGCACGGAATCTTGGCCAAGCGCTTATCTCGCGATAGCAAAAGTTTTAAGTATTTCTGATGAATGTTTGTTGTGCAGGTATGTCAAAAAATGTTTACTTTTAGTTCAAGAGCGTAATCCATTATGTTTAAGTGCACCACGACGAAACTTTTAATTTACAGTTGAATCGGGTCATTTGAGCGACTAAGTTCACGTTTTAAATTTGTGTGTTGTGAAAAGTTTACTGTTTGGTTTTTGAATTATTGTGATTTTGTGCTTTTAATTCAATAAGTAAAGGTGCTTTAAAAGCAATAAAAATGCCTCTAACACCAGCACATGTTTCACAAGCCGTTGCGTTAATTAACCAAGGGCTGACACAGCGTGAAGTTGCTATTGCTCTTAACGTACCACGGTCATCAATGCAGTATGCCCTTAAAAGATCCCAGGAGACAGGCCAGTACACCCGCAAGCCAGGCAGTGGAGGCGTAAGGTGCACATGGGCCCGAGACGACCGCTTTATTGTCCTGGAGATTTTGAGAAACCGCTACCTGACCGCTGTTGAAATACGCCAGCGGCTTCAAATTGTGAGAGGCGTTAATGTTAGTGAGCGTACGGTGAGAAGACGAATGGAGGAAGTCAACTTAAAAGCTTGTAGACCAGCACGAGGTCCAGAACTTCTCAGACAGCACCGAGTAGCTCGACTTCACTTCGCACGAGAACACGTTAACTGGACCCACGAGCAATGGGCTAGAGTACTGTTCACAAACGAGTGTCGAATAGCTTTACGTTCACCAGATGGTCGAGAACAAGTGTGGCGAAGAAGAGGAGAGCGGTTTTTACCCATTACTACCACTCAAACAGTGAGTTCCCATGGAGGCTCAATAATGGTATGGGGAGGTATAAGTTCCGACGCACGTACAGAGTTGGTTATCGTCGATAATCGGCTAACAGCTGTTCGATACATCGAGGAAGTTCTTCAGGAACACGTAATGCCATATTCGTGGTTCATTGGACACGACCAATTCCTCCTAATGCACGATAATGCACGCCCAAACGTTGCACATTGCGTTGAAGAATATCTGGAAGAGGTTGGCATACAAAAACTGCAATGGCCAGCTCGTAGTCCAGACTTAAACCCAATTGAGCATATCTGGGACATGCTCAAAAGAAAGATTAAGTCCAGCTCCAACCCGCCGGAAACTCTAAACCAGCTCCGAACTGCAGCGCTGGCCGCTTGGCGCAGTATACTGCAAGTTGATGTCCGAAACATCATCCAAAGTATGCCAGATCGAATGCAGGCAGTTATCAGGGCTAGAGGAGGAAACACCCGATATTAAAACGTATAGACAATAACGAAAAAGACCTTATTTTTTATTTTGTAGTGTTTTTAAATTTATAGTGAAAAATTCCTAATTTCAGTGAAAGTGCGTGATTTTAAAAACTGATTTATTGGTGAGGTAATCTTTTAATTTCTAAGTTCTTAAAGCATAAGAGACACGTATTAAAGCCACTTTACCCTTAATTTATTGTCATAAATGCAAATGCAAATTTTTTTATGCAAATAATCAGCAAAATCACGAGTGGCCAAGTTTCCGTGCCGGTGAGTGTAGTTGGGAAAAGTCTAGACAGATGATACTAAAATCATTGCGAAAGCCTGCTGTCTGCAGACTAGTGTGAAAAACGATGCGATATTATATTTCAAACCTCAAGTCAAAATCATAGATCAAAGACATCTTACGTAACAAGTAAACTTGCTAACACTGAATTATAAATATTTATTTTTAGACATGCTTAAGCAGCACTGGCAAAGCTACAATTTAGCAAAATTTTCGCTATTTCTGCGTACATAAGCAATAACCAGTGTATGGGGGCACGTGCGTGTCACGAGCAGCGTTCACACCCAATATACACATTAAAATTAAATAATAGCTCAAGGCCTACTGTTATTTTCGTTTTAATACAACAGCAGTTTTCCGCCACACGTTGATCAGGGTTTTTATTTACACAGCAGGCAACTTGCCATACGCAGCATGTGTGTTAGAATCTTTAGGTCGCATATTCATCACGTCGGCGCATTATCCGCCTCTAAATAGAAATGGGTGATTGATAATGTATTTAATTGAAGTGAAAAGGATGTGATGTGTAAGCGTTGGGAACGATCGAACGATTTGATTAAATTATGTGTATCGCTCTGGAAAACTCTTTTGTTGTGTGGCTAATTCTCTTAATACCACCTAGATTGTTACAGTGAGTTTCAAAAAACCTCTTGCATTCCAACTTTTTTCAGCTGCTTTATATTATTATACACTTGCGACTGCTGTTTCATTAATAATAATTCTGAAGAACGAACTAAGATTTTTACATGACACATCCTGCCTTCTGTGTTTTTATTTGAGGAATAGGATTTTTTACAGCCAAGTGTTGTAGAGGTCGTACCGATGAAGATGAACGTGCACAAAATAAACATTTTCCAATTATTCGATCTCGACGAAAATAATTTAAATTGGCATCTGGGTGTTTTCATTGGCGCAAGATTTTTAATTCGTCGCGTAAATTGTTTAGCGTAGGTATATGCTGACATATTATGACATGGTTCAATAGTATTATATTTTACGAATGCTCCCATTTGAATTCATTCATTGAAACATTTATTCTATTGAAGTTTTTCAGAACGTGTTGTGGGCGGTCTATGATTACGTAACATTTAGTTAATGAGTTCAACGTTTCGGAACATGTAATTTGGAGCAATAAAATCTGTGTACCAGTGCTGTGTGCTTTATGGCATATTTTGTTGATTCCACGAAGTGGTTCATGGTACAATAGCGAGGAAACCATGACATGTTTATGTGGATGCTATCCGTAGTATTAACCTATTCCCACACATGTCAAAGCAAATGATCTTTCAATATAGTTTCACCACATTTTCGTTTATTAGCTAATTCTTGTCAGCTATCCTGTAAACTCAGGAAATTACCGACAATGTCGTTTCAACTCGTTATCTTAATTATTTAGTCTCATGTTTATAAAGATTATGGCAGTATACCTAACGCTGCGGTTAAAATGTAAAAAAATTACAATACTTTTTAATACTTAAGTTTTCCAATTTAACTATAAACATGCATACAATTGTTTTTAGTATATTTGAAAACAAAATTATCTATAAACAAATGGGAATTAATGACGAGTAATTAGTATGGCAAATAATTGCGTGTTTGTGTATACTAACTCCAAAGGCCGCCGGCTCTCCCTACAGGCCGATGGTAATGAATTGGGCTCGTTAGCTGTCATAACTAAGGCTGAAATACGTTTTTAATAAAATCGACCTAATTTTGTATTTTCTGCTCATCAAATTTTTTAACAGCAAGAAAATAATACATAGGCAGGCAGCGGCACGATAAGCAGTTTTTCTTGAAAACATAAAATGTGGTTATTTAATTTGACTTTTATTTGAGAAATGTTCTTTTCTGTTTTATTTTCAAATATTTTTCAATCTTTTTTTAAGTACGTACTTACTGTCTGATTTGTCAGGTACCACACCCACTCCGAAATCGTTTGCAAAAACACTGGCACACATAAACGACAATAAAAGTAGAAAGTGTCGTGTCTATTATACTTTCCTGACGCCTTATCGGCTTTAAAAAAATACAACAAAATTAACGTTTATTTAAATATAACATTTGTTTCAAATTGGCAGTGCCAATGTTCTGTGTGATAGGTATCATGTTTTATAATAAGATTAGGAACTTGCGTACCTATATATATTATAAGAACTCATAGACGAATCATCGTGAAACGGCAAGTGCGGATTTTCATTTCGTAGAAATTTAGCGATATCGATTTGAGCGTAAGTAACTTGAGATAAAGACTTGACTGTCAATTTGTGGCTAACCGCATTGGCTTGAGTCAATAAATTTGAAGCAGTAATAACCAAAATTCGGCAATAGATTAAAAACAAATATAATCATAGGGTACTTTAGGACCTGGCACTTAAAATAGTTAAATTACTAACTAAATATAAAAATAAATACATAAACAAAACGACACATAAGCGTCGAAGTATTCGTCCGCATCGCTGTCATCAGGAAACGTGCCCAGAAGACTGGCAGCATTGCCATGCTACGTTGAATGGCAATGCTAATTGTTTGGCCAAAGAACGACCGAGCCCTCTGGTCACGTGAAGCGTTGACCAACCGGCGAGAAATTTCCGTACTAATAATAATTTCGGTACTTTAGGTAGTTTCCGTTCTAAGACATTATATCCATAAATTCCCCTGCTAAGCATGAAAGCAAAAATTTAATTTTTTTATTTAGAAAATGTTTCTTTCTAATTAATTGACGTGTCCCACACTTCATAACTCAAGTAAAAACTACCCAATACACGAAACAATTTGCATATTTTATGTTTATAGTGACCATAAGAATAACTTAAGCTCTCGAATACCCACATTATAGTCATTATTTTCATCCTAATGGTACAGTTACGGACTAAATATAAAATATAATGGCTTTACCGTAGGGCGCGGCTAGTTTTATACCCAATATATCTCGACGGAATGACGACAAACCTATTATTTTCAATAGATTTGTTGTATTCAATCATCATTCACTAAATGACATTTCATTTTGCGGGATATTTATTGATTAAATTGACAAAAAGTTTATTGTTGCCGGTATCGAGGATTAGGCGGATTAAGAATTTATATCTATTGCGTGAATTGGAATTCAATTTATTCTTCTTTACGACTTGACTGACGGTAGCTACCAGTTGTTAAGATCTACTAATAAAGCTAAAATATACTGCATCGTCCAAGCTGTATCATGCGCATTCATTATGAGCTCCGCGTCTTGAAGAAATCCTGAATAATATTACCTATATGGTCACTTGACTTGTTTATGAGGTGGTGGACAGTTGGTTATATGTATTTGTTGATTGTGACACTGTTACTTGAATAAAATAAGGGGGCACAAAGTGCAAAGCCATCATCAGTAAAACACACTTCCGTGATCATTTTTAAACAAGAAAAACACGAATTTGAAATGCATTTAACATTTTATGTCGCCACCTATTCCAGCCTCTGAATCAACAGCAACATGAGAAGCTCCATAAAAACAATATATCTGCCCACACGCAACCTTCACGTCGCTAATAGCTAGACCAGCTCAAACACTTTCAAACTGAATTTAAACGTGCTCCTAATAACCTTCGGAAATCAGCTGGGACTGAAATTATACGCACGTCAAGCTGTATCAGACAGATGATATGTTATGTGTTCATGTAAATTAGGTGAGGCATATAAAATAAAGTGAGAGGTCATTTCTGTTTTAGTCGAATTACCATCATTATTAGCGGCCATTTCAGGCCATTTTCCACGACTGTCGTTTGGCAAAGTGGTAGAAAATTCGTGTTTCAGTTTTCTAATATAATAAAACTTACTAGCTAAGCTTTTGTCCTATAGTTTGCTACGATAATCTGAATTGATTAGTTGATATTTTTCACATAAAGTAAAAACTAAATCAACTTAATTTAATGGCTAATAAGTAGTCATCAACAAGTTATAGTAGAAATAATTGTACCAGGATATCATAAATTGCAGTAAGATACACGTTAACAAATTAAACAGTCCATGTAACAACACATGTGTGAATGCCTTAACGAATGAGGCCGAGCTCGTGATTGGCCACACCTGTGCAAGAAGTTGAGGACAGCAGTCAACTTTTTATGAATAATATTCCTAATTTATGAGCCTCTTATTTTTATATAACTTCATAATTTGCTGAGTAGTTATCAATCAGTTGGAGATTTTCGACCTCACACGATTTGAGGTTACACTTTAAACAGTATAAAGCGTTAACTTGAAGTGCCTAGCTGCCTAATCTTATATTTTTTACACCAGTCTTGAGTGACGTCTCTACGTCATTTTGTTCTAATGATCATTAACTACAATGGATAAATGGTTTTCGTTCCACGCTTCGTTTTTAAGAATTTGTTACGCCTAACATTACATTCGTTTTTAAAGAAAATCGTTTATAAGATTGTAATTTATGGCTTGTCAGAACTGTAGCCAAAACGGATATAGGAAAGCATTTTTATAATATCACAGGAATGCCTCTGTGCATTGTACAAATGAATGCAAAGTCTATAAATATTAACATTTTTTTTGTACCTGGATGATGACTTCTGCATTAGTTATATATGGTTAGGATTTTATATGGATGCAATTATAATTCTTTTACCACCCACATAACATTTCCTTTAATTTCCTTCAAAGCTTTTGGTGCCTCTTTACTTTTTGTTAACAAATTTAGCGGCTCAAGAGTAAAAACCCAACATCCTGACAATTGGTATCTGTATCACAAGGTTAGCAAGTTCAAACAGTTTCCTCCGACTCGGGTTTAGTTTGAAAACGACGTCGTTATCGGTATCAGTCACCGGTGGCCGACGTTCTCCGACAAATTATTATTGAGCCGTACCCGCCACGATACCGCGACCCCTCGGTCAATACAAGGAGCTTTCTTATCGAAGTGAAGGTACCTACCAACCCGTAAACTTTCCAATTAAAATCCATTTGACGCAAAAGTCAACACCAAGCCTTAATGGACATGACCCGCTCTAAAACAATGGGCGCTTTGACGCTGCTTCCACTGACCTACATTTTACAATACATGAACATCATACAACTAGGTACACGACATTAAAAGCATCTTATGTTTTAACATTAGGTTCAACTGGTTAACACGATAGTGTTAAGTCCCTCGTTAAACTTATCAAGGGGCAAAAAAAAAACATTTCTGATAACATTTTTGTAATAAACAATTCAGTTCGTTCTGAATGAAAACAGTGTTCACTGTTCAGTGCAAACAAAATGCTCTACTGCAGGTGGTAATATGTTATAGACTACATGTAAAACTAATATTCACCTCATTAGCGACGTTCTTCAAGAGTCTTTACAAATTTGTCGTGGCGTGGCGCGTCGTCGGCGCGTTTGATGTGCGGACGACGCGATAATTACAGAATTAATGGCCTGATACAGAGAAGCAGTTTTTATCGCAATTAAGAGTGCGCTATCGATCGACCTAGTTGTGCTACACAACGCTGCACTAATTCTCAAGTACTAAACCTTGAAGAGAATCAAGCAATTTGCTTGTGGTTAGTTTTACTTATTAGCGAGTACCAAAACTGGAGCGCTGTGTCAACATTTTCATGGACCCCGAAAATGCGCATTCGAAACGTGTTGAAAATTATTCCTTAACTGCCAACAGTTAAAATTATGAATCTAACTAAACGCATGGAGTCCGCTCGTTCCAGATATCCATAAGCAGTATTACCGTATTAATCACTCTAATTGGACCTTCAGTTCGCCCTGTTTTTTATTTACGTTGCAAATATCCACTTAGCAAATAGAGCCTCGTTTTTCATTAGAAACAGTTGGGTATAATCTGTGAGGCAAAAATGGAACGCCTAAATAGCACGCAAGGTTAATGTGTTGCAGTATATTAAGGCGTCAATAAGAAGCAGACATTCTTAGAGCGACCTGTAACCTGATTACTGTGTACACAGTCTCGGGTCGCGTGGCAATGACACTCCTTTCTTTATCTGTGCGGTGTCTTTGATACTAACACTTTTAATGCAAACAGTTGGTAGTACTGATTCCACTTTGTAGCTACAAAGTGGAATCAGTACTACCAACTGTTTGCATTAAAAGTAGAAGCTTCTCTATTTGATTTGCAAAAGAAATAAGGCCTGTACAGACGAGGGACTTGTCCGCGGAGGAGAAAAATCCCTGAACATATTCGAAGCATAAGCAAAGTACTTTTTGTCCTTCGTGTTAAATTCCGATAGTATACAAGGGATCTATATTAGTGGACAAAAAAGTACCCCGCGGAAAGTCCCTCGTCTGCGCGGGCCTTAAGTGATTTCATTTTCTCAAAAGGGCTGGTGGCCTGGTCGATAAATTGAAAAGATCTCCGTACACGCTCGCTCGCTCACTCGTATTACCATAAAATGCAAATAAGTTTGGATAAAGGATTTGAATTAACAAATTGAAGACATTATTATCGTTGGAACATACGCGCGCTTTATTACGCGCCAGTGGCAAAATTAAAGTGGTAATGTTTGTTTGCGCCAGTCATATCTCCCGGCGAGCCAGAATCGTTCTGCAGTAGTAATGGTAGAAATAACGTGCTGGTTGTAAACATAAACAATGATTAATGGAGTTCCGAAAACTGTTTTCTTCGCTTAGTGTGCCATTGTCGTCTTATTACAAATGGATACTTTTTGATGGCAGTTTGCGTTTTAAAGGCTCCGGTTGAGTTTTGGGATGCCTAGAAGATGGCCCTGATTTCCTTCTTAAAAGTATTAGTTCGGTAAGACACCTAGACTTAGGTATATTCAAGCCCAACGTCGATGAAGATTTCGTACTTATTTCTTAATAATAAGTTGTCGGCTACACCAAAAAGCCATTGATTGGGTTATATGATAGTCTTGAAGATACTTGCGTTCGAAGACTATCAGTCAAATGAATCATGATAAAAATCTCATCATAATTTATTAAGATAAAATCGATTAAAGCATATTATTTTCGAATCAGATTTCCAATATCACTTTACATGTAATATACCATTAAGTAATTAAGTACGTGCATAAAACCTTCAGCCTGCACGAAGCAGTTAATTTATTGGTCGTATCTTTATCACTTAATCTTAATTAAGCCCTCCTAGATTATTTTTATCTCGGAAAATTTGCAATTGCAAATGGCCGTCCGAGTCGTCTCCGCCTGACCCGTTTGTGAGATGTCAAATATTGGCTTCGTGCAAACAATCTTATCCGTGCGTCCGTTTACTTGGCTCTACACATAGGGGTACGTGCACCCACTGGCTGTATGTATACAGTACCGGACGTTAATTAAAAAGAGTATTCAATTTTGTTTGATCAAGCAAGAGTTTATAAATGTGTGTATTTAAGGCCGAGTGATCCTAGAATAGCATACTTCAAGGTTTTAAACATTAAGAAAGAAGATCATTTGGAAAATGTGTGTGATGCGATGAATAAACTGTTTATTAATGCGACTTAAAGGAAGAAAGAAGGAAATGCCTTGTCAATCAAACGTGTTTATAATGATGATATATTTTCAAGAACTCCTGCAATACCTAACTGTGTAGAAAATCATATAGGATTGAAGATAGGGAATCAGTCGAAGTACGTAGATGCGCATGATAATAACAATAACATATGTAGTAGATACTATATAAAAACTTTTACCAAAAAAAACAACCGACTTCCGAAAAAACACTACAAAGTGAAAAATAACTTTAATTTCGGAAGGCGGTGACAAAAAATTAAAATACATATCCAAAGTCACCGATTTCCGAAATTAAAGTTATTTTTCACTTTGTAGTGTTTTTTTTTGTTGTTTTTTGTTTTACTTTTTAAACCTACCCCACTAATTCGAAATATCTTCATACTTGGGGTCAAAACAATGCATATTTACGCATGATCAGATCTAGATGAAATTGAAATGGGATCACACGTGAAGCACTAGCTTTAAAAAAAAAAGAATCATCAAAATCGGTTCACCCAGTCGAAAGTTCTGAGGTAACAAACATAAAAAAAAAACATACAGACGAATTGAGAACCTCCTCCTTTTTTTGAAGTAGTTAAAAACGTTGGGCAACACTACCACAACCTATATGGCAACTAATAAATAACGATTAATTTAATAATAGAGTCACCATAAAAAGTTACGATGTAGGCAGCCCTTCGACGTGCATATTATATTATGAATAATTTGTTTACAAACCAAATATTTATTTTTGTTAGCGTGTCTATTACTTCATCAATCAATGTATCGATAAAAAGTCTAAAGATCTTTAATTCCCATTTCTCTGCCCACGTCTGAAATTATTCGAAGTAATTTGTTTAATTTATTCCTATCCTAGAGCCAATGACTATAAATCGTCGGCTGTAATGAAAATAAATAAAAGATTAACTTTAACAACTATTAACTTTATGGATGAGCCACGGCGTGATTGTTTATTGAATTTGCTTTATAAGGGCTTAATCAAAGCATAATTTATATTTTTTTCAAGTACATCAAGATGGGCGGGTTTGTCTAAGACGATCACAATTTTTCCTTAAGAAGAGGTCCAATGTTATTTCAATAAATGTATTTTGTTTAATACAACATCATGTTTTATTTAACACACGTAATAGGAAAAGGGAACCATATTGTGTGGCTACTTAGTACTTTTAATTAAAATAATAATCGAAAGGATTCCACTACAAAATTAAAATGCAATTAATTGTGTTGTTTTAATACTTTTAATCCATTGACTTTACATATTAACTAGTTTCTCATACATTCAGAGCTTTTCCGGTTTCTCAAATAATTTTTATTCGTTTTGAAAGCTGTATTGAAACTATATTCCATACTAGCAGGAACAACGTCAACATTAATCACCTACGTCTGTCCATACAATATTACTTAATGATAACTATTGACGAAGGGTCAGACGCTTCAATCAAGAATTTGACGTTGTTGATGTATTAATATGCGTGGGTGTCGACGTGTGTCCTTCGTGGCCCACTTGAAGTGATCGACGTCCACTCGAAAATTACCGAATACACAAAACAAAAACAAACAGAGTCGTGTTAAAGTTTTAATGCGAGTGTCGCAACAGTGCTCCTCCCAAACGTAGAAGCCGAATTGACCTTCTGTCAAGGGCAAACTAAAGAAACATCGAATTGAAACACCAAAGGTGTTAATTTATTATTTCTGTAAACGCATGACTTCCGCCCTTTGAGCTGTAGGAAGTGATTAAGTACTGTTTCGAAACAAAAAACAACAAAAATTTGAACATACTATTCTCACGATCAAGTAACACCAACCAAATAGATACCTGTGAAGGTAAAATAAACTTTAGAGGTAACTGTCGATCAATATTTCTTGCAGTTAACTTACATTCTGCTCGTTTGTTTGCTCTGCCTACTGATCTTGTGGGACGTGTGACGACTCACCTACGTGCACATCACACACACATAGCCGACGATGTTGAAGAAATATTTTTCATCGTTCATTTGTCTAATTTGTTTACGTGTTTTCCAATCAGCAGCAGTTAAATGCGAAGGCTCATTATACATGGTGCGCTACAGCACGTGCATGTGTGTCTGTGTGCGCTTTGAATATTGAAGTGTTAAAACAAACGTACTAATTAACATCCATTCAGATGTGTGGAGGCCACGTTGATTCATGTATGCTGCTTGAATGTTCTTATCACGGATGTGTGCACTCTTAACGTTAAGTGCAATATGGTATTCAAGTCATCGTATTGTTGCTTAGAAATAAGTTTTAACATCGAATATTCCATTCCAACTACGTAGGTATGTTTTCCTTTGTTCCGAAATTGTGTCACAGCGTTCTTGTTTTCGGATCTATCCATATATTTGCCGGGCTCTCTTATTAAACTTGTCTGTTGCATTGTACAATGAAGTGGAAGATAAAACAGATCTAGTGACCTCTTTTGAGGCTGGGGCATTGTTAAAACGATTATTTTCGATGTACGGTCGCTATAAAAAAATCATTGAGCTCGTGGGCGGAGGACCATTCATGAGTCCAGTTTTGTAACAGCACTTATGCGCCTATATCATGTTTATATTATAGCTGTGGTAAAAAGAGATAATGATTACGTCGTATTGTTCAACAGTGTCTAAAAATATTACATAATGGCTGGCAATATTGTTAAATCTCGTTTAGACAACACAAACGCAGATGATCATGTACTCTCTGGAAGAGATGAAAAGGGAAAGATGTTGTTAACATTTTGAGTTACTGACGGAAAGATAACCCGTAATATTTGTTATACAAACTGTCTTTATGATCCCGACGAGCGGCGGGAAACAGACTGCGGTACGTGAGAAATATTATTTGAGTCTGGACGTTGTGCAATATCTTTATAACTCTCTCCTCTTGTGTTATTATCTCGAGGACTCTCCGTATTATCTTGTAAATTGCTTCGCGATTCGAATGCGACCGCTTTTATCGTACCCTAATAACATTATTTCATTGGTTCCCAAGTAACTTTTAGCTGTCACATATTCGGTGTTTTCTTTATTTAGCTAAGCGTTATTATTTCCGTATTGGAAAATAATTTGATGACTCCGTGCTTCATTACCTGTTTAAGGAGAATAGACATTTATAATGTTGAATACGTCAATATGTCTATTTTTTTGGTAGTATTTTATTGGGTTCCTTGTTTGGGTTCATGCAAATTATAAAAGTTATAAATCAACCTCCCACCTGTATTCTTTCGTTGCATTTCTTCTCGTGAATGAGATTTCCAGTTTCGTATAGATTTGATTAATCAACTTATTTTAACAGGTACTTGTAACAGCATTCGTTCCACTCCTTTGTTGCATTCATTTCTGCTTTTCAACCTTCAGTGTCAAAAATATTTTAAATGGCAAAGTTTTGCAACGCAGATACATTAAATTCTTAATTTATTATTTACAATATTGTGTTCCACAACATTATCGAGTTTTTATGTAATAATGTAATGAGGTATTTACTTGCACATTCATCTTTTATTCATTGTGTCGTTTATTTGCTGTTTGATGGCGATGCTATAAAATTGTTTGATCATACAGATTAAATATTTATCATTATGTTCAGTGTTCAATAGGGACAATAAAGGTAAATAGTTTCCACATCAATATTACACATAAAGGTGATCATAAAACTAAAATTAATTATCAATTAATCATAATAAGAATTTTAATTTGATTTGATATATACTAAACATGATTTCCTAGTATAACAAGACGCATTGCTTGCCAAGGAGTTCAAAGTGTTACATTACCCACATCTGAAGCTGAACTGCACGCACACAGAAATGCATGTCTATATAATATTTTAGGCCTGTTGTATTAGCCTTTAGTCCATGTCCTTATGTAATTCATCAGTTGAAAATTCGTTAATTCGTCCATTGTTCTCTGGGGTATTGTTCAGTCGTCTGCGAGGCGCCAATAAGTACGCGACGCAACTTGATATTAGGTTAACACAACGAAACGATCAATAAATGTGTTTAACTACGAAACGACTACACAGAATAAGGTTATGTCCAAAAATTGCGAAATTGTAAAGTGGAGTTTAATTAATGTTGTTAGCCTTTTCAATGTCTGATACAATCTTTAGGTTTAAAGGAACAATAGTCTCTTCAGTTGAGGCAAAACCTGATTGAAAATTACAAGTAAATATGTACTTAATTTCTTTCCTTTGTTTTACTTTTGTAAAAACACACTTTTAGTATTTATTTACCTGAAACTTGAACTTGACTAAAACCAAATGAATCAATGTCAATTAATTCTGGAATGTACCGCAAAGTTAGAATTTCACAGAAATAATTAGTGCCAATTCAATGAAGGATTACTCATTTAAAATTAACGATAGGAAAAATTTGGTATTATATTTTTGAGGATATATAAAAATCTGTACCTACCTATATTTTCCATAGTCCATTCTTTTATTCTGTAGGTAATTGTGCCTAATTAATAACTATCCCGTAGATGTGTATAAGTTGGTAAATACCAACTCAGAAGATAATACAGTTACATATAGAAAGATTTTCAGTTGGTAATGTTATGTAAGACGCGTTGGCGAAGTCAGACTTATGTATATTAACTCGAAGTCCAGCTTCCCTCATGATGTTTTCTCCTCGTCTCTATACGAGAAGAGGCCTTTGCCCAGCAGTGGGCAAATAATAAGCTAATGTTATATTATTATAATAATGTTATATGAAGTGCATTTTTTTATAGTTCCTCTATTTCCGTTGTTTCAGGTTTTCCCGGGCCATTACGTTAGTTTTAGAACGATAGTGCGAGTCGCTTTTTATTGTTTAATTTAATTTTAATGTATTGGCTTAGGCTTTTAGGTTATATAAATTGCCGACGGCACGCTCATATTTTTATATGTCTTTGCTGGTCTTGGCTGTTGTGTTTTAGTAAGAAATTTTGTATTTTTAATTAGGTAATAGCTATTGAGACTAAATTATAGTTAAGGATTCATGAGTTGAGTTCAATGGTTTATGGTCCGAGGCTCTAATTTTCTGGATTGTTAGTATCTTCTGAGTTTCTTATGATACCTATACTTATGATACCTACCTGATATGGACAATATCTTGACAATTGTATTTAATAAGCCGTTTTAACACAAATTTCTTATCAAAACCCAAATATTTTGGTTCCAATGCTGCATGAAAGAGGATTTTCAACTGATGAGAGGTTATGTTTTACATGTTTCAAGTAAGATTCTTATAAGATTTTAAAGGGGAATAGAATGCAAATATGGTCTTGAAGATAAAGAGCTTTGACATTCTACTCTACCAATGATAAACAATTGAAATGCAGAACGAGATAAAGACAATACATTAGAAGAGGTAATTGAAATAATACCAGGAATTAATATAAAAAACTAATCAACGGCTAGGTGCTAGCTACAATAAAACATTTATTTGCATGCAGTTTCCACATTCTTTTTTATACCAATGGTGTGCCATGTGTTCGCAAAAATCTACGGAATGTGACAATTTGTTATCTAGCTTAGTATTTGACGAATTTATCTATTGTTATCTGGTGGAGCCGGCGAATGCATTTTGTATGGAAATACAACAAAGTTATGAAGATCTGTTCTTCACTATTTTGTCTATAGTCAAGGGCGAAAACGGGTCTAAAGCAGATGAAGAGGTTAAAACTTATAAGATAGTAAATTAATTTATGAATAAGTATTCTAAATCTAGAAAATTTAGAAATACACAAGATTAAAAAATCTAGGATTTAGACACTGTTATTGATGATGAAGATAATCCCAAGCAAGATGTAAAGATGGAGACAACTGAAGAAAAAGGCAAAAACATCTGCTTTAACTATCAGATAGACATCAAACACATTATAAGCTCTGTGTATAATTACATAATCAAATCATATGTTCCCGGAAAGTGCCATATGTACAAACTAAAATGTGTGTGTACTTTAATGATCAACAAATATAAATGATTAGCAGCAGCGTGCGAAGGAACACCTACGTGATGTACCACTGCGGTGCTAATCAGAAAAGGATAGCTTTGAAGCGGTTAGCAGACAACACATGAGAAGAAAAATTAATACATTAGCATCTGGATCTTGTACCACTTTGACGTCTTAAAAGCGAAGCGAAAAAGCCAAGGTCACGGGTTATTAAGCCTACCTCAGCACATGCCGGGCACCGCGTACTCCAGTACGTTCCTCTGGATGCACCTGGCACTCCTTGCGGGCACTGCTCCAAAGCCCAGCGAGAACAACTTGCAGCACAGCCTCAGTCTCACTGAGATCAGGATCAGGACCGCGAGTCGTATCGCGTCCGCACCGCCCGGCACTTCCACTTCACGCCGACCGATCAAAACATAGCTCTCACGAACCTTTTCGACACACAGACTCGATTTGCAAAATTTATTCATCGCATCCGCCGAAAACACGTATAATTTTTATGAGCTGCACCGAAAGTACGCTCGGAACTGAGTGTTGACTCGGATCCCGAATGTTTTCTTCACGTCCGACATATATTAGCACCAATAAACTGTGAGGAAAACACCATAGACGCTAATGCAGCTCGAGAGCCGCCGGAAAACTCGATTTCGCACGTTAAACAGTGTCGAATGCGTGCGCTCGCCGGCCACACCACCGCGCTGTAAACACAGAACGCGCCTCACAACACACGCACACAGCCGCGCCGCACGTATCGCTCGCACACATGCGCACCAGCCACAGCGCGCGCATTCTGACTCGAGACAGAAATAGATGTCGCGTCAACTTCCACCAATCACGAGCGAGCTCCATCACGCCATAACAACTTCTGATCGGTTGAGGCTCCATTGATAGATTGGCTACCACAAGGCGTTTCAATTCGCGATTAACTGAAAGTTTTTAAAGATAAAACTTAAGTGATATGAAATCATAACGGTTGGAATTATCGTCGTAATCTTTGGAATCATAAAAGTTGTTTTGGTGCACTTTGACGATAGCGGGGCCAGAGATCAGAGAGCAACTGCGCGAAAACGCAATACATTTCGGCGGGAATTTTAATCAAAATTATCGTTACCTACTTCCTACGTTGTTTTAGATTACGGATCTCTGATAGTGTCGTCTGGTAAAAATATCTTTGTTTGAAAAAATTCTAGACTCGAATGTAAATTCAAGATTGTTCGTGTCACCAAACACATTAAAATTGTAGAGAACAATTTCAACTTCCAGAATGTTTACATATTAATATTTCAAGTGCTCTACAATTACAAGTTCATCCATTCAAAGTTTATGTTTATTCTTAAATAAAACCAAATAAAAGTTTATGGCGTTTTATTTCATTAATGGTTTGAAATCAAGTTTGTAGCAATACACACGTAGAAACAGTGTTTTGCTTGTATATTGAAATCAGGGGTCACGATCACCCGTCTTAACTAGTTATTAGTGAAGGAAAATAATCATTAACACATCATGTTAGAGTTGATATTCAAAAAACAAAAGGTCTTATGTAATAGTGTGGTTGCCAATAGATTATTATGGCTATTGTGTATGTACGCGTGCGCAGCTTTGAATGTTGAAGGACTATTAACTCTGTGTTGGTTCCGTGAGCTTTTATAACTTGTAATTTAAATTCGTAGCATCGATATTTGTGTATTTTGAAATGCTATTTTCATAAACCGTAGCAGAAATGATACTTTTTCGGTGTGTTGGGGTGAAATTCGTGCACGTTTCGATGCTGAAATTTAATAAGTTGAAATATAATGTAATAAATCTAAAGAATTAATAGCACGTTTTCGCTTCTTTTCATAGCAAATTACTTGGCACATACTGTAAAAAATACTATTGAAACTTTTTCTGATGATAACAAAGCATTTTCCGGATCAATCTGGATCAATTTGATTCCTCACTTATTTACAGTTATGGATAGACAAAAACTACAAAAGAATCCAATTTCGCAAAATAGTGGCAGATAACGAAACCTGTTTTAAAAAGGTTTCGCTAAGTACGAAAGACTAGCTGAAGCACTGTAGTTTTTATCAGCTCTACATGGCTCTACCTTATAGGTAGGTCTCTGGAGGCCTTTGACCAGCAGTGAAATTCAATTGATTAAGGTGATGATGCTGCTCTACTTAACGTTTCTACCATGGTTCAACTCAGCATAACGCAGTCCACTGCTGGACATAGGCCGTTCCCAGGGTGTACATGGCTCTCTACCTTATAATTTCTTCTCAGGAGTCCTATAACATCAGTGAAATCCTTTTGACTGAGATGATGATGCTGCTCTACTTAACGTCTCTACCATCCATCAACTTATTGCAGACCACTGGTAGACTTAGGCCTCTCCAAGGCTGCGCTGCAAAACTCTATCCTTCGCTTTCAGCATCCAGTCTGTCTCAGCTACCTTTGTCATCATCTGCCTAGCCCTTTCTCAACTATATTGGGTTCGGCTTCCAGTCTTACCGCATGCAACTGAGTACCAGTATTTTATATGCAGTGACCATATACAGGATAAGTTTTTATCCAGTGCGCAAACTGTAACCATGAATTCAGCATATCATTCCAGACCCCCCAGCGCAGAAATTTGACGTCGGTTCTACAAAAAAAAAACAGCTTTTTCATAGAATAGTGCAATACCTACGCGGTCAAAATGTATGTAACAGCTGATTTTTTTTTTGTATTACCGACGAAAAATTTCTGCGCTGTGGGGTTTAGAATGATATGCTGAATTCACGGTTACAGTTTGCGCACTGGATAAAAATTTACCCTGTTTACGATTTTTTTTTTCTCCTTATCCCTCAATTCTTAGGCCATTCCTCAACAAGACTGTACTAAATTAAAATCAATTAACACATTTTGGCACTGTAGCTATGAAGAACGTATTCCTGCAAACACTAGGAATTTGTGTCAAATGTAATTTCTGCGAAGAATATTAGATACTTCTTTGAAATTATGTCAAAAATGAATTGTTAGTAGCAATTAATAAAGTAGTCGGGTCTCCGGTTGTACGGAAATAGGGACCACACAGGTAATTTTTTGAACGAAGTATTCTGACTGCAGAGCCAAAATCACATAACTCAACAATGGAAAATTAAGTCATTGTTTAATGCTAGACTGGTTTATTTTAAGTCATCTCTAGGTATTTACCTAACCAGTCTCCAGAGTGTTAACCAGAATGTATCTTCTGAGTAAATACTTAGAAGAAAAATTTTTATATTTAAGGAAAAAATATTTAAGAATCTTATTGGTATTTTATGTTTCCTACCCAAATAATCAAATGAAAATTCTACCTCTTGTCGGTATTTTGTGGGGTGGCCAACACTAAATTAAATCTATTCAGCCCAATGATGTATACCTTATAATAATACGACAAAAAAGGCCGCAGGAATCCGCTGGATGCAAGAAGCACAGAACCGATCGAAGTAAGGTGCTTGGGGGTGACCTATGTCCAGACGTCTTTCGGAAGAAATGTTGATAGTGAATACGTCATTGGTTCAACCGATATATTTTGTAAAATATCACCGTTAAAAGTGTCCTTATATTAGTGGCAATCCCTAGCATCAGGGTGGAATGACAGCTCACTACATCTAAGTCTTCACAGTTATGACATTATAGGCTGATTTTGCTTGTATACAATAATAAAAAATAATAAAAATGAAAATATGTTTTATTTAAATTACAATCTAAGATTTGGAAGAACGTAGTCCCATAACACAGGCATTGTTTGCCTAAAAGGAGGCTCCCGACACAATTAATTGTTTATGAAGCTTTTTGATAAAAAAAATAAAAAAAATGCTGTCATTCTGCAAGTGTCAGATTGAATTTCTTGCCTTCATTTTCATCCTGATAATTTTCGTTTATATCATTTACAGATTATCAATAGTAGGTACCTATCTATTTGACAAAAGATGGTCTAATAAATACCTGATAGTTTTCGTTTATTAGATTACCATTTAAAAAAATACAGTTATCACTGATAAAATTATGTCCTCGTCTAAAGCTTTGATTTCAGACGGATGTACTCCATAATATTTAACACGTTTTTTTTTTAAATCCCTTTTATATATCTCTGTCCTATCAATATAGCTAAATCTTAATCGATTACACACGTAGGTAATATCCGCCTTAATAGCATAGTTACTTCATAACATAATTATTTGATCAACCAATCATAATGAAGTTCCGCTTTTTATAAATGTTTTTGTTCAAATTCGATGCGGATTCGATCACTTACGTAAATAATTACCTAAGTCATAATAATCTTATCGAAAAACTTACGATGTGTACGGTATGGTACCGAGATAGATTTAGTGTGTTTCTGCAGCGGGGTAATGCCTTAACACACTAACAGTAGCAAAGGTTTTCATGTTGACAGTTTAGCAATATTCATTGCGGCATTAAGGTTGTTGAGTAGGCAATTTCTTCAAACATATGTAGCAATGGATTAGCAATATCATTCAAAATGATTTAGATTAATAACGTGTTATGCATTTTTGATTCTGGTGATTATTTTAATTATTTAAGTGGTGTTTCTTCCCGTGGGTGTCGTAGAAGGCGACTAAGGGACTTACTAGAAAATGGGCAGCAGCGTTCTCTATGCATTTGACCACCATACTGCGATCGTAAACCCGTCTGCCAAGCGTGGCGATTATGGCAAATCCCTCCCTTTTGGGGGAGGCTTATGTCCATCAGTGGACGTCTTTCGGCTGATATGATGAAGTGGTGTTTGGCCAAAAATATTTCTGATACTAAATACAAACGACCCTAAAGTGCCCTGAGGACCTCAGTTTAATTTTTGCCTGAGTAAAAAAATAACGCGCAATGTCGTGATGTTGATTTAGGCCTAAAAATTTGCGCCTTTGTGAAACTTTTTTTTGTCCTCTTTATTTTTATACACTTAAGTTACGAACTTAATGTTCTAATATTAACCAAGATAAAGGAAAAAAAAATTAAATTAGCTTGTTGACAAGTTAACAGCTAGTTACAGGATAAAACAGGCTAAGATTATTACTCTTTAAAGTTAACTTGTTAACTCCAGTTTGGACTTTTAGAGTTAGCTCATTTACCACTTAATTAAATTATTACTTATATTGAGTCGAAAGACTGCTTCACAATTATGTTGATTCTAAAATGCAACTAAAATTTATTAAGGCTCCAGCGGACAGGGGAAACGCGACAGCACGACGCGACTTTAGTACTTTAGGAAGGTGTTCTACCAGAATCGCATCATATCGCGTCGCGTACGCCTGTCCGTGGGAGCCTTAATGAAAACGTAATCGAGCAACGAAAAGCGAAGTTACAAAAACAAACGTAAGATGTGCTACGCTACTACATGGCTACGCGATAAAAATCAGTAAACTATGAACAATACGGTTATAGAAAATACCGCAGTCTAACAATGATCATACAATCTTACAGATTTTAAATTTTCCTTCTTTAATTTGATGTGTTACAGATTCCAAGTATTGAAGCTTCCTTGTCAGTAAAAAGCCAACTTATTAGGAAGGTAACTTGTCTACCTATAGGTAGAATTGTCTGGTTCTTGCATTTAAATATTAGGTGACTCATGATTTGGATTGATCCTCCTTTTCCCCGTTTAGACCCTTCGCATAGCAACAAGAATTGGATTAACAGGAATCGATCTATCTTCCTACCGAATAGTCAAAATCTGATTTTATCGAAGAAGAAAACTTTAGGATACAGCGTTCACACGACGTTAACGTTAACACGTTAACAATATTCGAATGGTAAGCTTATTTTCACCTACAGAAAGCATTTTAAAATAGTTTAATGTATTCACAAATATTTATATTATGTGAGAATTTTACAGTCGAAAATACGCTTAAGAGTTACGAATGACCTAACCCTACAAAAATCTAAAAAAAAAATAGAATTTAAAATAAATAAATTTATTTCCTTCGGGTTGCACTACAATATTACCACTAGAAAACGACATTTGTTACTCGGACCCCTCAACAACGCGGTCCTAACTTTTGTCATAAATAACGTCAATTCCTGATAAATTTGTTTTGAACGAATGAGGTTTTGAACTCAATTTTGGCACCATCTGCTTAGCCGGCGGGCACCGGCTTATCTGCCCTTTTCTCATTTAAATAACGAAATACGTAGTTTGTGAATTCAAACCATTAAAAATTCCTCATTATGTTTTTCCCATAACTATAAAACCACGTCTTATAGTTTCAAGGAAGTGAACATCAATGCAAATTTATCTACCTATTTACCTAGATGACTGGAGGCCCAATCGAAACCCAGAAATGAACGCAATAGCATCTCGTCGCATACCCACAGGTGCGAGCACAGTGACCACCTAGAAGAAACATTTAAATATTTTTAACATAAACTTATCAAAAACATTAACATCACGCTTTGTTTCGTGAAGGATTAGGCAGGAGTATACCTATATACCCATATTTCGCCAGTCATGCTTAAGTAGGGTTACCAAATACCAGAAATTTTCCTGACATGTCCGGAATTTCCGCTGTTTATCAGGGAAACAGGGAAAATTGGAAATTGTCAGAAATTAAAAAAAGAGAAATATATAAGATCTCCTACTAATATTTTAAACGTGAAAGTTTGTGAGGATGTTTGGATGTTTGCTACTCAATTAAGCAAAAACGGCTGAACGGATTTGGATGAAATTTGGCGCACAGATAGTTTATAACCTGGATTAACATATAGAATATTTTTTATCCCGGTAGTACGTTCCCGGTTCCGTGTGGTGCCGGACGTAAAAGAATAGCACCATCCCATTTCTTCCCGTGGGTGTCGTAGAAGGCGACTAAGGGACTTACTAGAGAATGGGCAGCAGCGTTCTCTATGCATTTTACCGCCTGCCAAGCGTGGCGATTATGGCAAAACCCCCCTTTTGGGGGAAGCCTATGTCCAGCAGTGGACGCTTTTCGGCTGAAATGATGAGTATGTTCCCGCGGCTCCTTGCGGCGTCCCACACCCCACCACACCGCATCTCACACGCATATATTCAAGCTTACCCGCGAGTTTTTAAAATAAGATACTTTTGCTGCCGAAATGTCAGGAAATTTATTGCTAAGGCAGAAAACTTATTTTCGGATCTGGTAACCCAATGTTTAAGTCCCATGTAATAGAAGTGGCAGTGGGCTGGCTATGTTTGTCGAAGGACCGATGGCCGGTGGAGCAGACGAGTCCTGAAATGGAGACCGCGTAGCGTGGTGTGGAACGCCCTGCCCCCTCCCCCCAGCTAGTTGGACCGACGACCTTAATAAGGTGGCAGGAGCAGACTAAATGCTGTTAGGACTTACGTTGATAAGCAACTATGGAACACTGTTAGGACTTAGTAGATAACGAACCATGGAACACTGTTAGGACTTAAGTTGATAACCAACCATGGAACACTGTTAGGACTTAAGTTGATAACCAACCACGGAACACTGTTAGGACTTAAGTTGATAACCAACCATGGAACACTGTTAGGACTTAAGTTGATAACCAACCATGGAACACTGTTAGGACTTAAGTTGATAACCAACCACGGAACACTGTTAGGACTTAAGTTGATAACCAACCATGGAATACTGTTAGGACTTAAGTTGATAACCAACCATGGAACACTGTTAGGACTTAAGTCGAATAGGGGGCGAGCCTATTGCCGTTAACCGGACACAAATCAGACAAACTCCGGGCTGCCACTGAGAATGTTCACGTGATACGCAATAACACTTTGCCCGATCTGGGAATTGTACCCAGGACCTCATGTTCTGCAGAAGCGCTTGCGACTACTAGACTAACAACGAAACATTTTCATATCGCATTTGTCATTCACACAGGACATTCAGTGTCGAGACTCTAATGATGATATTTATATAACAGTTTTTGCCAACAGTACTGCATTAGATGATTCATTTAATATTGTCGTGTTTAAATTTGTCTAACCTTCGATTATGTGTAGTGCTTTAGTGAGCAAACTTTTTGTTCTCGACGACGGAAATGTCATGTCTTATAACATGATAATGTCTAGAAATAATCCATGTTGGGTAGTTAACTAATCCTTTATGTATGGCCTGTGCTTTTGTGTTCTAGGTAGGTGCATCCACACCGAAGTTAGTTTTGGTAGAGCAACATTTTGCAACATGATATTGATAACATTAAGTAATTTTCTATATTTTTTGTAAGTTTTTGTTGTTATTTATTGTTGCCCACTAACACTTGCAAACGTTGCTCCGTTTATTTATAACTAGCTTTTGCATGCGGCTCCACCCGCGTGGCTGTCGGTTATTGCGTTAATAAGTAGCCTATGTCCTTTTCCATATCCCAGACTATATCTAAGCCAAATTTCATGACGATCGGTTCAGCGGTTCAGACAGAGTTACTTAATTTTTACCATAGCCACGATTTCAAGCGTGCATGTACTTTAAGTAGATACCTACAATTATTTATCTTTCAGTTTTGAAGTTATTTCCTCAATTGTAAGAACATACTTGTATTTTGCGTTTTCCTTCTAGCGTACCTACCTATACATTCTCATAAATAGGGAAATCAATTAATTCCTAGAATAGATTCCCTTTATGCAATTGGATACGTAATACAATTTTCTGAAATATAGCC
This sequence comes from Polymixis lichenea, assembly GCA_949091785.1. Taxonomy (NCBI): domain Eukaryota; kingdom Metazoa; phylum Arthropoda; class Insecta; order Lepidoptera; family Noctuidae; genus Polymixis; species Polymixis lichenea. The sequence continues at coordinate 10,925,966 of OX420943.1, read as the reverse complement.
TGCAACGTTTGACTCATCTCAAAACCTAGTAAATTACAATATCAACATAGTAAAATGTACACAACAAATTTCCACATTTTATGTAGGTATGTACAACTGTCCGATGAATCGTCTCTGGTTTAGGTAGGTACTATTGATACTACTTTACATAGTAGTGAATACTACATCATCTAGGCTTAAACAACATCTTCTCACCGTAAGGAATAATGAAATGGTCCCTCGAGCCGGATTCTACACGTCACCTGCGCTGCGTCTGACGCCGAGTGGAGATGTAAAAAAAAAATCACAAAATCCACCTACGGTTATAAATTGCAACAATATTAAGTACATAAACAGAATCTTGAATAAAAAGATATAGTTTGCAGACGAACAACTTCAGCCAACTACGTCCTTAAAACAAATCACCCTTTCAATAACAACAAGAATGTGAATGACCGAATTCTTGTGTCGTAATTAAAGCTCAAAGTAAAAGATATTATTATGTCAGCGCTAAAAGAAGTGAGGAGGCCCACACTTGACATATTGACAGCACAAAGAGATGGCGCATGTCTATAATTTATCTACCGCAACGAACGACGCGTCGCTCGTCGCCGTGTCGTCGTAAGAATAGTGTTGCTATTCTTCCGTGTACTTCACATGTTGTATGTGAGTGGACGAATGTCAGAAGTTGGGGGTACACCCCGTATTGTAGCGTTTAGTGAAGAATTTAAAAAGTGCGATTTCTACCAAATATTAACATATACACATCAAGAAGTTAAAAAAGATAGGAAGGAGGCGAGGTTCTAAATGTGCAATTTACATGAGTATCGTCTAGTGGCGATTTAGTTAAAATGTTATTAATAACTATCTGTTGTTCGGGATTTCGTCCGTGATCCAGGATAAAAAGCAGCCTATGTCCTTACCTAGGTAATTATCTGTCTATGTGCCAAATTTCATCCAAATCCGTTCAGCTTTTTAGCGTGAAAATTTAACTAACAAACTCACTTTCCAGTTTTATTATTAGTTAGGATACTGAGTAGCTCATGTATTTCTACATTTTCATATTCATACAGGTATGTATGCTGAAAACTGATATGGTAGGAGTTTACGATGTTAAAAACGTTACATGTAAATCGAGCTTAGGACGGAATTAAGTAACTGCGTGCCGCGCCTCCAAATCAAGCCATTACGTCATAATAAAATAATAATTTCGTTTCCACTATCTAGTTGCTAACTCATTAGAATAATAAGGCAAAACAATAATAAGTTTATTTTATCACATGTTCCAATTAACCTTGTAATTCGTTCGTGTGCATGTGTTAATACTGTTAATATTATTATAATTATTGTGCCTACGCTATTCCGATGAGCTTGTACAGAAGCCAGTACATTAAGTTACCCCAATCTGTCAAATTTCTTTGATAGTTTTTCAACTTTATTACAAAACAATAAGGTTCATATTCAGTTGGGAAAATTTTAGAGTTTGGGATAGCTTGATGAGCTGGCGTCTGTTCCTAATCGGTAAAAAGCTGATAAAAAAGTAAAAACAACCGCTTTTCCTAGGAAAAGTATAATTAAGACACCATTCTAATCAAACATGAAATGGGTTTCTTTCCCTGATCCTGAAATACACATGATACCTACATACCTAATAATATTTTCAATGCCACGATAAGCTAACTTTAAATTAGCTTCTTGGGTGTCACTGTCAACTAAGGAAAATACTAAGTACATTATAATATAGGTTGGTAGGTTACCCACTGAAGTATCCATACCTACTTACTTATAAGCTAGGAATTTGTCAAACTATGTTTGTGATGCAAACATCTGAAACATCACATTTTTCCCTAAAGGAGAATTTCATCATATCAGCCAAAAGACGTCCACTACAGGACATAAGCCTCCCCCAAAAGGGGGTATTTGCCATAATCTAATTTGCCACGCTTGGCAGGCGGGTTGGCGATCGCAGTATGGTGGTCAAATGCATAGAGAACGCTGCTGCCCATTCTCTAGTAAGTCCCTTAGTCGCCTTCTACGACAGCCATGGGAAGACATGGGGTGGTGCTATTCATTTACGTACGGCACCACACGGACGTAAGGAGAATTTCATTTAGCATAAAATATTTTGCGTCAAATAATTTTGTCCAATAATATTAGGTACATTTTATTTTCCTTCACCTGAAAGTAGGTAAGTGAGTATTTTAAAAATCGTCAATTATTATTAATCAGCCTATAGCGTAAAGCTGCGCCAGAGGCCCTTCTCTCTGTCAGAGGAAGTGGGCCACGCGGGCCCTTCTGGTTGGTGAAAGTCACATGTCTTCCAATTGATATGCCTCTTTTGTTTCCTCGCGATGTTTTCTTCACCGTTCTGTGAGCAGTCGTGATCTGCAGTGGTGATGAAATCAAATAACCAAAATAAAGTGCCTTCCTGGGTCCGACCTCACGACCTACAACTTGTAAGTCGGATCAATACCACTATTCTTAAATCGAAGCATCCTCAAATAAGATTGTTCAATTATTTTTTTTGTCTGGTATTGTCCATTCTATTCTCACGTGACGTCGGCTCCACAAGGAGCCACATCACTATCCCCCATAGTTCACATGTCACTATTAAAATTGATGTCCTTTGTTCTGTAATAGTAAATCTGGCGCAGACAGAGGGTTGACTCCTGCGACTATACTTTATAAATGTGGGGAATTTTTCAGTGGAACTGTAACACGTGCTGCACCACTGATAATGGGCAAACATTAAGATTATTATGGTGTTTGGAAATATTAATGAGTAGCTGCCATTTTAGAGTAATGATGGCACTGAAATTGTGAGAGTTATTAATGATTTTTGTAATGAAGTTTTTAGAAACAACTGAGAGATCAATTTTGTTTGTGTCATGTGTTCAGAACAGTATTTGTTTGAATTTTCTAGACGTGCACGTACTACGTTTGGAGTAAATTACATTTTCATTAAAATAACTAGCTTTTGCCCGCAGCTTCGCCCGCGTAGATACCGGAAAACATTTCGCAGGTACGTATACGTACTGCCGGGATTAGAAGAACCCTACGTGTTAATCCAAGTCAACTATCAGTATGCCCCATCTCATCAAAATCCGTTAAGCTGTTTTTGCGCCCATTCGGAAGAAACTTCTCAAAATTACATTTTCGGCACCAAACTCGTTCCCACAGTTCGTAGCAATTCGTTTTTACAAAACTTCAATGTACACATTGTTGATTTCGTTACTACTTTAATATAATGTACTTACATATTCATGAATACCTAACTCATGAATATGTAAGTACTTACATGTTGGTTGGAAAAGTATGGCTTATGGGGTATACCTAAATCAGATGACCAACTTAATCGTTCCATTGTAGAAAACAGCACGTGACGAACATTTTGGTAAGATGTACTTTTTATTAACTCCGACGCAAATACGACGGGGTGTTATAAGTTTGACGTGTCTGTGTGGGTGTGTGTGTATGTGTGTGTCTATTTGTGGCATCATAGCTCCCGAACGGATGAACCGATTTTGATTTCGTTTTTTTTTTTTGTTTGAAAGGTGAATTAATCGGGAGTGTTCTTAGACATGTTTTATCAAAATCGGTTTAGCTGTTTGAATCAGCTCTTTTCTGGTTGATGATTAATTAAAGCAGTTTTGTAACAAGTGAAAAGTAAATTGTTTTCTATGTATTAGTGAAGAGAGAACAATGTAGCGTACATGCAGCTGACTGACAGCTATCAAAAATATGCAGGCACTGATAAATCAAACAAAGGCCATGTTTAGTAAGATAAGATATCATCTTTTCATAAAGAATCGTTGGAAATTGATGGCCACTGCCAAACAAAGTTAACAGCCATAATTTCCTTTTTAGGAGCATCGTCACTTTATCAATGATCTAGAAAGGAAGCAGGTGTCTAACAAAATGGTCTGGCAGAAACTCTAACATTATTATTGTATCACCTGTCTTTAGGTACACCTGTCAAAACGAATTTTAGAAACCACAGAAAGTGCTAAGTTTAATTTTATACCTATATGAATTATATCGATGACTTTCTTAAATGAAAGAGGCAACTATTGACAGAAATAGAGCACAAAAAAACCTGGATATTGTTATTAGGCTTGTCAAGTAAAATGTTTCAAATTGTCAGCCTGTAAATGTCTGGCGAACTCATAAGTAGATCTGGCAATTCATGCATGTTTACAATGAAATCTTTTTACTCAACTGCGGCGATAGCAAAAGAAGGGTTATGATTTTGATTTTGACCGATATGTATGTATGTGGGTTCCCTCATAACTTCTAAACTCCCTATCATAGTTTGACAAATGAGGTATTGTTGGAAGTGTCTTAGTCGTATGCCACCTAAGCAATATATTGTAACAATAGTAAACGATCATAAGCTTTAGGGCAAAGTGGCATACCACCACGGGTTTCAGGTGAGAATATTTTCTTAATTCACTGCGTGACATTCAATAGTCGAGTTTTAGATTTTAACTTAGTTTTCATAATAACTTAAACAAAAGGTAATTGCATCGCGAAGGAAGAATATTACATACTTATGTATTGTTTTTGCACTGTCAGTGCTGCAGTTTCAGTTGGTTTTCTTTTGTCACTTTTTGCCATCTTATCGGCAAAAGGGGAACGTAAGTACCTAGTATCAGTCTAATCAAAACAGGTACAACAAACTTTGCTTACAGGTCTAGATAGGCTTAGATAGTCGTAATCTACACCCAGAATTGCCCCTTTAAACGAAATCAGGCAAATGCACCTTAATAGTACGATTATCGAATCGTGCAATGATTAATTTACACTTGTCATTCGATAAAAGCATTAGGTTTTCCGGTTAATCGCCTAATCAAATCTTCACACCTTTAAAAAAAAAAATAGGTATATATGACAAAATGATACAAGTTACTCAGCCTTCGTACAACGAAGGTGTTAATTTTTTATCTTGTGTACCAAGGCTTATTGTCTTCACCATGACCAATTTAACTTGACAGGTGACGAAATTTGGAACTAATTTTAATGTCAGTACTTTTTGACCGGAACTTGTTCATCTTGTTCATCAGTTTCCTTTGCTAGTGGCGCTGCCATGATATGTCAAGATAAACTGATCATGGGTTTGATTAATGGCAAATCAAGCTTACACGTTAAACTTCTGTAATAGTGAGGAAATTAACACTTATTGATTAAGTGTCTCGCGACTATTGCGACATTTGAGATGATGTCTGACCTTTTAACCTGGAGAAGGGATTGGATTTGATGAAATCAAACTATGGAAACTTCCGTTTTGTAGGCAATCAATTGAATATGACATGCTTTAATGACACCAATTAAATTGCTCAACTTTTATTACAAATTATCACTTTATTGTAGCTACTTGGGCACGCCATGATTGCGGCGGTAAGTCCCCTCTTTGAGGAGTGGACTGAGAGGCGCCACGGCGTCCTCACCTTCCGCCTGACGCAGGTCCTCACCGGTCGCGGTTGTTTCAGGAGGTTCCTGTTTCGGATAAGGCCGGAGGAAACCCCCGGGTGTAAGATCGTACCCACTGCGTAGATCGCCCTGAGGTCACGGTGGAGCATACGGTGGAAGTCTGCCCGGCTTGGGTGGAGCACCGCCGCGCCGTGTCCTTGTGGAGGCGATCGGCGGCGGCGATCTCTCGCGTCCGGCCCTGGTCCAGGCCATGGTACTGAGCGAGAGTGCATGGCTAGCCGTCACCTCCTTCTGCAAAGCAGTAATGATCGCATGTGGGGGAGAAGCAGTATATGCGCCCTCGCGGCCTTAGTTGCCGCAGGAGACGCCCTGGGCGTCGAGAATCCCAGGCTGATTCCCAGCCATCGTGGGTGTGGGTTTGCGAACGGCGAGTAATGGGTAGCTCGCTGTCCGGTAAGGACCAAGCCCGTTTCGACGGCACGTTGTGTTCCACGCGAGCCTCAAAGAGATGTCAGCACCAACTGGTTGGTTCCGGTACGGGTTGTTGGAAAGAGATACCGTGGCCCCTGGCAAATGAAGGAACCCGTGGGTTTTAGTCAGTAAAAGTCTGACACGCCCTCCCGCTCCACCCAGAGCGGGAGAATTTATTTGATGATTCCCCACCCTCAAAAAAAAGTAGCTACTTCATACTTGAACAAAACGGACGTATCTTAGGTACCTACATACAATTCTTAATTACATAGGTATCTACACAGTGCCCAATGATTACTACCTACATGTTGCTTATAATGAACAGGATGCTGTTATCATGCCCAGAAGTAGGTATTTATGGACATTTTTCTTCTTAGAGCTTTCCGATAGATATATACCTAAAGTCATGTGGATTTTTAAACTACATGCTCGTCGTGTCTTTAAAGAATCCAACACTTAAAATCAAGGTTCACTAAATAAGAAGACACAATTACGACTCTATCTTATAATTATTTCACATTATCTTAACATTAAATCACACATAAACAAGTTCCTCGCACACTGTAGATCATCTTACGGGTCGATACGACTGAAGTAGGCGTGGCCAAGTGCGAATTACTCACATTGGCAGTGTAGGTAATGTATATAATGTATCTTTAGGTTAGTAATATTCGTGGATTCTTTATAAGTTTGTACTAGAGGAGTAAACAACAATATTCATATGGCTATTTATTTACTTAGGAGCGTTTATTCGACGCGGGCTGGCAACGTCTCATTTTAATTTTAACGAATTTGTTTTTCAGCCAACCACTAGATCGTTGGTATTTTTATACGTTTGGTTGCTATATTGTTTACAGTTATATTGGTATTTTGCTTATAAAAATCGACATACCTACCGTCAATAAATTTCTATTAGCAGTACCTATTTATTACGATTAAATGTTTTTATTTAAGTGTAGATATAAAGCGCTCTAGTGCTTGGCTGAAAAACAAATGTACTTTGATTTATATTTAATTAAATAATCACGAAAAACCATTTTAAATGCGATGTTGCCGGACCGCGCGGGATGGTCGCTCTTAAACCTTCAGTAATAACTTGAAAGCACAGTCAAAATTTTAAGATTACAGCATCGTTCGTACATTTTAAGGAAACTTTACAGGAAAGTTGCCCTTAGGTTCCAGAGAAGTAACATTGCCGTGACTTTGTTTGAAGTTCAATCGATACTAGCACAACTGAAAACATCTCCATACTGGAGAATCAAACATGCTTCTTGACGGTAGAAAGAGACAGTAACAAGCAGTGTCTTCCCTTCAAAAACGATTTTAAGTACATAGAACTCTTCTACTACATAACATAGATTAGTTTACTAGATAACAATAACAAATCAATAAACTGTAAACCCAATTACCACTAAAAGCTATCAATTAGTTCCGATGGTAAAATACACCATGACCATACCATACGATAAATAATTAATTCTAAGCACTTAGCCTCGTAATAAACTTGAGATAACTACGTTATTATTGATCAGAACCTTGGTTTTATATATCTTAGCACTTATTTACTGATCAAAGCGACCGCCTCAGAAGAACTAACATCTATATAGGTTCAACATCTATATAGGTAGGTTAACATCATATAGGTTTTAATAAGATAGACTTGAGAGCGCTTACAATTAACCATGAACGCATATTATTATTGTTGTCGATAGGAATACTAGATTTCTTCATTAACTTTCATGGCCAAGCTTGCTAGGGGTAGTGAGTAAAAGTGCCCTAGATAGGTGGGGTACACCCTGACCCTGATTAATAATTGGAATATATACCTATCCTCTATGTTCAATCAGGGATTTATTTGGCTCCCAAAGGAAGTACAACAAAAGTGACTTTACAAATACAAATTGTTTATTCACCATAACAGCATTGTAGTACAGTTTACAGGGTTGACAAATTAAGTGTACTAAAACTACAACTGAAATGATGGTGAGGTGCTGCATTCAAAATCAAAATATTTTATTTCACATAAACCTGCAAGGGCACTTACGAAACGTCAGAACCTAGATTCTGACGTGCACGGTTCCAATTTGTCGCTTCCTATGGAGAAGAGCCACATGAAACTCCACAATTTCCGAAATTCCCAGCTAGGATATAGAATAACCTGTATAAACAAGTACAGTGCCAGAGACTTTCTTTGTTCTTCATTTACATGAAGTAGATACGTACAATTAAGGAGTTTGATGGTTACGGCAGTACATTGTAGCTGATCTACCAACTTCCTAACTAAGTCCACGTACTTCACGTTAGAACGGACATAAAAGAATCGCGGCGGATTTTTTTCGCGCACTGTATACCCAACGCACTGTTAAGCGCCTCAAGTTGAAAATTCAACAGTGTAAAATTCGACGCGCTGGGATGCACTCTGTTGGATCCTCAATGCTCGGCCCAACACCGAAAGTTGAAAATTCAGTGCGCGATAAAATCCCTCCACGATATTTTTACGTCCACTCGAACGTGGTCTCAGTCAAGCTTGTTTTTAGGAGTTCAGATCAAGCTTGTGTTATACCGAGTGGTTCTTAAGATGCAGGACTTATAATATACACACAACGTTGTAGCCTAAGAATACACTTCAATCACTAAATGATACATAATCAGCCTAAAATTTTCCCACTGCTGGTACACAGGCCTCCTCCAGAAATCCACCACGCGGGCCCAGTGCGAGTTGGTAGATGTCTTCGGATAACACACTTATTGATTATAATAAGCAATTTTCGAACCTTACATTCAGAATTAAATTATAGTACAATGGTGGAAACTGGAACGGCACACAAAGTGAATTCAGGTATTCCTTCCATGCAGCCTTGCAAGTCAACTGCAGTCTCTGAAAAACATCCTGCGTGGAATTTCTCTAGAAAAAAGGATCCTCATTTTGAGGTTGCATTTTCCTCCAGACATTGAACAATCCTTCTAAGGATTTATCCCTCTCCAAGTCGGACTCTTGTTGCCGTTAAAAGCTTTGAGGTTTTTAGAACTTATATGGGATTCAAAGTATTTAAAAAAGCAAACGGTATCTGTTTGGATTTGGTTAACATTATCTGGTTTGGCACATTTGGAATAATCGACGCTGTTTACATCAAAAGGCGATAACCCGCATTTCCGAAATTCATTTTCTTAAAGTTAGGGTCCAATTGCTTTAGAGATGTATGCAGCAGCGGGCAGAAATGTTCTTTTCTAAGCTTCGCAATCTCATTGCCGTTGCACCAGTCAGAAACTGTTTTACCCAGATCCTCTTTAATGGTCTAAGAACGGCCGCATCCATCGGTTGAATAAAGTGAGATGCATTTGAACACAGAGCGACCAGATGGATGTCATTTTCACGGCAGAAAATGCTTAGAGGCAGTGTCGTGGTTGAGCAATGTCCATCTAAGAAAAATATTATAGGCAATTTAATATATTTTTTTTCAATCCAGGGGTAGAAAACATTTGCCATGTACTCGTAAAATGACACTCCTGTCGTCCTGCCTTTGGTGAAAATCCTAATTCCCAGTCTTTAGGTGCAGTTTTCGAAATTTTGTGCGGAATTGATTTTAGTTTGAACAATACCAATTGAGGTGCACATTCACCCGCTGCGTTTGCCGTGACCAGGACTGACACACACTCTTTTTCATTGCTGACATTATGAACATTTTTTGCTCGAGGTTTTGTTAAAAGTTTTTTATCTGCTAGTGACAAAAAGAAAGCGCTTTCATCACAAATAAATATCCTCCGTGGATCTTGAGCTGCTTCTGTGAGCTGTTCCATTATAAAGTAGTCATCTACTTCTTTAAACCACGCTCTTAGGTTGCTTTCTTGAACTAAAGCACGTGCTTTGGTCAAATTTTGGGTTACTCGTTGATCGAAAGCGATACCCTGAAATATCAGGGTGTCGCATTATGAAAGCCTCAAACCAGTGACGACCTCGTCTGTTATTTTGAAATGTGTTCTGTCGTTGCGTCTTTTTCACAAATAAACTCACGCTATCTAATAACTGCTCCTTAGTTACTTGAAACCTGGTATACCTAATAACCGCGACGCGAACGAAGTCGACAGAAGTCGGAGTGGATATTATTATATTAATTTCCAATTTCGTAAGTGGCGATAAATTCGTAACTTAATAAGAGATAAATGAGAGAGAGCATTTAGTAGAATTAGGTAAGCTTAACATGTACCCACCAATCTACCCACTAAAATTGAAGTTGTTTTGGGCAATGTAGGTAGATTAGATCATTACGAGCCGAGATGTATAAAACGTAGGTACGCTATTTTTCATTTCGCACTCCATAGTTCGTCATCAACATCATACACACGTAAAAACGAAAAAATAAATAAATCCACAGCTACCTAAAAACAAAGTACGGTAATGTAGTAAGAAAATAAGTCTTAACTCAGGGCAATAAGAACAATGACGGGTTTAAGGTTAAGAGCAACTGTTTTGAATGTCCGAGTAGCCGGTAGAAATCTAAATTACATTTTCAGAGGATAATGTGACCTATTTCAAAACAGTAAAGGATACAATAACGGGTACCTACCGGTGCAATGGTTTTCGCGTGTACTAATATCCGGTAAAGATGTTATAAATAGTAAAGAACGCTTTCCTGTTTTTCAACTAAGTTTCAGTAGCCTTAAAATATAATCTTGCCACAAAAAAGTGGTCCAAAACAGTTTTCATAATTATTAGGGACCAGAGGCCATCTGCCCATGGGCCATTGTCAATTTTAAGAATGCATAGAATTTCTGTGAGTTTGAATCATGTATTGACCATCAGTCTGACCATAAAAATAGGAAAAGTCGCAAGGAGGAGTGTTCGTGTCCGCGCGTCGTGATCTAAATGCACATTTCGTAGACAAAAAGAGTCTCCACGAAATTGACAAACTGGAGATATAGGCTTTCGACCACATTTTCAACTCCCAGGCATATTTCCTTCTTTTTATATCTAATAGTCTGACTGACTGTGAATACGAGTAGGTACCGTACAGGCTAGATAGAATACATGATTTTAGAACTGTCTGACAGTTTTGAGTAAATCTGGTAGCGGTGTGTGACGGGTCGTTGAGCTCCCTAAAATAGGATTGAACTACACGATTACTGATGGATGCATGACGTCTGTTGGCACAGGTCAACTCTAAGCTGCTATGGGTCTTTCTTCAAAAGGCCCTTCCAGGCAAATTTTATATGCAGAGCAATCCCTGCATATAAAATCTTAGGTAGTAATTTGTGTTACTGAGAATTTGGACTTCAGAACAGACTGATTTTGTTTCGGAATTTCTACAGGAATCAGACAGGCAAAGAAATACCGGCGCCATCTAGTTTTAACATATTGACTAAAATTTATTGACGCGTAAAAGAATCTTTAACGATCTACAGAAATAAAAATAATTTCAGAATCGTGGAATTAGTATGTAGGTACTAGCTTCAGTCAAGTAGCTACCTACCTATATGTCAGAGTAATCTATAAATCATAAGCAATAAACGTAAATCCTTGAGAGAGTTTCAAATACGGTAAGTCCACATTAAATATTGGCTTGCGTTAACTAGGTTCTTAACTCAATTAAGCAAATCAATCAACAAAACTATTTGTTTTTGACGTTACACTAAAGTCATATGAATTAGTGTTGTAAACATTATTTTGTTGATGCTTCTACATATAATCTGTAGCTATACATTTATAAACTAAAGTCGGTTTTCGTGTCTATCTGAGTAACCGCGTTATTCTTCTAAGCTACGCAACGGATTTTGATGCACGTTTTGGCATTATTTAGACAATTTATTCCGGAATGTTTATGTGCATAATAAATTAATATTAAACTTAAGTATACTTAAGAAATCTCGATGTTTTGTCAAATCGTAAATAACGTGCGAAGCAGTGGTCCGCTAAGTAGTATTATTTAAATTGTGGCTGTACAGCAATTAATGTTACTCAGTTAATCTCACAGCTAAGGGGGATGCGCTAAGGTACCCCGCAAATGCATCACATTTTAAATATTTGCTGCTGTTGAGAATCATTTATTATTTTAATCAACTTATAACCTGATTCAACCTGCTTTCAAAAACGTAAGAAAATATTCGAACAGATCACCGTTGGGGTAGACGTGTTCTTTCTTGAGTGGAGACCGCGAATCGGCAAATGTAAGGACGTCCTTAGGCTAGGTCGACCGACGATCTTCGCAGGGTGCTTGGTAGCAGCTAGATGAGAGTTGACGAGAATAGAGCTTAATGGTGTGCAATTGGATTTGAAGAAGCCTATGTCCAGCAGTGGACTGCTCTAGGCTGATGATATAGAAAAAAGAGAGTTTTGTGAAGTTGCCTTGTTAGTTGTCAGCGGCCAACTGTACCTATTTCTTCTGAAAAGTGAGTTATAAAGCAAGTTATCCTTACTGAATAAGTAACACTGTTGTTCTACGAAATCACCACCAAGCATTTAGTACGTTCCTACTTCCCACTAACAAGTTAGTCACTTCAATCAATAAGCAATTTGGCACGAATTAAGGAACTAAGCTTTTACTTTCAGTTAGCATTACCTTGTAAATGATTTTTCAACGCGTTAAGCCTTGGCATTTAAAAGTGAACGAAGATACGACACATTAGGTCCGCGGTAGGCACGGCTAAACAGGATTACAACGTGTGTTAAAAGCAATAATTGGAATCCAATAAGCCGTTTAAGAATGACGAAATAAAATAAAATCATAAATAAACATTGTAGGTACTTTAGTTGTAAATGTGAAGTACTTCGGCTTATTGAAAGTTTAAGTAATTTTACGTCAAGCTAACCGGATCTGTCTGCAGATAAAATAATATATTGCGGTCCAAGAGAAGAGATGAATGGCATAACAAATTATGTTAAACGTCTACAAAATTAACGCCTACGCAGTGTCCTTTAAACAGCTACTTTAATTAATGATACTTTGTAAAACAGCTGGTATTTAAAAGAAATAGAAAGGTTACCTGATAATTGATTGATTTTGTGTTCAAGTTTCGAGGGCATTCATGAGCTGTAATAAGATATGCTTGCCTAGAAGATAGCGGTAAATCATTGTCCATATGGGATAGAAGCATTTTTCACAGACACAACAAAATCAATCCGCCTAGCCTTTTGCTAACTACGTTGGGGTCGGGCGCGGTCGCAGCCAAATACTTTGGAGGAGGTCACAGACAAAGACTACATAATTAAGAAAAAAGAGTAAATTAGACTTTTTTGCACAAAACACTTATGAGCAATTAATATGTATTTATAGCTTTTGCCAGCGGCTTCGCCCGCGGAGGGGTCGGAATTTATCCAACGAGCGAAAATACTTTTTATCCTGGTAGTACGTTTACTACCAGGATAAAAAGTATTTTCGAAAAATTACTATTTAAAGAAGGTTTACGTTTACGGCTTTGGGGTGGTCATGACCCTAGGACCCCCCCTCGGACCGCGCCTGTTTGCGGTCGACTTCCAGTGTAATAGGGTGCAGCTGAATACCAGTATTATACATGGAGCGACTGCCAAGTAAGACTGCTTGTCCGACTTTTGGGCTTCTGGCTCTTGGACCAACGTCTTAACGTGCTTTCCGAGGCAAGGAGGGGTCTTGGTGTGTAGTGGATGACCACCCATCCCCGAACCTTCGATAGACCCGTGCGGCTATTATACAACGTGTAACGGAAAGGGTATACAGGGTAAGTTTTTAACCAGTGAGAAAAATCAGCTGTTTCATAGAAAAGTGCAATACCTACGCGGTCAAAATGTATGGAATAGCTGAGTTTTTTTTTCTGCGCTGGGGGATTTAGAATGATATGCTGAATTCATGGTTACAGTTTGCGCTCTGGTTAAAAACTAATCCTGTACACATACCAAGGGCACGGCTTCTTTGGATGATGTCAAACGATATTGGAAGGGTTTTTTAATCCTATCTTTACATGTCGGAATTTATGTGAATTTTTAATACATTGATACCAGAAACCGAACTTTTCAAATTGAAATTAACACATCACTCGAAAAAGATTTTAAATATGATATTGGCAAGTAATGTGGAAAGTTATCGACTTACGTAGTGCGGTGACACGTTTGTTATGTTTTGAATTTTAGAAACATAAGAAACCGTTTGGCATCAATTCTTAGAGTATTTTATTTTGAGCTGAAACTATGTATATGTGATTCAATACATATATGTTATCTTTAGTGCTTAAGGAAAGCAATAGGGTTTCTGTTACATGTATGAAATTCAAAATAATTTATTGTGACTACAAATCTTTCTTTTAAATTCTGTGTACATATAGGTTTTTCGTAGCCATCAGTTCCGTAACGCACACTATATGACGAGCCGCTACGAACCTAAGGTTTTACAAAAAAAATAAGTTATCACCTTAAGTTTTTATTCTAGAACATTCTTTTGATTGCAAAGGTATCAACAAGGTTTTAAGTAGGTATCTTGGGCTGAGATCTATAAACTTTATTTAGCCGGAGCTTTTACTTAGGGTTTCATTCCGATCCAGCGCGACCCTTGCCCTTGCTCTAAGCCGAAATCCGTACCCCACCGAGGGTACCCTTAGCGTCTAGTCACTTAGTTTTAAGTTTTTAAACATCTGGCTGGTTGCCTTAATGTATTGAGGCAGCCACAGGCAAATTCAGTTAAGCAGCACACAACCTCATTGGTTGACTGGCTAGATGTTATACCTCTTACAGATCTCGGCCTAAAAGTAATATTGTATTATTCAGCAGAAATATTGTATAGCTTTCAGCTGAAAGACGTCCACTGCTGGACATAGGCCTCCCCCAAAAGGGGGGTGTTATGCCATAATCGCCACGCTTGGCAGGTGGGCCATCGCAGTATGGTGGTAAAACAGATAGAGAACGCTGCTGCCCATTCTCGAGTAAGTCCCTTAGTCGCCTTCTACGACACCCACGGGATGAAATGGGATGGTGCTATTCTTTTACGTCCGGCACCACACGGTACATAAATATTATGAAATATTGTATACCTGTGCTTTTATCAAAGATTTTCAATCAACATTTTTAAATGCAATCCTTCATGAAATCGAAACGAAGTTTTTTCCACCAAAATTGACCGTATGTACCTATAAGGAGATGATATCATTAGTGGCGCCGAACACTTGATCGATTAGTTATAATAAAATGTGCACAATACATAAACACGAGATTATTATGATGTCATATTTATTAATAGGCCCCGGAGAGATCGGCAGTTCAATAAATAATAGATACCTACAAATGTAAACGCTCTATTTAGTTTAATCAACGTAAGTAACAGAATTTATGGCATTCAATTTAAGTGCACCTATGTTCTCCGGTCTTTCAAATATAGCATCAAGCAGTATAGATTTGTCACGCAATTTGTAGAACTAAAATGTTTGAGAGACTGGACAAACACAGAATTCGTGAGACATGTACCGCGGTAAGATTGCTACGCAGCCAGTACATAACTTAAAAGCTCGTGTTGAATAGAGTTCACATTTTTCCACTACTATAGTTCGAACAACGCTTACAAGCAGGCTCCAATTACTAATGTTAATCATCCTTATCCCAATCTATTTGGGGTCGGCGCAACATGAGTTTTTTTCCATATTTTTCGCCCAGTCTTCATCTCGGTAATCACCCATTTTCGTCATCATAGAAAGAAAGAAAGGAAAATTATTTATTGTGACTCGCACAGGAAATCACATACACACTAAACACACAATCGTACAAAAATTATTAAAAAAAAGAAAATCTTGGAAGTAAAAAATAAAAATAAAACAAGTCCTACACGAGGCCTAAACGGTCATACCTCAGCATGTTGCTGCGACATTTAAAAAGTGTCGCAGCTCTGGTATTCTGATAGGGCCCGAGTGATGTGAATCATCGTCAATAATCATCGTCATCTGCCTAGCCTTTTCCCAAACATGTTGGGGTCTGCTTCCAGTCTAACCAGATGCAGATAAACACCAGTATTTTACATGCAGCGACTGCCTATGTGACCTCCACAACCCAGCTACTGAGTAACATACTTTCGAGTTTCTGAGGAGTAACGACTGTCAAAGATCAACGAATGACAGCCGGGACCAACGGATTAACGTGCTTTCCGAAGCATGGAGATCCATCCACTGATCGACCGCGGCCAGCGTTGCTTAACATGATCGATCGATCCGTGCGGCTAATATTACTTTGCTACAAGCACCCTATTCAATAATAATATGATGGAATATTATAAAGACGGATCTCTAAGCTAAGAAAAATATAGCATCTAACACTTCGTGCCATTTTCAATGTTAAGCATGCACTGTAAGAGCCTTCAATTCAATCAAGTAAATAACAAAGCTATTTAAGTTGTGTGCTATCACATTACTTGATCGCTCTTGAATACGGAATATTACTTAATTAGGAGTTTAATGTAGAGGAGTTGGTAGATACATAAGTATTTTATGTTCGTTGTTAAAAAAAGATTTAACATAATTAGAGAGAGATAGACCGCAAACTACCTGGATGACTTAACATAATTAGAGAGAGAGATAGACCGCAAACTACCTGGATGACAAAAGTCCGGAAGGACATGCAAAAGCTTGGCCTTATAGATGACCATACTTACCAATAAAAGTCGATCCCGCGTAACAGGAAGAGACGAGGGCAAAGTTGGCAATGACGAGGTATGACGAGGGCATTTTCTGATAAGCCTCAGATTAATTAGGAAGATGTTCGTAGACGCCATTGAACAATATTATTCGTAAATTTGTTAAAGGATCTTTATGAAGGATCTGCAATTAATTGAAATTTAAATAGGCGAATCGTAGAAACGCCATATTTCAACATAATTGCAAGTTTTCCTTCCCTCCAGAGCGTCTAAATGCCAAATCTCTTCGAAACAATTGGAAGGCTAAAATTAGTCGAACACTACTCGACATCGTGAACGACACATTATCCAGAATTGCGGAGGCAGTTTTCCGACATAACATGAATGCAGTTCAACTTTACAATCACTTATAATATCAACGTGGACGTCAGAGCATACTAACACATATGTTTACGACATCGCGGTCAGTAGTGAGTTGGATGTAGTCACGTGATGACTAAGGACCCTACCCACGGATAAAAGGACCTGGACGGAACAGGTCGTGACCGTGACTCAATCCTTCGATGATGTCAGCCTTCATAATTGATTCAATGATTCGTTTGTATAGTGGTTGGACGTTGGTCTTTAATTTATCGACAGTTTTGTGAATCTTTCGAGTCAACAGTTTTCAAGTTTTAATTTTAGTTTTGTTTTCTTTTTTTAAGGGTAGTAATATAATTGTCATATCGTATCTTATGGTTTCACTGGATATGAAAGTTGCCTGGTGAAGACCATGGTCTTCTCCTTTACAGAGTCACTAAACTGTCCGCGTGTCAGCATCAATTGACAAAAAGATGGTTTCCCATGACCGACATATCTCATTAAGGACGCTTCCAGATTTCCATGCATGAAATGTTCGATGTTGTCCTTTCGTCGCAGTTTTACGGTATACAGAATTCCCATAATATTATACTATGTATATGTTTCAGGTGCGTCGCGCTAAAGACAACAGAGAACTAAGGACCTACATTTAAATCAGCATCGCTTACGTGTAGGTACAATTTGATTGTCCATGAGATTTGTCCACAGATTTACTATGAACATTAGATGTTATCGCAGAATTGTTGTGACTTTGGCCCTCCTAGTTGAAAAACCAGGTCATGTGTATGAATTGTCCTACATTCATAGGATTTCGTAAAAATAAAAAAGAAAGAAAAGCGAAGGAGGAAGCTCATAATACCTATGAAGAAAGCTTTAGCCCAAGAAGTTGCATTTTATTGTTCTCTTCTTAGCATATATTTTGCGTTTGGTTATTAGAAATTATGTCACCCATCACAATTTCTTTAATCTATCGAAAAGAAGATAAAAATATTCATGTGCTACACAGTGAGTTTTACAATCATGCTAGATATAGCATGATTGTAAAACCCTCAGATGTTAATTCAGATAACTGATAAATCGACTCACCTGAAACCCGAGACCATATCGTTAAGAAGACTAGACGGGATTGGAACAAGTGATTACTAACATCAATTACCTAGACGAGAGCTTTGAGTCATATCACACATGTAAATATAACTCTTGCGCATAGAACATACGAGACACTCTCGAATATCGATAGATCGACAAGTCATAAAAATATCGTGTGTACAACACTTTATCGCTAACCGCAGTTAGCACGTCAGATGTAATGAGTCTGTTCGTCACTCGTGACATCACAACTATTACCGAATGGAGATGACATGGAAAGTGAGTTATATTAAATACGTGCATCACAGTGCGTAAGTTCGCTCGGCAGAAATAGGTGAGTCCTCGTTGATGCGCTAACCGGAAAATTTGTTTCAACAACATTCGTAAGCCCTCAAAAGGAAAATAGGTAGATACCAATTGCACTAAGCATGCACACTTAGACATAGAGTTATTATTTGTTATGTTCCTAACATAAAATTATATTTACGACAGACACGACCTTGTCAATTGAGGTCAGTTAAAAATATGAAACCGCTGAAACACACAATAAAGTTTCACAATAGAAAACACAATGTCACCCATTCATTGCTATGCAGTAGACGCACCGTGCAGCTTGCCACATGAGTTATTGTTCCGCGCCCTTATAAGCTAACTTAACGTTAAAATAACGCCGCAAAATTTTATTGCACACTGGATTTTGAACTCTCGGTGTGGAATCTAGCATTGAGAATCAAACAGAGTGAACGTCGTCGAAACACACTATCGGATTTTCAACTCTCGGCACTAGATCTTCAACGCACTGCGCATTGAAGATCTAGTGCGTGAAAAAATACCATGGCGATATTTTTACGTCGTGAACTTATTTGGACGTAATGGGAGTGAACAGAAGGCGGATTTATTAATGAGTTAAATGCAATCCGACAGCGTAGTCGTAGGTAATTAATAAAGCCTTAAGAGCGGGCCTAATGCCAGGATAAATTCTGATTTCACCCGCGCGTCTCGCAACCCCCGCATTAGTGCAGAAAACAACCACGGGTGACGCGACGACGCGCGCTACCAAACTCACGTACTCGATGTCACTGAGCGGTCAACTGCAGTGCGTAGTATATGCAATATAATCAGATAAAACCACAGACTTTTTTTAAAATTCTATTATTAAGTTTCTTTGGATAAAACTGGACTGTACAAATAGAACATTATGCTATCGGTTTCACAGAATCATCAATTCGCAAAATATACTTCTAATAAGAGTGTAGTCATTGTGCTGTATTATGTGTAGCATAAGAATTTCTTTACTTATGTAATAATTATCTACAATACAATACTATGTAGTGAATTAATAAAAGTTCTTAAATATTGTGAGTGATGAAATAATTGATAAAAGAATCTAAGTAAAAACTATACAAATTTCATAAATTGTGATATTATGTAGTATGGACACACTGATCTTTTTCTTTGTTCACAGCAATTTATTAAGAATTCCTTCATTGGTTTTACTATACAATTCGATTATATTGCTAGAAATAAAACACGATGATATGAAATATCTTATAATCATCACAATAATATATTTTTTATTCATAAACATCGATTCTAATGAGTCATCAGTACTCAGTAATTAATAAAATTTGTTCTTCATTTGATGGTTCAGTAGTAACCAACTGTCTAAAATGAACTATTTCATGACAGAATTGCTTGCATTTTGAGGGTCCAGCAGCATTTGGTTCTTCGAGCTGACGTTTTTTGGAAATTGTTGGTTGCCTCAAAGGCATGTTTCTTGTTCGGCGTGGGTCAACTAATTCAGGCAATATGTGCTCCATATAAAATTCGGTAAGTTTAGCAATCATTTTCTTTTGCCAAAAGTCGTCATCGCGAAATATTGTTTCAGCAGTCATTCTTTGATTTTCACCAGACCACACTGCAAAAAGACACTTGTTTCTGTTGCTTATATGTAACTGTCCTTGTACTTGGTAAAACCAAGGGTGGTTCTTGTAAATTTTTTTTTTTATCTTTTATGGTCCAAATTTTTTTTTTTAATTCTCTATGGCCTCTTCAATTGGTATTTTGAAAGCAGAAAGTGGTAGACAGCAATTTTTTTTTCCATTTTTTGAATGGCACTAGCTACCACTCGGGTCCTCCTTAGAAATAAGTTCCACAAAATACGTACTGTTCGCGTGAAACACCCTTGTCATTATGCAACTCAAGCTCCGTTACGTTGTTACTACTCAAAGAACCACCAATTTTTTTTGTTAAATCATTACTGAAATAAATAAAAACATTTAAAAGGAATTTTGTTACATGTTTTAAGTTATATCACCGAAAAAAAAACTGATGAAAATACTTTACAAGAGTTTCAGCTAGAAATCCTTCTTTATTGCCCGAGCTAGAAATATCTAGTTGTTCATGCTGAGTGGCTGAAGTGTTACAGCTAACATTCTCCAAGGTCTTCAACATAGGTCTAAAAATTGTGTATGAAAAGGTAAATATTCATAATTCTTTATGAAAGTATAGGTATATACACTACATATGTGTGATTTGGGTAAAACGAATAGATAAACGTACTTCTCTGGTGGCAAATCATGGTCATCATTCAAATTATTTTCAACGTCGATGGTACTACCGATCGAACCATCAACAAACTCAACATCTCGATTACTGTGTTTTTCTGGGAACTGATACCTAAAACAAGCAAGTTTTTGGAACAGTCTTTCATAAATCTTTAATTTGATACCTCACTCGACTAGTTGTGAAAAGGTAATAAACAAAAGGACAGGGCGAGAGAGACGGAGATCGCAATACTTTTGCATTTCTAATTTTAGTGAGGAAGTGTGGACAATATTCACGTAATTCAAAATAAATGACATGTTATTCACCGATATCTAGTTAACTAGCATAATTTATTTATTACATAGACATACATATAGATATATAATTATATACTTTCGAACGAAAACAATACACGATCGCAGCGGACAAATACATCACCTGTTTATTTTGCGTATACTATACGCCTATGCACCAACCATGTTGTAAAAATATCGCGGCGGTATTTT
Source organism: Polymixis lichenea (assembly GCA_949091785.1). Taxonomy (NCBI): domain Eukaryota; kingdom Metazoa; phylum Arthropoda; class Insecta; order Lepidoptera; family Noctuidae; genus Polymixis; species Polymixis lichenea. Next base: position 10,905,007 of record OX420943.1, on the reverse strand, counting down.
TTCCCACACTGGATTTGCAACACTCTGCTTATCGCCGAGAGTTGAAAATCCAACAGCGTGTTTTTTCGACGCGCTGGAATGCACTCTGTTGAATTCTCAACTCTCGGTGTTACGCCGAGAGTTCAAACTCCAGCGCGCGAAAAATCCCGCCACGATTTTTTTACATCCGTCCGCGCGATAAATAAAAAGTTTACTAAAATCTGTAATTACTGTGTATTTCATTATGTAGTAAAAGGATAGTTTTTGCAACATATATTATTAACATAATTTTGATTTTTACATACCTACATTACTCAAATGATTAAAACAATAACGAAATGACCTTGAACTAAATTTAAAAAAATACATACCTTCGACCGGCAATTAGCAATCATTTGAGTCTCCAACTGTTAGTTCTCGCTTCTTCCGTTTTTTCACTGTATTTTTTTTGTTTCCCATATTACTCAACAAAAATGTAGATATCTTTTAATGATAATAATAATGGCAGCTACGCGCGGAGCAAACTGACATAGACTACCCGTCTCAACAGAGCGAGGGCAACTGATCGCCGATCAGTTCGATGAAACATACAGATGTCTCAAGCTCGTGTCACGCGAGACGGAAGACAGCGTGTTGCGCGGATTAAAAATGTAGTAAGCGCCAAATGCTTTTTATTCTGTTATCTTTTAGAAAAGACAATATTTAAAAAAATCGCTAGGGTCAGCTCTAGGTTTTATATGAGTGTTACTATTTATCTAATTTATGGTTCCGTAATATGCACCAAAATAAAACAAAAGCCAAAAAAGTTGAAAATTAGAGGTAACTTTGTGATGGTTTTCTATCGAGAAAATTTTATCCTACTATGTTTTTCGTCAGGGCCGACCTTTACATTTATAGTGAAGTTTCCTGACATAATTTTTTTTTCCAATTTGAACATGATTTACTATTGTAAAAATCTAATCAAAGATTGAAGATTTTGCTTTAGGCCCAATCTTAATGAATCAGTGTTCGATTAAATTATGAACTATAGCTTCCTTGCTAATTCGCATATATGCAAAGTCGACTTGTTTATATAAATGATGTTTGTCATTTTATGCGCGCTAGTATAGAGACGCGTCATTACATTTTTAGAAGTTCCGCGTTACATTATTTAAATGTGTGTTGGGACATCTTCGTAAAATGCCAAGGCACACTAATTAACTGATTGGTCTTCCGAGTCAGAAAATTAAACGAAAATGCGCATGATGCTTTTAATTAGTTGAATTAATTAATCTCCACACTTATCCACCACTCCATAATCTGGATTCTTGACTCGACTCTTTGACTCTCGTTTCCCGTAAGAAAATCAAGAAAAATATTTTAAAGTACCTACACTTTGAGTTTATAATCCGTTGATTTTTGGACTTTGTAAGCGTGTTACGTAGTTACTTAGGTTGTAGGTAAGTGTGGTAAATAGTCACGACAAGACTCTTAACTTACAAGAAAAACTTTTCACACCTTGATATCCGGGTTTATCAATTTAATTCTAGAAGAAAAATGTTGTATCTAAGGCAAGGCCATAGGCTAATTCAACTTGGAACTCTCAAGACAATTAGGATTGACAGTGTAACAACCCGACCTTTTTTTATTCAACGTTTGTGTCCTTTAGGTGCCTACTTTAAGTGTTTGTTTATACTACCTACTTGTATACTAATCCAGAAAAACCCGTACTACCGCAAGACGTTCCATATTTAACATGTTCACCGTCTGACATCATGTCTAAATATACGCTAGGACCCTACAGACCATATTCAAAGTGCCCCAAGCGATTACTAGGCTAGTCACTCAACAAAATTCAATTTGCTTAGATAATACGTACATGATAAGGTGGACATTAAGCTTAATTGAAAATCAAGCTAGCTATTATAAATTATATAGTTAAATCCGTTACTGCGTTAAACGGTACGCACGGAGCTTTGCATAAAGTTCACGCTCCTCTAATGTATTCCACGATCGCTGAGCTCATAGCCTTTATTAGAATTCTCAATCAACATAAATGTTTCGACTGTATTATATACATTAGACAAGAGCGAAACTTTCGCACAGAACTTAGGGCTAGCGCTCGCTGACTCCATAATGAAAGGTGTGTCGCTCAGGAATTCGACTAGAAACTACACAATTATTGTACGCGTCAACCCATGCTAATTTGTAAATTGAATGCGAAGTGTGAATTAGTAGCCGTTGGTGCATGTAATAAGGGGCTTGTGGCTAAGTATTGACAGCCACATGGGTTGATCGATTTGGTTAAACTACAGTTGCCATCTTTAAATACCGAGAACTCTCTGTGCCTCGCTGGGCCTGGCTGCATTCTTGGATCTTTGACCGTCGTTACGGGTCGTCAGAAACCCAAAGGTCTCCTAATTGGGTTGTGGAGGTCAGAAAGGCAGTCGACGCATGTAAAATACTGGTATTCAGCTGCATCCGGTTAGACTGGAAGCCGACCCCAAAATAGTTGGGAACAGGCTAGGCAGATTGGTGTAGGTAATTAATGTTAAACGTAGAGTTTCGAGTTGTCTTGCGCACCCTTTTTAATAAGTGGGGTTTGGTTATTATGGAAGTAGAGTAGGTGTACCGTGGTTGTTTAAAAGAATGGGTAAAGTCAAAAGGCCTCATTGGTCAAATAGTACTGGCATTTTTGGGCTTAGTCGTCAGAGTCAGAAATAAATACGTAGAACGTGAGTTTAATTAAAGTTTGCAGCCACTAGCCAATGACACTTGGCTTAAACTGGATGTTCCAGATTGGCTAACGGCAACTTCAAGGCGCGGCCGCACGACATTTGATCAGAATTTGGTGTTAGTCGACATTTAGAAGAGGAAGTGGGTACCTACTTAATTACTTATAAATTAGGGTAAATCGATTATTTTTTAGTTACAACTAGGTAATAAACATGTCCAGATTCCGTTACAATGGACATGGCAACAGTTCTTTCCTGATTATAGATAAGTAGGTACATAGGTACCAATGATTTTTTTTTGAGTATCGGAAATCATCATAACTTCTCCCGCTCTGGGTGGAGCAGGAGGGCGTGTCAGACTTTTACTGACTAAAACCCACGCGTCGTCCCTCAGTTGCCTGTGTGCCAGGGACCACGGTATCTCTTTCGAACAATCTTGGCAGGCAGCGGGCCCCTTCAGTTGGTGCCGACATCTCTTTGAGGCGCGCGTGGAACACAACGCGCTGTCGACCCGGGCTTGGTACCTACGATCACTTACCACTTTGTGTGCCATGACCTCTATATAAATCTACTGTAGGTAGGTAACCAATTAATCCACTAAGGTATCTTATCGAAAACATGGAAAATGGTTCTCAAAAAAAAATAAGTAGTAAAAGTGTCTTCATAGTTCGATGAAACCACTACCACCAAAATCCCGCTAAGTAGCATAATTATAGAAACAGAAATACAATAATCTGGTTAGTATAGTAGCTCCATAGCTACCGAACTGCCGTCCCGAGTTCTGCGTTGCTAAGATTATTTAAAAAAATTACCTATGTTTTGACGGACAGGTTTATTTGTTTTAATACAAAAAAGCTGATACATAAAAAGTAAGCCCCTGTAACCGTTTCATATAATGTACATACATCCATGAACTCTTCTGAAACTAAGCGACACCAAAACTAACATACCTTTGAAAATACCGATGACACGTTATCATCATTTAACATCGATTTCTGTAGCATTTGACCTGCACCATCTCCAGCTACGAATGTAGATCCATGACGAAGATTAACTGTCGTTTTCGACCAAGTTTTCGAAATTACGTGGTCCGTTACAGCTGATTCTGGTAGGAATGGAAATCGAACTTAATCCTTTGCAATGATGAATGGATGACTCACACGATAGTTTGGTGGCATCCGACTTAAAATCTAAATAATAGGATCATCTGGAACCTAAAAAAAAACTCTAAAATGATCTAACTTTTGTCGTGTTCTTTATTTTTTGTCAGTTAAGACAAGGATGTAGGAATGGCAAGTGTGAGTAATATAAGCCAATGTGCTATAAGTTAAACAACCTATGTCTGCTCCATGAGTCGTTAGGTTTTTTCAATAATACTGCCACATGATCTATTCTGTAAAGGAGCGGTCTGAAAGATAAGACCACCTAAGCATTGTTACTTTCTGCCAGGGGTGCGGGTTGTTCGAAAGAGATACCGTGGCCCCTGGCACACAGGCAACTGAGGGAACACGGGTGGGTTTTAGTCAGAAGTCTGACACGCTGTCCTGCTCCACCCAGAGCGGGAGAAGTTATTTGATGATTTACCACCCAAAAAAATAGGCATTGTTACTTTCTTTGTAACTTTTTAACCGACTTCAAGAAGGAGGTTATTAATTCGACATGTTTTTTGATGTATGTTCGGGCATAACTCCGTCATCTATAAACGGATTTGTAAAAATCTTTTTTGTTCGAAAGTGGTTTATTCCGAAATGGTCCCATTTAAATTTCATATAGATCTGATCATAGGAACGTTTCGCAGACAGACCAACGGTCGCAAATCAACCGCGATTGCTGCTATCGCATAAATATGCATAGTTTTGACCCCAAGCATGATGAAATTTCGAATTGGTGTGGGGTAGGTACTAAAAAGTGAAAAATAAAAAACTTTTAACAAAATCCGTTTTTTTTTTTTGAAAAAGCTTTATATCTGCTATTTCGTAATATATCATAAGCTTTCCCTTTTTGTTGCCTTCCTTGACAGCCTCGTGGATTCGAACTCAGGTAGGCACTATACTTACTTTGTCTGAATAATTTCATCACCACTGCTCTCAAAACGGTGAAGGAAAACATTGTAAGGAAACCGACGTGTCCTAGAACCAAAAATTCTAAGACATGTGACGTCTACCAACTCACACTTTACCCGCGTGGTAGATTAAAACCAACTCGCTCTCGAAGAGAGGAGGCCTGTGTCCCAGCTGTGGGAACATGATAGGGTGAATACTTGCCTATTGCCCAGTTTCGCCATAAAATTTTCGGGGTATTATTGCAAAGTCGTATATGTAGGTACTTAACCCTTTTCAAAGAATACATTACATTACCATAACCTTGTATAAGAATGGAACACCTCGTGATTATGCTTCTTTTACCATCTGCTTATTTTTATTTATTTATTTAATTTAGGTTCACCAACAGTTGTTACAGATATTATTCAGCTAGGAACATATATGTACCTAATAGTGTCTTAAATCTAATTGCACAACCAATTACAGGCAAACACCGCATGCAAAATTGTCTTTATGATTTTAACTTTATTTTTTAAGACTTAATGTGCTTAAATTCTAGATAGTTATATTAAAAACTAATACTAATTACGTCTGACAAACGTCGATATTGAGTCTGCGTGAACGTCAACCAGGTCGCTGCATTCGTTTATGAGTTTGCACATGCGGGGTATAGGCGAATTAGCACCAGACACTGTACGGCGAAGAGGTGGAGCTCAGGGTGTTATAGGTTTGCGAGGTGGTCTACGGGATACTCTGAGATTTAACCTGCATAGGTACCAATTGTTGGGCAGTCAGTGATGTTATTGAGCAGTTTATATGCGAATCTCAAATCCATGAGCTCCCTTCGAGCTTCCAAGGAATTCATTTTGTAGTAGTCTAGTTTGGTTATCATAAATAATTATAACCCCAGTTCTGCCTTACCTGTACTGTACCCTCAAAATTTCAAGCTAGCGATCCACATTTTAGGACGAAAGTTCTAAATTTCATTTTTGAAATCCAACGCCATGCTCTTCAAGTAGAAGAGGTTTCCTTACTATCCATCTATGACGTAACTCAAACCGACAATATTCTATGCTGTACCTACCTACATACAGAATGTATTAATAGGTGTGTCTTAACAAGATATATATTGTAATTACAAGTTTTATATAGGTAATGTATGGTCATCACCACCATCTCAAGTGTGCAGAACGTAAATCTATTTTAGCTTCTTAGTTGACAGTTGATGTATAATAACTCCGTGAAGGAATAGATTTGAATAACTTAACATGATAAACATAGTGCGTTCCTAGAAATATTTGTAGGTCATAAATAATAATTTCATTGTTATGTGCTAGACCTGCAGTAGGTAACTTGCATTATCTGATGTCATGTCCCTAAATAAACGGGGTTTCTTATTGTCTTTATTAAGCAGACAACAAAATATAGTATTTGAAGTAAGTGAATCTAATTAAAGGTTACGTTCCTGCACTCCCTTTTTGAAGTGGAATGTCTTGGTATTTTTGTATCTACTTGGCGAGTTATAGATATGTAGGCATACCTTTTTAAGAAGTCATATGAAAAAGAATATATTGTGGCCTAAGGAAGTATTAACTAATTAGCCATAGCTACGTAGGTTTTAAGTAAATCTTACCATTCTTAACATTGAAATAAATTCATCTTATTAAAATGCATATAAAGCTATCCTACATTTTTTCTCAGACACTAACCATTCTTATCGTAATTACGATAAAGACACATTCTCAATAATTATACCATTCAGACCATTTGAGCTTTATTTATGTACCTATAAGGAGATAAGTATACCTAATAATTATGCGAGTTAATATAAAATGATTCATTATCTTCCATCAAGACAGGCAAATGTATGTAGGTACCTACACTACATACATACATAAAAATATAATCGCACACATTGACATACTTAACACAAAATATGAACATAATTTAGCATTTGATATATTATTATAAGGCGATATGATTAGGTATGAGTACCTAAGATGATGTAAACATTTTATTAATAGCTATTATCAAATATGAACCAAAAGGTACCTACTGAAGCTAAAAGACTATAAATTCTAAATACCCGCCTGGTTCCCAGTAAGGAATAGACCGACTCTCCTCCTCATGGGTGGTTCCACACAACTAAAATAAGAAAATATTATTTCATTTATTACACACATTTGAAATCAATTTGACTAAAGCTATTATGTTGCAAGTCTAGGCAATGATAAGCTATATTTCTAAATACTAACTTACAAGCAATGACTTATGTAAAAAGAAAGATAGATCACAATTTTATTTACTTAAAACAATTTGGTAATTGTTTTAAGTAAATACCTAGGACTATGTAGTTACACACTGATAGACATTGTGTAGTTGGCTATGAATAGTGCAGTGCAAGCTTTAGCGTCAGGATTGGAGGCAATCCATCATGTTTGTTTGCGTAGGTAGGATTATAGATTCTACCGATTTCCACGCATCTCATGAATATTGTTGATATCGCTTCTTGCACAGGAAGCTTTAAATATGTATCGACTCATTTCAGTACTCTTATAGTGACTAAGTGTAACCAGCTCCCGCCTCTGCTTCGCACTGTTTTTACGACTTGAAAAAATCTAGATTTCATCATTAGGATTCACTTAATATCCTTAGCGTAGACATTTTTTGATAACCGACGAAAAATGTTTATGCAAGGTGTCTAGAATCATAGTTATGCTGAATTCATGGCTTCAGTTTGAGCCCTGGTTAAAATTTTATCCTGTATGTAAATTTAATAGTAATGAAGGTACACATAACACATAAACCTTCCGGAATGAATTCCCTAAATGCTGTTGAAAACCGTATCTACATAAATCCGTTGCGTAGTTTAGAAGAACAACGTGGTTTGGTACTCAGACAGATATGAATTGCGACATTAAAATATGTATAGTTAGAGGTCGAAGAAGTCGCAAGCCCGCGCCTACGGTGGCTGGGAATCAGCCTGGGATTCACGACGCCCAGGGCGTCTCCTGCGGCGACTAAGGCCGTAATGGCGCATATACTACCTCTCCCTCATGTGCGCCGCCTCCCTCTTCACTCTCACTCCGTACCATGGCCTGGACCAGGGCCGGACGCGAGAGAACGCCGCCGCCGATCGCCTCCACGAGGACACGGTGGTACTCCGCCCAAGCCGGGCAAACCTCCACCGTATGCTCCACCGTCTTCAGGGTGATCTTCGCAGTGGAAACACCCAGGCGTTTTTGTCCCGCCTTATCAGGAACCTTCCGTAACAACCGTGTCCGGTGAGGACCTGCGTCAGGCGGAAGGTGAGGACGCCGTGCCGCCTCTCAAGCCATTCCTCAAAGAGCCTTACCGCCGCAATCGTGGCGTGCCCAAAAGTGGTTAGGTTCAATTAATCAAAACATGTAGGTGTTATTTATGCTTACGCCAGGACTAAGTAGGACTAACTAGTTACGTTCTTGAAGATAGAGAACAGGTCAACCCAATAATTAAATAGTATTTAAAAAAACATCCTCATAGCATCATCGATGAATATGTTTTGTGTGTAAAACCCTGAAACGTATTACATGTGTCAACATTGTACAATACAACAGGTGGCGATACCTTCCACAGAATTATTTTGGAACGCCTTTCATGTGACATCCAAAGCTATGAAATTAATAATTTACTGCAACTATGCCACATTCTGCAGCGCGATTAATATGCAGAACAATTCTTTCTCTGGCCCCAAAAGTGGGGCGGTTTCAAATAACTTTTCTGGGAACTAACCGGTCCGCTGCCAAGTGTTCGCTGCACCACTGTCATTGCCAGACAAAGTTTAGTTATCAATGCCTAATAGACCGTGGCATTTTAGTGTAATGTTATTTTTTTCTTATTTATTTAAATAAACATTCATGAACACACATATTACAAGAAAAGAGCAGAAAAATAGGTACCAGGGCGGTGTTTATTTCTAAAGAAATCTCAATTCAACAAAATCATTTCAAGTCTTAATTTTTTGTAAGATTTTTTTTTAGCTGACTTCAAAAAGAAGGAGGTTCTCGTTTCGTCTGTACCTATGTTTTTTTTTTGTATGTTTTTCCTCGACATCTCTGGCAATTGTTGATCGATTTCAAAAATCTCATAGGTCGATCATCGATTTCATAAAATCGATAGGATATGTCTCAGGGGTGGTCCCATATAAATTTTATTAACTTAGCTTGGGTAGTTTCCGCGCTAGCCTCTCTCGATAATACGTTTTTTTAACCCACTTTGTGAATCTTGATAATATTCTACGTCTTCCTGCCAGTCGTGCCTCTGTTGTTTACATGGCAAGTAGTAGTAGGTATATGAATTCGTGTGGGGAAGGTACCATAACTAGACTATAAAGTGTAAAATAAAAAAAATTAAAACACTACAAAGTGAAAAGTTACTTTAATTTCGGAAGTCGGCGACAGAAAACAAAAAACAGATCCAAAGACATCGACTTCCGAAATTAAAGTAATTTTTCACTTTGTAGTGTTTTTTCGGAAGTCGGTTATTTTTTTACGGAAAAAGTTTTTTTGTTTTTGTTTTTTACATGTAGTACGTACCGAGTAAGTAGGTACCTATGTTCTATCTACGATCCTAATAATAAAACCAATCATGTTTTTTATTTAATAAACAAGTTATTAATAACAAATTAACAACCAGCCTTCAGGTTGTCTCCACTCTCACTCACTCTCATAAGTATTTACGTACTAATTGACCCCGGCGAGATCCCAGAAATCCAGAGCTCACTCTTCAAATTGCGACAGCGGGAACCGGAACAGTCAAATAGTTCCCGCCGTAGACTGTATGTTATCATATTTCTTCATCTGCATGAACTTTGTATTACCATACTTTTTCTATAGCCAGGCAACCTATCTGTCTTTCATAACGAACAGTCCGATGGTTGAGGCGTGAAAAAATGACAGAGTTACTTTCGCATTTATATTAAGTATTACTAGCTTCCGCCCGCGACTTCGTTCGCGCGGAAATCGTAAGACACCACAATATGCTTAGATAGGTACTAAAATAACAACAGCCACACGTTATATAAAATTATTGTACATATTCTACATTTATAGCTTTGGTCTTGGCAGCCAAAATTTGAAAAGAGTCAGTACGTACCTACTGGTGACGCGTCAGCAAGCAACGTAGGTACAGCCCGTAATTGTCCGTGTAAGAAGCAGCTCGTCCTGAGGTCGACACCTGCAGCTTTCGGTAGGTAGTAATTTCCCATTGCTTGCAAAGTTTTTCGTTTTTAGTACTTAAATTAATAAAAGCCTACTTTTCTGCATAAACCTACCTATACCTACTTAGATAAAATAAAAAATAGTTGATTTATTATCTACGTTTAGAGGCCCATGTCCAGAAACACACGTCTCACGGCTGAAATGAGGGCCCATAAACAATCCCTAAAATAATGATACCTACATACAAATAAAAATACAATTTCTAATCGTTAAAGTTTTAACCAGTTCGAACACCGTTATGCAAAAATTTTTCAAATTCCCGCCAATAAGTGCGTTCCGTTCATGGTTACCAGATTGAAATATTCACAAATTATGTTTCAGATTTTAAAATTACTGAAAGATTATGTTAATTTACATTAATTACTTTTACACTATAATTCTGCAATTTTATGAAATTTATAACGGAGTAAACCAAAAAAATAAACAGTAACTGCAATATGTCGTCTTGCATGCTAATGCTATATATGTGGTAAAAGTGGTTAAGAAACATGGAACACGTTTGTAAGGCTACGTCTACACCATGGTTACACTGAAAATCTTCAACAAAATCTTAAAAAAGAATTAAACAAAGTAGAATTTTTATGAACTTTAATAGCTACTATAATGTAATTTAAATGCAGAATTTAATTTTAATATCGCCTAAGGCTGCCCGTTTGTCAATCATAACGCATTTATTTATTAATTTAAACTTGAGAGTTTTATTGATGGGGATTAAAACTCCCACATACGCACTTTAGATGGCTCAGCTGTCAACGTACCTACCAAGAATTTGCCAGCTAGCTGTGATGAACTTATTTGTTACATATTTATTCCTCTAATTTATTGCACCTACCACTGTTTGTCTCTGCATCACCCAAAGGTCGACTGGTAGAAAATGCCTATGGCATTAAGTCCGCCTCTGTACATGTGTGTACTTATCTTATTAAATAAATAAATAAATAATGTTTTATTTATACATTCAAAGTGAAGGCTCGCGGCGGCGCGGCGCGGTTGGTTTGAACGATTTTCAATAAATTATTATCGTCACTTGTTGTAACGACGTGCAACCAGGAACTTTTTATTCACACAGGTAATAGAAAGGTAGGTTGCAATAAAATTAAAAAATAATCAAAATAAATTGATGTTGAACTTCCGAGGCTGTACAGACGCCAGCACATTAAGCTACCCCAATCTGTCATTTTTTTTTTAGATTTTCAACTTTAAAACTTAAACTTATGGTTCATGTTCAATTGGGAAAATTTGACAGTTTGGGGTAGCTTGATGTGCTGGTGTCTGTACATAAAGTACAGCAGTGTGTATCTGACTTTATGTCACTTATCGTCATCTTTCACTTTTGACTTTTGAAAGGAAATAGGGAAAACATTTCAAAATTTTGAAGACCTATTTTTAGCGTTAGTATTCCCACGTTTTAGATTAAGTTACTTTACGTATTTTTAGTTTGTTTTACATTTGAAGTGTATGTTTAATATCCGAAATGGGCCGCAAGTCGCAATCAAAACAAAATCCTAAGAAGAATGCAGGGAAAGAAAACAGCAAATTTATACAGCAAAAGAGAAAAGAACTGGCCGTTCTGGTGGATAAGGTGTTGAGACTGACGGGTATATTCCAGGCTTCTAATAGTGTGATAAAAAGTTGGGAACATCACTTAGAAATTGACGCTTTGATCAAAGAAATATTGAATCTTGAGGGTCCTCAGCACAAAAGTGGTCAAAATCAGAGACAGTCGAATATTGACAAGTATATCAAGTGGCTAAGTGGAAATGAGGTCCAACTTGATGGTAAGTTATAACAAACATGTGAACTTTGTTTAAAAATCACTTGGTGAAATGTATTAAACACGGTACCTACTTGTAAAGAAAACTTTTTTTTAATGACACCTCGCAGGTCAACCAAGGAGGTTGTCGACTGCTTAACTGGACTTGCCTGTGGCTTCTTTCATAAATTGAGGCCTCCAGCAGGCTTAGCACGAGAACCGTAGACAAGCATTTTGTCATCGGAAGATTAGACAAAAATGATGTTTTCGTATAGACAGTTGACAATCTTTCACCAAGAAATGTAGACAAACGATTTCTATTCTACAGTGGAGTAGAAATAGAAAGCGTCATGCTAAGCCTGCAGCCAGGGCTAAAGAAAAGCTTAACAATAGTCTGCTTAAAAACCATTTCAATTTGTGCATAACTCATTTCCGTGCTGTTGTTGGTACATACATTCTGAAATTAAAAAACTAAAAATGTTTTATAAAACAAATTCTAAACATGTTCTTCTATAATTTTACAGGTATTGAAATCTCTGAGTTCGAAGGGTACGAGCTGGGTCTGAAAGCAACAAAAGAATTCAAAGAAGGGTCACAAATTCTCACGGTGCCATCGAATGTGATGATGACCGAGAAAAATGCGAAAGAATCTGAGTTAGGGAGCTTTATAACTGTTGATCCCCTGTTGCAAAGCATGCCAAATATAACACTGGCAATGTTCCTGCTGCTAGAAAAACATAATCCTGGTAAGTGGCCACTATTATGGATACCATACCATTCTGTTATTTAGTTTACCAATCAATCGGCAGCCTGGGACTGCCTGTAGATTTACACCATCGGTCTCTAAAATTATACAAAACTTACTTTCTCTCGACAAAATAATGAAAGTGGTATATATGATGATAGGTAAGTTGTCTATAATTTTCCATCTTTTAACCGCTTTTCTATTGGTATTTTATTACTACTTTCAAAATTAAGTACCTAAGTACCTAATAATTCAGATGAAGTAATTTTTTATCTGTTCTATTATGGAATAATATACACATTTTTTTTTTGTCTGTGTCTCTCAGAACTGCTGTAGGTACAGACGCCAGGACATCAAGCTACACCAATCTGTCAAATTTCTTTGATAGATTTTCAGCTTTATCACATTAGAGTATGGTTCATGTTCAATTGGAAGAATTTAACAGTTTGGGGTAACGTGATGTGCTGGCATCTGTACAATGAATTATTTTGATAAATAAATATCTGTACAGAAAATATATTATATGGCATTAATTCCACCTCTGTACATTTCTCTGTGTGTAAATAAATAAATAATAATTTTGTTTTATAAACTGTTTTCAGAATCATTTTGGAAGCCATATATTGACATATTACCTGAGAAATATTCCACTATTCTTTACTTCACCTTGGAGGAGCTAGCAGAACTCAAGGTAATTAGTAAAAATAATGATCTGACTTTAATTAATATCTGCTATTCTCTTTGCTATTCTCTATGTGAATATTAATATATGCGGTGGGTACACTACACTGTCCATGTTATTTTAACAATTATTCTATTTTTAAATCACTGGTAAAATTATTTTGGCTACTTATGTCTCACAAATTTTGTAGATTCGAGGTCATTGAATAAAATATTTATTTAGTGGAAGCCCAAAAGTTGTAATAAATAGATATACTTACTTATATACAGCTTTGTTTTTTTTTTCAGTTGTAGAAATCTTTTTGATACTTTGATTTATAGAATTAAAACATTTTAATAATATTATTTAATTCCTCTTATCTTCTTGTATGATTATTGAAATAATATTACAATTGTTTTGTATTTAATTATTTTCAGCCATCACCAGTCTTTGAGTCGGCACTAAAGCTTTACAGAAGTATTGCAAGGCAGTATGCCTACTTTTACAACAAAATCCATTCATTGGACTTACCAGTGCTAAAGAAACTCCAAGACGTATTTACTTTCGACAGCTACAGGTAAGATAAATGAAAATAGTAAAACAATTAATGTTATTATTTAATTTTTCAATGCTAAAAAAATAAGAAACACTCAAAAAGTCTTTAATATGTCATATTGCACTTAAATAGCATAATACTGAAAGAAAACAAATAAAATTTATATTTCAATTATTGGGCAAAGAATAATTTAAGTTTGAACTAAAATACAGACACGAAATAAATGAAATAAAATAATGAAATAAAATGTAAGCTTAAATATAGTAAGTCATGGATCTATCTAACAGAGCAGGGAAACAGCATTGTGGATTTATTTGTGTTTCAATTATTATTAATATTGATCTATTTTATAAAAATCTTAATCAATATCAGGTCACTAGTTTAAATTATGAAGCCCTTTCCATAATTTTCGATTTAAATTAATCGCTTATACATAGTAATTTATTATTGTAGAAAACACCCATCTAACTAAATATAATACATTGTAATTAAACTAATTTACGTAATAACTTAAGTAATGCCTACTGGAATGGTTTGCTGAGACTGTCCCACATGTAATCTGGCGAATCTTTACCATTTTGTGAATCTAATGTGTTCAATGTATAAATATTTGATGTTTGCAACATGGGACTAATACTGCGGGTACTACAGTTGTTTTTGTGACCTTTTCTATTTTCGAATACCGGTGTTGGAATCCGTTCGTCACCGAAACTACGTTTTTTCCTAATCACGGATCTCTGCTGTTTCCATTTAAATGCTGCATAAGTTAATAAGAATAATATCATTGCTAAACCAGCAATGCTGGCTGTAGCAACTGTCACAGATTTAGTTTGGCTGGGTATTTTATCGAGAATACCTGATGCAGTGGTTGGCTGTTTATTTTCGTATTTATTCACTTCTACTTTTTCTTCAGAACCTGAAGCGATGTTGTTTTCAAATTCTTTGAGGTGTTGCAGATCTTCCAGAACTATTAAACCGTCGCCATCCGCGTCTTCATTCAACCGGATTGTCTTAAATGGTTTCATAGGGAGCCCTGAAACATACAATATTATAGATATTGTTTGATTGCTTGCAATAGTATTGAGTGTGAGTATCATTCATTAATGCATATACCTTCTATATTATTTGATGTATCATTATTGTGATTTCTTCCCATCAATGAGAAAATTTCGTTCCAGCTGACAACATCGTCTGGACTTTCGCTTAAAACCCGGCTCTCTCCGCTTAAAACTCGACCCTCTCTTACTGTTTCACTTGTGTTATTTCCATTTGTGATATTAAGAGCAAGTGTATCTGTCTTGTATGCGCGTCCTTCAGAGTCTTTCATTAATTTAGTTTTATTTTCTGACTTGGTAAAATTATTGAACAAGGACATTATACCCATATTTTCTGCATTTTCGTTAACATTATTGCGGAAATCCATTACGACAGGAACGTTAACATTGTTTAACATACTTGGTTCATCAGTTGTTACTGCATGTTGATCATGCAAATTAGCATCTAAAAGAGCCCTTAATGGATAAGTCTCTTTTGATATCGGCTCTAAAAGAGACTTAGATAAGAATGGCTCTGGTGGGTTAGGTTCCCGGGATGCATTGTGGAATATGTCAGCCAGGTGCACATGGCTGGATCCACGCTCCCTGTGCTCTACTAATTCGCTAAGTGTCATATTTCGTTCCATCAATATTTTGGATAATTTGGCACTCGCTGAAAATAAAGATGAAAAATTAGTAACCCTATATTTTAGAATAATATGACTAACCAAATTAAATATGTGTTATCAAGGTAAAGGACTCCAAAATAAATAAATTTCGACGCTTATTGAAGTCGTGTTTTTTTTAGCTTGTCCATGCTTGCGATAACAGCTTGCGAGCAGTGATACTTTTGTACATGATTTTGGTTTACGTACTTCGAGTGTCATTAAAAATTTCTTCAATCTCTATTTGGGCAGTTTCTTCTGTTGTACTGGGTAGTGCTGTCACAGATTCCAAAACTTTCCCCGTGGACTGTTCAGGAACACTTTCAGTTCCTCGTGTACTTTCCGTTGTAATGAAGTCCTCCAGTGTAGTTGGATCATTGGCATCGTCTTCAACGGACTTCGGCTCTTGCGTTCTTGCAATAAACTCCGAAGAGGAAACTAAATCGCCCAGTCCTAACAGGTGTTTTATAACGTCGTCTTGCGGAGGTTCCGTCGTAGCATTCTTATGCTTCAGACGTTTCCTTTTCAGTCTATTGTTAAATGCCTGTCGTCTAAGACCTGATGAAATCACAGTTGGTCTCACCCTAGTCACTACCACCGGTTTTTCTGTCGCGGGTTTCGGAATATCGGTTAAGATCTCTTTTATAGAAATAACTGCAGTTTCTGTCGTGTCAATGTTAATGTCGTCAAGGTTGCCGAGTTCTAAATGAATTTCCTCAGATGAGGTGTTATTAGTAGCAATTTCAAATGTAATAGTGGTTTCTTCTGGTATTACAACAGTTGTAGTCGTTTCAATATCGACAGTGTCGTTCTTTTCGACATGGGTGTTATTCTGCATCATAGATGGGATAATATCCTTCCATTCTTTAGATTTAGTTATATTTCTTCTATGATGTGAATACTTTCTCGAATTCAAAGTCACTAAATCTCTGCTAAGTTGCCCCTTATATGTGTCGTTTAACATGGGTCTCATTCGTAGTTTCTTGCGCGTTCCAAGTGGGAAACGGCGTCTTGTTGATATTTTAGGAGTCTTTTCCACAGGTTTAGCGGTTGTTGTGGGTTGATCATCTTTTATGTTGTCTTCACTTTGAATTACAACCGGTGTCGGGTATTCGACTGCAGGTTCAGTAGCGTAATTTGTTTCCAAATTAAGTAAACTTTGTTCGTCTGATTCTTTGTCTTGTAAGTCCTGTCTTATCTCAGATATATCGTTTCTTGGCTCCGATGGATTTCTATTTTTATCTTCTAGGGAATCATGGGGCTTAAATATTGACACTGCGTGATGTTTTCCATGAAGCAAGTCCGTCAACGAAAGATTATGTTGTTGCAGTATTTCGCTTAAACTTGTTCCATTAGATCTCTTCAATATATCTTTTAACGTCAGTGGATCCATGAGGTAACCATCCTGAAAATGATAAGCACCAATAACTATAATTTGTAGGTACTGTAGAAGAGCCACACAATATAATTATGATACGCTTTAATAGTTTAAAATTCATTAGTATTATTGTTGTTATATGTTACCACGATTTCAAGAATAGATAAGTACACAGTATTGGCAAACTTTAATTAGTTTATTAGACAATCATCTACCGCACACTGTTGTTTGTTACGTTGCTACATTTTTTGGAGCAGTTAAGACAACATTATACATTGATTCCTTCAGTACCGTGATAATTTCATCCATCCACAAAATTGGTGGGAACCCTTGCAACGATCTTGTCTTATGTCGTTGGAGCTTGTCTTTACATTTTCCTAAGAGCAGTTTAGCTCGGAGCTTTTCAAACGCCAATATTCTTTTAGAACTAAGCGATTCTTTGACCTTCTCGTAAGCTTTTTCTTGTTCTACAGTGCGCCGCACAGGCGCCTTGCCAGGGTTACGGTGTTTTTGTTTTTTAGTTTTCAATACGAAAGGGGAACGTGATCTTGTGGGATTACCTACTTTAACTGTCTTTTTTGTCTTACTGTGATACTTTGCCAAACTTTTAACCTATAAAATAATAATATTTTAATATTATCATGTCAAAAATTGTATCAATGCAAATTATAGGCTGAATATACGATAGACAAAGAGTACACGTTTTGTTTTTACGTGCTCTATTTTTTTTAATTACTCCTGTAAAAGTAAAAATATTAGGCCAGGTGTTAATATGAATGAAAAATAATATCATAATGATAAATAATATATAATAATATATAATATATTGAGTATACCTGTGCTTTGTTGGGTTCGGCGTTCCCTGCTGATGTATTATGATTATTATTGCTCCGTTTTCTTGCCGCTGTTTCAATCACTTCTGATGAAGACTCGGATAGAGATACGTCTTCGACTATTGGCACTTTTTTAGGTTCTACGTTAAGTTCCGAATCATCTATTTGTAAAGGATAATCGACGTTTGTTGCACGTTGGTGTAAATCTAATTTCAGATTTGTAGGTCTTTCTTCCGTTAATTCGTGTTTATCTTCATAAAGTACGACATCCTGTGGAACTTCGTCTCTTTCTTCGATATTGACTTGGTCAATTGGTTCTGTTTTTGCTTCTACTGGTTCTTGTGTGGTTTGCTTGAATTCGCTTAATTCAGGCCATGTTTCGAGTGAAGGTCGCTTCCTTCGTTGCCCTCTTCTTCTTATTGGTCTCTCTAAGTTGACAACGTCGTCGGTCCAACGTATAGGTCTATTTTCTGGTTTCTTTCGTCTTCGTTTTGGCATTTCTGTAGTTTGATGGGTGTTCTCGAAGTCTAAGTCGAAGAAGGGTCGAGGTGGTTCGTCGGGATATACAAATCTATCTTGTGGAATGAGATCTTCGTCGGAATCTGTTTGTGGATGACGTTTTCGTTTACGTCCGGGTCGGCGACGTTTAGGGACGTTGTCTGGTGAATCTTTATCCCAATTTTCGGTATTTTTTTGTTCTCGCACCGGTGGGTCTGCTTCCATTGCTCTCCATGGCTGAAAATCATAAATAAAACTTTTAATTACAATGCTTGTACATTTTTACCGATAATTTTGAACATTAGTAAAAATTGCCTACGTTTGAAGTGGTGTATTTCGGGTTTGTTAGAAATACAGAGCTAAGGTTTTTACGAGCTACATTAAAATAGTAGATAATTTATATCCTTAAAAATAAGAATAGGTGTGGGTGACTTTACGTACATCGCTGGGAAGATACATGTCAGAATCTGAAAGGAGTCCGAAAATTTCGAGGTTCTTTTGAGCACTACGCAGCGACCAACACCACGCAGAGACACAAGTCTTTCGAAGCTGCAAACTTGGGGTGAAACTACTGGTATCCATCCCAATAACATACCTAAAAATCAATGCAGTGCCATTTTTTGCTACCGACCTTGTCTTAAATCCTTAGTCCTCTTAGATAATGTGTGTTTTAAATGTAGATTTATATTTTGAGGTGAATATACCTATGGCTTCTAGCTGGCATCGGTTGCATTACCTACATAGGTACCGTCAGATTTACAACAATTTTTATTTTAGTGAAGTTATCCATGACAAGTAATTTAAAAAACTCGGAACCCATTTGTAAATGAATAGAGGTTTCACTACATTACAATCAATACTTTTAGTATTCCGTAACGAAATATGCAGAGGAAAATCAATCCACACTTAAGTAACGCTTCCGGGAATTTCTGCAGCATTTTAATTCACTCTTATAACCCTAATAGTAAACCGTTCTAGATATGAAAACTTTCCATTCTTCACCAAATCCCAACCACAGAAGAAATTCTCCACTAAGAAAAAAAAATATTTCAAACAATATTCTAAATTTTTGCCGTAAAAATCTAGGCTGTGAATGAATGAACTCGGAATTCAAACACCACAGTCTCGCACTTGGCCGGTTCTTATTATCATTATTGCTTATTCATAATGCATATGCAATTCAATTACAGTAATTCCGATACTAATGCGTTTGTTTTGTTTTATAATTATCATTGTTCAACCAGTTTCATTGGTAGTTGCGTCTGCGAGTGGAAAATGTAGTAGTGAAAGGTCAGCGGTTAGACTTAAGGTGAATGACTTTGTAATATCATTCATTCACCTGTCTCCGTGAACATTGAATTCTTCCAATTTAAATTCGTTCTTCAATCTTTGGATTTGTTCATATCAGATCTTGTGAGATTTAATTATGTAATTTTGTTATGCTGTGTTTTTGTTTCAATAACAAAAGGAAGTATTAACATACAAATGGGTATTTACACTCTGGTTGCGCCAGCGTAATTATGTAGTAACATAAATACTTTATATCCAACTCTTAATGCTATCATAGTCATTATAGTTGTTAATCCTATGAAATTAGGTTGCCAGTTGTTAAATAATTACTCTGTACAACATTGTATAAAATCATAAGGCCGTAACGTTAATTTTCACTGTGATTTTAACACATTTTTCTTATGGCTGCGTGTGCGCACGCGTTACGCATTACGTAAATTCAAGACGATGCGACTCTTCGTGCTCTAAATAATGCGTTTGATAAATCGGCAAAAAAATGTCGGTAAAGTCTCGACTCTCGTGTGAAACTGAAGAACAATACTTACTGAGATATTCGGTAAAAACAAATGTTACGTAGAACCAAGTAGGTAGGTTAATTTTGTGAGCCATCGATGTTGATTGGGCGAGCGATGCATTGCGTGCACTGTAAACAGTATACATGTAGAAAGTGTCTTTGATTACACCTCAATCGCTCAGTTTAAACTATCAATTCCTAAGCCATCAATTCACTTAAACTATAAGTTATTTTCCGCTATAATTGATTAAATGTTTCCGCAGTAAGAGCGAATAATGTTTTACTCTTGAATTTTGTTTGCTCTTTCTATTTACATAACAGTATTCCGTGTTCGCTGAGAGTAAAACACGTATATAAACGAGTATGTATAGTGTTAACTGCTCAATACATGAATCATTTATTGCATTCCACAATGTGCACTTAGGTGGTAACTTATAATTCTATGATATCATTATTGACGGCCCTAGTCGCCGCAGGAGACGCCTTGGGCGTCGGGAATCCCAGTCTGATTCCCTGCCACCGTAGGCACGGGCTTGCGGACGGCGAGTAATGGGTAGCTCGCTGTCCGGTAAAGACCAAGCCCGGGTCGACGGCGCGTTGTGTTCCACGCGTGCCTCAAAGAGATGTCAGCATCAATTGATGGGGTCCGCAAGGGCCGATGCCTGCTAGGGGTGTGGGTTGTTCGAAACAGATACCGTGGTCCCTGGCACACAGACAACTGAAGGAACACGGGTACGTTTTAGTCAGTAAAAGTCTGACACGCCCTCCTGCTCCATCCAGAGCGGGAGAAGTTATTTGATGATTTCCCACCCACAAAAAAAGAATCCTGTCAGGTACAGCAAATTGTACTATAACAATTTGTAGAAGCTTATAATTGGCAACTGTAAGCGCTAGATGTTACATTATTTACCTAAATACGAGACTAAGTTTTCTGTAGGATAAATAAAGAAATATAATGTTATTAGGGTCCATGAGGGGCTAGAGCATGGCTAATTCATAACAGCCGCACGGGTCGATTCATCAGATTAAGATAAGCTTGCCGGATTTGGTCCGTGGTTGGCCATCTTTACATACCAAGCCTCAAAAAACATGGCTGTCATTCGTGGATCTTTGACAGTCGTTACGGGTCGTCAGAAGCCCGAAAGTCTAACAACCAGTCTTACCAAGGGGTACCGTATTACCTAGTTACTTGGTTGTGGAGGTCAGATAGGCAGTCGCTCCATGTAAAATATTGGTATTCAGCTGCATCTGGTTAGACTGGAAGGCGACCCCAACATAGTTGGGAAAAGGCTAGGAATATTGATTGAATGTACTAACATTGATTAAGGTTATTTTTTAAATGTACGAATTTCTAAATACAGGGTGTCCAGTGGCAGATTTAAAAGTTTGAACAAACATAGTTTCTGATCATAACACGTGAGAAGGGCGCGGGGGGCGTCGTTAAAAGCGTAAGCTCTGCGGATTTTTTAGTAGCCATGGAACAGTGGAGTGAAGAGCACCGCGCTTTTGGCGTCGAGGTGTACATTTCGAGTGGTTTTTCGCTGTCTGAAGCAGCTGTCGTCGACTTAACAATCGTTACGGTATTCGTCGATTACGTGATGGACCATCGATCAACCTCATTTAGTCATGGGTAACAAAGTATAGGGCCTTATTTTGGAAATCAGCAGGATTCCCCAGTCGCTCTGTAAACGTGTTTTTGAAAACATGCGTGCTAGACTCGAAGAGTGTGTCAGACTCGATGGCCGCCATTTGGAGAACGTGGTTAAAAAAACCGCATTTGTTGTTTTTAAATTACAATAAACATACTTTGTATCAGAGGTGTAGGTTTTTTTTTTAATTTTTCGAACTTTGAA
This sequence comes from Polymixis lichenea, assembly GCA_949091785.1. Classification (NCBI taxonomy): domain Eukaryota; kingdom Metazoa; phylum Arthropoda; class Insecta; order Lepidoptera; family Noctuidae; genus Polymixis; species Polymixis lichenea. Next base: position 10,883,234 of record OX420943.1, on the reverse strand, counting down.
CTCTGCCACTGGACACCCTGTACATATAATTTCTGTACCTCCTAATCTATCTAATACCTTTAAACGAGCAATTCTTGTACACACCGTGACATTTTAGTCAACATAATTAACGGAGGGTGTTTCATAATTCTGAAGCATTATTTTTTTTCTTTTTTTTTTTAAATCGTGCCTAGAGGTATTTTATGACGGATACATTGAGTGGACCACCTTTGTAAGACGACTAAAATGTCACGGTGTATATATACACACCGTGACATGGTTACAGTTTGCGCACTGGATAAAAACTTATCCTGTATAACTTGTAGTAGTTAAAATACGATAGTGCACTCTATAAAGTATTTATTTATTAGGTGCAGCATTTTCCAAGAATGGAAAACTCATCTTAGATCCAGTTACTGCAACCTACTGTTGACTAAGTGGATTGACTCCAAATTCATATCTTTCATAATACTTCATTTCTGACCATCATATTACAGTTATTTAGTTTCATGTGTTGTTTTTTGTTTCCTCGTGTCTCCATTAGATTTTCGTTATAGAAACTAAACTTTAGACACAGCAGCAGGCTTAGCACGAGCACCGATGCGTCGACGGAAGAATAGACATGACTATTAACTAAATGATGTACAATAGGAGAATATTGCTATGTTCTTCTATTAATTATCACAGTTATGCGTTATAAATGAATCATGATTTTGTAAATAATCGTATATACTTTGTGGCCGTCGAGAGGAAAGATTGTTGTCAATGTGATTTTGATAGTTTGGGAAGAAATATTCTTCTGAAATAGTCTACATATAAAAGGACCTAGACAAAGATCGTTAAAAACGAAAGACAAAATGACAGATTATAGTAGGATATCTACGGTGCGATGCCAAAAAATGGAGAAACGAAATGTGTATAGAAAAAGCACTATCTATTCTTCGTAGAAATAGAAAGCGTCATGCTAAGCCTGCAGGTTGAATAATTTAGCGGGATGAACAATGTATCCAACTGCAGTTATATTTAATTATATAGGTTTTGGTTCTCAAACCTCTTTGGACGAATCATAAACGTGTGGGATGCCGTTTTCATTACGAAGATAGATTATAATTCAATCCTAGTTCTAACAATCATCGTTTTTAATGTCTAAAACATCCAATTAGTTCAGTAATATTGAAAAAATCCAGAAATTAATTTAAAAAGGTTATTATACTAGATCATACTTTTCAACTCAAGCTAAATTAATGTTCTTTGACCAGACAACTCCATTATTATTCAGATACATATTCATGACAGCCTGTAATTCGACACTAACTTCCTTTAAAGGCAACTGAAGAATAATTCATATATTGGTTTTTACTGAACTATAATAGGTACGATACGACTGCATTATAATCTGAGGTTGAAACTATCGTAATTGAACCTGTATTGAAACTGCTCAAGACTGTCCATAGACAAACTATGGTTGTATGGCACAGACTCTCGCAATAAAACAGCCTCATAGCCAATATCGAGAAAATGTCCATATTGTAAAACCTGTTTTGAAACGAGACAAAACTGTTTTGTTTCTAGTGTGCAGTCTAACTGTTGATAATAGATAGATTGTACAAAAGCTAGATAACATGCAAAATGTCCCGTTTTAATCTACTCTTGATTTCACAGAGCTTTCATTGAAGACGTTACTGCTGAGAAAACGGGAAGGCACTGATCGATTTCTTCCCGTAATAGTTGTCTACAACATCCGAGTCATGATGTGCTAGTACATATACGTCATATTTATATAGCTCGACTTAGATGAAAGGATTTCAATTTTCAATTATTAATAATGACTGAGATGTTAAATAAAAACATCTTCATTGTTCGTGCCAACATATTTAGAGATATCATTACATCTTTTGCGAATGATGCAACGGAATCTGACAATCATCAAAAAAGCATAACTCATGCTCACAAGAGTACCTACTAATTCGGAGAAGCATATACACCGTGACATTTTAGTCGTCTTACAAAGGTGGTCCACTCAATGTATCCGTCATAAAATACCTCTAGGCGCGATTAAAACATTGTTACCATTAATTAAGATTATAGGTACAAAGAAAAATAAATATGTTTTAGAATTATGAAACACCCTTCCTGTTAATAATGTTTACGTATCAAACCGTAGAAGATATCTCTATCTAATTCCGTCTCCATAACAGAGTGTTTCAAGCTACGTCATGCGTCTTAGTGAATGATTTTTTTTTTCAAGTGTTCAAAAATATCATATTTTTTTTAATGTGTAGTAGTATAGGATACATGAAGTGGGCTGCCGTTGTAAGACGACTAAAAAGTCACGGTGTATAGACATATTATTACATCTCTTGTAAATAATGCAACGAATTCAGACACAGGAAAAGCACTGCTTTTGCTCATAGTAGAATAAAGCTAAACGTATATGTACCAAAAATATCTCATATCATCGTGAAATACATCTGTTCAAATATAATTTAGTTATCTCATCTTTGAATAAAGAAAGCTGTTACAAGACTATGTTATAACCGCGGCCTGCAAGGAAAGTTGAAAGCAGCGTGGTACCGGTCTGCGAACTTGAATCAACAGCTATGTGACTTATGTTAATGGAGGTCGTAAAGACGTAATATGTTAATATAATATTATGTTATGAATATGTGAAGTATATGGTTAATCGTAGAAAGTGCTATAAGTATAAGTTTTTTTAAGGATTTTTTTTGGTCATGTAATTTTGGATAAACTGTTGATTTGCAGTTTCGTGTGTGGTTAGGCAGCTTTTTGTTCTCTTTTTTACTTTGAATTTAACTTATCTAAATATAATGTATTATTGTACCCTCATTAACGTCTTTCTATTGGTATAAAAAGAGATTACTCTCATACAATTATGCAATCACCATGATTGCTATTAATTCTACCTCTATAGCACAAACTTGTTTGTGTAACAAGCGTGCTTCGTGGGTCACCACAATAATTCAATGCGTTTGACCTCTTGACTTTTGAGATCATAAATCCATTACCTTTTACGATCGGAATTGCCATAGTTAAAGCCGATGCTACCGACTGTTGAAAAATTCAATAAGCCACAAACTACGCTCTCCAAAAATTTGCTTTGTTTACCCGTGTTCTTCGCTCTACCCGCTATTAATTCGATTAATTGTGTTAGCCTCAGTGACGTTGTTGGTAAAAAAAGCTGAATTTTAATTATGATCGCATAATATCACGGATCGGTGCGTGCCGTACCCACTGGACCAATTTACGAGATAACATAAAGTACACTGAACTGAGACTAAGTTTCTATCTTAGAACAACTTTGTATCTACGCCATTTTTTAATATAGCATGTTCATCTGATCGGGCTTCATTCTCTATTGCATCTACATTCACATTTTTTGTCCCAGTAAGGTATCGAATCCAATACTGTATTTAGTGGCAGTTTCTACCATATAGGAAGAGACGGTAAAAAGCTAATGCATTACAAGCAATGATTTGCAGTGCATTGAATTCGTACATCGTTGGCTAAAAAAGTCAATCCGCACGCACACAGTCACTTCCATCACTGGTCCTATCAATCATTCTGTCAATTATCACCTCTATCAGACATGAAAGTGCTGGTACTTTTCTGAACAACTACTAGCCTTAATCTACACACGTCAATTATCTAATTGATGTGCAGACAACCGACCACGGTCCACTTACTCCAGGCACCTCCCAGATTTCTAGACCAGTTTCTAGACTTGCCTACTGTTGATCTAGACTCTGTACACTTCCTGTACCTTCTTTATAACAAGATTTATCTTTACTATCATCTTCATTCGTTCGAACTGTTGGAATTGCAGAAACATTAGGTATTGATTTTTTCTTTTGTCGTTCGTTTTGACGTATCGTTTTGACGATTGGTTTTGAATGCACAAAGAAAGTCAACAAATTGTGTGATTGTTTATAGATTGGTCTCCGCGACTTGGTTCACATACAGTATTGGCTTAAATTATTTTTGTGATTCTTTTCATAAAGTAGGACGATTTCAAGTCCCGATGCAATGTTTAGATCCCACTCGGACATTACAGGTGTCTTAACTTATTCTAAAACGGGCGGGAAAATATGGGTCAGGCTATCAATTCCTTAAATGCAAATGATCCTTCCTTAATCAGAAATTTTCTGCCTTTTAACAAATTGTAGCAAAAGCCACGTGGCTTGGTTATAATTCCTAAGTATATGTATATAAGTCAATAACAGTGAACATAATATTTTGCAAGATTTGAGTGCTTTCTAATACCATTTTTTTTACCAGATGCCTGAAACGTAAATGTTTATACCTTAAAGTTTATTACAGCCTTGTTTGGTTTTCTTTTTAACTTTAAGTGAAAAGTGTAAAAATAGAAACCGCAGAAGAAAATAACACAGCCATTGTTATGAAACAACCGCAAAAAAGTGCATAGTTTGGTATCAAATCAATTTCCTGATATTCGCTCCGTATTTCTGCTTTATTTTCCTTATGCTTTTAATTACCATAGAAAAATGACTATTTATTGTTCTGGTACTTTTGCTTTGGTGTTGTTGTAAGTCATTTTGTCATTCACGCTTTTGTAATGTTGTTTCATCCGAACTATTATTGTCACACCTATCCTGGGGTTATTTCTTGTGGCCAGTCCAAAGTGGTCCTAAGGAGCTTTTCTTTAAATTAAGAGACTACTCACACTTCCCACAGGCCGCGGGAATCCGCTGGATGTGAGAAGCACTAGACCGGTCGAAGTGGAGGAGCTTGGGGGACGCGTATGTCCAGCAGTGGACGTCTTTCGGTTGAAATGATGATGATAATGATGACTCACACTTAGTCAGCTCTATTCAGCTTTTGTCCATACAAAACAACGATTTTGTATAGAGTCCGTTCAGCTTTCCGCGGCTGAACGGATGCGTACGCATCTCATACAAAATTGTTGTTTTCTGTGGGCAAAAGTTGAACAGAGCTGAATAAGTGTGAATAGTCCCTATAACTTATGAAATTGCTATATCTATATTTTGTATGTCAAATGAATCAATACTGCTAGCCCCTTGCTCCAATAATTGAGATTCCTGGGCATCATCGGGAAACTATCACTTAGACAATCTGTTCCCTCAGTGCACAACTTAATCGTTAGGATCATTTATAGGTGTCCAAAAACTTAAAAAAATTACCTGATCGAAATTAGGCGTCCCTGTATCCAATATTCGAGGCCTCAAATCGTGTCGATACTCCGTCTCCAAATCTTCCTCTGCAGAATGTACTATAATCACCAAAGCGGCCAACGTGGTCAATAGAGGCATGGCGGATCTCCAAATTATACCCATATTATATCAAAAAGGCAACTGCAAGCTCCGAGCGCACTGTGACTGTACGTCCACAAGTATTGATGCACAAACACTGCACTAATTACCGAGTTCCAAATGTTTGTATCAACTCACGCAATTGTCGCGGCACAATTGAGTCACGAATGATACGAAGCTCAGAAACCAATAAACGGAAGAATCAAAGATAAAGAAAGAGAAAAAGAAGACAACGAAGCCAGCGAAATTCACGTGCGGCTGTCCTCTATTTGTCAAAAACGACGACGAAAACGATAGCCAGAGCCGATGGCTGTTGAACGATTGAATTCGTTTTATTATCACATCATGATTTGTATTATTTGTAAACAATCCGATGTCGCGGCAATAGAAGCTCAAGTAGGCAAATTATGTGACTGGTTGTTATTTGAGAAAAATGTGAGATCTCTCGTACAAGTTTCCCGCGCTGTTTTTATTTATAAACGTGAAAGTGATTATGGCGGTTGCGGCGCACACGTTAGCCCGCGGCGGCTCAGCGCGTTCAAGTGGTAACTCAACAAATAGCAAATGTACAGCGCTCCGACAATGCGCTCCTGCAATTTTTACTTTTCTTTTGTATTTCAATAACAAGTGCATTTTGTGTTTTTTCAACATTGCTCATTCGCGTTTGAAATGTTCGACTAAACAATGATAAAACCTATTCAGGTATGTCGCCGTTATTTTTACCATGTAGCAGTGTTCTCCAATATGCATATTGCATAAGATTGATATCCATTTGTCTCGTCTCTATTGTACAGAACAAGGAATTGTTTACACCTCCCATAATTGGCCTTCCTCTTTTAGCACAGCCTTTGTATCTAACTGGGATTGTTTTCACATATACGCAGGAAATCCCGGAATTGAAGATTTGAGAGTCAAAGGATTCTATGTCCCCCAAAGACAAATGCTGTTCAGATAGTGCCTTCCAACTTATAATATACTAGCTGACCCGTGCCCACTTCGTTGGGCGGTAAACATTTTTATATTACTCAATAGATTACGACACGATTATCGCGTATTATCTCTTTAACCATTCGTCCAAATTATATGCAGTAAAAGGGAAAAGTCTTTTGTTTTAAACACTTGAGACGATAAATTTACTTATCTATGAATTCATAAATGTTGATAATATGACGAAAAAACATGACCTAACGATTTAAATGATTTTTTTAATATAAAAAACTACTTTTTGTGACTTAAATATAAAAGTTAGACATATGCTGTCGCTGCCTTTTTTGTAGGTATTATCAAGCTCTACAACTATTCTCTAGAACTCAATCATACATCTCTCATCGTTTCTTACGAACGTGGGCAGCGTTCGTAAGAAACATTTTCGTTACGCGAGCTACACATTATTCGCCGTCCGCAAGCCCGCGCCTACGGTGGCCAGGAATCAGCCTGAGATTCCCGACGCCCAGGGCGTTTCCTGCGGAGGCTAGGGCCGTGAGGGCGCATATTTTGCCTCTCCTTGACGTGCGCCGCCACCGTCTTCGCGAGCATCACTGCTTCGCAGAAGGAAGCGACGGCTACCCATGCACTCTCGCTCCGTACCATGGCCTGGACCAGGGCCGGACGCGAGAGATCGCCGCCGCCGTTCGTCTCCTCTACACAGATTAGACTCTGTCTCTTATACTAGGGTATCCTGTATCTTAAAAGACAGTAAATTTCACTAAGACAGAAATTAAACTTTGTTCACATTCAATAAAACAAATTGGTGGTGCAGAAAAGTGCGACACGGGGCAGATCGCGTTCGAAACGCCGCGGTATCCAAAAGCAATTTCCTTGAAATCAGCTACCCTGAACTGGAAGTGAGATTGTTATTATTGCGTATAATATGAGCTGATTTTAATGTAAGAGAAATCATACTCCTTCCCTGAAATGTCATCCAATAGACAATATGAGCTATAACATATTGCTAAGCGTAAAACCGACGGAACAAAATTTTCCACCCATACACAAACTGGCCGATCCGTCTCCTGACAGACTATGAACATTCTGAACCACTGAGTTTAAAAGCATGACACCCTTATATAACAAAACTGAGCACTAAGGAAGGATTTCCATAGGGTATGAAAGTTTATGTCAAAGATCGTCATTTTTCTGATGTGAAATTGGTCGCACGGCTTGTGTTCATTAATTTTACAGAAAATTACAGTACCTAGGTATCCGTCATCTAATAGATTCCAAGCTCCCTTAATTTCCATGCGGCAAAGATGGCAAATCAGAGTATTATGTGAAACGGAATGTGCGCACGAGCCGCGCCGCCTCCCCGGCGGAATGCGCGCGCCGCCCGTGACGATCACATGCTCGAATTAGCGTCGTTTGTTAATAAATTACGTGCATCTAATAATATGCATGTGTATAAAAATTGTTGGCATTTTTTTAGTTTTGTTTATTGTTCAGTGGTATAAAAAAAATGACAAAATTATTCAACCATCTGATTATGTCGGTCATTAGTGTCTCCTAAACGATGTGCCAGTGTTCAACAGCTTCTTTCCTCATCCAGCTGATTTAAGCGTGCTTCGCTTGTAATATAAAAAAAAAACTTGGAAACTAACATAAGTACAGACGCCCCCGCACATCAAGGTACCCCAAATTGCCAAATTTTCCCAATTGAACATAAACCTTATGCTTATGTTATAAAGATGAGAATCTATCAAAGAAATTTGACAGATGGGGATAGCTTGATGTGCTGGCGTTTATACTATGAGTATGTATAGTTTCCTCCCAGCTAATGTATAAGTACCTACTTCATTTTTGAGCTTTCATTTCAAATGCTTTTGATTAGTTTTATAATAAGTTCGTGTTTATTAAAGGAAAGGAGGTCTTCAAAATGAATGCATGAGCTTATAACTACACCCACCGTAACCACTTCGTGTAAGCTACGTTACGGTAAAAGCTCATGTACGTTTATATTCTCAAGTATAAGCATGCATAGTTAAAAGTTACATAAATTGCTGGCATAACATTTAATTGCATATAAAACCATCTTTCGTAGTTACACGCATCTTACATCCAACACTATTTATGTTAGAAAATTGCTTACGGTAGTTTTGTGAAACGATTACTGTCCACACTTTATCGGTCGTTAAAGACTTCCGTGTCAACTGTTTCTGTTTACTTGTTTCCTTTAGCAAACGTCTTGGCTAAGCAACTTATTGCTTATGCTTGGTTGTTCCGCATAACGTCGTGACAAAGTAAGAATTGCCATTTTTCACGCCCACTTGCCCGCCTTGCATTTCTCTCGTTCTGTTTTCTAGCATTAATCCGCTAAAAGTTGTGTAACTACAAATAGAAGAAGAATGACACAGTTGACGTAACTAGTTTTGATAAAGTGATGAGTGCTGCGGTTGTGTTTGCACCTTTGTATTTACCACAATTATGTTTCGTCACTTCTCTCTTGTATGTGTGTTATGAACATTTGAAGCCATTTCTGCGTGAGACATGTTTACACTTTTTAAAATTGTGTAAAACTGAACAATGGTGATTTGAATGTGACAATAGTGTGGTTTATGAAACGTACCTAATCCGTCATCCTTTGTTGCTGATTTCCCCATATATAGACTACAGACACGCGCAGACTATAGAACGCATTGTAAAACCAAAATGTTAACATCTGCCTGAGTTCTCTAAAAAACAACATGTGTTTAAATTTTTGCAGTCCTAAAAGCCTTCTTCGTTTCTTTTTGCAGTCTAAATTAAAGTAATTTAGAATTACAACTGTTTAGAGTACAATATAATTTACCAAAATCTATTTTGGTACAAGCGAAGACAAAATTGCCTAAGACCCAGCCATGGCACCAAATTATGATTATTCATTAAACCTACATCATAATTTCCATCTATATTATCCCAAGCTTATCGATCCACATAATCTCATCTCGTCGTACTTTGTATGGGTCATTGTTAACGTCATATGTTTTCTCACGCGTTGCTCTTACTTTCCATATCACCGGCATAACATCGTTGATTTAGTGAGATCGTTGGTCGGTACAAAAAGCTCGTTACATCGTATATCTCGAGCGATCCATACGGATCATCATACACGTTCACTTGATGATGATATGCCTAGCATTTACTCACGTATAGATCATATCTAGTCCCTCCTTAATTATGTTGTTTGCTTTTATAAGGCAATCTCAGAAATGTGCTCCCATCTTGTATACTTCCAAAATTTTCGCTTACGTCGCACTATGTGGAGATTGAGTCGGTTTCGAGTCATAAATCCATAACTTCCATGTTTTGATAGTTAAACAGCAGATTTTTTTTTAGATAATTTATATTTAATATACTTTAAAATAATGTACAGTTTATGGATATAAATAAATATTTAATAGTCATAAAAAAAATATATAAGAAATATTGAAAAATGATCAGAAATTTACGACTATCTTTAAATAATGTGACCTAAAATGTTATAATTAATACAAAATAAACTCTTCAAATTACTGTTATTAATTAATAAAATAAGAAAATAAACATTTCAGTGTATTATTCTACTAGCTCCAAAGCTTCATCTATAAATCCCATAGACTTTTATTGGTAGGTTTTCTTAAACTTGTTATGTAAGGGTCCGAAGTGTACAAGTGTATGTAGAACATCTTCATTTGTAGCATGATCAAGTCTGAATCGTTTATAGTCTTTGTTCCTTGATTCCTGAGCATCTCCGGAGAGCTGTCCAAGAGATAACTCTGAATAATGCCGAATGACGCTTTCCCCGTGAATTACGATTTTATGGACAGATGATGGCATATAATACCACATATATTTATTAACATATCGTTGTGCTGAATCGAAAGCATACTGTCAGATTCGTAGCATTAATTACTTTTCCGCTTGACATAACTTGAAGTAAAACTCTCGCCATCAAACGTAAAAGTTTGGCGAGTTTAGAATTTAGTAACACCTCTGTAGTATAATTACTTTTAAATAAATAAATTAAAAAAAACATAAAATCGTTTTATCAATTTTCATCAACCGGTTAATTTTGCACTTTTTCTAAATCGTTCATGTCTGTAGGTCTTGCACCACAAATAGTGCATACAGCACGTGATGAAGTTTCTGACAAAAAATGAGCCACTTTCCCGTCAACCATTGTTAAAAATAATGTATGTTTGATTTCAATACCTTCACCATTTATATTGATTAAGCTTGGTGTAAGTGGTTGGTGGCGTCTCTTTGAGCTTTAATTTCACTAACTACACTTGTAGTCTTCTCAGGTGTCTCTTTTGAAAATTCAATTAAAATGGCCCTACAAAATCTTACTGATGATGGAGCAGGGTTTTCCCACACAGTTTCATTTGTATTAATATTTACTAGTTTCAGAGGCACTAATGAAGATATAAATAAATTTGTGTCAGAAATTAACTCACTCTCTGCAGCTAAGACTTGCTTGTATTCACTTTGTCCACTTGAGCCATCATATCCCCACTTAGAATACAGGATTAAATGTGTTATACCAACTTTGTATACACCATCGATTTGTAAAATTCTTGCAATAGTGTGATCCAGCAGATCTTGAAGTTTTACTTATGCTTTAATATTATTAATTTCTATGCTTGATCTTGGTGGGTAGCACTTGCCTTTAGCTTCCTGAATTGACTTATATGATGGAAATAATAAGCAATTCTTCGCGATTAAGTAATTCCTCATGTTTTCATACTGTGCCATATTAAGGTCCAACTCTATGAAAATACTGAGAGCTTCATCTTTAGAGTAAGCTGTTAAATGTCCCGGTAAATTTAAAAGATTTTGACGTATTTCCCTTTTTTTTCTATGTGCAATGCACGTAAAATTTCGACAGTGAATGCTTCTTCTGTTTCTCCTTCAGATCTCAATCCCTGAAGATATGAATTCAGCATAAAATCAAGGCCACATGTTTCACGCAACTCCTTGTTTTTTCGTCTTTGTGTTCTATCAGAACTGTCTTCGTAGGTTTTAGAAGGGCGTCCTCGCTTCCCCGTCGATGTCGAAGGTTCAGATTCACAAGTAGGATCTTCCAGATTTACAGTGAATATGACGTTCAACCACACGCTATGCTGATTTAAAAAAAATCCTTGTTTCTGCCAGATTTAGTGTAGCGTTGACGAAACTTAGTAATAAGATTTTTTTGTACACTTACGACAATTTTAGCGATGTTTGCCGCAGAAACGTTGATAAAATTATTCCGTATATAACGTGTTAAAGCATCAACAGAATTCCCGTCACTTTCAATTAAAACTTGACATAGGTCGCGTCTGGTACAGTTGAATTCAGTAATTGCGAGAAGGTAGTTGGTTAGGCACACTTTTAGTAACGACAATGACGAACGAAAAACAGTAGAGTATGCAGAGACCTTATTTTATACAAAACAATCGATTTGAAACGTGTGCAAAATGTGGTAGAAAGAACGAATTATCATTAGGTGGTTATGCGGTTTCCGATATGTTTTATTGATAAGTCATTGTGCGTGTGAACTAAAATATGGTGAGAAATACTCGATACGTTATCTAAACATAAACTGCAACTAAAAAAATATCACAAGTATAACCTATATCAACTAATAAATCAAATAGCATCACCTACGTATTTATAAGATTTTTTTTTCTATTTCATGTTATAATAGATTAACATATGTTGTGCAATGAACTTGCAAGTTTTTTTTTCTTCCTGAATAATAAAATTAAATTTCCTATCAAATAACATCATTTACAGAACTTCGGCAAATTTCGGCAACTGTCAAAACTCTAATTGAAAGTTTCAGATACGCAAAAATGATATGTCATGAAATAAATATTTCTAGTAAATATATTAACAAATATATAGCATATTTATGCATACCAGATGAAAGTATATATTATAAGCTTTCTGGAATGGTATAATACTTGTATAGTTTTCATTGCTAGCTCACTCGAAAGTAATTTTGAAAAAATATAAAATTAAGATGTTCTTGTGATCATTTTTTAATCATCGTATTTAGATGCTCTTTAATATAAACCAGTACCAGCCACATACATCATTTATGTATAATATAGTAGATTAACTTCTTAGCTACAGTTTGAGGTATAATACAAGTACCTACGCCAATTTTTACAAAATATATTTATGGCCAGGCTCTCTTAGGCACCTCCACATAGTGCGTCGTCGTCGTCGGTATAAAAAGCTGCGTGACTGTCAGTTCTAATTGAATGCTTTTGTTATCGCTTATTGATAAACTTAGCACTGAATTTAAAACTAAACTACGTTACGTCCCCCCCCAGTGGGGTTCCCGCATTGTCGTTGCGGGGGGGCTCAGTAACCGTGGTCACCCTCCCACGGTGAAGCGAAGAGGAACCCCAAGGTGGGGCCGCTCGTCAGGGCTTGTGCCTCCAAGCCCACGACGTAGCGGCCAAAAAGTAGGTTGCGGTGAGGTGCATCGCAACTGAGGCGGGCCGCGATGTCGAATGGGAGGCATAGCGGCTGAGGGTTACAGGCTGCGGCGGAGGAGGAGTGCCGGTACTTCTGAGTAGCGCTCTTCCCTTCCGTAGCCTGGACGGGGCCGCCACTGTTTGATGGCGGACGCGGTGGGGCCGCAGGGGAAGAGGAGTGTCGGTATAGCGTTGGCCGCTCTCCCTATCCCCTGCGGCCGAAAAGTGGTTGGCGGCGGGGCCACTGTACTGACCCGTCGCAGGAGGACGTCAGCAGCAGCTGGTGGGGCCCGCAAGGGCCGATGCCTGCTAGGGGTGCGGGTTGTTCGAAAGAGATACCGCGGCCCCTGGCATACGGGCAGCTGAAGGAACATGGGTGGGTTTTAGTCAGTAAAAGTCTGACACGCCCTCCTGCTCCAACCAGAGCGGGAGAAGTCATTTGATGATTTCCCACCCACACAAAAAAAAAAAAAACTACGTTACGTCAAACTCTCAAAATATATTCTTTCCAAATCAGTTTTCTTCATCTCAATTTCTAAACGCTCAAAGTTTAGCATCTTCCTCACATTGTACGGATATTGTACGCTGATCGTACTGTACTGTTTCCTCAAATTACACATTTTGTACATTACATGTTGCTGACGTATCCTTCGTTACTATAGCTATGCTAAAATCTAAAGCTTTTTATTGGTTGCAGAATGATGCTCGTCCATGACCATAGGCTTGATATTGTATTTTCTTTTATGGTATCGCATTATATTGTTATAGCGGCTATGGGCTATTATATAGCCCTTCCTAAGTTTGTTGTCATCTAACTCCTGTCACCTGTCCAGCTATAATCAGCAGTTGGGTTGTCCGATTGTTGACTATAGTATTATGTTTTGTTTTGTTTGCTACAATTCGGTGGCTTCTTCCGCTTATTATCCAATTTGCTAGCCAATTTGCCTTTTTGCATTCGTTAGTGTTTATTAGCAGACGATAATAATTCTATTAGTCTATAACGATTGTTTCTGCAAGTTTATGCAACAAATTGACTACATTAACCTGGCTTCGTTGGAAGAAGGCACTTTCATTTTGTGTACGTTTTCCTATAATTTGTAAACCACGGATAATTTTGCTTCTTTCTGTTACAATCTCGTATAATAAGAGTTATTCAAGAAGTAATTTGCATGCGTTTTGACATCGTCTTCGAAATTAAGTATCTACAACTCAATTAAATAAATGAATTCTCGGAGAATATTAGAAGAATATTTAAATGTTTTAGTGATTGATTACAAGACTGACATTGTTCTTGAGCTGATTCAAGATATTTATCACGAATCATTTGTTTTATAAATTAGAAAGTTTGATTAGTTTACCATTGTTTAGAGCGATTACCATTTTCTGCATAATTTCAATAGTTGGTAATGCTGTTCTTAGATGTACATATGTACCTATAAGGAATTAAACGATTCAAAATGTATCCATCCGTATTAGACCAGAGTTATAGGTAAGTTATTTCTAATATCGTGAATTGAGACATTCATTCAAAAAGGCATAAGTAGTACAAGTAGATTAGTATAGCCTTTCTTTGTTTGTCTTTCTCTTAGCCCATAAACATCTCTGTCACCAACAAATGTAACGTCACGTTCCCTAAATAGCGATTAGGCATTTGCTGTGGATGTTTTTATCTACGGCTTCCACATTGTTCTGCGTCCGCGACTCCGCGCATTCGGTTTGTTTGTAAATTCTTCACTACTAACAATGTTGTATTGTGAAAGTAGCGAGCGTCTATCCGTCCGCTAATAAACCCATAATAGATATAATTCTATGTGAAAATACAACCAGGCTTAATAAAATACGAAGAGTTGGATAACCCGAAAGTCTTTTCTCATAGTCTACAAGTCTAAAACAATAGGTGAGCAGGTGTTATAAGAGTGAAAATTGTAATTGCTTGAAAGTAAGAGTCTGTTTCAATTGGCACCTATTGTTTGTAGTTACGCTGGCAATGCATATGTAAATAATTGTTACGTATTCGTTAATGAGAAATTGCTCTCGATGGGGAAATGTATGAAAATGATTTCTCTGTCTTCACTCATAGGGGCTGCATTTTGACCGCGTAGATAATGCACTTTTCTATGAAACAGCTGTTTTTTTTTTGTATAACCGACGAATAATTTCTGCGCTGGGGGCCTAGAATGATATGCTGAATACATGGTTACTGTATGCGCACTGGTTAAAAATGTATCCTGTATATTAGAATTTTTACGCTACTATTCTAATTAGGGCCATAGTAAACATTTTAGCGTTATTTGACTCTGAATACGTAACAGATTACTCCTTTTTATACAAGGTGGCAGGTACATAGACGTGCAAACGACGTGTAACCATGGTTTCATTACATGTTACCCCTAGAGCGATAGCATAGAAATTTTTCGTCTGTTATAAAAAAAATACTGCTGTTTCATAGAAAAGTGCAATAACCTACGCGGTCAAAATGTATGGAACAGCTATTTTTTTTAATAACCTACGACAATTTTTAACGCAGGGGTATTCAGAATTTATGGTAGCAGTTTTCGCGTCGATGCCCTGTCACCCTGTATTTGCATAATAACTTTATGTATAATGAAATATTTTTCAATAAAACATATTTTAAAACCGATTTCGATTTTGTAAAATCAATAAAAACATGTCCGGTGAAATTCGCGTGAGCTACCAGCACAAACAATGTAGCGTGATTTGTTCCGATATCATCACAAATAGCCTCTTTCAGTCAGGCACAGCAGCTATACCGCAATTACTAAAGAATTCTTCACTTTTTTTCTAACAAATGACTTAAGCAGCGGCAAAATTAAGTTTGTAGCATGAAATTCCTAATGAAGATTTATTTGTGCAACGCTCCGGTTGGAACTCGGAATAGTTTTGTTTGTCATGTTTTCGGGCATTACGGATTACGTAAAACTCAGTATGATAATTATGTGTAGATCTTGGGGACTGTGGCTAACTAATTGCGCCGCGGTTGGTTCGTGGATGGGTCTTTACATACCAATACCCCTCCGTGCCACGGAAAGCACGGTAAGCCGCTGGTCCAGGCTGTCGCTCGTGGATGTTTGACAGTTGTTACGGGTCCAGTCAGACCAGTCTTACCAAGGGGTATCGTATTACCTAGTTGTGGAAGTCGGATAGGCAATTGCTCCATGTAAAATACTAGTATTTAGCTGCATTCGGAGTGTTAAGTGAAAAGGTTAGGTAGACGATGATCTTCGCGAAGACGTTGAAATCTTCAAAATATTTAATGGATTTTCTGGTTTGCTTTCAAACAAATGTTAAGGTTTCTTGCCATCATCCGATTGAGCATATAAACATTTGGAATTCTTGCATTGATGTGACCATTGTGTTTGTAATCTAGAACATTTGTCAACAATTCCCTCTTATCTTTACATAACATCGTTATTGTTCCAGATGGGCGGTGTCCACGGTGATGACGAGGCAGAACAACATACAGCTGGCTGACACTGACGTCACAGCTTTCATCCCGCTTTGGGATATGTGCAACCACGAACATGGCAAGGTAAAATTACTAAAACGACTGACTAAAATTTAAATTACTTAGATTTTAGTATCATAGGCACATTCAGCGGCGGTAAATGTGGCCAAAGCCCTAAAAGCAAAAATGAAATTCATTTGAAAAGATGCCAAGTAGCTACTCTATAATTTCACATTAGGTTAGTTTAAAATTGGCTTGTGTAAAAAATACGCCAGAGCTGCCTATTTCGTTTCCCAGGAATGTAAGCTAACATTCTTTCGTTACTTTTTTTGGGTAAAATTTAAGCTACGCTTGCCGCGGTTGGTCCGTAGATGGGTGGCCATCTTTACATACCAAATCCCCTCCGTGCCTCAGAAAGCACGCTAAGCCGTTGGTCCCGGCTGTCATTCGGGGATCTTCAACAGTCGTTCCGGGCAGTCCGAAGCCCAAAAATCTGACAATCAGTCCAACCAAGAAGTATCGTATTATCCAATAACTAGGGTCAGATTGTCAGTCGCTCCATGGAAAATACTGGTATTCAACAGCGTCCGGTTAGACTGGAAGACGACCATAACATAGTTGGGAAAAGTCTAGGCAGATGATGATGCGTTAATTCGGGTTTGACCACAGTCACTGCCGGTGAGTGTAGTTTTTTTGTCTTTCTTTTGTGTTTGCACGATGGCCATATTGACACGATGACTGTCATAAATATAACCTACTATGATACTTTCTATTACTCTGGTCACACAGTAAAATAAAATTGTTACTTACGTATCATATTGCTCATCCATCATATAAGCAATACCCATTAATTACTTGTTTATCTTTCAACATGTCAAGATAATAACAGTGTTTAATAATAAATTGATTGCAAGTGAACATTTCATAGACTTTCTAATAAGAAATTATGAAAACAGCCATTTTGAAAAGAAAAGCCGTGACTTGTGTTACGTAGGAGAATCACTAGCAAATAATTACCAACAATGTATTTAAAATAATTGACCGTTGTGTTGATGCAAGACTTGCCAAAACGGTCAATTATTTTAATATTTTTTTCAACAGTTAGCAACTTTCTGCATTTCTTTGTACGTATAAGCATAGCTTTTCACAACCTTTTAATACGCTTCCATGCCGAATCCAAACCGCAATAAATGTTATCCAAAGAGTCCTATAATTCCTATATATACACTCCACTTTACTTCATTTCACTTTATTTGTATTTTTTTAGTTGATCTAAAAATAACGAAAAATGTATATAGGTAATCAAAGCAAATTTGAACATGTAAGCTCTAAATGTACATTCTAAGGAAGAGCGCTGATGTCTGAGATACAGATATTTTTTTATCTAGTTCAGACACAGATGTCTTGTCGAATTTCTGTTTAGAATATGCTCATTTAAGATTTGTTATTTATATTGTACTATCTTACTTGAATTTGAAATAAAAAAATAAAAAACTAATAATATAGGCTGTTCAAAAATCCAAAACCCGGAAATTTTTGTGTTTTTAAATCATATAGAAGACTAGAGTCTGGGTTCAAACCTGCGACCTACACTCGTGAATCGCGACCGTTACCACTGGGCCACCACTGCTCTACAGTATTGCTATAGATAGCCTCAAAATGCCCTCCTGTCACCGTCTTTGGTGTTAAAGCTGGCAAGATGAAACTGCTTCCATCTTACCGGCTTTAACAACAAACTCCATAATATAGGAACACTTTTCCGTCTACATGCAAAGATTGAAAAGTTTCGTAAAGAACCGGTATTTAGTGGTTCTGTTACTATAACCCGTACCGGAACAAGAACCTAAATTGGAACCTTTAAGAACTTTTATATTACCGGTTCTTCATCAAAGCGAGTCCGAACGAGTTTATACGATGCTACTGAAGTGATTATTCCAACTACTGATAATAATTACTGACAATATTAATTTGTTGACACTGTACAGTACAGACTTCCAGTCGCCAATATATCGTAGGCGATCTGAAAGAAAAGATACGCCAGGCACGCGTCAAACATATCCCTTTTGTCTTAGAGAACGGTTAAATCGAATGTTGCGGAACCGGTAAATGGGAACCTTGCTTGGGAAGCAGTACTTTGGAACCAGAACCGTACCGAAAAGTAGAACCTTTTTAAGAACCAAAATGAAGAACCGAAACCCAAATACGTACCGGTTTTAATAAAAACCCGTACGTATATGGGTATTACCCTGAGTAGATGTGAAATAACCTACTAACTAACTTCAATGATATATTGTCACATTCCAGATAACAACAGACTTCAACAAAGACTTGGATCGCGGGGAATGCTTCGCGGTTCGAGACTTCAAGCCAGGCGACCAGATCTTCATATTCTACGGCGCGCGACCCAACGCAGACCTGTTCCTGCACAATGGGTAAATTGGTAAACGTTACCTATTTATGTCTTGTAGCTTTTATTTTCCTACATAACATACATAACCAGCCTACAACGTTCACTGCTGGGAGACCGGCCTCTTCTCTGTGAGAAGGAGTGGGCCATAATCCACCGCCCAGGCCCAGTGCCAGTTATTTGCATGGCAACTATCAATTGACGACGAATTGGCTATTCATTTTACTATCTAACTTAATACATTATGTATTTCTTTGATTTTGATAGCATCAAATACATAATATTATTAATCAATGCTATTCATTCTCGATGTGCTCAAAACTATACATTACTACGATGCTGGAAATTATCCTACGGAAACGTGCTACCGGGATAAAAAGTATCCTATATGTTAATCCAGGTTATAAGCTATCTGTGTGACAAATTTCATCCATATCCGCTCAGCCGTTTTTGCGTGATCTAGAAACAAACATCTAAATATACACATTTATAATATAAGTATTAACAAAATGCGTCAGAAATATTATCGTACTTCTATAAAAATTGGATAAAGGTATCTATTTGTGTCTTGTGGCTTTAATTTACCTGTCAATTACCAATTAAAGACGAATCAGTTATTCATTTTGATATATACCTTACTTCATTATGGGTTTCTTTGATTTTGATTGCACTAAATCCATAGTTTTTACTTTTGCGTTTTTGTCGCGAATTTCCTAAAAATTAAACATTATGTGGATTTTGATGCGGTTTTCATATTTAACTTGGATTTACATTAGTAGATGGCACCTGTGCAATGCAAAGCAAGTGCAATTTACTTATCTTTTTTTTAATCCATTTTATCAGCCCCATAAACATCTACTGCAAAACATTCTCTTGCCTTCAGCCCTTCATGACCGCAACAACGGCCCAAGCCACTCTTCCCCACTTGAGAGTGTAAAATAGAAAATATAATTACCCGTAAATGACGCGACGCTTAAGGTGGAAACGCCAGAGTCGCCAGCGAAATTAAAATTTTCTTACGTTTTTTGCAATTTGCAGGTCATAGTCAAGATATATTTTACCAAATGTGATTCGCGACCGTATGACCTATGTAGTTCAACATCATCATCATTATTTCAGTTAAAAGACGTCCACTACTGGACATAGGTCTCCCCCAAGCTCCGACACTTCGCCCGGTTCTGTGCTTCCCACATCCAGCGGACTCATGCGGCCCTCACAAGGTCATTGGTCCCTCCCACAAGGTTGACCGATGACCTTGTGAAAGCCGCCTTCCAAATTTACGTCTTCTGGTACGCGGTCGCCACTCCAGAACCTTCCGGCCCCAACGGCAATCTGTTCTACGAGCAATGTGCCCTGCCCATTGCCACTTAAGTTCGGCAATTCTATGTATTTACCTATATATTTACATAATTATAATCATCAAAATAATCAAACCAACCCTCTTGAACAAGTTCATTTTATCCAATTGAATATTTTTTTTTTTTTTTGTGAAATAGGAAATCTGATACAAGTAAAGGAATTGAACCAAACCAACGAATGTTTATTTAGCTGTGTAACACGATGTGGGAATGTTACATGCATTCGTAATGAAATAGTAACAAATCTGCATGCAATGCTATCCGATGTTCCTGATTCATAACGGTGACGCAACTCATTACGAGTTGTTGTGAGTTATATCACACTGAATGCTACCTGTTCTGTTCGTCATCAGTGACTTGCACTTGGGATTCAATTGACACATCTGTTGCTAGAAATTGAAACGGTTGTTTGACTGGGTGGTAAATGTTATATTTATTGCTTTGTGTTAGGTATGGAGTAGTCTGTTTGTCATTTATTTTGTCTTCAATTTGGGACGTAGATTCTTTGAAATAATCTGAACAACTATGACCTGGTGCCCCAATTTTTACCCGACTAGGTGAAGCTCATAGGAGGGTTATGATATTGACCGGTAGGTAACTATGTTCATCTGTTTCCTCGTAACTTTTAAGTTATCATAATTTGTCAAAATTGATGTTTAGTTGGACGCTATCTTGACCAATGTTAAAATGTATTGTTTAGGATACATACGACCACGGCTTTCAGATGAGAATATTTACTTGTTTCTTACTTTTTAGAGTGTGATTTTTCAGTAGTCTGGGTTTCGTTTTCGAAATTACTTTTTATACGGTGTCAGTAACGCACTATTGACGGCAAATCGCCGCTTTTATATAACTTAAACCTAGGCTTTACAACCAGCTTGAACTCACTATTTAAGATTGCCATTTAATTACCCTTGTAGTAAAATATGATTTTTTGGGCCAATTTTCTTAAATTGAAAGCTCCTAGGTAGCCCGCAAAATTCTAATTTTCTTTTTTTGCAATTTGCGGGGAAGAGCCAGGTTGCGCGTTGATTAAAATATGATTCGCGGCCGTAAACGATTTGGCTTTACAAAATTACAATCATTTAAATTATCAATACAAACCTCTGAATCATAATTTAATTAACATACAACTGGGCACAGACCTGGAAAATGCAAAAAAGAAAAAAACAATAACAAAATTATAATTTCGTGGGCTACCCTTAAGCTTCCGCCTTAATATTTATTTCCCTATCAGTACATTTCAATCCGGTTTCAGGCCCGGGCACAGTACCACATCTGCTCTCCTAAAAGTGACTGATGATATAAGGCGTGGAATGGAAAACACTAAAGTTACAGTGTTAGTGTTAATAGACTTCTCCAATGCTTTTAATACCGTCAGTCACGAACTCCTTTTGTCCATTCTTTCCTATCTTATGGTCTCTCCGGAGGTATTGGAATGGTTTGCCTCTTATCTTCAGGGACGTCAGCAGTCTGTTCGTGCTGGAGACTCTTCATCGAGTTTGTGTGATCTTGCAGCTGGCGTCCCTCAAGGCGGTATATTATCTCCTCTTTTGTTCTCTATTTTTATTAATCTCATTACCACCGAGCTTCGGACTGCGTATCATCTTTATGCGGACGATTTGCAGCTTTACTGTCAGGCAGATGTTGATAACATAGCAGATGCGATTGAGGAGCTAAACCGGGATTTAGGAGTGGTTAAGAGCTGGTCTGATCGGTTTGGGGTGGCGGTTAACCCTGCCAAGTGTCAGGCTATCATTCTAGGGAGTCCCCACAGCATAAGGAAGTTGAATAGCTTGACTGTGCCACCTGTAACATTCGACAGCTCAGTCATCCCGTTTAGCTCCGATGTTAAGGATCTTGGCTTACATGTCGACACTTGTCTTGACTGGCGAAAGCAAGTCACGACTGTTAGTCAAAAAGTCACCAGAACGTTGCGGTCGCTCTATCGGTTGAAAAACCTTCTCCCATCATACATAAAGGCAATGCTTGTACAGTCCCTAATCTTTCCCATAATTGACTATGGCGATGTGTGTTACTATGACCTGAATGCAGATCTCCTCAATAAACTTGACCGGCTTCTAAATAACTGCATTCGATTCGTTTTTAATCTTCGTAAGTATGATCATGTGTCCGCGCACCGGTTGCTTTTAAAATGGCTACCCATCCGTCAGCGCAGAGAGTTGCGAGCTCTGTCAATGTTGTTTTCTATACTCGACAAACCCACTTCTCCTTCTTATCTGACTTCCCAGGTTCAATACTTGTGCTCTGCGCATAGTAAAAATCTTCGTTCCACCAATAATCGTCTTCTACGATGTCCCTCTCACCGCTCTGGTTTCATCAAATCTTCTTTCTTTGTCCAGGCAGTGTTTCTTTGGAATGCACTCCCTCTGAATATCAGGATGGCAACCAGTCGGCTTTCGTTTAAAGTAAAGGCACGTGAGCATATTCGTAAGAAATTGGCAGAATCATCCCAGCGCTGACTTACTGGATTCGTTTTCTCCTCTACCTATCGTTATTTCTCAAGACAAAGTTTTATTTTCGTTATATATATGTATGTATGTATCTATGTATTAGTATGTATTATTTTTCGAGTAACCTATCCCTTATCTTGCACCTGCCATGTTTTCTCTCTGCATCACCCTAAGGTTGACTGGTAGAAAATGCCTCAGGCATTAAGTCCGCCTTTGTACAGTATTTTTTTACTTGTGCATTAAGTTTTAATAAATAAATAATAAATAAATATTTAAATGTACAGAGGCCAAGCACATCAAGCTACCCCAATCTGTCAAATTTCTTTGATAGTTTTTCAACTTTATTACAAAAGTATAAGGTTCATATTCAATTGGGAAAATTTGACATTTTGGAATAGCTTAATGTGCTGGCGTATGTACCCACATACTCCATATCTCATTATTCCTCTTATTTATTCCAGATTCGTGTACCCCAACAACCAACACGACAGTATTTCTCTATCGCTCGGCGTCAGTTCAAGCGACCCGCTCCGTGAAACGAGGCTGTCACTCCTGACTAAGTTAGGGCTGGCAGGCATCGCCCACTTCAGTTTGTATCAAGGAGACAACCCTATCAGTGCTGAACTTCTTGCCTTTATTAGGATATTTAGTATGAATCAAGGTGAGTTAAATTACCTAAGTCGACTTTCACACAGACGTAATAAAATCGCGGCGGGATGTTTCCTCGCACTGGATTTTCAACTCTCGGTGTTGAACCGAGCATTGATAATCCAACAGTGCATTTCAGTTCGTCGAAAATCGAACAGTGAGTTTTACTGTTCGATTTTCAACTCTCGGCGCTTTTCAGTGCGTTGAAGATCGAGTGCGCGAAAAAATCCCACCGCCATGTTATTACGGGGAACCGTGAGCTTCCTTTTTTTTGGTTGTGAAATCATCAAATAGTTTTTCCCCTCTCTGGGTGGAGCAGGAGGGCGTGTCAGACTTTTACTGACTAAAACCCACCCGTGTTCCTTCAGTTGCCTGTGTGCCAGGGGCCCCGGTATCTCAGTTTTATTTTCTAAGCAACACTTCGGAATTCCAAAACATAAATGAGTTTGTGGAGTGGAGTAGTTGTAGACCAGTGGAAACGGTCGCGCCTTGCGACGCTTGCGACGCGGCGCTTTGTATAAAATATTTCAACACCACTGGTCTCAAAATGGTGAACGAAAATATCATGAGGACACCGACATGTCCTGCACTGCACATGCAGTGTTAAGGCATTGGACACGCGGACTTATTAACACAATGTTACATGCACCGTGTACACGCATAATGATGCGCTCAGCCGGCCCGGATGGTATGACAGCCTTCCTATTCGTTGTAGTAGGGTATTAGCGGAACCTTTGCACTTTATTTTTAATACAAATGTCTCCAATCAGCGACGTTTCTTTTATGGAAGATAACGCGTGTCATTCCAGTCCCCAAAGGTAAGGTAGGATCGGAAATCAGTACATAAACACCGGTGGCTGTGTTGTCAACACCGGCCATGGTTTTCGAGTCCGCCATCTAGCGCAGCATGCTGGAGCAGGTTCGCGCTCAGTTATCGGATGTGCAGCACGGGTTCCGGCCGGGCGCAGAATTGCCACCAATCTCCTTAACTTCATGTCGCAGTTAGTGCCAGCTGTGGATACTGGTGTGCAAATTGACGCTGCTTATTTCGACTTCAAAAAAGCGTTCGACACCGAAATTATTCTGTGGCTAATCAGCCACAGAGTTATTTATTAGTTATCCTGTAAACTTCACTTCGGACTTTACTCAAGTGATCACACAAGACGGTAGCAAACTGATTTCATAATCTGCCTATAATATTCCCACTGCTGGGACACAGGCCTCTTCTCTGTGAGAGTGCGCTGTAATCCACCATGCGGGCCCAGTGCGGCTTGGTTGATGTCACATGTCTTCGAATTTTTGGTTCTAGGGCATGCCATAAAGACAAACTACTTGCTCCCTTTCACCGGCTTTATGAAGTTCATATCTCATTTGTTGGTATAACCTTTTATAACAAGCTTCCCTCTTCTTTGCTAGATTTACATTTTAATGCGTTTAAAGTTAAAGTAAAATCAAATCTTTGTTCTAAGGCTATTCTATCAACGACTACTTAAACGATAAGTATTGTTGGTCGCAGTTGGTCGCACTCAAGACAACGTTTGTGTTATTCACCAGAATGAGCTTAACTACTGACAGGTCATATGAGTTACTTCATATAATTGTTTATTTTATTTGACTGTATAAACCATTTTTTTATTTTTTATGAATGAAATCTTCATTTATTGTTGAATGTTAATTACTCACCTATTATTGTATAGAATCAAGTACTTCCAACTTAACAGACAGCTGTGCTGCTGGGGAGTTTGTTGCGCCACTTCTTCTTCCCAGCTAAAGCACTAGGAAGTGGTGAAGGGCGGGCGTTTTGGGGGACTGTCTTATGTAATTTTGACGTTCAAAAAGTGCTGACCCTCAGCCTAGTTTGAATAAATGACTTTTGATTTTGCCGTTTTCCTTCACCGTTTTGAAAGCAGTGGTAATGAAATAATTTGCACCAAGTAAAGCCGATACCTCTGGGTCACACTGCTCACAGGTTGACTTTGCCTTCCATCAATTACATGGCGTTACTGGAAAAGATACTTGATTTTAACTACATGAGAAAATACTTTTTCTACAAACACCATAAACAAAAACCCAGATATGCACAATGGTGATGTTTATCTAAAAATAACACGTTGGCTTCGAAACTATGTTAGTAATAGAATCTGGTCATCAATGAGCATTATGTTTGTGCATGCATTATGTTACCTTTGTCTACACGACACAATTGAATAATTGTATGAAGATATTACAATAGATTAGATGACTTATAATTCATAAACAAACAATACGAATAAAAGGCAAAAAAATGCGTGTCTTTATAAATAATTTATCTTTAGATAAACTTAATGTCGTAGAAACGTTTGCGCGTCATTTTGATTTTCATTGTTCTATTCGCCTGAACTAAATTTTGGTAAGCGATGGTACTGCACACACAAATATCAGCTGTTACCATCGTCATCATAATTTCAGCCGAAAGACGTCCACTGCTGGACATAGGCCTCCCCCAAGGGGGGAGGGGGGTTTGCCATAATCGCCACGCTTTTGAAGCGGGTTGGCGATCGCAGTTTGGTGGTAAGATGCATAGAGAATGCTGCTGCTCATTCTCTGGTAAGTCCCTTAGTCGCCTTCTACGATACCCACGGGAAGAAAAGGGATGGTGCTATTCTTGTACGTCCAGCACCACACGGTTTGTTACCATTGTAACTGTTGATATATTTGAAGTATGATGTTCAGTAGAGCATTTAGGCTTAGGTCCGTGAGGCCCGGGCCTAGGGCGGCAAATTTTGAGGGGGCCAACATTTTTAAGACGACTAAAATTCAAAATCGATTGGGTTTTCCGTAAACTGGAAGACCAAATTTTTTAGTTTATTTTCCTGCGCTCTTACAATCTAAACATAGTACCATTTCAATGGTAGAATTTCTTTGTTAAAATAATTAATCAGGAAAGTACCTACTAAAATCCGAAATATCTAACAAAAAGATTTTAAAAAGTATTTTTATTTTTAGCCTTAAAGTTATTTATCCGAAATCACATGAATTGGAAACTACATGTAGAACAGTAAAATAAAAAAACGCACTAAAATAAATGTAAAATATTTCCCGTAGGTAGGTTCCGTGTGGTGCCGGATGTAAAAGAATAGCACCGTCCCATTTCTTCCCATGGGTGTCGTAGAAAGCGACTAAGGGACTTACTAGAGAATGGGCAGCAGCGTTCTCAATTCATTTGACCACCATACTGCGATCGCCAACCCGCCTGCCAAGCGTGGCGATTATGGCAAATCTCTCCTTTTGGGGGAGGCTTATGTCCAGCAGTGGACGTCTTTCGGCTGATATGATGACTCGGTAAGTGCCGTCATCAATATTACAGTTATCATCAAGAATCTAGATAATGTACCGCGGAAACGGAACCTTATGGTGAATGACATACAGTTCAGTTTCCGTTGTACAATATTTTCATTCGGCAAAAAAAGAAGTTTATTTAATTATAAATAGGGATGCCTCGATACGCCTTTTTCCGATACGACACCGATACCGATGCTCTTAATAAGATATCGGCGATACCGATACGCTTGTTGATTTCAAAAATGAAGGTAAAATGAAGGTAAAAAGTAAAACAAACTAAATAAAACCGTTTATAACTATAGACAAGTTGAGATTAGTTAATAGTCTATTTAGCATTGTTAGTTCGTGCCTCGTTTGCAACGAAATAGACGAGACAACACCCGCGTTTACAACGTTTAAAGTATCGTTGAATCGGCCATAAAAATAACGCCGATGCCGATATATCGGCAAACTTCGAGTATCGCCGATATATCGGTATCGGTATTGGGTGCATCCCTAATAATAAACTTCTTTTTTGAAAATAATCATTTATTTTCATTATTTGACCACACACACACACATGTTACAAAAGAAAAAGGGCACCATATCGTCTCGGCCCTATGGCGTCATCAAACCTAAATCCGCTACTGATGATGTCACTCATCTGCCTAGTAAAATATTTCTTTAGGTTCCGAGGGGTAATTACATTACACACTAACAGTAGGAATGGCTTCCATTTTGACAGTTCAACAATATTAATTGCGTTAATATTTACGTTGATGAGCAGATAAATTCGTCGAACACATGGAGCATTGAATCAGCTTTTAAACTGTTTCAAAGTTTGATTTGATAGTGTTACGCAATTTAGGATGTTGGGTTCATTCGTTCTTTCACTGTATTCATTTTCGTTTAGGGCGAATTCGACCAAACTTTTAAACCTTCTTACTTTATTCCTTATCTTGCGGATAAAAGTTGTGCGTGTGACAGTTTTTGTATAGCCAAAATGTCAAAAATCAAAACTTATTCGGAGGATAAAACTTAAACTAAGTAGGTTTGGTCGAATTCGCCCTTAACGTCACAGATAAATACACATTCCTTATTGTATATTAAAAACTAAGTTCAAAAACTAAAACCCGACTCGAACCTAGTATCTTTTATGCATATTATGCACAAAAGATACCACATTTTAAAATATATTAAAAAAATGAATTGTTGGACTTATCACGTTAATGAAGCAAAGAGGCTTGTCGGACTTATCACGTTATTGAAGCAAAGAGGCGATACCATCATACGACACATAACAAAACGCACTCTTTCTTTTCAGAGGAACTAAGAAAGTGGTCAAGCCAGGGCCTACCCGGGGACCTAGTATCTGCTGATGACTCTAGCGCTGAGGCAGTGGGCGCAGACATCGATAGACGAGCGTACACCTACTTGCTGACACGGTGCAAACTCATCGCTGCTTCTTATAAGGAAATTGCTGACGGTGAAGATGATTCTCTGCATAGGTATGTGTCAGTCTTAGTCGAATTAACTATGCGCCTCGCTAAAATGCTAGACTGTTAGAAAAAGAAAGAAGAAAGAAAATTCAGGTCATTTCATTCCAGGTGCACAGTTAGAGCCCCTCCTGGAGGGTCACTCTAGTCGCCTAAGGGGTGCATGTAGCCGTCGCGGAGGGTTCATTTTAAATGTAGATTTTCTTAGCGAATCGTGCATTAAAAATCTTGAAAATAAAATCTGTAGGTCTCTCCGAGAGTAGGTCTGTCTATACGAGATGGTTTAGATATGGTATGAGATTGAACTAGTAAATGTTCACTTAAGTAGATCTATGTTTACGTACCCTGGCTATTACAAATAAAAAACGCAGGTACTCACAATATGGAATGTAAATATGATAAACACCATTTGTCACTGAGAAAATATTTTTGTCTGGTGGTTGTAGCGTAGATTCAAGGGGTATCGTGTTACCCAGTAACTGTTTGTGGAGTTCAGATAGGCAGTCGCTCCATGTAAAATACTGGTATTCAGCTGCATCCGGTCAGACTGGAAGTCGAACCTAATATAGTCAGGAAAAGGCTAGGCAAATGATGATTATGGCTGTAGCGTTGGTAATTGAATTTGTAAATGATACAAGACTTCTCAAAAGCTGAATAAAAACAGTAAAAAAAACTCGGTACTCAATGGCACCGCGTCTTCACCATCATCGAAAAATTTGACATTTTGAAGTGTAGAAATAAACCGAAAACTTAATTTCAGAAAACATGTGAAGCTGCTGAAGAAATGCGAAGTTCAAATACTACAGGATGCCATGAAGTATCTAGAAGAAACTTTACGTAAACTACCCGCCGCTGAGGAAAAATCTAAGTAAATCTTATGAAATCCGGTGAATATACTTAGATTTTGTTTCTATCTCGACATGGGATCGTCCTAGAGATATAGACGATTGACATTGATTGCCACTTTCAACGGATATTTCTGCAAAATGTAGAAAATATATTATCTAAGTATAAAATCTTATGAACAAATCATGACAGTATTCGTACCTTATGACCTTGTCGATATAATTTTGACTAAGTTTAATTTACCTACTTAAATATTTTTAAAACGTACAACGAATTTCATTTGCTGGGTTTTTTTGTTAAATTGTTTGTGTGTTTATAATTGTTGTTTAGTTGTAATGTACTTACGATTTGTGTGCAATTCTTAGTATTTAATATACTTTAATTTGAGTTCTTATACCATTATTTTATTCATACTGTTACCTACTCCTCATTTTATGTGTCTCGTAAAATCTTCGAGGGTTTGCTTTCCAAAACGATGACATTATTATAGAGCTAAAAAAAGCATTATACGGGAAGTTATTATGCTGCACCAAACAAAATAAGGTATGTACCTAAGTCGAAGATTGTTTATAATACTAGCCGACCGGACACATGTCCAGTTTCCTAGAACTCGATCCTAGCGCCATCCGATAGTCCAATTGTGAATCTAAACCATCCAGGGACCAACTCAAACACACCAAATAAAATTATTTACAACTACAGTTTTAGGTTAGGTATACGCGGAGTTAGTTCCATACGCAACCGCTAGATGTCACTGTGCTGATGATGCGCATTTCTGAATCGCGGTGTTAAGATTCTCTGCGATTGAGTTGGGTTCCCCGATTTCCAGTTGTTGGGTATCGCTTCTCGGCCTTTTGGCTAAGATCAAAGTGTAGTATCTGTTCTTTTCAGCTTAATATCTGAAAGTTCCCTCACTGAGGGACCAGTATATTAATCTGATTTTTGTAAGCTGACGGGATGTTCGGGGCTCGCTCCACTCCCGTCGCGGGTCGGCCCGGCATTGCAGTGCCGCCGGGATCGGCCCACATAATTACCCTATCAAAGCTGCGCTTTAGTTATAAGCCTAATAAATAATAATAATGCTACCGGTGCATGATTTATCATGAATGAATAATAATTTCTTGATTCACATGAGGTCGGAGGTCCTTTTCCCTTACAATTATTATGTCGCTAGTCCTATCTATTTAGTGTTGCCTAAACAATTTTCGGTCGCGAATTGTTTTAATCAACAAAGAAAACTTGAATTTCTCCTGGGTGTGAGCGGATTCGGAACAAAACATCTTTCAGACAAAAAAATTGAATGAGTTGAAAACATATTTCGTTTTATGTTAACGATAATTGATGACAATTTTACCTTACGTATTATATAGCTTCGTAAAAGTTTAATTAGAAGAATATAAAGTCCAGTGTAAGATTTGTCATGGATGATCTCAGAACCTTTTCAGGGGGGGGCTTGGGCCCCTTAGAATGATTCCCTAACCCTTGATCCTCCACTAGATCATATATTTTGACGTGCATGGCGCCTATAAGATAACAGCTAGCAAGATGTGCCCAAAAAAATTTGTTGACCGACTCACAAACTCCACTACTGGAAGCCGACCGATAACTCAAGCTGCGTCTCCACCTATAAAAAGGCGCCAACAAAGAAACATCTTACGTATAATTTAGCATTTCACTCAGTGAACCCCCGAACTAGACCAAACAGCAGCGGCAGCGGTGGTTCGAGGTTCGGATCATACTTTTATTAGCAGCAGGCAGCGTTCACGGAGGCAAATTATTGTTAGCAAGTGCTACCTATTATCGCTAGTGTACCTATCGTATATAAGTGAGCCTGTACCCTAATTCACTCGTTACCCGTGGTTCCGGTGGGTCGACACATTACCAGGTTTATGGGTAATTTTAATTACCTACCTGTGGTTCCATGGCATTAGGATTTCTTCCCAAACTTCTGACTATATCGATAGAAAATGAAAACCATCAGCTACAATAAAGTTTACTCATTCATAAGCAAATAAAATAATTCCATCCTTGCGTGCACGCTTTCAATCACGTACTGAGGGTTTTGAAGGATGTTCGTAATTCATAGGTTTGAAAAATTCGTCTGCTCAACTTGACAGTTGAAAGACCTTGCGATGTCGCACCTTTAGAATTACAGATACCTATTTTGCTTGCGGCTAATTTCGAATTCGGTCTCTATAATTCTGAATTATACAGACCTATTTTGCTTGCGGCTAATTTCGCATTAGATCTCTTTAATTCTATAGGTGCGAATGTGTATCACTTAATTTCACAGAGCGGCAGACTTATATAACGTGAACAAAATATGTATCTAAAAAAATGATAATGGTCTCGGTCAAGGTCGATTAAAAGACAGCAATTATTGACATATTAAACAAAAAATTACGGGTTGTAATACAAAGGGGTTATGAAAATGTTATTATTTTTTACCTAGAGCTCGATGTCGTTTTTGAGATATTTGCGAGAAACTCAAAAAGGGCATTCCAAGTTCTAATGAAAGGTTAGGCTATTTAAATCACACCAGCCAATTTTAAATGTCTCGCTAATGGAAATGCAGCTTTACAAGAACCAAGCAAAAAAAATAATAAGTCACTATAACTATAACAAAACATTCATAGAAACAATAATTTTGAACTTGTTCGGAACGGATTCTATTAAATCACAAAACTCAATTTATAAAATTATTTATTTTTTTCCTTTTAAAATGTACTTATACACATAAGTATATTACTCGTAGATACATTTCATTCGCCGTATAAATAATAGGAAGTATAAAGTACAGTTAAAAAGTACTACCTTAACAATGTATTTTAAATAAATCCTATATTAATATTTACAGATTAAAAATAAGTTACTCTGCAAACAAGTTTATGAAATATAAAATATTTCAATTGTAAAAAAAAAACATTGCTATGATTTATTCTTGACAACTATTGAAATAAAATAAATACTCATGAAAAGTTTATGAAACATTTGAATAAATCATTGTTACATTTAATGTGATAAGTGACTATTTAAGCCTCTAGAAAAAATAACGAAAAATTGAGGTAAAATCCGCCTGTCGGCAGTATAAGGTTGGCAATGCTGAATACAATAATTTATTTACCTAACCCTAAACATAAAATAAAAAATAAGCATCGTTGTATTACAAATTAATTTATCATGTAGTTTCTATTCTCTATTTAATACTTATTTTATCACAACTTTGAGAACTGCATACATAAATAGTGCCAGACAAACGGAGGAGGCATATTTTACATAAAAATATAGATCCTCGCAATTTGTCCAAGTATTAAAACGAGCATAAATTAATTAAATTACTACTACTCTATTTATACATCTAAATATTCGATGCAAATCATAATTATTACTTGGATACAAACGACTTCTTTCAAGCGTTAGGAAGGCACCATCGATTTTATACGTTTTGGTACGAAACCCTAAGCATAGTTTATTCATCTGTAATTCAACTCTATGCTATGTGCAGTGTGCAGCACTATTGGATTTTCGATGATCGATTTA
Source organism: Polymixis lichenea (assembly GCA_949091785.1). Lineage (NCBI taxonomy): Eukaryota > Metazoa > Arthropoda > Insecta > Lepidoptera > Noctuidae > Polymixis > Polymixis lichenea. Next base: position 10,850,990 of record OX420943.1, on the reverse strand, counting down.
ACACCGAGAGTTGGAAATGACCTATGGTTCAGTGCGCGATAAAATTGCCCCGCGATATTTTTACGTCCGTCGACTGACACAAAAGCAGCAACTAAAATGCCTGAGTAAGATTAATCTCGTTAAAGGAACTCAAGTCACAATCATGAGTTTTTTCAAAATTCAGGCGAAGACCTCACAACCTACGTGCACCCGATAAGACTTATAAGCTACCAGCATTAAAATAATACTACTTCTAGCTATGACCATCGGTATCTTAAACGATCAACACTACCTTAAAAAAAAGTCTCAACAGTCATGTCACTCGACAACTAACAAAAAGAGAAATATAACTTTAACCTAGAATATTCTAGAACCTATTTGATCCGTCCTTTATGAGGGACGTACGCATGTAGTGGCGTCCTCGGTTGGCCGCGGCGGAATCCTCGGGCGGCGGCTAAGACTCCGCCACATAGCGCGGCGATCAACACGCCACATGATACCATGATGGCGGATAGTGCTGATGTCTTCATACAGGTTTGGCCTTCAGGTGCAACTGGAAATGTAAATGGAATATTATTAGCACGTACCTAAGTATCACTGATGCGGAAAATGAAAATAGGTAAGGCAAGTCGTCTAAATATAGGACTTTTGGCCTCCTCTCTTTTCTGCCATACTTCCCGTTTCCTGGCATCTCTTATTCAGGTATTTCCCGGGGACATCCTTAACCTAAACTCAGGTCACATTTGGTTAACAGGGTCAAATAGAGTTAGCCAGCGAAACTCCAAAGGCGATATTTGAACATGATAAAACCAATCCAAATGATTTGATGATTTTTTGGGGTCAACGACCGCAAATAATGTAATTGTACTTGAAATATGAGTTAAAAAGAAATATCGGTGTGGTTTCGCTAGCTATTTTAATTTGACCCTGTCTAAACCATAGCATAGGTCATAAAGATACCTACCACTAGTGCTGGCAGCAAGCTCAGAGTCTTCTTCCCCCTCCTGTAGCACCCTGAGTGACTGGAACAATGATATGTTCTCGGACAGTCGCGGCGCCACACTGGAAGCCGGGTCCAAGTCAGGCTTACTCTCGATAGAACGTCGCTTCACGCTCTTCATGTTACGCCAGTGACAAGGTTGGGACTGTGAATGGGAAAAAAATAAGTTTAATTATTTTGGACAGGAGAAAGTGTTAGTAACAAAAATTTGGATTCATTTTGGTTTTTTGATCTCCTTCCAGAATTAGGAGATTCCTGCAATCTCACTTCGCCTTGGTTTTCCAGTCTTTCTTTGATTTGGCTTAACAATAATCTGCTAATCAAGAATGCATGGGACACGGATCTGGCACACTTGCTCGAAAGACACTCGCACGAATCCAGTTGTGTGAAGGGAGAGTTGCGCGAAAAAGTTGCGGAAACTAGATTCTTTCACAATATCCCGCCTGTATTCTTTCAAAGGGTGGGCCCCTGCACGCCAAGGTGTATTTTGTTAATTCTGGAATATTGTCCCGCAACTACAACAGAATTCATAATTTCGTAGTAATTGAGATCTAGAATTTTACATTATAATGTAAAACCCGCAATACTAAATATTTTTACTGGACTCTCGGAACTTTTCAATTTTCTGTTCTTTGAATTTTTTTGTCATGGGTGTCGTTTCGTCGTGAAAACGACACCCAAGCGAGGGCGCTGACAACGATAGTTTTAACATTGTAGAAGATAAATGTAAAGCATCTCGCTGGTAATCCTTATAAAAATAAATGCCCTTTTTTGCAGACCAAAAAAAGTTTGTACTATAAGTTCAACTCTATTTTTGATCATAGCTCTCTGAACAGGTTTTTGATAGGTAATGGATCATTCTGTATGTATGTATTTATAACTCACCGGACATCTTCCATGGCACATCCTGACATCGCACTCGATGTAAAGCGCGGGCGAGCCAGTGAACCGGAACGTCTTCATGTAAGCGTACACTTGCGTCTCGAACACGCCGGACTCCGACCACGAGCCGCGGAAACGGGAGATCAATTTGTCATCTACTGGGCAGCTGGAAAATTATAAAATCGAGGTCAAAATTTTATATGCAAAAGGAGAGTAGTGTAAATAAAATAGAGATCAATTTATCGAATTAAGGCGAAAATTGTTTAGCTGAAATCTACATCTACACTAATATTATAGAGATTTGTACTTTTGTATGTAACGAATCAACTTAAAAACTACTAGACCGATTTCAAAAATTCTTTTGCCGTTACAAAGCTACATTATCACTGAGTAACATAGGCTATATTTTATCCCCGTATTCCTACGGGAACGGGAACTACGCGGGTGAAACTGCGGAGCGCTGCTAGTGGTGTATAATAAAGAGTATACCTAATAATCTAAGTAGGTTCTGTAGGATTCTTAGGGGACCCATGTATTAATTCTTATATGTTGTGGGACGTAGCAGAATTAATACATGATCTCGTTAAAATTATTACGTTTATTTCACGCTTTCATGTTTACAGCCATGCTCCTGCCATAATACTCCGCCTTTACGTACAAACAAAAAATCTATGTATTCTAATTAATTTTGAATGCTTATTTTTAAAACCGCATGTTCGAATGTGATTAAAGTTATTTTATCGCCAGCCTGAACAACATAAGGTCGTCTTTTCATTTTCTTTTTTCTTTCTTTTGTCTTTACTGTCAACATAGTAGCAGTTGTAGGCATCAATCTAGTCTTACCTACACTGCGATTTCGTTTGAATAGGTACAAACTGCAAAGTGCCCCAAATGTAACGGGCGTTACATCACTCGAGAAGTTTCTTAGTGAATCTCTTAGGAACATAGGCTCGCAAATTGTTAGTTTATTTCTTTCCTCCCTTCCTCCGTTTTAAAAGATGGTCTTATTTCATCAGGCCCAATTGGCCCAGGCTCCATTGCTATGGCGTTTATACTTAAATTAATCGATCAATGGGCACTGCATTCAAATGGATTAGTAGGTAGGTATGCTTTTTTTAAGGAAATTTAACTCACCCAAATTCATCAATGAGTTGTATTCGCTTCGTGGCCCCATTGTGGGCGAAGCAGTCGTTCACGACGATGTCGAATCCGTCTGAAAACAATAAATTCATGTTGGATCAAAACCCAGACGCACCACCTCCACAACAAGACATTTTTGAACGTGTTAACATTCATAGATTGCGACGTTATGTTTTGAAACTGTGATACAGTCAACCCGTTCGTGGTAAGTTGATGTCCACAAGGACATAATAAAATCTCGCCGCAATTTTATTAGGTCCGTGTGTACGTCGTCTAATGGTTTGACTTCGTCAGCGCCATTTATTTTAAAGCAGAGGTTTTCGTACAAAATTCAAGTGTCAGTCACTAGGTACTCTACAGGGTGGCAGGAAGATCGACGCACAACCTGATACCATAGATTCAGCACATAATTCTAGAAGCCCCCAGCGTTCAAAACATTCGTCTGTTCAAAAATTCAAATGAGCTCAGTCATGTATTTTGAGCGTGCAGGTATGAAACAGGTGATTTTTTTTGATAACCGATGAAAAACTTCTACGTGCTGAATTAATTTTTTCAGCTTGTGCGTCGATGACTCTGTCTGTGTACTCCATAAACGAGTGGTTGACTGGACCTACGTAGGCAGGCCTTGGTCATGAATGTATTCTTATTACAAAAATGTTCTGACATACATAATCCAACGTCATTGCTCCCATACCGTTCCATATAATAAAATTTACCAAAAAACGCAAGATCTTGATTAAGTAAAACTGATTGGAATATTTCTGGAGCCGCATTGCCCGTAGACATGCGATCTTTAACAGTTCAACCGTTACGATTCTCGCCCTTAGATTTACGGTATTTAATTGTTATTGGTATATTTAGTTCAGTTGTACTTACGACGGTAAAAATAACTGCCGAATAGTGACAATAACCGGTTAATATTCCTTTGAAGTCTACTTTTGATTCAATTACTGCTAGCCGCATCGGTTCACCGTGCTACGAAAGCGTTCCAACTTGCAATTTTCTTGATTGTGTGATTTGTTTTTTATACAACCAAAATCAATGCTGTTTTCATTACTTTTCAGTATTTCGTTTAATTCCATTTCTGGACTGCACTAAAATACTAGCTAACTAATTTGTTAGCTCTCTTTTTAACATTACTAAGTGTCCAATACCCATAGCTGTTGGAGGCAACATGCACCGCTTGGTCCACATTGCAGAAGACCACATCACGTCGCGATTGAGGCAAAGACGAAGAAGAATAGTTCCAACATCAATACTAATAAGAACAACATTAATTTTAAACGGTTTTTTTTAGACTAACTAGTACTTACCGTAAGCGCTCCTCATATAGATGAGCAAAGTGAGTGGATCTCCAACGCGCACAGGTCCCGACACGCGCGCTCCGTTTGCTCCGTACCCTGATCGAATCTCCATGTAGCATTCAGGTGGTTGCAGCGTAAACACGACCGGATTTCCTGTCGCCACCCTAGAGACATAAGAAATAAGGGTTAATTAAAGCTTTCTTTGTTTAATTAATGAAGGATGAAAACTTTAAAGTTTCGTAGGCTTTAACCTGAGAGTCACGTTAGGATTTTTTTAAATCCACTCAGAGTCTAATACAACATTGGATGATATACAATCCTTTAATCGCCTAAAATATTATACAGTTCTTATAAAACAAACTCCGTTCATGTTCATTTAGCTTTCCAATCTAAGCTGCGCACTGTTCTCCACGACTTAATTATCTAAAGCAGATAATAAAGCATCTCAGAAAATACGAGGCTCCCAAAGTCCCGGTTTGTCCAACTAATCCGGTTTCCCGATTACATGCAGTTATGGTTATGATAATGCATTTATCACCAATTGTCACAGATAATCGCTTCCCGATCTATGTCAACAAGATCATGCGTGCGCGACGCCTGGAGGCGACAGCAAATCTTATCTGCCATGGTTCGCAAACATTTTGTGGTTTAAAAAAATGTTAGCATTTTCACTTTTTAGCTATGAACTTAACTGAAAACAAAATTCTAAGAAACTCTCACGCATTTTATGGATTTAAAGTAGATCATAGATTTGAATAAACCACAGTTGTGCCAATTCCCATTTCTATTTTAGGTATATACGGTTTCGACAGAATTATTTTCCTATAATTGTTAGCTATGATCAGTGATCCAAAGCGGGCCGGATATGGCACAGATGAAGCGATTATCCGGATGGATAAGCAACAGCATCCACATGAGTAGATATCAATAACCATGTTTGTGGCAACACTAGTTAAAATTGACTTCATCATCATCTGTCTAGCCTATTCCCAACAATCTTAGGATCGGCCTCCAGTCTAACCGGTTGCACCGGAGTACCAGTATTTTCCATGAAGCGACTGCCTATCTGACCTCCACAACCCAGTTACTGGGTAGTACTTTTTGTCAGACTTTCAGGCTTCTGATGACATTAAAATTGACGTCATAGGTAATAAAGGCATCATTTATCTGCAAAGGCAGAATTAAACTGTTTCTTACCAAAGTACGTATAGAATAGAGATCTATCCTACAGAGGAATTAATTAATATTCGAAAATATTGTCCATTAAGGCTTCTTAGGTATTCTTATTTTTCTTTATTTGACAAGATTTTCGAATACTCGAATGCAATAATGCTTGGAAGAGTTTTTGGCTATTGAGAATAGAACAAGTGAATTCCTACTCACTCTACGTCCAAAAAAGGAAACGTCACAGTCTTCCAGAAGTCGTATCCGTACTCGCAGGTGACCTTGAAGTGTTCGTCCAGCTCCTCTTCTATCAACGAGTTGTACTGCACCGTTATCGTGTTCCACATCAAGTTCTTCTGTCAAACGAACATACGTTTTAAAATTAAACATATTATTTAAGTAACAATGGACGTAAGAGCATCTATGGAGCGTAGAAGGGTTCGTGGCTATGTAATAATAGCTGCACGAATCGATCGATCAGGTTAAGCTACACTTGCTGCAGTTGGTCTGTGGATGGGTGACCATCTTTACATACCGAGACCCTCGGTACCCTGAAAAGCACGTACACGCTGACACCTAACGATTTATCGTTAGGTGTCAGCTGTCATTTGTGGATCTTTGACAGTCGTTACGGGTTGTCAGAAGTACAAAATACCAACTAATTCCCCTCAATATGTTGATAACGCGTCTAAAATGCGGCTTATTTGATACGAGGGTTCTCTTTTGACTATCCGTTTTAGGCTAGCAGAAGATAAGAAAGGTAATTTATAGACTCTATGCCAAAATGAGCGTATTATTCATGTAAAAATAAGCTTTTTTTTTGGTAGATCTCGTAGCAAAAATGCCTACGCGTGCTAAGTCGCTATGCACTGTTAACAGATTCAGAATTTTGCGTATCGTGCGTATTAAGTCTCGGAATTCACATAAAGCCTTAGGTCTCGACTGTCAAGAGAATATCTACGAATCTAAATGTCACAAAATGCCGTCTGTGGAGCATAATAATGTTACTCATAAATTGCGTGCTCTGTTAAACTTATTCTGTAACATTTAAATGAGTAGTGAGTAGGTCTTAGCGCATTTTGTACAGCCTCCTATTTTCTTAACAATATTATGCCTATTGAGATTACATCTGTCTTCCAAATATGGTGGGTAATGCAGTAGGTATTCTACCGAGATCTCTCATAGAAGGCCTATATTATTCAGTTGTTATTATTCTGGGCTTGCCAGTTTTCATAAGAGTCTTGCAAATAAAATAGTATTTTTAGTCTATCTTACACTCTAACGTCATTGCCCAGTTAATGAGAGGAACAGATATAGATAGTCTTTATAAAACTTATGTACAAACTAACAAAAATTGTACTAAAACATCACCCTAGGTGCGTCTTGTGTTTCTGAGCGCTAATTGTACCGTGGCGGTTCAGGGCCTGAATTCACTATGACCACTTAGCGATTGCTTACTCGTAACCACATCAATCACACACGAATTCTGCTAATACCGTATTAATAATCATAGACAAATTGTCTTGAAACATACAGAATATGACATTTCGATTCCTTACCGTTACATTGGTTTCTAATAAAAACGATATTGACGTAGTTTGAACGTAATAAGATTCCGCGGGGAATCATTAAACAATACAGAATTGGGGCCCTGGCTAGACTGGGATCCACCCAGTCTGCCGTGCGCTAATTTAGGTATTTTCTTCATATTATTAAACCAAACACACATTTTTAAAATGTAAATTGTGTGCGTTATAGAAAATATGCAGTTATTATTAAAAAACTGATGACCTACTATTTGTAGTTACATTTTGTTTTGTAATGACTACTTTGGTTTTTTTTCTATAGAGGAAACTACAAGTAGGTAATCGTGCTTATAAAGTCTACGAGTTATAGAGTGAGTCCTTAAATATTTTACATATTAATTGCTTAACTAAAGGTGAAGTAATAAGGATGCAACAAGGGATCAAACGAACGTAACTATTTCGAAAATCCCTCGGTGCGCCCTTAAATGTTCCGATTTGAATATGTGTTGTAGCGATGGCTCTGGTAGGTAAACAGTAGGTACAGGGTATATTTGGACATTAATTACGTTTTGCGTAAGCCTAAGTACTCACAGTAGGATGTTTCCTGCTGTCATCATGCTGGCCATTCCTGCCCAGTGTGCCACATCTGTTGAGCTGGATGTAGAACTCGTAGTAGTCTCGCCCCGTGCCGTTTATGTACATACAATCTGGATCGTAGGAGTAACCTGTAACAGGAATAACTGTCAGTGGTTTCTTTCGCGTTTTCCTTTTTGGTAGACCCTAAAACGAATGGGTGCAGTGAATGCAACAATTTTTTACCAACGAAAAACAGAGGAGTATCCAAAGTACGTCTTCTGTATGCCCTATGAGCTGTGGGTCTAAATAAATCACTACGTAGAGCCCTGACACAGCCAGGTGTCACAGAAGACCCCGTTGAAGGTGGCCGGACGAGCTGAAGAAAATACACGACCAATGGTCCAATCTAGCCGTGGACCGCAACAGTTGGAAGTCATGGCGACAGGCCTTTGCCCAGCAGCGGGATGATGCGGGCTAACAGTAACAGTAAAATCCCTTTTAAAGTTTCGTCCCGATTCAACCCTGTGTCCCCATTCACCCCATTTGACACACACACACACACTCGTAGGTATAATTTTGACATCGATTAATTAATTTCTTCCTTAAAATCTTATTGCATGAAATTTTATTTGTCGTTGTTGTGTGTTTTAATTTCTATTAAAATAATGTACAAAATTAAATACTTATTGGCACACCATAGGTAATGGTAGAATGTAAAGAGGCCCTCAAAGTTATAAGATCATACACTGCCACAGTTGTAAACCTATATTCTGACAAATAAATGCATTTGAATTTTACCCGTACAAGGTGAAAAATAGCTCCTCAAATTAGAGCCTCAAAAATGAAGCAAAAGACATAACAAACGTCAGCCTAACAAATAAAAAAAAACATACCTACACAGTTGACCTAGCCACGAAAGTGCTTAGAAACCGAAACCGCGTTCAAGTTCCTCCTAAACGTATATAATATCTAGGTAAAAGGGTGACATAGTTCACCGAAATTTTAACTTTGTCACTTAACTTTACTTAATTACTTTTTTAACAGTCATTTACTGCGTACTTAGGTACTTAAGTACAATATTGCACAGTCGCTGTTCTTAATTGACCGTACTGAAGCTTTTACGTGCTCGTATTATTTTTTGCTTTTGTTACCTATGTACCCTTTATTTATTTTTATTTTTACTTTATAGTTTTAAGGCTTTATAGATGTGCCTACCTTTACTGAACTCACATTTCATCAGTTGTGCTTAATGTAAACATAATAGAGGGCGAGGCTCCTGCCATCAACCGGGCACAGAGAGACATTCCAGATGAAAAAACAAAATAACATTGCGCCCGACACGGGAATCCAAGCCATACCGTGGCCCCTGGCACACAGGCAACTGAAGGAACACGGGTGGGTTTTAGTCAGTAAAGTCTGATACACCCTCCCGCTCCGCCCTGAGCGGGAGAAGTTATTTGATCAATTCCCACCTAAAAAAAAAAGACCTCATTCTCAGTTGTAGCGCTATTGGAGGCAGTCGAGTATTCTTTAGGCCATAGGTACTTTCTTGAAATAAATTCTACTTTACTTTTCCTCATACAAACATCCATAAACTCACGTCTTCTTCCAATGGGGTTGGCAGAAACAAAAGAAACTATTTTTCTTCAACTAAGTACCTAATAATGTACGTGCGTTCGATATTTTTCCTGTTCTGATAATCCAAATTGACTTGCAAAATTCTAAGTGGACCAATAGACTGTAGACAAAAAGTCAGGTTCCAAAAGCTTTTAAAAGGTAGTAGTTTGAAGTTCCTTCAAGCGTCTAACGGCAGTGTGAATCAGCTAAGCCGCTGTCCCACGAATCATAAACAATGCACTTGAGAGAGAAAATTATATAATCTTATATTACTGTACAATTTAATATCTAGTAATCTTCCTACTAATAGACCGTGGTATGGGTTTATGGTAAACGGTTCCCGTGACTTTGTGATACACTTAGGCTTGATTGAGAGTTTGGATCACTCTGAAATCACTCTGTATAATTTAGTTTTGTTATTTCGTTTATTTATTTATTGATTTAGGATCTTCAACAAAAGATGTACACAATACATGACACATAAATAAAGGGCAACATGAGGTATTAAGTAGGTTTGTGTGTGTGTGTGTGTGGTGTGGTGGTGTGTGACAATACTTATTATTTGTGTAATAAACCTACTAATTCTACTAATATTATCAATGCGAAAGTAACCCTGTCTGTCTGTTACGCTTTCACGCGTAAACTGATGAACCGATCGCCATGAAATTTGGCAAAGATATGGAGAAGGCCTGGGATATGGAGAAGGACAAAGCCTACTTTTTTACGCAATAACCGACATCCATGCGGGTGGAGCCGGGCGAAAGCTGGTAATATTATAAATGTGAAAGTTTGTATGTTTTGATGTGTGTTACTCAATCACGTAACAACGGATGGAATGAAGGATGGTCGGATGGATTTGGATGAAATTTCGCAAACAGATAGTCTGTAGCCTGGAATAGTTAGTACGTTCCCGTGGTATAATTTTCGACCTCTACTCGGGCGACGCCGCTGGTAAACGCTAGTTATTAAAAAAAGATGCCTAACATTTATAGCATTTTGGAGAAAGTACTAGGTACAGGAACTGATCAGATGAACACAAGGTCGAAATTAATTTAGATTCAGACATCATAATAACCCAATTTATCCAAACAGAACCTATCGTTTTAGAAAAAGAAAGAAACAAATTTAAGATTTAGTATCTGCCTACATTTTCCCGCAGTAAAATCTAAAATGCCAAATGATGTGACTTCATGGCTACTTACTTAAGCACAGATGATCTTAAGATTAATAAAACGGTTTAATAAAATGTTCTCATACTCTTTATGAGAACATTTCATTCCAGAGAATCTGTGCACTTGATTAACGATAACCACGTCGCGAAATTATCAAATCTCACATCCAACGCACATGCCCTTTGACAACCGCGATAAGAGAAGTGGAACGAACACAGAATAGCAAACACATGGAGTGCTAATGTAGGAACGACTGGGCGAAAATTTTCAAGCACTAGGTATTTCTATGTAAACACTGATTTTTCTCGAATTTGTTGTTGTGTTTTTCTCTTTCTAGAACTATTATGAGATTATTTTTTATAGTACAAAGTGCCTGATTTACTTGGTAAAACGCATGCACCTAATTAAATGCGTGACAATCCGTAAAAACGAAATCTTAGCTACAATATTTCGTGGTTTGAAAAAATCATACTAATGTGGAACTAAACCGATACGTACAATCGCTGAAAAATCAATGGAAATATGACGTAAGACACTCCGTACGCGGTAACTTCTGGTGAACACCACCCAAAATTCCATTTACTACTTACTCTTCAACCACAAACAAAGGACAGTTCGGCACAATGTTCCCGAGTTGCGACGCCGCCGCCGGGACGTAAATAACAATACCACGATAATGACACTCGTCTAGTCTACACGCCTAATTGTTCCAGCTACCTGCACAATACCTAGAGTTAGCCTGATGACAGATTACACCGTAGGAACTTCCCTAGGTAACCGACATGACGGTTGGTTAAACTTTTATGATTTGTGGATAATAGGCAAGCTGGAAACATTAAACTCACGATTCGCACTTTTTTTTAATTTGTATTATTGCAGATCTTTCAAGTTTTGTTTGTAAACTCTTAATTACTCAAAATCTCTTTGAGAAATCAAGTATTAAAGACATAAGAATAGAAGATGTTCTCACCTGCTGAATAAACCAACCCAGCGAAAGATCCGTTGAACCCGACTCTAATCTTCATGAAGTCATCTTGGCACTCTGCTTCAATATCTGTTAACCAAAAAAAAAAACATTATTGTGAATTCATACCAACAACATCGGTGGAGACAGCTGCCCACCCACAAAATAACCTAGCTTAGTCAACTTCTCCAAATCTCCATCACGAGCCTTTTCTTAGTCGGGGGGACCGGTATTTCTCGTCAAATGTTCCTACAAGTCAATACTATCGCACTCTGTAATAACGTGAGGACAATAGTATCTTGATATGTAACCATTATAATCTCTGTATCCTGTATCATATGAATAGTTCAGTAAAAACTAATAAAAGCCACACAAAGGGTTGCGCAAGCGCGGCGCCACGCGCTCCATACGATACCATCTCAATTTGTCCGGTTTCACAACATTAGGTAGACAATGTTTGCTGTATATAATACTTGTATAAATTACAATTATTTCTATATGGGTAAGTAGATACGCTGACTGACTTGCAATCCTGGACCATAAATACAAACTTCGTAGAAATTCGTTCTTCCCGCTGCAGGGTGATCAAAATGGTGAAGCATAACATCGTTTGGAACCATGTGTTAGAGCAAAAAACTCGACAGCATGTGACATCTACCAACCCGCACTGGGCCGGCGTGGTGGATTATATAGCCAACTGCCCTGAAGAGAGGAGGCCCATGTCTTAGCAGTGTGAATATTATAGGTTGAGGCATTATGCTGCAGGGATAAGTAGGATAATGATGACAGGAAGGTCATCAAACTTACAGAAAAAATACCACCAGTAACCGACAATACCACATTAGACCACTAAACGACATCGTCTTCATGCCAGCGACACTTGTCCTTGACCCTGTTGCCTGCAGCAAGACTCATCTCTTCGGCAGCTTTAGCCTGCACTGCAGTACCTAAGCTAGGATTACCCTACTCACACTGCACTCTACTGCCATTGGTCCGATGTCTCCGGTACTCGCGCTCCCAGGCAGGTGGTTCGCGCCACGTCGTGTCCACTGCAGGCGAGCGCGGCTTGATGCTCACAGGTATGTAACTGTTCTTCTCTGATAGGAACACCACCTACACATACAAAATACAATGATTAAATAGATACTAACGCTGCAGATGTTGTACCAACAACCGTTCATGGCAGTGGCGGATCCAGGAGGGGCATCTAAGGGGGCAAACGGCATCTAAGTTCTGCCGTGACAAATCATAAAATGAACTTAATATTTTTGTGATCAAACTGTTTAGCAAGTATTGCATACTAATTGTCATTAATTATCCATAGATAAATAAGTAATATGTGTTTTTTTTTGTAGTGTTTACCTACCTACTAAAACCTACCCTCAGCGGGGCCCCTTCCAAACGACATATACATATAGATTAATGTTGCGGGTAGAAAGCAACTAGAGCGATGTCAATGATACAGTTTTCGCTATTTCATCTATCTACTACATAGATATACCATCCATTTTTAATCATTTGGCCAGAGCTGTTTGTTATTTAACTACCTACAGATCCTGTCTACCATAGACCCTGGGCGTAAGGTAAGTAAATATTCCAACAAGTGTTAATTTAATGGTAGCAAGTTTAAACAACATAATTATTCTACTTCATAGATCGCTGATCATCATTCGGAAATTGCGAAACTGACCCTTAGAAGCGTTTAAAACTGGCGCAACAGTTATGCTGTATTACATTGTTACAATATTTAATTGAAATGACTCATTTTGTTTAATACATTCCTTACATGAAGAGCGTTTGAATTTGAGGAGGTAGCGCTCCGTGGAGGTTTCACAATCAGATAGCCCTGAGATAACATAAGCCTAACCACCACCTTCCGGCACACGCGACTTTTGACTGCCTTCAACAAATAACACAACCTCCGCTAATTAGCGCCTTAAACGACTGTTAACTTTAAACAGGCATCTAAAAATACTCACGAAAGTAAAACCGTTAGCTTCATTGTGACCGAGTACTGCAACTAGATTGCAACCATTACCTGACCAAAGAAAAAATTCAAAACAAACTAACGAATTACGGCGTCGGTAATTCACCATTTCACAGTCACGACCCCTTGAAAGTTTTGCACAAAAAAGACGTAAATGGCAGTAAGTATGCCAGGGCAGTTCGCACGCCGGCAACCAGTACCTACGCATTATAAAATTGGGCCAGTGGAGTGCCGCTGTAAACGCCGTCGCCACATCACTTTGACAAATTGATTCCAATATAAAACAACAAATAAAGCCATTGGGGCCACATCATGGCGCGTCAAGCTTATCCGTAGAAATAGAAATGCCAAGAATTGGGAACACTTTCATTCGGTTTTCATGTGGTTTATTAGTTTTACACGCGGTTTATTAACGACTTTCGCAGAACATAACAAAAAATTCGACGAATACCTGTAACTGTTATCCAATTTAAATAATGTCGGTCGGACCGTAACAAGTTTGTATTTCACGGTACAATTACAATTAAAAATAAATATTGACAATCAACCATCACCAACTCCATGAAGAATGCTGCCAACGATGGTGTGGATAAGTTAGGTGGTCGTACAGTTTATGAGTTGACTGCTTACGAAGGATCTACCGTATGCCAGCAGATCTTCTTCTGCAAATATCGAAACGAAGATATCAAGCATTTTCGTATTATCGCTAGACGTCACATGCTGACCGTATATATATCCTGTTTTCTTAGGCTTTCTCAAATGAGTATAATCTCGCGACATTTTTTCAGATCATACTACCAGCGATCTTCAACAATATTAATAACGCATTTCTAAGGGATGTTCTCGTTTGTGGGTCACGCAGTGTAAGCGTCACCATCGTTCATGGTTTAGATGCAATGTGAGTCAAACAACAGCTACCAGCCACTTACACCAGGTCAGAGATGGATATCGCTCAACTAACACATATACGACCTTCTTACAAACCCACAATGCGCGTAACAGTAGCAGATTCAGTTTCTCACGACTTAATTAGTTAATTTTATTATGTTAATTTATTTGTTTCTGTTTTATGAGGTGAGATGACAATTCCTATGTTTTACGGGATGTAATTTAAAGATCTTGTCGTTTCAAGTTTATTTTGATGAACCCTTGATATTAGAAGATCAGGAACAACAGATGGAATCTTAGCGAATGTAGGTACTGAGTGATTCTAGTGTTCTTAACGTACCTACGAAAGTAAGTTGTACTGCTCGTAAGTCTTTTATGAAATATAACAGCCGTAGCATCAACTTGGCAAAACAAGCTAGCTCACCTTCTTTCGTACAAAAATTACGCGTAAAACCTCATAAATCGACAGCGGAACTACAGATGATAACCTAATCAGATTAGAGAAGCCCTTCGCAACTTCAATATTGTATATTGCACAAGTCCTCAGAGGCTGCGGCGTGGCCTCCCCCAGTCGGTCACTAGAGTAGCAGTGCGTTGAGCAACGTGCTGACTGCCACCGTACGCGTAGTACGCGGGAACTCACGCGTGACACTAGTAATAGCCCCGTAACCACTCTATTTGATCTTTCAATTTGTTCTTTTCATCACACCAAATCACCAAATAATCATTACACGTCATTCGATTCATCACCTTACAAAAATTACCATTTTCTAGCAACATTTCACTGTGAAATAAGTTTTAAATCCCAAATCTGCAAGATGCAACCGTCGCGTATACATTGTTATATTTTAATTGCACTCCTCAAAAGTAGGTCCGCTTACATGTCAACTAAGCTTCATACCATTGGTTCGTTCTATACAAATCGAGCGTAAAACCAATGTCACAAATAAGTGCAGCAATTCTGCAAAACGAAAGGAAAAGATAGACTGTGTCGAATCGTGTATTCTTAGAAGAATTCTTTCAATCAATCCATCAATGGTCGTTCAAATGGGTGTAAATTGATGATTATTACAGCGTACCTTTCACCCATTTCTGTGTTCATGCCTGCGAGTAATTGGGATACGGCTATGACGATTATTTGAACAGTCACTCTTTTATTTTGCGCCCCCGAAATTCGCCCATAGTAAATGACCATGTTATAAAAGTGAAAATAAATAATTATGTAGATAGTGAAACTGTGTGTCGGAGCGAATTTCAGGCATTAGTCATTACACCCGCTGTTAATATATTGACTTGCGAAAACTCTTTTAATTTGATTTCTTCTGCGTAATCCGCGAAAGTAAACGAAACTGTAGTTTCTTTTCTATTATCCTTTCTATTATACTAAAATGCATCAGTTCAATTGACAAAGACGTTTGTTACCATAAGAAACACAATAGTTTTCGACTGTCTACAATTCAACTGACGCAGACTTCTCTAACAAAAAGACTTGATAATCTAAAAATCTAATAAATAATTGAGTTATAAATCGTAGTTAACAAATCTGGCTATTTTCAGAGCCATTAAGCACGATGAAAGAGACGGGGCTGAGCGGTGGATGGCGGATTCTTTTATATCAAGAAATGGCTCATTGTTCGCGGCGGTTACGATTCTACATTACTAGTACATACGCGAGTATGTAATAAATGTTGCTGCTTCAAGGCCGAATCGTGGCTATGAGAAAGTGAAACTTAGATGTGTGTTCCGTTTCTTGTAATAAGGAAGTACTACAAGAAACGGAACATCCCGAATTAATTAACTGTATGAAAAGCAATTTTGTATTAAGTAATTACATACCCGCGATCATGTATATATTTACATACCTACCCTTCTAAGGTCTGTAAATATATAAATGATCTCAAGTAGAACCTGGATGAGGCTGGCGTAGGAGCTTGGGGAGTGGCACTAGAAAAGAGAGCAGCGGGGGAAGTTAGTCATTGGATGATGATGATGAGTATGATCCTACAACTTATAATTCTCCAACTTAGTATTTTCATTGCTATGAGTTTTAAATCAGTCCACTTAGACGTATCGTAAAGTACACACGGCTACACATCAAGCTATACATTTTCAGTATAAGCTGATCTCGCATTGTATAGGATTTCCTTAAATTGCGAGATCAGCGTAATCTGGAAATGTATAACTTGATGTGTAGCCGTGTGTACAAATGTGATACATTTACATAGGTACAATTAGTCTGTTTTGTACGTAAGTTTAAAGAAAGAAAGATTTATATTTATAACTCACCGGGTCCTGTTCACTGCCATCGCTTTTGAGTGCTTCTCTTGTTTCATTCTGCAAATAAAAATATGTTTTATAAGATGCAATAATGGGCAATGTGAACTTTATTTTAATAAAGATGTTTTCTCTATTTTAGCCACAATTTTTTTTTTTCAAATACACAGAGTCAAGATAGATGTAGTGATGGAAAAAAACATTCATTCAAGATACGATAACACATATAAACCAGGCACAATGCATTTCTTCAACCAAAAAAAAATCAACTTTGCCAACAACCAAAGAAGGCTTTTACAGACAGTAACATATCAACACGCTTAAATACCTTGCAGAGGTACGAAGATGTGAATGAATATAGCCATCGACATTCACACTCAAAACTTTGCTTCCGACATTTTCTTAATTCATCCAATCACATGCCCATACCATATTAAATATCAATTTAATATGCAAATAAACCTTTCGGAATAAATTCTCTAAATAATGGTGAAAACCGCATCAAAACGAACAACGCGGTCACACAGACTGTCACCGAGAAGCGAATTTACTTCTTATGTATGTATAGATAGGTAAGTACCAACCTTCAAATTGTTTAAAAGTACAGGATCAGGAGGGTCCTCCCCGGATCCCTCTTGTAGTTCCGACGAGGCAGATGCCGAGGACGAGACGGACACCACCGACACTTCCGTCGAGTCTGAGTACTCGGCCGAGTCCAGGTGCTGGGACGCCGAGTGCACCTGATCATGCAATAGGAAACATTTTATTAGTCACATTAAAGGCTAGCGCAGAATATGCAGAAATCTTCCTTCATCACTTTCGTACATTTTCTATGAAACAACGCACACTACAGGCGATAAAGGCAAAAAAGGGCGATGCAGCCCGAATCGCCCTTTTTTTAAGTTAAAATGTGCTGCGTTGCGGCCCGTTGCGGCTGTTATGTGCCCTTGGCTTTAATAGGCCAACATTTTTAAACAATGACAAGGGAAGCGTTAACGCACACGACACAACAAAGTTTTTCTCATCAGGTAGGTCTTTATACAACTACGTTGGGCTCGACTTTTAGTCTAACCGGATACAGGCATTAGTATTTGTCCAAGTATTTCGCAACAATTTACTATTAGTCATAAATTTGGTAATAAAGTTGGCTTCGTGATGCGTAATGATTATTTCCGACCTCAACTTTATTTTGGAGGTTCTGCATCTATTTGCCGAATATAAGGCGCATTAACATCTACTAATCCGTACAGATCCGTACTGGGCAAGCGTAGTGTGTTGTGGCCCACTCCCTCTCACCGAAAGAGGCATGTGTCCCAGCACTGGGAACGTAATAGACCGATTATGCTCAAAAGCGCATTGCAAGCCAATGACCGATAATGATGATGATAAAATAATGTATTCAAAACCGCTGAACACAATCAATGGAAACCAAATAGATGGTCGTAAGTTACATTAAAGAAAATTAGGATTAGTCAGAGGTGAATACATAATACAGATTAAAAGATTGCTTTGACCTTGTTCCATAAAAGAGATGCTCATTTTTAGCAGCTAAAATACAAAGAAAGTTTCAATTTCAAAAGATTCTCTTCGTAATACTAAATCCAGTTAATCTTGAACAAAGTATTCTAAGGAAAAAAATAAGGTCAGTGATTTTAGAAAAATCCATTATGCATGAATATTGAAATTGAATGGCTGAACAAAAATAAAAATACAATGACTACTTACTCTGGAGATAATAAGATAACTGCACACGATGAGGGATCTGCAACAAAATTAAAAATTATACCTTCACATGTTCAGTAAAATAATATGTGATATTGAAATAGACAATACATGAGATTAAATAAATAAATGTATTCAATAACATGTTGCGTGCAGACCGAATTGAATCGTGATACATTCTAATGATCACTTATATTTGCAAACAAATGTAAGTAAACGCGGCTAAACTCGCTTTCGTGATACGCTTATAATGTCGGCGCAGGCGCATTGTTCCAAGTAATGCTACTACCTAATGACGGGTCAAAAGACACGGCCTGGTAATGACAGGCCTCGAGATTGGATTGATCCCAGAGAATCAATATCTATTACCTACGTAGAGTTTGCCAACAGAATTGTTGAATCACGTACAGTTTGCGATTTAAATATTATATATTACACAATTTCAATTTTCGTTTCACGTTGTACTGTGAACGTTTTCTGTAAAAGTTAAAGGTGAACGAATCTTTGCGTGATGTTTACGATTCACTCTGTTCATAAGAAGTCTATTAAAAGGAGAACTGTACATTCGGAGTTCAGTGATAAACTGAATTCTAATTCAATCATTTATTTTGGTTGCTTTGCATTTGAAAACGGTTCACAAACCTGCAATGCGATAGTTTACAGCCGTGTGTATGATTTTTTTTTTTGGGAAAATCTTTATTTGCATTAAATAACAGTAGAATTTTTTTCTCAGTATACAATATGATGAAGCGACTTTTTGTGTTTTCATCGAATTCTGGGAGTAGACCTCCCAGATTTCGTTGAAAACATTACCCTTTGTCGTGGTTGTAGTAAAAAATTAAGTTGGTATAGTCTATTCGCATTAAGAAAATAGTGACTCATGTTGTCACTCAGCTTAGCCACGCCCCTTGACCAATTAGATCTTAGCAAAATTTTATGTATGACTGAAGGGCTTACTTCAACTGGTCAATTTGAACACGGCTTTCTAATTTAACGATGTGTCACTATTTTCTTAACGCGAATAGACTATAATGAATTTTCACAAGAGGGTTGCAGAGCACCATCCGCTGTAAACTATTATGAGTTTGCTGAGATAATCCCCATAATTTGTGTCTATGTACCGAGATGAAGACTAGTTTGGAAGAAGATGACATGTTGCGCCAAACCCAAATAGCATCAAGGCAGGAGAATCACATTTATGATGACGAGTGTCTATCAGGTGGCCAGCATTCCGCAGCAGAATCAAGTGCTATTATTAATCTATCATTTGGATAAACAGTTACATTGTAAATTTTTCCTCTCTCAAACTTATTTAATTCCGTCTGCGTATTGCCTATTGTTTCGATTGTTACAGTTCTAATAATATTAGAGTAATGTGCCTCAGTCAGTGACCCTGCCATCGAACCGCGACCTCTCGTGTCCTTCGGATTGGATAAAGTAATCGAAATGGATGAATCATTGGTCATATCATGCTGTGCCATCTTGGCAGAGAAATAAGAAAAAAATGCGCAATCTTTGATAAGTTTGATTGAATTAAAGAACTTTCTTTGATAGTTATTTTACTAAAAAGCAAGAGAAAAAGTTTTAACGCTATGGAGCTTTCACTGAAAAGAGCAATACTCCAGTTGTGTAGTAAATTCTTGTGATTCGTTTAGTTTTTACACACCAAAATGATAATCAAATCAAATCAAAAGTCTTTTCTTAAAACTAGGCTGAGATTCAACAATTTTTGAACGTCATAAAACAGTACCCCCAAAATGCCCGCCCTTCAGCACTTCCTGGTGCTTTAGCTGGGATAACAAATCATTTATTAAAAGTAACAGCCAGATAGGGGGTTACGATTTATCACTTAAAAGTTTAATGGAGATGTACACACGGCTACACATCTAGTTATATATATATAGCTATATATCTAGTTTACGCTGATTTCGCACTATACGGAAATCCTATACAATGCGAGATCAGCTTATACGGGAAATGTATAGCTTGATATGTAGCCGTGTGTACCAGTAATCACCAGTTTATTTAGACTTATTTAACTGTAATAGAAATGTTATGTTGTTGTTTTTTTTTTGGCATCTCAATTACTAAACATGTAATCAAGACAAGTCCCCGAAGATGCTGTGGTCCTAGTAGGTTCAAAAAATTATTCAATTAAATTAAATTAAAAGATCTAAACACGTTGAGAAGTCTAATACTTAATTAAGTAGGTAATATCTAAAATATTAACATTAAAATGTCCACATAAATTATACTTTTATTACATGATTTTAACTTATTGAGTGGATCTTCCATTACCGATTCGAAACGAATACAACCCTCAGAGGGGGGTCGATAAACGCTACGCATCGCTCGAGTTCAACACAAGACATCTAAATAGTGCGCTCGATAGAAAGATTAACTTAATCTAAACCTTGTTCACATTTCAACTTGTTTGAAGCAAGATTTAAACATGGTGGATCTTAAGCTCTTTTTTCAAACAAATCACAAATAGCACTTTTCATTGATAAAAACGACTTCATGTGCTTTCAACCAGAATTCAGTGATGCATAACACATCATAGTTCTCCATAAACAAACCTACTTGCTCCAGCTCTTTATCAGACAGTTCCTGCATATTTTGATGTATAGCCTTCAACATATAGTCTACCCGTTGTCGGCCATTAATGCATTGTTGGTACTGTCATGGACTGCATCCTCGATGTTAAAAAAAATTAACATGAATTTCATATGTAAATACAACTAGCTCGGAGAGTCAAGAAAATGCCTAAGAATTGTAAAGTTAAACGGACTTCGAAAAAGCACAGCGTATTAATGATTCACCAGTAAAATCATGCCTACCGTGTTTTCTGCAGAATATGCTGTTACAAAAAAGATATGTTGAAGCAGTCAGTACAATATAATAACACATTTCCTCCTTCATAGTTCAAATCGCATTACATCACAACCTTATCATTTCATTCGCATAAACTCCAACAGTTCGTGATTGTACACGCAATTAATCGATGACCAAACGTTCTGATCATCGTTAGTCGAGTTATAATCGTCATAATCGCTTTGATTTCGTGATCGAGAATCGAGTCCGTTATTCGTGTACGTCCAGGGGGCGACATGGCGTAATGCTCGGTTTTGTATGAAGCCCTGCAGGTTTGAAATGACTGAAAGGCACGAAAGGTCACTCGATCCTGGGGTTAAGAATAGCGGGATCGAGTTTAATCGAATTGGATTGCTGTATTTCGTAAGAACGCAATCTTGTAATTTGATAATACAAGCAATTCAAACAATAATTTTCCGTGAAATATAATGACGGATTTTTTTACTCTTAAAAAATATTTGCATGAATGTTGCATTCTAATAAACTGAACTGAAGCAATAATAATAAAATACTTACAAATATTCATAATATTAATTTAATGCGTGCGTGAGTTACATTGATAAATACCGATGAGCATCGTAGCAAGTTCGTAGCACTATGAATCGTTGATGTCTTTTGTTCACGCGCCTGCGCGTTACACATGACAACTGTTTTACTTAACACTCGGTAGAAATATACTAGTACGAAGGAAATGAAATAAAGCTTTTATGATGATGTGGTGATTAGGTTTTTTATTTAGTATTTATAATATTAAACTAATATTTTCTAAGTATGGTGTTTAATGTAACACTAAAACCTTAAAAATGTTCGTTCAACGGTTTTCGTAATTTTTAAATTAGGATTTTTAATTGAACTTAAATTATGGTAATGCATAGTCAACAGCGCTTTTTCTCTGTTCTACGATTATTTCTACAAAACGCAACCAAGGGCAGATCGTTATCACAATTAGGAACAAAAAAACGCCACGTTTTCTACATTTCTACGCACATACCTGAAAGGTGACGGTCAAATTTCAAAACCAAAACGGATGTTTATTATATCATATTTTAGTTCCTCTACTAAATTAATTCATTTATTGCATAATTTTCACAGTAAGTGCGCGCGCGCATAAAATCTCGGCGGTTCGGCTAAGTTCGGCGGCGGTCGGAACAACTCGGCCTCGCTCGGCTTCCTACATCTCCTATCGTAATGGCCTCATTTCCGCTTCCTCACTAACATTCACGTGATGCTCAGTTTGTGTTATAACTAGGTCATAATGTAAGCTCAAGGACGTTGCCCATCCCTTTGATATGGAGCTGTACATTTTTGGGGTAATTTAGGGTTCAATTTTAAAGACACCAACGGTAATTACGGTTGGTGTCGATTTTCTGACCGCGATAAATAAAGGTAAGGGCACTGGTAAAACAAAAATAAAATCAAACTGGAACTAATTTAGCCACAAAGAGTTAAGGGGGAAACTCCAGGGAAACTCGCGAAAATTAAATTTTCTTACGTTTCTGCAATATGACCTGCATATGTGTTGACTATTTCGTGAAACAGAAGAAAATAGAAAAAAAATATTGAAAAAGAATGAAAATATTAATGAGTTGATACAGATTTGATTTTTTTGTATAATTTTTGTACGATTGTGTGTTTAG
Organism: Polymixis lichenea; assembly: GCA_949091785.1. Lineage (NCBI taxonomy): Eukaryota > Metazoa > Arthropoda > Insecta > Lepidoptera > Noctuidae > Polymixis > Polymixis lichenea. The sequence continues at coordinate 10,828,284 of OX420943.1, read as the reverse complement.
TTTAGAATATGATCTTCCTGTGCGAGTCACAATAAATACTTTTTCTTTCTTTCTTTCTTATACATGAAGTTTAATGAACTTGGACGATACAATGATAGTAAGGATCCAAATTCTCTAAAGCCATAATTAAAACAGTCGCACATCATATTTAAATCAACACACAACCTGACGCTAACTTGCAAATTGCAAAAAAAAATAAGAAAATTTAAATTTTGCGGGCTCTAACTTTGAGCTTCCGTACTAATTGGATAATTATCATCAAAGGGCGACCGTCTTTATGATAATTTTTATTAAAATCAGCAAATATGGTTCATGGCACCAATTGAAAAACTAAACCATCTGCCAAATAACTGAAAACTTTTCCTGAAATCTATAATTCATAACAACAATTTTCAGGTAATTACCTAACGATAATTTTTGTTCTACTTCGAGCAGGAATTGTCTGAAATTTCAGACAATTGCTGTTCGAAGTAGAATTTCATGGATGATTTCATACAAAACATTTTTTATTAGATAATTTCATGCTGAAATTTTTTTGTCAACTCCTTGGTTCTTAGACGAAAATTCGAATTCAATCCCCTCATTACTATTTCAGAATACATGTGGATATGCGGGTTTGAAAGAAAACCATTTTTAGAGGTCAGATAGGCAGTCGCTCCATGTGAAATACTGGTATTCAGCTGCATCCGGTTAGACTGGAAGCCAACCCTAACATAGTTCGGAAAAGGCTAGGCAGATGAAGATGCATGAGGGTTAAACGATATCCTGGCAAGTATTTTAACTAGGTATTTCAATATACTTTGATGTAAAATATCGAGTGGACAACTGAACTCACAAACAGAAATAAATAAATAAATGTAAAGGCAAATTAGGTATCAGTCAATATATGTACTTAATTTCAATTTTCCTGAGTTGCATAATTAACAAAATAAAAATATGAAGAAAAAAAATCGTCTTATTTTTGCCCTCGAAACGATAAGCTTTATTAACTAGTGCAAAGAAATAGTCAATCAAGAATCTAGCTAGTAATCAAGATTTATGATTATTATGATAAGCCTGAAATCGACGCCAGGCAGTAAGAAGGCATAACAGTCTATGCTTGTGTCTTCGCTTTATGAAAAGAAGCCTTTGCTCTGCATTGGGATAGGTTTTTTTTTTTTAGTGGGAAATCATCAAATAACTTCTCCCGCTCTGGGTGGTGCGGGAGGGCTTGTCAGACTTTTACTGACTAAAACCCACCCGTGTTCCCTCAGTTGCCTGTGTGCCAGGGGCCGCGGTATCTCTTTCGAACAACCCGCACCCCTGACAGGCATCGGCCCTTGCAGGCCCCAGTAGTTGGTGCTGACATCTCTTTGAGGCGCGCGTGGAACACAACGCGCCGTCGACCCGCGCTTGGTCCTTACCGGACAGCGGGCTACCCATTACTCGCCGTCCGCAAGCCCGTGCCTACGGTGGCCAGGAATCAGCCTGGGATTCCCGACGCCCAGGGCGTCTCCTGCGAAGGCCACGGCTGTGAGGGCGCATGTACTGCATCTCCCTCACGTGCGCCGCCTCCCTCTTTGCGAGCATAACTGCTTCGCTGAAGGAGGCGACTGCTAGCCATGCACTCTCGCTCCGTACCATGGCCTGGACCAGGGTCGGACGCGAGAGATCGCCGCCGCCGATCACCTCCACGAGGACACGGCGGTGCTCCGCCCAAGCCGGGCAGACCTCCACCGTATGCTCCACCGTGTCCTCAGGGCGATCTTCGCAATGGAAACACCCGGGCGCTTCCTCCCGCCCAATCCGAAACAAGAACCTCCCGAAACAGCCATGTCCGGTGAGGACCTGTGTCAGGCGGAAGGTGAGGACGCCATGCCGCCTCTCAAGCTACTCCTCAAAGAGGGGACTTACCGCCGCAGCATTGGGATAGGTTAGGTTATTATTGGGTTAGGATAGGTTTATAAGATGAAGTGATTTATTTTAGGATGTCAGATATTTAAATCAGATTAATGTGATAAGGTGTGGTGTGTGAGGTGTTTGTGTGATGTCAAATAGCTATTCTCTAAAGTCACTTAGTTTTTCAAGACATCGCCAAGCGGTTGGTCGAATCGTCATGTGACCAGAGGGCTGGCTTATGTTTGGCCGAATAATTAGCATTACCATACAATGTGACAATGCCGCCGAATTTTTTGATACCCTGTGATTATTTCCCGTCCTTTTTTTATATACCATCAGCTTATAACGTTCCCACTGCTGGGACACAAGCCTCCTCTCTGTGAGAGAGAGAGGGCCGTAATCCACCACGCGGGCCCAATGCGGGTTCGTAGATGTCACACGTCTTCGAATTTTTGGTTCTAGGATTTTCCGGTTTCCTCACGATGTTTTCCTTCACCGTTTTGAGAGCAGTGGTGATGAAATAATTTACACAAAGTAAAGCGCTTGTCTGGGTTCGAACCTACGACCTACAATCTCGGTAACTCGCAGCCATTACCACTGGGCCACCACTGTTCTCCCTTTGCCTTTCCTCCTTTTGCCTCTGCCTTTTTTTCTATACTTACATATTATTAAGTTAGTTTTAAAATTATGTAAATATTTTCAATAATTTAAAATATAGGTATTATTTTAATTACCAATACTGATTCAATCCGTTTTCATTGTAAAGCAGATAAAACAGGTTTTTTGGTTTTCATGTTTTGATACCCTATCTCTATGCGAACAGCCGATCTATTCTGTTAAAATCTCACCGTGAGACCTTAGGTGAAGTGAGCTGTTATTCCATCACCGTGAAATCATAGGTGAAGTGAAATGTCAAAAGTGAAACAGATGGAATGACAGCTCACTTCACCTTCGTTTTCACTGTGAGATTTTTCCAGAATAGCACTGCTGGCACTGGGAATTGATACTATTGACAGATCGCTTTAAACTCACTTCACCCACGTTATCACACCGATATTTTTACAGAATATCACCGTTGATAGCCAATCGTAAATGTTTATGCCACCCCTGGACATGTGTAATATCGATAAGGTTGTATCATACATAAGAGTCCCAATTGAAAAAACTAGTAACAATGCTGCTTGAGCTGAATAAGGTATGTACAGTCACCAAAAGAGATAAGTAACCAGGGTCATCCGATACAGTTGAAGTTTAGTAAGAAACCGATGGATGTTTTTGAATGAAATTGAATTTTATAAATTAACTGTTCGTGTTGTTAACAAACAAAACTAAATTTAATTCGAAAACGTCCATTGGTTTTTTGCTAAACTTTAACTAAATGCGACGACTCTGGTTTCTTATTTTATTTGGTTACTGTATATCGTGTGCTATGATAATCAAGCTAATTATTGGAAAATACCGAAGCGAAAATAATAACGCGCGCGCGCGCGTAATTGTAGCTGATGTCTTAACATCTTCAGCTATTTACATAAACCTAATACCGATCTCTAACCGAAAGAGGATGCCAGAATTTTCCATAGGAGTAGTAGTCAGTATTAGAAGTTTTGGAAATATAATATTGTTACAAGTTTAACATCATCCAAGATGACTAAGATATGTTATCACAACAGAATGCACGGGTACTTGACTCTTCTTCGATGTTAGTATTGACAGTCTCCAGACATGCCCGTTTTATCTTGCTATTCAATCGTCAAAATATTCCGCTCTGCAAAAAATTGACAGAACCACGAACACAAAATTGATGGTTCAACGCTTCGTAGCTATGACGTTCTGACAGCTTGTCCATTATAGATTGAATATCGGCTTTGATTTAATGGTGATAACTGATACAATTACGTTATTAAACTTTATTACTAATGTGTTTTTAGAATCACAATTTCCTTATGAAAAATACATAAGGAAAAGGAATCGTATACCTACCTAGAGTTAGGAGTAGATCCCAGACAGAGCCTGACGACACCTCTCCCTTATTACGGAGATCCCTCAACCCTTATACAGGGCGTAAAAAAACCCATCACGAAGCCGTCGTCAAAGCATTCTGTACACCAAACTAAGTAAGTTTATGCAAAAATAATTGCTGAGAACGACTTATTTTTGGTGTGAAAATGTTTGCTGTTTATGGTAGTGCGCAAAGTAACGCGCACAAAACAAAGTAAGCACTTTGGATATATATTTAAATTTTTTGTCACCGCCAAGTTTTTTTTCACTTTGTAGTGTTTTTCCGGAAGTCATTTGTTATTTTTTTTTTTTGTTATCTACTTGTTTACTTTTTATAGTACCTACCCCACACCAATTTCATCATCCTGGGATGGGATCAAAACAATATTATGTCTATGCGATAGCAGCAATCGCGGTTGATTTGCTGTCATTTTTTGAGGAGTTTCGTTGTCTGTCTCCGAAACAAAAAAAAATTTTGCAATTCCGTCTATATATGACGGAGTTATGCCCGAACATACATTAAAAAATATGTATAAACGTGTCGAATTGATAACCTCCTCCTTTTGGAAGTCGGTTAAAAATAACTTTAACTTCGTAAGGCGGTGACAAAAAATTCAAATGCATATCTAAAGTCACCGACTTCCGCAGTTAAAGTTATTTTTCACTTTGTGATGTTTTTTCCGGAAGTCGGTTATTTTTGTTTGGAAAATGTTTTTTTAGTGCATTACTTTGGCGGTAAAATGTATCTCAGAGCAATTTTTTTTTTAAATAAACGGTATCCATGGTATAGCTGAATCCAATCGGTTACGTGTCGATGTCTCTGCCACCCTGTATAGCCCTGCCAGGGGTACAGATTGTTCGAAAAAGATACCGTGGCCTCTGGCATACAGGCAACTGAAGCAACACGGATGGGTTTTAGTCAGTAAAAGTCTGACACGCCCTCCTGCTCCACCCAGAGCGGGAGAACTTATTTGATGATTTACCACGCTCAAAAAAAATCCCTTTATAGCCAAGACATATATTGAGCAAGCAACATGTATCGTCAGCCTTACATTTGAAACCGAGGGTGTTAAAATGGTAAGAAAGGTAGTAAGGCAAGGTTTCACACATGTGAGTGTAAAGTGGGGGCGGCGTCCGGAACGCACCGTTACTACACGGCTGGTGTGACATGCGGTCCACTACACCTCGCTACGTCACCGTAACCCGGCGCCGTGACCTGTGCACGCTGCCACACATTATGTACCGAGTCACCATCTGCCTAGCCATTTCCCAACTATGTTTGGGTCGGCGTGCAGTCTAACTGGATGTAACTGAATACCAGTATTTTACATACGACGTAGCGACTGCCTATCTGAACTCCACAACCCAGTTACTGGGTTATATGACCTCTTGGTAAGACTGGTTATCAGACTTTCGGGCTTCTGATGACCCGAAACGACTGTCAAAGATATACGAGTGACAGCCATGACCAACAGCTTAACGTGCTTTCCGAGACACGGAGGGGTCTTAGCATGTAAAGATGGTCACCCATCCACGGACCAACCGCGACAAGCGTAGTTTAACCCAATCGATCGACCCATGCGGCTGTTATTACTTGGCCACAAGCCTCATTACGTACCTAGTAGTCAAGGAAATCAATAGTTAAGCAAATTAATTACTAACCTAAACCGTCCGTATATTCTTTGACAGTTTTATGAAATGGATAATTGAAGTAGTATGGTCAATTTGCTTATCAATTACTTCTTTACTAAACATACTTCACTTATTAAAGTGCCTTCATCAGACTTTGAGGACCTCGTGACCGCAAAAATCGATCGATCTGAGAAGCTTGCATTTGCTTTGGTAATATAAAAGTGTTAACACATCAATACTCCTAACGCAGCCCCTAATAACCCACCTGGTTATGAAAATTAATGTGACCACTAAGTAAATGGGTAACGCAGGTCAAATGGCAGACACTCTCTATAGAGACTCCCTCCAGACGCATTGAAGGCGATTTAACCCTGCACCACCCTAGGGTGGACACTCGGAGACACTTGTTTTTCTGTGCACCCCAGACTGGATGGCCAGAAACTGGCCCTATAAGATAATTATAAAATACGAATAGATATCTTGGGCCACTCTCTATCATGTTCCTCTAAATGACTGTACAGTCGAGTTCATTAATAAATTGGCCCTTTCAGGCTTCAAAAAATGAACGTCAAAAAAGTTCATAATATTGTGACAACTATAAGCATAATTAAATTGTGGTCAAGATTTCATTCATATGTGACGGCTTTTTCTCATAACTTTTCATATTATTGCCTAATGCACAGCATATATAATTGAACCGTTCACATGAGGACATATTTTTGATCTATAGGTTCTATAGAATAGAATAGAATAGAATAGAATAGTATTTATTTGCTGTAAAAATAGAATTTATTGAGCTATCCAACGCTCACAATATTTTCAATCCTTGATAGTGCCAATGTATTAATAAACTCGACTGTACAAACGAGAAAAACGGAAAAAAATATATCTGAATTCCAGTTATCGACCCCGTTATGTCTGGGGTGGACGGATGAACATGCCTTTCCCATTATCCATCCTAGGGTGGCTGTTTGAGGGTGGTCAAACGGAATAACCCGCCAACAAGTCTTGTGGTTGACTTAGCGAGCCAGAAACGTGCCTGACGGTCGAATGAGGTGTCTTGAGCTACGTTAAAAGCTCATTAATACGGAAAACTAGGGAGCCCTGTATCTCTTTAATATGGTATCTGCGGTTAATAAACCAACCAGCAGGTGCTCTATGACCTGTCAGAAAGAAACATCACGACCAGCGAATCTATCTGATAGTATCGCCACTTTTGACGTGCTCCACACGACTGGAAAAGGATCTAGATTCGGTCGTTTAAATCTTAACTGATCATAAAAATATATAGAGTTACTTAAATAATTTTAATTTGTAGTAACACGTATAACATCACGCCTTGTTTCTCCGAAGGGTTGGGCAGAGGTATACAAATAGTACACCCACATTTCGCCAGTTATGTCTAGTACCATATAATAGGGGGCGAGCCTATTGCCATCAATCAGAGCATAAATCCAGACTCCGGGCTGCTACTGAGAAATTTCAGTTAGAAAAGCTCAATCACATTTTACCCGACCTAGGAATTGAACCCAGGACCTCGTGCTCAGCATTAGCGTTTGCGACCACTAGACTAACTATTTATATTCTCTATTATAAATCCTTGTTCAAGTAATTAGACATTTTGACATCAATTAACTGGACATGTCCGAATATTACATATCTGAATACTACAATATTAGCTGCATAATCTTAGCAAAACTTCAAGCAACATAAATCGTTGCATTTGAAAAGTAACACAGGCCCTGAATAAATGCAACTTAACTAGAAATGAGAACAATAGCACAATAAATTATCTTGCGGTAAACTGCCAAATCTATAGCTAAAAATGTCGGCCTTAAACCTGTGGCAGCTGCTTCAAAATTCCTCTAAGAAGCTCCGATGCAAATAAGCTATGCCTTTTATTCCGTTCAAGCGTAGCCGGGTCACAGATCTAGTACAAATATAATTTTGTTGTAGCGTCGCGAATTTACTTATTTCTATTGATTTATTTGTCCAACTGTACATTCTTAGCAATGAAATTGATTGTTTGCCGGCCGTTAGAATTTGAATGAAATTATTTCGTGTGTCTGTGATCTAGATTTACATTCGCCACATAAGTACCCACCTAGTACTTTAAAATTTTCCGTGACTTCCTTGGTGAGTTTATTTATTATGGTCACATAATGTTTTGAATTTGTAGTATTAATGCTAAGTATGATCAATAATAAGTGCCACGTAAAACAATAACAATCTATACCGCCCTAGAAAAAGCCGAAACTTTCTCGTCCATAGAGGGAAAACATTTTCCGCCTTGACTTTTGTTTTTACCTTACTAAGCTCGTGATTAATTAATATAATATTTTAAAACACAGAAATAATAACAGTGCTTAACATCTAATTCAGATCATGAAATAGAAAACATGAAAACGTTTCACATTTCCATACTCTATTTACCTGACAGTTAGCACCATTTTGCACTAAGCGATACACGATTCACACTGGTTCATTCGATTCTACAACACTGCCACTAGCCACTACTCGAGCTTTAATCGATAATCACTTCGCGTGACTGGGGCGTGCGCAAGTTCGCGGTCGATCGTAACAATCGAAGTTAGAGGAAGGATGGTAGTACGCGGCCGCCTCTCACGGTGTCTGACCATCAAGTGTTGGTCGTGGACTCAGCCTCCAGCGTGCCTCCTCATCCGCGTAATACTTCCCGCTGCGGTGAGCCCGCACAAAAGCGCGAGGGGGGCCTTAATCACTTCCAAAACCATTCGAGGAAACAATGTCCAGGTGCGAACTCAGTCACGCTCAATCCGTCCCGACTAATGACAATGTTCAAAGGCAAGTACCCCGTACAATGAATTTACCACTGAAAACTCGGGTTTAAAAGGTTTATAAATACCATATTTAATGAACAACACAAAAATCTTTAAAAAATTACAGTAAGTTAAAATAGACTTGATTATTTTGATACAAAGTAACAAAACATTTTTGGAGTCCAAACTTCGTATTTAAAGTAAAATGATTTTAACTTTATAAAATTGTCTTTACTCTGTTTTGTTACTTTTACTTTACTAATTTAGTCAGTGTTTAATGTATTTTTTATTATGAAGTTATTGCTAAATGTACTAATAATTTAGTAAACTATCCCGATGAGTTTCTCCATCCGCATCAGCACGTTGAACGCGACTATTAGCGAAGTGACAGTTACCACTCCAATCGTAATTTTCATGGGTCTGTAACAGAAAATCGCTTTTTGTACTTCAGTTTTAATTAGAGTTGAGTACTTAACACAATGTGAGACTATGTTAGCTGACTTATACTGGATGTCAGAGACGACGACGCGCAAAATGTAACCATGAATTCAGCACATAGTTCTAGACCCCCAAGCATAAAATTTTACTTCGGTTATAAAAAATAATCTGCTGTTTCACTCGACGATAAATGTCAACTCAGAGGGGTTCAGAATCATGAACTGACCATGGTGACAGGTTGTACGTCGATGTCGCTGTCGCTCTGTACATACAGAGTTTTTGTTTCTGGGGGCCTACTCTCTAAGCACGAAATCCGTAATCTCGGTCGAAGTTAGGGGCGTTTCCTACTCCGTATCACTTACGACCCTGTGATTAGTTTGGGGCCCAAACTAAGAATGAATTACTACACGATTTGACAGCTGTCCATACTCCCGTTATACCCGTCCAAAAAAGTTAATTAATCAGCTGTAGGAGTCACTTTGAAGTTCCGAACTATTTTCGGACGGGCCCGTATTTTCGTTAACGTAATTTAAGAGTAGCCCCCCTGGAACGGACTAGGTGGTGTAAGATGGAGAGCTGGATGGATAGATATCACCGTTTATTTTTTTTAGTCAGCATATGCGTGCTTGGTTCACGCTGTTTACGTAGATTGTTCAATTTTATACCTATACATATAAGGAGGTATGTTTATATTAGTAGAAACGTGTAACTGGTCTTCTGCATAATATTACTGCAAACCAAATGTACTTAGTTTTAGACAACTTTTCTTAAAATAAATCATTTCAGCCGAAAGACGTCCACTGCTGCACATAGGCCTCTCCCAAAAGGGGGGTTTTGCCATAATCGCAACGCTTGGCAGAGGGGTTGGTGATCGCAGTATGCTGGTAAAATGCATTTGAGAACGCTGCTGCCCATTCTCTAGTAAGTCCATTAGTCGCCTTCTACGAACGGAACGGTTTCTTAAAATTAATAAAATTACAATAAATACCCGTCAGCGTTGTGGAAGTACAGTGCGCTCCTGAGGGTGTAGTACACAAGCTGCATGTAGCAGTAGATCAGGTAATACAGCGCCAACGCCGTCGCCGTCACCGACAGCTGCACCAGGGACACCAGCTCTGCCACGACTCGCCACGACTTTGCCTGCCCCTGCTTAGAAACACGTAACTCATACACACCATAAGCGCGTTGGGTTGAAGATAACGTCAAAGTTGCGGGTAACACCTGGATGAGGGAGGCACGGAACCGGAAAGTAAGGCAGGAAAAAAGGATGGCCTATATCCAGCAGTTGGTGATTCCGGGCTGAAATGACGATGATGATGATATACATAAAGGGGTAGGTAGAAACTACAGAACGGCACCTGATACGAATTTAGTGGATAAATCTGGTAATTTTTCCAGGAATATTTTTCCATCTTTTTTATGATAGTAAACTATCTCTTTTTATTTTTTTTGTACAATATCGAAGGATATAAGGAGTCGAATTCCAAAACGATTCGACCTAGAAAGAAAAGCTACAAACCGACAAACAATTTCAATTTTACGTTTAAAATACTAGTGGAGTTTTCGTGATCAGTTACAAATTGTTAGCACCATTATAATCGTGGTCGTGCCATTGTGATAGGCGCTGGAAAATTACTAAAAGCCTAGATTTTTTTCCTCAGAGCTAACTCTGTATACTTCGGAATAGATGTCAATGGTTGTGCATTCAATACGCAAATATCCCTGACTACATTTCAGTCTCAATTTGTTAGTCATTACAGTTAGTAGATCAAACGATTAGCTGTAGCACCGATTTGCTTACATTTGGAATATATTAATGTGTTTTTTTCACCTGAAGCTCGTGTAAAGGCGTTAAAGTTACAAGTTTACCAACTAACCTAATCTCCTGAATGAATGGCCGGGCCAGTCCAACTTAGCGGTCGACAGACGAAAACTTTACTGTTCTTGGTCTTAACCTAGAGAGATCACTATCAAACGGTTTAATTACGCTTTAACAAACATTACACGCCTGCAACCTCAATTGGGTTCATCAAACAAGGTTTCATTTAGTACGTAAAGTAAATAAAGCACTTTTAATAACTACTTGCTTCCTTTTCCCCTTTGATAGTAGATTTCTAATGTTTGTTCAATATTATTGTAAGTATAGTTAAATTAATTTTCATTTACCTACATCTACGCTGGATTTTTGTGTTGATTGGAAACGTACTGCAATTGTTAATATAGACTTTTCATTATTATTGGTTTGATTTTTTTGCGGTTCTTGAATCTTGGAGATTGGCATAAATTACACTTTTTGGGGATATGAATAAACTCGCCATAAGTAGCGATATTAAGTGACGTAGCTAATTGCAAAATGCAAATGTCTGATCATCATTTTTTTTGCCATTTTTGAAACTAACAACTATCAGGCATGAGCACCACCGAAGTACATCAATCTGCCTAAACTTTCACAACTATGTTGAGGTCAGCTTCCAGTCTAACCGGATGTAGCTGAATAGCAATATTTTATCTCGAGGTACCACCAAAGTACATATACTATATTACTTAGGGTAATTATCTATTCATCTCTCTCTGTCGGTAAGGGCCCTGGTAATCCCGGAAGCAAACTCAAGCCTGAAGATATACATCATCCACGTAATTAAAAAACCAATGTGCAATATAGTGTCCCCGAATTAACACAGAGTTTAATGGAAAAGATAAGAATTAATTTAATACAAGTAGGTGCATCAAAGTTAATGTCGAAAACCTTCGAGCCATCCGCCTCATCATCCGGCAAATGTTTATCAATATTATGTATTCTTTTAATTTTATATACCTTGTTTGTTATATTTATAATTTTTGTAACTAAATATCTACATAAAGTCGTATCTTTTGTTCAGGGGTAAGCAGAGACTACACAACGCCACGTGCTACGATCCTTAAGTAGGTACTCATTCCTGTGTTACATACCTTTGGTTCGATTACGTTCATACATCTGGCCAAAGACGCAGGCCGGGAGCGAGTACTATGCACCTGACTTTTCTGAAGAACCTCGCCAAAAAAGTCACTGTATGTCCTTAGAGGGCGTCCCTGCGTTTAAAAATCCTAACTAAATACCTATCACTTGAAACTCTTGATTTGTGTTGGAGCTGTAGGTTGTAGGTAATTCCTACTATAGTATAATATAATACATATAATAATGCATCAATGTCAAAGTTTTGATGTTTGAATGTTTCTTACTAAATCACGCAAAAACGGCTGCACGGACATGGATGAAATTTTGCACACAGATAGTTTATAACCTGAATTAACACGTAGCTTACTTTTTTATCCAGTTAGTACGTTCCCGTGGAATAATTTCCCGACCGACCTCCACTTCGCTAGCAAAAGCTAGTATGACATAAAACTTAGGAATTAAAGCAAAGAATGTGCTAAACTCGCTGTTGTAATGCCTCTCAATCAAATTGAATTATGATTGAAATACTTGAGTACGAAAAAATACGGCAGAAGATTAGAAGCTATCATAGGATCAGAAGGAAGACCAATGGAGTGAACTGGCTATTCTTACTTTTTATAAAGAAAATAAAACCGTCAGTTGGTACACTAAGTTAGATAACTACGTGCAAGGCTTTTCCACAAACATTATTTCGTTGCTACTGTAGATTTATTAAAAACTAAATGAAAAACGGTCAGTTCTCGATCTTTGCTTGATGATCAGCCATTCATTGAAGAATGTAGCTTAAAGCGCTGAAACGAATTTAAACATTCTTCCTGAATCCTTTAAGAACGTGATGAACCATTTCAGATCCTAGGTATGCTTGCACTTTCAACGCCAATCTAAAAAACATACAAATTAGAAACCCATAAAAACTTTCTTACGTAAGCATTAAAAAATGACCATTTCACCTTGTAGTGGGAAGCAGCGCTGTCGCAGGGCGCGCCGCGTCACGATCCTAGTCTCGATGCTATCAGTGCGCACGAGCATCCATTACGGCGTACCAACACTCCTACGCCGACGCCGACCGAATCGCCACGTTTATGTACATTGTTATCACCACACTGATCCTACTTTGATAGTGTAAAAGAAATCCTGGAGAGTGGTGAGTCTGCATCTTTGGACATTGATCTTAAAGATCTTAGTGTTATTAAGCGCAGACAGTTGATCCTAGTGATAATTTTATGGGTTGGTTGTGTACAATTATGAAGTATTTAAAGTTTTCGAATTAAGTCCCTACTTAATTCGAAAACTTTTGAAGACAGGTTCGGCCGAAACAGTGAAACAATCGCTCAACCAGCAGTTACAGTGCAAATCGTCAAGAAGGATCCCATAAACAAAATACACAAAAAGGACAGGAATCCAAGATCCTATTTACACATTTTCCTAGTTCCTCGCGGCTAGTCAAAGGGCAGGTCGCGGCGTGTCCGTGTAGTAACAAGACAAGAGCAAGACATTCCTGAATAACGACAGGCGATGCATCGAGCAGGAGCGATGGCCGATACAGGGTGCACGAAGCAACCACCCCGCTCACGACGCGGCGACGCCCGCTGCCGACGCCAACGCCGAACTTATGATGATTTTATCGGACAACTAATTAGGCATGGCGTCACTTCACATTGACATACCATAATGTTGTGGGATCATGTAAAAAAACTGTAAGACCTTTCAGAACCTTCATAGATGAAGCAATTTGCAATGGTGACACGTATGGGACGGTACCTACCTACATGAAATATCCCTTGACACAATTCTTTCTAATACAAAAAAAGAACAAGTAAACGTTAATGTAATTGTATAGTATATTTTACCCTTTTCGTTTTCCTGGCTCCGGTACAACACTCTGGAGACATCTTAAATTGTTGTTTCTCGACTTGTCCATAACTGTAACCGCAGGCCTTGTCGAACTATTAAGAAAAGAAAACCATAATTAAGGTAGGTACCTACACCAGTCATTCAAGTACCTATAGGGCATCTTTACCCTTGTTTTCTAATAGTGCAGAGAGTTCTACGATCTTTATTATTCAGCGTTGGGGAGATAGCTCAACGTGTGCTGTGGGGCCCTATCATCGCAGCATCAAACTTAGATATTTAAAGCCTTTTGGCCTCGTACACACGGCTACACATCATGCTATACATTTCCTTTATAAGCTGATCTCGCATTGTATAGGATTTCTGTACAGTGCGAGATCAGCGTAAACTGGAAATGTATAGCTTGATGTGTAGCCGTGCGTACAAGACTATTTTCTTTTTTTAATATACTTTAGATTTTACTTTCTACTTTTGTTACTTGTTAGTTGTTCTTCCTATGCGAGTCCCAATTAATACTTGTTCTTGCTTACTTTCTGTGTGCAATTTCGACTTAGTCGGTTCATCTTACCATGAATCCACCCATAGGCGTGGGCGGTGGGGGACTAGGGAAAGTCCCTAAGATTTGCTTGAGCTTTTCACTGGTTCGTAAACAGCCACATTTCCGCTTGTTATAGACCGGCTGCTCGCAGTTGACCTCTTCAACCCGACCGCCAGTGATGGGCCCAGGCTTCGCACGGGCCTTTTGGTCAGCATACGACGCGACACAATGTGGAGGTGCAGTCATTGCAGCTCACTACAAACGTATAGCATATACTTAGAACCTTACCAAACAGTTAAAGTCTCTAGGATTTAACTTCTTTATTCCGACTGGATTTTTTTTCAATGTATTTTTAGCCAATGTACCTATGACCTAAAGCCAAATTTTCAATTGTAATTACGATAAACAATTTCCATAGAGTTAAATCAATAGTACCTACATAATTATACAAAGACGCTGTACCTACCTAAATATAGTCAGGTAGGTACAACGGCTTTTGCCTAAGACCGAGTACATTATAATACTCAATTGTTGCTGGTATTTTCCAACGCGAAGTAGAACAAACACAATTTCTACTGCATCATTCCTAGCAAACAAAAAGGTGTTTCTAGTCGGCCTGGCATTTTCTGTTGGTTTTAGCAATTTAGTTAGCCTATAATGTTCCCACTGCTGGGACACAGGCCTCCTCTCGCTGAGAGGGAGTGGGCTGTAATCCACCACGCGGGCCCAGTGCGGTTTGGTAGATGTCACATGTCTTCGAATTTTTGGTCCCAAGACATGCCGGTTTCCTCATGATGTTTTCCTTCAACGTTTTGAGATCATTGGTGATGAAATTACACAGAGTAAAGCGCCTCCGTTCGAATCCACGACATACAACTCAGTCGGGGCCACCACTGCTCACTGAGCCATCACCGCTCTCATTTGGGTACGCCATAATCATATGCGACCTAAGGGTTAAAGATTTAAATATTTGCTAAAGGGACCCTAAGTTTCATTTGTCTGGTCGGCCTGGTATAGAAATACACCTGTAAAATATTTGCTTATTAACTTTCGTGGTTTAATAGAAAATTAAAGATAAGTAAAATATTGAATATACCAATTAGTTCACATAGCACAGAGATTTTGATTTTGACACAAAATAAAAAAACATATAACAACAAATATGACGTGATGACAATGTCACAATGCAAATGTGACTAAAGCTTCATTTGTATTATTTTTCCTCATTTTTGACATATTGGGAATGAAGGATACATGACGAAGTTTCAGAATTATATTAAGAACCTACCTATTTGATGAAAATTTGAAATGCCATATATTTATCTGTAAAGATTTTTGACGATTTTGGAGACTTTCAATTTGTTTCCTGCATTCAGAAAAGGAAACTTCTACTAATAATTATGATTGAATAAAATCTTGATAGTCTTGGACAAATTAGATCTATTTTTTATATAGACACAGACTTACCTGAAAACCAATTTTACAACTATGAAATTCAATTTACAGTCTATTAACGTTGTGATCTGAAATCGAGTGCATTTCGCGGAAGGCGGCGACTCCGGCGCAGACGGCCCGGTAACCGACGGTGACAGGGCACGTAGCGCGGCCCAGCGTGCGAAACACCACAGATATTATTTCACACTAAATTTTGACCCAATTATTGTTGTTTGCAGTACATAAGTAAAAAAGAATTCATTAAGAAGAAGTGAGAAGAACCATATTAATCATGGGTTTTAGATACTTTTCTCTCTCTGACTCAGCCTCAAGACTTCCTTGGACTGAAGGGGGCAATGGATGCGCAAATGAAATATACTTAAACGAAAAAATATTTTATTTCTTTTAGTAGGTTTGTACACACGTCAATCATATTTTTAAACTAGATGAGGTCGGCGTTTCCTATCTCACTACTCTGAGAAGAATGGCCGAAACAAACTCAGAGGTCACAGTCTCCTATAAAGTTGAGAGATAATCTTGGTCAGATCATGTGAAGACCATGTGGATTGCTGTCTGAAATGGTCTTCTGAGGAAAGAACCACACAGATTGAGTGGACCCGTCCAGTCAGTGCATGCATTTGTCACTAATCATGCAGCTCATGTCAGAACTATAAGTGGGTACCTACCTTATTGGTATGAGCGGTTTTTTTAATAAAAGGAATAACGACAAGCAGTGGTTTTCCCTGAAATTCAAAATAATCAAAACAAAAGTCATTTATTCAAACTAGGCTGAGAGTTAGTACGTTTTGGACGTTTTATTTAATCTTCATCTAAAAGACATCTGACTTTTGAAAAATCTGCCTTTAGAATACCATAATTTTCAAATTAACTTTTTAAGTAGATTTTTCAAAGTAAGTAGTCATCAAATTCTTCCAACGTGGCGGTTTTGTTTTGAGCATGTGAAACTCCCAAATAAGAGATAACTGCACCTGAATTTAGACTCGTGTCTTATTCAGAAATGCGAGTTTTGCGAAGCTCTGACGGAGAATCTAATAAAAACTGCGAACAAAAACAAGAGTTCTTCAACCAGGTTTCGCCTGTGATGAAGAAGGATTTATGTTACTATGCGATAGGAGCCATTTGTTTGTGAGTTGGGAGACACACTATGCATATAGTCACGTGGGGCAAGTGTGCGCAGCAAGTAAGGGTACGCACTCGAAGTATCTCGAAAATGGTTTATATCTACGAACTGACAACCCCTCCTCAGTACCGCACGCAACGCCGTACTTAGTGCACGCGTGTCACCAGCGCGTCATTTTGTTTTCGCAGTTGAGTATTGTTTTTTGGTTGAATGATTGCGATTTTTGCTTCAAATTAGGGATTCATTCTTTTTTAACATAACCGTGTTTTGAAATTATGCTATATACCACCGAATAATAAATAATATTTAATATAAGCCTTGGTTAATGTTTTGGTGGTGAAGATTACGTAATATTACTCAGTTTTGAATAAATCTTATTTTGATGGTTTAGAACAAGAGTACGGATACGCATGTCGAGTTTCGTATGCGCATCAGGTCATGATTCTGAGCATTGTAACATCTCCTTCATTAATTTCAACTTTGCAAGACGGGACCACTGAGACCAGATCAAACTCACTTAGCACTTCATCTCAAGATGATTTGGTGCTACTCCTATACTGAAATCACCAGCAGTCATAACTATGGATAATACTGACAACTATGGACAATACTGGGGCACCCGCAATAATGAGCATAGCTTCGACTAGCAAGGCATATATACCACTGTCATCCATTCAGGAATTGCACAAGGCCACGTTACAAAATCAGCGAAAGAAAGGAAAAAAGTCAATCATCGCAACTGAAAGTCCTTATAAATTAGAATTGTAACAAAGAAAAAACAAGAGGAAGGAAAAAATTGCCTAGAAGAAGATACAATTAGATCTGAAAGTAAGACTGAAATCGAAAAAGACTTGTCCAAAATCTATGAAGACTATTAAGAAAAAGACGGTTAAAGATAATAAAGAAAAAGATGAGCAGGAATACTTTTGCCTTCTGTGTGGAGAAAAATACATATATCCACCGAATGAAGACTAGATCCAATGCAGCGTCTATGAGAGCTGGTGGCATGAACAATGCAGTAACTTTAAAAAGGGAACATTTGTTTGTGATAATTGTGCTACAGAGTAGCATTATTTTTGTTCCCTTACTTTAATCATGATCTCACTGACTTATAATTAGGTGTCGGATGTTGATTTACTAGTTTATTGTATGAGCCTGACCCTATTATTTGTATGTTATATGCGTACACTTACCCGCGCCGCACTGTTACCCCTACACGTGAGTAAATGTATGCATTTGGACTATTTTGATTTTGTTGATTTCCAAAGAATTTGTGCCATTGATAATTATTATTTTTGTGTTTAAGTTGTTGATTATTAAATATTGTAACTAGTAAACCTTGTTTTGTTCATTAAACTTCACATGTTTTATTATGACACTTAAAACCTTAAGTGCGCGCATTGGCCCCACCAGACTCTACGTACTTATTCTCTTTTAGCGAACCAGCACACCATCTCAATACGTTTTCAAGCTTGCTAATGCATTCAAGTTATAGCCTAATTGGTTTCGGCGATAATCGCCAATGTCAAATGGCCCTAATTTCCCGCGGTGCCATACCGTTCCGCTATTGTTGGTGTTCTTACAGACCTTATAGTTTCGTGCCCCTTTGTCATTTGTGCGTTTTCACTGTATACGGTTTTGGCAGAGAACTAAAAAATTGTCTGGCAAAGCTACCACCACATCTACCACTTGATGTAGTCTATGCATATCAATTTGCATAACATTTTCCCAACTATGTCGGGGTCGGCTTCCAGTTTACCGGATGCAGCTGAATACTTACTAGATTTTTACATGGCGCGGCTGTCTATCTGATCTCCACAACCTCGTAACTACTTAGGTAAAACGATACCACTTGACTTAGTACTACTACCTACATACACGTACATACCTACTACTACTACCTACTTGATGTAGTCTATCAACCATTATAATTACATTTTTTACATTGTTCTCACATACAGAAGCAACAAGAATAATGTTCCCAAGATTTTGTAATATTTCAACGTGATTTTAAAAGAGTGTCCGTGGAGTTTCTTGCCCGTTCTTCTCCATAGAGATCTACGTTTTGGAATGGGCAACTAGCTTCAACTTTCCAACTGATCGACTTTTTGACAATTCAAAAGTGCCTGTAAATGGTTTAATTGAAATAAATGCTTTGAGTTTGATAATGATAACCTACAGTAGGTAGTAGGTACGGTCATCAAAAGAGATAAGTAACCAGAGTCGTCAGATATAGTTAAAGATTAGTAAGAAACAAATGGATGTTTTCGAATGAAACTTAATTTGATAAAAGAACTGTTTTTTTCCTATTAATTAAATTAACTATTATTTGAAAGCAGCCATCGGTTCCTTACTAATCTTCAACTATATCCGATGACCCTGTTTACATTTCTCTTTTGGTGTCTGTACCTTCTTCACCGACACCAAAGTCTGCCTTACCTATAGGTAGGAATCTTAAATTGTTGAGGACATCGAAATTGTTAATGAGTATGTCCGTTTTGTCAAGCTGGTAGATATGTCGAATTATATTATCCTAGCGCATTCAGATTACATAGTAGTTATTTAACCTACTATATAATCTGAATGCGCTGAGAGTCGGTGTCATAGATTCAATCTTGTAGTAAACAAAACCTAATAACAAACACCCTGATACTAGGTCTCTGTAAGGTTCTTTTGAGACACTCGCGAAGGTAAACGTGAAATCCATAGCAAGGCCATTGCCGTGCCGGGCAACAATGGACTCGCACTCTCCCAACCGATTAAATCGTTTGCGCAGCATGCGTGTTTTCGACACTGTGAACTCAACTAATTCATATTACGGTAGACAGTTACATGTGGCATAACGGTGAAGCATAATTCTATATATTTCCCTCATTGTCACCGGTCGCATTACGCGATCGTGAGAAGGCCAAAAAGTCCTTACGCGGCTTACACCAACCACGCAATGACGACGTTCACAGGTAATACGTGCAATTCTTACCAGATTTTTGTGAGCATGGCTGACATAACTGTAGCAACATAACGTGCGCGTAGAAATTGACCGTCGTGCGAAATTCATGTAACAATGTGTAAGACGTAGGCGTGTCTAATAAATGATTTTGTCTGGTACTGTTTATTGCTGTATGGTGGCTACGGATGCTATAACACCATCGTATTAAAGTCATCAGAGTCCTTGGAAATGGGTTTCGTTTTATGTAGGACATGTTTGAACTGAAAGTAGGAAAGGATTTTTTTTGAAGAACATAAAACATTAAGCTAGTTATACAGGGCGGCAGAAACATCGACGCGCAATCTGTAACCATAATTCAGCGCTTGATTTTGACCCCCTAGCGTAGACATTTTTCGTCTGTTATAAAAAAAACAGTTGTTTCAGAGAAAAGCGCAATACCTACGCGGTCAAAATCCATGGTAACAAGTTGCGAATCGATATCTATCGGCGTCCTCAAAGTATGTGGTCCTGGGTTCGATTCCCAGATCCAGCAGTGTTGTTGGGCTTTTCTATCAGGATCTCAGATTCTCTCAGTAGCAGTCTGGAGCCTGGATACGTACCTGATTGATGGCAATAGATTTGCATAGCATATATTGCATGAGTGAAACATAACTTTATTTTAAATTGCTGAATGGCCTGCTCTTGACTTCGATCACGCCTGATGGATGAGGTCTATTATGGAACGAGTGTGCCCAGAAGATGGCCGTTCACTCTTGATTTGAAGGCAGACGGGAAACTGTGAAAGACGCTGGCAGAGAGTTCCACACTTTGGCTGTGCGCATATTAAATGCTATGAGGAGAAGCTCTGAGTACGACTGGTCGAGATTTCAACCAATTGCGGATGGTACCCTGCAGTAGGTACGTCTGGAAGAGTGGTAGAAGGGCGATCATCGTGGAGCTCCTGCGCACACTCTCCGAAGTATACAGTCGGTAGAAGGCCGACAGCTATGCAACATTACGCCGATAAGCCAGACTGTGAAGCCAAGCCACCAACGTCTCGTCGCGCGTCGCCTATAAGTAAGCCATTTTGCTCAAAGTTCCACCGAGTCAAGTGCACCTGGCGAAATGCAGGTACCTATACACCTCTACCTAGCCCCTCGGGGTAAATAGGTATGAAGGACATATACACAATAGGTATGAGGGACAATAAGGATATAAGTCCCTAAATTAATCTATAGTTAGGTACGCAAGTATACGGTAGGTGCCTGTGCAAAGACAAGATTATTTGATGTCTTATTTGGTTGTCAGCGAATTGTCTTTGAATGCTCAGAGCCACAGAGTACATTATTATATACCTCAGAGCGTAGTATTCACAGAGTACATTATTATATACGCATTCAAAGACTACAATAATGTAGCATTATAATTATTGTACCTAAACCACTGCGGTAAACCAACATTTAAGTTGATTTGACACGATGATTCAGAAGGAATACCAAGCTGCAGTACAAACTTTGTTGCAGATATTATTAAAGATTTCATCTATACCTACAGGGGCGTAACACTCATCGACATAGAAGAGCAAACTGTAACCATGAATTCAGGACATAAGTAATTCTAGACGCCCTAGCGTAGAAACTTTCGTTACCGCCTCAGAGTCACACCAGTGTGAGAAACAGGATTTTTATTATCGTTTGTCACACCACTGATTTTTCACACCTGCGTTATAAATAAAAAACAACTGTTGTACTTTTTATCGACACACCACGCGACCAAAGCCACGGGCGGAAACTAGGTAGTTTCTACTAAAGTAAAAGACTTTACTTTCGATATCTATAGGTACATGATATTACAGATTGAAGGTACTTTTCGTGTCTGTCTGTAGGTATAGATAGACGCGTTGTTGTTCTAGACTTAGCAACGGATTTTAATGTGGTTTTCACCATCTTTTAGAAAATTTGTTCCGTAAGGTAAGGTAGCACACGTATTTATTCATTATTATTTTTAGTTATGTTAGCATAGCTCGGGAACCTGGGATCGCGGTCCTTGGGAAGGCGTACGAGGGGCCAAAGCCAACTCGCAGAGGCCCCTAACACGTTTTACATGGAATGAGGCACCAATCGACGATTATCCCTGTATGCACTGTGCAAGTGCACCCCAGAACAACCCCCGGATTGTGTTGGACTATTGCAGGATATGGAAGAAAAGATGTTGGATTATGTGTTTGGGTGGCTAAAATGGACTGGTTACCAAGAACTATGGAATTATCTTGGCCCCTGCCTGATCAATGTTTTAAGATAAGATAAGATAAGATAATAATTTATTTGCCCAAACATGAGTACAAGACATACAACACAAATTGTCAGCATGCAAGAGATGTTAATAGTAAAATAAAACAGATCGTCACGTTTGCCTTAATGGCATGCAAATATTAGTACAATCATAAAATTTATAATGTCACTCCTAGTCAAACTATTTAAAAATTTCATAATAATAAAAGAACATTAAAAAAAACAATGATTAAAAAATAACAAATTGGTGAAACATAATCATAATCTCTCATTTAGAAACTCATTCAAGTTATAGTAAGCTTTATCTGCTAGAAAATTAATAACTTTCTGTTTGAATTGTACATCAGTTAACTGCTTCCAGCTTTTAGGTAGTTTATTATAAATTTTTGGAGCCATGCAAAAGACACTTTTTCCCATAAGTGACGTCCTATATTGATGGCAAACTTGGCTATTGTCACGTCTATTACGAGGAAATCGATCTGCCATGCGAGAAAAGAGGAGAGGGTTGGACCTTAGGAACATTGCATTTTCTAATATATAAAGTGAAGGTAATGTCTTGTATATACCTACACAGATAAAATGGCAGAAAGTGACTTGCACACTCAATAATGGGCCTCCGGAAACCGTCGCTAGCACATAGTGACGTAGCGACAAGGGGGCAACACTTCCTGAGGTGCTTGAGGAGTGGAAAGGTATTCCACGGCTTTCAGAATAATCCCAGAGCCCGGAAGATGGTTAAGATCCCTACGAGCACTTGCTGAAATACTTCCTTCGCCCGAGCACGTTTGCTCTTGCGAATCTCCACTCAAACCGGCCAATAAAGGCAAGCCAGAGATGAGGAACAAGACTTCTCCCGGGAAATAGGGTCCGTGGGGTCGCTACGTCACTGCTACACGCTACTGCCCAACAGCTCGCCCCATGCTGCCCTGCGGGCCATTATTATTTTTTTTATTTTTGTGAGCCTACACTGGGGACAGTGTAGGCTAACAAAAAACTGCTGAACAAAGGCCTCCCCCAAATCCTTCCAGGCATCCTTTTCCAGGGCCACCTCGATCCAGCCCTTGCAATATGCGTATAGATCATCACGCCACCTTTTCTTGGGCAGTCCATCCTCAGGCACATAATAATAATTATTAACATAAATTCAATAAAGAAATCTCAACCTTTTGTAAAATCCTAAAACCGTTCGAAACAGGGACGGATCGCTAGTAAATTACAGGTACTTACCGAGTTAGAAATCTACTCACCGGTTCTTGATGATTCTCCCTTCAATAGACGATCGATATTTCCGTAAATTCCGGGCTAAGTGATTATAAAAGTCGGGGTTCTCTGACGCTCAAGTAGTTTCAAACAAAAGGGAGTATTATCCACCGTGCACGGCTATTGGTTCCGAGCTTTTGTTTTGGGTAAATTGCTTTCCATGAAAACTGGGATTACATTTGAGTTTGACCATTAAATAAAAAACTTTTTCCAAAAAAAACAACCGACTTCCGAAAAAACACTACAAAGTGAAAAATAACTTTAATTTCGGAAGGCGGTGACTTTGGATATGTATTTAAAGTCGAAGTGAAGTCAATTGCTTTTTTTGGAAAAAGTTTTTAGTTTTCAATTTTGGTTATAGTACCTACCCCACTAATTCGAAATTTATTCATCCTTGGGGTCAAAACAATGCATATTTATGCGATAGCAGCAATCGCGGTTTATTTACTGTTCTTTTTTGAAGAGTTCCGTTGTCTGTCTCCGAAACGCATCATCAGTTCTATATGAAATTAAAATGGGACCACACGGGAAGCACAAGCTTTCAAATAAAAAAATAATCATCAAAATCGGTTCACCCAGTCGAAAGTTATGAGGTAACAAACATAAAAAAAAACATACAGTCGAATTGAGAACCTCCTCCTTTTTTTGAAGTCGGTTAAAAACTAAACAAATTGGTCACGATAGGTAGGTATTACAAAATAATAACACGTATCTAACTACATACAATAAGTGAGCTTCAGTTTTTTTTACGATGAGGACCTACTTACGTTTCTACAGGAAGGGCTGTGTAGTACATAAGTACTCTTATATTATGATACCAGACCCTATCAGACTGGGCACGCCACGATTGCGGCGGTAAGTCTCCTCTTTGAGGAGTGGCTTGAGATGCGGCATGGCGTCCTCACCTTCCGCCTGACGCAGGTCCTCACCGGACGCGGTTGTTTCAGGAGGTTCCTGTTTTAGATAAGGCGAGAGGAAAGATCGCCCTGAGGACACGGTGGAGCATACGGTGGAAGTCTGCCCGGCTTGGGGCGGAGCACCGCCGTGACCTCATGGATGCGATCGGCGGCGGCGATCTCTCGCGTCCGGCCCTGGTCCAGGCCATGGCCTGGACGCGAGAGAGCTACCCATGCACTCTCGCTCCGTACCATGCTACGGAGCGAGAGTGCATGGGTAGCCGTCGCTTCCTTCAGCGAAGCAGTGATGCTCGCAAAGAGTGAGGCGGCGCACGTGAGGGAGGGGCAGTACATGCGCCCTCACGGCCGTAGCCTCCGTAGGAGACGCCCTGGGCGTCGGGAAACCCAGGCTGATTCCTGGCCACCGTAGGCGCGGGCCTGCGGACGGTGAGTAATGGGTAGCTCACTGTCCGGTAAGGACCAAGCCCGGGTCGGCGCGTTGTGTTCCACGCGCGCCTCATAGAGATGTCAGCACCAAATGATGGGGCCCGGAAGGGCCGATGCCTGCCAGGGGTGCGGGTTGTTCGAAAGAGATACCGTGGCCCCTGGCACACAGGCAACTAAAGGAACACGGGTGAGCTTTAGTCTAAAAAGAAAACCTTATCAGACTAAAGGTACGAAATCGAATACTTTCTGCTGAGCGTTTTCCCTTCCCTTAATTCTTTCATCGTTACCAAAACCCTCAAAAAAGTCACTCATTTCAGGCAGATCACCACGCTCCTAATAAATAGGGCATCCTATGTAATTGAAACACTGATGACATAATAGAAATAACAGGGAAAGACTGGCAGACTATTGGCAAAGATGGGTCCTTATCCGACAAAATAACTGAACTGTACTAATATCTAGAGAAAATAAGTAAAACCACCAACAATTACTACCCAAAAAACTTATTACTATGATGTCTATGGCTGTTTCATCTTAAAATGTACAAGGTGGGAAGGTACTTATGGAAATAAAAGGCTTTTTATTTTATTTATTTCATTGTACATAATCATATACTGTTCCCACTGCTGGGACTGAGGCCTCTATTCGAGAGGGAGTGGGCGATAATCAACCACAGCGCCCAGTGCGGGTTGGTAGATATCACGTCTTCGAATTCTTGGATATCTTAGTTTCATCAAGATGTTTCCTTCACCGTTTTGAGAGCAGTGGTAATTAAATTATTTACACTAAGTTAAGAGCCCGCCTGGGTTCGAAACCACGACCTGCAACCTGTAAGTCGGGACCGTTACCAGTCTAGGCCACCACTGTTCTTTACCTCTGCATTTATTTTATTATGTAGGCAAGTAATTGAAAATTCTTAAAGCCTATATTGTGAAGGATCGGTAGCACAGACTTGAATCTTTTTTGATATTCATTATCGCTTCGCATTCAAGTTCAAGACGACACATGCCTTCAACAATCGCCTAGATATCCACAAATCAATCAATCAACAGGACGTTTCAGGAAGTATACCTATAAGAGTGGAGAGCCTTCCTTTGTGAGTGTTGCATGGACGTTAGCTAGGGCTACCGCCCGGTGGGTGGCGCGAATCGCACGGTCGTTCACTCGTGCACCTGCCCGGTGTTATGATCGCTACCATTACGTCTGTTACACTGCGAATCGTGTGAATTGCGAAGTTTTTTGTGCTAATGACTTTTGATAAAGATTTGTGGGTATCTGATCTCAATTGTGAAAGCTACACGTGTTTACAGTGACGATTCACCTCATCCTCTCTCGTTATCAGGAGTAAAAACTCTTTGGAAAGAGCTTTTTACTGACTAGGTACACATTACATTACACATTTCCACGAAACAAGTTACATTTTCCAAGAAAAACATTTTTGGGGAAAATTCGGTTTTCGTTCTATATCGGCAGCAGAAAGATTTCGATGGGTTTGACGATCAATAAATTATTTTCGGCAGAGATAAGAATGCAAAGCCAAAGTATCAGATCAGCAGCTTACAAAGCCAAGTTGCGTTATGCATCTCTAAGTAAAGGTAATTTTTCCAAAAGATAACTGACTAAGTACCAAATTAACTCCGAATCGTTTATGGATATAAGACCCGTCCATGCCGTCCAATAAGATTACGAGCAAGGCATTTTAACCTTTTAACCACCCGACTTCTAATCCCCCCTTTTTGGGGGAGGATTATGTCCAGCAGTGGACGTCTTTCGGCTGATACGATGATGATGATGAACTGCCCGACTTCATATCAGTTGTCGTGCCCCCAGCGCCCGGCACAGTGAATCGAAAAATAAATACCTACAACAGAGGGATGTGCCATATGTAACTTTTTACAACTGATTAAATGAGCTGTGGTATTTTGGTCGTAAATATACGACCCTGGCGTAATGGACCCGAAAATATTTGTTGAATTACTCCGACGTAAGCGGTTAAAAGGTTAATCGACTGTTTAGCAAATAATAAATTGTTTCGTGTCAAGATATCTTTTTTCAGCCCATAACAACGTCGTAACGAAATACATAAAAACAAAGACATCGGAGAATTAAATTGATACAAGACATCTGGGTCGCTTACATAAACACAACAAACAAACATCCTGACATAAAAATACAATTACGCCGCCTGTTAATCATCCAAGGTGAAATTGTATGTTAAAGCGAAAATTGTAGACGGTTTGAACAATGGCCCACCACAGAAGGTCGCATATACAATAGAGGTGCGCTAAGTATTTTGGAAATGCGAAGGTCAACTGTGTCGCGATCCACGATAAGCCCTTCCTCCTTGTTAGCAACGATAACCTATTTCACGCTACTGTGGGCACGCTTAACCCTATGTTTACATCATCACGATAAAATATATGATGTTTCGTTTTATTTGAAGTTGTAATTCTTTGGACTATGATCCTATGGGAAATTACTTTGGTAGGTAAATAAATGAAGGTTTTTGATAGATTTAATAGGGCTGTTTCAAACGGTTTTTGCTGGAAAGCCTCTATTCTGAAAGCACAATAAATTTGGCAATCATCGCAGTGCACCAGTTCATATCTTTACACCGCTTCCTGACTTGAGCTTTACAGTTTTTAAATAAGATAGGTAACAATGCATTATTTTTACGTTTGGAATAAGTAAAGTAGATATTTGTTCAGAGTAAAACGCAGATGGTTCACCATAATGTTTAATAAATAAACACATATTACATTAACGCTGCTGAAGCTACAGTCAGTGAGACTAGCCGTAGCACTCGTGTGAATATTGTTTTGAAAGCATAGCCACAGTGTGATTATCAACTCCATACAGTAGGAATACGAGAATTACTCTTGATATATTAGTTACGAGGATAACCTTTGTTTAATGTCCTGTAGTATTCAATTACGGAAGGTCCGTCAAAGCTTATTGTAGATGGCGTGACCATAGCTAGGTCCTTACGGCCTACCAATAAATTTGACATTCGTTCAATCATTCCATTTTGTTTTTGTTCATCAGTTTAATTTTATTCCACAACTGCGTTATTTTCGGTGATTTCGATATTTTAAATCAATATTTATTAGACATGAAAAGAGTCAGGGTGTGTTAACTTTAAATATTGCTTATTTCTTCGGAAGTAAACACTTTCTTCAAAATGTACCCGACATAAACTCGAATTCTGTTTAATTATAACAATTCTCTACGCATAGGTTTGAACCACAATCTTCTAAGTTTAGGGTCTTTCCGAAAATGTTAGACTTCAATTTCCAATCATTTAGGAACGAGGCTTTTTCTCAAAAATAAATAAATAATAACTCATGCTTTGAATTAGTAGCTTGTTTTGAGAACTAGCTACAACAGCGCCATTTTTACAGTTGCCATTTCAATGGGGAACCATTGAAATGGAAATTGCATTGAATGTGCATTCCAAAACAGAACGCGCCATACTGTTTGTCCCAAGTTACCTACGCATTGACAAGACTACCCGAGAAGTCAGGACATTGGTTTCACAACCCCCAGTATGATTACATGGTTATAAAGTTCACGGTGCCCTACTGTATGAAGTTAGACTGTGGCATATCTATACCTAACATAGCTACTAGGGTCAGCAACAAGCTTCGTGATCAATGGAGTGTTACAAATTAATTAGACACATACAATAAATAAAGATCAGATCAGACGTGGCGTGTATCGATATTATGGGAAAAGCATTCCTACCTTTATAGGTATCTAAATCTTAACATAGTTGCAGTGTCACTCATTTAATACATGAAAAAATATATCATTGTGTAAATAAATTCACATTATAGATCATATTATACTTAAATGTGCCTATAAAATAAAATAAATAACCATCACAAACTGGCAAGGAGACAAATTGTTACAATTACATTTAAAAAAGTAAATAAGATAAACGACACCCCTGATCTTTTGATCATTGCAAAAAATCACAGATCCACATTTCCAAACACTACCTAGCTGAAATACAACATGTAAAACAGCCAATATGAATAATTTTAATACAAAAATTGGACTCACAAAGGGAATGTGCTTGCAAGAAGTCGGACGTTGATGACACAAAAACTAACACGTAACGACACTAAGTTGTGCTCAATACACTAAACAATATCCATCATAATATCATACCAACAGGAATGATCTACATTCTAACATTTCTTTTCCTAACTACTGTATACAGATCGACCATAACTAATATTTTAAAAATATATTCCATTGATATAGGAAAATATGCATAAAACACACCCATTTTGATACCTATTAACATATTTTTTTATATAAAACTTGTACACGTCGTGTAAGCGGAGGCATGATAGTACATTGTGTATGTAGGAAGTACGAGGGTAATATATTATTCTCAAGGACTACACATTCAATATTACTACAGTAAATACTGAAAATGTTACCCCTGTGTTTTCTTATATTTGATTAACTATTGATATTTAAGTATGAAAAAGGTGTAAGTGAATGACAAAGTAAAAACAATATCAAGTCATAAAATATACTTAATCTACACACATAGACAATATTAAATCACTTTATAGAAATACATAGTATATATTATAATAAAACACGTAAAATACAGGATGAAATCGAAAACTTGCGCCAACTCGAAATGGGAGGTTCAGTAACTGTTCCATAATCATTAAAAATTCATTCATTCATTCATTTTTGCCTTCAAGTAGACATGAATTACCGGCGTTTCGGTAAAAAAAATAGCTATCCGAATCTATCAAAACGAATAAAACAATTAAAGAATCAATTTTAGAGCGACCCCAATAATCAATCCATTCATCGCAGAGTTCACAACATGAAGCAAATTGGCTACGTATTGAGCTAGCGGTCTTTTACCTAATTTTGACAGTTCCTACGAAAAAAAGGGCGCGCGGCGACGTTGGCAAATCACTTGCCTACGCACTCGTTTATACGCATCCCTTTCCTCAATGCATGTTCTAAATGTTCTTTATAAAAAGTTGAAATATATATATTTTCATTTGGCGCACCTATTCAATTTCATCCTGTATAGTAAAACAATGTAATACTTTTAGTTAAAAGACAACCCATCACAAAACTCTACAAAGTAAGCTAAATTCTCAATTGAAAATCGACCAACTTTCTTCTCATGAAAACCTGTTTTCCTATGAGAATAAGGCTCAAAATAAATAAATTATGTACACAATTTTGACACAAAATCCTTCAAATGAGCGATCTCTTAATCATATAATTTTATGGTAACATCAATGTTTTGTAAGTTTTAAGAAAATAATTTCTGCGCCTGTTTTAGATATACTTTGAGTTATGTCAATGCTAGAATATTTTGTACGTTAGGCGCATTTAACCACTATCTTATACTTTGCATTTATCACATTTATTCGAAAGCGTACTAATATTGTGATAGTAAAAATCTGAGAGAAATATACGGAACAAAACCACTATACACACTAACACAGAAATATGTTTGAATTAATAAAATGTCCGCGTAGCCTGCGCTTGCTAAGTGCTGCCACACGATTACAAATAGCTCGTCACGTCTTATTTTAATATTGGCGATGCTTTTTCCTATTCTAAGCTATTCTAGCAAACGACAGCCTTTGTTTTTAATTAATATTGATCTTTCAACACTAACACTGAACTCTCGAACTATCGTAAACAAATCCAAAAGCTATAAATTCCCAATATTTATAATTTGTGCCTGACTTATATCATTCCGTACGCCGTCGCCGCCGCAACCTGCGTTTACAATCTAACTTCATTCTTACATATCTTTATATTTAATTTCATAAAATAAATGCCTTCAAAACACAGTACTTTACACAATACAAATCCTATATTAAAATCTCTTAAGCGCAATAAAAAAACACGTACGTAAGACTAGTATGAATAAATCCGTAAATAAGAGCGGTCAACAATCATTGATTATTATGATTATGAAGTAAATTTGAAGTACGTACATTTAGGAACATGTTGCAAAAAAATATGATTTTTAACAATAAGAGATAAAACTTAAAAATTGATTGTTTTTTTTTTACTAGTAAAATAGCTAACCAGCACAAGAGCTGCAAATGAACGTATAGAGCAAGACTGCCATACCGCTTTTTGACCTAACATGGAATGCAAGTTGATTCTCTATCATGGCTACCTACTGTGGAATTATACATCAGTCTCAGTTTTACTGCTTGTGCGTCGACTCCTGCCCACGGAGTCCGGGTTCACCCAATGCGGCCCGCTCAATAGAAACTTTTTCACATTGTATTCCATCCGCGCCAAATCTTCCGGCGTAATCTCTTTGTTACCCTTAGCTCGCAGTCCTTCAGCCACTAAATCTGCTACGGTTTCTCTGTTCTTGGAGTTATCGCTTATTTCAGTAACAGTCGCATCACCACTTTCGACTGGAAAGATCGTCTCTTTGACCACGTGACCAGCAAGTTTTGGCATTGCCATCACGTGTTTCACTAATTTCTCCTGATTTTGCAAAGACAGGTTATTGTGAACCCACGCATGATGACCGTCTCTAGCATAAGACTTGGAGTACTTACTGACAGGATGCGGCATGTTTAGCGCCAACTCGTTGAGAGTTTCCGTTAACCTCGACAGCTTGCTGTCTCTCCGCAGAGCTCTGTTGGTAAAGTTAACGTCTTCCTCCAAAGGATCGTTAAAATTGTTCTGTTGCTCCAAGTTCTTCTCTACCCACTCCGCAACTCTAAGCAGCTGCTGCTTCTGTAGTATAGCTGCACTATCGTCACTTGATAGAGAACTAGTGCTTTGCTCATTCGTAAACACTTTATTATCATTAACTTTCAAATGAGTTTGGGTAAGATTTGGATAAACGTTTACAATAGGTGGCAGTGGTGGCTTAGCTACCTCTGGTTTTTTCTCCATCTTTGGTATATCACCTAGCGGTGGCAGGTCTTTAGAAATCTTAGTATTTTCAAGGGAGTGAAGTTGCGACATGTCGATTTTCCTTAAAGGTTTATTATATTGATTAGTTAGTTTGTTCTGTTCATAGCGATCAAAGTTAAATATTTTTACATCGTGGTTATCGGTGGGAGAGAAAACATCAACTTTTTTCGAGTCGTCGTCGTCGGTAGTTTGAACGTTATTATTTTGTGCATTATTATTATCTCCATTGAAATCGTTAAGTAAATTATCAATTTCAGTTGTATTTTGCTGACTCGCAATGCTTTGGGATTTGTTGTTGTTATTTTCTGAACTGTTAGAAAATGCGTGAGTTTTCAACGGTTGCAATGGCGAAGAAGAAACATTTAGTAAGATTGGGTTAATAGTAGTATTCTTAGCGGCGACATTAGTGTCTTTGTTATTATTGTCAACGTGGACATCGATGAGCGTGCTCTCTACTACGATGTTATCATTTTTAATATCTTCTTTAATAATTAAGTTATCTTCGATTTTATCTAATTCGATGAAGTTATCTACATCGTCAGTGAGATCTTTGAAGATGGAGTTTTCATTGCACTTACTTTGTCGCCTGTACAGAACGGGAGGCACGTCGGGTTCTGCGTTGTCAAGGAGAATGTTTTTAGATCCTGCTTGCATACGTAAATGACAGAACCTGGGCCCTGGCCCCACTTGGGTGTGATTAGACTTATGTGTACTTACTGTTGATTTAGCAATCGACGACGTCCGACTGACTGCGCCCATCGAACTATGAGAATTCTTTCTCAGACTGATATCATCTGTTTTGTCAATCATTGGTTTAGCTTCTTTATTGTTTAGCATGTCCTTGTTTAGAATATCCTTGTTTAGTAAATCCTTGTTTAGTAAATCCTTGTTTTGTATATCTTTGTTTTGTATGTTTTTGTTTAAAAGTTCTTTATTAATCAAATCTTTATTAAGTATTTCTTTAGCAAGCAGCGAATCTTCATTCCCTGCACTCTGAATACTACTTTTCTTGCTTGAGATGGAAGTTTTTGTACGATCACAAAGCTTGTGATGTACTGCCGGTTCCATAGACACACTAGTCTTCCTATATTGCTTTATGTCATCTACTTTATGTATGGCATCCATTTGCACAATTGGCTCTAACACACTCTTTTCGCTTATTTTGATGGTATCAATAACAATGCCATTATTTTTTGGCCTTTCAATAATTGGTGGTGGTACTGGTGGTAGAATATCTTTGAATGGTTCCGTGTTCTGTGGCAGTATGTACAAAGGACTCATCACTCCATGATTAATAGACTTTTCATTAATAAGTTTGACAGGATGTGGTGAGATACTTCTAATACTGAGGTTGGAATGTAGTGACTTTACATCAGCATTACAATTGAGACAGAGAGAGTTCTTCATTTCCCCGCTCACCATAGTTTGCGTGGCTACTGAGTAATAGGTTTCATTGTAGCAGAATGGTTTGTTTTGAGATTTATTGCAGGTGCATGTATCACAGTGTTTGGTTACAGTATCTTGGATACTGTCTTCAAGGATTTTCGACATCAAGGAAGCGGAAATATTAAATTCATATTCACTGGCGTCAAAAGTATCAATATCATTACCATTCTTCGATTGAGTTGAGCTTGACGGCTTCGATGTCTTGGACATGACGTACTGGGATACCCGCGCTTGAGTGTCTACTGGAAGCTGTAAAGACAGTAATTAGAATTTTATCAACAATGTTCCTAATATTAAGGGAAAGTTTAGAATGTTATCTTACATTGTCCAGCTTCTGCGACACGAAATTATCAGGCTTACATTGTAGCAGCTGGATTGCTAGATTCATATCATTCTTGTATCTCTCCTGTAATCACAATAAAGTATTATAATTAATCGCCTTACTTCGTCCATCCTTAGTTTTATGACATATAAAAATACACCTACATTCTCTTTTTGTAACATACTGTAGTTATGCTTAGACTCAGCTAAGCGTACTGATAAAGTGGCAATATCTTTGGTAAGTTGACTCTTCTCCCCCTTCATCTTATCAACCATTTGCAGTAGCTTATCTTCAAGCACTTGATTCAATTTCTGTACTCTCTTGTGTGAATCATATAACCTGCCAATAATAAAAATGTTTAGAAATAATGTTACCTTTTTATTGTTACCAGAATCAGTGAATCATGACATTAAATTGAGTAGACATTACATCATAATATAGAAACTATAATGATTGATAAATCAGTTACTATAGCACTTACTAAAGATTCGATTTTAATAAATAAAATGTTTTATCAAACTTCATTGCTGTTCTGACACTTGGAATGACCTCAATCTGATACATAGTTTTTTCTGACATTTTATTAACACCTTTATCCAGCTCACAAAGGAAAAAGTGATTTGATTTCAATTATTACTCAATGTACTAGGCAAAATCGTCTATGGTTGCAATATTAGTAAATATGCAAGCACCTTTGTCTATCAACATAATTAATTTAACCATCATCTTTTTTAATACATTGTACCTATTGTACTTTAGTAATTATTCTAGGTGTGACATCATATTTGCATATTTAATGTATACAAAATATTGTAAAACATTTTAAAATAGTAACTATGGACTATCTTGCCCATTCTTCCAAATATGAAACTACCATTTGGAAAAGGCACCTAGAATCAATCCTAATTTCTTGTAAATTTTGATGTTCAAAAGTTCCTCTTGCATGTCAAGTGCACACCATGTGTTCCGATAACAATAGATTTTCTATTGTGTCTGCTAATTAGACGCGCGACGGGTTAAATGGCCTACTTAAAATTAAATGTTTTGACTCTGACGTACCTTTCATACTTCTCCCTCCAAGTGCTGACTTGTTCTTCAAGATCGTTGGTCCGGCTCGTACTCTTGATGAACTCTCCCTCAAGGGCTACAATGTGTGTGTCCCGCTCTGCAAGGTGCTGCCTCAGATGTTCCACTTCTGCTTGCAACTGCAGGCCGGCGGAGCCACCGTCACACTCCTAGCAATTTGTGCAACATCAAAACAAACAAGCCAGTGTGGAGGTAACATTCTAGTTGTAAATTTTTTCAAGTACTTTAGAGAAACATAAATTGTTGTTTTTGTGTAATTGTAATCATATAATCTTATATTAAGTGCATGTAGAAATTTTTTAAACCATTTGGTATTTTTAAATTTGTTTACTAATGAAAAATATCAAGGATTAAATTATAAAATTGATTTTTATTAAGTAAAGCAACCTGTTATGAACTCTGTTTATTGATATTACTGTATCTTTTTATCAATAGGTACTACTGCAATTCATCTTCAATAGTAAAAACAAAGAATGTAAGTAACAATAACATTATGTGTTTATTAGCATTGTCTAAATCAATGAAACCATATGTTTTATGACTTTGTGCTAAACTAAATTTTAAAAAATATTATCAGGACATTTATGTTTCTGTAAATGTACTTGGTATAACAGTGAATAAAAAAATATACTACATTTCAAAAACGAATTCTATTAAGTGAAATATTTCAGTAAAGTGTAATAGAAAAATGCAAATTAGAAAAGAGAAGCAATGTGCATTCTATCTTTATTACTGAAGTACAAAAGATTTCTTTTTATTATTACTGTCTGATGAAAAAGATTTATTTAAAATTCAATGTGTTTTACCATTATTTCACAAATTAATCTTACACATCAAACTGGTACTACGAGAGTCTACCAGATTAGCAAGCAAATCATTTTCTAGGTTGTATGACACAGTTTAAAGTATATCCCCTTGATATCTGAATCATTCCAAACAGTAGTATTTACACTTAGGAGGATAAAAATAATTATCTATTTGGAAGACTTAAATGTATAGCTATTATCACAATCTAAAACAACTGTATGCACTAAAGGCATATCTAATTAAAGCAAAATGAATTAATACGTAATTATCAACCACAAGAAAAGTCAGCTTAGAACTTTCTACAATCAGAAGAGTAAACAGGAAAACATTGGTAAATTTTTACCTTACAAGGGGAATTCTTAGTACTCTCATCCATTGCTTAGCAAGCTTTTAATATTCTACTTCACATTTCAGATTATGGTACGTCCAATTTGTAGCATAAATTGAACAACGGCACACACAAAGTGATTTTATTAGCTATTTATTACCAATAAGCCACTGTTAAAACAAAATAAAATAAAATCAATCTTGACACACAACGTGAAATATTTACTTATTTTATATGATTTTGCCAGCTGCCAATGTTTAATGACTCATAATAATCAAGTTACTCTAAACAGATATCTGGAAATGATTTATACATATGAATAAGACTTAAAATTGGATTTTCCCATAGGAAAATTCGTTCTGTGATGTGAATTTCGATTATGTGGCTGCTAACCAACTGACGTTTGACAATTATCAGCTTTATTTTATCTGTGCGAAGCGTAAGCTTGAAACCTAGGGTTTTTAGATTAAATTATGATTTTGTTTTTATTGTTTTCTTGAAACATAAAGTTTGACATAATTGAATAATTAAATATTATTATGGGAACAAATATCTGTGTGAGCAATGAAAATTATCAGCTTACCTATGCCACCTCTAAGGCCACCTCATTTTTTGTTTAAGTTTTATTATTCATCTCCGTCAGCCGCGTATTAAACCACTCGGTTAGTGGGTGACCCTTCCGTGTTACTGTACCTTTATTACATAGTACCTGGATGACCGAGCTTGGCTCGGTGTTTTTGTTTGATGGTTTGACGTTTTCCGAAACCCCCTGCATACTAAATTTCATGAAAATCGTTGAAGCCGTTTCCGAGATTCAGATTATACATATACATAAATACAAGAATTGCTTATTTAAGGCATTAGTTAAACAAATAAGTATAATAAGGAAACCTGTTACGCCACCATCCAGAACTCGACCTTTGTAACCTAAGCAGTTGGGGAAAGGCTCGACTTATGATGAGAGATTTACATGAATGATAGGTACAGTCAATATTACTTCGAAAAAATTGACATTGGCATCGCCTTTTTTTCGTTGCACTTAGGGTGGTATCCGTATTTTAAGTGTAAAATCTGATTGTGCTATTTTGACTTTATCTAGGTACTACCAAAGTAACAAATTAACTGACTTTGTACCTATTTTTAATCGCTATTCTTCCTTACGTGAAGTTTACATTTTCAATAATTATTATCCATACAACGAAAACATTAACTATTGTAAATGGAAAAAGGAGCGCTGGTTTTGCTTTTTCCGCGCGCTCCACTAGCGATGTGCGCGCAGGTGTAAATAAAGGCACTGGCAGAGCCGCTAAACAGCCAGCATAAAAACTCTTTGCGAAGTTTGAGAAAAAAGTGAACTAAAAAACACATGTGTGTTAATGTAAAGTAAAAACACGACTGTATACAGGGTGTCCACCGTTAAGGATTCGATATTCCAGATAATTTACTATATATAACATATTACAATTTTAACCATTTTTATTCAACCCAAGGATTCCGAAAATATTTATTTTTTGTTTTTTTATTTACGAAATTTCTACCTTTTGTAACCATTGGATACAAAAGGTAGAAATTTCGTTAATCGTGATTTCGAAAAACTTTTATTTTTCATTTTCTTTGGGTAAAAATGGTTAAAATTATAATATGTTATAGTAAGTTATCTGGAATATCGAATCCTTAACGGTTTTTTTTTGGGTGGAAAATCATCAAATAACTTCTCCCGCTCTGGGTGGAGCGGGAGGGCGTGTCAGACTTTTACTGACTAAAACACACCCGTGTTCCCTCAAATGCCTGTGTGCCAGGGGCCGCGGTATCACTTTCGAACAACCCGCACCCCTGGCAGGCATCGGCCTTTGCGGGCCCCTTCAGTTGCTGCTGACGTCGCTTTGAGGCGCGCGTGGAACACAACGCGCCGTCGACCCGGGCTTGGTCCTTACCGGACAGCGAGCTACCCATTACTCGCCGTCCGCAAGCCCGTGCCTACGGTGGCCGGGAACCAGGCGAGCATAACTGCTTCGCTGAAGGAGGCGACTGCTAGCCATGCACTCTCGCTCCGTACCATGGCCTGGACCAGAGTCGGACGCGAGAGATCGCCGCCGCCGATCACCTCAACGAGGACACAGTGGTGCTCCGCCCAAGCCGGGCAGACCTCCACCGTATGCTCCACCGTGTCCTCAGGGTGATCTTCGCAATGGAAGCACCCAGGCGTTTCCTTCCGCCCTATCCGAAACAGGAAGCTCCCGAAACAGCCATGTCCGGTGAGGACCTGTGTCAGGCGGAAGGTGAGTACGCTATGCCGCCTCTCAAGCCACTCCTCAAAGAGGGGACTTACCGCCGCAATCGTGGCTTGCCCAATCCTTAACGGTGGACCACTATTTACGCCACAGGCTGTGTAATAAACTGAATTATGAACCTGAACACGTTGCCATAAGAGTCACTTTACAAGCAAGTGTGTTGAAAACGTATTCTCCTCAATCATCCCACCCAGACCACAAGATGTGGGTAGTAGATATCATACCTATGGTAGGTCTGGTAGGCATATGATATCTACTATACAGCCCATAGGTACCACATCTTCTTCTTTCTTTTAATTACTTACACATTTTTTATTTGTTTTACCCTTTAGTGCCCCTATAATCGATCTGGAGATAGATAATTTTTTTAAGTGCAATTTTTTAATTTTAGTATCTAAGTAAATTAATAGGTACGTCTGAGGGTACGTCATAGATAGGTAACCCAAAACGATCGTCTTGTGTTAAACTTGCAATTAAAACAAAGATACGGATAGGTACAAATGGTTCAAAACCTACTTTATCACCAAAAAAGGGTGTTTTAATAGAAGGATAGAGTAGAGAAGAATAATAAAGCCAACAATAAATAAATAAGTACTCAAATTCAGTAGCACTTTTGGCCGAAAATAAACTGACTGAAGGAACTTGTCGCCGCCTTGACTGCTCAGGCGTCTCTATCTACCCCCGCGCCTCAGATGGTATAAGAAGTTGTTATGAACGGTTTATTTTTCAAGCTATTGGGGTAACGGCATTACCCAGTATCCACCATTCTTCCCTTACTCTTCTTTCAAAGATGATCAGGTAGTGCAGTTTTTGTATGAGAGCCATAGGTACCTATTAGGTATGTAGCAGAAGTCATCTCAAGTCTTGGCGGGTCTGAACCCACTGTCATAAAAAAAAATATTCTTAAGGTAGATAGATATATGGCAGGCATTGCACACTACGTAGGTATTACCTACAGAAGTGGGTAAAATAGTTTTATGTGACCTACAGTTAGATGCCTCTTAAATATCTATTCAGAAGTAAATTATAGGCTCTCATCTGCAAGCCTTTCAATAATGCTCATTCACCAATTTATTTTTAACTATCTTTCATAACGTTACGAAAGAACTGAAATAAGTACATGTGTAACTAAATATAGACGTTATTGCCTCAATCCAGTTTTCGCAATTGTTTGGTAAGTAAAATGTTACAAGAATTTTCCGTGAAGCGACCAAGTATCACCCAATCATGCATTGTTACAACCAATTCTGAGAATTTCAAGAAAATACCAGGTAAAAATAAAATTCTGACGGAGATTTTGTCGAAAAAACATCTACGTATGCTAACTGAGCTGTGAGCGGCAGTACCAAACGTGCTATATGTGTGTGCCGACGCATGTCTGGACCTGACGAGGGATCTATTTCGGGAAACGACTGCTTCGTCGAACATACGCGTGAGTCCACCGAGTCGACAGTCCTTTGTCTGATTAAAATCGTATTGGTCGTTATCTATTTTAAAAACACGTATCCTCGCGCTGCATGTACGCGAATGAAAGTGCGGCCTTGTTTATAAAAGTATTCCAAAATGGGAAATATTGTCAGTAGTGCCCCAACAAGGGAACACGACGCTGGTAACGTCACAAGTGAAAGTGAAACAATGAACAACACAAGCAGTTCCATTTATGAAACAAATGAAAATGTTGAGACGGCCGGTGCTGACTCCATGACCGAAAAGGAAGCTCGAGTTAAAGCAAAAGAAGAAGAAATGAACGAGTTCAAAAAGCAGCTTGATATTAAACGTGAACAAAGAAAACAAATATTAGCGCGACACAGAACCGAGAAAGAAGAATTAGAGAAGGCATTGCAAAATGAGAAAGCGGAAAAATTGGAGTTATATGAAAGCAACAAATTGCTTTGTGAACTGTTATCGAGGAATAGTATTGAAATCCCCGATAACCTCCTGCATTTAAAAGGAAACAGTGAACTCACCGACGCCTTAGTGAAAATGAGAGAAGAATTTGAAGATTTAAAAGCAAACAACCTGAAAATTAGAAAGGACCTGTCTGAAACTAACAGGTCGTTACAAGGAGCTTACTCCGATATTGCAGATTTGAACTTTCAAAACACCGAATCCTTAAAACAAATTCGTGCATTAAAGGAAGTGGTATCTGTCAGTAAAACAATGATAAGTCTACGAGAACAACAGTTAAATGATGTGAGTATTTTGCTAGTAAGTTCAGTTGTATCCAGCTAGGTAGAAAGCAGACCCCAACAAAGTTGAGAATAGGGTAAACAGATGATGCGGTCCGATAACGATTGCGAAGTTAGCATATTGATTGCCTAAAAGAAAATTCAAAAAAAAGTTGCTGTGCTGTACCTCTCTAGGTTATTACGTAGGTACTATGTTTATAGAAAATACCTCAGCAATTGCGGAGCAATCATTAACCTACTGCTGGATTTTAATATTGGCAACGACATAAAAATAAATCATTATCAATACAATTACCATGGTAGGCACTTTAACTTTTAAGTATCCTGCACATTTCTCGGTCTTGCCTATTCTATGGGTCTAATGTAATTTCATTATTATTCGTTCCCCTTAAATATATGATATATAAGCCCTATACATACTATAATGTCTCTTCAAAATGGTTGAGCTGAGTGGTGCTAATCCATACGTCATGTTCGTGAACAGGCGCCGCCCGTAGGGACTGTTCATCTCTTAGCTGCCACGGCCTATTTTAATTTCTAAATTGTCATTTGATTTTTGTTTTTAATTACGGATGCTTATAGTGTGCACGTCTTTTTACATCGTTCTCACATTGATAATTTGAACATAAATGATGTAACCAACTTTCTGTAACAAATTGTTAATAACAATATCATGATTTAAAAAGAGTGTCCATGTAGTTTCTTTCCCGTTCATATCCATAGGCACCTACTACGCTTTGGAATGGGCAACTAGCTTTATCTTTCCGACTCTCAAAGAGTGTCTCAATAAAAAGTGCTTGTAATTGGTTTATTTGAAATAAATACTTTGAGTTTGAGTTTGACTTGAATTCCCCTAAACCCCGCCACCCGGGTTTAGGGGAATTCAAGTCCCCCCTTTTGCAAAATAGTAAAATGTTTTACCTGCGTGTTAGGCTTTGCCCACGCTTCATCGCATTTCGGTCGCGTTGCTGGTTTTTTCCTCCAGCTTAGCCGTGAAAACGTTACACGCAGAGGAGCAAAATCTATAATATTAGTATCTATACCTATGGATATTTCCCTAATGATCACAAAGAGCCAATGCCAAGCCAACGACCTGAAGGCAGGCATGCTGCAGCCGGTCAGGGACCGCTAATATACGGCATGTGAAACGCATCATCTGTTACTTGGCGTCTTACGTTTTGACAAAGTGCCAACTCCACATGTACTTCTATAGCAGCTTCAACAAACCTTCCTTAATAAATATCATGGGGCTATCAATTCTTATAAAGATATTTTAATGACGTAGATTGTTACGTATGTCGTAGCATAATAATTTAATAGTATGCACCCACGCTGTTACGTCATAAGTTCTTTATACATTTTTGTATATTCCAGCTAAAAGAAAAGTTAAATGAAATAGAACGCACTCTAGCTGATAGGGAAACAAATCTGCTATCTGCTGATCTAAGGCAAGAATACGAGCGTCAATTGCAGAATATTCGCACACTTCGAGGTCTTTATGAAGAGAGGGCCCGACTTGCTGAAGTGAGTAGACAACGTCTGGTCCGAGAGCTGGATGAACACAAAGTACTTTATCAAGCTGAAGTCCAAAAGTAAGTTTAAACTCACAAACAAGAACAGTTACACTTTGTAGATATCCATTTGTTCTTTGTTGCCTTTGATGTAGGACAGTCTACTTTACATTGTAATTCTCACGTTTTCAGGTGCAAAGATCTCAATACAAAAGTAGAAGAACTTGACTCGAAAATAGATTCACTAATTGAAACTATCGATAACAAGAATTCCCAAATATCTTCATGCCAAATAGAAACGAATGTACTGAAAGCTGAAATGGCTGTCGTAAACAAAGTAAGTAAACC
Organism: Polymixis lichenea; assembly: GCA_949091785.1. NCBI lineage: Eukaryota > Metazoa > Arthropoda > Insecta > Lepidoptera > Noctuidae > Polymixis > Polymixis lichenea. The sequence continues at coordinate 10,786,545 of OX420943.1, read as the reverse complement.
GACAGTGTGTTTAGTGTTTATATTAGTAGGTACACTGAAGAGTGTGTTCTAATTTCCGTTTCGATTATTTTATTCCAGCTTTTCTCCCAAGTACTCCTCGGAGACAAAACTAAACAAGATTTGGACACATTAGTTCAAAGACTTCAGGACAACCATGGCTTACTAACGCAGATGGCGGAAAAAGAAAACGGATCAGAAGCTTCGTCGGAATTACCCAAACTTTTGTTAGAGTTGGTCAGTCAGGTGGATGAAAACGAAAAAAATAATAATAACGAAACTACCAATGATGATGGTCAACCATCAAAAGAGGAAGTTAAAGAATCAGAACAAGAATCAGGTAACGATCGATTACTTTAAAGGTAACGTAACCTGCACATAATTTCATCTAGATATTTCTTGAATTACGATTCCTCATTATTCTTTTAATTTGTAGGGACTCAAAAGCCCCAGAGCACCACTGCCGAAGAAATTGTGGAAAATCTGCCGAAAGTTTGGAAAGTACTGATAGAACTTCTCAGCCATCAAAACGCGCCCGAAGAGATCTCTCCAGAAAAAGTTACAACATGTTATAAATCTGTCGAGACAAAATCGGGACCCGTGTTAGTGCCAAGCGTTAGTCAGACGTACATCAGATTAAAGGTAAGTGATTAGCTCATTGCTCCAACAACAATTATTATTTTCTAGATAAATTGAGTCATGGTCAAAAGTCACAATGTAAAAATAAACATCTTCATGATCATTATTTTGCAGTAGTCAAAAATGCGCAGCTTCAATTTTGGTACCGAGCCAATTTTTTTGTGTAATCTCCGAAAACAAAAACAGTTATCATACGACTTTCTCGGAAACTGAATGTAAGAAAGTAGTTTTTTTCATTCTCTTTGTTATTATATTAAACTAACGCCAAGTATCATTCTATTTCAGGATCTAATATTAGAAAAATTGGGGCTGATAAAAGAAGTAAACCGAATGAAACAACTGAATGGCCACTTAGAAACACGTTTAGAAGAACAAGAACGGAGATTATGTATGGTTACTAATGAGTTAGGCAAAACATGGCATGTCGTTGGCCGATTGAGGAGGCACCATCACCAATTACACACTCACGAGAAAATCCTTAAATATGAGTTGCAGCAAAAGAGAAAGCTACTTAACGAATTAAAAGAAGAACTTGAATACTGTCGGGAAAAGTGGGAACAAGCCCGTGAAAAGAACACCCAATCAGAAAAAGACTGGAAAACCCTAAGGGCTGAATTCACGAGTAGGAAGACCGGCTCACCATCGTTTAATAATTCAGGAGAAAGTGGATACAGTGACGAGAGACCATCCGAAGAGTCCTCCGAATCCAATGATGAAAGTGAATATGTAGCAGGGAAACTGACGAGATGTAAGAGAAAGCAGAAGAAATCATTTGAAACAATTCCGGATTCTAGCACAGATTTTAACATAGCAGAAAGAGAAGATCCCGCTAGTGACTTGCTAGATGTAGCTGATTTACCATTGGATACTCAAGAGAGTGAAGATAATCATGATCCAACATCGGAGCCTAGTAAAAGTGAACGATTTCCTAAAAACGGGATAATATGCGAAGAAACAGAAGATGAAGCTGGAGATATTACGCATGATGACTCTTGCACCGAAGAAACGAATGGCGATGATACCGTTGTAAGTCAGCCTAACGACACTACGGTTATCAGTAGTTTGCAGAGCGACCAGCAAATAGCACCATCTACTTCGGATAAATCTTCATCAGGTCTACCACTTATCGATCCTGCTGAAATTTTAAAGAACGTACGACTCCAAAACGAGAGACTAGCTATTAAGGACAGAAAATTAAATAATCTGGAAATAGGTAGCGCTGCTTTGTTACAAAAGACTCAAACTACAGCTAAGATTAGTGAGCAAATAAGCAATACACTGGACCATCTTATTAATCGGCCTACCTCGAGTGATTATTCATTGAAGAATACCCTAGATAAAGAAACAGAAAATAATACAACAAACTCTGAAACCGACGATATAGACGGTAAAGAGCTCTCAAATTCTGATATGACAACTAACTTTACAACCGGTTATAAAACATCTTCAGATTTAACGGACCCAGAAAAAGAAATTGAATCAACCCAAATATCTGAAACAGCGGGCATACGCCACCATAGTGATGAAATTGATAAAATAACCACAGATCAAAATAAGCAATTAACGAGCGATGTTTCTACAATTACTCTGTCAGTAACCGATCCACAAGCGTCAAATGAACATCCTGATTTTAAAGCCATACTAGAAAACGTTAGAAAGCAAAATGAAAGACTCGCAGAGAAAGACGAAAGACTGCAAAACTTAGAGGATAGTTGTTCCGAAGTAGTAAAAACGATAACCAGCACTCTAAATGCAGGTGACAAAATAATTGAGAAACTTGAAACTCTTCATAATGAACATCAACAACCCAGTGGCAGTAGTGAAGACGTTCTTGACGAACCGAAAGAAGATAATTCTAGTTCCGATAAAGAAGATTCTGTGCCATCAACATCTAATGAAATTGATCATGAAGCTCGATTCGCCGCGCGTGATTTACGATTGAAAAGATTAGAAGAACAAACGAAATCACTCGTAAATAAAGTGAACAAAACAAACTCGAAAGGAGTGAAAATTCATTACAAATTGGAAGAATTGCATAATATTTACGGATCAGAAAGTTCTCGGGCTGGGACACCGTCTGAAGAAAATGAGGACAAAAGCAATGGTAACGAGTCTCCAGAGGAATAATAATACTTAGTTTGAAAAATCTTTGACCTTAATTTGACTTACCTGTAAAATTGAAAAATGTATGAACCTATTTAATTTGACTTACTTGTAAATTTATTAAATTGTTGTAAAAAAAACACAACTCAAGAATAAATCTATATTTTTGACTAATTCGGAATTATTATTGAATATCACAATAATTTTTTAACACCAATTCAATGGGCTTGTAATAAAAAAATTAGGTACTAATGAAACGTGTCACAATTTGGTACATCAAAGGGTGAACTAAGTAGTATGAATTGCGAATAACGACACAAAGCCCGATATAAAAAGTAAAAAAAGTCTAACTTAAAAGACAATCTAAATTAAAACTTTTAAACTGGATCCTAGTGATCTCAAAAATACCTAATGTATGGGCAATTTTGAATAAGCCCTTTCAGGTACACATTATGCTCCGACGACATGCAGAGTACTCACACAGATCACAATAATTCGTATATTTTAAAATGTGTTTGTCAAAAACACACACGATATCTACAGTGAAACAAAAGGTGCAACATCCATTGATTCTTAAGAAAATACATCACTAGGCACCTATACTTATTTCCATATCTTCATAAGTCTATGTATTAACTACATATTAAAGCACACAACATTAACATCAAAATACATTAAAAAGAACATTCAGTCATCAACTAAGACATTATTATTATTAAAGGACTTGTTGTCTATGCCGTCTATAGCGCTCCTCACATCTATAGTGCGAACGCTATCTTCTAATACTGCGACGACTACTCTATCTCTCTGTACTTTCTCGAGGTCCTTCCCTGGAGGTGAGCTGTAGATACGAGACGCCATGATTGATAGCAATAGTATCTCCAACATCATGATGTTGTTGTGTACCACTGGAAGAGGACAAAATAAAAATTATATTAGAATCATATCTACACACAAGGCATATTACAATAACTGATCGACGGAAATTTTCTCCTACTCAAGTCGTGCTCCTCATTACTGAGGTTCGTGATCGTCTTTTATCCCTGACGATGTTCCGCCATCTCTGTCTATTCTTTACCAAATGCGCATCATGAAATTTCGTTACAGGAGAAGATCTTATCTGGTCGGACCATCGCAAAGGGCTGCGACCTCTTGATCGTTTACCATCCACCTTGCCGGTAACTAGGGAAATTTATATTAGGAATAATAGGAAGATGAGGATGATCAATCAACGTCTTAACATGCCGTAGGTCTCAATACATTATTATTATTTTATAATTGCATTCTTTGCATAAAGGACTGCTGCAACGTGTACCTCTTCGGGAACCTCTACTAATACTAAAGATATACAGGGTGTAACAGAAACCCTATATACCACCAAGCATCCAGTTAGACTAGGAGCCGACCCCAACATATATGAAATGAAATATCCCCATTTTTTTCTCTAGAAATTTTCTCATGTTTTAATAGTTATTCTGCTATTCGGGGTGGCGGCAAATTCAACAATTCTAAGAGCATAAAAATCGGTCCAGCCGTTGTTGAGTGGAACTGGTGTAACTAACCCGACTTTGTTTTATGTATATAGATATATACAGGGTGTAACAGAAAACCTATTGCTATCCTTAAGCACTAAAGATAACAGCTGGCATAGAATCACTATACATAGTTTCAGCTCAAAATAAAATACTCTAAGAATTGATACCAAATTTTCGGTTTCATATGTTTCTTAAATTCAAATCATAACAAACGTATCACCGTACTACGTAGGTCAACAAGTTTCCACGTTAGTTGCCAATATCACGATAAATCTCTTCCGAGTGGTGTGTTTGTTTCAATTTGTTCTGGTATTAATGTATGAAAAATTCTCATAACTTCGGAACACGTAGAAATAGGATTAAAAAACCCTTCCAATATCGTTTGATATCATCCAAAGAAGCCGTGCCCTTGGTATGTATATACCTACCCTTTCCGTTACACGTTGTTTAAATTATCTAATGATATGTAGCACGTGAAAATTGATCTTCTTAGGTATATCTGCCCTTCCAAAAAAATCTCACGCACTTAAGTCTTATTCAGAGGCTTTTTCAATCAAAGAATCATCCAATTAACTTACTGTAAACAAAAACGGCGGGATGTAGGTTCAAGACGCACGACAAATTCGCCACATCTGGCAAAGACTTGGCCAGTCCACACTGCAGCTTCACAATTATCAGCACCAGTTGTATCGCCAGGAACCTGGCTCTAGGAGTGCGCCCTACTGACATGGCCGCCCTGACCAGCATCACCACTCCCCACATGCCAGATAAGATGGAGGCAGCGATGAAGGGTTGGAAGTATACGAAGTTACGGTGGTATAACATCTGGAAATCAAATGAAATTGCGATCTTAAGTAACTTAAACTACTGAAATTGGATCTTGAGATAATGATACTCGTATGCTTGCATGGTTGACGTAATTTCTGAATTTATGGCGAAGTGGGTACAACTTCATGTAGGGTATTTCGATGATTCGGAAAATTCCGGGGTTCAGGTGACAGCTAACTGACAGCGAGTTGGGAATGTGTGGAATCGGCTGAAATGTCCAGAAGAGGACTGCTTGATAGCAGTCCTTTTATGATGAAAATGAGAAAAACTGCACTCAGGCTGCACCCAGCCTCTAACCCGATCCCAGATTTTTACGAGATAAATATTGAAACAAATACCTATTTAAATTGCTAAGTAGGTACTTACGTAATCTTCCGACCAGATAATGACGATGATGAAGTAAATAATTCCTTGAATTATTGGTATCTGGAGGACTAAACACCGCAACCTCATCAGAGTTTGCCTGAAAAGACAAGAAATAGGTCATAATATCATAGGAACTTTTAGTGTAGTTTATATTAACCGTTGTTATATTAAAACAACACACAATTACGGTGTAACTTGTTAGGTATAATAGATAGTGTTACAAATTAGTCTAATTTATTAAAACATAGAATAATTATAATCGCGTGAATGTGATTGTCGGTACCTAATATAATTTTCTAGTGACTGCTGCACCACTCCCATCCACTTTATTACTTACAGCAATCAAAAGCTTTCTATCGTAATTCCTTTGATAATTATTTACTCAGACACACCTATAATACTAAGAAACACGAGAACTGTCCTTGCCAGCACTTCCATCAATTAGTAGTTCTCTAAATAACTAGGTACTACATTTGTTGTAGCATTTAAACAATAACGACAATTATTGTGTAATATTGTTGAAATTACTGCATTTTAGAGTTATTTGTTTTGGTTCGTTATTTTCTAATGTTATAATAAATGGTATAGGAGAGTCCTTACAAATAATTAACCATAATCGTGAACTAATAATCCTTGACTAGTCCGGTGTTAATTTAACCATACTAAAGGCACATACAAAAATAATAGGTTAGTCCAAATTTACCATAACGTCCGCAATTAAAGGGTGCTAAAGTCTAAGGGTGGCAATCAATGAGTTTAATTACTCCCACAATTACACATAGACGAAGAAATATGAAGTATTGTATGATAATGCAGCAATGTACTTCTACCATTCTACCCATACCTACTAATACCTATGCTAAAACCAAAATCAACACTTTTTTATTAATTTTATTTATACTTATTCTGGAATTGAGAACCACAAAGGCAGAAAAAAGGTGCAGCAACAATTTAGTACCTGGGTCTACCTTTATAGGTACCAAAATGATTGCGTACCATTTTTAGTAACTAGGTAAACGTCTCTACCACAGTTGAAATATTTTAAACCAGCTTCTGCCAATGGCTTCGCCCGCCCGCCTAAACGAGTAAAACAAAAAAAAATCGGAAAATCGGTTGAGTGGCGTTTGAGTTTATCGTGAACAGACAGTCAGATAGACGCGGCGATGGACTTTGTTTTATAATATTATAAATGTAGGGATGATAGTGATACTCTAAGGTCTAACAAAGGCTCAACATTCTCATACACCAAATGTTCACATTTTATCTCGATGTCATAAAAATATTTATGAACGTTAACAGTTAATTATCCATCCATTGTGTTTTGTTTGCAATATTAAAAAAAAACATAAAATCATTCATTAATATTCTATCACGCAGTAGCCATAATACATAATTGCTTAGGTACCTACTGATACCTAGTACAATTATTTACGACTAACGGGAAACAATAAACATATAAAGGTATGATATAAGCAGCATTTATATGAGTATTTTTCCATTGGTAAAATAATTCATAGGCGTAGAGTACATCGTTTATGTTCATCTATCAGTTACTACACCATTTTTAGATGACCTTTACGAAAAATATGTCTTTGTATAGGAAGTATTTCCAATCAATGAACTAACACTCCCTGGAACTAGAAAGGGGGTTACTTACATTACACAGTTGAATTAGAAATGGCTTTCATTTTGACTGTTCAACAACAATTATTGCGTTACGTTGTCGAGCAAACAACATTTCAAGCAATGCAGCCTAGGGGTTGCTATGTCTGACACATCTATGTGAATTTGTGACGATCGTACATTGAGCAGTGGTGGTCCAGTGGTTTGTTTTTTCTGGGTGGGAAATCATCAAATGACTTCTCCTGCTCTGGATGAAGCAGGAGGGAATATCAGACTTTTACTGACTAAAACCCACCCGTGTTCCCTCAGTTATCTGTGTGCCAGGGGCCGCGGTATCTCTTTCGAACAACCCGCACCCCTGACAGGCATCGGCCCTTGCGGTAGGCACCAGTTGTTGCTGACATCTCTGACGGCGCGCGTGGAACACAACGCGCCGTCGACCCAGGCGTTTTTTTTTTTTAACGTGGAGAAATGCCTGCTGCGCTACCACGGGAAGATAGCCCAGTTATGTGGGACTGTAACCCCTAAAACTCCACGGTGCCCCCCAGTGCCGCTTGAGGCGGGAACACGGAAAAGCGCAAGTAATCCGCGAACCCGCCGCGGCTGTCCGTCACCGGACCCTCCTCGGAGGGGAATAACCCCTATCACCGGCGCACCAGGACACATGGCACGCCGTGACCACCCCAGGAACCAAATAGCAGTAGTCCAGTGGTGGGATCGAACCCAAGCAGCCACTTTACTTTGTGTAAATGATTTCATCACCACTGTTCTCAAAACGGTGAAGGAAAACATCTTGAGGGAACCGGCATGTCCTAAAACCAAAAATACGAAGACATATGACATCTACCAACCCGCACTGGGCCCACGTGGGATTATGGCCCACTCTCTCTGTCTCAGAAAGGGGGCTTGTTGGCTTGTTAGAAATAGTCTCCAAATTGATTCAGTTTCGATTGATAGTGTGTTACGGAACTAGGTTGCTATAGCTTACCGTAAAGATATCTCTAAAATCGACTACCTTCTGTTACCTATCCCACTGTTGGGCAAAGACGTCCCCCACATGACTGATTGCATACAATTTCAAGTGTTTTTTTACTCATTATCGTATTTAAATGAATGCTGAGTCATGCGCAGTTCAACTTACTTGTGCAACTTCGGCCTTGGTATAACGCAACACGGCCAACAGCAGCATGGCATCACCCTCGTCTCTAGGTCAGCTCCCCCAGCGTTTCTGTAAACAGTACAAGTTATTCTTAGATTATATTGTTCTTCTTGACAATCCTGTGACTCCATCATATTGCGATTCGTCACGTTTACTAATATAAAATATTCGTCGACGAATGCAAATCTCAAAACAAATATTAAAGTACCATATCTACAATATACAATTCGATCAATTAAGATTCCTTTGGAATATGCTAAGTGCTAACATCATCGAACTACGCAACATACTGACGTCACTTAAAATCCTGCATCGCGCAAGCAGCGTTTACTGCGCAACCAGCATAATATGTTAGTTTTATTATTATATGTATATTTAATATATACGGTTGATATCGGGACGTTGTATATAATATCGGCCATGTCTGGTCGGCCAGTAGCCCATCAGACATAACACCCGTCTGGTCGGAGAAGCTTCACTTTTCCATGGAGAATGAGTGAACTTTACCCAGTTCGTCATGCCTCTATAGAACTGTACCACCAGAACTGTACCAGTCAAAGCCAATCTTAATTCATAGTCCTCCTGCTCATAACCGATTTGGGGTCTCTTCGTCATTAGCAGCTTTGTTCAACCCACTGCGTCTAGGCTTCCCCTTTATGTGTCATCAGTCCCTGGTCTGTGCTGGCCTCAGGTCTTCTCGTACTTTAGGAACATAATTTCTAATTTATGTTTTGTAAGTAATGTTTTTTAGATATCTTTGTACCTTCTGTGGTTCCACCAGTCACCACAGGAACCACAATGACCTTCGTGGTTTGTAATAGTAGTTTAATAATAAACACGAGTGTTTAATTGTTGACTTTATAGTATAGACTTTATCATAAAATCGTGACACATTTATCACGTCTATTTGTTCGTGGTAATTCTCCCTCTTGATTTAATGCAAACAATACTGTTATTTTTGTCATTAAAGCAGATTACCTGTGCCTAACTGCCTACGTTATTATGATAAGAATAAAGAATGCATGGCATTCATGGCGTATTGTTTACTGAACTACCAAAAAATATTCGGTGTGTTGGCCAACTGGTTTGGGTCTTCTCAGTGACCCAAGAAGTTTCGCATTGAAGAGCTATTGCACAGCCTATCCAACAGACATTACGTTAGGAATGTGTGTTGATATCTGCATGTTAATCAACCTCACAGAAAACACTGTGCTTTTGTTGTCAAACCAACGTCAACAAGCAGAAAAAATAGACATAGAACTAGAACTCAGGATGTAATTAGGTCGCGTAACGAAATTGGCCGTTGAAAACCTGCGTGTTTCAGAAAGATGTATAGGTAGTAGGTATTCTGACCACCGAACGGGTAATTATTGTCTCGCCGGATGTTGCAAAATTAATACTTTACTTATTACAACATCCGCGACGAGAACTCGCGGTTCAGTCCAAGGGAGCGAGGTAGTTTTCGTTTCAACATGATGAACTCACGGATATAGTAACGGACGCATCTACACGCAAGAGTTCACGTTACACAACAACTTTGCAATAGAACAACTTACCTTCGGCTACAGAATTTTTATCTCACGATGCGACGCAGGCTTTTCTTGTGGTAAACGAGTGTACAAACACAGTGTGAATGTGTGCGTGAAGACGAGTAGCATTAGCACATAACAAAAGCGCGCGTCGCTTCGTGAGATAAAAATACTTATACTCTACAGAGTATAAGTATTACTACAGCAATGCGTAACTCAGAGAAGTTAATTGTTATCTACCACTAAGCCTTGTGTTTGCCATTAATTACCACAGCTTCCTACTAATTATCAATGGAGATAGCAATAGTAGTGTTTGATGGTGTGAGAACAAGATAAATATTAAGTGCATTTATAGCTAGTGTCTGCTTGCCTAAAACAGTTATTCAAGAGAAATCGCATGCCAATAGCCATTAACGCATTACTGACACCATTAGGCCTAGTACTTGCATCAATTTCTTCTATGTGGTGCTACATTCTGAATACTGATGTTTATCTATCATCTGCCTGTGTAGGTAGCTAATACTTAAGCTGTCATCTAAGGGTACCCGTTACCGTCCTATTCTATGGCATCTTTATTTAACCTTTTAAAGTCCCATGTCCATTCGGTACCCCCAAAAAGTTACTTCGTGCAGGGAATGTTATTCCTGTCTTTGTTTTTTTACCAGGCTGACTACTATAAATACAATAACTGACAATTCAATCAATAACAGATCCAATACTTATTTTCTCAATAACCATAAACATTAATGATAGATAAATGTTCGACGACTACAAAACTGCAGATCAAAATTCCTATTTCAAATATTTTAAATGAAAGTGAGATTGTTTACAAGTTCAAGCTGCATTGGTAGTAATCATAACTATTGATAATATTCACCTTTGCGAATCGTTGTGTAATTTTATTGCTGACACACGAAATAGTTTCTTCATTAAGGAGTTTGTAAAATTCTCATCAAGCTAAAACAAATGTCAGCGCTAGGTACACCATATTTTATTTCTCATTATTATCGTGCATACATTCTGAGTCAAACCCATCTGAAAGACATCAACGACTGGTCCTGCGCTCACAAGATAATGATGTTTTTTTTTTATATTTGTATTTACTTCTAGACACAGTTCTATGTTACTATCTAGAACTGTATCTTGAAGTAAATAAATAACTCAATCTAATTTCTTTTTTTTGTGACTTTAGAGATTATTGTTCAAAGATGTCCTACACCAACTAATTAATAAAAAAATTAAAAATATATCCTAACATAACTAAAACTATTCACAAATTAAAATATGGCGTCAAAAAAAATTCCGCATCGCTGTCGACTGGTAATGTTCCCAAGTGACAGGCGGGATTTTCACGTTTTACGGCAATATTTAGCCTTTGGCCAAATTAAAAACCAGCCCTTGGGCCGCAGTTAGTGTCCACCGGCCATTTCGGGCCATGACCACATAATTAATTAAACTAAGAAGGAAAGTATCAGCAAAGATTTCAGTTATTAGATTTTCGCCCTTTCGTAAGGAGTAGGGCGTGCCCAAATTCAACTGACATAATTGAGTTGTAATTAAAATGTTTCATTATTCAGCTGTTGAGGTCATTTAAATGGCGCCAAGCTTGGATCCAAACACGATATTGTTGTAGTATTTTATGATGTCATCTGACAGGTTAAATTGTTAAAAATAAATAAAAGGATTTTTGAATCAAAGCTTTTATATCTCCACATGTTTTTTTTTTTTGTTGAAACCATTATTATTGAATAAAATAATTAACCACGCACTCAAAATAGCAAAACCTATTACAAAATGCCAGAGTTATTATTGTTAAAGATTTAATTGCTTCCTTATTTGGTGCAAAAACACAAAGGAGGCTATATATTGATTGAATACGAACCTGACAAACTGTTCGGTGCCACCGCATTCTGCCACGACTAGGCAAAAGAAGTGGTACAGCGCTATCATGACTGCCTCCTGGGCTATAGCTTCACAAGGTACCCGGGATCTGGGCACTATTAGCGTAATAAACGCTGTCGTTGCCACGATCTGGAAGAAGGAAATAAAACATTAGCACAGCTGTAAAGCTTCTAACCTTATCCTAAGTTATCCTATAGATCTTGATATATCTGAAATACCTATATTATTTTTAAGTTCTCGGAGGGGAATTCCCGTAGGAACGGTCGCATTCTAATCTTAATTTCCCATCTTAAAAAAATACTCTAATTTTCTTTTTTTTCACATTATAGTCGGTGTAATGACATTGCGACTACATTTTTAACGTTTTTAGATTCAAATTATAGTACCTACTTATGTACGATGCGGTAAAAACCTTTGACCCATTGACCCTCGTGAAACCTGCACTGATTTCAGGATGGATAGAATAATGTCTGGGTTTTGTTCACATTTAAAGACAGTAGATTCCGGAATGCAAATTGACGGGACTTTGATATTCAGTGGCATTGCCCGATCCGGAATTCCACTGATTTTCCTTGGATATAGCGGCTGTTGTACAAAAATCATCTAAGTAGGTACGTCCTAGTTTCCAACAAAATATTCTAGGTACACATTACCTGTTTTACCGGTACTTACCTTTATTACTTTAGGAAAAAACAAACAAGACAATTTAACAAGCGGAAACTAGACGTGGCTGATGCAAAACCTTACTTGCAATCATTGTTTTAACTTGCAATATCTACGTCAAAAGTGTGAGAAAATATAATTATTAGAATAGGCAACAGTATTAAAATATCCAAATTAATTAAAAGATTTATATTCATTTTATATTTTTTTGTCTGACTAATTAAAGTTAGCAGTAATAATGCTGACGGCATTAAAATGATTATTTTAGTAGGTATACTAATTTAAAATTTGTATAAGATTTAACAGGATGGCAGGGACATGCAAACCGACACCATGAATTCAGCATATGATTTAAGATCCCGTACTGGATAAATTGTCTCGTCGGTTATCAAAAAAAAAATCGGCTATTTAAAAAAAAGTGCAATACCAACGCGGTCAAAATGTATAGCAGAGCAAAATAAAAAAATATATTAGTTCAGAATCATGTCCTGAACCCAGATTGTCGCTGTCCCTGCCACCCTATTTGACCTAGTTCTTTTTTATAATTATAATGCGGGTGAATCTGCGGGGTAGTGCGCCCCGCGGTTTTACCCGCATGAGTCACGAACTTATGGGGATACCGGGATAAAAGTACCTATCCTATGACCTAATCCAAGTCATAACACACTATCATTTAAACCATTCCTGGTTTTCATTTTGACAATTCAACAACATGTATTGGGTTTTTTTTTTTGCTTACTTATTATTTATCCGTTGATTTATAGGTATGTTCGAAAAAAAAATCGAACATATAAAGCAATGGATTAGCAATATTGTTTAAAACGATTCAGGTTCCGATTGACAGTGTGTGACACAATAAGGGGGATAGTTTAGTCACCCCGAAAGTCTGACAACCAGTCTTAACAAGGGGTATCGGTATCATGTTCTAGTAACTAGATGGTGATTAGATATAGGCAGGCCGTCGCTCTATATCAAATACTGGTTACAGCTGCATCCTTACATACATACCTAAGGTATAACTTAGGCATAACTTAGGTAGAAAATGTCTACATGTTTTTACTAGTTGTTTCTTTACGTAATTCCATAATACTGACCATTGTACATGATTACGTATAATTTGTAATTAATTAGTCGATGCAAGTCTTTCCCACAGCTTGCTTGAGCATTTAAAATCGGTCAAGTACAAGTAACAAAGCATCGCAAATCTTTAAATTCTTATTCACAGCCATTGTGCATCAATTAAGGTCTTTTTTATTAAAAACATCGAATAAGCTAATGATGAAAAACAAAGAATATTGATAATAATGTCAAGAAATCTTTTATTTACATAGAGTTGTGCGTAGTACATATATATCGATGTTTTAATACAATTTGTTTCCACTTGGGGACTTGAATGTCATGCCGAATCATGCGAACTGTTGGCGTTTACGTGCATATCCGATGTATTCTTCCGGGGTCAAGCGTGCTATTATTTAATTCGTTACTGTAAATTAACAAAAAATTGAAAAAAAAACTGGACTCTAACAATAACGCATATTTATTAATTTTCTCACGAATCAGACAGTTGGTTGTCAGGTATAGAATTCTAGTCAGATGATATATTTATTTCAAGATCACCAAGTTCACATTGGAATATTTCCATTTCTAACTACGTAAGTATTTATCTAAATCCATAAATCAATTAGGGTTAATACGATAACATATGTAGTGCGCAAAACACAAAGGTTGCAAATCATATCCTGCCCTCTTTCGCCCATTATCTTTATCCGAATTTACATATTTCCTTTTATTATCTATGACGAATGTACTGCAAAGCCGTGTAAAGAGGTCATGATTTTCGTAAGACAACCTATCGTCCTATGAAATCTTTTTGTTTACAGATTCCATAGGACGATAGGCTGTCTTACTAAAATAAAACTTTACACCCATTTTGACGCTTTGGACATGATTACACGGACAGAGGAGTATGAAATTTGGCACAGTTTAAGTTTATGTAGAGAAGAAGAGCAGAAAGCTAATATAATTGAAACGTAAAATTTAAATGAATAATGGTCGAATTTCGACCACTGGGAGACCACTAATTAAAATAATTTGGCTACACAAATCTGTTATACTAAGTACCTACAGTACAGATGAACTGTTTAGCAGACCTACTCTCTAAGCACGAAGTCCGTAGCTTCAGCCGAAGTTACGGGCATTTCCTACTCCGTATCACCTACGAACGTTAAGATTAATTCGAGGCCCGAATTAAAAATAAATGTCAATGTCAAATGTCAACACAACCTACTCCCAGGGTGTTTTACCCGTCCGAAAAGTTTTGTTTGACACTCCTTTGACAAAACCACTAGACCATAATCAAGATTAGAACCTAAAGAAATATTTATGTAACTCCTAGATTTAGTACCAGATTGAGCAAACTTCATGGCCCAGCATCATATTGCATTGATGGGATGAAGATAAAAAGGTATTGTGTTGCAGATTGATCATTGTTATATAAGTAAGTATTAAGGTTAAAGATGTTTGGTAATCGCTAAAGTAAAGGTATCTTAAGGAAAATACCTCATTTTGAAACAACATCGTACAGACGCCAGCTCATCAAGCTACCCCCAACTGTCAAATTTTCCCAATTGAACATGAACCGTATGCTTTTGCAATAAAGTTGAAAAACTATCAAAGAAATTTGACAGATTTGTGGTAGCTTGATGTGCTGGCGTCTGTACTTAATTTTAATCTTCACGCTAACATTTAATCAAAGATTCTAATCAACAATTTGCGGGTAGACATTTAATTGAAGATAGTGGTTTGGAATAATCCGCCAAGTACAACAATGACGTCAAGATTTGGGTCAAAACCAAAACTACCAATTTGTGACTTGCGACCTTCATTTAAAACTAAGTGGTTATTAATTAACTTGTTTTGGTACCTAATTATAACAATTGAATACTTTTAATATTGTAAAGCAAGCAGATTTTATTGAAATTAAATATTTATTTAAATTAAATATTTTATTTGAACGGCCTCTTTGAACGCTAATATTGAGCATGAGGTCCTGGGTTTGATTCCCAGGTCGGGCAAAGTGTTATTTTCCGTCAAGCATTTCCCTGCAGTAGCAGCCCCGAATCGGATTAATGGCATGACATGGGACTTGAACATAATTGACAAATTGTGATGTACTATAGTCCACGCGCGCCTCAAAGAGATGTCAGCACCAACTGATGGGGTCCGCAAAGCCTGATGCCTGCCAGGGGTGCGGGTTGTTTGAAAGAGATACCGTGGCCCCTGGCACACAGGCAACTGAGGGAACACGGGTGGGTTTTAGTCAGTAAAATACTGACATGCTTTCTCCTGCTCCACCCAGAGCGGGAGAAGTTATTTGATAATCTACAACCCAAAAGAAAAGCTTAACTCTTGGGCGATTACAGTAGTGATGGTATGTTATATTATTTTATTTCATAAGTAGGTAGCTGGTACATCGTAGGCAATAAATATTCACTATCAGGTTTTTAAACCCTGAGAAAGACAAAAGAGTACCTAATCATTTTAATTCTACATATTTATGATCAATTAATCAATACAATTGTTTTATTGTAGGTATCTAATGGATTTGTTGACGTATTCGATGTTTATGAACGAAAGAACTAATACGGTGCACATATCATTGTCAAAGCAGATTTTGTAATTGTATACAGAAACAGTTTTGTATGTTCTGGGCGTCTACTCTTTACGTCAGCGCAGATACGGGCTCGTCCGAAAGTACTTAGTTGATCCTTCAAAACAAATTATGTCCAAGACTAAAATTCTAACTTTGTTTAAGTTTTTCGAAGAAGTTATATGTATGTAGATGTGGAAACATGATTTTGTGTAAACTTCCGTTGGACACGTCATTTTTACTGTGTAAAGTAACCGTAACCACCTTATGTTTATAGAGACAAACATACGGTGGTTAGGGTCACTTTAGATACCTAATTCATTATTATGAATCTGCTCTTGGTAAATATTTATTTATTTATACATATAATTAATAGATAGAACATGGAGGACTTACAGCTAATAAAAACAGACAAAAAAGGAAACTATAGTCACCAGAAAACCAATTACAAATCCTCACGTATAGATTATATAATTTTATTTTTAACCAGCATTTTACAGCTATTCTCAACTATTCGATACACTTCCCTGCCGAATCCGAACGTAAATCAATGCTGTCGCAAGAGTCCTTTAAAGACTGTTCACAAATCCAAAACCGGGTTATCGAAATGTGTCATTTTCGATACGATGGCCTGTCGATGCTCGTAAATAGCTATGCAGGTCAGCTAATTGGATGAGGTCATAAATTAGGTGCTTGCCTATAGCCACAAAACGTTGAAATTCTTCACATATTTGCAGAGTGAGCCGTGAGGCTGATAATGTAAAACAGTCTTTAAGAAAGTTGACTTTTTACACATTGTCGCGATCTGGCTTGGCGGTCATCAGAGAGCGGTATTCGTCGCCGGCTCATTACGAAACAACAGCGACTTTACGCAATAATGACCCGCCGAGCCACGGGCGTCGCTGACCAATCGTACCCTACTTGCAGTTGCCACAAGGATCTATTAACATAGTTTATTTATTTTAATCTTATCTTTTAATTTTCTATACTTAGATACTGGGGATTTAGAACGATGGATGATGGTGAATTAAATGAAGGTTTGTTAGGTGCACGGCAGGATGGAAAGAGAGCCTCAAAGTTGCTCTCCACACGCTGGTCAGACCCCTGTGAGAACATCACGCATTCCACAAAAGCATCATAGTCGAATTTTACACTTTTAAAATAATATAGGTACTATTTTCTGCAGGCGTTTCGTACAATGTTAATTAATTTGTGGGCGAATCGACAAATCCAGAAATATATATTAGGCAATTGGCACGTTTTGAACGTTATCCAATATACTTAGTTAAGAAAAAAATAAGCCACCACAAAAACTAAATAAACTAAAAGGAGGCACATAAGAACAGCTTTCGATAGAATAGCAGACAGGCTTCGATCACTCTACCAAGAGTAACGACTCGGAAGAGACCGATACTTGAAGCTAAAGCTAAATAATCTTTGATTTAAAATAAGTGAACAATAATGTAAATGTCTGCATGCCGAATGGTGAAATATAGCTGAACCATAATGTATCGAAACACATTTATATATATAATATATACCTATATTTTAAAAATTACTCTCTTATTTTTAAGCTTTGCTTAAAGTAGAGAGATGTTTAAACGTCAAAAATCTATGGTTAAATAGTCGCTAATCAAATTTTATAAATATGGGGATATATATCTACTCTATTCTGTTCCATTCTATTTGTATAAGGTAGGTAAATAAGGAAATTGGAACTTAGTTTCTCTGAATACTATGAATAGCCTACAAGGAAACTTGTCATATTATGTTATTGGGAGTTATAAAAGATCAGGGATTATTAACTTTAGTTAAAAACCACTAATTAAAAGTTATATGCCCTTATGCACAGGATACTTATCGATTGAAATATTACTATGTAATGTGTATGTATGACTTCATAACAATAAGGGGGGATCTTCTTTGAACAATGTATCTATAAATCCAAGTTTCCTTCAGTTTTATATGTGGGGGAAATAAATAAAGATTCAAGGTGTTTGTGAATGAATTTGAAAATTGTATTTGAGCCATGGCGATCGTTGGCATTATGAACCTCACCGGACACAGCTGTTTCGGGAGGTTCCTGTTTCGCTTAAGGCGGGAGGAAACGCCCGGGTGTTTCCATTGCGAAGATCGCCCTGAGGACACGGTGGAGCATACGTTGGAGGTCGGCTCGGCTTGGGCGGAGCACCGCCGTGTCCTCGTGGAGGCGATCGACGGCGGCCATCTCTCGCGTCCGGCCCTGGTTCAGAGCTCAGAGCAAGAGTGCATGGTTAGCCGTCACCTCCTTAAGCGAAGCAGTGATGCTCGCAAAGAGGGAGGCGGCGCACGTGAGGCAGAGGCAGTACATGCGCCCTGACGGCCGTAGCCTTCGCAGGAGACGCCCTGGGCGTCGGGAAACCCAGGCTGATTCCCGGCCACCGCAGGCGCGGGCTTGCGGACGGCGAGAAATTTGGTAGCTCGCTGTCCGGTAAGGACCAAGCCCGGGTCGACGGCACGTTGTGTTCCACGCGCGCCTCAAAGAGATGTCAGCACCAACTGGTGGGGCCTGCAAGGGCCGATGCCTGCCAAGGGTGCGGGTTGTTCGAAAGAGATACCGCGGCCCCTGGCACACAGGCAACTGAGGGAACACGGGTGGGTTTTAGTCAGTAAAAGTCTGACACGCCCTCCAGCGCTCCACCCAGAGCGGGAGAAGTTATTTTATGATTTCCCACCCAAAAACAAAAAAAAAACGATACCACCGATACCCTTGTAATACCCTGTACTGTGAGTAACTTCCCTGATGAAACCGCGGGAAACCCATTTTCAAAAAACATAGAAGAGTTTTTTGTTTGTTTGTTGAACGCGCTAATCTCTGGAACTAACAGTCGGATTTGAAAAGAACATTTTTCATCCTTTTTGTTCTTTTTTTTTCTATAGGCTCATCATCATCATCATTTCAGCCGAAAGACATCCACTGCTGGACATAGGCCTCCCCCAAAAGGAGGGTTCTGCCATAATCGCCACACTTGGCAGGCGGGTTGGTGATCGCAGTATGGTTGTACACATGCATAGAGAACGCTGCTGCCCATTCTCTAGTAAGTCCCTTATTCGCCTTCTACGACACCCACGGGAAGAAATGGGATGGTGCTATTGTTTTACGACCGGCACCACACGGAACGGCTATAGGCTATTAGGCTATTTAAAGGCTATTTAATTATAATTTATAATTATTTATTGTCAGAAGCTGAGCAAAAAGAATAAAAGCTAGAAAGAACGCTATGCGAAAACGAAGTCAGTTTTGTATTGTTGAAATAATGTTCTAATATACGGGCCATTTTGATAAACTGAATAAAATTAATTGGTCCTCATATTTTGCTTACTTATTAATTCCGAATCTGACTTTACAATCGAAATAACTTCAAGTTTAAATTGTTTAGCAGCCAAGTACACAAATATTTATTGTTACGGCAAGGTTAAGGATTACGTAAATCAAAGGATATTAATTAACTCTTTGTTAAATAATTACTAACTTAATTCAGGGGATTTGACTTGTGTTTTTCCCTGTTATTGTTACTAGAGGAAACTGCCTGAATTTGTTGGAAACCTGGCAATGATCCTTGTTTTATTATGTCGGTCGAGGGCGATGGTGAGTTAAATGAAGTTGTTTCAGGGTTCTATGTCAGAATGAAAGTCTTTCGGAATGACAAATCAGAATTCTTGTAGGCCGTATTCAATTTGCTGACGATATGATAAAAAGTGTTTTTTTTTGAGCCGTGATTGGGAACTCCTCATCCAAAAGCTACTTTCACTCCAGAGGGGTAATTGTGTAACACACTAACAGTAGAAATGGCTTTCATTTTATAGTAGACGACTATGAAAACAACAACACAGAACATAGCGAAGCAACGGCATAGAAAAGAGCTAAGAAAACAGTTGAACCTACCCAAGAAACGCGATCTGAATCAACATGGCAGCGACGTCGTGAAAAGATGTGCTATAAATAAATACCACCCGTCACCACCACCTGCAATGCTTACTCGAGGATGCATATCTGGTAGGCTCGCAATCCTTTGCTATCCTAAGAGCACGTCTTCCTGACTATTACCGCCCCCCGGTCTACTCCTTGATATACAATAGCCTCTGTAGCACCATGGCTTGTATGATACAGAGGCCATGAAGCATGAGACTCCAGGAGTTAGTGCAAATCTTGGGGTTCATTCGATTAATCAAGTCTGGTCAAGCAACGCTGGCATCGGTGCATTTCATTAATTCATTCATTCATATATTTTATGGTATGTTATGCAAATAATGGGTGAAGTTGTTTGAAACACCTTTATTTATAAACGTTTGGCACTTAAAGTTTACGTTTAAGGCCCTGGTAACTTTAAATAATGTCGTTATGATCGAAAATAGTTCTTATTGCAATCCGATACGGGTTAAAATCTGTTGTAATGAATTCGAATAATGAATGAGCAAACATACGTCGTAAAAGTGCAAATAAAATCGCTTAAAATTAGATATTAACTATTTAATAATAAATAATCCATCATTTCCATGGTATATTTTTAATTATAATTATAATTGTTATTGAAGGGATAAACCGATTTTAAAGATAATTAAGAGGTGACTTGATGATTTTTTTTATGCTTAATGCATCATGTATTCATGTGTGTTTTATTACGTTTTGAGTTCGATCACTGTATGCAAAATAAAATTGAAAATACCACATATTTTTTTGCTTTCAAAATTATTTACGGTTAAAGAGATACACTGGTTTTAAAAACCACCTTTTTGATCGTTTTCAAGAAATCTCCGCCTTAAACGTCAAAAATGAATGGCTCCAAACAGTTCCTTAACATTACTTAACTTTAATCAATGCTCATAGATAAACCGTTGTGAGCAAAATGAAGCACTTTGCTTAGTTAGAGTAAGTAGACCTTACATACTTTTCGCTTTTTCTTTTCTGTAGACTTTCCCACTGAAGCGACAAATTGATATGTTTGCTCGGCAAACTTGATCGAATGACGGTTGATTTAGTTGAGGACACGGTCATGAAAGCTATCAGCGGGTTTGAAGACAGCTAACAAAGTCACAATTCATTATCGGATAGTGGTAAAGGAAATTCAATACTACTACTTACTATAAAGAGTTAATGACACCTGATGAAGAAGAAACGAGTTCTAGTGTCAGACTCAAAATCGAACTCAAAGCATTTATTTCAATGAAACCTTTTACTGGCACGTTTGAATTGTCTAAGATTCGATCAGTCAGAAATATGAAGCTAGTTGCCTATTCCAAAGCGTAGTAGGTAACCTATGGAGAAGAACGGGCAAGACACTCCATGGACAATATTTTAAATTATACACCGTGACATGTTAGTCGTCTTACAACGGCAGCCCACTTCATGTATCCAAAGACTACTAATCATTTATATTTTTAAAATATTATATTTTTGAACATTTGCATAATTTAAAAAATGAAAATATCATTCACTAAGACGCATGACGTAGTTTGAAACACCCTGTTATGGAGATGGAATTAATGATAGAATGTAATGGTAAGATAGATACGAGGTGCATTCAATAAGTACCTAGCCTCATCGCCAGAGGGCGCTGTAGTTTCAAAAGAGTTTTACCACAGTGTAGCACATTCTTTTTTAATTCTTTTTTCAAATTTTCATTCCAATCCCTTTATTTGTTTTAATTTGACAACTTATGGAAGCGAACGTGTCGATCGGTTTTACAAAAATGGAAAAAGAGCAATATCGTTCGGTGATTCGATTCCTATTTTTGGAAGGGAAAACGCGCATCGAAATCAAAGAACGCTTGGATGCTGTGTACGGTGACTCTTCTCCATCGATGGCCACCGTCAAGAATTGGTTCAACGAGTTTGCACGTGGCCGTACGTCGGTTTTTGATGAACCACGTCCAGGTGCACCGAAAACAGCTGCTACGGAGGAAAACATTAAAAAAATCCATGATCTCGTATTGGCAGATCGCCGATTGAAGGTTCGGGAGCTAGCTGAGACTGTAGGCATTTCAGAAGGAACAGTGCATCATATTTTTCACGAGGAACTCGGCATGAGAAAGCTGTCGGCGCGATGGGTGCCGCGTTTACTCACACCAGAAAACAAGCGCAACCGTGAGACCACATCGGAGACGTGTTTGGCGCTGTTTAAGCGGAATCCAGCGGAGTTTTTGCGTCGTTTTGTGACCGTCGATGAAACCTGGATCCACTGGTACACACCAGAGACCAAGGAGCAATCAAAACAATGGATCCAGACCGGGGAACGTGCTCCAAAGAAGGCGAAAACTGTAAAATCGGCCGGAAAAGTTATGGCCACCGTTTTCTGGGATTCACAAGGTGTGATCTACATCGATTACCTCGAGAAGGGTAAAACAATTACAGGGCTTTATTATGCCGATTTATTGGGCCGATTCGACGCCGAATTAAAGAAAAAACGACCCCATCTGGCGAAGAAAAAAGTGCTGTTTCACCACGACAACGCACCGGTTCACACGTCTGCCGTTGCCATGGCCAAATTGGTCGAATTACGCTACGAATTGCTGCCCCATTCTCCTTATTCTCCAGATTTGGCCCCTTGTGACTTCTTTCTGTTTCCTAATCTGAAAAAATCACTCGCCGGGAATAGATATGAATCGAATGAGGAGGTCATCGCCGCCACGGAGGCCTATTTTGCAGAGTTTGACAAAAACTATTTTTCGGACGGATTAAAAAAGTTGGAGCATCGCTGGGTTAAGTGTATCGAACTAAAAGGAGACTATGTTGAAAAATAAATTCCCACTTTTCCAAAATTTTCGTTTACTTTTTGTAGGCTAAGTATTTATTGAATGACCCTCGTATCTTCTACCTTTTGATACGTAAACATTATTAACAGGGAGGGTGTTTCATAATTCTAAAGCATTATTTATTTTTCTTTGTACTAACTTAATTAATGGTAACAATATTTTAATCGCGCCTAGAGGTATTTTATGACGGATACATTGAGTGGACCTTTGTAAGACGACTAAAATGTCACGGTGTATTGTTACAGAATTACACAGGTTACATTATTAATGTTGAATTTATAATTATATGTGAGAACGATGTAAAAAAATAGACGTGCACATTAAAAGCGTCCACGCAGAGTAGAGCTAAGAGGAAAAACAATTCTAAAATAAATTAAAATATCTTTTTGATGATAGACACCTGGGCGGAGCACAGCCGTGTCCTCGTGGAGGTGATCGGCGGCGGCGATCTATCGTGTCCGACCCTGGTCCAGGTCATGGTACGGAGCGAGAGTGCATGGCTAGCAGTCGCCTCCTTCAGCGAAGCAGTTATGCTCGCAAAGAGAGTGGCAGCGCACGTGAGGGAGATGCAGTACATGCGCCCTCACAGCCGTGGCCTTCGCAGGAGACGCCCTGGGCGTCGGGAATCCCAGGCTGATTCCCGGCCACCGTAGGCACGGGCTTGCGGACGGCGAGTAATGGGTAGCCCGCTGTCCGGTAAGGACCAAGCTCGGGTCGACGGCGCGTTGTGTTCCACGCGCGCCTCAAAGAGATGTCAGCACCAACTACTGGGGCCTGCAAGGGCCGATGCCTGTCAGGGGTGCGGGTTGTTCGAAAGAGATACCGCGGCCCCTGGCACACAGGCAACTGAGGGAACACGGGTGGGTTTTAGTCAGTAAAAGTCTGACACGCCCTCCCGCTCTGCCCAGAGCGGGAGAAGTTATTTGATGATTTCCCACCCAAAAAAAAAAAAACCCTTGAGCAGTCTTTTAACATCAAGCTAGGACCTTTAGCAGCCGAGCAAAAGGAAGTAATGCAGAGAAATACGAACTAATAGTGCGGTCAGGCGAATAGGCGATGCGATGCGACGCGGTAGGTTGGGGGCCCAAGAAATTTCACGCAGACATAGTCGCGTGCAGAAGCTAGTGCATCACATCTAGAAGCCCAACTTCATGTCGGTTCTGTAACGTCACACCGCGTGAAGTGAGCGTGGAGTGAGCTGTCAGTGTCATCCCACTGATGCTAGGGATTGACCAAGCATCAGCAGGCTTAGCATGACGTTTTCTATTTCTACGAAGAATCTCTCGCGATTGTTAGCAATGCTTAAACACTTTGTCATAGTTGACTACCTACATCTACAGCAAACACGGAACAAATTACACTGCCAAAAACGTTCCGTTTCTAAATTACTTTAAAAATGTATAGCAATGACTTGCTCAAATTTATCAATCACAACCACGTCATACCATCGCCTGATTGAATATTGGTCTGTTTATGTAGATAAAGAACCTGATAATGTAGGTAGGTATTGTGGGTACAGGACGGAACAGGTATGATAGATAAATTAAATAAGTACTTTTATTGTAAGTACACCCATACTCAATTTGTTACACAACTCATATTATGCTATACTACTAATATTATAAAATTGTGAAAGTTTATATTTTTAGATGGGTAGATGGATATTTAGATGTTTGGATGTTTGTTGCGCAATCACGCAAGAACAGCTGAACGAATTTGGTTGAAATTCTTAATAACCTGGAATAACATATTGGATAATTTTGTCTCGGTAGTACGTTCCCGTGGAGACAATTTTCGACCTCCACGCGGGCGAAGCCACTGATAAGCTAGAAGAAGAAGCTAGTTCTACAATATTTTTATAGTGTACTAGCTTCAGTCAGCGGCTTCACCCGCGTGGAATTCGGAAATCATCCCTCAGAATCGTAGCACCGGGATAAAAAGTATCCTATGTGTTAATTCAGGTTATAAACTACCTGTGTACCAAATTTCATTCAAATCCGTTCAGCCATTTTTGCGTGAAAGAGTAACAAACATCCATCCATCCATACTCACAAACTTTCACATTCATAATATTAGTAGTAGTAGTAGCATTGTGCTGTCGACTCGCAGTTATATAGCCCATATTTATAATATTTCATAACTGTGACGCATGGAGCATACTAAAGCTTATGTAGAGGTTTATAATGGTCCAAAAATAACAGGGGCCGAATACAAGGTTAGGGTTGTAACTGTAGCCCTCCCACTTCGTCTACACTAGATTGTTCCCCACAAGTTCCACGCGTTACCTCGACCACCTAATAAGGGTGAATATTATTTAGCTGTTCGTGTGGAAAAACTTTCCCCAGCTCATAAAAGTAGTGTTATTATATTAGTTCCTAATTGCCCCTAATGGTTTTCCGCGAAAATAGCGTTAGGCTACGTGTAATTTACCGCTTTTTCGCTCTGAAATTGGCTCCGTGGACATTAGGCAGACATTTTGTTTTGCCAGTCATTGTCCGATCCAATTGCATTAAGCTACAAATGAGAATATTCGTGACAAAGAAAACCAATTTTATGGCGAACCTTACCAATATTTTTTTGCCCACAAGAATACCTACAAAAATCAGTTCAGTCACGTTCAAAATCCGGAACGAATACTCATGATGTGGCAAAGCACAGTGATGCTTTAACAAAGGAAACATATGGTTTTTTCTAGGAACCTAGGTCGATGAGCAAATACGTAAAGGAAGAATACTCACAGGGTAAATACTTAAGACGACGGCTACATGGCTGATGTTGTCTCGCCAGTGCTTCAGCGCCGATCGGAGAGTGCTGACGTATAGCGCGCATATTGCTAGCAGCACCACCAGACTGAAGGTCCAGAGCACCCAAGCGTAGCTGTGGAGGGCTGTGAAAGATTAAGAAGAAGTTTAACAATGTCAAAGGCTCTATAATAAGATTCATCATCATCAATCGGCTCACTCGTTTGGTCTCTAGAGCGCCACAGAGAAACAAACATACATACATAAATAGGCTGATAAACATATTCCCTCTTATTTATAAACGTTGCTTAAAGTTACGAGGTCTTTAAACATCAAAAATGTATGGTTAAACAGTCGCTAATCATTACTTAACTTTCAGCAACGTTTATAAATAAGAGGGATTATCTACCCTCCTTTGCATTGCGCAGTTGGGTAAAAGAGAGAATATAATCAAAGAACTTTAGCAGAGAAATTGATGCTTGTCAGGCCAATATCAGGACAATATCAGGCTGGCTGCTAGTTTCAGCTGAAGTAGAGGCTAGAGGGTACCTTTTGGAAAAGGTGACTAAAGATAAATAGGCTGACAACAGTTGTGCAAAAAGATGCTGCTATGAAGTAGAATCCCTTCATACTACTATTTTGAGCTGTCTACGAGAAGGCCTGAAAAAGCCTTTGTTGAACAGTGATCCTTATTACTTATCTGGAAGTGTCTGTAGTTTTTTTTTTTGGGTGGTACATCATCAAATAACTTCTCCCGCTCTGGATGGAGCGGGAGGGCGTGTCAGACTTTTACTGACTAAAACCCACCCGTGTTCCCTCAGTTGCCTGTATGCCAGGGGCCGCGATATCTCTTTCGAACAACCTGCACCCCTGGCAGAAGTGTCTGTGGTAGTCGCTTAACACGTTCAGTAAAATCTATGAAAAGTTTGAGCCCTTAGGTAGTTACGTAACTATGTAATATTTTCACACCCTATGTAAATAAATAACAAGCAACCTTGAACTTTTACAAGTCGATAAAGTTGTTTTAATTGTTCAAATAGAACGCCTGTTGAACTCGAGTTCTGAATTTAAATTATTTATTTAAGTACCTATTTATTTAAACTTTTCGCACACAAAAAACGTACAAAAATTGACTTGAAATGGAAATTGTTTATTTATTGAAATAATTTATGTAGGTACACACGGCTAAACATCAAGCTATAAATTCCGGTTTACGCTGATCTCACATTGTACGGAAACCTACACAATGCAAGATCAACTTATACTGGAAATGTATAGCTTGATGTGTAGCCGTGTACAAAGTTTTTGCTTCACCTATTAATATGTTGATAATATTAGGCCCTTAAACTAGAGGTAGGTATAATCATTGGATTCTACCTGAAATAGAAAAAAATATCTGCTGTTCCCTACATTTATGTTCGCATAACTCGTCAAAATGTAAAGAACAGCTGATTTTATTTTCGCAATTTCAGGTTTGGGCCCATAGTAAAAGTTGTTCATAATGATGAGTACAATGACCCCTTATGAGGTTAACGGTGATTATAATTACACCCTGTACTTATATATTAATAAAAATAAATAAAATTTCTAAATTAAAAGTAGCCTAAGTTACTCCTTATTAAATCAGCTATCTATCAGTGAAAGTTCCGTCAAAATCAGTCCAGCCGTTTTAGAGATTAGTCGGAACAAACAGACATACATACAGACAGACAAAAATTGTAAAAAAAATATTTTGGTATATGTACCGTGTATACATCCATATGCATTTAGTAAAAAGTGGTTATTTTAATAGTACAAACAGTCACTCCAATTTTATTTATCTGTACTGTATAGAAGATGTATAGATATAGATGTATAGAATATCAAACCATCTAAGTGCGGATTTCATCAATAAAACTGAACGCGATCGGCACTTCTAAACCGCGTTCAAGAGCCTGTGTCAATATTCCGCAACAATTTTGACACTGGCAGCTCTTGAGCGCGGTTAAGATGAGAACATCTTACCCGCGTTCAGTCATTGGTGAAATTCGCCCTTAGGTATCTTGGCAAGAAATAACAACTGGCATGGTAGGTTATTTATCCAACATGGAAAGTTGAATTGCAGCATTGTTTTAAAACAACATACCTACATGGTACACCATTTACAGTAACATTTTGATTAAATCTAAATATAGTTAGATGCAAAAATCTGTTGTTGACGACATAATAATCCAAATAGATTAAGTACTTTTGGTTCAGTGAGAACCAACTACAACCAGCTTTGAGTCGAGTAACTTAATCAATATCGGCTCAGAAACAGTGGCTTTTTCAGATACAAAAAGCTATTTATAGCCAGACAAGTTCCAGTTCCAAGTTTCCTACCTAGCAAATAAACTAAAAAGCAAAAGACTAGGTACAACTCGGGTAAACTCGACAGCAAAGCGTTGTGAAATCAGCTTGTGTTCGTGCGTGAGATTTTTTTATTCTTTTTGCATCAAGTACTAAAGCAGCTAAAGCAACAAGTACTTGCGTAGCTCGTTCCATTTATTCTTGTTATATTTTTTTACATTGACATTGAAAATATTGAGAAAAAAACATTGGCCACGTCATGCACGGGTGTTCCATTAAACCATTTCCTGAAAAAGCTTTGTGTAGGTACGGCATAAATATACGCGTACCCAATATTATGTTACTTTTCCTTTTTACATCCGCCACAAAATAACCGTAAGTAGGTAAATGGAAATTAACGATACGCGCATTACAAAACGTATTTAAAAAATTAAAACAATTGCTCATTCGGGTTTCTTTGTAAATATTGACGTAAATAGACACGTTCCAAACAACTTTCCCTTTTCTTTACTCAATACCTCAATACTTGCATTGATGGCTTAACATAATCGACTTAAGTACCTACTATTCGTGTTCATTTCATTCAAACATTTCCTCAATAAGTGCTCCCGTGGAGAGCCGCGGCGCAACCATGAGATGCGATTCTGGTAGAACTATTTCCATGAACTTTTCATAGAAATTGTTCTACACGAAGCACTCCGTCATTGATGAAAACTGTACGAAAATCCGTTCGGTAGTTTTTGAGTTTATCGCGTTCATACAGACAGACAGACGCGGCAAATACGTATGTAAAAAAAAAATAGAAAAAAATAGTATGTGTTAAAAAAAACAAAAAATCAGCAAGAGGAAGGGAGCGATGCGGGGTCGGAGTCCGACGCCGCATCGAGCGCGAAGGGCTCTTTCAAGAGTCCGGAGCGTGTAGTGGTGGGCGCTTCGAAGAGGACCAATGAGTTCCTCAAGGAGCGCTCAAAACCGAAGGATGGCCAGGGGTCATCCTCGGACGGTGGCATGACCTCGGCCCGAAAACTCGGGAAGGTCTGCCGACGGGGAGGAATTCGGTTGGGCAAGGGGCTGTCCACCAAGGAGACCGGCGTACCGAGCCAAGCCGGCCCAGTCGAGGCGGCCCAGCGAGCCGAGGCGTCGGCCACGGAGGGAAGACTTTCTGAGGGGTCCAGCAGCAGGGCTCTCTCGGAGTCGTCTGACGGTGAGCCGGACGCCGCTGCCGGCTCTAACTCAGAGCGATCGGCCAGGCTCGCGAAGGCAGTGGCTGCTGCAGTAAAGGGTGTGGCCTTGAAGAGGCTTCAATCCTCTAAGGACAAGGCCGTACCCGCAGCCATAGCCTCGATAATGGCGGCAGCGGAGGTCATATACTCCGGACCCCCCCCCCCCGTCGGACGGCATGTCCGAGATGCGGGCGGAGGTCAAACGCCTGACTGCCGCCATGGAGCTTCTCCGCAAGGAGAATGCGGAGCTCCGAGCGGACCTGGCTGGGCTCCGAGGGGCCGGGCCCCAGGTGGTGCCTCAGGAGGTGGCGCGGCAGACGCTGGCTGGACCAGTGCCTGAGGGGGACCAGTTGCTGGCTCTGGTGCGGCAGGAGCTGGCTGCCTTCAGCAGCCGGTTCTCCGTCCTGGAGGCAATTGTCCTTCGCCCCCCACTGGCGGCGAGCCGGCCGGCCTCGGGCCAGCAGCAGAGGGGGGCCACGTATGCCGTCACCACGGCTGCTACGGCTAAGCCGGCACCGCAGCCGGGACGGACCCCGGCGAAACCGGTGCCGCCTAAGCCTAACACGGGCAGGGTGGCGGCGCAGGCGGCGACGGCCCCAGCCGTGGTCCCAGGACGGACGGCCCCGCCTCCCAAATCTCCTCCGGCCGACGCCGAATGGCAAGTGGCCGGGGAGAAGAGGAAGGCGGGTAAGGCTGCAAGGGCGGCTAGACGGAGGCAGAGGCGGCAGCGAGCCAAGAAACGGAACGCCGCAGCTAGGTTACGCGCCCCAAAGTCCGCAGCTGTAGTGATTACACTACAGCCGGAAGCGGAGAAGAAGGGCGTGTCCTACTGCGACGTGATCGCGAAGGCAAAGGCGTCGGTGGACTTGGCAGACCTAGGGGTTGCCAACGGCCTCCGCATTAGGGTCACCGCGACTGGGGCCCGGATGCTGGAGGTCCCTGGTGCGGCTAGTGGCCCGACCGCTGACGCTCTGGCCGAAAGGCTAAGGGCGTCCATAAGTGCGGACGTGGCCAGAGTGTCCAGGCCCACCAAGTGCGCTGACATGCGCATCTTGGGCCTGGACGACTCCGTGACGGAGGGCGAGGTGGTGGCCGCCATCGTCAGGACGGGAGGGTGCTCTGCCGAGCAGGTGAAGGCAGGCACCATTCGTCCTGACAACACGGGCTTGCGAACCCTTACGGTGAGCTGCCCAGTGTCGGCGGCCCAAAAGATCACCGGGGAGGGCCGAAGGCTACTGGTGGGCTGGGTATCCGCGCAGGTGAAGCTGCTGGAACCCAGACCTCTGAGGTGCTTCCGATGCCAGGTGGGGCATCACGTGGGCGTCCAATGCACCTCGGAGGTGGACCGCAGCGGACACTGCTTCCGTTGCGGTCAGCCCGGTCACAAGGCTGGCTCGTGCAATGCCACGCCGCACTGCTACCTATGTGCGGCAGCTGGCAAGCCGGCCGAACACCGGGCTGGGAGCAAGGCCTGCGCTCCACCCGCCGAAACCAGGAGCCGGGGCAGGGGCAAGCCCTCCGCCACCGCCGTCACCGCCGTAGCTGCCGCCACCGCCGCCGCCGCTGCCGCCCCTACAATCGCCGTCGCCGCCGCTACCACCGCGGCAGGGCCCTCTCAGGGGGCTCCGGAGGGGGCTGAAATGGAATGCCAATAACGGCTCCATTTCGCCTCCTCCAGGCGAACATCAACCACTGCGCTACCGCTCAGGATCTGTTGCTCCAGAGCATGGCGCAGTGGTCGATTAACATCGCCGTGGTCGCTGAGCCGTACTTTGTCCCGCCCAGGGATTACTGGGTGGAGGACCTGAGCGGCTCAGTGACCATAATTTCGTCGGCCGCCGCCGGCACCCCGGCTCTCGAAGGTATCCAGAGAGGAAGGGGTTGCGTAGCAGCACGGTTCGGGGGGATTGCAGTGGTAGGGGTGTACTTCTCCCCGAGCCGAACTCTCGCCGAGTTCCACAACTCCCTTGAGGAGTTGAGAGACGTCGTCGTCGGGTTTCGTTCCCTCCCCGTGCTCGTCCTCGGGGACTTCAATGCCAAGAACTTGGCTTGGGGTTCCCGGTTGACGGATGTGCGGGGTAGGATGGTGGAGGACTGGGCTCTAGAGGTGGGCCTGGTCGTCCTAAACCGGGGTTCTGTCGCCACGTGTGTGCGGATGCGGGGTGAGTCGGTGGTGGACATTTCGTTCGCCAGCCCCGCTCTGTCACCGCGTGTCGTCGACTGGCGCGTCATGGAGGGGGTGGAGACGTATTCCGACCACCGGTATATCCGGTTTGACGTCTCCGCCCAGGCCTCGAGCGCGCCGGTCCAACAGGCCCCGTGTGGTCCGCGGTGGGCGCTGAAGCGGCTGGACCGGGAGCTACTCCTGGAAGCCTCGATCGTGCAGGCCTGGGTGTCACCACCGGACAGGCCTGCCGACATCAACGACGAGGCGGAGTGGTTCCGGGAGGCCATGTCCGAGGTGTGTGACATGGCAATGCCCCGGGTCCAGCCAGGACGTGCTTCACGCCAGGTGTACTGGTGGTCGCCGGAGCTCACAGCTCTGCGCGAGGCGTGCGTTGCTGCGCGGCATCGGTACACCAGGCACCGCAGGCTCCGTATCCGCCCTCCGGATACGGAAGCCATTCAGGCGGAGCTATACGAGGGGTACAGAGTGGCGAAGACCGCCCTCCGAGCGGAGATCCTGCGGGCCAGGTCACTGGCCCGCGAGGAGTCGCTGGAGACTCTGAACAGAGACCCGTGGGGACGCCCCTACAAAACGGTGCGGGAGAAAATCCGCCCGTGGGCTCCCCCGCTGACCCAGAGTCTCCGGCCTCAGCTCGTGCAGGACGTGGTGAGCGCTCTGTTTCCCTTGCGAGGGGAGCATGCTCCCCCGCCCATGGCTCCGCCTCCTGCGGTGTCTGACGCGGACCACACCGACGACGACGATGCTCCAGAGGTGACCGAGGTAGAATTGAGAGTGGCGGTACGTAGGCTGAATGCCAAGAATACCGCCCCAGGACCCGACGGCTTGCCTGGAAAAGCCTGGGTCCTGGCCTTGGAGGCTCTCGGGCCTCGACTAAGAGGGCTCCTAAGTGCATGCTTGGAGGAGGGCCAGTTCCCACGTCACTGGAAGACGGGGAAACTGGTCCTCATCAAGAAGCAGGGGCGCCCCGCGGACTCTCCGTCCGCTTACCGGCCCATCGTGCTGCTCGACGAGGTGGGCAAGCTCTTTGAAAGAGTCATTGCAGACCGCCTCGTCGGGCGGCTGGTGCGGGTGGGGCCGGATTTGGCGGAGAGCCAGTTCGGTTTCCGCAGGGGGCGCTCTACGGTGGACGCCATCATGCGCGTGCGAGCCCTCACGACGGGGGATGCTGTGGCCCGGGGTGGGGTCGTCTTGGCGGTGTCTCTGGACATCGCCAATGCCTTCAACACCCTGCCCTGGAGTTGCATAAGGGAGGCACTCCGGTACCACCGGATGCCGACCTACCTCTGTCGTGTGGTCGAGGCCTATTTGACGGACAGGGCCGTCATCTACCCCGGTCACCTAGGAGAGTGGAACCGGCGAGAGATGTCGTGCGGTGTCCCACAGGGATCGGTCCTGGGGCCGCATCTGTGGGACATCGGATACGACTGGGTGCTGCGCGCCGACCTCCCTAGCGGCGTCAGCGTAGTTTGCTACGCTGACGACACGCTGGTCCTGGCGCAAGGGAGGTCGTACCAGGCGGCGGCCGACTTAGCGACACACGGAGTTGCGACAATCGTCGATAGGATCCGGCAACTGGGACTCGAGGTGGCCTTGCACAAGTCCGAGGCCATGTGGTTTCATGGTCTTCGGAATGCGCCACTGACGGGTTCCCAGATAACGGTGGGAGGGGTTCACATCGGCGTCGAGTCGACGATGAAGTACCTAGGACTCGTCCTCGACAGCCGGTGGAACTTCGCGGAACACTTCCGACGTTTGGCTCCCAGACTGGAGCGGGCCGGGGCTGCCTTGAAGCGGCTCCTGCCCAATCTAGGGGGGCCAAACGCCTCCTGCCGGAGGCTCTACGCGGGGGTCGTGCGGGCCATGGCCCTATACGGGGCGCCGGTGTGGGCGCCTACATTGAGGCGCCAACCAGCACGCCGGTTGAAGGCGGCCCATAGGGTCATGGCCATCCGGATGATCCGGGGATACCGCACGATCTCCGGTGAGGCGGCGGGCCTCCTTGCCGGATTACCGCCATGGGATCTGGAGGCAAACGTCCTCGCGCTCACTTGGGAGTGGCGCGAGGAGGCCAAACGCCGGGGCGTAACTCCGCTGCCGCGGGAAATCGCGGCACGGCGGACAGAGCTCCGGCAGGATCTCATGGCGACGTGGAAAGTACGATTGTCGCAACCCAGTGCTGGGCACGCCGCGATTGCGGCGGTAAGTCCCCTCTTTGAGGAGTGGCTTGAGAGGCGGCATGGCGTCCTCACCTTCCGCCTGACACAGGTCCTCACCGGACATGGCTGTTTCGGGAGGTTCCTGTTTCGGATAGGGCGGGAGGAAACGCCCGGGTGTTTCCATTGCGAAGATCGCCCAGAGGACACGGTGGAGCATACGGTGGAGGTCTGCCCAGCTTGGGCGGAGCAACGCCGTGTCCTCGTGCAGGTGATCGGCGGCGGCGATCTCTCGCGTCCGACCCTGGTCCAGGCCATGGTACGGAGCGAGAGGGCATGGCTGGCAGTCGCCTCCTTCAGCGAAGCAGTTATGCTCGCAAAGAGGGAGGCGGCGCACGTGAGGGAGATGCAGTACATGCGCCCTCACAGCCGTGGCCTTCGCAGGAGACGCCCTGGGCGTCGGGAATCCCAGGCTGATTCCCGGCCACCGTAGGCACGGGCTTGCGGACGGCGAGTAATGGGTACCTCGCTGTCCGGTAAGGACCAAGCCCGGGTCGACGGCGCGTTGTGTTCCACGCGCGCCTCAAAGAGATGTCAGCAGCAACAGAGGGGCCCGCAAGGGCCGATGCCTGCCGGGGGTGCGGGTTGTTCGAAAGAGATACCGTCGCCCCTGGCACACAGGCAACTGAGGGAACACGGGTGGGTTTTAGTCAGTAAAAGTCTGACACGCCCTCCCGCTCCACCCAGAGCGGGAGAAGTTATTTGATGATTTCCCACCCAGAAAAAAAAAAAAAAAAAAATACGTATGTATGTAGGTACATAGTTACGTTGCAGGTTGGTTGGATAGCGCTGTCGCCTGTCACACTGCCGAAGGCGTATAAGATGAACAAGGAGCAGGTGTTCGCCAACTTCGTACTCGCACGCAAATGATGCCTACTCTTTGCTAGCGTAGTAGGTAGGTATAGCTATATTAAAAAAAAAACATTTCCAATTTTTTTCTTTGTGAAGGTACTCAAACTGATTATGTCATAATTATTTCTCGTTTTGATCTTAAAAATATCATCGAGAGTACTAACTAAAAAGTACCAACCTATAGGTTGGTACTTTTTAGTTAGTAGGTACTCTCGATGTAAAAAATGTTTTAACTAAAACGAATTAAGTAGATCAGATCCTATAGGATCTGATCTACTTAATTCGTTTTAGTTAAAACATTTTGGGCAATTAAAATGTAAAACCTATTGGAATATAAATTACTCACTTGGCATTTTCTATTAAGCAAGTTCCACTTTCTAACATTTGGGTAAGAACAATAAGATAAAAATGTCTAAATACGATAGCTAAATTACTATTACACTTTTTTTAAACACATTGAAACTTTAGGAAGTCAATAGAGCTCATTTATTTTGTAGTTGAATAACCCCGAATGCACATGAAATTATTTAAAAACACATTTCCGCGGTGCCCTATAGTTTTACTTTATAAGTTACCAACCTATAACAAAACAATGAATTATCAAACACCCATTTATACTCTTGGGCATGACACCGTAGATTAATGGTGTGCAAATTAGACGCACGCAAGTATCATTGCCGTGCCCAACATCGACGTGCACGGCTTACTAGTCAATTCGCACGAATTTACCCGCCCGAATGGGGCTAATCGCCAGTCGTGCCAATTGCGCCACTTCTTCTTCCCAGCTAAAGCACTAGGAAGTGGTGAAAAGGGCAGGCGTTTTGGGAGACTGTCTTATGTAATTTTGAGCATCGAAAAGTGCTGATTCTCAGCCTAATCTGAATAAATGACTTTTGATTTTTTATTTGATTTTGAATTTTGTACAATTCGCTTAGAAAATAAGCGTTGGTTCGTTAATTGTTGTTGTGTTTGAATAAAATCGTGTGGTGCGCCTAATAAGCCGCAAGGGTTAGTGGCGATGTAACGTCACTACAGAAAAAGTTGAAAACATGGAAATGTTCTTTTCGCATGACCAGTGGTAACTGTGGTAAGCGTAAAATTCATAATGCGTAATAATAGTATACTTTTATTGCGTTAGACACGAATACGTGGTGGAATTGAGAAATGTTTAGGTACATCGTAGTCCCTAGCATTGAATTCTTGAGTTATGAGTTTATGACATGTTTTCGTGCCAAATGTTTTGTTAGACTGTAGGGAATTTTCTGGGTTATATGACAATTAAATTATCATAAATCTATCACACCTTATCATGAAAAATCGTAGACTTTTATGTGGTGTAATTATTTCAGCATGGCATGCAAATGAACATACGAAACAAGGTCTCAGGGACACATATATCTGCATGTTTTGAACCAGTCAATCTTTTTTATGTTTTGGTTATTGTGCTTCCGCGATGTTCATTTGTATTAATAAACTCCAATTAACAAATTTTGTTATAAAGTTGTAACTCGATTCCAAATTAAATTAAAATTCTTTCGGTCTGATAGATTAGAAAATATAGTATATAATAGATTCTAAAATTAATAGTTCTTCTGCTCAAAAAGGAGTATGCTTGCTTGATGTCTTGTATGAAGTGCCAGTGGGTTCCGTGTGGTGCCGGACGTAAAAGAATAGCACCATTCCATTTCTTCCCGTGGGTGTCGTAGAAGGCGACTAAGGGACTTACTAGAGAATGGGCAGCAGCGTTCTCTATGCATTTGACCACCATACTGCGATCGCCAACCCACTTGCCAAGCGTGGCGATTATGGCAAATCCCGAGGCTTATGTCTAGCAGTGGACGTCTTCCGACAGATATGATGAAGTGCCAAAACTTGTTGCCCTTCCAAGCATTTTTAAACAAACGGTGCTAAAAAAGTAAACAAAGGTTAACAACTCCATCAATCTAAAATCGCTTTATTAAACGAATCGGATTTAACTGGAAATATGGTTCTCACCAAAGTTTTTAACAGCTGGTTCCGAACGGTATGATAATGAAGAAAATGAAAAAGTTGTCTCAAAAATAAGCCGTAATAGACCTAATTAAGCAATGGACTAATACAACTACAATAGGACATTCGTTAGCCATCCGGCGATATACGTAGGAGTCAGAAAAATCAATTGTCATTATGAAAGTCATCCATAAGGATACAATAATACAAAAAGAATCAAATTATATCGATTGAATTGAACGTTTCATTTCCGTATCACAAGTTCTATGGCGCCTATAGCAAGCAAGGCTTTTGCCTTCAGCCGGGTCTAATCCAGACTCCTAGCTGGTACTGCATAATCAGCCTTTACCTAATATTCCTACTGTTGGGACGCATCTCTCGGAGAAAGGGAGTGGCTGGTAGCTGTTACATGTCTTCGAATTTTTGGTTCTAAGACATGTCGGTTTCTTCACGATGCTTTCTTTTACCGTTTTGAGAGCACTGGTGATGAAATAATTTACACAAAGTAAAGCGCTTGTCTCGGTTCGCTCCTACGTCCTAGAACTCGTGCGTGGATTAAGTATCACAGTTCAGTGAGCCATCATCTGCCTAGCCTTTTCCCGACTATGTTGGGGTTGGCTTCCAGTCTAACCGGATGACGGTAAATACCAGTATTATACATGGAGCGATTGCCTATCTGACCTCCACAACCCAGTTACGCGGTAATACGATATCCCTTGGTAAGACTAGTTGCATTCGGGCTTCTAAATATCCGTAACGACTGTCAAAGATCCACAAATGACAGCTGGGTCCCGGCTGTCATTTGCCATGCTTCAAGTGCTTTCCGAGGCATGGAGGGGTTTTGGTATGTAACGGTGGTCGGGTGATCTTTACTGACCAAGACCCGAGTTTCTCAGTCTCAGTGGATGGGTATCCACTCCAAATCGTAATTTAATCAGCAATACTAGGATTTGAAATAGACGATGATCTAAACTGCGTGCTGTTTTTGATTCGCTCTTAACGACAATCGTCTTGTCTCAATTAACACTACAATTGGACTAATTGGCTTTCAGCAAAGCACGTGCTCCTGTGAACGAAATTGATATGACAGTGAAACGTAATTAACGATAGGAATCTTTATTAATTACTGAGGCTCCCTTGCTTGTTCTATTAACTTCTGTCTCGAGACTCCCGGGAGTCTTGTATCGCTTTGTGAATGAAATAAAAGAAGACGACTAACAGATCGATTGTAGAAATGATTGCCTATCGTAACAAACGAAATTTACACCTCTGAATATTTGAGTCACAGCTGTTCTAGGACATGAGTTGCACCGTAATTGCACCATTCAGCATGAAAACGGAACCGAATGGAGCTTTACGTAGAAAAACAAATGTCGAATAACAATAATTACTGATGATGGACAAAATTGGTGATAACAGTCACGTAATTTGTATTGCACAACTGCCTCGTTGATCTAGTAGCATGTGCTAAAGCTGAGCATGAGGATCTGGGTTCGTTTCCCGAGCAAAGTGTTATAAGGTTTGGATTTTCCCAGTACTAACCCGGAGTCTGGATTTGTGTCCGTTTGTTGCTAATTGCTTCATAACGTCGAACAAATTGTCTGCTGTGCTACTATTAGTGTGTTACGCAAGTACTCATAGCTTTGGACTACTCCGGAGTGAAATGTGCTCATCATTTACAGACGCCAAGCTACCCCAAACTGTCAAATTTTCCCAATTAAATATAAGCCTTATACTTATGTAATGAAGACGAAAATCTATCAAAGAAATTAGACAGATAGGGGTAGCTTGATGTGCTGACGTCTGTACAAAAGTCGATTGGTTAAGCCATGTCTAATTTCGAATGCATGTTTGCTGTGAATAATTTTTGTTTTACCAGAATCGTAGATGCATTCTGCAGTTTTTACAAATCATATTACCATGCCATGGGAGAATGGCTTGAGTTTACGTGTGAATATTACCTACAGTATCTTCTTTGATGCACATTACCTACTAGACGTGTTGCCAACACATGCTATTAAGAACAGTAGTATGCAACTTCAACTTATGCAAGTTTCCACTATTGCACATTAAGCAACGAATTCCGATAAGAACTCTACAACTTGCCTCAAAACGTTCTACAAAAGCCTGTGATCTACTATAATAACCTTGATTTGAATTGCTGCTTCTGTTGTTTAGGTTACTTTAGATATTGTCTTAATATAGGTATTCCTTTACCGTTTACGTTACTGATAATTACATCCGTTACGACTGTATCCAAAGTTTGCTCAAAAGCTGTATACACGGTAAGTCTTCTTCAAAAAAACGCGATGGGACAGCGCGACGCGACAAATGTATAATAATTGCCATGAAGTTTTCATAGAAATTGTTCTATGAGAGTCGCGTAGCACTGTCACGTCACGCCTGTTGGTGGGAGCCTCAACACTGTGCGGTAAGTATACTGCCGTTCTATTCTATAACAAAAAAACTCGCTGGGAAAATTTTGTGGAACTGAGCTTGAAGTGAGCTATCATCACATACCTCACTTCACCTAAGTAATACGGGAAGATTTAAATCGACGCAATAAATCACCGCGGGGTAACCTATTCGCGCACTGGATTTTCTGAAGTTTGAACGTCAACTAACAGAATACGCTTCGCCCGCGTGGAGGTCGAAAACTATCCCACGGGAACGTAGTGCCGGGATAAAAAGTATCCTATGTGTTATTCCAGGTTACAAACTACCTGTGTGCCAAATTTCATAAAAATCCATTCCGCCGCTTTTGCGTGAAAGAGTAACAAACATCCATACATACATCCATACTCACAAACTTTCACATTTATAATATTAGTAGGAAGTTAGGTTTCTGCATGATACAAAAACGTGGGTAGGTACTGGTACGGTAGTAACACTAGTAGGCAGTGCCGGATTAACCACGTAGCAAGAGTAGCAATTGCTACGGGCCCCACGCAAAAGGGACCCCGCGTATCCAAACCCGCCCACCTCCGCCGGAGCATAAATTTTTTGAGTGAAACTCATTAAGACGTGGTATATTGAATTTACTTGAGGTCACAAAAACGTATACCTAAACGTCAATACCCTTTCCGACTAAACACAATTTACATCAGACAATCTGTAGCCAATTATTTCGTTCGTGAAAATAAAACAGTATTTCATACGGTAAATGCACAAAATTTACAAAAAGTCGCTGGTGTATAATTTGAATCGGTCCGATAATCGGCTCTACAGAAAGTATGACGGGAGCAATCACCCTTACTGGACACTCAGTGTGGATGCGTAGCAGGATTGAATACAAAATTTTATAATTGTCTATTTATTTTTAAGCCTTGCAGTATAGGTAGGTCTATATTATTTTTATTATAATTTAGCAATCATTAGGTGTATAAAAAAACGACCGGCACCCTAATTGCGTAACGCACTATCAATCAGAATCTGAATCATTTTGAAGATTATTTCTAATCCATTGCTTGTAATGTTTGAAAAAAAATCTGCTCAACAATGTAAATAACGCAATGAATGTTGTTGAACTATCAAAATTAAAGCGATTCCTACTGTTAGTGAGTTACGCAATTACCCCTCTGGTCTATAGTAATCTACTGTACGTACCTACTATTAAACACCAACAAACTGTAACCTAGCAAATAAACGTATTGAGTCATGGAAACTCTTTTTTTACCATTTCATACCAGAACCCATAGAAGATCAAGGGCTCCCAATAGAATTTGCTAGGGGGCTCTTCCTTAATCCGGCAATGCTAGTAGGTAAGTAAAGTGGGTACTCACCTACCTATTTCAGGAAGCAATAAGTAAGAGATGAATTTCCACCATCATCAGAAGGAATGGAAAGCTATTACGTACAGTGACTTGATGAAGCGTGTTACTATTACGAGATGAGGTAGAAATTATATGGACTTTGAAAATTATTGGAAGAGTAAGTATTCAATATGCTTGTTATGATGAGTTGGCATTTGATTGCTGACTAATGTTTAAAACTATATCTAGCAGTCATTTAAGATGAACAATCATAGTACCCAAGAGTAAGATTAGTTCTGATTTGATATGGGTACCCATTTCCAAGGTTTAATCGAATTATGACTAATAAGTTTGTGTCGCTTGTGAGTTAAAAGATCTTGTAGCTTTTGGCTAAGTAATACCAGCCGCACGGGTTGTTCGATCAGGTTAAGCTGCGTTTGCCACGATTGATCCGTGGATGGGTGACCATCTTTAATCATAATACCAAGACCCCTTCGTGCCTCGGAAAGCACATAAAGCCGTTGGTCCCCGGCTATCATTCGTAGATCTTTGACAGAAGTTACGTAAGGTCGTAAGAAATCCAAAAGGCGGACAACCAGTATTACCAAGGGGTTTCGTTTTCCCTGAGTTGTGGAGGTCATATAGCTAGTCTCTCCATGTAAAGTACTGAGATTCAGTTGCATCCAGTTAGACTGGAAGCCGACGCCAACATAGTTGGGATAAGGCTAGGCAGATTGATTGAAATTCTGACCAAAATTCAGCACAGATTCTTTGTGGCTTAACCTTACATCTAATATACTGCCGGGGGTGCGGGTTGTTCAAAAGAGATGCCGTCGCCCCTGGCACACTAGCAACTGAAGGAACACGGGCAGTCTTACAGGCCCTCCTGCTCCACCCAGAGCGAGAGAAATTGTTTGAAAAAAATTAAGAACTTTAGCTTCACAAATATAGTGCGTGTTTTATGTGACGCATAGATTTACGAACTCAATTCTTTTATCTGAACTGACTTTAAATAAAAATGTTGTTTGTTGTCTACCATGTGTTTTTATTCTCAACCCAATTTAATTATTCTCATGAATAAAACGAACTATGTATTTTAAAATTCTAATAGTTTATAATGTTGAACAATAGAAGGTTTATATTTTCGTGCGACCTGTGCCTCTGACACAAAAATGATCCATTTGGATAAACACGGCTAACGCAAGATAGACCAAAAACAATCACCGTGCTTCTAAAAACCTTTGTGTAAAACAAAAATGTACTTATCTATTTATTGAATCGAATGTAATACAGAGCAATAACTTTGTTCGAGTACAAACCAAACAAGTCAATCATGAAGGTATCTTTAAAATTTCTGATTTTCGAAAAGGTATGTGGCTGATTTTTTTTCTAGAGGTAAATTAGACTTAGACTTTACAGACAAGCGTTTTTATTCCGGTTTTGATGTCTTGTAAAACGTTCTTATAACGCATAACTATATCCTCCTTATGGAGAATCTCTTCCGACTTCCGGAAAATTGTTCTCGAAGTCGGAAAAATCTTCCTAACTTGAAACTTGGAAACTTGTGAGTAGATACGAATAGATAAACTGTAGGTACCCACTGGTTCCAAGTTTAAAACTACCTAGGGCATAGCAAATAGATAGAAATACCTTTTTCAAATTACGTTCTGTTTCTTAGTTCATTTTCGGATTTGGCTGCCGCTTTCGGAATACGAATTTTCGAATTAGGATTCTGCTTTAGAAAAAGTATTCTCGAAGTCGCAAAAATATTCTTGAAGGTAGTAGATACGAATAGATCAGAACTGTAGGTACCTGTAGGGTACCTGTTTTGATATTACTTAACCACATTTATATTGTGTAGGTACTTAGTGCCTAGCAACTG
Source organism: Polymixis lichenea (assembly GCA_949091785.1). NCBI lineage: Eukaryota > Metazoa > Arthropoda > Insecta > Lepidoptera > Noctuidae > Polymixis > Polymixis lichenea. The sequence continues at coordinate 10,744,593 of OX420943.1, read as the reverse complement.
AGGAATTGGAATGCTAATAAAATACAAAACCTGTGCAACTATGTGTCATTATAATGCTTGTCACCGACGGAGCTTAAATCACGCTTGGACTTAATGGACTTTACCTGCACAACTTTACCACTCTAAAAGCAACTTAATGTGAAATACAAATTGCATTCTTCAAGGACTTGGTTTATTTTTTATACTCTACTATTACCTGCTTACATGTTGCAATTGCAGTTACGAGTATTGTGCATTTCAGAACCGTTTTTGCGTTTATTCGAGAACTACAAAAAAGCAAGATGACCTGTCAATCCCGGCTAATGAGATAACAATTGATTTTCTATTGTGTGGGCACGCATCCGTGCCCTTCCGGACGTTACAGGTTTAAACTAAAGTAGGTACATAGTCGACTTAAATTCGGATTCAGACGTGTGTTTTGTATAACGTAGAATGCGAATAGTGTGGACGGTATACAAACTCGACGCAAATCCAGTGTGCTACGAGAGCCTTTGTGTTTGCGCTAAAACCAACAGCCGATGGATGAGCGCGAGCGCCAGCCCGAGCGGCTCGCGTTTAGTCCACTCTTGGCCCCTTGACCCGTAAAAATCATTTGTTTATTTGTTTCCTCTCAACCCTTAAACATAGTTCACACTCGACCCCCAGGGGGTCAGACTGAATTTTCATACAAAAGGCAGGCATACCTTGTGAACTTTCAACCCCTGGTTCGCAAAATTTATATTTTGGTACAGTAAGGTACAGACTACTTTGGGGGTCGAGAGGAAACTACCTGGGAAAACTGGGCTTGAAAATAGAATCCACTTTCGACCCCCAAGGGCCGAGAATAAACTATAGTCAGGGGTCCAGTGGACACATTATTTTTCGGAGGGTCGAAGGGCCGAGAGTGGACTAAACGGCGGCTCGTAGTGCCATCCACCCGCAGAATTCGCGTTACATTACACGATATATTAAATGACATACGTCTGGATCAGGCTTTATACGAAACTTGCGATTATTTATAAATCTCATAAATGTCATGCGTGAATTCCCTTGAACTTTGTTAACTCAAGTAGTAACCCTTACAAGTCAGGAAGCACTATTTTTATTATTATTTTTACTGACACTGCTATGAGTGGTTTCTGATGCATACTTATTTAAGAAATAAGTGCCTACATGCTGAACAATTATACCTTAAATTGGCTTACAGAATGGGTTAAGGTAGTGGTTAGTTTAACCCACAGAAAATATTATCTGTTCTGTGGTTTAACCACATTATAAGGCTATGTACAACTGTTTTAAAAAATGAGGACGTTCGCAGTTTAATTTAAAATTCACATTTCAGACTAAATGCTTTCTTAGGGACATTTTAAGTTTTAGTTAAAATCGAAGTCAACATGCTCGAGTTTGCTTTAGCTTTTGCCCTGAAGTCCCATCTCTAAAATACATAGTCTATATCTAGTGTATTTTCAGAACGTGTTTTTACCTGTAAAACGTTGAGGAAACTAGATCCTTCAAAAGAATTGCCACACCATGGAGTGAAGAAGCCTGAAAGAAAACTGCTTTCCAAGATATAAAATGTATACCTACTAAGTACTTATGATAGTTATATTTTAGTTCTTAGCATCGTACTTTTGTGATAATTGTGAATAGTATCTACCTTTTTTATATTTTTAGATAAGCTACATTATCAATTATAAAGAATACAAAGAATTCATTGGATAAAGTACCTATTATCTTTACGTAGGAAGAATTATGGATAAACATTTTTCCTCTTTGGCTTTAATTAGTAAAAAGTAGAAAAATAATGGAAAAAAACAAACTGAAAATTGCAGGACCCACTTGATAGTCGGGTAAAGTGAAGTTTGATATGCAGCCATGCCAAAATTCCAGAATGCAGATCGAAGTAATTAGTAGCTAGAAGAAGTTATTAGTAACCAGCTTTTGCCCGCGGCTCCGTCCACGTGGATGTCGGTTATCGCGTAAAAGAGTAGCCTATGTCCATCTCCATATCCCAGGCTATATATCTCTGCCAAATTTCATGACGATCGGTTCAGCGGTTTAGGCGTAAAAGCGTAACAGACAAACAGAGAGTTTTACTTTCGCATTTATAATATTAGTAGGGAAGTAGGGATTAGTGGTGAGTAATTTTATTTTTTGTATTTAGTGGTTTTGAAGTTCGAAAAGTGCGCCTAATTTGAATAAATTACTTTTGATTTCGAAGGTTTATTTATTAAGGAATTTATATCATGGAACATTTTCTCTTCTTAATTCTCAGTAATATAGGAGGTACCTCCTACTTTGCATTTTGCATCTAAAAAATATCGGCGAAAATTCAGAAATTGTTGAATTTTTTTTTATAAAATAACAGGAATAGTAAGTAATTACATATCTACCAACAAATAAATTGCAGTAGGTAGGTACCTACTTACCAACTTTTAATCTAAGATAAGATAAGCAAATGCACAGATGGCAAATCAGTAAAAAAGCATTTTTGAAAAAGCGAATTATAGAATACCTGAAAAATAGGACGCGAAATCAGGATTCTGGCTGTAGCTATGGCACAGGAGCGTTGAATTTATTGCAATGTCCGTTTCGGGAAACGATTTATCTGCACTTATATGACGAGCGGTGAGAATGCGCGTCCCACTGCTAGCTTCACCTGACAAATCCATTTTAACTAAATCACTCAATCTAATTAGAAATTGTCACATACAGTTTGTTATTTTTTATTGTTCAGCCCCACTTTTATTCATAACATATTCCAAATTGGGTTGTTATTGTATTTCACTCGATTTAAAAAACGAATTTCGCGCGTCATTCGCTTTCTACAGTTGGTGCGGGCGCCGAGGCGAAGGCATCTGAGCATACTGCCACAAACAAACAGCCGGCCTGCTCGCTGTCGCCTATTGCGTTCACTTTCTTTCGACATTTTAGTGTCTGCGCGGTCTGCGCAACGCCTTTACCTACTAGTGATGTTCGATACTCCTATTATCTTATAATACTTACTTTACTTATTTTATTGTTTTGACACAAGTACCTATACTTACCGACATTTTGACGGATTGCTGTTAAAATATCCAGTTATCATTACTAGATACAGGTTAACGATAATAGTGATAACATAGCAAAAGTAATGATAAGATTACACCATGTTATACCTACCGGCTATGTTTTAGTGGGAAATACTTGAATCGTCCATTGGCAATTATTTTGCCAATGTTATTATATTTATGTGTTAGAGAGATAAGGGATAATAACAATACTAGTTCTAAAAAGTTGGCAGTATCCTACTTCCTACTAATAGTAATAAAAACATAAACACCTAATAGATAAATAGTAGGTTGGTAGGTACCCACCGCTAACATCACACCAAACCACTTTCATTATATCGACACCAACATTATCGACTTAGTACAGCACTATACCTTACTATGAGGTAATACCCCCAGTAACATTTAAAATCGCTGGGTAATATCCAACAGGCCAACTTCATGCTCTGCTTGTAGCAAAGATTGCTAACACCATTTGGCATTAAAAACAATACATGTGCCATATGTATGACATCCCAGCGATTATCGAAGTCGTTGCATAATAAAAAAGTTATCGAATGCTAAGAGGGATTATAAAAAAAAAAACTCATTCTGTCGTAGTTCCGTACATATTAAATAGATTAGTGAAACCATTATAGGTAGGACATACCATAGAACTCAGGAATGCACATACCTACATTTATTGAGGGAAGAGCAACAAACTTTCTCTTTTATTTTGTACCATTGGGTGACCATTCATTACACATAGCGAGACCGCTCCGTGCCTGGGAAGCTTGATCCCGGCTGTCATTCGTAGACAGTTCAATTGGGAGGGGCTTGAAACGCTGAGGGTAGGTTTCAGCAAAGAAAATACTAATTCGACGTATACACGGACGTAATAAAGTCTTGACGGGAATATACATGGTAGCCAAACCGGTTAAACTGTGTTCGATAATTGTCGTACGAAGGTACGACAGTATAGTAGGATAGTAGTTTACGCGAAGGGTAACTTTGCTCCACACTTAGGGTTGCCAACCATACTTTATAATAACGTATCCTTCTTTTTTTTTGGTATTTATACTTTATACTTTTGCATACAAATAAAGTATGTAAAAATACTTTATTTCCAACCTTTACTGTGATGCGTAAAACAAAACACTAATTATAGGTACTTAATTATTAAACGGATGACGGAAACGATTTTTATAATTATTACTGAGTGAAATGTTAGATGTCAGATGTGATGTCAATGTACAGGACAGGACAAAGACTTGGCAGCAGTGTTGTCTGAACGGGCGTAGACTTTTCAATTTTAATTTTGATTGTCTTGAGCTTTGACTTTTTAAACATAGCAAACCATTGTTAAAAGCATGCGCTAAAAGCACACAAAAATGCGTTTATAAGGCAATAAAAACATGAAATTTTAAAAATACTTTTTTTTTCTTCCAAATACTTTTTTTTTCTCATATTCAAACCACGGGGCGGAGCACCGCCGTGTCCTCGTGGAGGTGATCGGCGGCGGCGGTCTCTCGCGTCCGACCCTGGTCCAGGCCATGGTACGGAGCGATAGTGCATGGCTAGCAGTCGCCTCCTTCAGCGAAGCAGTTATGCTCGCAAAGAGGGAGGCGGCGCACGTGAGGGAGATACAGTACATGCGCCCTAACAGCCGTGGCCTTCGCAGGAGACGCCCTGGGCATCGGGAATACCAGGCTGATTCCCGGCCACCGTAGGCACGCGCTTGACGGCGAGTAATGGGTAGCTCGCTGTCCGGTAAGGACCAAGCCCGGGTCGACGGGGCGTTGTATTCCACGCGCGCTTCAAAGAGATGTCAGCAGCAACAGATGGGGCCCGCAAGGGCCGATGCCTGCCAGAGGTGCGGGTTGTTCGAAAGAGATACCGCGGCCCCTGGCATACAGGCAACTGAGGGAGGCACGGGTGGGTTTTAGTCAGTAAAAGTCTGACACGCCCTCCCGCTCCGCCCAGAGCGGGAGAAGTTATTTGATGATTTCCCACACAAAAAAAAAAAAAAATCCTATCGTAACCTAATATTTCTGTTGCTATACTTATTAACCTAACTTAACTGTTTCCGATTACAAAAGCGGTTCGCTTCTGGCACATCGCCGGCCGCTGCCGCGGCACGCTCGCTTCGCTCGCTCGGCTCGTGCAGAGGGGTCTGTCAGCTTACTGACTAAAACCACCCCGGTGTTCCGTCTCTCACTTGCACCGGGGATCACGGGAACTAGTGTGACTTCCGCGATCCCCGATTAGTGCCGGCCCGCCTCTGCGGGCCACCTCGCGATAGGGGGGAGTGAGGTGTTAAACTCCCCCCTTACGTCATAGAGAGGGGCGCGTGGAACACTACGCGCCGCTATCTCGGGTCCTAAGAAGTAGGGGCGACAGATTTCCCCAGATCTGTCGCCCCTGGACCCATTTAGGGGGGCTGGAAGAGGGCGTTATCCGCCCTCCACCGACGCCCGGTGCGTCTGCTGCGGATCGTGTTAGCGGAAGCAATCTCCCGCTCACTCTCCGCAGCCTCCTTCTGCGACATGACTGTTACGCAGAAGAATACCACCGCGTTCCAGGACTCCCCGCTGCCGACCATTGAGTCGACAACGGCCGGCAGCGACAGGTCACTGCCGACTCCTGAGATGAGGGCACGGCGCGGCTCCTCCCAAGCGGCACACTCTGCCAGCGTGTGCCACGCCGTGTACTCCCGACAGTCGACGCAGTGGTGACACCGAGCGTCCGGCTCCCTGTTAATGCGACACAGGTACTTCCCGAAGCAACCATGCCCCGAGAGCACCTGTGTCACCCGAAACGACAGGGAGTCCTGCCTCCTCCCGAGCCAGCGCTCGAGTACTGGCCGGACCGCCTCGATGGTGGCGGGGCCGGCGGTAGGGCGTGAAAGCCTGTCCCGCCATTCCGCCACCAGGACTGCGCGAAGCTATGACCGACGCAACTCCAAATGTCGCTGCGTCAGCCATTCGCCCCGCGCCCTCGAGTCCTCACGCCACCGATACAGTGACGCGAGTACCTTCGCCTCGAGGTCCCAGGGCGGGGATCCAGCCAGTACACAAGCTACCTCGTAGGAGATCGTGCGATACCCCATAATGACTCTGACAGCCATCGCTCGCTGTGGCCTTCGCAGGACAGCAATGCTGCTGGCCGTCAGGTCAGCCGCCCAGATCGGGGCCCCATACAGGGCCATTGATCGCACGATCCCCACGTAGAGCCGCCTACAGGCGGCGCTCGGGCCCCCCAAACCTAACCTAACCTATCGTAACCTAAGATTTCTGTTGCTATACTTATTTAAAAAAAAAATGTTTTAGGCAAATTCAAGACCAGGGTTTCACCAAAAGATACGCAAGCGACATAGTTTCATAAAGAGGTAAAGTGTTCGTTAGCACTCAATTTTCTGGAGGAATCTGAACAACGTCATTCGTCTAACAATTGTATGGCCTAGTGAAATGTTTGATAAATGATAAATGTTCCAAACGTTATGTTTCATTATAATAATCAGCTTAACAATAATTCTACCAAATGAAACGTTGTCATACAAAAATTTGCTAATCGTTAGTTGTCAAAGTGAAACATCGGCGAAACGTTGGTTGGCAAGTGATAATCTGCCAAACAATTTTCGGCGAAAAGGCAGGATACCGCATTTTGTCCTGGCAATAGCAAAGATGTAATCACAGGCCATTTTAAATTACATGTAAACCTAATAAATAAACACGGTCGTCCGTATTCGCGCACGAAAGTCATAGCATCCTGGATGTATTCTTGCATGTGACGTGGACTGCCTTGAAAATATTCTGGAATACTTTATACAGGTAACATAATGGTTGTTGTTGGCGGGAGATCGTGACTCGTGTTGAAAACGATTGATTTATAAGAGATCACTTAATTAACTGAACGTGAGAACTATCTTGAGCAAAATGGGAATAAATAATTATAGCACTGCAAATTGAAAATACATTTACTACGTGAATATACGTTGGCACTGAGAAAGTCAAATGATAAGTATTAGCGTCACTGTTAGGATCGACGTACAATCAATAATGCACAGAGTACAATAATTTATACAATAATGGCCGAAAACGGTTTAGGCCCTAAACTTTAGTGAGTGAGAGAGAGAAAGCATAGTGTGTGAGAAAGACAGGAGACCGGCTTCGTTCTCATCCCTACTCTGTGCTGTTTATGCGGTGAGAAGTGACACCGGTAGACGCCTAGCGGGAATAACTGAACGAGTGGTAACTGATCAATTATTATCGACCGCCGAGAGTAGAAAATTATTAAAGTACTAATATCGCTATTAATCAAAAATAGGGTTTGGTGGGAAGTGACACCGGTAGACGCTTGGCGAGAATAACTGATCGAGTGGTAGCTAAGGAATGCAATCTAGATCTCGCGAGAATCTCGATCTTGAGAGATCGAGATTGCATTCCTCTCGAGCTATTTTTCGAGATTTAATTTCGTGGGTGTGTCTACCCACTCTCGTTTTTGATATCTCGTTCGAAGTCTCGATTGATTGGTCGAGATCTAGAACGATATTTCAAGACTTACCCCCTGGCCACAGCCAGAATTGCAACGCGGCGAGCGGCGCGGCAAGCGGTGAGCGGCGAAAACAAATGGTAGACAACATTTATGAAGTATACCACAGCTACCGGCGACGAGAACTGCGGCGCGCGGCGAGAGCGGCGCGGCACGCGGCGGCGACAGGGTGTGCGAGTGAAACAAATTTACTAGCGAGTATCGAGGTGGCTACAGCTCAGAGGGGCGCGTGCGGCGGCATCGGTGGACACATTCGGCATCGCGCGACCGAAACAAATAAAACAAATAATGGATACGGTACAATGTATTAGTGAAATACTGAGTGGACCAGCAATATGGAAGTCAAAACATCCACATCATAAATATAGGCATGTTATAAAAAAATTGTGGGTCGAAATAAAACAACAATTTCCTGGAAGTATTTACTACGTATTTTTTACAAGTAAAAAAATTGTAGTTATTGGAAGCTGACTTAGCAGATGGTAAAGAAAAAGATATTTTTGATAGGGCCATTTTGATCTAAATACGTCGACCGTTGACGCCGCCGCAGTCGCAACTAGTCTCAACTAGTCAAACTGTGGCATACCACCGCAAATCCGTATAGTCCCAGTCGCCCCCACATGGATTGCCACCAGGTGGCAATTGGGAGAAAAAAATCCCAGTTGCCACCGGGTGGCGACTGGGACCTTATTGCCCCCACTTCAAATCGCTGTACATTGCGGCGTGGATCGCCAAACCCCCTCATCACTATATTTCTTACGGCCGCGATGACGGGGTTGGCGGTTCTGAAAGAGCTAAATTGACGTTGACTGAAATTGTTGACTATTATAGCGATGGCACCTTTAAGTCTTGCCCAATACCCTTCATACAGCTATATACAATCCACGGTGATTTAGGAAGCACAGTGAACAGTACCAACATAGTGCCACTCGTTTATGCTCTTATGAGTAGTAGAACAGAACAATCGTACTTCATATTGTTTTCATTAATAAAATCCCAAATACCCGAATGGAATCCAAGAACGTATAAAACTGATTACGAAAAGGCAGCGATGAACGCCATTCGATCTGTTTTTCCAACTGTAATAGTAAGGGGTTGCTATTACCATTACAATAAAGCAATTTGGGGAAAAGGCAAAGAACTGGGTATCACAAAATCCCATAATTCAATTAAAATACGAGAAGTAGCACTCAGCGCTGTGCTTCCTTTATTGCCCGCAACTGAAATTATGAAAGGCTGGACATACATCACGCGCAAACCTTGTGAAGATGAGAATATGAAAAAATTCCGTACCTACATGGAAAAACAGTGGCTAAGAGAAGGATTTCCTTCATTTTGACGAAACACGTGTTTTATGACTTAATCCGTCGGGTAGTTTATTGTGTGCATTGTTTGTATTGGTGTGGTTTTATTGATAATATTTTGTGGTGTTCTTTAAATCTTGTTTGTATGTCCCTAAAAATATCACTTATCTACTAATAAAACCACATTGGAAATGTGACCGCCAACCCCGTCATCGCGGCCGTAAGAAATATAGTGATGAGGGGGTTTGGCGATCCACGCCGCAATGTACAGCGATTTGAAGTGGGGGCAATAAGGTCCCAGTCGCCACCCGGTGGCAACTGGGATTTTTTTCTCCCAATTGCCACCTGGTGGCAATCCATGTGGGGGCGACTGGGACTATACGCGCAAATCGCGCCGCCCGCCGCGCCTCTTGCCGCACCGCGTGCCTCACCGCCAGAAGTTGTGGCAAGGGCCTTAGTGCGTGCGAAACTTGGTTGAACGATTACATTTCACACTTCAGCTTCAGAAAGTACGCCATCCATCCGTCCAATAAAAGGAACTAGAAGACGCTAAAGACACATAACCAAAATCTATAGCAACAGATCGGATGGACAGCCTGCTGAGAAAAGAAATGAATCTTTACGAGTACGGTGGAGAAGGAGGGCAATACTCGAAATTCGTCTCAACAGCCTACTTACCGTAGTCCCAACTAGAGTTGCTGGAGGGAAATATTCCGAATTATTCCCGTCGTAATATTCGCGAATCATTCGGGATGTTTGAGTAAAATTCGTTAATATTCCCCGAGAATAATTATTATTACAACGAAAATATAGCTAGAGATCGACTATTGACTAGTTGGCGACGCAACAACGCGTTATTAAACAAGACAAGTAAAAGTTGACTTTATTTACTTATTTTAAAGTCTACTTTCTTTTAAAACTCAAACATATTGTTCTCGAAGATTCCAACAATGCACATGTTACAGTCAGCTACTCAATTAGAGATTACCGTTATCGATAATGAGTTATCAATATTTTTAAACTTACAATGTTCTCTTTGTTCTATGCTATATCGGGAAAATTTTAACCCTGTGTGCGGTTTTAGTTTACCCGTAGTAATTAATCCCGTAGTTTAATATCTATCGCATAAGATAGAAAGAAACTCCACAACTATATCTTTTTATGAATAGAATAGTTTTCAAAATCGGATCATTAGTTTAACATAACAATTCTTAATTATACTTTCTATAAATCGTAAGTATTTATTAGAATATATTTATATAAACACTTGATTTCAAACATAGTAATATTTATTGACTCTAGCTGTTGCTGTATTTTGCTTAAAAATAAAACGGAATGTCGATAAATAAGTAAACGATAGTGATACTTCCCTATAGGAGGAGAAATAGTAATGACCTCGTTACGCAACTATAAATCTTAAGCGAAACGAAATACAGCTTTGAATTGAATGCATTATAGTGACATCTAGCGGCGGGTAGCGTAACTTGCTCATTAAACTATTCCGTGTGCGCTTTAAACGGAAAAGTAATAATTACGTAAAAAGAGTACACAATAAACAACTCTATAGTCATTCAACTGTGGTTTATTTTCAATTAGGCGATGATTGACATATTTCTTGTTTTTATGTTCTGACGCATTCATTCATTACTTAAGAGTACAATACGATTAATAAACTTCCGAATGTTTCTTGCATCTACTTAGATATGTAGTTACGTAATAAGTTTTTGTATGCGGTTTAGTTGTTTGTGTACAAATGTTATTTTGTGAGAATAATATGTACATATAAAGATAAATACGTTGGTAGGTACTGAGATGAGTTTATATTAGATACATATTTAATATTATGTATCGAGGTACCTACATAGTAAAACGGTAACTATTATATTATTTCAATTGGTTCTATAGGATCAAATTTTTTGTTCTAGTTGAATACTGCCTATTCTATAAAGGAAATGAAGTTTTTGCTAAAAAATCGTCGTAAAAAATTACGCAAGTAACCCTACCTACTTATTTATTTTAAAAAAATACATTAGTTGCGTACCTCGTAAAGCAAAAACACTTTTACGAAGTTAACTAAACTTGTACATAACACATACATAGCATCAGCCCGAAACCGGGCCCATTCGAAATTTAACCATACAAAAATAATAATTATTCACACATAGTAGGTACGTAGGCATCGAAAACTACTTCGTTGATTTTATGAATGAACGGCCGCGGGGCTCGGCGGTTCACGAAATTGTCCATTGCCTGCTAGATGGCGTTTTTCATGCCTTTCTTTTTAATGCCTAATCATAAAAAAAATTAAAATAAAAAAATAAAAAATAAAATTTTTGGGTTGGACCACCCTTAGGTATCACTTAGGGGTATGAAAAATAGTTTACGTCCTATTCTCAGATCTACTGATTATACACACAAAATTTCATAAGAGTCGGTCAAGCCGTTTCGGAGGAGTTTTGTTACAAACACTGTGACACGAGAATTTTATATTTTAGAAGATATTAGATTACAGATCTGACTGTTGTGTTTTATTGAATTATTGTTTGAAAAAGTTTAAATATTATACATTATATTTTTTGTTACCGTACCTATAAATTTACTGTACCTATAAAGTATTCAAAATTTGGGACAAACTAAGAATTTTTTGAAATGTGGGACAAAACTTCAGGACGAACGAAGAATAAATCCAAAATTTTAGACACCCTACTATCGACTTTATTTAATGGCAAGTAATGACCTATTTTATTATCGGTGTAGGCAGGGCATCACGCCTGAATGTACTCCTCCAAAGGTAGATAGAGTTACACAAAACAGTAGAATAGAAATTAATATATGTGTAATTTAAATAATATGTGAATATTATTCTTACATTACAATAAGTACGGGACGCCAAAACATTACACAATCATTTTTACATTCAGCATTAAATGGAAATAAAAACACATAATATGTTGTAACTTGTATACAGGATAAGTTTTTATAGTGATAGTTAAACCAATAAACAGTAGTGACTAAGCGGCTAGTATAAGATAACCGTATGTACCACCCCTGCAAACCTCATTTGAGTGGGCTATATAGCTGTGACTTATAGTTTTAGTTGCGTCCAGGTAACCTAGTACCGAGACCTAGCCCTGAACGTAACTTTCAATAATGTAAACCTAAGATAAAGCCCACTTAATTGAGTTTGTATGTCGTGTTACTTTAGTTAAGTAATTCTTAAGATTTGTGTTTTTGCTAACCCTCTTTCAGGGCGCGTCACGCCCTGAAAGCCATAGTTGTATAATTTTAAATATCAGATTGTTTTAGGTCTATAGACCAGCCTGAGATATCTATAATTGGATTTGAAATCCGTTCAGTAGTTTTCGAGGAAATCAACTTATAAAATAAATTTATTAACATTTTTCAGATTTTTTCGGGTTTCCTCGAAATATTCTTTCAGTATGGAAAGATATAGTTAATGTGGATATCTCAGGACACGGCGAATTTCATGGGGAATGCAACAATATGTAACATGCCTTATATATTTTAATAAATTGAGATGTTATATGCATAATTCCGTCATAGATGTAATGAAATATAGAACAAATAAAACTTAAAAACAGGAAGCAATTTGCGGCTCTCGTTACGGTAAATATTCATAGTAGGTACGTTAGGAAACGTGTAATTTCTAGTAATTCGTAGTCATCCGCAAGATTTTTATTTAATTCTTAAATTAATTAATAGATATAGTTCAAGTAGTGTTCTGAAATTGCTTCCTGTTCCTGTAAAACATGAAAAAACTTGTGTTTTTAATCAGGTAAGGCACCCCCTTTACGGAGTCAAAAAAAATCACGGCTCCCGTTTCACCAACGTTGCCTCGCCTGATCCTAAGTGAAGATGCGGCCGACGATGCTTTTGGACTTTTTGAAACTCTACTCAAATCATCAGGCGTCATCCACAATGTTTTTACGCACACCTGCATTACGCCAATTATGTTGGAATCCATGTAATAGGGGCCTAGGGTGCGAGCCTATTCCAATGAACCGGACACAATCCAGACTCAGCTGCTACTGTGAAATTCTTCTCAACATATTGTTATGGGTAAGCGCCTGTTAGATTGCTGTCTGGGTAACCTCTGATCCTTTCTCAGCCGAATGCCGATTTCGGGCGAAATGTGGGTGTATTTATTACATCTACACCTCTGCCTACCCTACACCTTCTGCCTTCGGAGAATGCAATGCAGAAAGTACACCGATGTACACGCCGTAAATCACGGCTCCCGTTTCACCAACGTTGCCTCGCCTGATCCTAAGTGAAGATGCGGCCGACGATGCTTTTGGACTTTTTGAAACTCTACTCAAATCATCAGGCGTCCTCCGCAATTTTTTTGTTTAATTGCAGCAGAATAATGTAATCAAACGTGGGAAGCTAGCTAGTGAAAAGAAAAAAATAAATTTGGCACAGTACCGTATGCAAGGAACTCAAATATTTAATAGACGCTTTTCGCAATTGCACCTACCACTGTTTGTCTCTGCATCACCCAAAGGTTGACTGGTAGAAAATCTCTGTGGCATTATCTATATTGTTCTGTGCGTGAAGTATTAAATAAATAAATAACTAGAGATGGGCCGACTATGACTTTGCTTTGACAAGCCCATCATTGCTTTCGTTTGAATTCGGGTGACATCGGCAATGTTCAAAATGGCAAACCTACTGATTGACAACTGTTTGATATAGAGTTTCTTCTTTTGACGTGACGTCTTTTCGTTCGGTGTACTGGTACTCTGGTAGTGATTTCAACCGCTAATAGAGCGTAGAGAGAAACGACAAAAATATTTACCAAAATAGGGTTAAAAATTAATATGACTTTGACAATAGCAAAATAACTCCTTAGATCATATCATATCGGCCGTGAATATGCTGAGAAATGAAAAAATCCCAATCGAAGAAAACTTGCATCAAAAGAAATTCAATATGTGTATTTGCTCGGTACTAGATTTTTTAGGTTCACCTAAAAAATCTAGTACCGAGCAAATACAATACCTGCGACAGTGCCTGAAACCTTAACAAAATTTGTTGTAAATAGCAAAATAGTTTCAGATGTCGTCTAATATTAGCTGTATATCTGCTCAAAACTGAAAAAAAGTCAAAGTCGGTGAAAGCTTACTAGGAATGCAATAAGCCTACTAAATCAAGTTTCAGGCGAGTACAACGGCTACAGCTGTATCGGGAACCATAGGAACATTTGTTACTAAACCCTAAGTAAAAACATCTTGTTTAACGTTTTCACGACAACAAACGGTGCGGGCTCGAATTGCACCTGTTTATTTTTTCGTTAGAAGTAGGTATTAATTTAATTTTCTTTATTTAATTTCTGGATCTAAGTCCAATTAATTAACGGACCAAACGAAAGGATCCTATTTCTTCCTATCCTTATTTCCTGTCCTATTCTAGATTACACTGAAAGTAAACTGTAAAACTGATTCTATAATAAAAAAATAACAGTAATGATTTCAATTTTATTTTAATCACCGTTTAAAAAAAATTAAGCATATTAATACGAGTAAATAATGGGCCGACTACAAATAGAGCCGACCAGTCGGCTTACCCGACTAGTCGGTACATTATCTCTATAAATAACATAAAAATATATGTAGAATTGTCGCGCCCGTGAGGGTCGCGCAAAATAGGTTCATTACAGCACGTAGTGAATAATAGCTGTAGGTACAGACACAGACGCTAGCACATCAAGCTACCCCAATCTGTCAAATTTATTTCACAGATTTTCAACTTTATCACATAGGCATAAGGCTCATGTTCAATTGGGAAAATTTTACAGTTTGGGGTAGCTTGCTGTGCTGGCGTCTGTACCTAAGTATTAGGTACTAGGTGTCCGACCGAGTACAGGCTAATAACTTGAATGATGAATTATCTAACTTGCTTGTTTGTTGTTCATAGAGCAACCACAGTCGGTTAGGCATCTGTCCATAGTAGTGGTGACCATTTACCAATCTGTAATGAATTGATAATCCATTAGTCCAAGTCAAGTCAGGCAGAAGAGTTTTATACACACCAATTACAGAAGAGTAAAGAATACTTTGAAGAATCTTATTTACAACAATTAGGTTCTTCGAAATTGGTATTAAAAATACCATGATGATTACTGAATTTTGTTGCAAACTGTACTTCGTACCTATTCTTATTCTGAAGCTTCATTTCAGAAATATTCGCTATAATTAATAATTTCTAAGTGAAACTTGTTATTGTGAACTGCAGCAAACGTTCCATCGTTCCATCTTTTCATTCTTTAAGTAGGTACATTCGTGTTGTGTAAATTAACTAACATGTAAACCCATGACCTTTAATAGGTACCTAGTGTTTTCACAGCATCTTACATATTAACATCATCATATTAATAGAGAAGACAAAAAACTAGGTGCTGCTGTTGATTTCTAGGTGTCCGAGTAAAGGTCACTAATTAATTACTTGAATTTCATTTGATTAATTTAATTTTTAATTAATAATTATTTTCTAACTTGCTTGTTTGTTGTTCATAGAGTAACAACAGTCGGATAAGCATCTGTCTGTAGTAGTGCTTACCATATACCAATCCATTATCAAAGTCCAAGTCAAACAGAAGAGTTTTATGAACGCCAATTACAGAAGTCTAAAGAATACTTTGAAAACTAGTATTTTTATATTAACACAAGAATTAGGTTCTTCCGCATTCTTTCCTTTTTCTAAGTGAATTTCAGTCAAAAATTTCGACCTAATCTAGGTACCAATAGTCGGTAAGTAAATAGGTAAGTACAGACGCCAGCACATTAAGCTACCCCAATCTGTCAAAGGGTATAGCCGTCCTTCCATAGGCAAACTGCCCCCGATAGGAACCTATATCGTAACCTATGTTATATTGTAGAGGGTACTAATAGTAGTTCATCGAGTAGATATTAGCTCTATATCTGAGTTAATTGAGAAGCTATTTGAAATAAAGTGTCCGGAGACGACTTTTTTTCAAAATGATATATCTCTGTTGATTTTAAAGCTAAAAAAATAAAACAAATTTCATTGTTTATGGTACACTTTACAGTTTATTTTATATAAATTTCCATGAGCCAAGTCTAAATAAAAATATTAAAAAAATGCAAATAAATTATATTTTTATTGATTTCTATCAGATCGAATTGAATTACCACTTTGAAAATGTGTAATAATTGTCCATACCTCGCCTAACAGCATGCCAAGTTTCATTAAAATCCATAAGGTGCAACATGTTGAAAAAAAATAATGAAAGTAAGTGGACCACCTCATGACCACTTTGTTGACGCTTTTAGCCTGTTAATTTTTCAATAATATAGTACTTACTTAATCAAATTGTATTACATATTTGATTTCAATATGGGCATGAAAGGTTTAAAAGAAAATGGAATGATCTTTTCTCAGTAATAGTTAAATTCATATCAATAAAAAATAGCTTTTATTAGTCATCGTCACTATTTTAATTAATTACAAAATGATCGTTATTTATAGAAAAAACACTGGATATTATTTCTGATGCGCGAACTATATGAGATTTATATCTTGCATTTGCTAAATAATATATAATTGCCGCCACGTGAGAGCAACACCCAACTGTTCGATTTCCATTTGCACAGTTACAGCAATAACGCCGAATATCTTCGTGGCTTTTTCCATTGGGGTTGTAGTCAATGTAACATCTGTAGGTTTTGCTACTAATGTCTCGCGATTGTGCTTGCACTTTTAAAATCGAAACGAGTGACAAGCTGAAAGCAGCACTGAAAGAGCTGAAAGCAGCACTGAAAGAGCTGGAGGCATCAAGAAAAGAATGCGACCATCTGCTACAGGAAAGAGAGGACAGTGAGGTAGAAGTGAAGAAGATAAGTGACAAAAACACTCAACTCAAGAGCCAGCTTGTTGAACTACACACTCAGCATATGGACATACTTGAACAGCATCATTGAATCAAAAACAAAACTATAGAATAATCACAATGAAATAATAATCAATTCAATAAATTGTTTCATTCAATGGATAAATATTTTTTTTACATTGGAGGGGCTTGTGGCTAAGTAACAATAGCTGCACTGGTCGATCGATTAGGTTAAGCTACGCTTGCCGCGGTTAGTCCGTGGATGGGTGACCATCTTTACATACCAATACCCCTCCGTGCCTCGGAAAGCACGTTAAACCGTTGGTCCTGCCTGTCATTTGTGGATCTTTGACAGTCGTTACGGGTCGTCTGAAGCCCGAAAGTCTGACAACCATTCTTACCAAGGGGTATCATGTTACTACCCAGTAACTGGGTTGTGGAGGTCAGATAGGCAGTTGCTCCATGTAAAGCATTGGTATTCAGCTGCATCCGGTTAGACTGGAAGCCGACCCCAACATACTTGGGAAAAGGCTAGGCTAGGCAGATGATGATTGGAAATGACTTTCACTAAAAATTAACGAAAACATTGATTCTATGAAAAACTTATTAGTCTGAGAATGCGATACTCTTATCTTATATAAAATAAACTGTAAAGTGTACCATAAACACTGAAATTTGTTTTATTTTTCTAGCTTTAAAATCAACAGAGATATATCATTTTGAAAAAAAGTCGTCTCCGGACACTTTTTTTCAAATAGCTTCTCAATTAACTCAGATATAGAGCTAATATCTACTCAATGAACTACTATTAGTACCCTCTACAATATAACATAGGTTACGATTTAGGTTCCTATCGGGGGCAGTTTGCCTATGGAAGGACGGCTATACCCTTTCTTTGATAGATTTTCAATTTTATCACATATTTGCTTTTGCCAGCGGCTTCGCCCGCATGGAGGTCGGTGTATTATACATATAAACCTTCCTCTGTAATCACTCTGTCTATACCCGCATCAAAATCCGTTGCGTAGTTTTAAAGATTTAAGCATACATAGGGATAAAGGGACAGAGGAAGCGACTTTGTTTTATACTATGTAGTGATGCATAAGGTGTATGTTCAATGAGGAAAATTTTACAATTTGGGGTAGTTTGATGTGCTGACGTCTGTACGTATTATTAATCATCAATAAAAAATAAAATTATGTTATCTAGGGATTAGCGCCATCTGATGCAATTCACCTAGAGCATTAATTGGGAAAACTTCAGCTACTTGACACTAGATGGCGTTTTTTTTTTACTACGAAACAGTTTTCTGATTTTTTTTATTGACATTGTCTATGCTAGAATAAGTTGTAACCGTAACAAACGACCAGGTATTATAAATAATAATTATTATTAACAATAACTATGTATATTATGCGAAGCTGTATCAAGATATGTAAATAAGCATGGAATTTTAAAGAATATGTAAGAACAAGAACTAGTTTTTTACAACTTGTTGATACACACATAAATAATTAGGCTGACGGAATAATGCCACAATATTATTATTTTTTAGTATTATTATCTACTTTAGTTAGCAATACATACATAAACTGTAGGTATAGATCTAAATTATGTTGCTTATTTCCTCAAAACATAAAACATGTAGGCTACTGTGTCCGTGTTTCCATTATTTACTTATGTAATCAGAAATAAAACGAGGACATACTTACCTAATTGAACGGAGATATTTCGAAATGTAAAGAATTGAGAGAATGATGTAAGTAGGTAGGTAAAGATTATAGTACCTACAGAAAACACATATTTTAAACCATTTTCAGTAACATTCGTATTTTAGTAAGCCAATTATCATGGCTGTTTATGATAGCATTGATAGCTACCCACACTTATGTACCTATCTCAATAGTTTATAAGGTTATAAATAGATTCAAAATTATACAAAATGCCCCAGTGTAACTTATTATAGCACTGGTACCTACCTATAGGCTAATCTGACTGTATATGCGATTAGATTTATCAAAATATAAGTAGATAGAAGATAATGTCTTTGGGTAAACATTGAACATATGTATACTTACATATACCTACAGTCGGTCATACCGTCACACGTCGGTGGTAACACTACCAGTATAAGCTGACCTCGCATTATATTGAAACGTCAAAATACGGTAGGCCAGCACCACACGTCACTGTGACCTAGAGTCACTGACGGACGTGTGGTCGACTGTACTCATCATCTTCCTGCCCATGTTATTTGGGGTCGGAGCAACACGTTTTCATCTTCCATTACCTCTTGTCAACCGCCACGCTATCTTTTGCTTCCTTCTCAAAATATCATTCCTCACACAATCCATCCATCTTCTTTGGCCTTCCTCTTCCTCTCCCTTTCTCCATCCATCGACCTAACTACTCATTCTTCTCGGAACTTTTGTTTTGTCAAAATGTTTGTTATTGTAAGATGACTCATAAAATATTATGGAAAGTACGATAAGTAGTAGATAAGAAGTGCATAATGAATCTTTTATTACAATGTTTAGAAACGTTGTATTATTTTTAATTAAACTATCCCTCACATGGTATCCCATGAATTCCGTAACAGGTTACTGTAAAATAAAATTAAACGTAGTATCGTGTTATCTTTATTACAAGGTCAAATTAGAGGCAGTTGTTGCCCACTATATAGGTAGGTATATTCAATTACAATATACGTTGTTTACCTACTCTTGATAATGTTCTTTTTTTGCATTTTATCATTATGAAACGTCAAAATTTAGATAAAACTACCTGACCCGGCAAATGTTGTTTTGCCTTATAAATTATTTAGGGTGAACAACCCTTATCACTTAAGGGTATGGAAAATAGATAGTTGCCGATTCTCAGACCTACTGAATACGCATATAAAATTTGGTAAAAATCGGTAAAGCCGTTTCGGAGGAGTACGATAACTAACATTGTGACATGGAAATTTTATATATTAGAAGAAGAAGATAATAATTGTTATTTGTAAATAGGTACTACATTTTATTTCCCTATTGAAGTTAATTGCAAAACGTAAGTTCCAAAATCCACGCGGTCGTCAAATACCTAATAGGTACTACAAGCAATTCAGAGGAAGCAAGTTGTTTTTTTTTTAATTTAATAAGGAAAATCGTACATATGCTATTTTTAGTATTTTAGCTGCAATAACAAACAAATACATATAAATGAAGGTATAGGAGTAGGTACCTACCTAAATTGTATTTGTAAACTGACACCACACAGGTATAAAAACGTGGTTACAGAAAGCAACGGTCGCACTATTTAGGAGTCAATGACTTCATGTGGCAGTCGTTGTAATGTTGCTGGTAATTACTTCCATGGCTTATAAATATACTAGCGTCCTTCGTTTCCTCAAATACCTTGGTTTTAATAACACGCTAGCAAACAATAACCAAAGTTAAATACCTACGATAATTGCAAGACATTCATGATAACATCCAGAAAATACTATAAAAGTTGCAAAACATGAAGATATGTAGCTACCTAGTTTAAAACGGTCATAACAATACATACCTACCTATCACAATAAACAATCTACGTGAACGTGATCGTAGTCTGGAAAAAACCGAGGGCATTGTCCGTTTTTAGTTTTGTTTCGCCCAAACCGAGACTCGTCGCAGATATTTATACAAATAAACATTACCTACACGACTCCGGCCGCTGATATTTTAACATTATAATTAGCGATAAACACATTCATTTGTTATTTCGTACGCATGATCGTGATGTTTTTAATTAAATCTAAAACTCAGCAGTAAGATAAGATGTCTAGTTTTATAACATGTAAAACATCTAATTTCATAATTTTTAGTTTGTCTCATAAGTAGACTTTTTAATTTTAAAATTTTAACACAAGGATCTATTGGAGTACCTACTTATTGACATCCATTAATTTATGCAAATCAGGTCGGGGTCCTAATACCTACTTAACTGGTTGCTTGTCAGCGTCGACATACTTATTTTATGGCTAATTGTAATAGGTGTAGGTAGGTACCGAAATGTTTCATTGCTCATAATCATCGTTAAATTATACAACATTTTATTCATGTCAAACACGTCGACAATAATTATCGACCGGTGGACCTACCTGTCTTCTCTTTATTGAAATGTTTTCATGATTCAGCAAGCCAGTCAACCGACTAGCTGAACCACTAACACAGAGATAACACCGTTCACTATACAGGCATATCGAGTCTGTCTTGTGTTTATTTACGTCCATCGTATTGTTTGTATACAGCCCGGCACGACTGCGCATCAGACTACGTCATCCCTCCCCCCTCGTCTGTACCCCCGCGGAGCCCTGTCTTTCCTACGCTGGGGTCGAGCTGGCTCACTCGCTCATTCATTCGGCATTCGCAAACGTTGTTGCTCGCCGCCCACCGTACCGGTGAGATCTCTAGTCCCTTACTTAATCAATCTTCAAATTGTAACCGTTCTATCCTTCACTATGTTGAAAGAGAAGTCTAGATATGACCATCGCCATTCCTCTGAAGAACAGAACCGGCCGCTAACCTCCAGTAGACTACCTGCTATTGAAGAACTCACCCTTGGCCTGAAACAAAAGCTTCACCTGCAGGCTCGAGCCCGTGCTGCACCTTACTACATTAGAAAACAAGAACCTGTCGATCTTGTGGAAAGGTTGCTGGAGCAGAATGCCCTTGTGGCCGAGGCTGTTCGGAGATTACAAGAAAAGAAACAACTGTGTCATGAAATTTCTGTAGATTCATAATTTATAAACAAAACATTTTAGTTGTGAAAGTGTCGAACGTGTTGTGAAATCGCTTGTGTGTAAGAAACGTGTCGGGTTACAATGGTGCTATATGCGGAGAGCGTGCAAGAAAGAGATAGCCACCAATGACGTGTCCCGCACAACACGAGTCACGAGAACGAACCAAAATGGCCGCGCGTACTCTACAATCATAATATTTATTCTTCGTTTTATAGTGACCTTAACTGATCATGATCAAAGTACTGAATGACGTAACTAGCCTTTAGTATTGTAATGCGTTCTAAAGTACTTATTTCTATAATAACTAAAACTTTGTGACAGAATGTCGCGTTATGACATTTCCATCTAATTAAATTAGCTAATGTGAAGTATAATTCAAGAGCTTTAACTATTGTTTATGTAATTATTTAAAATATTCGATAGCAAATGTCCGTTGTCTTTAAAACCTATTTCATGTTTCTACACTTTTAAGTGAACTGCTTTATTAATTTTAATGCCTCATTGTAATGAGTGACATATTTCTTATCTCAACAATGTTACATCAGATATTTCGATATAAATATGTATTACTACACTAGCGAAACATCTAATGTAAACACTCAATTAGGTCATTTTTTTGTGTATCATAAACTTTCAAAAAGTGATTGTAGAGATAACAGTACACTTTTACATTGTTATAAGTACCGTACAGTTACTTCATCGCATGTGATAGTTTAGGGAAAATTCATTTTTGTCGCAATGTGTGATTTCAGAAAATACTATCTTGTTGTGACGGTCACAGTGCAACTTAGACAATTTGTAGGGTTTAGTTTTATAAAAATTCCTATCTAGCTAATACTTACTTTATTTCATCAATGTAGGAACTATGTACAATTGTACCAAAATAAGGTATAAAAATCATCATAATATTACATGTGTGCATGTTTTAGTGCATTTTGTGATTTTTAGGTAGTATAATTTATCGTCGATCTTGTGATATAAATAAGAAATAAGTAATAAAAGGAAATTAATTTAAAAAAATTGAATTAAGTTCCTTCTTGAATTTAGCTGTACAAAATATTTAATTAAAAATAGCTATCTACAGAAACTTTCGTGTTAGATCTATTTTTCGTCTATTAAATATTTGATGATTTTAATGTTATATTTTATTTTACTTATCCTTTCCACAGAAAATGTAATAACTTGGAATAAGTATTTCAATTTTAACTTATACTGATCTCCCACGGGCCCACCACGTGTTATAGTTGGTACTTACGCTTCATATGGTATGCTCATACTATTTTTGATACCTAGATCTTTTGCTATTTTTATTGCATACATGCAAAAATTTAGTTTTCTATGGTCATATAAAGTCAGCATTAATTATGCGGAAAAATATTTTACAACCATAATATTAATCACCTTGATTGGCTTGATGTTGTTTACAATAACCAATAACACAAATATCTGATAACTCACTGTTGTTTTCCGACTGTAACGTCTATGGTTTCAGCTGTGTAATATTAATTGCGCCATCTAGTGTCGAGTAGCAGAAAGAAGTAAGTGTGTCAAACCCCAAAAGCCTCATGTTTCTTGTTTCATTTAAAACAACAAATTATTGTTTATTAAACTGTCAAAATCATTAAGTATGACAATAAAAATAAAAGATGTTTTGAAAATTCCGAGAGTTCCGTATATTATAAAAGATATTATCTTTTGATAAAATTGGTAAGTTGAGTGACCGTTTCTTTATTTCTTTAAGGTAAAATACTTTCGAAAATGTTTAAACCTGATAAATCACGGAAAGACACATAAATGTATGGCTACTCTCGGCACTTTTATGCCTCTGTGGCTTTCGTCTTATATTTACGGCACCCTAGAAACAGCTGATATGCCTACGTAAAAAGTAAATATTTGTTTGCAAAGAAAATCTTCAAAAATCAGTTTTCTTCCACCGATTTAAATGTTAAGAAATAGCTGTTTCTTCAATATATTCCTCATAAAATGTTTACCAGTCAAGTTGCATCATTTCAACAAGTGTAATTTTGTTGTAGTGCGTCGTAATCTATATCAATTACAGAGTTTACGCTTATCGTCAGTATTATACCGGCTGGCAACAAAGCCTAGAATCAGTATTGCTTTGTTAGCGAAGATGGCAGCGACGTGGTCAATGGGTCCGGGAACTTTGGACGTCCCTTTATCCTTGTTTGCTAAGAACAGAAGTCGACTGGCTGACAAACTAAAAAGCGGGCAAATTGTTGTTCTACAAGGCGGCGAAGATATTAGCCACTACGACACCGACATCGAATATGTGTTTAGACAGGCAAGTTTATTTAATTTAAAACTTTCCTCCAATGCATTATACCTATCTCATGTCGTTAATTAGGCCTTGTATTGATCATATACAATTGGATGCTAGATTTGATTGCCCTATTTAGTACCTACAAACAGTTAATAAGGGGAAGTATAGTTAATAAATAAAATGTTTTTTATTATTAAGTCACATCCCTACTGAGAAAAGAAGTACTGAGAAATTCTTACTTTAAATCATATATTTTCTTTTATGTATATTTAATTCTTGTAACCCACATCCTATGAGTTTTTCACTTTAAAACAAATATACTTACTTAAATATATAATTTTAAAAATGTTTTCTTTTATCAGGAATCCTATTTCACCTGGGTATGTGGTGTACGGGAGCCAGGCTGCTACTTCGCACTGGATGTGGCTACCAGGAAGTCACATTTGTTTGTGCGCCGTCTGCCAGAAGACTATGAAATCTGGATGGGCAAACTCCTAAGCTGTGATGACTTCAAGAATCTGTATGCAGTTGATGAAGTACATTATGTTGATGAGGTAAAAGATTCAGTAAAATAATAGCAATGAAAAAAAGATACCTTTATTTGCTGCTAGTATGTCTAACCAAATAATAATAATAATAATAATAATCTGCCTAGCCTTTTTCTAACTATCTTGGGGTTCATTTCATTAAAAAAAAACTGAAGAGAGATGATTCCAGATATAATAGCTATGGGAATAGATCATGCAACGAGAAAAAAAAACTAAAGTCCTATCATTTTAATTTCAGCTCCAAAATGTTCTCAAAAGCCTGAACCCAGAAAAATTGTTGACCTTGGTAAGTCCAAATATAATAATGATTAAAATTACATAAGTTATGTTTATTAATTAAGCCCATACAATAATTTGCAGTAACCTTATATTACAGAGTGGTCCCAACACAGACAGTGGCTTAACTGCCAAGGAGGCAGTATTTGAGGGAATTGATGAGTAAGTTAAAACCTTTATTAACCCTTTGTATAGCGGAATGTAGATCCACGCAAAACACAATTGCTTTTTAATTGTTCCTGTATTATGGCAGTCAATTAGTTAAATAATTACAAAACTTCTGAAAAGTTGACATCTCATAATCATTGATTATCTCATCAAATTCCAGGATTGTTTCTTTTGCTACTGTGATTCACTAGTCTTAAAATGTACCCTAAATAACGGTCTCCTATAAAATCAACCTATGGTAACCCCCTTAACCCCCTATGGGTTACCATAGGTTGATTTTATAGGAACATCTGGAACTCTGCAGTCAGACAGTACAATACGAATAACGATAGAATTAAGTATAATGAATCAAGGTCATATTATATTGGTTGATTATACAGATGATGAGATAGAGATGTATAGGGAAAAATAGTTACTGCACCAACCCAAAATAGATTCCGATAGGGACAGTAGAATGATGAAGACTGCATGGTTGATCAACCAATGCAAATTGTTGGCTTTGTAGACAGTTTTCTATTTTATGAAGTACTTCGTACTTGTTGACAGGCCAACACTGTCCTCCCATATACATTAACACTAATTTGAAAAAAATAATTGGCTTTTACAATGCCAATTATTTTTAACAGAGTAACCATTGAGTTTCTTGCTGGCTCTTCTCTATAGGAAACGGACAATTGGAACCGTGCACGTAGCTTCCGTCGTTTCATAAGTGCCCATGTTGGTTGATGTGAAACAAAATATTTTGATTTTGAATTCAGAACTCAATGTACGTATACCTCCAAAAACTATTTAGAGCAGCATCAAACCCTAAAAACCCACCCATTAAAATATTGCCATCTTCAATGATAAAATTAATAACATTACATCACTTCTTTAATCGTCGTAGGGTAATAAAATATATTAATGTAGTGGTAATAAAATATATTAATTCTAATTATGATATTCTTCTCTTACAGATTCAAAGTTGACAACGAAATATTATTCCCTATCATTGCTGAGCTGTGAGTATCTCATCATTAATCTGTAATAATAGGTATAATGTGATATGAGATTGCTTAATATTATATGTATCTAAAGACTTTTATCTTTAAAGACTGCTTATGTAAATGCAGCTATCAACCTTATCAGGTGATTGTTTTTTCCAATGCTACATGTGTTAGGATTTAATGTCAGCATAATTTATTGTACAATTGTTGAATTAATAGCCTATTGTATTTACTTGTCAATGTGGAAACAAGAAACATTTAGCAATGCAACAGCTACATAAATGTACAGGGATCTAAAACTACCTTCGGTAGTGAATGAGTCTTGAAATTCCTAAAGTACTTATTCAAAATGCTTAGAATTAGGTATTATTATAACAACCCATAGTGTCCCACTCGCTTTTCACAGAGAGGAGGAGGCCTGTGTCCCAGCTGTGGGGACATTATAGGCTGATTATGGACAGTGTCCCACTGCTGTCCCAATGAACGACCGAATCCTTCAAAAAGCAGACGTAGTTCGTAGCCATCCTTCATAGTTCGTCTCGCCATCATCCTCTGGTCTCCTACTGCATCGCTTCTTGCTCTTTGGCAACCTCAAATGTATTTTTTTCCCAGATATCATCTGCTATTTGACATACAAAGACTTCCCATTACAGTTTGGTGTCCTTATCACAAATCGACAAATTTCGTCGGGAAGGTCTGTACCTAATTTGACTCCCTAAATATTGCGTAAACTGCGCTTCATTCGTCTCTGGCAAACCAAGAGCGTGGACTTTTCATTATTTAACAAAGGCCATGTTTGTACACCATACGTGAGAGAGGATACAAACATCCATGAGCTTTCCCTTCGACGTTAAAGGAAGTTCCCCTTATTAATATAATATACTTACATGTTCACAAATACGAAATTAGAAATCAACAAGTCTTTCCTCTTTGTGCAAATAAATATGTAGGTAAATCGGTTTCTCAAATAATTTTGAGATAGGTATAGCCTAATTTTAATAGCGTGAAATCTCACACGCCTGGCGTCGCGTCGCTGAAACTGTGATTCTAGCATATCCACATATTATGGATACAAAGTAAACTCCAAAAATATTGAGTTCATTGACCAAAGATCGTTCAACGAATTCTAGTCATTGATTTTCATTTCCTCGAAGACAGTTTTAAAATTAGAGACAGATAATTATGCGTCTTTTTTCGTTTCATCAAACGTTCATTGCTGAAGTACCTACCAAATCAATTTTGATGAAATCGGACGCAAAGCTAGGTAGTTTACTTACGACCTGGTAAACGATCCAAGAAATAAGTACTAATCGGACATAGCACAATTTTTTAAATTAAACTGTTTTGTATAGCAATGGCTGTTGGTATTCACAGCTAAGTATGCACTACATAATTAATAGATATCTGTTTTGTATCAACTTCAGCAACAGTGTGTTAGACACTCATATTTATCTGGAAACTATACCTACATAGTACAATGCCTATTCTGATAGCTACGCAAATATGTGTGAACTGTGAAGTAATAAATTATTTGTACTTTGTGCAGGCGCGTTATCAAGACCCCAGAAGAGATTGAAGTTCTGCGATACGTGTGCAAAATATCGTCCGATGCTCATAAACAGGTCATTATGTTTTAATTTACTTTTCAACCACATTGTTAACTTTTCCTTCGATTGGGTTTGAATCAAGCTAATTTTCAAAAATGTGTTGGTATACTTTCCACCAACAGAATCCCAAAATGTTATCCAGATATCAAGGATGATGTTGATGTTCAAGTTGTTATGTAATGTGTCCAGAATTAAATGATCCACTGTTCTTCTTCTTTTCTTTAATAAATTGATTTGATTTTAATTACAAATGTCCAATTCCAAGACTAACCAATTTTTGAAAATACCGTCTCATTATGGTCACCTAAAATTATTTAATGCGATGTAGGTAGTTATATTAACACGTCAAGTTATCCCATCTATCTAATGGCACTTAAATGCCTCATACCAATCTCATTTTTAACAACATTCTATTATATCCCAATAGGTAATGCTTTACGCCAAGCCGGGCAGAAAAGAGTACCAATGCGAGTCAGTGTTCCTAGACCACTGCTACCGCGTGGGCGGATGTCGGCACGTGTCGTACACGTGTATCTGTGGCTCGGGCGACACGGGCGCCACGCTGCACTACGGACACGCCTCCGCGCCCAACACTAAGATGATCAATAATGGTGATATGTGGTGAGTATTGACACTATTTAGTAAGAAGGAAGTGCCACTACTTCGGCACGCAGGTATTAAGGCACTTCCTTGAGCATTCGTTGGGATCTTTGCCGCACCCCACCTCTACGATACTTCGTAAAACACTTCTAGCGCCATCTGGCGAACAACTTATCAATACGCGTAAAAATTACAGCCATATAATTCACAGACACGGCATTCAATCAAATTAAAAAAAAAAACTAGAAGAATGAAATGACATGTTTATTGGTGCGGATAAAAAAAATTGGTCATGAATTCAGTGAGTATATTTCGTCCATGAATACTTTCAACTTTTTAACTGTCTTCAAAAAAGGAGGAGGTTCTCAATTCGTCTGTATGTTCTTTTTTATGTTTGTTACCTCCGAACTTTCGATTGAGTGAACCGATTTTGATCATTCTTTTTTCATTTGAAAGCTGGTGCTTCCCGTGTGGTCCCATTTCAATTTCATCTAGATCTGATTATGCGTTTCGGAGACAGACAATGGAACTCTTCAAAAAATAACAGTAAATCAACCGCGATTGCTGCTATCGCGTAAATAAGCATTCTTTTATTTAACCCCAAGGATGAAGAAATTTCGAATTAGTGGGGTGGGTACTATAACTTAAAAGTTAAAAATAAAAAGTTTTACCAAAATAATCAACCGACTTCCGAAAAAACACTACAAAGTGAAAAATAACTTTAATTTCGGAAGGCGGTGACAAAAAATTAAAATACATATACAAAGTCACCGACTTCCGAAGTTAAAGTTACTTTTCACTGAAGCAGTTTTTTCGAAAATCGTTTTTTTTTAATTGGAACAAAGTTATCGTAACTTGCCGTAGGAGTAAACTTGTAGAAATCGTCATGCTACGAAAATTGTAGAAGTCGCCACGTAACGAAAAATCGTTATCCCCCTCCATGCGATTCTTAATAAGTATCCTGCTAATATTATAAATGTGAAATTTTGTATGTTTAGATGTTTGTTACTCACGCAAAAACGGCTGAACGGAGTTGGATGAACTTTGGCACACAGATAGTTTATAACTTGGATAAATATATTCCCGTGGGATAATTTTAGACGCCACGCGGGCGAAGCCGCTGGCAAAAGTACGTACTAGCGTAATATAATGAGACAGTGAGAGAGAAATGTTGCATGTGCGCTCAGTGGACAGTAGATGACTAGATGGCTTCACGCACACCCGCGGAACGAAAACACTAAGCAACTTTTAATCTGTAAAAACGCATATCGGCCATAATCGAAGGTTAAGCAACGCTTGTCGCGGTCGGTTCATAAATGGGTGACCATCCATTACATAATCGAGACTCTTCCTTGCCTCGGAAAGCACGTTAAGCTGTTGGTCACAACAGTCATTCGTAGATGTTTGACAGTCGTTTCGGGTAGGCAAAAAATAAGTTTTTTTTTTTATATAGTGAAAATAATGATGTAGATAATGTACAAAAGCTAAAAAAAATTCGGTAGGTCCTAGGTACCAGTCATCACACCACTTTCCTCCTCAATCTAGGGCATTGATCAGACAAAAAATAAAATCGTGGGGCGCGTGAAATTTCTATGAACAATCAACCGCTCATATGCCATTTACATATTTAGTCAGGTTACGCTACGCCCCACGATTTATTTTCCCATTCATTTGATACCCATATTGAGGGGGTTGTGAAAAAATATGTAATCCGCCATTTTGTAGCGGCGGCCATCTTGAACTTACAATGATAGGTACTCATTAAAATAAATTGTATTGTTACTAAAACGAAAGGCGGGTACCGAATAACAGATCAATCTGCCAACAGGAAGGGAGTAAAATTACAAGTACTAAATTTAACCCAAAAAACAAACAGGGCAAGCTAACTAAAACCGTTTAAAAACCCCAAAACTCTGACAATGGGTCTTCCAAGGAATGCCAAAAAGATGAGCATGGCGGGCGCGCTCGCAACGCTGCTTCCCAACTGGGGGTCCCAAGCACCGCCTGTAGGCGGTTGTATTTGGGGATCAGACGATCCATGGCCCTGTACGGGACCCCGGTGTCGGCTTCTGACCTGACGGCCGGCAGCATCGCAATTCTGCGAAAACCACAGAGGGCGATGGCCGTCAGAGCTATCAGGGAGTATCGCACGATCTCCTACGACGCCGCTTGTGCGGCGCTGGCGCGAGGAGGCGCAAACGTGGAGTGGTGGACCGATGTAGCGAGAGATCGAACTTCGTCGGTCACAGCTCCGCGAGGTCCTGGTGGCGGAATGGCGATCCCCGGTCCAATTGAGGGAAGGGAACACCGGGGGTGGTTTTTATCAGTAAGAGTGATAGACCCCCTCCGCACTACGGAATTATTTTAAAATACGTCCCCTAACCTAGGAAACTAACAGGTATTTACAAGGCAAATCTTAAGTGGAAACGCCGAGAGGGTCGCCCTAAGAGGACATATGAGTGACATTATTGATGGTGTTCTTCAGAAAGCTCAGCTGTGTAGTACTCCCAACCGGTGGGCGTGTCCAGTGACCAGAGATATGAACGTAAGCGAGGTAAAAGGAGTGTATAATATCGTACCAGGTGGCGTTCTGTAGTGTTTGCGCACTCCCATGAGAAGAAGGCATGACATGCCTTTGTCGTCTAAAAATTTGAGGAATTTAGTTTTTAAATTAAACATTTCTGCCAATTAGAAGTTCATCGGGAACGCGGTTTGTAAACAATAAAAATAATGATTGCAGTCTGTTCGACATGGGTGGCAACTACGCGGGCTATGCGGCTGACATCACTTGCTCGTTCCCAGCCAACGGCAAGTTCACAGAAGACCAGAAACTAATCTATGAAGCAGTGCTGGCTGGAAGAGATGCTGTTATTAGGTAAAAATCAAAGAATCTTGTTAAATCTACGAGACACAGTTTTCAAAGTATGGTCTGACCTCTAATACACTATCAATCAAGTCTGACACATTTTGAAGGATGTCGCATAATTGTGTTCCTAAAAATTGTCTGCGACAACAACGTAAAAGCGCAATAAATGTTGTTGAACTGTCAAAATTGACGGCACGGTTGGCGCAGTGGTTAAGCGATTGACTGCTGCGCTGCATGGCGCAGGTTCGATTCCCACACGGAACAAATATTTGTATGACCTACAAGTAGTTGTTCTGGGTCTGGCTGTTTTTGTATGTGAGTTACCCCACAATACAGGAGAAATTCCTAGTGTGGGGCAAAGTTTAAAAACTGTTAGTGTAACATTGTGTTACTCAATCACCCCGCTGACCCTGTTCAGGTTAAATTCTTACACAATGACTCACTGAAGCGAATTGGTATCACTAGCATCTGTATTAAGAAGGTTTTAACTTTATATATGACCTTTTTAGTTTTGAACAAAAATTGTTTGAATGACATAATTAAATTGAAAAAAAAAAGATGTTATAATTGAATAATAATCGATGAAAATTGAGATAACATTTATCTCTTATAGAACAGACTATCGATTGCTTTCTGTGGTCAACATATTTAAAATTTAATATATCTTCCTCAATTCTTTCAGGGAAGCTAAACCAGGCGTATTCTGGACAGATATGCACCTCGCGGCTAACAGAGCCATGCTTGCTCATTTGAAGAAAGGAGGCCTGCTTACCGGCAACGTTGAAGATATGATTGCGGTAAGTCTAATGCTCATTTTACTGTTTATATGAAGTCGTGTAGGTTTTAAAAAATGCATTATGGCCGGTAATTGGCAAGGTGGATTCTTTACCAAGCTGTTTGGTGGTTAGGCTTCACAGCCTCTCATCGCTCATCGCCCGGCGTAATGTTGCTTGCCTGTTGGTCTTCTACAGACTGTACTTCGGAGAGTGTGTGCAGGAACTCCATGACTTGATCCCTCCACTGCCGGGCTACCAGACGTACTGCAGGGACGTTTAGGACGTTCTACACTTGGGTAATATCTCGTCGTACTCAGCTCATTGTTGTTGTTTTTTTTTTCATCCCTCGTTTATATGTATGTGGACTGCCAGACCCATTTTTGTCTTCTTAAATTCCACTTCTTCGCTTAGCCACTTCAGCTCGAAATTTGGCTACGAGCTTGGCACTTTCAGCAGCGCCCATCAACTCCTGTAGCGTGCAGACAATAGGACACGCTGGACAAGATATTAAGTGCCCCATTGTTTATGGGACAGCACCACAATTACACTTCAGGGCGGTGATTTTTGATTTTGATTTTGAATCATTACTTGAAATTGACACTTCACGTAATAAAATAATCTCATAAAAGAAGTGAAAAAACATAATTACTAAGTAAAAATGTATTGTTGTGTTTCTGGATGCTCGAAGACTTCAAAGAAAACTCAAAATAAATCAAGTGGTGTGAAATTCTATTACTTTCCCACGGATATTACTTACTTTCCTTGGTTATAAAAGATAAAAGTCGACAAATGCAGTAAAAAAAATTGTGTGAGTATGAGTTTCAAAACATTTAGAAATGACTGAATAATGTTATTTGTAAAAATACCTGAGTTTTGTATTTAATAGTACTATTCAATACAAACAAATCTAAGTAAACATAACCTCAAATAATTTTTGTTAGTTTTCGTTATAGCACTATCTGGAGATTTTTTTTAGTAAATTAAGGCACATATGTGCCTACATTTTTCAGATAGGCCTGCCTTATATTTGTAATTTGCTCTTCTAACATTTATATTGCAATCAAGCTGAAAAGAAGTCGACATGAACATAAATAATAATATAGACAAAATATTTACGTGCAAAATGAGTTCAGGAAATACTTTACACTTATTTTGACATCATAAACGTTAGAAATCGTCGTTTGAGCTACAATTTTGCCAGTTATTATTGCATTTTCAGGATTCATATCTGTTTCTTCTACATCTAAGACATGCCCGGACTCGGAAGAGTTTTTGGCCTTTGGACATATTTTGACAACGCTGACGATCATTATTAATCGGCCGGAACCCATATTTTATAATTTTAATCATTAGAAACGATATAAATTTAATGTAAACATTAACTTAGACATTGTCGGCAACTTGATGACAGGTCTAAACAGTTTCTTCTTTTGACCACACCGTGGCTCTCGTGTTGATTTGTGCTGCCAGCTATAGTTCGTGCACGTTCCCTATACTAAACCATTATTTAGCGGTGCACAGAATACACCTTTCCAATTATCATCGATTTGTATGGGTCACAATGTTGGGCCACAAAAAAGATGAACGAAAGGCAATTGCATGTAGCTGAGATGAGAATGTTAAGAGAGATGTGTGGTGTTACACGGATAGATAGAATAAGAAATGAGTGCATAAGAGGAAGCCTGAAAGTAGCACCGATAACTGGAAAGTTGTGTGGAAATCGGATGTCATGGTATGGTCATGTAATACGGAGGACTGAGGAAAACGTCGTGCAGAAAGTTTTGAGTATGAATGTCGATGGCTATAAGAGTAGGGGAAGACCAAAAAAACGATGGATGGGCTGTGTGAATGATGATATGGTTAGAGGTGACTATGAAGACGACGACTAATAGAGAAGTGTGGCAGAATAAGACATGTTGTACCGACCCCAAATAAATTGGGATAAGGGCAGGAGAATGAGGATAGTGCAAATATTCTCCGAGTAAAATAGTTGTGTGACTTGCAGACAGATGGAAAAGGTAAATGATCGTGAACATGTCACCACGTGCTTCAGCGATCCCTCAGCTTACAACAGCAAAATTCAAGTTATATTATTTCCCGACAGAACGGTATCCACGGCATTCTACAGCCGCACGGGCTGGGCCACCTGCTGGGCCTGGACGTGCACGACGTGGGCGGCTACCTGGCGCACTGCCCGGCGCGCCCGGCCGGCCCGCTGGCGCGCCTGCGCACTGCGCGGGCGCTGCTCGCCAACATGACGCTCACTGTCGAGCCTGGCTGCTACTTCATACCGAGGGTAAGTGCAGGACGCGGGCGGCTACCTGGCGCACTGCCCGGTGCGCCCATTAACAGTTAATTGGAACGGGCACTTGCCTACGCAAGTCGTAACCGTAAAAGTCGATTATATTAACTGTGCACTTGGGACTGTCAACGTCAAAAGATTGCCAAGATTTAATTCCCCGGTCCGCTTCCCTTCCTACATCACCGCTGACGCCTGCCAGTACGGTTTGCACACCTGTGTCGTCTTCACTGTTATTTTCGTTTAAAATACTCTTGCTGACGCTACCAATGCAGCCTTTATGTTAGTATTTTGACGTTAACAGGTGAAAAGTTATCAAATTCAGGTTATAATAAGCATCATAATAATGACTGCAATGACAGGATAGGGCCACTCAAATCTGTATGGTTCTACCCCAAAAAGACTGTCGGCGCATCACATATGCTCGTGATTGACGGCGGAAAGCCGCGGGGTGTCGGGATACCGAAACCGGACGCGACGGCAACTGCGCGCGCTCCACGCCACTCAGCTCGCAGACGCGCTCCGCTACGGGCATTCCTTTCTTCCATCTTCGATATACCTTAAGGGGAACCTAGTCGCAGGCTCGAACTCACTGATGGGCCTGGCTAAAAAGCACGCTGTCTCACCAGGCATCGTGTCCGACAGAGGTAACATCAGTGATGAGCAGTTAGACGCTAGTCTACACCCACAACATTATTGTGTGAGATGCAGGATCATTTATAGTACAACAGGCGCGTAATAAATTAAGAGCAGTCCTTCGGAAGATCGGGTTTTATGAAAAAACCACTGCATAAATCAATGACCAAAAAAGTTTATTGAATTTTTCGATATTTGAGCTTTGTCGGTACCGACTTGGTTTTTCAAATTTTACACTTCTTTTATTACTTAAACAGGCCTAATATTTGGTTAAATTTGCAAGAAAAACGAATCTTTGTTGACTCCTAACTTTTTAACGGCTTTTTATTTTAGTATTCTGTTTCCGTACAGACAATATTAATAATGAGACAAAACCATACCATGTTTATTTCTTGATGTACATCGTCCAGCAGTGGAGTAATACCCTCCCGAAGTTTGTATGGGAAAAATGTGGACGAGGTTCACCTTAATCATGTTATTTATGGTATTACACCTATTTTAATACAGTCCACTACTTCTTTCATTATAAGTCCAGTTGAGCCCAACGTAGGACTCAATTTTTTACTGGAAGGGGGCAGATCCAGGTCGAAGGACCACTGAATGGACTCGGGGGTTCGGTACCCCGACACCTTGCGCCTTTCCGCCGTCAATCACGTGCATATGTGGTGCGCCGACAAAGACCGTATTTTGTACAGGCTACAGTATTTTTTTATTCTTTTCTAGTACGGGATACACGTGATCTTTTTCACTAAGCTTAAGTACTGTATTGTATTGCTCAGTTTTTGCTTATCCGTAACTGGTGAAAAAGAACTAACACTGTTTTTCGTAATATAATTATCTCCTTAACTAGACTATTTCGAACACTAATACAGGGTCTCAGGGACAAGACGCACAACCTGTTACCATTTATTTAGTAGATGATTCTGAACAGTCCATTATTAAGCCCGTTATTAAAAAATAATACATCTGCCATACATTTTTACCGCGTAGGTATTGCACTTTTCTATGAAACAGAAGATTTTCTTTTTTGATAACCGACAAAAAGTTATACGCTAGGGGCTCTAGAATCATGTGCTGAATTCATGGTTTCTGTTGCGCGTCTATTTCCCTGTCACCCTTTATAATAATGGTCTTCTGTTTGTTTCGGTGTTTCCTACTCTGAAGTAGGAAACTTTCTAAATGATAGACATGAAAAAAATAATTGTACAAACCTACCACTCGATACGTCTCATAGAAGTCGGATCATCGGTACCGAAAAATACTATGAAATAGGAAAGGAAATTGTTTTTTTTTCCAGCTCTTGAACGGGGCTAAGAACAACCCCGATCAGGCCAAGTTCTTCAATTGGGACAAACTGGAACAGTTCCGCGGTTTCGGCGGCGTGCGCATTGAAGATGATGTGCTTATCACCGAGGCTGGAGTGGAAAACCTCACTTTTGTGCCTAGAACGTGAGTTGCTTTTATGTATTTAATATGAGCTATCGCTGTGCTCATTTTGTAACTACAATCTTCAAAAACCCCTTTTATTAAATAAATCATCTCAAGTTTGACCTAAAATGTATGTGTATGACTAATATACTTACCTCAGATATACATATAACTAACTACCTAGCTAACGCAAGTATTACGATATGTATGGAAAAAAAGCATGCCAGTTTTTGACTACCTACTATGACGTCACAAGCACTATACTATAGTGATGGGAAAACCAAAGCGATTCAAAGACGCCGCCGCACAGTGGAACGAATGTATGGGAGCGGTTGGACGTAGACATGTCCGAAAAATAAGAGTAAAATTATGACAAACTAATGATGCCATCTTATTCGATTACTTAATGCCTTCATAAATTGTGGTGATGAATTTCTTCATAACTCCCATATTTCGGGAGTAATTTGAGAAAATGTGAAATTTTACTATGAAAATGAGTGTATCGAGCTCTCTC
Organism: Polymixis lichenea; assembly: GCA_949091785.1. Classification (NCBI taxonomy): domain Eukaryota; kingdom Metazoa; phylum Arthropoda; class Insecta; order Lepidoptera; family Noctuidae; genus Polymixis; species Polymixis lichenea. The sequence continues at coordinate 10,708,107 of OX420943.1, read as the reverse complement.
CCTCCTGATTCCGGGCTTGTTTCAAGTAGCGGTCTCTAATATCGTAATGCTATTACTAAGAGCTATATTTAATACTAAGACACATAGTGCGCCAAATGTGCACTTTCTGGGATAAAAGGAAATGAAAATTTAAAAAAAAAAACGTTTTTTCCCCATTTGTATTTACTTTAAACCGCAGACAGACTTATTAAGAGGTCTATAAATATATTATATATATATACAGAAATATATATTAACAAAAATATTCACAAGAACTGATGAGAGTATGACTTTTAAGTAAGTTGATAATAAATTACCTAGTTTCATTAAAAGTACAATAAATAATTAAGATGTAAGCTCTAATTTACTAAGTTACACATTTTAAAACAATAACATCATTTAATTATCTTCGTCATCATCATCATCATCAATTAATTCAAATTCAGAATCGATGTCCGCTAAATCATTTATGTTAACAAATTCGATATCACTTTTCTCAGAATCCGTAAGCTCATAAAATTCCTTAAAAGAAGATTTTTTTACAAACTTATTTCCTTTTGGACGGATACTTGTAACAAGTGGATCAGAAGACAGTAAAAGATTGTGCATAATATCTTCATTGCATGAGATACTGCTATGCTTTCGAGAATGCCCCTCTCTATATTTTCTAAAATCTTTATTTCTAGCCTCAGATGCCTCTTCGGATAGAAAACCAATGGGCACAATTGACATGTTCTGAACTATGTCTGGCCCATGCATTAAAATTTTATGAAGTGAAGAAGGCATATAATACCATGGGTATAACTCCACGTAAAGCTTAGCAGTATCAAAGCAGAACTCTCGGAATTTAGTTACGTTGATCTTCTCTCCTGATGAAATACACTGCAAGATCACACAGATTTTTCTTAAAAGCATAGCATCTATTCCGGTCAGTTCAGCAGATTTAGTGTAGTTTTCAAAAAATCTCCTTGCCGAGTTGCCATTGTTGGTGGATCCACTGCCTTGTTTCACAACATCGAGAAGTAAGCCCGTTTCTCTTCTTACAGCCTCTTGAACTCTTTTCTTCCTGTCATCAACTTGCCTTTTTGCTATATCACCCCTTACTTGCCATGATTTTATGTCTAATTTGTAGGAAATGTGTAATAAGCATTCCATTGAGCGAATCCAAGCGTGAAGGGTGCTTAAGCTATATTTATACATGTCCTCGTTTGCGTGTTTATCTTTGATTAACTCTAAATTATTCATTTCTTTAGGACAAGCCTTGCATATGTCACACACTGAAGCTGCTGTATTGGATATAATGGAATGAATTTTACCATCAATCATTGTCAACAGCAGTTGGTGTTTGACACTAATTCCATCAGTGATGGTGGATGGAGTTAAGGCTTCAATCTCTGCTTCGATTTCAGCCATCTCTCTCTGCACATTTTCTTTGGTTTCCTTTATAAACTTAAACAATATTGGCCGGCAAAATGAAGTGGAAGATGGTCGCTCGTTTTCCCAAATTGTTACACCTTTTGAGACGAGCCGCAGTGGTACAAGACTAATCATAAAATTACTAGCAAGATCGATTTGCTCATCTTCACTCGTCCTTTGATGATAAATGCTTTGGCTAGATGATCCGTCAAAACCCCATTTGCTGGTCAATACGAGCTGTTGATTGGGATCAACAGGGGTTTCTAACGACCTAATAAGTCTTCTTGAGGTTAAATCCATCAAGGCTTGTAATTTGATTTTTGCAGAGCTCTCTGTAACTGTGAGATCTTCTTTGGCCGGATAGCACTTAATTTTTTCTTTAACCAACATGTAGTAACTCGGGTATTGAAGAGCTCCTTCTTGAGTGTTGAAATCCCGAAGAGTGTTATAGCGCCATTTCGATAAGTTCATCGATACATAAAGAGCCAATGCCTTCAAAGGGGATATTTCCCGTACCTGAATTGATTTACCTTCAATGAAGGCTTTGATTTTTGAGGCCTCTTCTGGATTCTCCGTCAAGTATTTCATAACATAAGCTGTATCGCTTTGTCCTGCCTTTTGAAGCGCCCTTTCGGCCGAAAACATAATTTCAGCGCTGCTACTGCTGCATGAAAGACTATCTTCAGTGCGTCTTCTTTTTTGCCGGTTACTAAGGTCCTCAAAAGATTTACGAGGACTAGGATGTGTACAAGTTGAAGCATCAGATTTAGCAGGAGAAATTATGGGCTCGATGACGTCACTTATATTTTCTGTAGAAGGTTCCATATTTTCATTCTGTAATTCCGGCCATTGAATTGCAGCCTGTAGCCAAATCTCATGTTTCTTCCGAAACTTATCTGTGCTTCTTCCAGACTGTGTCCATTTTGCATAAATGCGGTAGCAAAATCGACGACACCAGTCTTTTAAACTTGTTTCAGCACTTTCACATAACTGAACACAACTGTTATCTTTTAAAACACTGAACAAATAGTTAAAGTCGCGTAAATCTTTATGTGCGCGTGCGCATAAAGCAACGTGAATATCAAGATTTGTATTAAAATTTGGAAAATACATTGCGAGATTAGCTTGGATACAACGAGGTGTAAATCAACACTGATTTTAAAGTTACTAATAGTGACCTATTTATATAAAATCCAGGTATCCCAGGTATCCTTTGTTAAATATTGCAAGGTAATTAGTTATTGTGATAATTAGTAAATGATGCATGCTAAATTAGTGTATTAAGAGCCATTTAGTAATTAAATAATAGCAATGTTCTTATCAGTAATCATTAGTGCATCAGTTTTATATGTAAACCTTAAGTCCCTAATTATATATCCTAATTAGCTTATATCTTCTCTAATTGGCTGCTCAGAAATGTTATTGTAATAAGGTAAACCTTTAGAAAAACGGTTTTAATCAACAAAATAAACAAAAAATAAAAAAATTGTGTTATAAAATAAACATCACTCTTTATCCCAGAAAGTGCACATTTGGCGCACTATGTGTCTTAGTATTAAATATAGCTCTTAGTATTAGCATTATGATATTAGAGACCGCTACTTGAAACAAGCCCGGAATCAGGAGGGAGAGAGCTCGATACACTCATTTTCATAGTAAAATTTCACATTTTCTCAAATTACTCCCGAAATATGGGAGTTATGAAGAAATTCATCACCACAAGTTATGAAGGCATTAAGTAATCGAATAAGATGGCATCATTAGTTTGGCATAATTTTACTCTTTTTTTTCGGACATGTCTACGTCCAACCGCTCCCATACATTCGTTCCACTGTGCGCCGCGTGCGCAACTCGTCTCTGTTTGATTCCCAATGCTCAGTTCAACACAGATGCGCGACGGTTGAAAATATAGTGTGCAAAAAATCCCGCAGCGATTTCATTACGTCCGTGTGAACGTCTACTTATAGATTTAGTAATCGATTCTGTGATAGATGGATTTTATTGCCGTACATAAGTGTGTGAAATGTTTTTCTTTAAGAGTAAATGTTAAAAATAATTACAAATACCAACGATCTAGTATTTAATCTCTAGTTTCGACGTAAACTATTTTTAAGCGTTTGTGCTGCGGAGTATCCTTCCCGGCGAAACCGATTCGCGGCGGCGAATTAGATTGACAATTTGGAGGTACTTGTTCAATATAGAATTGTTTTAGAATTATTTATTACTATACTCCGTGACATTTTAGTCGTCTTACAACTGCCGCCCACTTCATGTATCCAATGACTACTAATCATTTATTAAAAAAAAAAAAGAAATTTTTGAACATTAGCATAATTAAAAAAAAAATATCATTCACTAAGACGCATGACGTAGTTTGAAACACCCTGTTATGGAGATGGAATGTAAAGGCAGCTAGGTACATATCTTCTACCGGTTGATACGTAAACATTATTCACAGGGAGGATGATTCATAATTCTAAAGCATTATTTATTTTTCTTTGTACCTATTATCTTAATTAATGGTAACAATGTTTTAATCGCGCCTAGAGGTATTTTATGGTGGATACATTGAGTGGATCACCTTTGTAAGACGACTAAAAATAACTTGACTGACTAAGAAACCAATATTCCCGTCGCCACAATCCATTTTTCTTTTAAATTAAGATCCTAAAAAAACGAAACAAAATATCACAATAAAATATCCAATTTGTAGAAACTCTAATTAGGAAATTGGAAATTGGACCACGTTATACTAAAAAATTATTAAAAATCGGGTAGAATTTTATTACATTGGGTTCCAACAATTTAGGAAGTAGTGCGGTCGTTCTTTCACTACTCCGGACCTTGAACCTGGGACCTTTGAATCGCACTAAATCGGAATCTAACTGTTCTAACTTCGATTACATCTTTCGATTTCCTAATTAAATTTCCCCAAAATGTAATCTATGTATATAAATAAAAAGAAAAGTCCTGACTGACTGACTCATCAACTTCTATCTAGCCTTTGGACCTAGAAAGCTGAAATTTTGCACAGGGGCAGGCGCTTTATAATGTAGACAAGGAATAAGGATTGATTTTTCGAAATTCAATTCGAAGGGATGAAAGTTCCGCGCGGGCGAAGCCGCTGGCAAGAGCTACTAGTGTAACAAGCGTTTAAACCAGGCACGCGCAGTAGGTGTTCTTGCGTTATTGAGGTATATCTATCTGTTTTCTAGACCTATCACTGCCCTAAGTCTCCAAATAATAACACCAATAAAAATTAACTATAGGTATATGTACCTATATAAAAGCGAAAGGTCACTCATTACAAACACGAAATCTCATAAACTACTGGAGATGAAATTTGGCACAGAGGTCGATTATGAGTAGGGGACGTCAGCTAAAAAAGGATTTTAGGAAACTCCCTCCGTAAAGGGGTGAAATAAGGGGTGGGAGTTTGTATGAAAAATGTCATCCCGCGAGATGGTTCCCTTTGGATAATTTTCAACATTGATGCGGGCGGAGCCGCGGGCATCACCTAGTAATTATATATTGTAACTGAAATTTTCTTGTCTACAGTGTTGCCGAAATTGAAGAACACATGGCGAACGGCGCTAATTTTAAATAAGTTATCATAACTTGAAAAATATGAATTGTCGCCATTTTTATATTCCCATATTATTGTAAATTATGTAAAATAATGACTATGTATGTATGATATTTATGTAAGTAGAAAGACATTTTTATATGAATAAATCATTTTATTGATCACAAAACTGAGTAACGCCTTGCAAGCTGATTTATTTTACGTTGTAAACTAATATCTTTGTTTAATATCAACAAAATTGAGAATTTCGATTTTTACATATATCTCAAATAATTTTTCATAAGTTTGGGTATAGGCAAGCTATCTATGATAGAAATAAACTCTTGCGTGGATATCATTTCACTTTTTGCTTCTCGTACTAAGCGTCTAATTGTGTATCTGCAACTATGCTTCAAAGATGACACTTGATATGGAAGGGACTCTGGAGTAATACTGTTGTAATTGTTGTCTAACATTAACAAGAGGTCACGTTGTACCTGAAAATTGTTAAGAAATCATCATAATTTTATCTAAGTAGGTACTCTATCTAATACATACTATATATACCTACAATAAATTCACAATTACCAAAATCAATTTTTCGTTTTAATGGGTGATTAATTTAGCAAAAGGAGTTTTAATGAAAGAAAGAAAAGAAAATATATTTCATTTGAGACAGGCATAGGAAATACAAACAGGAAGAACATGAACAATCTGCTTAGCCTTTTCCCAACTATGTTGGAGTCGGCTTCTAGTCTAACCGGGTGCAGCTGAATACTAGTATTTTACATGAAGTGACTACCTATATGACCTCCGCAACCCAGTTACTGGATAACACAATATCCCTTGGTGAGACTGGTTGTCAGTGTTCGGGCTTCTGATGACCCGCAACGACTGTCAAAGATCCACGAATAGCATCTGGGATCAACAACTTAAAGTACTTTCCGAGGCACGGAGGAGTCTCGGTGTGAAAAAATGATCACCCATCCACAGACCAACCGGAGCTTAACCTGATGTATCGACCCATGCGGCTGTTATTACTCAGCCATGATGATGGTCAAATACCAACAATAAAATAACAAAATAGTGAAAACAATAAAAGGAGAAGTCTGCTGACTGCCCTTTTAATATCTGTAAATGGGTTTTCAAATGCTGACTAAGATGAGTTTGAGAACATTCTAGCTAAGAGCATATAACTTACTTTTCGTGATATTATGCCTAGTTGACCCCTCTCATAAGCAATATGTAGAAAATCTGCAGGTTCACAGTAAATGCTATATGGCAACATAATTGGCATTGAAGGGGGATACCAATACATTGAAGCAAAAAATGCATCAGGAAGATCCTCATTAGCCAATTCACATGTACTGCAGTAATCTACATTGCAGCCATGCTCTATCAATATTTTGAATACCTAAAATTCAGACCAAACATTAACAAGTAATATTACCACTACAAGAGTCATGTTGGCAAAAATTATAAATCATCAAACTGCACAAGAAGCAACAAAATTGAAAAAAAAATCTGATGTCTTAATTTTTGCCTCAACTTTAAAATGGACTTACTTCATGAAAGCATGACGTATTTACTTGATGTGCATACACCAGGGGAGGACATACATTAGCATCCAATGGGTTCACCTCCACACCTCTCATCAGAAACAAATAAAAGAACTCTCTAAACTTTTCTGGTGACTTTCTATAGATATAACCACTTATATTTAAAAACGAATTCAATGGTGCATTTAGTATATATTGAGGTATTAGATCATGATCTGTTACACCTCCAGCTTTAATAAATGGTTGAGAAAAACTAAAGAATTCTGGTCCTAGATCACTGGTTAGTAAAACTTCTAAGATCTCAAACTTAAAATTGTGTATCTCACATGCGTTGAAAATTATATTTCTGTTTAGCTTATCGGTATCTGTCACAGACAACAATTTTCGAAATACCTCCGTACTGCTGTCAAAACTCAAGGCCATGTCTATAGCCATTTTCCCACTCAGATTCTTAATATGAGGATCAGCTCCATTCTCTAACAGGAAATATACAATATTGTCATTTGATCCCTTAAGTGCTAAGTGCAGTGGAGAGTCTCCTGATAATGTTACTTGGTTAATATCAGCTATAAATGGAAAAAGAGTTTCAACACTAGGGTAGTATCCTCTACAGCAAGCTAAATGGAATGGTGTGAAACAGACAGGATCATTTTGAATCTCAGGGTTGGCTCCAGAATACAGTAGAGTTATCAAAGCTTCATCTTGGGTGGCAAGAACTGCATCATGCAATGGTGTATCACCATCAAAGTCCTGAACATCAATAATAGCCCCATAGTCTATCAACAATTCTATTAACTGTGTGCTTCCTTGACTACTGGCAATATGGAGGGGTGTCACTCCCTCTGTGCTGCCATAATTGGCGATATCATCTGCAGAATTTAGCAAGGCTGTCACAGTTCTTAGTGAACACGTATTTTTACATGCTAAGTACAATGCAGTGTGACCTTCATGAGTCTCTGCTAATGGTCTGCATCGAGAGCTTTTCAATATTAACAATACGCATTCGTAGCTATCGTTGTATGCGGCTTCGTGCAAACATGTCCACCCCCTGTTATCAACGCAGTTAGGATTTATCTTTTGAAGCAAACGCTCTACGTTAGCAACATCATTGTTTCTGGCAGCAAGATTTAGTGCATTTGATGTAGCCGGATTATGCGAACTAAAATCCATGTCCTAAAATGTAGAACAACTGGTAGCACAGTGTCGAAATGTTACAGCAAGGTGACAACTTATATTTTTCAGAATGCCACTTGGATAGCAAAAAGTCAGCCTAGGTATTATCAAGTTTTATTGTAGGTAGGTTGCTTGTATCAGTCATATTTCGATAAAAACGTAGGTACTCTGTAAATTGCGGTAAGCAAATCTTTTTTAAGAAACAACAATGCACACAAGACAGAACCAGAACTCCTCAAATGACAGTGACGTTACCCAGTGTTGCCAACTGGGTGCCAGGTTTTGGGGCTAAATAGAGTTCAAAAAAGGGCTAGATTAGCCCAAAAATCCTAAAAAAGGGCTAGATTGCAAAAAATAAAAATCTAGGATAAATGTTTGCTTAGATAACGACTGTGTAGATTTTTAATAAAATACAAAATTCTGGATTAAACATTTTTTTAAATCATAAAATTACCTACAAGATTACTAAATACCAATAACAAAACTTTGCTTATTAGAAGCAGCTCAAAAGTCGTAGTCGTCATCAGATGAATCTTCATCTAATTCATTTTGCGCTGACGACGACGTTGATGGTTGGGGTTGGGTCTCACTGCGCGCAGCCTTGTTGAGAATAAATTTATACTTTTCTTTAGATCCAACTTTCTTTAAAGAGAGCCTCTGGGATTTCATAAGTATAGCAGGTTTGGTTAAATTTGGTAAGGCCAGTTCGTATTAGTAATAGGGAATTTAGAGATTCAAGGTTCATCCTGTTTCTTAACTTATTTTTAATCACGTTCATAACAATGAACGAACTGCGCGAAAGAACTTCAGACCGGACTTGAAGTTTGGCGCGATCCAACCATGATTTAAGGGCGCTGTCACATTTTTTCTCGAATTTGAGCGTTTGACTCGAGATTTGGTGAGTGATTATGGATTAAATATAAACAAAAAAAAATTAAAAAAATATGTCCTACAAAATTTCATTATTTGTCTAGGGAGCGCTCTAAAAAAATATTTCAATTTGTTTACATAAGTCAGTAAAAACCTTGTCTCGGCAAAGAATGTTTCATAAAATTTTACTTTCGGGCATCTTTTGATGCTTTGTTACATGGAACATATAATAGTTTAGTAATTTATAAAAATGTCTATGGTAGGACTGTACCTTGTTATTTGGAATGCTCAAGTCAATTTTTTATGTTTCATACAGTAATACACCAAAAATAATTCCGTAAAACAGAGAGTTTGTGATAATTTTTCGTCTGAAATTACATTTTTTATCTATGTATGTTTAATCGAAACTCAATCAAAAAGTAAGGTAATAACTAAGGGTACTATGTCAGCTTACTTAAAAAAAAATCAGTAAATTTTAAAGCAAAATAATATTTTTAAACAGTTTTTGTATACAATGCTATAAATCAATATAAATCTCGAGACGCGCGGGCCCCAACCGTCCCTTGCCCGCAGAAGTGCCAGCCCGCGCCGAAGCTGAGCAAGTAGCGTTAAAATCCCCATGATTAATAATAAAGAAATTATTGATCCAGCCTGTCCCCACTTGCTGCCCTCCCTGAAAGTGACTCCCTGAGCCGAGGCTCGTACCCCGCAGGGGGTGCCCTCAGTGCGCAGTTGCTGTAGGTTTTAATTTTAGTTTGTAAGCCCTGGCTGGAGGCTTTTAGCCTAAAAACTATTAGTCCCCACAGGAATGCCCGGTTAAGTAGTTACGGCCTCTCAAGGTCAACTACGAGATGCCCTTCCCAAAAAAAAAAGACGCGCGGGCCTTAGCTTTAGTCCGCGCCGAGCGCTTCCTGAGGGAGGATGTATCGCTCGCTGTTGCCGCTTTGTACGTAGTATCGCCAATTTGCCAAGAATATAGCGTGACCCCAACACTTCTTAATACAAGTTATAATTTTTTTTGTTACACATTTTGCTTTATTATTCTAGAGCGAATATATTAAAAGAAAATGTAATCTAAAATTTAAATTCAATTCATTATTTTCAGATTTAGTACAACGTTATATAGATTCTGCGCCTTTAGTCAAAAGTTTACTGTACTCTTACAATTTAGACCATGTGCCTTCCATCAAACATGGAAAAGAACGAGTCAAGACCTTTAACTCAACTTTGCTGTCAAATGAATTTATAAATAGAGAAGTATGGCCTATTTATGAGTACAGAGCATTCCTTTTTAACCGACTTCCAAAAGGAGGAGGTTCTCAATTCGTCGGAACCTTTTTTTTTTTTTTTTTTTTCATGTATGTTCCCCGATTACTCGAAGATGGCTGGACCGATTTGGATATATTTTTTTTTGTTCGAAAGGGTATACTTCCCAGGTGGTCCCATAATCATCAACTCAGGATCTGATGATGGGATCCTGGAGAAATAGAGAGAACTCTTCAAATTTTATAGGCACACTTGAAGCAATTTGTGTAGTTTTTGGAAGAGTACTTTCTCGGAGTGGTTCCATTTCAATTTAGTGAAGATCTGATGAAGAACTTCGGAGATAGGCAATGGAACTCCTCAATAAATGATAGCAAATGGACAGGGATTGCTGAAATCTCATGTCTGTCAAATGTATACACCAGTTAATAACATAACATCACGCCGGTACGCTGTGAAGGGGTAAACACATGTGAACCACTAAAAAGTGAAAAATAAAAAACTTTTTTCATAAAAATAAACAACCGACTTCCAAAAAAACACTAAAAAGTGAAAAATAACTTTAATTTCGGAAGGCGGTGACAAAAAATTAAAATACATATCCAAAGTCACCGACTTTGGGCACGCCGCGATTGCGGCGGTAAGTCCCCCCCTCTTTGAGGAGTGGCTTGAGAGGCGGCATGGCATCCTCACCTTCCGCCTGACACAGGTCCTCACCGGACATGGCTGTTTCGGGAGGTTCCTGTTTCGGATAGGGCGGGAGGAAACGCCCGGGTGTTTCCATTGCGAAGATCGCCCAGAGGACACGGTGGAGCATACGGTGGAGGTCTGCCCAGCTTGGGCGGAGCAACGCCGTGTCCTCGTGGAGGTGATCGGCGGCGGCGATCTCTCGCGTCCGACCCTGGTCCAGGCCATGGTACGGAGCGAGAGGGCATGGCTGGCAGTCGCCTCCTTCAGCGAAGCAGTTATGCTCGCAAAGAGGGAGGCAGCGCACGTGAGGGAGATGCAGTACATGCGCCCTCACAGCCGTGGCCTTCGCAGGAGACGCCCTGGGCGTCGGGAATCCCAGGCTGATTCCCGGCCACCGTAGGCACGGGCTTGCGGACGGCGAGTAATGGGTAGCTCGCTGTCCGGTAAGGACCAAGCCCGGGTCGACGGCGCGTTGTGTTCCACGCGCGCCTCAAAGAGATGTCAGCAGCAACAGAGGGGCCCGCAAGGGCCGATGCCTGCCGGGGGTGCGGGTTGTTCGAAAGAGATACCGCCGCCCCTGGCACACAGGCAACTGAGGGAACACGGGTGGGTTTTAGTCAGTAAAAGTCTGACACGCCCTCCCGCTCCACCCAGAGCGGGAGAAGTTATTTGATGATTTCCCACCCAGAAAAAAAAAAGAAAAAAAAAAAAAAAAAAGTCACCGACTTCCGAAATTAGTTATTTTTCACTTTTTAGTGTTTTTTTGGAAGTCGGTTGTTTATTTTTTTGAAAAAAGTTTTTTATTAGGAGCTACACCTGATGGAGTATTTGAAGACGGTGTTGTTGAAATTAAGTGCCCCATATCTGCTTTTGAGGTGGATCCTGATACTGCCATTTTAGAAAAGAAGTTGAAATGCTTTAAAATCCATAACAATGGCGAAGTAATTTTTAGTAAAAATCACGATTACTTAGTATTATCAAATACAAGGCCAACTACACATTGCAAATAAAAATGTTTGCTTATTTGCAGTGTGGACTAGTACTGGATACCCACTAAAATGTTTAAATATTAAATTTATAAAGACGATGATTTCTGGAACCAGAAAATGTTGCCAAAGTTACTTAAGTTTTATGAGGAGTGTGTTCTTCCCGAAGTCATAGATTTGAGGAAAGCAAGGTCTATGCCACTTCGGAAAATATTATTTTAACTTATTTTTACAATTATTATACTTTATTTCCTGAGTCTGGGTTTTTTACACCCGTTGTGCCCATCTATAAAATTATATACTATCTCGAACGATACACATTTAAGGATTGCATCACTTTAAAATCGCGGTGAATTCTTCAAATGTGTACATTTCATATAAATTTATTTGGTACCGCTATAAAACAATTACATTAAAAATAAAGGGCATACAACCCCCATACAAGAAACGTAATTGTTTCGGTGTATAATATTACCGTGGTACTTTCTTTAGTTACGGACTAAAGTTAGTACCACGGACACCTCGGAAGTCCGACTCGCACTTGGCTGCTTTTTTAACTCATCGTATACATTTCATACTACTATTATCGAAACTGATTACAACTGTTGAAACAATATCACAATGCATTTATTTCTATAAATAAGTACCACGAAATAAAATTCAAGTACTTTTTGTGCGACACTACTCACTAAATTAGCCGTTCTAGGTGATAACTTCCATCAGTACAAACAAAATTTCACGGACTATGTATATAGTAATTTAATTTATTTCGAATTCAAAGTGGCAAAAGGTCATGTTGGTTTGTTCCTGGCGTCCGGCGTATAACGGTTTGCATGTGTGCGTAGCGTGCTTCACTAGACGCACACGCACACATTGGCTGCCGCGCGCCGTCAAAAATACCTAAAACTGAGCACTTTCTTTTTGTAACAGCGCTCTTAAAGTACGTGCGTTTAGTTTTTGCTAAGATTTTGTTTAAAATTTTGTTTCGTTCTCAACGTAGACTACAAACAAAGATTGCCAGCTCAGTATTTTTGGTTTGACAGACGATCATATTTCGGGCTAGGGGCTAAATCACTTTATTCGGGGCTGAACAAGAAGAAAAAGGGCTAGATCTAGCCCCGAAGGGGCTAAATTGGCATCCCTGACGTTACCACGATACAGTGTTGCCAATTCCAAAAGTTCAAATTATCGAGTTCCGACGTGAAAATTCGTACACAAGCAAAATCACAAAAAAAACCTAACCTTCATTCCAATATGGTATTTTCCAATTTATTAAAACTACAGGATAAGTTTTTAACCAGTGCGCAAACTGTAACCATGAATTCGGCATATCATTCTACACCCCAGCGCAGAAATTTTTCGTCGGTTAGCAATATCTTTGCATTGTATAAATTCAAACTTTTAGTATTGTATAATTACATAGCTTATGTGTGAGCACTATGTTCCTACTATAGTACCCTGTAAATGTTAGCTTTATAAAGCTAACATTTACAGGGTACGTCTTTCATTGACTTGAATGTGCCTTAGCAGCTGAATGTCATGCTCACTCAAATGTCTCGCTGGTGGTAGCGTGTGTGTTGGATCATTAAATTCACTTCAAAATGGTTGAGCTGAATGGTGCTGATCCATACGTCATGTTCGTGAACGCGCGCTGGCCAGTAGGGACTGGACATCTCTTAGCTCCCAAAGCTTATTTTAAATTTCTGAATTGTTATTTTATTTTTGTTTTAATTACGGACGCTTTTAATGTGCACGTCTTTTTATATCGTTCTCACATTGATAATTTCAACATAAATAATGATGTAACCAACTTTTTGTAACAATATCAAGATTTTTAAAAGAGTGTCCATGGAGTTTTTGCCCGTTCTTCTCCATAGGTACCTACCTACGATATGGAATGGGCAACTAGCTTCATCTTTCTAACTCACCGACCTTGACAATTAAAAAGCCTGTAATTGGTTTATTTGAAATAAATACTTGAGTTTGAAACTGTTAAGTTCATGTTCTGTGTTTTAAACTTTCTTTTTTTTTTGCTTGATTGAGCCAGCCTGCGCCTCTAAATTCATAGCATTAAATTTGTCCGTAAATAATAATCATTCCGATCCAGCCCGTCCCTGCCCTCTTCCAGCGACGCCCTAAGCTGAGGCCCGTACCCCACAGGCCCCGTGCCTGTAGCGTGTAGTTGCTTTAAACAGCCGACAACCTCCCAGGATGACCTATAAGGGCTGCAAGATTTCATTCCCAAAAAATAAAGCATTCAGGCGTGATGTTGTATAAATATTGGGCAATACTCTGTCAAAAGTCCTTCTTCCATTTATTGTAGCTGTCCATTTAATCTATCTAATACCTTTAAACGAGCAATTCTTGCATATATATATATATATCTAAATATATTATCTGAATCTTGGAAACGGCTCCAAGGATTTTCATGAAATCTAGTATGCAGGGGGTTTCGGGGGCGAAACATCGATCTAGCTGGGTTTCATAATTAGAAAACGTCCAAAAAAAATCGAGCTAAGCTCAGTCATCCCGATATTATAATACGTCAAGCAAAAACTTTGTACAGAGGCCAGCACATCAATCTGTCAAATTTCATTCATAGTTTTCACAAAAACAAATACCAATCGAATTGAGAACCTCCTCCTTTTTGTACTCGGTTAAAAAAAAGGTTCATTTTCAATTGGGAAAATTTGACAGTTTGGGACAGCTTGATGTGCTAAGCGTTTGTACTCACCCAGTATATAATAAATTAATGTACTCTGTGTACTCACCCCTTTTTACGAAAATGGCGAGGACGGAGGAGTATGAAATTTGGCACAATTAAAGTTTATATGGAGGAGTGCAGAAAGCTATTTTATATAATAATGCATTCTATTTAAATATTGGTATTCAGCTGCATCCGGTTAGACTGACAGCCGACCCCAACATAATTGGAAAAAAGCTAGTCAGATGATGACAATACCTACGTGAAGCAAAAACTTTGTATCAATTTTTACGAAAGTCACGCGGACGGGGAGTATGAAACTTGGCACGTATGGAAGAAGTGCAGAAAGCTAATCGTCTATATATAAAATTTCCATGTCACAATGTTAGTTACTGTACTCCTCCGAAACGGATTTACCAATTTTTACCAAATTTTATACGCGTATTCAGTAGGTCTGAGAATCGGCTACTATCTATTTTCCATACCCCTAAGTGATAAGGGTTGTTCACCCTAAATAATTTATAAGGCAAAACAACGTTTGCCGGGTCAGCTAGTATTTTTATAAAATAATGCATTAAAAAACATTCGATTTGAAATTAATTATGGCTGAATTCCGACCTCCACCACTCTGGGTCACCATTAATAAATATTAAAAAAAAAACAACACGATGTTGGAATATATATTTTTTTATTTTAATCCAAAAGCATTTTAACTTCCGATACATATAGTATTGTACAATGATCACTGAATAATTTAGTTACATGCCATAATTATTTTAAGAAATACTAGGCTATCGCTTGTCAAAATTTAAAAGATGCGCGGGAGCCAATCAAGCCACGACAGTATTTCTACAAGCTTATAATAACTAAGCGTTATAGGTCTAAACTAAAATAAATAAATACTCAAAAAGTATGAACAATTTACTAATTTAATATAAAAATCGATTGCCCGAAAAAAGGAAATAAATTGTTACTTTTTGATGTTTGTATCCGTAAAATCATTCTATCGGATAAGTACCTACGTTTATTTGGACCACTCAACGATTGATACTTAATCAAAATTAAATTATTTAAATAGTATTAAAGTCTTCTACAAGTTTCCTTTTCAAGATCCGCAAAAGTGGAATGCGCCTGCGATTCCTAAGCAACTCGCACAATAAAAATCGAGACTGAAAAATCTCAAAAAAGATACCGATCAAATAATTTGATCCTTCCAGTGGTAATTAATTAAGTGGAATCAATGCACTCAAAAGTCATTTAAAGTTTTGTCATTAACTCATGCGTATGTCATTCTTCAATGTGTAGGTACCTGTAGTCTGGTCTTAAAATAGCCAAATTAATAGCTAAATTAACAATTATTTAATTTAGCACTATTGGGCGAAGTGCCGTTGGGGAATTTTAGAGGTGACATCGGTTTGACTCGTGGTAAAGAGTTGGCGCGGGGTGATCGGGGAGAAAGGGGCGAACGCGAACACCGCGCCGCTGGGTACGGGCGCGGTCTCAACTCTTCTGCACTGCGGAATGTGTTGCGGGCTACTCGTCGTCGATACAATGACGTCACGGTCGATTCTTGCAACAGGCACCTGAGACACAAGATTTATATTTTAAAAGGTTACGGCGTTATTCAATACGGCGTAGGTACTACGTAAATATTTACCTTAATTTTAGTTGAACTTTGTTCATTATTGGAATAATCGCAAATAACAGTATCTACCTGAAGCCTGCTAGTTCATGCAAAGATATCACGTCGTAAAGAAAATCAAAATAAAGAAAACGACTAAGAAGGAAGAGGAAACAAGATCAGAGTATAAATTGGCACTAATTACGTACATAACAAGATACACAAGGCTGAAGGAAGATAGGTAACCAGTTGTGATAAGGGGCCCAGTTGTGTTATGAATATAGTAGATATACCGACACCTTACGGGATTTTTTGCATGAAGACTCACTTTTCTAACTCTGTAAGCTGTTGCTTAGGGGTTGATGCAGCGACAGGTCGGGTGCGCCCTAATTTAGCGCGCGTTTTCTGTAGCATTTGCTGCGTCACTAAAGGCTGCGTTTGGTTTGGTTTTGAGCGGACTGGATTGTCCTGGAACGTGATTATTAAGTTAGTAGGAACTGAGATTAACAGCTCATCAAACACAATATTTCATGTTTTTTGTAACTTGTTAGACGCCCTAGGCGGAGGGAGGGGTCTGTCAGACAGCTACTGACTAAAACATCCCGTGTTTCCTCGCATACTTGCACCGTGGGTTACGGAGGCACTAAAGTACGCTTCCAAGCAGCCCCCGACTGGTGCCGGCCCACCATTGCGGGCTCCATCTGGTCAAGCGGGGAGAGTGAGGTGTTCGACTCCCCCCGCGACGTCTAAGAGGGGCGCGCGCGGAACATTACGCGCCACCTTCTCGGGTCTTATATGATAGAGGGCGGCGGACGGCTCCGAGTCCGCCGTCCCTGAACCCATTTAGGGGGCCGGGAGGAAGACATTATCTGCCCTCTGCCGACGCCTGGTGCGCCTGCTGTGTACCGGGAGAACACGTGAAATCTCCCTCTCTCTTTCCGCAGCCTCTTTCATGACATTTTCGCAGGATATCATCGCGTCCCATGACGCTGCACCGCCCACCATAGAACGAATCACAACCGGCAGCGATAGCGGGAAGCGACCTAGGTGGCTTATTCCCACTTCCGAAACGAGGGCACGGCGCGGCTCCTCCCAAGCTGCACATTCTGCAAACTTATGCCACGCCGTATCCTCCCGACAAGATATTTAAATTTTAGTACAACGTTGTCGCGGGTTAGGATAGGGCAACCTGGCTTAATCTATATAGGTATAAAAAGCCAGTCTGACAAACAGCTAACCTACAGGTTACAGAATCGTCCAATACGGAGGTTCCGAGGTCGTTTTAACATGAGCTGAAGCCGTATCTAGCCGTGTTATTGATATAGAACGTTCAATAAAGAGAGATCAGAGCTGATAGTGAAGAATTTACCCTTGTCTTCCTCAATTTAACATTTGCAATGTCTTGTGGTGTGATTGTCAGGTGGGGTCCAGGAACTCCTGGCGGTGCAGATCCACACCTCGGTAAAGTATGAGATTTGATGGGTAGCTTAGTCACAGGAGGATCTGTAGGAGGCGGGAGAGGGGGCGGCGGTGGCGGTGGAGGTGGAGGAGGTACTTGTGGCTTTGGCTTAGATGGACTCTCGCGCTTTCTGTAAAAAAACAGACACAAAATGATTTTCCGATTTTTTTTTTACTATTCGTAAATCTTAACTCATTAATTTCATTAGCACTAATGGGGAATTTTTACCTGAGCTTACCCTCGAGTTGCTCCATTTTGGTCATCATCATTTTCATTCCTTCTTTTAAGCTCTCGTTCTCTTGTGCCAGCCGCTCTTGCTTCTTATTTACTGCTTCTAAGAATCTCCGGAGCTCTTGCAATTCTTCGGCACTATTATTAATGTTTTCTTGATGAACTAATGGCTCGCGCAGTATGTCGGAGTACAGGCCGGTGATTGATTGGTAACCCTGAAAAAGAAAGAAAAACTGTAAGGCAATGAAAGTGCCACTGAAAACCTCAACTTGGCACTATAGCGTGCGAGTGAGCTCACGATTACGCTAACAAGGTGCGTGGAGCGTGGTCTACCTACGTATGTTGGGTCAACACATTGTGAATACAAACCGTGGCGCACAGCACCTGAATTTTGAGAGACATATCAAAACTCAAACATATTCTCGGAAGAATTCCACTTTTCAAAATATGAAATTTGCCGTGTTGTTTTAAGGCGCCAGGGTAGCCCGCGAATTTCCCTTAAACAACTCGCAACGAACAACCCCTTCTGCAGAATGAATCCACCCATAACATAGAGCGATCATATAGCTAATGGCTTACTGGGATTGTATAGGTCAGAGCAGACATTCTAATTCATCATTAACTGTTCATACAGTCTCACGGTCATAATTATGACTTACAACAATGAAATTAAGTTTAATGACCTCAGAAACGAACACGATAAAAATAATCACATAATATGTGAATGAAGATGCACAATAAAAATAATTAAGTGCATTTGAATGCGAAATTTGTAATTTTTTGGTTTTTCTAACTGTTAATAAAATGTTAGGTATAGTTTTAAACTGATGAAAATGGTACATATGATAACTTAAGTCGTACCTATTTTCGAAAGTAGGTACAAGCTATTAATAAATTGAATTATTGCAATCGACTACAGTAGGTACCTATTGACGTAATTTCAAACAGTACTCGGTAATGCCCTGACTGAGAAGCACTAGTAAAAATGACACTTAAAATCGTGATTACCCCATTGCAGAATAACCCTTAGTCGTGAGTTGTTGTAATATAACGATGAATTAATGCACCCACTGCACTGTTATTTTTATTCATTCTTTCAAGTATTCTGACAAAGAATTAAATAAAATAGTAAAAAGTTTGGTGATACTAACTACCTTTCTGCCGATCCACGTGCACAGATCAACAATCCTCCAAGCTTTAGGTTTGCCGGTCCGACGATAACTCTTCTCCTTCCGCGGTGTTCCACCTGACAACATGAACCACTCCATATCACTCAACTCACCCGTATCTAGACCACTCTCTATCTCTAATTCAATCTTTATGCTATTTTGTCTGAGAGCACCCATCACTAAACCAGTTTTGAAACAAACGAGGTCCTACTCAAGTTGGCACTTGTCTATAAACACACGAACTGATTCAGCGTTTTTAATAAAATGCGGTTGGATTGGCCTGGTTGTCTCGACTCGACCGTTAAAGTAAAACTTGAAATGCTAAGATGCGCGCGCGACGATGATGTCACAACTATATTAGCAGCTGACTGAGCCAAGATGTTTGTAATTAAAATGGTTATCAATTGAGATTACAAGTTCAAGTTGTTAAATTAACCCCTGGCGTCCCTTGGATAAGTTGAAAAGTAGAATGACGAGCACGACGTCTTATTAGGTAATAGTGGTAAGAAATAGTGGTGAGGATTACCTAATGGAAAAATCCACAAACACTTTGCTCGGCCTGGGAATCGAACCTAAGACCCCACGCTTGGACCAACGCCAACGGTGCAATTATAACCAGTAAATGGGTATAATTAGCTGTCAAAAACTATACAAACAAGCATCATCGTAACTTTATAGCTTCATGTACCATTTAGGTACATCTCGTACCATATTTTTTAGGTTTCCGTACCTCAAAAAGAAAAACAGAACTATCCATCTGTCTGTCCGCAATAAAAAATACTTACTTCCTGTTGACCTAGATTCATGAAATTTGGCAAGAAGCAAGGGCTCACAAGCCACAGTACAAGTACCTAAAGGGAAAAGTTCGAAAATCGTGAATCAATGTGAGTGTAAAAAAAATTTACATTTACAGTTGAAGAACTAACCGTAAATTCGATGTATGGGAGAACATTTATTCAACAACATAGTCAAGTTTTTTCTTGGGAGTTAATCCCAACTACGGAACCCTTCATTAAATGTGGTCGGACACGCACTGACTGGGTTACGTCACTTGAAGTAAATACACGTTTTTATGCAAACATTTTTTTTAGCAACTGGCATACCTTACTAAAAGTTGTTAGGACCACTTTCTGTACCTTTATCATATCAAATTGACTTACGACAACTCTCTGTGTCCTCTGATTGAAAGCAAAGTGGAGTTATCAGGAGTTATGAACTTTTTAAAATGTGCCATTTTTCCCGACTTTTGGGGATACCACACGTCACGAAGATTTATTTATTTAAAGGCCTTAAAACTATCCTTACAGGTACAGACGCCAGCACATCAACCTACTACAATCTGTCAAATTTCTTTAATAGGTTTTCAACTTTATCGCTGAAGCATAAGGTTCAAATTTGATTGAGAAAATTTGACAGTTTCGGGTAGGTTGACCTGCTGGCGACTGTACTTAACATAATGCGATAGCAAAGTCATACACGCAAAATTAAAATTAAAGCACACAACAAAGATCATTGAAGATCATTTCTTCTTCTTCCCAGCTAAAGCACTAGGAAGTGGTGAAGGGCGAGCGTTTTGGGGGACTGTCTTATGTAATTTTGACGTTCAAAAAGTGCTGACTCTCAGCCTAGTTTTATTAAATGACTTTTAATGTGTTTTATTGTTTGTAACATACTATAAACAATAGTACTTTTGCGAATTCACTCCAGTAACATGTAAATATATCCAATTCGACCTGAATGTTCGAATTGATAGTGCAAATTGCTCGAGTGAGGGGTTTTAGCCAGCAAGTTTGTTCTCGCTGATGGTGATGGTACGACCAGCAGTGGCGGGAGCCGTCGCGTCGCCGCCACACACAACGGTTGGGTACGTACAAGTGCAACCGCTGCAGTACTCCCGTGTTGTGCTCTATATGGGTTATGTTATGATATAGGTAGATGTATTGAAATACGACGAAATACTTTGAAATTACAATGTTTGTTAGGTAAGTAAACATAAATTACCTGCCGTAGTATTTTCATAATTTTTGCTGAAATAACTGTTCTTCCGTGACCTCTGAAGGGCGTCTCTAAACATGTTTGAATCAGATTTCATGCGTCTTTTTCGAACTTTGAATGAATGGTTGCTGTTAATTGATTTAAATGAAACGTCCGAATTACTGGAAAGACAGGAAGAAGGCCCAATCTCTAGTTGAGCGTCCATCAGATCAGATGTGCTGGATGTACATGAATCAGAACACTGCTTTTTCCAAGGTCGCAATACCTTGTGGTCTCCATCACTAGAGTTCCGTCTACAACGTTTAAATCGTACAGTCTGTTCAGAAGTTTCAATTGATGTTGTGTCTTCTGTATTGAAGTCCTTGTGGAATGAAAGGCTTACGTCAACAAAGCTGCAGTTAACTGGCAGACTCACAAATGGTTCCGTTTGAGTGGAACTGTTGGTTGAATTACCCAGCGTGGTACTGGGGTCGTCAGTGGCCATTAAGCTCACAAATGGAGGAGTCTTATTGTAATCCTTGTCTTTGTTTTCATGAGATGAAACGAAACTACGATCCCATGACGTGTTTATCGTGTCTTGTTGAGAGCATTTCCTTAATAATTCTACCGAGTTGTCACACAATTCTCTCTCTTCAGATGTATCGGTGACAACAATGGTTATTTTTTCGCCACCTTCAAACGGCATCTTGAGTTTCGATAAATTAATACACCCGTGAAAATGTTTGATTGCTTATGAGGTATTTTTTCACTGGTTTAATTTTTATTGAGCTTTCTTTTAAAAATCCAACAACTTAAAAATAGGTATCGTAACAAAAATATATTTTCTTACTTACCCTCACCTATCCGTTCACTGGCAATTAAATCAACTGAAATAAATCAAAGCTTCGCCAACAAGACTAGCAATAATAATATTATTTGTTATTAATTGATGAATATTACAATATTAATTAATATTTTTACGATTAGTTGTGTTTTCATGTCCCGTGACCCAATGATTTTTCAGATATCCACTATGTATGCTAAATAACCATGCATGCTGGACACATGCATGTTTCCGAACATCGAAAATCAGCTGTTCACGGGATTGTCAATGTCAAAATATAATTGACACAAACTTATCGATCAAACGTAAACAAGGCATTATTATTTTATTAAATTAATTTATTTGTTATTTCAATGCTTAAAGGCCGTTAATTGTTTAGTAACCGAATACAGTTACGGGCAAAAACATTATAATTTATTAAAAATGCGTCATGCTTATAAAAAGAAGATTATTTACTGTGGTGTGATCGTCATTACATTGATTATTTTGCTGCATCCCGATATGAATGCCCGGCGTTCTTACGAGTACATAGAAAAAGATAATATTATTCATAACCTTCATGAAGCAACTGCTGATAATTTTACTAGTACCGCTGTACTTGACTGTGATTATTATGACATTATACACGATGAAACTACTCTGTCCATTAGTTTAGTTGACGGAGATTTGATAGAAGGCCATAGGATAAAGGAAGGTGGGGAATACGCTCCTTCTGATTGTAAGCCGAAGTATAGTACAGCTATTATTGTTCCTTACAGGTAAATATCTAATTCTTTATTTATTGATCTATGATTATCACTCACAATTGTTTAGACAGGTGGAAGTCCAATTCAACATTCTAGTTAGCAATTTCCACATTCTCAGCTCACTCATTATTTTGACCACTAGTCAAATTCCACAAAATGCAACCTTATTCTTACAGGGACAGAGCTGAGCAATTACGAGGGTTCCTTGTATACATGCACACATACTTCCATCGTCAACATATCCACTACCGGATCTATATTGTTGAACAAGTGGACTCACGCCCTTTCAACCGAGCCAAGCTCATGAATATTGGGGCAGTCACTGCTATGAAAGCAGGATACCCTTGTCTTATACTTCATGACGTGGACCTCTTGCCTTTGCGGCCTGCTAACTTGTATGCTTGCACTGAAAGACCCAGGCATATGTCCTCTAGCATCAATAAGTTTAGGTGAGCTTCTCTTCATGTTCATTATTTACTAACTGCCTTGACTGACATTGTGTTCTGTACACATATCAATAATTCATACAAAATGCACTTTCAGTTTTCCCACAATTTCTTTGCAATTTCCAAGAAACCGAAATTTGAAAAGATGCCATCTTCTCAAATTTTGGTTTCTGTTTCAGTAAAAACGGGATAGGACTATTACAAAAAATCAGTCAAGCCATTCTGAAGTGATGCAATACCACTTTTTTTGTGGAAGGGACTTTTTAAAAAATAACCAATGAAAAATTGTAATGTTCAGAATCATGGAATGAATCTATGGTACCAGTATGCTTGTCAAAGTCCATGGCACCATGTAGATTAGAATCCAAAAAGTATACAAACCACCATTATTTTTGTTGTATTCAATTTAAATAGTTTTTGTTTTATTTTTTTATTTTTAGTTTAGCACCTGGCAGCAATGATTTTGGCTGAAAAGTTATCATATTTTTGCACTGAGTAAAAGCATATTAAATGTGTATTGCAATTACGATTTTTGCTTGGTAGACATATTTTAAGGTACAGTATTTTTGAATTTTCTTCTTTGCTGCTTTGTAGACGAATTGCTCATGCTGTTCCTACCATATCTACAAATTCTACTTTTCTATCCTATCCTAATTACATTTAAACAATTTACAGATTTGTTCTGCCATACTTAAACTTCTTTAATGGTGCAATAGCAATTGTTTCAAAGCAATTTAAAGCCATAAACGGGATGAGCAATGAATTCTATGGCATGGGCGGAGAAGATGATGATATGTACTCTCGGTTAGAAGCAAATGACCTCAAACTATGCAGGTTTCAACCAGATACTAGTCGTTATCATATGGTCTCATCCCAAGCTGAGCGGAAGACGTAAGTATTACTTTTGACTTCCGTAAGTATTACTTTTCATTTTGTGTACAAAATACGCATGACGTGGTGTTGTTGGCACCAGCTGGATGTGGTTAATATAGCATATAGCAAAATAAAGCACCGTGCTTATCATACATAACATAAAGCAAATGTGAGCGTGGCTCTCACTTGTTGCTATTTGCTTTACATCGCACTCTCTGTCTCTGTCCGTCGCCCATCGCAAGCGCAAGTAGCAAACTAGCAAGCAAGCAGGCAGCGCGGTGGGGCCGCGCGGCCAGTCGTCCCATGCTAGCGATTGCTTTCGGTCGATGGTTTTACGCACTGCGTGCGATATCGCGATCTCGGGTGGCTCACGTAACGTAATATACATAAATGCTATTTTTCTTCGTGCTTTTTAAATGTAAATATGTACATATGTAGTTCATTTTTGTAAAAACAATCAATGAACTCTTAAATACGCCTATAATTGTTTTAAATAATAACTTACTTTATTTCTTAATAACACTTAATCAAATAAGGTCTTTTTTACTGTTCCGTTTTATCGCAATAAATTCATAAACGCTATGTAATATCCCGCTCTGACAACACCGCGCTTGTTTTATTCGCGCCCGCCCGTTTGGCCGTAACAAGTACCTACGCATATAAAAAAGCATGCTTTAATAAAGCATATAAAATAGCTTGCTTAAAATATAAAGCATATAAAATAGCTTGCTTAAAATATAAAGCATATAGCATTAAGCAAGTGATTGCCTTAAAGCGACTTTGAACACCACTAGCACCAGCCCATATTACCTGCTACTGGTTTTCTGAATAACCTTGATTTTTCAAACCTATTGCAATTAAAATCACTATTTGTTGCATATTCCTGCAAGGCCAATAACACTAACTACTACTTAACTATTAATTGTAAAATGTACAGGATAATTTTTATCCAGTACGCAAACTGTAACCTGTTTATTTCTTTAATCAAAACGGTTTAAAACCAATTACAGAAATTAAATGTGTATACAAGGCGGTCATATAGTGAAAAAAGTTTCAGAAGACTACATTATAATTTTTCTTTCAGGGACCAACGAAAAAAGGTATTAAGTTTCACCAAGGAGAGGATGGCAACAGATGGTTTAAGCTCATTACGATACACAGAGGTCGCCACCGTCCTCCATCCCCTCTTTACCCATATCATGGTTGACTTGTAGCATATCATACAATTATAGCTATTTGTTTAGGTATTTAACAAAATGTGAATAAAAACTACTCACTTTTTCATTTACATACATAACAGAGTCAGCCTACAATGGCCACTGCTGGACGTGTTTCTAATGCAGGTTGGTGGATGCCAAATGTCTTCGAATTTTCAATGAACACTATTCTCTATATCGCGTAAGGCATGCTACACACTTGTTCGGGTCGGCATTATTCGGCACAGCCGGACGGCAATATACAAGTATGTATATGTATGTTTCGAAAAGAGCCGCCGACGTAGCTCGAATTGCGCCGAGCCGACCCAAATATGATTCAGCGCGGGTAGATGCAGAACGGAGTTTGCCGATCGGCACGAGTTGAATCACAGAACCTGTGAAAAATTCTGCGGGTCGGCCTTGTTTTGAAAAAAAATCTGTCGAAACGGATCTGCCGACTCGAACAAGTTTGTAGCACCCCCAATTGACGCTATCTAACCAACGAATTATCCATAAACAGGTGCGAAGTTAATTAGATTTAGTTAAATACCAAATCGAATGGACTTATAGAGTTACCCATATCACTTGTTCAATTTCGCTTTAATTACCTGAAATTTTAAGACCACTTTAAAATAAGTAGTGTGTTAGTAAGCTAGCATATTAGGATTTAATTCTCAATACAATAAAGTTTAGACTCGATTTGGACTATAGCTTGACTTGAATAGATTCCGAGGCCATAGGTTAATTAGAACAATCGAATTTGTAGATTCAAATAGTAATATAGATGCACAGAGGCAGATTTGGACAGGTGGTTTTTTTTGTGGCGAAAATTATCTTGCGTTAGTTTCGTCCGTTGAAAAAAGCGGTGGTTCCTTACAACTTTCTTCCCGTCTACCAAAACACGCCTCTATTCTTCGAAGGGGCAGGCAGAGATATAATACATTAGGTACGCCTGTGATCTTTAAGTCAGTGTAAAACCTACTCAAGCTCCGGGCTTCTATTGAGATATTCGCAATGGAAAATTCATTAACACTGTCCAACCTAAGGCTCGAACCCAGGAACCCTGGCTCAACAATAGCACTTGCGATGACTAGATCATGGAGCACCTTTATGGTGGATGCGCTAAGGTATCTTACGATTTCTTGAAAGGGTCATTTATGGGATTAAATGAACTTGAAGCGTTGTGTTGATAATTTTAATGAATTTATTAATGTAAGAAATTTGGAATTTCAAGGGCTACATTGGCGCTTCCCCCTTACATATGCCCCTCTCCAAATCTGACTTCATCGTAAACTAGCCGTTAAGAAGACCAAACCTTTACTCAGCTATACTGCTAACGTTCCTATTGTCATTTCAATCTAATTAAAGCAATAATATAATAATAAAACATTGTGATATTGTTGTTGAGGGATTGAACGATTTCTGTCCATAGAATTCCTATAGTAAATTATTCTAGTGCAATTACATCCACATAAGTCTAAGTATGTTATTATGGGAATTGATTGTTTAAAACTTTAAACTCGTTGACTTGTACTTAAATTGATTCTATCAATTAATTCTTGTTAAGTGAAAATGTGTTGAACTGTTAATATAGGTACAGTCGCCCAAACAAGTGGTTGTATTTTAAATATTGTGATTTGAGGCGTATCAAAAGACTTCACAGTCTTTTGATGCGCACTCGAATTTTATTTTCACTTGCAAAAATTATCTGACAATAAATTACTACTACTGTCTTTAAGATTTGTGTTGGAGTTATTTTAACCGTCTCTAGTTTAAATTTCTCCGGAAACAGAGCTGGTAGGCTTCTTTTTTTGGACGGCCGTACCTATAGTTAGTTTTTTTGAACCCAGATAGTAATTTGACAGGTGTATTGTCAAACTCTTTATGTAACCTCCTTCTGTACCATAGTTAGGCAAATAAATGTTTTTTTTTTTGAACACAAAGACTTGATATGTCAGATTACTTTATGGTATTAAAAACGTACTTTACTTAGTTACGATGACGACTTGAAATAAGATGTACAGACGCCAGCACATCAAGCTACCCCAAACTGTCAAATTTTCCCAATTGAACATGAACCTTATGTGTTTGTGATAAAGTTTGAAATCTATCAAAGAAATTTGACAAATTGGAGTAGCTTGATGTGCTGGCGTCTGTACCTAAATGTGATCTCAGAGGCGACTTTGAGAAGAGTTTAATGGGTCAAATCCTAAGGGCGCCACTGTAAAATATGTACTCTGTAACGCTATAAAGTACATATAGAATTTTATAGCAAGGGAAATAAGGTTTAAAATGCAAAATGGATTCGTCGCTGTAGACGTCATAAGTCCGCGGCCATACGCGGTGTTAGCAAGATAAAAGTATACACTGAATACTGATGGAGATTAATTAAACATAAATGATGTAGTATAAAATAGTAACAAAGATAGTAAGTGTCGTGAAAGAAACGTCATATCACTGGGAAACAAAGGAATTCGATTAAAATTATATTTGAATAGAGTAGGTACCTATTTAGACGGTTGTTAGGTAGAGAGATTTGAATAGACAGTTGGTTACGAGTTTTTTAAACATGGTTATCTACTGCTTTATCCTCGGTTACACGATTTACAATTATTAAACCATTGTAGTGACTATCTATAGGTACTTTCAAGTTTTAAAAAACACATTAAGATTCACACTGAAAAAGAAATATGGATTAAAGATGTCTTGTCATCCATATTTTGATTTTCGAAAATATGTTTTTACCGAGCATTTTCGTATATGCGAAGAAACTTGTCCGTCCGACACTCAAATTAGTTATACAGGCTGAATTTGAATTCATTGGCATTTTTTCATGGTTGATCCCATAGTAAAAGATGTGTATATAGATACAGAAACATAGCCAATGAATAAAAAATCAGCCTGTAGAGCCAATTGGTAACACATTTTAACCAAAACAGTTTAATGTAACAGGTGTAACGTGTTTTAAAATAGTCCTAGTCTATTTTTTCATCTACACTTTAGAAATAGTAGCATAATTAGCCAGCTAGCGCATTTGCTCAATTTCACGCAAGGAATTTTTTTGTGATCACTGTGAACTCTTGGTAGTTAATAAACAGTTACAATTATTAATTTTTTAGTTTTAATTAACAGCCTTATTTTATTCATAACATAACATAGCATCACGCCTTTCTAGGGTAACACAAGGGTCCTCACCGGGCATGGTTGTTTCGGGAGGTGGACAGAACGGAGAACGAAGTGGAAGGCGGGACAAAAACGCCTGGGTGTTTCCACTGCGAAGATCGCCCTGAGGACACGGTGGAGGTCTGCCCGGCTTGGGCGAGCACCGCCGTGTCCTCGTGGAGGCGATCGGCGGCCGCGATCTCTCGCGTCCGGTCCTGGTCCAGGTCATGGTACGGAGCGAGAGTGCATGGGAATCCGTCACCTCCTGCAAAGCAGTAATGCTCGCGAAGAGCGAGGCGGCGCACGTGTGGGAGAGGCAATCTCTGCTCCCTCACGGCCCTAGTCGCCGCAGGAGACGCCCTGAGCGTCAGTAATCCCAGGCCGATTCCCGGCCACCGTAGGCGCGGCCTTGCGGACGGCGAGTAATGGGTAGCTTGCCGACCGGTAAGGACCAAGCCCGGGTCGACGGCGCGTTGTTCCACGCGCGCCTCAAATATATGTCAGCATCAATCGGTGGGGCCAAAAAGAAAAGAGCGGAATTAGATATTCGATACAAAAAAATGTATTGGCTACTTGGTAGACAATCACCATTGCCAATATCTAATAAATTGTTGTTATATAAACAAGTTTTAAAGCCTGTATGGACCTACGGCATTCAGCTGTGGGGCTGCACCAACCAAAGTAATCGTCAAATCATACAACGTTTTCAAAACAAAGTACTTAGGGATATAGTAATTGCGCCCTGGTACATAAGAAATAGCGACCTCCACCGGGACCTCAAGATGAATGTCGTAAACATAGTTATGCAAAAATATGCAGAAGCTCATGAACTTTATACTTTAGACTTCATCATCACGTGAATGACGAGGCGAGAATACTAAATAAGTGCGAAGACTAAAAAGGGTAAAACCCTTTGAGTTAGTTTAGTGCAGTGTAAGTGAACTTAAACTGTAGTGCAAGTGCTGTCTTTATTATAGAACACGTGAATCAAGTGACCCCATAACTTACAGTGAATAAGAAAGACGTTATTGGACGATTTCTTAGTTTAATAGTTACTTAGCAGTTTAAGTTATATTTAAATTACTTATTAGCTAATAGGCTAGATTGTAATGTGAATAAAGTATCATCTATTGTGATATTTTATTTAAAAAAAACCGGTGGGGTTCGCTAGGGCCGCATACCTGCCAGGGGTGCGGCTTGTTCGAAAGAGATACCGTGTCCCCTGGCACATAGGCAACTGAAGGAACACGGGTGGGTTTTAGTCAGTAAACTTATTTGATGATTTGCCACCCTTAAAACGACAAAAAACCGCCTTTATTTATGTGTCATGTATTGTGTACATCTTTTGTTAGAGATAGAATAATAAAAGTTAGGCATAGGTGCAACTTACACCCACATTTGGCTAGGTATGTTTAAGTCCCATGTAATAGGGACGCGCTTTCTATTGCACAAATCCAGACTCCGGGCTGCTACTGAGAAATTCTAAATGGAAAACCTAATTACACTTTGCCCGCTTCGGGAATCATGCATTTTACTTATATTATGTAAATAGGTCGCGGTGCACCTTGCCGAATGGTAAACGCGGCTCTGACAACCGACAAATGGCGGGATAACCATTTTTTTATAACACTTCGCAGTTAAATGGCGCAGACTAGTGAGGGGCAGCAGCGTCACTAGTGCGAGAAGCTTCCACCTGCGATCGCCAATCCGCATGCCCAGCGTGGCGATTATGAGCAAATCCTCTAATGGCAAGCCAGGACCAACCACGGCCCCCAGTTCCCAGCAGCCTTGCTATTCCTGATTTTGGCGGCAGTCACGGTAACGGCAAGGTACGGTAAGTGCGCAGAATCACCGGGCTACGAATGGTCGGCAAACCCAACTGACCTTGGCAACGTATAACGGACGTACGTTACGGCTCGACGAACACCTAGTGCAGCTAGAAGAATAGAGCTCGGAAAAATAAGTTAGCACATTCTTGTGTTAAGTCCGAAGAGAGGGGAAGGACACAATAACCCTTGAATCGGGCCACCTTTTGTATTTTCGAGAGGGAGACCAGCTATCCCAGGGCGGGGTGGGGTTCCTGGTAAACAAATCCCTTTGTGATAACGTTATGGAAGTCTCAGTGTCTCGAAAAGGGTAGCGTACCTCATATTAAACCTAACCGAGAGGTATATAGCCTTAAGGTTATTCAGGTCTACGCACCGACCTCGGCACACTCGGATGACGATGTGGAAGAAATGTTCGAGGACATTTCTAAAGCCTTGCATTCCACCTCTAAGGCCCACTACAACATTCTCATGGGGGATTTTAACGCTAAAGTGGGAGTACAGAATTGCAGCGAACCGGTAGTAGGATCCTACGGGTTTGGCAACAGAAATCATAGGGAGCAAATGCTTGTCAACTTCCTTGACAAGGTGGGGCTTTTCTTGATGAATTCCTTCTATAAGAAACACCCCCAAAGGACGTGGACGTGGCGAAGCCCCGACACTATGACGAAAAATGAGACTTCATCATAACGGATAAAAAACATATATTCAGGGTGATCAACAGGTTTAATACCGGCAGTGATCACAGACTTGTTCGAGGCTCTGTGAATATCAACTTCAAGCTCGAGCGAACTCGTTTAATAAAGTCTAGGCTCCGTCCAAATATGCTTCAAACTATGTTGGGAAGCCTTCCAGTCAGAGCACTGATTCACTGCCGTGGAAACCACAAATGACGTCGACCAGGCGCTCGATCAAATGGTGGAAATCCTCAGGGAGGAAGGTACGAGATTTTGTAAAATGCGATGTACGGGCAAGAAGTCCAAACTTTCGGAAGAGACTCTGGAGCTTATGACGGAACGACGTGAAAACCCACCTATCACTTCGTCAGAACAACGGGCGCTCAAAAAATTTATAAGGACATTGGTACGACGCGACCCAATACACGCTCTATAGAGGAAGCGATTGAGCAAAATTGGGGGTCAAAAGTATTCGTCCAATCACTTGGGAGGGGAACCTGACGAAGTTGACTAAATCAAGTGGGGATATCGCTGTTTCGCAACCGGAGTTCCTTTCGGAAGTCGAAAACTTCTACGGCTAATTGTACGCATCGCATGCATCTCGACCTGATCCCAAAAATGAGGATTCTAGAGCCACCTTAACCCGCCATTTCAAGGAGGACCTGCCGGAAGTCAGCCAAGACGTAATCGAGGCGGCTCTTAAACAGCTTAAATATGGAAAGGCCCCAGGTGAGGACGGGATTACGACCGAGCTCCTGAAAGCGGGAGGAAAACCTGAACTAAGAGAGCTTCGGGAGCTCTTCAACTCTGTTCTGTTCTCTGGGAGAACTCCAGAAGGGTGATAAGACAGTTTTCAAGAATTACAGACCCATTTCGCTCCTAAGCCACGTATATAAGCTGTTTTCAAGAGTCGTCACGAATCGTCTTGCGCGAAGACTCGACGAGTTTCAGCCACTGGAGCAGGCAGGGTTTCGTGGAGGAAACAGCACCATAGACCATCATCCACACAGTGCGGCAGATTATACAGAAGAGTATAATCGGCCCCTGTGTCTTGCATTTGTGGACTATGAGAAGGCTTTTGATTCTGTCGAGAACAGTCTGTTTTGGAGTCTCTGCAGCGATACCAAGTCGACTGTCGATATATCCAAGTGCTGAGATGTCTGTATGAAAACGTTAGAATGACCGTCCAAACTCAGGATCAGCAAACTGAACACATCCCCTTGCGTCGAGGGGTGAGACAAGGGGACGTAATTTCCTTGAAATTATTCTCTAACGCACAGAGGATGTGTTTATAAGACGCTCAACTTCGAAGGATGCGGCATTAACATCAATGGCGAGTACATCTCCCACTTGAGATTTGCAGATGACATCGTCATACTGGCTGACTCGCTGCATGACTTGCAGCAGATGCTGGACGGCCTAGTTGATTCTTCTGTACGCATTGGTCTCCGAATAAACTTGGACAAAACCCAGGTTATGTTCAACGATCACGTCACTCCGGGACCGATTGCTGTCAATGGCAGGGCTCTCAAAGTTGTTCCAGAATACGTTTACCTCGGACAAACTCTGCAGTTTGGTAAGAACAACTTTGAGAAGGAGCTAACAGAAAAATTCAGCTGGGCTGGGCAGCGTTTGGGAAGCTTCGTCGAGTCTTTTCGTCGCGTATTCCGCAGAGCCTAAAGACTAAAGTCTTCAATCAGTGTGTCCTGCATGTTATGACTTACGGAGCCGGAACGTGGACACTCACCGTACGCCTGGTCCATAAATTCAAGGTCGCTCAGCGAGCTATGGAACGAGCTATGCTCTGTGTTTCTCTGAGGGATAGAATCCGGAATGAGGTGATCCGGCAGAGAACCAAAGTTATCGACATAGCTCACAGAATTAGCAAGCAGAAGTGGCAATGGGCCGGCCACATTAGCCGTAGAACCGATGACCGTTGGGGTAGATGTGTTCTTGAGTGGAGACCGCGAATCGGCAAACGTAAGGTAGGACGCCCTCAGGCTAGGTGGAGCGATGATCTTCGCCGGGTGGCTGGTAGCAGCTGGATGAGAGTTGCCAAAAATCGAGCTGAATGTCGTGCAATTGGAGAGGCCTATGTCCAGCAGTGGACTGCTGTAGGCTGATGATGTATGTAAATAGGTGGCAATGACCTATCGCGGTGGAGCTGCGATTTCGTTCTGATTCATCAATCGCGTTACCCAGTATGTTTTGAATGCCATGGCATAGTTACGTGATTCTAGGGTTTCCAAAAGAAAAACAATATTTTGATTGATTTGTAGATATATTTGGCATGAACATTTTCACAGCAGGTGGTCCCAAATCACAGGGGGATCTAATAAAAATACATTAATCTGCATATGCATTGGTTAAATTTTGTCAGTATTTACAACATTAATTACAAAAAGCTTACTTTTTATCGATACTAAGTAAATGTGTATAATGTAAGGACATCTGTACATTGGTATATTACAACAATATAGTAGAAACTACATGAACTATTTACACGATAACAAAACTAGCATGTCTACGTCACGATACCACTTTACAAAACACACACAATTTGAACATATTTAAAATACCCTAAGAATACATTGAGAAAGTCTTTACAAGAATTTAATTTATATTATTTAACTTAACTTAGCTTTAAAAGCAAGGTACGACCATGTAGTTATATTTTTAAATTAAAACACCAAACCATCATATAAATTAAAAATATTAGCACCTATCTAAAATTTAAATCACACGTTAACTAGAAATTTTGCACCATACACCTATAACAAATTAAAAGACTGAAAATTAACTTAGAATAAAACAGTAAATAAATAGCACAACCATCCTAAATAGGACAAAAAATTGTAGGTAAGTAACTGGGCGGATTTCACCAGTCTAACTGAACGCGATTAAGCCATCTAAACCGCGTTCAAATTCAAAAGCTGTCAGTGTCATTACCATCACTATTGTAGAATATTCACACTGGCAGCTCTTGAACGCAGTTTAAATGTGCTGACCCTGACCACGTTCACTCTCATGGGTGAAATTGGTAATAAGTAGTTACTACACTTGCGAATGAACTTTGCACCTGCTTCGAATGAAGTAACGGTCGCTAATATGATTACATGATTGAACCAACATGGCAAATTGATCAAGGAAACATAAATATTGTTGCTCTTTAGATAGTGATCAAGTTTATAACATTACGCTTGTACAACCAAAAGTATAATATACTAATAGATACTGTACATTATAACACTGACTTTTTCAATTAGGTATGTTAAAGTTCCGTGTAATATGGGACCAGCACATGTAACGTAACTACTAAATTGAGTTGCCAAGTTAATTCAAGTGTAGGTATTATACACCGAATCCGCATAAAACAGAAAGTTTGATTCATATAAGTAATACCATCTTAACAAGGCAATGCAATAAAATCTTCAAAACTAAACATGCTAACTGCAGCTGCACGTTACTCATTACAACGCCGCGTGCCCTGGAACGCTACCGGTTAGATCTCGTTACGTTGTTTGGAGCCAGAGACAGCCTTCACTGTAGGTGAGCGTTAACCAAAACCAACGCCCTCGTTGCCTGATCGGCTCTAGTCGGGCATTCCCTAAGGGACTAGGGATCTCACTCAGCAAGCGTCTGGTCGCATGGGCATCGTGAAGCACTTCGGGCGGTCCTACAGCCACAACCCAGAAAACACTACAGAAAGCTGGGGGGAGGTAAACCCTCAGGCGGCTAGGTGTGCAATGAAGCCTCTCACCCCCTCCTACGGGAGGGGGAGGGGAAACTGAAAAACGGTTTCCAAATTTTGGGAACCGAGAGAGAGAACCCTAAGCCATTAAGCCCGCGAAAGCCCACGCGACAGCTGCACACAAATAATGTTTAACTCTCGGAATAAACGCAGGTATTCCAAGTATATTTTATTAACAGTCACAAATCAGATTTTTACGAAATATACTATGTTTGTGGTTATGTTTTATAAATAATCTAATAATATTCTACTAGAGATTAGGGGCCATTTATAAATTACAACTTAAGTTTCATGATTTTTGGAACCCCGTCCGTTCTTGTCACAGATGGCCATGGTTATTTTAAATAAAACCATATAATTATAACAGTACAGGGTGTAACATGACCCATGATATAGCCGTTATCTTTGCATTATGTACATCAAACTAACATTGAGCAAAAATGATTGCTTGGATACAACTTTTATTTTAGTTGCGAATAATCGCGTTTTAATGCAGCGCGTAATGTGACGCACGCAAAACATGGTGCATAGGGATTCACGCAATTGCAAAAATCATCACAATTACGGGGACTACAATTGACTCTCGGCTTCGTTCACTTTACATCCATTATTGATAGAGTTGGTTTTTCGTTTTTTTTAGTTGTATTTTAGAGTTATAATAATACTTTAAATTTATACGTTTCACGCCACAACACCTATGACTCATTTCTCTCTCTCACTCACCTAAGGGAGTGACGCCCCCAAAACATGTGACGTAATTTATGGATGGCCCCTTAGTACCATGAAATTTTATTGCTGTTGTAGAAAGTAGTTTGGTGCTAGCTACTTTGGGAATATTAAATGTCAATTAGTCATTTTAAAGTTAGCAATAAGTTTAAAGCCTTTTTTTGGGCATATATGAGTAAGTGATAAAGTTGTAAGTAGAACATTTAAGACTTTGTTTCTCCTAAGACTCCGATTAAAATAATTTTATCCTAACAGCTTCTGTACATTTACATCAGCTCACAAATACCTTATTCAAATCTGATTAACGATTTTCTCCTACCTTGCCCTTTTGCCCCAGCACGATCTACTTTAGCTGCACTTGAGTCAGTTCTGCATCAGTTTCAATAAAACCCATTTTTTACCTGTAAACAAGTTATATCTCCAATATTTTAATACTGGCTGAACCATTTTGTCATAGCAATAAAATTTCATAATACAAACTTACACCATAAACTCTATGGTCTTAAAACAAGCATACACACAAGGCCAAGTACGAAGGAGAATACCAGTTTGAGGTTGGAGCCAATGTGAAGCCAATCAGGCCATTGGGACTTCATGACTTGTTCCGGCTGCGTTGGTAGGAGAAGGGCGGCAATGCAACATATGCTAACTGCTACTGCTACTAAGTTTACTGGTTGCGGTTCTCTGTAATAGGAAAATATCTCGTCTTAGTACTTGTATAGAAACAAAAAGTTTTAATTGTTTTAAAATTCTAACACTTTTTCATGTGCTTCTCGAATGTAACAAGCCATCACTTTCATGTAATGCGCACTTCATTATACGGTAATACCACCCATGGACTCCACGAGACGGGCTCGACCTAGTGTGGAGTTCAAAAGCAAAATGCTTCGTTTACGTCTTATTCTTTCGTCTTTATGTAAACTTAGCCATTATAATGTAGATCATAGGGAAATGTAAAGCACTGTTTTTGGCAAATAAACATTATTATTATTTTTGTTTGTTATCCGTTTTGCTCGGTCTAGCCGGGTAGAACTGATGGCACGGGTAAGCCAAGTGTCCAACAGTGGGGTTAACACATTCGATGCCAAGCAAGAAAAATAAAAATAATTAGTTTGTGTGCCCACAACTCGCATCCGAGTCGTCGCTATAAGTAGTCTCGCTAGTCGGGTCCTGGGCATGAACAGAATCATCAATAGCTACTTATTGCGACGACTCGGATGCAAGTTGTGGGCACACGAATCAACTATTTTTCGACCCATATGCTGGGTGCTTGGCATGGAATGTGTTAAGTGTGGGATTAATAGTAGAAGTAGACGAAATTATATTTGCGTGGGAGTATTGGTGCAAGGTCACCGACTCACATTGAAAAAAAAATCTAACTAAACTGCATGAGTTAAGAATTACTGCCTTCTGCAGCAAGTGATAGGTGTTAGATGGCAAGTTGAGGAAACTAAGGGACTGATGAAGCTGCTTAGGAATGACTCCTGTTGTAGATAGCACTATGGGGACTTTTTATTGTGAGTTTTTGAAGATGCCAAAGTCGAGTCGAGTATTTCGTCATTTAGTTCGGCGTATTTAGATATTTTTTCGGCTATTGTAGTTTGTAAGTTAGGTATGCGTATTTGTTAAAGCAATGCCTAGAAGGAACCCAGTTTTATTTATTTTATCAATTAAGGTGATGTCAGGTCTATTAAATCGGTGAACAACAAAGCCGACCCCAAACAGTTCACATATCATATTTGGCTTTTAATCAGCTCGTGCCGATCGGAGGAGTTCGTTCGGCATTATCCTCGCTTAATAATGTTCGGTTATTATTATTATTATTTTATGTTAACATAGCTCGGGACCTTGGGATCCCGGTCCTTGGGAAGGCGTACGAGGGGCCGAAGCCAACTCGCAGAGGCCCCTTAGACGTTTTAGATGGAATGAGGCGCCAACCGACGATTATCCCTGTATGCACTATGCAAGTGCACCCCAGGACCCCCGGTTTGTGTTGGACTATTGCAGGATATGGAAGAAAAGATGTTGGATTATGTGTTTGGGTTGCTAAAATGGACTGTTTACCAAGAACTATGGAATTACTATGGCCCCTGCCTGATCAATGTTTTGTATACACAGCTAAAATGGCAGGGAGTGACTTGCACACTCAATAATGGGCCCACGAAAACCGTCGCTAGCACATAGTGACGAAGCGACAACGGGGCAACACTTCCTGAGGTGCTTGAGGAGTGGAGAGGTATTCCACGGCTTTCAGAACCATCCCCAGAGCCCGGAAGATGTCAAGATCCCTACGAGCACTTACTGAAATACTTCCTTTCCCCGAGCACGTTTGCTCTTGCGAATCTCCACTCAAACCAGCCAATAAAGGCAAATATGAGGTGGGACGTCTGAACCTCGTCAGTGTTCACTCTAGCTGGCCAATAAAGGTAAACCAGAGATGAGGAACAGGACATACCCCGGGAGCTCTCCACATGCTGCCCTGCGGGTTTCTGTATCTCTCTTAGTTTGGCTCCTCACCCCAGATCTGTTCGGGCAAAGCAAACTCTACCGACACAAACCTAGAGTTTGGAGCGCACAAGCCCCACCACGATGTCAACGTAGAGATACGGCGGTGGGGTATGATTATTGTTATTAGAACGGAGCTGTACTGTAACCTTAGGTCCGGTAGGTGCCGACCCAAACATGCGTGTTCGGGTCGGCACATTCGGTTGGGCAGTATTTGGTGAACAACAAAGCCGACCCCAAACAGTTCACATACCATATTTGGCTTTTAATTAGCTCGTGCCGATTGGCTCGGCATTACCCTCGCTTAATAATGTTCGGGTCGGCTCGGCACATTTTGAGCTAAGCTGAGACTCTTCTTCGCGAAAATATTTCTAGTTTTTCGAAATTACCGCCTGACTGGCCGAATCATGCCGAGCCGAATATGTGTGTAGCTACCCTAAGAATCTAAGCCCAAGCTATTGGTTACAGAGTTCGGAATATTAGCTTTCTCTTTATGGTACCTACATCATAGCAAAACCATGGCATGCAAATTGCAAATATAATTTACAGATAAACTTCCACTTTGGAGCCACATACATCAGAAAAAGTACATTTTTGATAAACCCAGCTGATAATACATCTACTGTCTGAGCAAAACAAGTTACTTGACATAATCCTCAAGGCCAATTTTATAGAAAAAAAAAAAACCTACTGTTGTGCTTTTGTAATAAACTTGATAATCTTTCACCATTAAGTGATAGATAGCATTTTACATTATTTAAATTGATTATCTATTTTTTTATCTGTCTACTTATTTTATCTAAGCATCATTATATTATTTTTCATAACAACAACAATAACAACCATTATTTTTGATAAGTTATTGTTCTCTAATATGTTAATGAACTACATAACTAATAAAAAAAAATATTTTGTTTTTAACACTCTTATCAGTTTTGCTTACGTTTCAATTACGTACAAAGATAAGTTTTTATTTACTTTCAAATAAATTGGTATAGTTGAATGAAACATGTCATTAATATGTTGTGACATCATGACCTAAATAGTTTTATTAATTCTTTTTGTTACCCTATTTTAAGTTTATTTATCTAGGTGAATATTTAAATACAATTTGGGTAGAATGAAGTGTATTTAATGCGTAAGTATAATGAAGTTAATACTCCATGTAGAACATTAAACAATAACAAAGAATTGTTGGCAAAAAAATATATAAACATTTCAAGATGAAATTAATGTTAACACTGCAGCACTATGGCTTAGTGATGTAAGTGATAGGCTTATTATGTCAAGAACTGATTGATATCTTTCAAAGACTACCTTGAAATCATCCATAAGATGGCAAAACAATGAACCTATCTTCAATAACCTTTTTAAATTCCTGAAATAATTACTGAGCATAAACTGACCTGTGGGTTTGGTGCAGACAGGGAGTGACTCGCAAATGTTCCTCAGTAGTGGGTCTCAATGGACCCGCCCGAGCAACCAGTGGGTGGAAATTGTCTCCTAAGCTCTCCTGGTTTATGTTTGAGGGCTCGCCTTCTATCAATTTTGTCAATATATCTCTTTTACCTAGTGCCTGCAAAACATGCAATTAATTTTATTCACTGAAAGAATGGATCATTCACATGACTCAGGACTCATTAATGTAAATAAAACTCAACACCTTGTTGAATTACTTAAACACATGAACTTGTATCAACATTACCTAGATTTCAAGGATATGTAGTATTGATAATTTCGAAAGGCTAATTAATTATTCATACCTGCTGGGTGTTTTTGTCATACATTGTTATCCTAAACTTTTCGACGGTGTCACAGTGTGAAACAGATGGTTGTGTATAACGAACTACTATGTCGATGCAGCTCTGTGGAGCGATCACACCCTCAGGGTCGATCACTGTGAACTTCTTCGGAGACGTACATAGTACTGCAAAAAACCATATTCATACACACAAAAAACTTTACGAGAAAAAATTGCGACACGTTTTAGTTTTATACAATACCTTTGAAATTAACAGAGAAATCGTAAGGATTATAAACAGTCAGTAATTGTTTATGAGTGTGACGAGCATTTAAATAGAATTCCAAAGAAACTGGAAACACGAAAACAGGGAAATTTTTCATTTTTATATTTTGCAAACAACACAATAGAAAAACAATAACAATTTCACGATTGCAATTGCACCACATACACAACTGACAATGACGTTACGTTTACGTTGACAGTTCTAGTAAAGTGCTGCAACATGAAAAGACTGGAATAATAAATCGAGCAATCGATTCTCGACTAAAAAGGAAAATGACAACTTTTGCCACGGGTGTCACCGGTATCGTTCAACCATAATAGCCACATATTTTGTCTGAGGTGTAGAGTTTGTGAAGTTAGGCCTTGTCGAGTTAGGGTGTGTAGAGATATAAGCTTTTGCTGTTGACTTTTTGACAGTGCGAGTCATATGGTTTCGTCTTGGCAACATTTTACATGAAAATGTTTTTGGTGGGATTTCACTTCCTTTTGTAAGTTGCTTGTAACAATATTATTTTTTTCTTTTTTTATTACATTTTTGAAGTGAAAACTTCTTTAGGCGCGTTGGGCATTTTTTGAGATCGGAAAAAACAATTGCACTCGCAACACTGTTACCGACACCATCACACCACTGACAACAAGAACGTACGAACGAACAACATTGAACGTACCTTGAACGTTGTTTAATCTGACAATTCAAAAAATACACACGTAATTGTTCAAGGTTTTACTTCTGTCGGCACTCTCGGAGTGCCACTGTTTTTATTATTATTTATAATAACAAGCAGTCCGTATATCAATTTTCAGACCTCTAGCGTTAAAATTACAGAAGTCTCATACAAACTTCCATCCCGTAGTTTAATGGGTTGGGGGATAAAAGTTCCAAGTTTTCGAATTTTTTTTGTTGTTTGTGTACTAATACTAGCTTTTATACCAAATTTAAGCTTTCAAGTACATTAGGAAGTACCTTTTTTTTTTTTTGTTTTTGATTACGGGGGAAATCCTCATGGATGTCCTCCGCCCCGGGGAGGGCGGAGGGGTCTGTCAGACTCTTACTGACTAAAACCACCCCGGTGTTCCGTCTCTCACTTGCACCGGGGATCACGGGAACTGATATGACTTCCGCGATCCCCGGCTAGTGCCGGCCCGCCTCTGCGGGCCACGTCGCGATAGGGGGGGAGTGAGGTGTTAAACTCCCCCCTTACGTCATAGAGAGGCGCGCGTGGAACACTACGCGCCGCCATCTCGGGTCCAAACAAGTAGAGGGCGACAGATTTCCCCGGATCTGTCGCCCCTGGACCCATTTAGGGGGGCTGGAAGAGGGCGTTATCCGCCCTCCGCCGACGCCCGGTGCGTCTGCTGCGGATCGGGTTAGCGGAAGCAATCTCCCGCTCCCTCTCCGCAGCCTCCTTCTGCGACATGACTGTTTCGTAGAAGGATACCACCGCGTCCCAGGACTCCTCGCTGCCGACCATCGAGTCGACAACGGCCGGCAGCGACAGGTCACTGCCTACTCCTGAGATGAGGGCACGGCGCGGCTCCTCCCAAGCGGCACACTCTGCCAGCGTGTGCCACGCCGTGTCCTCCCGATAGTCGACGCAGTGGTGACACCGAGCGTCCGGCTCCCTGTTTATGCGACACAGGTACTTCCCGAAGCAACCATGCCCCGAGAGCACCTGTGTCACCCGAAACGACAGGGAACCGTGCCTCCTCCCGAGCCAGCGCTCGAGTACCGGCCGGACCGCCCCGATGGTAGCGGGGCCGGCGGTAGGGCGTGAAAGCCTGTCCCGCCATTCCGCCACCAGGGCTGCGCGAAGCTGTGACCGACGCAACTCCAAATGTCGCTGCGTCAGCCACTCGCCCCGCGCCCTCGAGTCCTCGCGCCACCGGTACAGTGACGCGAGTACCTTCGCCTCGAGGTCCCAGGGCGGGGATCCGGCCAGTACACAAGCCGCCTCGTAGGAGAATCCTGGCGGAGGAAGCGGTGTCCCGGGGCGGGGTTGTTGGCGGTGTCCTTGGACATCTCCAACGCTTTCAACACCCTGCCCCGGAGCTGCATTCGGGAGGCACTGCAGTATCATCGGGTGCTTTCCTACCTCCGCCGCATCGTTGGGGCTTATTTGGCGGAAAGGTGTGTCACCTACACGGGACGTGATGGCGGAAACCAGCGCCGCATGTCGTGCGGTGTTCCACAGGGTTCGGTCGTGGGACCGCTCCTGTGGAACATCGGGTACGACTGGGTGCTGAGGGGCGAGCTCCAGCCGGGCGTGGACTTGACGTGTTACGCGGATGACACGCTGGTCACGGCCCGGGGGAGCTCGTACAGGGAGGCAGCGTTGCTGGCAACGGCTGCGGTGTCACAGGTCGTGACCCGCATACGGCGCCTAGGCCTGGAGGTGGCCCTCAACAAGTCGGAGGCCATGGTCTTTCATGGCCCCCGGCGGGCGCCACCACTGGGATCACACATCGTGGTCGGGGGGTCTCGAATCGCTGTCAAGTCCACCATGAAATATCTAGGATTGGTGCTCGACAGCCGGTGGGATTTTGGCCCCCACTTCCAGCGGCTGGTGCCCAAGTTGTTGGGCGCGGCTGGGGCGCTGTCAACGCTGCTTCCCAATCTGGGGGGCCCGAGCGCCGCCTGTAGGCGGCTCTACGTGGGGATCGTGCGATCGATGGCCCTGTATGGGGCCCCGATCTGGGCGGCTGACCTGACGGCCGGCAGCATCGCTGTCCTGCGAAGGCCACAGCGAGCGATGGCCGTCAGAGTCATTAGGGGGTATTGCTCATTAGGAAGTACCTATGCTAAGAATTTTGATGATTATCAGTGAGTCAGTGACGAAATCAGGGTTTTTTAGATATCAATAAAATCTAAAGAATCTGAGCTATGCAATTAAAATTTTA
Organism: Polymixis lichenea; assembly: GCA_949091785.1. NCBI lineage: Eukaryota > Metazoa > Arthropoda > Insecta > Lepidoptera > Noctuidae > Polymixis > Polymixis lichenea. The sequence continues at coordinate 10,665,772 of OX420943.1, read as the reverse complement.
TTTGTTTAATAATTCCGCTATTGAAAACATATCTCGAGAATTTTGTTTATCTGGTATAATCCAAACCCAAGTTATAAGTGTTAAAAAAAACGATGAAGCGTTTCGAGAAAAGGTAGGTAGTGCCCTTGCGCTCCGGTTGGGTTGTCTTGACGGGGGCACTACGGTGCCCCCAGATAGGCTTGAAATAGAGGACTTTAACACATATAAAAATTATTTAAACAAATTTTATTGAGGTGGTATTCAGTTAATATAATCTTTATATATTATCGAACAAAACAAACTTATTTTAAAATTTTGGAATATTAATTCAAATTAACAGTCTTCAGTCATGACTCATGCAGTCATGACACACGAAGCCATGACTCTCAGTCTTCGATGACATTGGATGTTTGCTGCTCAATGTTGTGGGTCTGCTCACTTTCGTGTGATTTCGGAATTTCGTCAACGTTTTTTTTGAGCCATACATAGACAAGTAGGGTTGCCATATGTGTTCAAAACAAAATCGACTAAATTTTGTAGAAAATCCAAAAAAAAAAAAAATACTGCTGACGTAATCACCACCTAGACCCCATATCATCAAAAATAAGCAAAGCAAAGACCTCCCCACCATACAGTGCTTACGTAATACTTGAATGGAATACATTTTTTAAACTTTTACGTGACAGATGACAAAGTGGGACCGGAGTAGGTAATCCGACAGAGAAAAAACGTTGCGCAACCTGATAGTTTCACTAGGTACCTATTGCAAAGCGCGGCAGTACTAAGTTGCCAGTATACTGTTGTAGTCTTTGGTCCTAAGCTTAGGTTTGCCTCATCTATTACTATACTCTACGGTTTTTGCCTTTGTAGGGGGTTACTTTAAGGCATGACGTTCGAGCTGATCGGAAACACGAAGATTACCGAAGCGCATACCTTTTTTGGTTTAACTATACTGTTATCTTTTTTACTTTTAGGTCTGCGTCAGCAACACCGGTTTTATTACTCCTGCTGTTTCTTCAGTTTCTGTTTGGAATAAGGCAGCTACTCCTACTGCAGCTGCTAGGGCGCAGTGAAATATAACAACCATAAAAAAAAAGAATTAACCAACATTATTTCTAGTTTATGCGAAACCTGAATGTAGTTTGTTCAGAATAAGTAACTGAATCGATTCCAATAATTTTTACACCATGTTATATCTTTTCCCAAAAAAGTAACAAAAGTGTGATGGAAAATGTTATTACCAGTTAATTATAATACAAACGCCGTACTGATAGGTACAGACGCCAGCACATCATGCTACCTGTCAAATTTTCCCAATTGAACATGAACCTTAATCGTATGTTAAAAAGATAAAAATCTATCAAAGAAATTTGACAGATTGGGGTAGCTTGATGTGCTGTCGTCTGTACCTACTTCCTAATTATATTATCAACTAGCACAAGGGAGTTTTTGGCGGGATCGCGTTGGAACATGTCGCACGAATTTTCATTTTCATGGAATTTAGTGAAATAGCGAATTAAATTGTATAATTTTGATAGTGAATTATTCAATTTAGTTACGTGTGAGTGCACAAGTGTAGTGAAGGTGAAAATAAGTGACTAACGTGGGCTTTTCGTGTTCCCCCCAAAAACTCCTATTAGGTTGTTGTAAAGTTACTACCGCTTTACAATAACTCTGACTTGACTGACTAAAGACGACTATGACTGTTTTGTAACTTCGTGCCCGATATCGGGCCATTTACTTGATCTAAAAGAAAAATTACTTGACACTGGCTAAATGCACAAACCGTGTGAAGCCAAAATCAAAAAAAAAAAAAAACTAGCACAAGAGTTTTTGGCGGGATCGCGTTGGAACATGTCGCACGACTTTTTATTTTCATGAAATTTAGTGAAATAGCGAATTAAATTGTTTAATTTTGGTAGTGAATTATGCAATTTAATTACGTGTGAGTGCACAAATGTAGTGAAGGTGAAAATAAGTGACTAACGTGGACTTTTCGTGTTCCCCCCAAAAACTCCTATTAGGTTGTTGTAAAGTTACTACCGCTTTACAATAACTTTGATTTGACTGACTAAAGACGACTATGACTGTTTTGTAACTTCGTGCCCGATAACGGGCCATTTACTTGATGGAAAAGAAAAATTACTTGACACTGGCTAAATGCACAAACCGTGCGAAGCCAACACAAAAAAAAAAAAAAAAAAATAGGACGCTGGACCCGCGGGCGGCCGCTTGTTGACCATTTTTGTGTAAACAACTAGATAATTTATCAAGCTTATATCTTTGTGATTTTTCATGATAGTTTTGTAATTTCGTACATAGAATCTTTACATAAAATTACTAGACACGTGTTTCGTGTTTCGCATATACTAAAACTATAGTTGTAAATACGCTTACTTCACAGCAACTTTCGATGATGCCACACAAGTTGTGACTGAAAAGCGGACCATGGGGTACGTGTTCTGTTCTGAACATTTACCTGAAGTCCCTGACCATCAACATGAAATGGATGTTACATCTATTTCAGAGAATACAATACACCCAGAAATTTAAGTACTACCTGCTGAACTTAGTGCAACACCTTCTCACAAAACATTCTCAACTCAAACAAATCCCATGTATTAATGACTATTTTCATCTGGGGATTAATGTTTATGCTAGATGAATAATATGCCAGCCAAGATTAAGAAACAATAAAAAATACTTTTACCTTTTAGAGGTCAAGTTATTAATGTTACAATTTTATTAGTGAAACACTATAAAGTCTTACATTTATTTACATGAGAATCGTTACTCATTCGATCTTGTATTGTAAATAATCAACTATGTCATTAACAATAATTATTGATTATAATTAATACAACTATCATTAATTAAGTCAATTTCATTCTCGATGCATTTCTAGAATATGAAACACATGGTTTAATGCAAAGCCCACTAGATTTTCTGGTCCTAGCCAGCCCAGTATAACGAATAATAGTGAGTGGACATCACTATCATAGTCATCAAAAGGACTACACATCTAAAAACGTAAACAACAGTTTCGGGTTTAAATGTTTTATTTAATACAAAATTGTCTACTTGTATTTATTCATATTTAGTAATTATGGTAGAATTAAATGGTGAAAAACACATAATAACCGATAAAAAAATTGGAAATAACTAGATCGTGTATAAGTTATTCTTTATTAAATTATAAATCAAGACCATAAAAAGATGTATTTATGGGGCTAGTTAGTATTTGCCAATCACGTTGAAGGCTCATATCTGACTAGGACACTATGGTGGCGCAATTATGATCGCGCTGTCAGCAAAATACACACAACTTTATGGTGGGGATCTCACCAGGCGTCCGATTGGTTGCGGACCCAACCAGGTTGCGCTGCCCCTGGTACCCTAGTGAGATAGAGCTCCAATAGTACACATTCCAGCACCTGATTATGCGAAAATAAAAAACTTATTATTACGTAAGGTAAAAAAAACTAGTTTTCAAAACAATAATTTAAAATTAATAAATAAGTAGGTACCTAGGTATTATTTCTAGTTTTTTAGGAACAGACAACCAAATTGAACTTTACAGGTGCCAATTATACCCAGGATAACAATTTTATTAGAAAGGATCTGTTGGTAGAAAATAAAAGAGTTTTCAAATATTTTCATTCCGTTATTATCGCGCAATACTTATATAGAGAGCATATTTACAATGAAATATTTTAGGCTGGCGAACTGTAGGTGTACTGTAGCGTATACTTCCACATAACTCTTCGGGAATTAGGTACAGACGTGATGTTATTATGTATTAATTAACAGACAGATAAGCGCACGTAATACAATACACAGAGGTATAAAAATGCAGTTAGTAGTATATTTTCTACAATGGAAACTCAGAAGCTCATGTCGTCAATTAACACTTGAATCAATAAAAAAACAAAATTCTCTATTTGTATTTCATCTGTGTTGTCCTAATTGGCAGTCTTATTTTCATCAATTCAATCAAATAGTTTTTGAATACTTTTGAAATCAGTAGTATTTTACAAACTGAATCAAGAAGGCTATATTCGATTCAATATGTATTGGGTTTGTACGTGGGAGTTTCAAGGGTAAGCGGGAGTGTGGGCCCTTTATTTATCGACCACGATGTGTCCCAGCACTACTTAAGTTGTTGAAATCTTGGAGCCACACTCTCGTGCTGTGCCGAAACGATTGTTTAGGTGGAGACTGACTTGCAACGTTTGTTTATAATGTGACATTCAAGGCAAGCCCGGTTACAAAATGACGATACACAAGACGCGGCGAACGCTCGCTTCGAGTTGATTTAAGCGCGCTCCATCACTACATAGTATAAAACAAAGTCACTTTCACTGTCCCTGTAACCCTACGTATGCTTAAATCTTTCAAACTCCGCAACGGATTTTGATGCGGTTTTTTTTAATAGATAGAGTGATTCAAGAGGAAGGTTTATATGTATAATACACCGACCTCCACGCGGGCGAAGCCGCTGGCAAAAGCTAGTTAAAAATAAAAAGGAATATTTTTATTTTGGAAAAGAGAGTAAAACGTGATACGTTGTGCTTGCGAAGACGCGTGAACTTGCACCAACTTGCACTGGCTTGTTTGTAAAAATGCGCTCGCAATGCGCTCTCATCACGCGGCTCGGCTCGCCGGTCTGACTACTGGAACGCGTTACAAAAACTCGATACATTACAAACGTTGCAAGTTAGGCTCCACCTTTGTACGATGGTCAGACGGAGGCGGCCTGCTGTGGCGTATAGTTGTAATGTCCGAACTGATAAGGATGGATCTATTCACACACACGCGGTACACATGACTACTGATCGGCTCTGCGCCCGCCACCACGTATGTCTGAAAATCCCATTAATTTGCCATGTACAGTCCATTCAGTTATTTAACATCCCGACAGCAGCAACCCAACAGCAACTTTATCATAACGAGAATAAAGATCATTGTGATTTTGAAAGACTTGTAAGTGGCAGCAACCCAACTGCAACCTTATTGCGAGGAGAATAAAGATAATTGTGATTTAACTGTGAAACGACTGTAGAAAGCTCGAATAAAGGCCGTACTGAACCTTTAATACAGTCCAGTGTCCTTTAATAGTATATTTTTGAATTACAGGTAGCGCTTATAACTTGAGATTTATTGGTAGGGATATAACATGGCGACGGCAGGGTCCTCCGTCTCGAAAGTAATGAGGACATCTTTGAATTTGTCGAGGAGCTGCATCAGCTGGGACCGGCTCACGTTCTCCATAAACATGATCTCTTCCAAATGCTGCTCGCCGCGGAAGTAACCTGAAAGAGTAATAAATAAGATACATTTAAATATATTTTATTTTAAAAAAACTAGCGATCCGCCCCTGCTTCGCACGGTTTTTCGATTTAACTAAACACCAAGATTTCTTTATTATGTTTAGATGTAGATAATGAAGTTCGATGATTTGGTGTGCGGGGTGTTCGGTACGGAAAACTGTCGGATGGAATGTTTGCTTGGTGGCGATCAATTAGATTTACCATAATTATTTGCATTTAGAAGTGTGAGAATCAGCCAATGTAATATCCATTATATCAGTCAAGATTACTTTTCTGCTCGTTTCTTTTAATCAACATTTGCCTAAACATTTTCCCACCTACCTTGGGGTCCTCTTTTCTTTTACGTGGAGATACGCTCATGCATTCTGCGCTACCACGGGGAGATAGCGCAATTATGTGAGACTCCAACCCACTAAAACTCCACGGTGTCCTCCAGTGCCGTTTCTGGCGGGAATCCGGGCACGCGAAACTTCATACGCGAACCCGCCGCGGCCGTCCGTCACCGGACCCTCCTCGGGGTAAACCCTATCACCAGCGCACCAGAACACATGGCTCGCTATGCTCACCCCAGGGACCAAATAGCGGCCACACGACCCCTTGCGGCACCCTTGGTCCCCCTGCACGGGGCAGCACAACACATGGCACGCCGTGCCCAACCAGCGGAGGAAGAGTGCTGGTATAGCGGCCAACGCTATACCCGACTCATCCTCCGCTGCATCCTGTAACCCTCAGCCTCCCATACGACGCCGCGGCCCGCCTCAGTTGCGATACCACCCAGTGTCACCGCAACCTTGCTGTTGGCCGCTACGTCGTCGGCTTGTAGGCAAAAGCTCTGACAAACGGCCCCTCCTTGGGCTCCTCTTCGCTTCACCGCGGGTATCCAAGCCACGGCTACCAAGCCCCCACCTCGACAATGCGGGAACCCACCGAGGGAGCCTTGAGGTCCCCTAGTCCAAACGGATGCAACTAAATTCAAGTATTTTATATGGAGCGACTGCCTATCGGACCTCCACAACTCAGTTACTGGGTAACACGATACCCTTTGGTAAGATTGGTTGCCTTTTACTATTTTCTGGAAAACATACCTTTATTAAAAACCTCCATACCAGTAACCTCCAGTAACTTCATACCTTTCTTATGCAACTGTGCCAGTAACAATACATCATCTGTGTTCTTCGAAGAAATTACAGGCAAGGGCGGTACGTTCCTCAGAAGTGAAGCTGTCCAGGCAGCTCTACCGTAGTAACATTTACACAACAATAACCGCCCTTAAAACTACATAATAAAGACGCAGTCAATGTTAAATTGTCCCATGGACATATGATTGACTGGTCACGATCTCCAGTAAAATACAAACATACATAAATTCACGCTATTTTCCCATTGCGTAGAGAGAAACTATAGCACGCCACCTGCCACAATCTTTACATAAGCCTATTGCTTCGTTTTACGTTTATACATCATCTAAACATTGTTCGGTATTTGGTTAGACACACTAGCAGCTAATTAGCTGATGCATATGTATCAAAAAGTTTGGAGATATTTAATCTGTCTATTCGATTCTTGAAGCAGTTTAGTGTTGGAGCCATCACAACAAATTCCGGGAGCCTATTTCATGCACTTCAAATAAACATTTTAAGTTAAATACCTTTTTTATGCAACTGTGCCAGTAACAACAGATCATCAGTGTTCTTCGAAGCGGGTACAGTGGCAAGCGCGGCACGTTCTTCGGAAGTGAAGGTGTCGAGTAAAGATTCTGTCGTGGGTGGGTCGTTCGGGATGCGACACGCGTCTACTACGTCACAGCTGGCTGGCACGTTCCACACTGTTGGTGGCTGGAAGCTGGAATGAGACAGAAACATTGACATACAAAAAAACTCAAGATACACAATCAGCGTCTCAAAAACGTCCGCATTAATAGAGCGCAATGCGCAGGCTCAAGCGCCATAGCCCTAAGAATTGCCAAACTTAATTGGCAGTGGGCAGGGCACGATGCTCGCAGAATAGATGGCCGATGGGGCCGAAAGGTCCTGGACTTGTGACCGCGTACTGGAAGACGTAGAGTTGTAGGACCTAGGTGGACCGATGACCTTGTAAAGGCCGCAGGAATCCGCTGGATGCGGGAAGCACGGCACCGATCGAAGTGGAGAGGCCTGGGGGAGGCCTATGTCCAGCAGTGGACGTCTTTCGGCTGAAATTATGATAAAGCTTAGGCCCGTTATTACGGTACGTCACTGGCTGTTCGAAAATAATATCCTTGACGCATTATCGACGTTTAATTCAATTTGGGAGCGATGCAATACAATGGCCTATTATAATAAACTCCTGTCATAAATCGGAAAGTAAAATAAAATAAAAAATCGAACCTCATCTCACTCTGCAACTTCAAATTCAAAGATACGCCATTCTTCTTCTCAGTTCCTTTCGCCATTCCATTAATTTTCAGTCGCGGCGATATATCCTGATCACTCTCAAACTTATCTTCATCACTGCTCGTATCCTTATTTAAAGTCGCTTCGCTATCCTTCAAAGATAAATCCGACAACCTTGAAGGCAAACTTTTTTTATCCGAATCTATTTTTTCAATAGACAGGTTTGATATTAACTCTGTCTTCGCAATTTCTGTGTGTCCATTTTCTGAAATTTCGTCTTTGCCGTTGACAGCATTGATTGTTCCGTTCATATTGCTAGATATGCCACTATCAACTGAATTCCCTTGTATTTTCTTCTGCACTTTTTCCTTAGCATCAAATTCACCATTTGTCTTTTGTTTGATTCCGTCTACGACATCTATGCCGTCGTCGAACGAATGGTTCGCAGAATCGCCTTCTCTGAATTTGTCGTACTTAGTGTGTTCTGATTCTATGACTATAGGTTTGGTATGTGAGAAGTCTGTTTGGTTCAAGTTATTCTCTGTCGGATATTCTTCGTCGGAGTCTGGGAAGGTATTGGTGGTTTCTCTGGGTTCGACGGGTTCGGGAACGTTGAGCTGCATTTGGTTGAGGGAGGAGAATGAGACGCTGCAGGATTGATTAAAAACGTCGTGTTTTTCGCAGTAGTATTCTTTTCCATCTGAAAATTAACATATTAATTTGTGAGTATATTTTGGAATACTTTTTAGTAGAAAAGGTTAAAACTTTTCAAAAAGATAAGTCAATAAAACTCATTTGTTCAAAATTTGAAGATACTCGTATATTTTCTGCTATATTTCCGCATCTTCCTAGTAGCTAGAGGAATCGTATTTTATAAAATGTGCAACAAATTTAAAAATTTTATGCTGAAATTTTTTCTCAGAAAATTGGCGCTCGAATCTAGATTACAAAAAAATCAAAAGCCTTTTTCCAACTATGTTACTATTTGCTTGCATGCACAATTCGCTACTCAAATAATTATATTGTAATTTTATCGTTGTAATTGGATAGTGCCCATTTAATTGTTCTTATTCATTTGTTTTCTAAAACATTGTTAAGCTACCACGTATACGAAGAGCGAAAGCTCCGGCACAAGTACTTCTGTAACTTACTGGGGCCGCTTCAATTTATGTGTGACACAATGTTTTTTTTTTTTTTTTGTGGGTGGGAAATCATCAAATGACTTCTCCCGCTCTGGTTGGAGCAGGAGGGCGTGTCAGACTTTTACTGACTAAAACCCACCCATGTTCCTTCAGCTGCCCGTATGCCAGGGGCCGCGGTATCTCTTTCGAACAACCCGCACCCCTAGCAGGCATCGGCCCTTGCGGGCCCCACCAGCTGCTGCTGACGTCCTCCTGCGACGGGTCAGTACAGTGGCCCCGCCGCCAACCACTTTTCGGCCGCAGGGGATAGGGAGAGCGGCCAACGCTATACCGACACTCCTCTTCCCCTGCGGCCCCACCGCGTCCGCCATCAAACGGTGGCGGCCCCGTCTAGGCTACGGAAGGGAAGAGCGCTACCCCGAAGTACCGGCACTCCTCCTCCGCCGCAGCCTGTAATCCTCAGCCGCGATGCCTCCCATTCGACATCGCGGCCCGCCTCAGTTGCGATGCACCTCACCGCAACCTACTTTTTGGCCGCTACGTCGTCGGCTTGGAGGCTAAGACCTGACGAGCGGCCCCACCTTGGGGTTCCTCTTCGCTTCACCGTGGGAGGGTGACCACGGTTACTGAGCCCCCCGCAACGACAATGCGGGAACCCCACTCGTGACACAATGTTTACGATGAAATAAATGTTTTTGTGTTTTGTATGCCAATATTGGCAAAACATAATGCACTATCTTATTTTTAAGATCTTTTGTAATTAGAATTACTTATGTGTAAAAATAAAATTATTCTGTTCTATTTTATGTTGGGGTCGGCTCCCGGTCTAATCGGATGCAGCTGAGTAACATATTTTTGTTAATAGTAGAAAGTATAATGTGGCCGTTACCCGGGTCGCGCCCCCAGTGCGGCGAGTTGAACTGCAGGTAGGTGTGCAGCTGCAGCAGCAGGCGGCGCCGCAGCAGCCAGGCCACGCAGCGCGCCAGCCGCGCGCCGCCGCCGCCGCCGCAGCCGTTGCGCGACACGTACCACAGCGGCGCCGGCAGCGAGAACTCGCTCAGCATCTACACCACGTAGGTAGGTACAGATAAACTAGGTTTGCACTTCGGAAATCTTCGTATTTCCGAATTAGCACGAATGTCGCTCCACAGTGTAAGCTCTCGCAGAGGTAAAGATTTTAATGCCTCGTTTACACTCTCGCGCGAACGGCGAGACGAGCCGCAAGGAGAACCGCGAGGCAAACCACGAGACGCGTGTGTAATCGGTGCGCTCGTGGCTCGCCTCGCGGTACGTCTCGCCGCTCGCAGCGCTCGCGTCGGAAGCAGTTTTTTGGGCACGAGTCAAGAGACTCGCAGGGGAAGCGCGCGTGGTGTTTACACTCACGTTCGGTTTTTATTCGGTTACAAACATTTTGCCGTGCCGGTTGTGTGGATTGGTCTCGAAAAGACACGTTACGATTTGATTTTGATTTTGATACGATTCATAGAAGTATTTGAAAAGGAGCGGATAATTTGGGATCCTATGAAGAAAAATCATAAAAATCAACAAAAAGGCAATGATGCTTGTTTGTGTTTGTAAATTCCCAAGTAGCATTGCAAGCTGTATACAAACTGTATTTTAGTTCGTTTTATACTAGAAGCTGTATGTCCAGGCTGTATCAAGGCTGTATCAGCGCTTATACAGCCCTTATAAGTAAAAAATGGTCACATTTTATACAGCTTTACGCGATAGTCCTGTATAGTAGCTGTACAAGAAATAATAAGCTGTATAATAGCTATGTATAGTATTAAAGCTGTTATTCGGTGTACAAAGAAACCATAACACTGCAGATATTATCTTATAAATATCTTTTAAAGAAAAGAGTTCCAAATAGGCTTTTGAAAAGAATAACAAAATAATAAAAATTAGACTAACTAGATTTTCAATTAAATAGAACCGTGAATGGCGACATTATTATTTATAATATTTATTAGTAAGTAAACGTAATCTTGGACTTAGATATCTGAAGGTGTTAATTGGTGAATTGAAATTGCGGATGCAAATTTATTGTGAACCTGTCTATGTTTTCCGTCAAAATATTGAAGCGCCAGCAAAATAATTGATCTGATATAAAAGAAAAATACTATTTATATGGTAAGTCAATGTTGGTTTTAAGGTTAGAATAAAAAACAATTTTATAATAACAGAAGTGAGGGTAGTGTGATCATTGTGCCCTCATATCAAGCTGAAAATCATGATATATTCCTTAAATTATGTTTCAAATTTTGTTTTATACCTACATTCAAAATTACGAAAATGGCGACTATTTGCTAAACAGCCTAAACGATAATCGGAGTGTGTTATAGTCTGAGTAGCTGTTCTAAGTTAAGGATTATATTGTACAGCTTTTGGCTGCTAATCAGCTTTATAATAGAATATTTTTATTACTTAGGCTGTATATCAGTTCTCTATACATAACTTATAATGCTCATAAGGGTTACTTAAAAGAAATAAAAAACGCTGACTCAATATGATACGTACCTACATATAGTAAAATTAAAAGAAGTAGCTGTTTAATTTTTAACCCACAAAAAAAAGGAAGAGATTCTCAATTTGACCTTATATTTTATACCTAAGTAAACTTATTGTAAAGCATTATTCGTTTGTTGTATGTACTATATCAGTTTTACTTTATTTTCAGGAAAATATGCAGACTAAAATTTAAGCAACCATTGAGAAAGGGCAAAACAAGCTTTGCATTGTACCAAGTTTGTGGGAATCAAAAGGCGAGTCAAGATGGCCAAGAAAGCGATTAGATGTCAACAAATTAGTAAAGGGTGAAACATCTTGGCCTTTACATAATTGGGCCACCTCAAAATGCTGTGTGAAAAGGCTATCAATATCGTCATATGACGAAGCAGTAAGAGAACTAGATCTCATGGTTCAAATCAATCATCATTTGAACTGCAAGTGAAGCGCAAGTGCGCTGCTTTATGAAGAAACGTCATAATCATGTTCCGAAGGTTGAATTAAATTTACTCATTTAACATAACTGTTATGATAATTAATAACCCTGTTTAATGTTTTTGCTACGGAACCCTCTTCGTTGGACGTCGACGGAATTGGCGGTTGACCGTAAAGTCTTTGCGAGTGACTGTCATTAATACAAAATAAAGCTGTACTGTAGCTGTCATTTATTTTTTTAGTTTTAAAACACCCTCAAAAACAGAAGTCATAAAACCACTGTATTTACAAGAGTGTACAATTACGCCATAAAAATAAGTTTTAGAACGGAGTTTGCATACACCATTGTACAGAAACAAGTCTTAAGTGATACTATAATAACACTAAGAGCTGTAATAAGTAAGTGTTCACATGCAAAATACAGCTTGTATACAGCTTTAACGATACAACCAGATGAAAGTGTCACAAAATACTTATGCTGTATAGTGGAGTTTTCATATTCTGTTTAAATACCCTAAGCTTTCGCGGATCCCTTAATGAAGATTTAATACAGTTTGAGCTGTATAATGACTCATAAATCACTATTAGAAAGACTAAATAATTTTTTGACACTCATGTAAGTCTCTAAAAGAACTCTTAAGTTCTAAATAGGCTGTTATATTGATGTTGAAAACGCTTGCGTGCTGCTTGGGTTAGTTGCGTATTAGTAGAAGCTCAGTAAAGAAAGAGTTGATGCCGCTAATACTTCGACGTCCTTCATAGTCGATAGTTCAAAAACAACTGAACGCGCCGCGAGAGTGTGAACATACATTGATTATCTCGACCTGTGGCCGAGACACGAGACGAGAGTGTAAACGAGCTATAAGATTTGTACTGGAAGCCATTTTGTGATTTTCGGTGCTCCGAGAAGTTTTTCTACCACAGTCATTATTGTTTCTTGTTAAATAGTACAAATAACTATTCTAGTTTTTAGTTAGTGAATCTATCATTACGCGATTGTATGAAGTTTTTTCTCTGTCTAATTACTTACTCCGTTCGTCATCTGTCACTGTCACTCAACAATTTTGCATCTTATGTCACAACACAGGAACGCCAAAAGTAACTTCGCGCCATTCCATACATTGATCGTTTTGCGTACCAAGGATAGAAAAATAACTTCAAAAGCGTGCAACTCCTCTATTCTTCCACGAATTTTATATGTTTTTTTGCAAATCGTCTTTTTAAGTTAACTTTTTAAAAATAAGTCTTTATTCAGGTTTTAATTTTATAGTAGTCAAGTACCCTATTAGTTACATTACATACCTGTAATAGGCACAAAGAAGGGAACTCCTTCGCGAACTCTTCAACCAATGGCGAGTGTATATGAACGTTAGCACCTGGTGCTACCACATACACATTGCTTTCACATAACGGATAGATCACTGTTGCTTTCGCCCAATAGACGAGGTGACCTGTTAGTTGGGATACCTGGAGAAAAAAACATTGTTTTTTAAATTAAATGTACAAGTGCACACACGATTACGGTCATAGGAAAATATTTTAAGTAAGGTGCACACATGTTCGACAAGATATAGACTTCAGTATTGCTATTCACAGCCATTTCACGGGTTGTCGAATCGAAAATTACACCAAATAGCTGTGGGAAGAAAAAATGGCGGCTGCCTGCTGGCTTGACTAAATTTCGGGTTTTGGATTTTTGAGCAGCTTGTTTATGCTTCACCTATGTTTTCAGGAATAAGTTCAGCATAGCTATTCACAAGCATTCGACAGGCTACCGTATCGAAAAGGGCACATTTCGATAACCTAATAAAAGGATTCCAACGATAACATATTGACTACTGTTGATTACTGTTCGATTCGATACGGAAACGTATCAAATGGTTATTTATTTATTATTATTAATTACAACGGTTAAACACCAGTAACAGTAATTAATAAATTTCATAACTATTACATAAATTACATTTTCATCTGGATAGCTAGGTACAACGTTAATATATTTAAAAAAAAAACACATCAAAAATACATTTCGTTAGGTTACAAATGATTAGGACATGTAATTATTCATATACAATCTCATTTACAAAATCTCGAGCACAATAACATGATTTGGTTGAATCTGTCGGTCGGTCAACACGTCACAATCGGGTAGGTCAAAAATAAGGGCATTGATTGAGCTACTCATGCGATACAGAGGGGAATGCGTAAGGTCCTTTACGCATTCCCTTCTGTGCACCGTGCAGTCGCAAATAGTCTGTGCCGGCGGCCAGACCGGTGGCGTAGGTAATTATCAGGGACATAAAATGTTATGAATAGCTATTCAGCATTTGATATGTAATATGCATTGCCGCGTCATTTTTGCATGTTGCATCGTATTAAATCATCATCGTCATCATTATTTCAGCCGAAAGACGTCCACTGCTGGACATAGGCTTCACCCAAGCACCTATTATATGACAAGGCTTTAACCCGCGTTGTTCTAACTCTAGTCAAGGTTTCCAAAGGCTCATCTGGGACTGTTCAACATTTTATTATTTATGTGTTTACCTGTTTTAACGTCAAATCAGCTTCAATGGCGAGTGTCTGCAGACTCTTCAGCGGGCTATAAAGTTTTATCAGTCTTAGGAGTGCCGAGCTGCTGTCCAAAGGTATTGAAGCTAGCAAGTCGTTTGGGTTCACCTTGAAATTTTAAGAACATAAGCTTAATTAACATACAAGAAATTCATAGTGAAGATAATCGCCAATCAGTGTCATAATAACTTTTCGCGGCCGTCAAAGCTTGTGGCAAGTAATAAGTCGTACGGGTCGATCGATCAGGTTAAGCTAGCTAAAACGTAAGAAAATTTGAATAAAGCGCCTATCAGGTCACTTAAATTAATTTTCTTTTTTTGACTACCTACCATAAGCAATATTCCATGATAAGGTCGTAGTTTTTGTAAGCATTTGTCTATGGTTTCGGGCTCTATGATCAATCCTCTATTGTGTATTTGGTGAGCTTTGTGTGGCAAGCAGAAAGACAGTAACACCCACTTGTTTATGCGGACTTGAACTATACCTGTAAATGAGAAAAAGATAAGGATTTATCAAATGTAAATTCAATGAACTAAAATTTTAGGACTGGTTTATGGTTCCCATTACAAAAAATATGACGCCCAAAGGAACGGATTTATTTTCAAAGCGTGCGTAAACGCACGTTTGCGCTCGCTCGTGTGTGCGGGTGTTGAAGAATCACTAACGAATCTATAACGCGTACTTTGGAACTGTCTCGGCACTTAGGCGTTACAGATTCATACTTTTTAATAGTAGGTCTTAAAAGTTCTCTAAGTAATTCAAACTTGACTAAGGACCCAACGAAGGTCACACAGATTGCAACGTTTTTATTTCACAAGTTACAGGATTATGTGACTACAATCAAATATAATAATAATAAAATGACGCAAAAAAATTGGGATCACAAATACGTAATATAAACTACTTCGTGATTCACCATGAGAATGCACAAATGCACTAAGTATATTCATGATTATATGCATTATATTAAATTATGTACCTACTGATGTTAAAGCAACGTAATGTCAACAACAAAGTTATATTAAGTTTGGTACGCGACATAAAACTGTTATCCCAAAGGAGAATGCCCACGGCACTATGGACAAATGTACTCATTTCAACATTTGTGTGTCTTCATCAAATCACCTTCAAAATACTAGATGTCGTGTCTAAATACTTCATCAAAATATTCAACACAATCTACAACGGCTTTACAAAAATAAATTTACTATTTTGAGGGCTATGTTCGAACACAAAATGAACTGAAAAAAGCTATTAGGGTCTATATGGGTTTACGAGTGACCCGTGTGCCTTTGAAATACATTTGTGTAAAATCTGTAGCAGTTTAGCTATGTTAGGTGGCCAGTTACTGGTGACCACCTCACCAAGTCTTGCTGTTTTAGATTTTGATTATCTTTGCGCCTGAAAATCGTTAATCTAAAATCGTAAATAGTCCCGCGTTTCATTAAAACGCAAAACATGGAAGCAAACATTATATTACATTATCTAACATAACATCACACCTGTATTTCCCGAAGGGTTTGGCAGAGGTGTACCTATGTGTAGTACACCCACGTTTCGCCAGTTATGTTTAAGTCCCATGTAATAGAAGGACAGCCTATTGCCATTAAGCGGGCACAGATTCAGACTCCAGGCTGCTAATGAGCAATTCCAGATGGAAAAACCCAACAAGACAGCCCGACTTGGGAATCGAACCCAGGGCCTCATGCTCAGTAGTAACGCTTGCGACCACTAGACCAACGAGGCAGTCAATCTTATATTACTTTATATTATATTATATAATAAAGTAATAGTGTATTACTTGATAGCCGATTGGTTTAGTGTTATATCTAGATCCTACTTGTCCTGATCCTGATTATCAAGGTCCTGTCTTTAGTAATATACAACACACACAACACATATACACGGTGCAGCGGCGAAGGAAGTATATTATTTTCAAAGGGTTAGTGGCAGTAGCCGAGGGACTAAAAGCTCATACTCGACGCATAAAGTACCAAAACCAGCTAAAAACACATTCTGGTTGACCATTGACATGACATAATATTGCAAAAGCATGACAGAAAATAATTATAATGTCAAATAAGGTTGTACCCGTGTTAATAATAATAAAAAAAACATTATGATGCAGATGAAAATCTCTGTTCTTGTTATATCAACGTGGGTTGAATAGCATTATTTCTTGAGACATTTGAAACTATTCCGATTTCAATACCAACAATAAAAATATGACAGTATGCGGTGCCCACCACACACTACCGTTTCGTCCATCACATAATTGAGAGAAAATAAAATAGACAGATGTACCTACTAATATTTCGTTCTGTAGGATATTAGAAACTGATTTATTTATTTTATCTTGCTAATCAATACAGAAATCGATATCATTTATGGGCGAAATCATATAATCGATATCAAATAGGTAGGCACATTAAACGCAATAGAAAAATGGACATCCGTAATTCCTTAATTTTGACGAATGATGGGATTGTAAAACTGGCGTACTTTACAGTCAGAAACGTAAAAGTATTAATTATTGTTCAAAAAAACAATACCATTATAAATATCATTGAAGTCCTATTAAAAAAAAAAATATTTTAGATATTTCATACTGTTCAACTTTTTGAGAGACAAACACATTTTTCAAGAATACTGTCCATGGGCATTCTCCTTTAAATTTTCGTTATTATAACAATTTTGCGGGTGCCGCGGTCAGTCCAGGGTTTGGAATTTCATGTGGAAACTTATACTCTTTAGTTAGGGCCTTATCTCTTTTTTTTTTTTTTGGGTGGGAAATAATCAAATAACTTCTCCCGCTCTGTGTGGAGCAGGAGGGCGTGTCAGACTTTTACTGACTAAAACCCACCCGTGTTCCCTCAGTTGCCTGTGTGCCAGGGGCCGCGGTATCTCTTTCGAACAACCCGCACCCCTGGGTGCCTTATCTCTTTAGACTTGATTCATCAGAAACGTTTTAGCTGTAAAAGCAGACGGCAACATTTTCGCATTTATAATTTTAGTATGGAAATATGGACTAACCAGTACTACTAAGCTCTTCAAACACTGACTTCATGGATCTTGCCAAAGAGCTCCGCTGAAGGATGAGGTGGAACGCCGATTTAGGTGAGGTATCTGCACCATTCTCACTGCTGTAGGTCGCTGAACTGACTGAGTGACGGAGATTATCTTCGTCATCGTCATTGTCGCCATTCATTTCACTGTCTAAAGCTGATACTTCATCATGAGCTGCCAACTGTAAAAAGTTATCATTTAGTTCTACAACATATAAAGAACAGCAGTTGTATATGGTCTGTTCTAAAAGTATCTGATGAAAATGTAAGCAAATGATTCAGGAAATTCTAATTTTAAATCACCGTAAAGATGATTTTCATTTGACAGATGGGGTTAATTTCAGCCAAAGATCGACAAAACTTCATAATAACAGTTGGTCACGGGCTACAGACTGTAGACTGTTAATATTTGCTTTACCGATTGTATGCCCGCGATTAACCAAAAAACTTCTCAGCCTGAGTGGAAATAAGCTTAGAATAATCATAGGAACAATTAGGAGCCATAACCCCCTTAACAAACATATTTATAATATAGGCGCCACAGACAAACCGCTCGGCCTTGACGTCGAGTAGTGAGCTGCCCACGTCATTCTGGAACGCGAGGCCATAGTTTCTAAACGTGAAGAAATCCTCGGAACAATGAGTTCGCTCCGTGGAGCCTGTGAAGCTCCCAGGAAGCTTCTGTGCTTTTGGGCGGAGCTAGGCTGGCTTTGTTAGCCAGAATCCCCACGCACAATGGACCGATTGAGAGTCTAAAAGCGGTAAAGGGTGTCCCATAATCATCATCTATTACGAGTGTGTGTGGGTATCGCATAAGAAACTTCGTTCCTGGCGGGGTTTCCCCGACTGGACACACCTTCTAAATACAGGTGAATGTTTTACTAATCCGCTTTAGTGAGTGATTTCTTAAGAATTTAACCTGAACAGGGTTTGTTTACATATTCATCAGATGTTTTTAGAACAGACAATACCTTTTATTGTTGCCAACTGTAGGTACATACATCAACTTTAATTATATTTTTCCAGGTAGGTTACATAAGACTTAAGCTATAACTTACTTTATATTTTTAAGGGTGTATGTACAACACCAACACAATTTACTTAACAAACTTGGAAATGTATATAAAGTGTAAAAATATTTACCATTATTTTCATTTCTTCAGTCAAATACGAACACCTCTTTTCTTCATGTCTCAGTGCTTTTCCCAGTCTTTTGCTCAAATCATAATAGCACTTGACTGAAAATGGAAGATATATATCAATAATAATGGTTTACGTATCTTAGCTTGCACCCGCGACTAGACGGTGGTGATTGCGGAAATTATTCCTTGGGAACGTGCTACCGGGACAAAAGCCTGTTACTCCTAATATTATTAAGAGGAGGATCATAGCCTTTTTTAAGGCTTATAACATCAGCTATTTGCTAGTGAAACTCCCGTTAAAATCGGTTCAGCCGTTTCGGTAGACAAAACAAATAGACAGCCAAAAAAGAAAGCTTTTTGGATAAAAGTATCATTATATAATATGTAATAAAAACCCTGTTGTTCCTTTTAGGGACGTGTACACTTACCTTCAAGCACAACATTGATGAAGATATAATAATAAAAAAAATGAAATTGAAAAATTACTTGATTTATTTTTATTACATATGTGTACCGATTCTCAAAACGTGGGTAGAAGGAACAACAGGGTTTTTGGTTACGTATTGTATACGGTCATATACATTTAGTAAAAAACCTGTTATTTTGATATTACAAACAGACACTGAAATTTTATTTATTTGAATATATAAGAGTGGATTACAAATTTATGATTTTACCTGCAAGAGTTGGTTTAAACAGATTTGTGTAAATTATGGTCATCTTTTTGTTACTGCATTAGAAGAATCATTATCCGTAACATAAAAATCAATATAAAATAAACACATCAACTGAACTTACCAACAGAATGACTTGCGGAAGCCTGCAGTGCAAACACAATATTGATAAGGATCATAGTGGCAGTGTCATCTTTATTTGTCCTGTACGGCAACAATGTAGGATGTCCCACAAACCTGACATCATTTACTTTTAGCTCAAACTTCCTATTGCAAAGCTCTGCCTTTACTGCGAACAGGGTTGACAGCATCTCATCTGTGAAGCCACTTAGCTGACCTGTAAAGAGAAAGATTTAAGTTTTAAAGTAACTTAAATTTGAAGTAAGTACGTAACATCATGCTTTGTTTCCCAGGAGAGTAGGGCAGAGGTGTACTATCGAGGAAACTTACATCTGACCAATTTGAAAACAAAATCCCGTGCACACAATGACCACATCTCTGTTAGCAAGCGTTACTATAGCGGCTGAGCGCTGTAAGCAATAATAGTCCTTATGGTGTATAGATGTTAGTTTCCTCGATAGTACATATAGTACACCCACACACATCAGGCCAGTTATGTTTAAGACCCATGTAATGGGGGGTTAGCCTGTTGCCATCGACCGTGCACAGATCCAGACACTGGGCTGCTACCAAGAAATTCCAGATAGAAAACAATAACACTTTGTCCAACCTGGGAATCAAACCCAGGACCTCACCACCCATACTCAGCAGTGGTGCTTGCAGCTACTAGACCAGGGTTGGCGAACCTCTAAACCTCTATGAGACATTTTTAGTAAAAAAAAAAAAATATGGCTCTGACATGCCAATAAATAACTTGACTTATTGACTACCAGAAAAAGGCTAAATACTTTTACATTAATAGGTAGCTACTCTTTAATAATTGGAGGAGATGCTTCCCTTTTTTATTTTTTCTGACATGAACATTTTGCTCTTATTAATATAATTTTTGTGACATTAAGAATATGTTTTATTTTTACTGAACCAAGTGTTAGTTATTGAATACTTCAATATAAATTACTACTCACACTTATTCAGCTCTGTTCAGCTTTTGTCCATAGAAAACAACGATTTTGTATAGAGTCCATTCAGCTTTCTGCGGCTGAATGGATGCATACACATCTCATACAAAATCGTTGTTTTCTATGGACAACAGCTGAAAAGAGCTGAATAAGTGTGAGTAGTCCCTAAATGTTTTTCTTTCTATGAGGAAATCAAATTTGATTAATATCTCAAACACAAACTAAGCAAACTATATTTTTGTATAATTTGGAAGCATTTTGTTTAAATTTTGTAAATGTAAGTACCAACCATGCATCTGTTTATTGTGTTGTTTTGATGTACTTGAACGCTTGGCGTGTACCATCAAAGGCATGCGTGCCACAGGTTTGCCATCCCTGTACTAGACCAACAAGGCAAGTGTAAGTAAGCACAATTTATAAATATTGGGAATCATTCAATGTGTGATGGAGTTGATGTCTATATGAAAATCCTTTGTTAAAAAGGTCTTGAAATCTCAGGCTTATTTCCCAAGAACTGGTACTGGTAAATGTAGGGATTTAAAGTTTTCTCTTTGCCTAGTGTAAGTTTGATTATGCTTGTATTCTCATCACCCTGTATTATGAAAAATCATCATTCTTGTGCCGTTATTCAAAATTATTTGGGTGTCATAAGATATTGTAAATGTCATGAATAATAAAAAATAAAGTATTTTGGATTCCTCTGTTATTTACAGATCTTATAGCCATTCTCTTATATTCTATATCAATATATTTAGTAAATACCATATTGTTAACTTTGCAAAAAGACAACTGATGCTCATATGAACATCAGTTGTCTCTTTACAAAGTTAACAACATGGTGTTTACTGATCTATGCAAAATTGCATAGTTACAGAAAGTACTAGACTTCATATACTATAAATTGCATTTTCAATACAAACAAGCATACAAGTGCATATTTAAAGGTGAGTACATATAAACATTGATTTATGTCCATTGATCAGTCAGGATTATATGTACCTTATCTATAAATAATGTTGACATACATTCTGATAAACAATTTCTTTTCTGGTATTTAGCAGTGTGCAATGGAATTCAGAATGCAGTTATTACGCCCAAGTAGACATGACCTACAAGCACTAACCTTTACAAATATTTGACGTCTGCGACTGAGGATTCTGCAATAAGTCCTCTGGAGAATTAATGGCGTAAGGATTGTGTCGACCATATTTTTTCTGTTTGCTTTCATCCTTGTTGTCGGTTGTGTAAGGGTATCTGAACAGTAATCTGTCACCTTTACTGTCTGATTTTACGAAAAATATGTTCAAAGGATTCACTTCCATGTTCACAAATGTAAAGTAAATATAAAATTATGAACTATGTGAAGTAAACAAGATGATTGGAAACGGATTTTGTAACAATGTATTCAAATGATATTTGTAGAAATATAATTTATCACACATTTTTCAGCTCTAAATATACACGCAGTGCACTTTTAGTCCAGGAATATTACACAACTGTTTATAAATTAGTGACTATTTTTGTTCTCTTTATTTCTACGAATTGAGAACATGCAGTGACATGCACCCAGTGACGTACTATTGCTGTGCTGGCTGTCAAGTGTCAATACGTGTGTCAACTTCAACACGTTATGATTTGAAGTGTTCCAGAATCAAAGTTCAGTTCTATGCTTTAAACCTAGTTGGTTCTTTTGTCTCACTCTTTTGTAAGTGTTTTGTATAGTGCCATCTTTGTTTAATTTGCTTTGTAATTCGATGTATATTTTTAACATGAAAAATCCATAGCCAATTATTTTTTGTTTGTAGTATTGCTACTCGTCACGAGATGGCAGCATTTTATTTTACATAAAAATGCTGTTTTTGTAAAAATTAAAAACCAAATCATTCAAGAAACATTTGTTTTTATTACACAATAAAATACCAACAGTATTTTTTACTATTCTTTTTTACTCTACTATTTGTGACCAAGAATATACCTGAAAAGGCCAGATTCAACCTTCAATATTAAAATAAAATAAGACAAATCATTTGTCAAAAGTAGAATACGAAACAATTCGTAATTTGCTTCGCGAAAATCTATAAACTAGAGAAAAAAAATGGCTAATAAAGTGGAAAATAACTACAAAGTCAATCCCGAAAAGGTTCGCCTCGAAACCGATCAGGGAATCGTAGAGAGTGAAGAAAGAAAATGGGGCATGCCTTTGAAAGATGTGTACAAACATGGACTCACTTTTTACAAAGGTATTTTTTCGAATATTTTCCCAGTTATTTAAGCCACGGCAGAGTTCGTGATCTCGAAGTAAATTTTTATGTTAAAATTTTTTAAGTTTAAATTTTACGCAAGGCTAAAAATGTTCATCGGGCGCCATTATCACCATTCTGTAATATTTACGACTTATCTGATGGTTCGACCCTAAAACGCCGATACAAATGCCCATTATTTTAATTGATATGAAGGGGCATTAATCACACTTCTTAATAACTGCACTGATTGTGAAGTAGGCTAACACAGAACAACACTTACAGATAAGGAAGGCAAAGCGATTCACCTGAGCTACGAAGATAGACTGAAACTGGTTGCATACACTCAGCAAACCTCTCATGGGCCTTTAGACGTGAATTCTGCGTCACCCCTAGGTGTTCTGGATATGATTGGACGAGATAGAAGGGCTGCGTGGCAGGCTTTGGGTCAGATGACTCAAATCCAAGCAATGGTCGGTTTTGTCCATACATTAGACAGGTAATACTCTATAACTTTGTGGTTCTATACAGGATGGCATGGATATAGTGCAAACTAAAACTGTGATATGAATTCAGTACATGATTTAGTATATGACCCTCCAGCATGTAAATTTTTCATTGGTTATCAAAAAATGTTTAATAGAACAATGCAATACCTACACAGTCAAAATGTAAGTTTTTTTAAAACCAATGAAACATTTCAAGGTTCAGAATTGAGTGCTAAATCCATGGTAACAGCTTGCACATTAATGGCCCTGCCACCGGTATATAATTTGGTTATCCCCTATTCTTCTGGGTGAACCCAATGAATGCTGGCTCTGGTATAGAGCGTGGTAAACTTTTGAATTTTTTATTTGAATGTTATTCTTTTTTTTATTATTGCTTCTTGTATCTGTCAAGAGGTTTTGTTGTTTCCAGTTTGTTATATTTTTCATAATTTTTCCACTAAAATCCTTTTAGTGGGAAAATGATGTATAACAAGCTTTAGTTTTATTTCATTCTAATAACCACAAATACATACAGTCCACTTTTGTTGCCTTCACTGCCAGTATGTACAGGGATAAATTATTTCAGTCTAGGTACCTCATTGGAATGCTATTTTCAATAACTTAAAATGTTTTTTTTTCTATTACAGACTGTGCCCACTTTTCAAACCATATTTGGAAGCAATACAAAAGGATATGGAAGACAAAAAACAGCAAGAGTGAGTTCTATTTATTTCTAAATAGCCTTTTTTTTTGGGTGGGAAATCATCAAATAACTTCCCCCGCTCTGGGTGGAGTGGGAGGGCGTGTCAGACTTTTACTGACTAAAACCCTCCTGTGTTCCCTCAGTTGCCTGTGTGCCACAATAGCTAAGTTTATGGTTTTGTGCCAGATATACCTAATGAAAGTTGCAATATTATTTTTTACTAACAGGCTAAAGAAGGAAGAGGAAGAAAGGGCAAACTTGGAACTACAGAATAGAATACAGCTGGAAAAGCAGAAACAACAGAGTAACAAACTAACCGAGGAACAACAGGTGTAAGTTCATTTTAACAGTTTTTTTTTTGGCGGTACTTTTTTTTTTTTTTTTTTTCTCTTTATTTGTTTAGGGGTTTTTATCTAAACAGATACGCCAACCCCATCGTGCCTTTTAAATTGGCGGTACTTAAGTAAGCTCTGTTGTTCCGATTGGAGTCAGCAATTATTCTAAAAAATTAAGCAAATATTTTTAAGTTTCAACAGTTTTATATGCTGAAACACAACTAATCATTATTGAATAAATAAATATATTAACTTTAAATGTTTGATCAGTCAATACCGAAAAATTCAGCTAGTAACAGAATTTATTTTAAAATCAAAAGTAATTTTTTCAAAACATGCTGATTATGAATCAGTACTTTTAGGACGCCATAATTACAGACAGCCCCCAAACAAACAAAAACCATCTAATTGTGATTGATATTGTAAACTATACTCAAGTAGAAATCCCTACTTCCCTACTAATATTATAAATTTGACGGCACGGTTGGCGCAGTGGTTAAGCGATTGGCTGCTGCGCTGCGTGTCGTGGGTTCGATTCCCGCACGGAACAAATATTTATATGACTTACAAGTAGTTGTTCTGGGTCTGGGTGTTTGTGTATGTGAGTTTAAATGTTTGTAAACGCACCCACAATACAGGAGAAATTCCTAGTGTGGGACAACGTTTAAAAAAAAAAAACAGAAAGTAACTGTCTATTACGCTTTCACGCCTAAACCGCTGAACCGATTGTCATGAAATTTGACAGAGAAGTAGCCTAGGATTTAGAGAAGGTCTACTTTTTACGCGATAACCGACATACAAAGCTAGTAAATAATAAAAACGTAAATAGAACTTAATAGCTAAATAAAAATGTCCAGGCATAAAGAGTGTGCCTGCTTGCATATTGTCAGTTATGAAAAAGTAATACCAAGTGTTACATTAACCATAGGTACATTGCTCATTCTCATAAAATATACCATACATCACAGAAATAAGTTGAAATGTAAAAAAAAAATTGTTAACGGAATCGCCTTTTTTTTCGAGATATCGAGATTTAAGGACACCAATCGAGATAGCGAAATATTTGCAGTCGAACTGTATATTTAACTCATTTCGGCATTTTGGTGGTTCCATTAATTCCTATTACAACTGACAATATGCAATGCTAGATTTATTTGTGAATGTTTATTTGTTCAATGTTATTCAAACTGCTTCCATTGTTGCTGAACAAAGACCTCAAAAATATCCAAAGTGTTAAAACAGACCTTTTCAGTGTTTGATGGTTATTTACTTTTAAAATTCACAGGCAAAGAATAAAAGATGCCCTCAATGCACAAACTTATGAACAGTTTCTACAGTACGCTCAACAGCAGTACCCAGGAAACTTTGACCAGCAAGCTGTTCTCATTCGCCAGCTACAAGACAAACACTACCAGCAATACATTCAGCAACTTGCTGTAGACCAGAGGCTTGCAAATTCTAATATAAAGGACACTACGGAAGCAAAAGAGAATGAGAATATAAATAGTGCCACGGAAAAGGAACGAAAAGAGGATCCAGTTACTGATTGCAATTTGAATGAAACGGGGGATGCTCCTATAATGGATAACAAGTAAGTGAGCTACACATAAAAGTTTTATTTATTTTTAAGTGAAACATGGAACTACTTGAACTGACTTGGAAACGAACCTGTAAGATTTAATTACGTTTTGTCAATAGCCAGGTAACTTTTATCAGAAGAATAAATATAACAGTAACATTTTTTATGCAAATTATCATATCCCTTATGTGATGTGGAAATATGCATTCATTAATAAAATCAATGCTGTAATCAATGTTACAGGGCTATGCAGACTACAGAGAAGCCAGAATCGAATGATAGACTCTACGTAGAAGAGGCAAAGGTGGATGACAATACAGATGAAGAAGGTAACCAATTTTTTAGTAAACTTTTTTTTTGTCTCTTTTCCAACACTCTCGGGATTTTCACAGCACCTATAGATAAGGCACAAGATCAGTCGTATTCTTACTGTTTCGATCAATTCAATGCCAATAACTAGCAGTGCCCGTGTTATTGCATCTTATTGGGACAAGGCCTATATTAGTTTCAGTTATAGTAACAGTCAAAATCAAAATCAAAAGTCATTTATTCAAACTAGGCTGAGAGTCAGCACTTTTTGAACGTCAAAATTACATGAGACAGTCCCCCAAAACGCCCGCCCTTCACCACTTCCTAGTGCGTTAGCTGGGAAGAAGAAGTAGCGCAACAAACTCCCCAGCAGCACAGCCGTCTGTTATGTTGGAAGAACTTTATTCTAAACAATAAATAGCATATAATTAACATTGAATAAAATAAAATAAATGAAAATTTAATTGATAAAAAAAAATGGTTTAAGTCAGTCAAGTTAAATAAACAATGATATGAAGTAATTCATATGACCTGTCAGTAGTAATAGAACACAAACATTGTCTTGCGTTAATCACAGCGACCAACAATTCTTATCATTTAAGTAGTCGTTGATATAATAGTATGCCTTCGAACAAAGATTTGATTTTACTTTCGCTTTAAACGCATTAAAATGTAAATCTAGCAAAGAAGAGGGAAGCTTGTTATAAAAGGTTATACCAAGCCCAGCAAATGAGTTATGCACTTTATGAAGCCGGTGAAAGGGAGCACGTAGTTCGTCCTTATTTCTAGTATTAATATTATGAATATCACTGTTTTTAGTGTATAAGTGTATATTTTGCCTAATATATAAGATGTTAGCGAAGATGAATTGCGATGCCACCGTGAGAATACCAATATCTTTAAAAAATTCTATCAGAGAATCTCTAGCGCCTAGTTGGTAAATTGCACGAACAGCTCGTTTTTGATGAACAAAAATATTTTGAATGTCAGCGGCCCGACAGCAGAATGCCGTAGGACATAACGCTATGAAAATAACTAAAATAGACTAACCGAGCTGTATCAACGTCAGTGTATTGTCTTACTTTCCTGACGGCGTAGGCGGCCGAACTGAGCCTTCCCGCTAGGCTTGATATATGTGATCCCCACTGAAGTTTGGCATCTACTGTTATGCCAAGAAAACGGCCGATTCTACAGTTGCAAGCACCTCATTATCTAAGACGATGTTGGGTCCCAGATTTCTTACATTCGGTAAAGCGAACTTTATACATTTAGTTTTCTTGGCATTGAGAACTAGATTATTCGTGGTAAACCATTGCGTAACCCTTGAGAGTGCACTGTTTACGTCGTCAAAATCTTGTCTATTCCTGTCTACTTTAAAGATAAGAGAGGTATCATCAGCAAACAGTACAACGTCACAGATACCCTTTAAATAGAATGGTAAATCATTAATGTACACTAAGAATAAGAATGGACCCAGTATTGAGCCATGAGGTACACCTAACTGAACTGGTAGCCCGGAAGATTTAGCACCATCAATATCTACACATTGGTGCCTATTATTTAAATAAGAATTTATTACGTTGAGAGCTTCATTTTGAACACCGTAATGACGTAGTTTACGCAATAGCGTGTCATGGTGCACGCAATGAAATGCTTTGGAAAGATCACAGAAAACTCCAATAGCATTTTGTGAGTTCTCCCATGCATTAAATATGTGTTTCGGCAAAGCAACGCCCGCGTCTGTAGTTGAATGACCTTTTGTAAAGCCATATTGTTCATCATGAAGGAGGCAATTTAAATTAAAATGTCTTAGCAACTGCTTGAGTATTAACTTTTTACTAAATGCCGATAAGATAGAAATTGGCCTAAAATTTCCAACGTTATTTTTATTACCTGATTTAATTAGTGATGTTCAAGACGCAAAAAATGCAATTACACTCGTTTTGGACACATTGATTACTGCTCATAACCCAACTGCAGGGGCGTTCCTTTTACTAAAGCCGAAAAGCCTGGCTTTCAATTCAAAATTAAAAGTAAATTTATCATTTATCAATCATGTCACAAGAATTGATAAGAATAATAACAATCAAACTCCGCGCGTCGCACCGCGTATAGCCGGCCGGACGCTAAACGTAGGTACGATGCGACGTTGCGAGATTTACCTTTACGCGAGATATTCATAGAATAATATTTTGATTTTGCGCTGTTCTCATCATTACACAACGCTGCCAGACCACCAGGCCGCAGTTGCGATCTCGCTCTAATGCTGCAGCGTAAAACAGGATGCGAGATCGTATCGGTGTATGAAAACAAGTGACAAAAATATATCGGTCTCGCTCGCACCTTAGGGTTTGCAATCTAGCTTCTGGATTTCTTATATTTGGGAAGAAATTGCTAACGTTTTTCATAACATTAGTATGTATGTACTCATACAGCAAATTGTTCTGATAAAAATCAGAACAATTTGCAATATGAGTACATTTGCAGCTTGGCTTTTGACTTTTTATGAATGGAAGAAGCGCGCGTGAGTAATGCGCAACGCGTGGTTTTCGATTGAATGAATGATGCTATTTCAAATTAGTTACGATATCATTTTGATTGGCTACGCGCCTTTTTTTTGTTTTGTAATTCGTTTATTTTTATTTTCTGTGGAGTTAAGTGTTGTGATTAGTTGTTCTGTGATTACCTTTCAGTTGAAGTGATTAAAGTTTTCTTAGCATCCAAATGAATACGGAAACGCAATGCAATTGTTTCTTGTGCAGGATTAAAGTGTGTGCAATCGTTACTCGGAAAAGTTACATACGTATTTACAGACAAATATGATCTCGTTACTTCTTCCAAACCTAAATCAGAGGGATTTGTGTATTTCTCAGAAATATAAATCGCAAAATAGGCATTTTAGTTGACCAGCATACATGACTCATTGGATTGTAGGCTGCTATCAATTCCACAAATTACTTTTGCTTTACTGCCTAGGTGTATGTTTCTGTAGATCTAACATATTAAAGCCTTCCGAGTGCTTTGATGTTTGTCATCTGTTTGTGCTAAAGAAGCGAAGAATGAAGAGTTATAATTATGCCTGTTCACATTGTGAGTAATTCTATATATTATCATCATCGTAAACAATGTGTAGGTAGAAATTAATCAATTTATTTGTCCGCCATCTAGTGGCCGGATTGTACTATTTTGACTTTAGCGACTTGCGAGCGAGTGAAATATGACATAACTCGAATAGCTCTGTTGTGGCAATCATGGTAATGATACATAGATGGCTCTTATACGTCGTATCATATTTTACACGAAACTGTTAAATTGAAAATGAAAGAGTCGCGATTTTGTTGAGGATTACCGATACTCTTGGTACTTAATTTATTAATATCACGCCACGCGCCTGTATTCACCGCAGGTTTAGGCAGAGGCATTCCTATTTAGCCTAGGTAACAGTACACCAACATTTTACAGTTATGTTTCTTGTTGTTGATAATACATATTGAAATATTGATTTATACATATTAAAAACATGGTGATATCGAAAAAACATTTGTACAGGCAATAGTAATATTACCTACTATTATGAAATACGAATCTTTTTAAGTACTGCGATACGGCAGATAGGTAGTGTTTTTTTTTTTGTTGTAAGTATGTCGGCTTGCCCTATGTTTGACCCCTAGGCACGCCACTGCCCAACTGTGCTAAGTGTCGGCACGACAAATATGTTACCCAAACCAAACTATTATATTAGGCGTACCGATCAATAGGCAGTGTTAGACTTCTCTTACTTTTTTTTTTTTTCTGGGTGGCAAATCATCAAATAACTTCTCCCGCTCTGGGTGGAGCGGGAGGGCGTGTCAGACTTTTACTGACTAAAACCCACCCGTGTTCCCTCAGTTGCCTGTGTGCCAGGGGCGGCGGTATCTCTTTCGAACAACCCGCACCCCCGGCAGGCATCGGCCCTTGCGGGCCCCATCTGTTGCTGCTGACATCTTTTTGAGGCGCGCGTGGAACACAACGCGCCGTCGACCTGGGCTTGGTCCTTACCGGACAGCGAGCTACCTACCTACGGTGGCCGGGAATCAGCCTGGGATTCCCGACGCCCAGGGCGTCTCCTGTCTCTCTTACTTGTGTAATATTAACGATGCTAATGAAGCTGCTGAGTCTAATTACTATTTCATCCACAATTTAAGGTCATACCCAAGAGGTTTTAATTCCGCACAAAAAAGGATCATAAAGCCCTGGGTTACCTGGGGATGGAATATCTGCATCCTTACTAAAATCGGCCCGCAACTTTTTAATACCATATATTCAACCTTGCAATAACTACTGGGACCTTTCCTAGAGCTTTCAAGAAGGCAATTGTTCATCCATTTTTTTAAAGTGGCGTGTTGGAAATTCAGTGCTCACAACCATCTCTAAGGTTTTTGGAAAATCATTAATAAACAACTAACCAACCATTTAACTAAATACAACATCATCTCTCAAAACCAATACGGAAGGGTAAGTCAACTGAAGACGCTGTAATAGATTTGACAACAACTGTGATTCAGTCTTTAGATAATCACCTAAAAACCATTACAGTATTTTTGGACCTGTCGAAAACATTCGACACTGTTTCTATTTCCATCCGTCTTAACAAGCTGGAAGCAATAACCGTTAGGGGCACGGTCGTAGAAATTTTCGCAGTTACCTCACTCAACGTAGTCAGTAACCATCATAGGTTGGAAATTTCACCAGCAACAAAGAATTACTCATCTATGGAGTTTCACAAGGCAGTTTGCTTGGTTCCACCTTATTTTTGGTGTGCATCAATGAGCTGTGTCAATTGGAAATTAACAACTGCAGATTTATTACATATGCAGATGACACAGCATTGATTGTGCATCCCAAAGACTGGCAGCTAGCTTATAACGAAACTGAAAAGGCCTTGCCCACCCTAATATCCTGGCTGAACGACAACCTGTTAACCCTTAACGCATATAAAACTGAATTTATTACTTTTCTGGTTCTTCCGCGTCCCAACCATCGGACTCCTTAAAAATTATTGCTCACACCTGTCGTCACTCTAGTCCCAATTGTGACTGCCTACCTCTCATACGCACAACCTATACGAGGTATCTGGGAGTGCAAATCGACTCTCGTTTAAGCTGGAACAAGCATATAGGAAATTTAGTTTCACGTACAAGGAAACTTTTGTTCATTTAAAAAAAAACTAAGATCTGCGGACCTAGATACATTAAAGGTTGTTTATTTTTCCTTAGCACAATCCATACTAATGTAATGCATACTAGCGTGGGGTGATACGTTTGCTACCTGTATGCTGCGAGTGGAGAGGGCGCAAATAGCGGTCCTAAAAATGATTTTACAGAAGCCTATTAGGTATCCGACTGTAAACAATGCTCTATGCTCGCAGTAAGACAGCTCTATGTGCGTCAGACCGTCCTGCGTTAGTATGCTAAAATCCCAAATAAGACAAATAACAAGCGTAGGAAGGACATAGTGTGTGAAATTCAGCCGCTTAAAACTGCTCTCGCCAGTAGAAATTTTTATATAAATAAATAGTTTTCGTATCTACAACCGTATTAATAAAATAGCATATATACATAACTTACCAAAAAACAAATGCAAAAAAGAATTACAACACTAAAATTAAATTACCGGAAGACTGAAGATCTTTTCAAACCAATCCAATAGAGGTCGTTCTAAAACAATACATACACTCATACATACACTTACACGTACACTCACACATACAGAATCACTCACCCGTGCACTGACGTGCACGCACATTCTCGAATATGTTCAACATAAGTAAATAAGCAACTTTATTTTAATTTTAAGTATTTTTTTGTTCATTATATTGTTTATTTTAAAATAAATTACTTCAACTATTTATCTTATTCATTTTTACACGTTCGATTTTTTCTTTGTTACTTAGTTTGGAAGGCGACGATACAATGATTTTTTATCATTAGTACAGGCACCAACGACACACTTTTTCTGTATTGTTAATTTTTTACTATGAATGTTGTTTTTGTAGACCTTATAATATGTTTTTTTTTTTCTGAAATAAATAAATTGATTAATTTATTATCATAGTAATAACAATAGACTCACACAAAACTTTACTTGCTGAGCGATAAGAGAACTTATTCAGCCTTTTATCTTCTTTGTATGTTTGAAATCAAGGTCTGAAAAAATCAATTAGATTTTGCTATAGTGTCACACCATGACTAATTCCACCAAAATTTGAAAGGACCTTTTTAAGTGTTATTACAAATGGTCACTCAAAAGTCTTCTTAGAAAGCTTAACAGTAAATTAGACAGTTCAGATACGGCGGTGGGGATATTTTTATGATTATTTTAAGTCTATTGGCGTATACAAGGTGTAACAGAATAAACGCAAGTCCTTATAGTAGTTAGTCCATAATTAACTACTGAATCGATTTCAGTAACTTTTAAAATGAGGATTTTTCAAAATGAGTATTTTGCCATACCAACCGCCGATACAGTAAAAAGAAAAATTTTTTGTCAAGGCAATAAATAACACACAAGTTTTTATTCATTTAGTAATGCTAGGGTCAAAATCTTAATAATAATAATTAGCTTTAACTTGGACCCTGCTCCCGATACTGGCGGACCACTATTTTATATATTTTTAAATGTTTCTTTTATAAAAATATTTAAAAAAGTAAAATAATAAGTAAGAAAACAAATAAACGATATAATAGTTAGCTTTAAAAATAATAAGTAAAAATAAGTTTTGGGAAATACCATACCATATGAGGTTTTGATTTATTACGTTACATGTTGTATATAATCTGAATAGTAAGTCAATTCTGTATTACCAGATTATCTGAACGTGGAAGCAAGCCGCATGTGGACTCGCGGCGATATAGCTAAGTTCAAGAGTTCTGCACAGCAGGGCGGCGGCAAGCTGACCGTGGGTCATGGTGAGACTATCACTGTGAGAGTACCTACCCACCCGAAGGCTCGGTGCCTTTGCTGGGAGTTCGCTACTGATAACTATGATATTGGTAAGTAGATACAAAATATAAGGATCAATTAACGTCGCTCGTGTCAGTTTGCATAATCGCGTTGATCTTCTAGGACCTAGAAAATCAACGCGATTTGAGGACACCAGCTAGTGTCCTCAACTCCACGTCAAAACACGTATTTTGTGTATTATGTTGTTGTTCTGAATTACGCGACGAATTGTGATGCGGTTTTCACCATAATTTTAGACAATTTATGTATACTTAATGCATTAATATTTAACTTGGACTTAACACAGAAATATTAATGTTTTGTGAAGTCGTGTGAAATAGTCGCTAGTATTTTATAAAATCGGTCCAGCCGTTTCGGAGACTAGCTAGAACAAACGGACACGAGACGGAGACAAAAATTAAAAATTGTTTTTTTTTTTTTTGCTTGAAAGCAGGGTAGATTTAACCAGTTATGTCAAGACCGATGAGAACGAGAGGCTTTTGCAAAAATCAGGGACTTTTTTTCCATTTGGAAAAACTCAAAAATACTGTACCCGACCTTCAAGTTTTTTTCTCATGTCAAAAACGCGAAGAAGGAGGAAGATCTTGAGATTTAAGCGCACTAACAGACAGACAGAATCGTGTATATAAATATTAAGGATTCTCCAATCATTTATATTGCATGCATGTGTTCCAGGTTTTGGCCTATACTTCGAGTGGAGTAAGTCTGCGACCACCGAGGTCACGGTGCACGTGGCCGAGAGTGATGACGAAGACGAAGAAGAAGTGGATGAGGATGAATACACTGTTACAGATGGTAATTACATACTTCTATAACAATATAATAACTCAAAAAAAAATTGGTTGAATTGCTCTTGGTCGCAACTTTGACTACGTGACTCTGTGACACTGACCTGAAAATTGTAAAAAGGTACGAAAAAAAATTTGAATTTCGCGAGCTGTCTTAGCGCATCCTTCTTTAATATGTCTTTTTACAGCAAATAAATAATTACCATCCAGCCTGTCCCTTGCTGCTGTCTTCCAGCGAGCCGAGGTCCGTACCCCACAGGGGGTGCCCTTAGCGTGTAGTCGCTTAGTTTAGTTTTTAAGCCCTGGCCTTAGAGGCCTTAATTTATTAAGGTAGCCACAGGCAAGTCTAGTTAAGCAGCCAACAACCTCCTTTTTTTTCGGGTTGGAAATCCTCATCGATATCCTCCGCCCTGGGGCGGGTGAACGGGTCTGTCAGACTCTTACTGATTAAAACCACCCTGGTGTTCCGTCCCACACTTGCACCGGGATCATCCTGTGATCCCCGGTGCAAGTGTAATAATAATACGACTTTCGCGATCCCCGGCTAGTGCACCGAGAGTTCGGGGGGAGGGAAGTGTTGAATTCCCCCTTTACATAATACAGAGGCGCGCGTGGAACACTACGCGCCGCTATCTCGGGTCCTAAGGAGTAGGCAACGGATGTCCCCAGGAACCATTTAGGGGGGCTGGAAGAGGGAGCCAACAACCTCCTAAGTTGACCGGTGACATTTTATTCCCAAAAAAAAGGTGTCTCTTTATATAAGTACTTAACTTACTTATCAAAATATGTGATCTTTGCAGGTCAATTCCCCGAGTACACAATCCATGGTACTCGTGCAGACCTAGAACAAGGTTCAGAGAAGAGATCAGAAAAACACGCCGTCAGTACCACGCGGCCATTATTGAGCCAGGTGGTGCCCATTTACCGCCGGGACTGTTACAACGAGGTATGTATACGAACATAGTCAACCGCCGCACGTCTCACATCTGTAGCAATAATTGAACTACGAAAACCGCTCTTATTGCTGCTGCATAAAGTCGCTTAATAATACCTGCCTTAGAGAGAAGCTCCCTCTCTATCGTGTTTAAACAATATTTGGTACTATTATCGCTGAGTTTGTTTCGGCATTTCTTCTTAGGGATCAGTCAGCTGGGAAATGCCGGCGCCATCTTTTTTTTGCTCTGCTCTTGCCCTCGATCACGCCTGATGGAAACCGATGGATGAGGTATATGATAGTCTATCTAGTTTTAAAGTACTGACGTGGGAGATCTACTTACACAAATAAACATTTTATTCCAGTCACGATTGTACTGCACTGATTTAAACTGTAGTTGAAAATCGGCGTCCCACGGTCAAAAAGTGCTGATTTGCACTCCGATTAGAATAAAACATTTTCGAATAAATAATTTTGAGAGCAGTGGTGGCCCAGTGGTAACGGCGCCGGCTTACGACTTGTAGGTCGTTGGTTCGAAATCACGCAGGCCCTTTACTTTGTGTAAATAATTTCATGACAACTGTTCTGAAAACTGTGAAGGAAATCATCGTGAGGAAACTGACATGTCCTAGAACCAAAAATTCGAAGACACGTGACGTCTATCAACCCGCACTAGGCCCGCGTGGTGGAATACGGCCCACTTCCTATCACGGAGAGGACGGCTGTCTTCCAGCAGTGGGAACAGGTTGATTATGAATCCAGCATTTCATTCAAAAAATATTTTTATCTATTTTCAGGTATACGCTGGATCCCACACATATCCCGGCGAAGGAGTATACTTACTAAAGTTCGACAACACATACAGTCTATGGCGATCCAAAACACTTTACTACAAAGTGTACTACACACAGTAAACTTCATTTAACCTTATAGTAGAGCCATGACAAAGAAATTATATGGAAAGTAATATAATATATTAAAATATTTGATACTTTAACACCCGATATTGTACTGCCAGTATTTTAGTTCCTGAAACATATAGTTTATGTGAAGGATATAGTTTACATAGCCGCGGGCAAATATTGCGAGGGTTGCGTGGATATGCCTTGTATGGACATCTGCGAAGTGGATGTTGCGTCAGATCAACGGTTGGTATGACGCTGACGCTGCGTCATTCTTGTGAATGATAAAAACATTGTTTATTTTTTATTTTTTGAACTTATATTAACAAAGAGTCGCCATGTACAAGGACGTAATAAAATCGCGGCGGGATTTGTTCGCGCACTGGATTGTCAACTCTCGGTGTTGAACCCAGCATTGAGAATCCAACAAAGTGCAGCGCGAGTGAGTCTCAGCACATCAGGGCCGCAAGTCTGCTATTACAATAGTGTCAGAATGGTCTATCATTGATTTCAAAATTGTTGATTTTGACAAGTTTGGTAATCTACTAATATAATGGCATCATTATGACTTTCCAATGGTCAGCCACTGACACTCCATTGAAAGAAATGGCATTTATTGGTAATCTCGTACATGACAAACGAATGACTCGACTTAAGCGGTAATCTGCTAAAATAATGTAACACTAATAAATAATATGAAAAATATATATAAATGAAATTGGGCATGAATAAATGTTCAAATTTTGTAGTCGTTTTTGGAAAATAATTTCTATTAACGGGTTTTATAATAATGGCAATACGACAATGCCATTATAACACAATTCTATTACGAGACCATT
Organism: Polymixis lichenea; assembly: GCA_949091785.1. NCBI lineage: Eukaryota > Metazoa > Arthropoda > Insecta > Lepidoptera > Noctuidae > Polymixis > Polymixis lichenea. The sequence goes on along the minus strand of OX420943.1, from coordinate 10,629,356 downwards.
GACCGACCAATGATCGACCGTTATGAATTTAGCAGATTGCGAACTTTTAGCAAAATGACAATGGAATCGTGTTGGAATGACGAATTTATAAAAATAGCAGACTTGGGCCCCAGCACAGTGTTTGATCGCGACGATAGGTCGTGGTGGAGCAAAATGAAAAATTGAATGGACTGTATAAAATGTCATCATCATATACGTAGCCTTTTCCCAACTATGTTGGGGTCGGCTTCAAGTCTAACCAGATGCAGCTGAATACTAGTATTTTACATGGAGCGACTGCCTATCTGACCTCCAAAACCCAGTTATTGGGTAATACGATACCCCTTGGTAAGACTGGTCGTCAGACTTGCGGGCTTCTGAGTTCTGACGACCCGTAACGATTGTCAAAGATCTACAAATGACAACCGGGACCAACGGCTTAACGTGCTTTCGAGGCACGGAGGGGTCTTGGTATGTAAAGATGGACCTGCGCGGCCGTCGGCCGGTCCCCGCACCCTCTTTCACTGCACGCCGATGTTGAGATGGGTGGCCTCAACAGTGTTTGATTTTCAATCCTGGGGGCTGTGCAGTGCGTTGAAATCAAAATCAAAATATTTTATTTCACATAAACCTGCAAGGGCACTTATGAAACGTCAAAAGCTAGGTGCACGGTTCAATTTGTCGCTTCCTATGGAGAAGAGCCGGCAAGAAACTCCACGGTTGAAGATCCGATGCGCGAAAAAATCCCGCCACGATTTTATTACATCCTTGGGAAAGTGGGATAAAGCATTCGATTAACATACCTCGCAATGACTGTTCGCAACTTAACACAATTCAGTGCAATAATTATGAGCTTCGTTAGCTGACTTAACAATAAATTAAGCTTTGTATAGACGAGACACGAGAATGCTTTTAGTTCACTTAGTTAAAAGGCAGTTTTAATTTATATGGTCTACCCTTTACACTATTATCTAGTTATCTCGTCTATAATAACTATATCTTTTATTATGCCACAAATATCTTTGAAGTAGTTTTCAATTGTCTTTCTGTAATTTATGTTAAATTGTGCGAGCTGCACGTTTATTTTCTGCATTTCATATGAATGTTTGTTGAATGAAGGTCGAGTATTTATTTATTTTGTTAGCTTTTATCGTAAACGACCCTATTGTTTTTTTTTACGTAATATAAATGAAGATATATATCAGTAGGTATTATGAGTAAAACCGATATTTAGCTATAGGCATGTCATTGTTCACTGTTAGTTGCTAACTATGTTATTTTTCCCTGGAACCTACAGCTGTTATATGCAGGATACAGCTAGTTCTAATATTTATTTTCTGTGCCATTAGAAGAGTAAGATTGCTTATGGTTTAGGTTAATAGTACCGTACTTAAACTGATAAAAATGTGTTCGATGTCTATTACTCGTGATCCCAGTTTATTTTATTGAAATGTAAGACTTGTTGTTATTTATTATTTTTACTGAGTGTGACTGACTGTGTGCAAGTGTTGGCGCAAAATACCCAATTTTGGATGGGTTTTCAAACATCAAAGAGCAGTGTGTAAAAAGCACTAGAAAACATGCACAACATCAGTGTAGTAGTCACCATCATAGACAATTCTCAGTCATAGAGTATTCATATGTTATGTAAATTACGATTAATTAATTTATACAATATATTCCATGTTGTAGCAGATGGTGTTCTGTAGTTTCTGCCTACCCCCATGGGAAGACATGAGATTATGTATGTATATTCCATGTTGGTGTTGTGTTGCATATTTGAACGAAATAGTCATTTATGTAATGATATTTATTTATTATACTTTATTTAGATCTGTGTTACGCAGTATTACCACTAGGATTGGAAGTTATATTTTCTAAGCATCTATCTTTCTCTACTAAAATCCCAAGCTTTTTACTTATGAACGAAATAATGATTTCTGAATTTAACAATAGCAAAAAGTATCGTGTGCGATCGGGAATACCCCCCTCAGGAATTAAGTTCCGTACGCGATACTTGCACGCACACCCACTCGTATATAATAGATAGAGAAAGTCGCATAACGCTTTTTCCTTCGTGACGATTTCTATCAGTCAACTACTGCATAACGGGGTAGGGGAACTTCATTCCAATAAGTCGGGTGAAATGAGTAACTGTTAAATTATTAAACGCATAAGATACTAATTCAATTTATAGCTCGACAAGTTTGCTGACTTATACCGTCGGCCAGTCTGCTTCTCTACATGAACTGGCCTGTACGACCTTTAACATAACGAGACATAATGTAGTGGTATGAAGAAAAAGACATTCAAATATAGTATCTTTCTTATAACTATTTGTAAAAAGGGTTCATAAATGCCCTTCGAAAAAAATACCCTTTCAAAACAGCTGTGTTTTTTAATGTGTTAGAGAATCATTAATGGGTTTTTAATGTATTTGGTGGCTCATGCATGATGGATGTTTTATAGATAAGTTAGACGATGGTGGATGTATGGTATACGACTGTTGCGAGGGATATATTGTAGTCTGTTCAACATGGGCCATTATAATACAGATTGCAGGGTTTTCTGGAATGTATAAAATTGAATATGTTAATTATTTTCATCAATGATTTTCATGTACAGACGCCAGCACATTAAGCTACCCCAAACTGTAAAATTTCCCCAATCGAACATAGACCATACACGTATGTGATAGAGTTGAAAATTTATCAAAGAAATTTGACAGATTGGGGTAGCTTGATGTGCTAGCGTCTGTACCTAATATAACATGTATCAATTAATAATTATTTAACGTCATAAAAATTGTCATTTACTTCCCTTTTAGAGCTATCATGAAAAGTATGACAGAATTTATAAATGTTTTTAGTTATTTGTTTATCGTCAATTTCATGTAATTTTATTTGAATTCTAATGAAGTCAATCGTTAAATTATATGTACAGACGCCAGCACATCAAGCTATCCCAAACTGTCAAATTTTCCCAATTGAACATGAACCTTATGCTTTTGTGATAAAGTTTAAAACCAATCAAATAAATTTGACAGATTGGGGTAGCTTGATGTGCTGGCGTCTGTACAATACTGAATATGAAATAATACACGTACACGTAAAAAAAACTCGTTTTAATTTTTGTCCGACATCCCACTGTTGTTGAGAGATTGGATGAAAGCTATAACTAGTTGTATTTAAATATACTAGTGGCCGTCCAGTGGTCGAAAGGAACCATAATAAAAAAAAAAAATATTCTAAGGTGCCAACCAAAGAGTATAATATCGGCGTTTTACCTGAAATAAAACGCTTATTAAACTACTTACCTTATTCGAAGCATAATTAAACAATTGAGATAGGCTGAACCTTGTTTCCTGTGCCTTTTTCCTTTCGTTTCTAGCGATATAGCTCTGTCTCGCTCTCATGACGTCACCAGGTCAGAGAGGGGAGCGCACTTTTGAGCGTGCGCTACTCGTCTTGTTCATTGGATGATTGACTATTGTCATCAGGCAGAAATTACTATTATGCTTCGAATAAGGTAAGTAGTTTAATAGGCGTTTTATTTCAGGTAAAACGCCGATATTAAACCACTTGACCGTTATTCGAAGCATAATATTAAACAATTGAGATGTGTCGTTACGATGTTATCGCCTGGTGACGTTCACGACGAACGCCAATGTGTAAGGAAAGATTAAGAAAAATAAAATATAAAAGATAGTAGGTAATTGCAATTTGTTTTTATTGCAAAACATGAAAAATTTAAATGATCAATCCCGTTATATTGTAATCTTTATCATACGTGATACATATACCTACTTACATTCAAGAAAACATCAGTAAATCTAGTTACATAATTCACTGTATGACAGGGTTAAAGAGAGCAGTAATGCTGTTACTCCTAGAAGACCCCAACACCTGTCGCTTATAAAATCGAATAAAAGTGTTTGAGGACCTCCAATTTCCTCGGGCCATAATATCTTCCATGGGGACGTTGTTTAACCAATTCTTGGAAGCAACAGCCGAACGGGCACTCCCAGGAGTAGCAACAATACCTGCCAGACGCATCAGAGTTTTAATCCACCCTGCAATAACGGTCCGTGAGGCCACACGAGCTGTACCTCTTGTAGTGACAAACAAGTTACGACATTTAGCTTCCTCACGTCTAGTAGAAAGAAGTGATACGGTCTGTTCAACCCAGTATACAGGGTCCAAGTTCCTATTATCATTGTTTTTAAATAATCTCCACCCTGATTGCCTATGGTCAGATGAATCAGTCTTAGACCCAAAGGCTGGCCACAAAGTTATATAATTACGATCTGTTGATTTAATATAATTATCGTTATCGGTCATAAGAAGTGTCAAGTCATGAATACGCCTACCAGAACAGAGTACCAAGAGGGCAGCGGCTTGACTGGATACATCAAAAATATTATCATGTTTTATCGTTCTATCGCCAAGAAAACATACAAAATCATCAATATCCCACACGGGTAACTTAGCAACAGTTGGTTTTTTAATTGAAATCGATTTCAAAATATGTTTCACCAAAATATGATTACTTAGAACACCTGAATCATTTACATTACAAAGGGTGGAAACTACAGACTTATGTAACAATATGGTATTATAAGACAGTTTATGTTTAATATGCAAATCAGCCAGAAAACGAGCTAGGTCTGACCCCGAGGGGCTCTTAGGGTTACGAGGGTCATTCAATAAATACTTAGCCTACAAAAAGTAAACGAAAATTTTGGAAAAGTGGGAATTTATTTTTCAACATAGTCTCCTTTTAGTTCGATACACTTAGCCCAGCGATGCTCCAACTTTTTTAATCCGTCCGAAAAATAGTTTTTGTCAAACTCTGCAAAATAGGCCTCCGTGGCGGCGATGACCTCCTCATTCGATCCATATCTATTCCCGGCGAGTGATTTTTTCAGATTAGGAAACAGAAAGAAGTCACAAGGGGCCAAATCTGGAGAATACGGTGGATGGGGCAGCAATTCGTAGCGTAATTCGACCAATTTGGCCATGGCAACGGCAGACGTGTGAACCGGTGCGTTGTCGTGGTGAAACAGCACTTTTTTCTTCGCCAGGTGGGGTCGTTTTTTCTTTAATTCGGCGTCGAATCGGCCCAATAAATCGGCATAGTAAAGCCCTGTAATTGTTTTACCCTTCTCGAGGTAATCGATGTAGATCACACCTTGTGAATCCCAGAAAACGGTGGCCATAACTTTTCCGGCCGATTTTACAGTTTTCGCCTTCTTTGGAGCACGTTCCCCGGTCTGGATCCATTGTTTTGATTGCTCCTTGGTCTCTGGTGTGTACCAGTGGATCCAGGTTTCATCGACGGTCACAAAACGACGCAAAAACTCCGCTGGATTCCGCTTAAACAGCGCCAAACACGTCTCCGATGTGGTCTCACGGTTGCGCTTGTTTTCTGGTGTGAGTAAACGCGGCACCCATCGCGCCGACAGCTTTCTCATGCCGAGTTCCTCGTGAAGAATATGATGCACTGTTCCTTCTGAAATGCCTAGTCTCAGCTAGCTCCCGAACCTTCAATCGGCGATCTGCCAATACGAGATCATGGATTATTTTTTTTTTTTTAGCAGCTGTTTTCGGTGCACCTGGACGTGGTTCATCAAAAACCGACGTACGGCCACGTGCAAACTCGTTGAACCAATTCTTGACGGTGGCCATCGATGGAGAAGAGTCACCGTACACAGCATCCAAGCGCTCTTTGATTTCGATGCGCGTTTTCCCTTCCAAAAATAGGAATCGAATCACCGAACGATATTGCTCTTTTTCCATTTTTGTAAAACCGATCGACACGTTCGCTTCCATAAGTTGTCAAATTAAAACAATTATAGGGATTGGAATGAAAATTTGAAAAAAGAATTAAAAAAGAATGTGCTACACTGTGGTAAAACTTTTTTGAAACTACAGCGCCCTCTGGCGATGAGGCTAGGTACTTATTGAATGCACCTCGTAATTTGACTGGTTTTACACCACGAAACCCAGCGGTTCCATGCAGGTTTATAAGTTCTCAGGGTGGAAGCACGCCAAGAACTTTTTAAAAGATCTATCTGAGAATGATTCCAATTACCTAAATGATGTGTCCACCCCCACATTTCCACACTTCCAACACTAGATCCTGGACACGAGGAGGTGGCAGTCCCGTTGTCACATCGATCAATACTTTGTTCAGGTTCTGTATTGTGAACGGTGGGGCTAGAGCCCGGGCTTTGAGATCTCCGCGCCAAAAGACTCTCTCCCATCTTGGTGCTACTATCAAGTAAATTCCCGATGCCTGATTGAGGTAGCTCAAAACTCTGGGTATCAGAAACGGGGGTGAGAATACCCATGCCAGATCGAAATTTCAAGTAATCGAGAATGCGTCGTGGGCTACAGCTTGTTTGTCGTTCTGATCTTTCGATACGTAATGAGGGACTATGTTGAAAATAGGTTGGAATCATCATGCGTCCCATAGAGTTAGTTTTTGTTTTTGTTACTAGGTAACAACTTGTTTATAATTTTCTGTGTCAGTGTGATGTCTTAATAAAATACAATGAAAATATTCAAAACCAACTGCGTGTTAACTCTGTCGTTTAGCTCCCTTTAGTACACCAATTTACAACAGGTTATGGGCCCAGGTACGTAGTCTCGTTGATACTAAATTTTAGGGACAGTTATATGTATTGAGAATAAAAAATGACGTCGCAAAATACGACGCAAATTTCCAAGTTGTCGGGGCAAGAAAACTACGCTACATGGTCTTTTTCTATGCAAATGCTCCTTATCGACAATGATCTGTGGGATTGTGTTCAAGATACGTTCAGTGCGACCTCAAATGAGTTGGTGAAGCGGGATGCTAGAGCAAGAGCCAAGATCTGCCTGATGCTTTCGGAAGGCATCTACCCCCTTGTGACGGAAGCAAAGACGGCACGAGAGACTTGGCTGGCACTAAAAAATGCCTATGCGGATGCTGGACTAATGCGCAGGCTTTCGTTGCTGCGAAAAATGTTTCGCATCAAGCTGGAATCGTACCCAAGTATGGAAGCCTACGTCACGGATGTTCGAGCGATTCAGCAGCAGCTGCGAAGCATTGGTGCCGGACTTGACGATGAGTTTGTTGGAATAATAATGCTGGCGGGATTGACGGACAACTACAATCCGTTAGTAATGGCCATAGAGCATTCCCGCTCGACAATTACCTCAGAACTGGTTATATCAGCACTTCTGAAGGAGGGTCAACGTCAAGAGTCGAATGAAGCCCCAAGGGATGATTCGGCGCTAGCATCTAGCGCTGGTGGTAGTGGAGGAAGAGAACACACCAGAGAGATTGTTTGTCACTTCTGCAAACGGAAGGGCCATTTCAAGTGGCAATGCAAGCAGTTCAAGGCCAAGCAGCCGGATAAGAAGAAATCAAATGCGAATTCGGCCATGATGACCAGTGTGAACGCGAATTCAGACTTTTTGACCTTGTTGTCATCTGTTGGTAGCAGTGATAACTGGGTGTTGGATTCAGGAGCCACGTCCCACATGACACCGGTGAAATCCCTCTTGAACCCTACGAAATCTTGCTCCAAAACGATAACTTGCGCGAATAGCGAGAAAATTGTTTCGACTTCGCAAGGTTCTGTGGAGTTAAACCTGCGTCACGGGGAACGTGACACTGTAGTGAAGATGAATGATGTTCTTCACATTCCTGAACTAATTACCAATTTAATGTCTGTAGGAAAGTTTGCAGATGCAGGAAATATTATTGTTTTTGATAAAACCAAATGTAGTGTTTTTAACAATAATGTAAAAATAGATGGTAAGGCATTGTTTACCGCACCGCGCCAAAACGGACTTTATGTTATAGGTTCCGGTTGTAATCAGGCTACAGCTCTTTTAGGGGAAGACAATCAGGACAAGTTTGAATTATGGCACCGGAGATTGGGCCATTTGTCTGCCGCGCAAATGTACATTTTGAAAAGAATTGTCCAGGGCCTAGATTACGGCAAAAAGGGTGATGGAGCCCCTTGTGTTCCTTGTAGTCAAGGAAAGCAGTGCGTAAAAAAGTTTCCAAAACGGAAGAAGTCTTTTAGAGCCTCCGGCATGCTGGACTTAATACATAGCGACGTAGCTGGTCCAATAGATGTAGAGACTTGGGGAGGAAACAGATATCTCCTCCTGTTCATTGACGACTTCAGCCGAAAGGTTTTCGGTTACGTCATGAAGCAAAAGACTGAGGTGTTAGAGAAGTTCAAGGAGTTTAAGCGTCTGGTAGAGAACCAAACCGAAAGAAAAATTAAACGGTTTAGAAGCGATAATGGTACTGAGTATACCAATAAGGAGTTCCAGGCTTATTTGGCCAAATATGGAATTACGCATCAGACGAGCGTTACTCATACTCCTCAACAGAATGGAGTTGCGGAAAGGACGATCCGCACCATTACTGAAAAGGCGAGATGCATGCTCCATGACAGTAACCTAAGTAAACGGTACTGGGGAGAAGCGGTGGGGACTGCGATCTATTTGAAAAATCGCTCACCCACATTAGCAATCGCCGGGAAAGTTCCCGAAGAAGTTTGGACAAATCATGAGGTGGATTTTACCAATTTAAAAGTTTTTGGGTCCACAGCTCAGGTTTTGGTGAAAGATAATAGCCGAAGGAAATTCGACTCCAAGACCCGTGAGCTTGTCTTCGTTGGATACAGTGAAGTACAAAAGGGGTACAGATTTGTCAACCCGGTCAATCCGCGCCGCATAATAGTTGCTCGCGACGCCGTGTTTGACGAGCGGTCAAAAGTAATCAAGGAGATTAAACCCCCTGAGCGCAGTGTACAGGTTTCGAGGGAGAAACAAAGGCGAGAATATATAGAGGTACCAATTTTTACTGAGCCAGATACTGCTCAAGGCACTTCTAGGGCTGTGGCGCCTGAGGATGGCCCAAGCCAGAGTAACATGGTTATGTCACCAAGTTCATCGCCCACTAGTGCTGAAGAAGAGTTTCACGACTCTTTTGAAGAACCGTCAACAGAGCCGGTTCAAGCTGTAGAGGAGCCTGAGGAACGGCGTTATCCTCTAAGAAATAGAGTCAGAAGAATAGATGAGGACATGGTATACAACTTCCATGTCATGAATGCTACTGACCCGATTTCAGTTATGGACGCTATGGAGCGTTCTGATAAAGACCTGTGGATGAAGGCTATGAAGGAGGAATACGACTCTCTTATGGAGAATCAGACTTGGGAGCTCGTCGATCGTCCCAGAGACGCTAATGTCGTCAAAAATAAATGGATTTTTAAGTTGAAAATCGGGGCAGATGGAAAGGTTCAACGACATAAGGCTCGCCTTGTCGCCAAGGGGTACTCTCAAAAGTTTGGAGAAGATTATACCGAGACCTTTGCTCCTGTAGTCAAGCTTTCTTCCATTAGGCTTCTGCTGGGATTATCAGCAGAATTGGATTTAAATGTACACCATATTGACGTCACCACAGCATTTTTAAATGGTGATTTAGATGAGGATCTGTATATGGAGCAACCTGAATCTTTCATAAAGAAGGGAAATGAAAAGGAAGTATGCAAGCTGAAGAGAGCCACTATGGCCTCAAACAAGCTGCACGTTGCTGGAACGTCAAAGTACATGATCACATCACTAAAAGTGGTTTTACAAGATCGAAGTATGATCCGTGCGTGTACATTAAAAGAGGGAAAGATAATACCGTGATTGCAATAGCACTTTATGTCGACGACTTCTATATTTTTGGAAGTTCAGTGGGGGACATAGAAAGAGTCAAAAAAACAATCGCCAAAGCGTTCAAAATTAAAGATTTAGGTGAGGCCAAGGATTGTCTAGGGATCCATATCACGCGATCCAATGGGCAGATATCCCTATCACAGGCAAGCTTCGCCAAAAAGATTCTAGAAAAATATGGAATGCAAGACTGCAAGCCTGTAGCTTCTCCGATGGAATTGAATCTACGACTTGCAAAGGGAGAGAGGCGTGAGGATTTTTCTTTCCAAGAAGTAATAGGATCGCTCATGTATCTATCCTGCGGCACAAGGCCTGATTTGACATTTGCGGTCAGCTATTTGAGCCAGTTTAATACATGCTGGAATGAACAGCACATGACTGCGCTCAAGCGGGTGCTCAGGTACTTAAAGGGCACCGTGGACTATAAACTAGTCTATGAAAGAACAGGCAAACCCCTGGTTGCATACTCAGACGCCGATTGGGGAGCCAACGCCGATGGGCACTCATTTACCGGTTATGTCCTTATTTTCGGTAGAGGTGCTGTTTCCTGGCAAGCTCGCAAACAGCGATGCGTAGCCTTAAGCACAGCTGAGGCTGAATATATAGCCATCTGCGAAACCGCAAAAGAACTAGTCTGCATTAAAGGCTTGTTAGAAGAGCTAGCTGGATTCAACGACTGCGTTACAGTGTTCAGCGACAGTCAGAGTGCAAGTAAATTAGTGTACTCTTCTGCGATTGGTAGAAGGTCGAAGCACATCAACATACGCTATCATTTCATAAGAGAGTTGGCTGAAGCCGGTGTGATTCGTATAGAATATTGTGATACAAACCAGATGCCAGCTGATTGTCTTACTAAAAGCTTGGCTCGCATTAAGCTAAAGTATTGCATGGAGCGCATGGGGATTCAGTGGGGGTGTTGAAAATAGGTTGGAATCATCATGCGTCCCATAGAGTTAGTTTTTGTTTTTGTTACTAGGTAACAACTTGTTTATAATTTTCTGTGTCAGTGTGATGTCTTAATAAAATACAATGATAATATTCAAAACCAACTGCGTGTTAACTCTGTCGTTTAGCTCCCTTTAGTACACCAATTTACAACAGACTACGTGGGCGTTGCTGGAGGCAAACAGGTCCACTTGGGGAATCCCCCATTTGAAGAATAATATCTTGGTGATCTCGGACATCAGATGCCATTCGGGGACCTGACGAAACCGCGATAGGTGGTCGGCACGGTTGTTGTACCTCCCCGGAATATAATACACGTTGAGATGAATTTGGTACTGGTCTATCAGACAAAATAGGTCGTATGTTATGTCCATCAATAGCGACGATTTGGTTCCCCCTTCGTGACGAAGATACGCTACTACTGTGCGATTGTCGCATTGTATGGTAACCGTAGATTGGCTCAGATAAACGGCCTGACTTTAAAAGACCTTCAATATTGCCAACATTTCTTTTACGTTGCAATGACAATTCTTCTCGTTCTGGGACCACGTTCCCCATAGAGACTGGCTGTCCATTTGGGCACCCCAGCCCAAGTCGGAAGCGTCCGTCGTGATGAAATGCGTCGCTGGTGCGTGGTGTAGAATTGAGGGATGTTGCAAATTGTGGCTCCACCACTGTAGATTTTTATGATAATGCTGATAGCTAGAGAAACAATTATTTTAAGTTTACAATATTTATTTTACGTGAGCCATCTTCTACAGGACTACCTTGACACCTTTCATCTACTTATAAAATATACATGACCACAAACAAATACAAGTAGGTTACATATACTTCAACAACCACGAACAGACAAACATGGAAATAATTAAAGCCTCAACAAATACAGCTCCCAATAAGTCAATAGTCGACCGTATATCCTTTGCAGAACGTTCAGATTAATCAGTGTTTGGTAATGAGTACTTTTGGTTCGGTCCGACACAGAATAAATGGGTACAGAAGCACCATAGAATGAAACACCCCACCTCGATTAATAGTGTTTTATTGAATCAAACACTCTTGATCGCTTAAAAAAAATCAACACATTCTACATTTTCCAATAACAATAAAATAAAATGATTGTGACACTAATTATCAAATGAAAAATATAATGGTCACCCTACTATATGTAAACCTATTTACATAATTTTAGCATATATTTAACCTCTCACACATTTGTTTGAATCTATCAACTCCTAAAGTTTTTGTAAAAATATCAGCTAAATTTTCATCAGTATTTACATATTCAATTTCTAGCTCCTTTTTGAATATTAAATCTTTTATAAAATGATATTTTATATCAATGTGTTTCGTTCTCTTACTATTTTCAAAAGTTTTAGTCATATCAATAGCACCTTTATTGTCCACATAGAGAACACATTTCACACCTTGGCTTCTGTTGATATTGTTGCATAGACCCTTTATATTTATTAAATCGCACGCACTAGTGGCTCCAGCGACATACTCAGCTTCTGCTGTCGACAATGCTACACAGTTCTGCTTCCTCGAGAACCATGCTACCACATGACCGTTTAACAAAGTAACAGATCCACTGATACTTTTTCTGTCAATGTGATTACCTCCCCAATCTGCATCAGAGTAGGTTTCAATACTATTCTTCTTGTTATTCTTGACATAGGTCAAACCACTTGTCTTTGTTTCTTTCAAATAGCGTAGAACTCGTTTTGCTTGTGTCCACAGATTTAAAGTAGTTTTATCTGAATATTGACACAGAAATGTTGTACTAAAGGCAATATCAGGTCTTGATACCGTCGCTAAAAACATTAAACCTCCAATCAATTGTCTGTAAGGTACATCAATACACTTACTATCTGAATCTGCTTGAAAACCTTTCGTCATTGGACTTTTTGTTCCATTTGCCTCAGTCATATTAAATTTTTCCAACATTTTATCTATTTGCCTTTCCTGTGTTATTTTTAGAATATCTCCTTTTCTCTGTATTTCCATTCCAAGAAACTTATTAACTTCACCAAAATCTTTTGCTTGAAATTCTTTCTTTAACTCTTCTTTTACGTAATTTATTTCTTTTTTATATCCTGTAATTAAAATATCGTCTACGAAAACTATAATGCAACATTTATCATTATAATACATGCAGAAATCATTATTTGATCTTATTAGTCCTATTTTCAGAATAAAATCATTTAATCTATCATTCCAACATTTTGGACTCTCCTTCAATCCATATAAGCTTCTATTCAGCTTTAGAACTTTATCTTTTTGCTCACATTTTACTCCTTTTGGTATCTTTAAATATACATCTGAATCTAGTATTCCATTTAGGAATGCTGTCGGAACGTCCATTTGGTGGATTTCAAAATAATTTTGTACTGCATGCGATAAGAAAGTGCGGACAGTGCTCATTCTTGCAACAGGGGAATAATTAACTGTAAAACCATCATCTTTTTGAAGAAAACCTCTTGCAACCAGTCTCGCCTTCTTTAGGTTATTATCTTTCTTCACAATAATCCATTTAGCATCGATTGCTTCTTTTCCATTTGGCAAATCAGTGATTGTCCATGTTTCCATATTTTCTAAAGCTTTCAACTCTTTAACAATTGCTTCATTCCATCCCATTTTTATAGCTTCATTGTAACTTTTAGGAACATCTTCCATGTATGTATTATAAGCATAGTGTGTCTCATATTCTTCTAATACTTTTGGTTTAACAATTCTTCTTCCACTTCTTGTATATTTTTCCTCTGGTTCCTGTATTACCTCTTTAACTTGTTCAGTTGCATCATCAAATTTATCCTCATCATCACTGTCTAGATCATTTTCAGTCACAGTAGGACGTTGTGTAACTTTAATCTCACCTTTACCTTTTCTTTCCTTTAGTCCTGATGTACTTGGCTTGCTTTCTTTTTCATCTAATTCTCTGTATATTACTGACCTTACATTGTCTCTTTCTATTTCTCTTATTTCATCATATCTCACATTTGTTTCATCAAAATGTACATCTCTTGAGATTTTAATTACATTACTTTCTGGATCCCACAATCTATATCCATTTGGACTATATCCAATAAATCTCATTGCTTTTGCTCTTTCCTCAAATTTTGACTTTCTTGGCAATATAATCATCCATGCTTTCGATCCAAATATTTTCATATTATCTATATCATATTTACCATGATACAACTCTGCTGGTGTTTTAAATTTTATAGCTGCTGATGGACATCTGTTTATTTGATACATAGCACACTTAACTGCCTCTCCCCATAATTCTTTCGGAAGGTTGGATTCCATCATTAATGCTCTTGCCTTATTATATACAGTCCTGTTCATTCTTTCAGATACTCCATTCATTTGTGGGCTGTAGGGGTTTGTGTACTCCATTTTTATCCCATTATTTATCGCAAATTCGTTTATTATTCGATTCTTAAATTCGCCACCATTATCGCATCTTATCCTTTTTACTTTATTTTGTTTCTGTCTTTCTAAATATCTCACATAATCTATTAAGTTTTGTGTTGCTTCATGTTTATACTTCAACAGATATATTACTCCAAAATGTGTATAATCATCTACAATTACCTGGTAATATCTTTCGTCATTTATGCTGGGTATATTTACTGGACCAGCAATATCAGTGTGTAAAAGTTCGCATACTATTTCTGATCTTGGCATTACCACTGGATAGAATGGTAATCTCGTTGATTTTGCTCTCATGCACACATCACATCTTTTCTCATTATTTGGTAACTTTAAAGTCCTCAACCCATTTCTATTCAAATGTCCTAGTCTTTGATGCCATAGGTTTGCTGTTGTATAACATTCATTCTCTGTTTTTATTTTCAGTTGCAGTTTATATAATTTTCCACATTTTTCTCCATATACTCTCAAGTTATTTTGTACAATTTTTACCACATTTCCCTGAAATATTACATGACTATTCTTCTCAACTAATTTACTTACTGAAAGTAAGTTCTGCGTTAGATTAGGCACAATTAAGGCTTCAATATTTATGCATCTGCCTTTTTCTTCTGTATTTAACATTCCTCTCTCATTTGCTTTTAAATATTCGCCATTCGCAACTTTTATTCTTACTGGTTCTGTTAATGTTTGAATTTTAGTCATATAATCTTTGTATTTTTCCTGTACCATGTTATCTGAAGCTCCTGAGTCTATTATAAACTCTATTACGTTTGACTCAATGTACTCATTTGTTATATTTATTGTTTCATCATATGCCGTGAACATATGTTTTGTAATGTTTGCTTGTCCATATCTACCTCTATCAGTTCTTCTGCCTCTTCCAAAAATATTTCCTCTAAAGTATCTACCACCTCTTTGGTTACTTCTGCATTGAATGTCCTTTGTGTCCCTTTTGCTTACATTTATAACATACTATATTTTCCGTAGTAAAACTCGTCTCGTTATTTCTATTTTCACTATCACTTTTCAGTTTTAGCTCAGCATCCAACAATCTTGCTTTCACAAAATCAATTGTGATTTCCTTTTCTGTTGACATTGTTTCTAGTGATGTTATTACATTTTCATAATTCTCTGGCAGTGTTAATAATAAATGACACACTTTATCAGATTCAGACATGCTTTCTCCAATTTCAATTTCATTGATTATGTTATCAAACCTTAGATAGTGGTCCTGAAGGTTTGTATCTTTTTGACATTTCAAATTCAGCAATCTTCTCTTTAGTTGCAATTTATTGAAAACAGATTTTCGTTCAAAGATAGCTTCTAAACATTTCATCATGTCTAATGATGTTGTACACTTCTTTATATATGATATGTACTTATCTGATACACATTGTACGATTATTGACCTTGCTTTAATATCCATTTCCTTAGTTGATTTCTCACTTTTTATCGCTTCTACAACTCCTTTTTCTTCCAACAGTAAATTTAATCGAAATTTCCATGTTTGAAAATTTACTTCCTCTTTCAGAAATGGCATCGCTTCATATTTTCTCGTTTCCATTTTTATTTTATTTCTTTTGTTTTTCTCCGATAGCTCAAAATTTTCTTCTCATTTTAATATTTTCATTTCATTTACCATTTTTCTTCTTTATATCAGCACAAATATGCGGCCCATAACCTTTTATGATAATGCTGATAGCTAGAGAAACAATTATTTTAAGTTTACAATATTTATTTTACGTGAGCCATCTTCTACAGGACTACCTTGACACCTTTCATCTACTTATAAAATATACATGACCACAAACAAATACAAGTAGGTTACATATACTTAACATAGATCGCCTATTGCATCTACAGGTACAGTATATACCTGAGCAGTATTGTCCAATTGCAGTGTGTTTAGGAATTTCAATAGAGCTCGATAATGCAATCTCCCTCTTCGGACAACAAAACTCGCAAAGTTTAGTGCTCCTATTACGCTTTGCAACTTTTTTAGGTCTGTCTTCCCCAAATCTACGATTTCGCGTATCTTTGCAAGTAAAGCGGGTACCTTTTCCATCGGCAAATGTTTGAGATTTAGCCAAGGATCCCACAGCACTCCTAGGTAAATCAGGGATTTCTTTGGTGTTAGGATAGATTGCTCGAAATTTATTTGCCAACCCAGATATTGTAATGTCTTTACGAGAAGACTCACATGGCCTGCGAGAACCACTGGGTCTTGGTGAGCCAGTAGAAAATCGTCGAGAAACACCAATATTCTCACACCTTGGCTTCTCATTACTTGGGCAATCCAATTTGTCAAACTGGCGAAAGTTTTTGGAGCCGTGCTGAGACCGAAAGGTAGGCAGGTCATTTGAAGAAGCTGTTTTTCGTAAATAAGGCGTAAGAAGCGCCTGTGAGGCTTCGCTACGTTTAGATGAAAGTAAGCCTGGGAGATGTCCAACTTGCACATCCAATCTTGGGGCTGAATGAAATCTGGGACTCTGAAGACATTTATCAGACTGAAAGGAGCGGTCAGTATGAATTCGTTTAAAGCCTTTAAATTGAAAATCGGACGGGCTGACCCATCGCTCTTTGGTACTAGAAAGAGGGTAGATAAGAAACTTGGTGTTGGGCTTGCAATTTCCAGAATTCCTTGATTCAACATTTTTTGGATAACTAAGGTCATTTCTGGTGACACAGGTGTGTGAAATGCCTTGTTGTCTAATCTGGGCATGATAAAGGGAGGTTTTCGTTGAAAAGGTATACGGTACCCTTGAATTATTTGAATAAGGAAATCTGGTGCTTGCATTCCCTTCCATTGATCGACGAAATTAGATAACTGACCGGCTCGAAATATTTTCATGTCAATATTTACTTCTCTTGGCATTGAAGCCTGAAGGTGACGACCTTCGCTTATTTCCGCCACGTTTGTGAGCGTATGTTTGATTTTGTCTTGCCCCCCGGGAGCGAAAGGAGCGTCTATCCACTGTGCCACTATCCTGTTGAGGATAGTTGTAATACGCATGTACCGGTCCTTGCGAAGGACATTCTACATTATGCTGCATAAGGCCACCCTGTGAGGGGACGTTACAGTTTTGACAGCCTTGTGAAGGCATGCTTGAGTTATAGTTCTTACCCTGCGAGGGTGGAACTGAATATTGTCCCTTCGAGGGACGAATGAGCCATTTTCCAACCTGCGAAGTTGAGTTATTACCATAAGCTTGTTTTGTAGATGTACCAGCCGATCTAGAAGCAGGCCAGAAAGCCTTTTTGATACCGCCAGCTTTTTCTAACGCAATGACTAACTGCTCAGAATTAAATAAGCTAACCTCGGATGGAGGTATTTTCCTTATTGCTGATTTTATTAAGGGATCGCGAATTGCATTAGTTATGCTGTCTCTGCGCATCTGTATGGTTTCAGCTCTATGGCCACAGATCATTTGCAGTAGGTCTGCAGAAACCTTGCTGAACTCACCAGAAGTGAAGATGTCATTAAGCTTTTGGTTTATAGCCTCAAAGCTTATTTCTTCTTTGTGGTCTCGGACCCATGTCAAAAATGCGCAAAGTTCCACCTTTAAGGACTCTTTTTGTTTTAAAATACCGTAAGTTAACGAAGCGTAGGCCCTTTCTGAGTAACTTAAGTGTTTTAGTGTGTCATAGGGTCTGATCTCTTCGTTTGCTTCGAGTTTGACGAATCCCGGGCTATGGTTATACGATTTTTGAGTTTCCGCGTAACGTACTTCACTCCAATCGGGTTTATTGAAAAACTGAATTTCTTTTAAAATGTTCAAGTACCGCTTATCTATCCTTGGAACAGCCGGTTCCTTAAGCTTGGTTTCAACATCTAAATTATTTAAAAAATTACTACCTTCCAGTTCAAAATCATCCTCAGCGAAGAGGGAAAGGGCGTCATCTGCCACCGGTATATTATTATTTATATTATGTTTCACTTTACGTTCCGAGTGGCGACGTTTGCACTTGCCCCCCCTTTTTTTGTGATGGCGGCGACGCGCATTCTTATGTTTCGACTTATGCTCAGAAGAACTAGATGAACTGGAACTCGAATCACTACTAACAGAGCTACTACTACTACTGCTGCTGCTGTGGGGATGCGAACGCATCCGTTTGGCACTAGATGCTTTATTATTTGTAGTATTCGAAGGTCCTGCGACCGGTTCATCTTGCGAAATCAACGTAATTTCTTTATCCATTACGTATTTGGTATAATACTTAAAACAATTAAACACACACACACTAGAAAAGAAAACAACCTCGAACGGAAAACCGTTAAACTTTCAAAATATCAATGTTGATTCACTGTGTTGGTATTCACTAGAAACAGTTTTAGTAAATATCGAAATTTGGTTTTGCCAACTTTCGATGAAAAGAAAAAATATTTAGATGGTTGTGAAAATTAAATTTAAATAACTCACCTGCTAAGCAGCAACCGTCACCGGCAAGGAAAAGAACGCCAATGAACAAGACGAGTATAGAGATGGGTCTAAAATTAATAAGCTGCTAAATTAACACTGCTAGATTTTTTTAGTGTCAACACCTGTTAAATAAATTCTGAGATAGTGGTTAAATTTAACAGTCAACCCACAAACATGCACCCACAACATTTAATTAACTGCTAACTGCTGAATTCGGAAATGTTACATTTAACTAGTGTTAAAAAAAGACTGATCTTCGTTACGAAGTATAATATTTACTTGTTTGTTATCTAGGTAATAGGTAGCGATGTGCCCAGTACGGCTTGACTCGAGTCAGACTCGATTCCTGTTTTGGACTCGCCTACTTGAATACCAATTTATTTTGATTCGAGTACTCCGGACTCCATTCCGGTACTCGAGTCAGGAAGAATCGATCTTGTACTCGCTGACTCGATTCTATTATGCGAGTCCAACTGACTCGAGTCTAGTATTCGTATTAGTAATGAAGATAAAGAAAATATCTTACAAATACACTTTTACCAACAATGTACGAACAGTGTAGAACAGAGGTGCAAGAAGTCATAAATAAAGAACTTGAAACAATCTGCATTACGACTGACAATTGGACTTCGGCGAGAAATTATGCTTTCATGGCCGTTACTGGGCATTTATGTTTTATAAAGGGCATAGTTTGTAATTTTGTACATAAGTAGTTATAAGAAAAAAATACATAAAAAACGATGATTAAAAATTATTGATACTAAAAAAATTGCTATAAAAAGAAATCGTTGTAAATAAATTGATTCTCATTGTAAATACGCCAACAGAAAAAGTTGACAGTGCTAAGCCTGTGAAAAGTATGAAGGAAATGAGAATTAATTATGTTAACAATAACAATAACAATAACAATAACAATCTGTCTGTGATTAAATTTAACAGTTGCTAAAAATAACTGCTAATTTCAAGTGTTAATTATTGCTAGCATTGGCATTTAGCAGTGTTATTTTTTTTTAACGTTTAAGCCCATCTCTAACGAGTAGCGCACGGCACACGCTCAAAAGTGCGCTCCCCTCTCTGACCTGGTGACGTCATGAGAGCGAGACAGAGCTATATCGCTAGAAACGAAAGGAAAAAGGCACAGGAAACAAGGTTCAGCCTATCTCAATTGTTTAATTATGCTTCGAATACCTAACGGTCAAGTGGTTTTATAATATTAATGGGAGGTGCCAACCCTAGTGGAGCAGAATCCAATAAGATTTTAGGTAGGTATGGAATCAACCCCAACAAATCGAATTAACGGGGCAGTATCCACTGCAAAATTTTAGGCATTCCAGTTTGCCCCACCAGTGGGCAAAGGTAAAATACTAATTGTACAACCAGAGGGGCGGCTCAGTGGGGCAAAGTGGAATGATTCAAAATTCGATCATAATAAAAAATATTGGCTTTCTGCACTCATTCTCCATATAAACTTGTAACTGTGCAAACCTACTCCTCTGTCCTCGTAATTTTCCCAAAAAGGGGTGCAAAGTTTCTGCTTCACGTATTACTTAGTATATAGATTCATATGATGCTATACCCCATCACTCCATCACCATGTTCCTGTCTTCATGAGTCAATTTGATTAAGCCAATTAAATTTAATTGAGTCAGTTTACACTTCGCTCACAGAGTACTGTTTTTCGCTAGGATCACAGACTACATAGAGATACTACGGCTAGGATGGCGTGTGATTGACGATTGTAGTATGTCCAGCAGTGGTCTAATAGGCGGGTGGGGATGATCCTAATGATAGAAAGGGCATGACAAATGACAACTAATAGAGAACTATCGAAAAAGCCTTGTAGCGCCAACGCAAAATAAATGGGGATATGTTGATATAATGAACCCAGTAAGCGTAGCACTATTTGTGGTAGTGTATTGTGGCATACATAGCATAAACTATGTCTCGACTGCTTGTCTGTGATCTCTAGTAGAGATGGGCTTAAACGTTAAAAAAAAATAACACTGCTAAATGCCAATGCTGACAATAATTAACACTTGAAATTAGCAGTTATTTTTAGCAACTGTTAAATTTAATCACAGACAGATTGTTAACATAATTAATTCTCATTCCCTTCATACTTTTCACAGGCTTAGCACTGTCAACTTTTTCTGTTGGCGTATTTACAATGAGAATCAATTTATTTACAACGATTTCTTTTTATAGCAATTTTTTTAGTATCAATAATTTTTAATCATCGTTTTTATGTATTTTTTTCTTATAACTACTTATGTACAAAATTACAAACTATGCCCTTTATAAAACATAAATGCCCAGTAACGGCCATGAAAGCATAATTTCTCGCCGAAGTCCAATTGTCAGTCGTAATGCAGATTGTTTCAAGTTCTTTATTTATGACTTCTTGCACCTCTGTTCTACACTGTTCGTACATTGTTGGTAAAAGTGTATTTGAAAGATATTTTCTTTATCTTCATTACTAATACGAATACTAGACTCGAGTCAGTTGGACTCGCATAATAGAATCGAGTCAGCGAGTACAAGATCGATTCTTCCTGACTCGAGTACCGGAATGGAGTCCGGAGTACTCGAATCAAAATAAATTGGTATTCAAGTAGGCGAGTCCAAAACAGGAATCGAGTCTGACTCGAGTCAAGCCGTACTGGGCACATCGCTACCTATTACCTAGATAACAAACAAGTAAATATTATACTTCGTAACGAAGATCAGTCTTTTTTTAACACTAGTTAAATGTAACATTTCCGAATTCAGCAGTTAGCAGTTAATTAAATGTTGTGGGTGCATGTTTGTGGGTTGACTGTTAAATTTAACCACTATCTCAGAATTTATTTAACAGGTGTTGACACTAAAAAAATCTAGCAGTGTTAATTTAGCAGCTTATTAATTTTAGACCCATCTCTAATCTCTAGTGATCCGAAGGTCAAAACTGCACAGAAAAACCGGTACTTTTTATCTTTTTTTCCATAGAGTAAAACTTCTTCATATTTATTATTCCACGGACGGACCACGACACATAACGTCAAGTTTGACAGTGATCATGTTTACGGGAGGATGAGGTGTTTTTTTTTGTCTGGATTTTAGTTAGAAAGTTCCAAATAAAATTTAAAATGTTACAGCGATTAATTTACAGTAGTTTTGAACTGAAAATATCTCGGACGAATTCACAATTATTGTTTAATATCCCGAGCAAAGCTCGTTTGTGTCAGCAGTGTGGATCCAGGTTGTACTCTCGTTACAAGGTGCCAGATAAACGAAATATTTATGAAAGGACCTTTTCTAGCAAATATGGTTTATTCAATTATAAATTTCGGTGCTACACAACTCAAGTGGACGCTCAGAAGAAGAATGAACAATTCGAAAGTGTTAAAGAAAAAAGTCCAATAGAAACTACGAAAAAGATCAATGTCAAATTAAAGACATCAGAACTGAAACGATTATTTACATTAGCTGAACCAGAGAAATGGACTCTTGCTGGTATGTAGTCTATCTTGTTTGTATAGGCATCTGGTCATTGGGTCGTCTTTCTGTTATAATTTTGGCAAATAATGGGTTTTTCTTTGCAGGTGCTATTGGCTTACTCGTCGTATCTTCCAGTGTCACTATGGCTATACCATTTGCACTCGGTCAGGTGTTAGACATAATTTATGGCAGTACAAGTGACCTGAGTTCTGCCCGAGAGAAGCTGGATACTCTATGTCTGATGCTGTGCGGCGTATTCCTTGTTGGAGGTCTATGTAACTTTGGCAGGGTGTATTTAATGTCTATATCAGGTAACTAAAATCCAAAAGTTTTACTGAAGCAAAATACAAGTTTCTAAAGTACCAGCTTGAAAGTTTTCATTAGATTCCAATCTGATCTTGCTCATTTGAATTCTTGTTGATTTGAAATTATTATTTCTAAAACTCAGTTAAAGTCTGCAAAAAATGTGATAAGATTTTCACTATAACCTACTCAACTTGACCTGATGTTGATAAGAATGTAAAAGGGTACAACAATTTAGTACATTAATAACAAATTCCCCATCTTTCTAACGAAATGTTTTTAGGATAATTCAAAACACCATTATTTTAAAGTTAAAAAGCTAACTTAATTAACAAACTTCCATATATTTCAGGCCAAAGAATGACACAGTCACTCCGCAAACAAGTTTTCGGAGCTATAATGCGACAAGAACCTGCATGGTTTGGTAAAACATCAACTGGAGAGCTAGTCAACAGGTTATCGGCTGATACACAACTCGTTGGACGTAACCTCAGTCAAAATGTTAGTGATGGACTACGTTCATTGTTTATGGTGGGAGCTGGGACTGGAATGATGGTAAGAAACCTTTGCAAAGATGTAAAACCTTTTTGTTTCATCCATAGACCTCTGCCAGACAGACCCCTGACCATGCCTTTACTGATTGGATCATGAAGTTCTTTCATGGGAGAATTTCATAAGATTGGTTGTGTTTTGTATAGTCCTTTTGATAGGTATTTTATCTCAGACACTTGGAACCCAACAGCAACCTTATTGCAATGGAAATAAAGGTCACTGATTTTAAAATCAGAGGTAAATATTTTTGAAAGGACTGTATTCCAGCCTCCGAAGTGGGCAGTGATTTGAAGATTCTAACATTAAACATCACACCAGCACTTACACTATCAGTTACCATATCAGTGTAAAATTCAGGGCAGATTACATCATCTTACTTTCATAGTGACCTGAATGTGTGTTAGATAGTGGCTATGTATTGTAATACATAGATGTCTAATGCTTTATTATTGTTTGATGATAATGCAGATTTCTCTTTCTACATACAAATCACCATGATAATAAGTAGGTATGCTTTTTAACAAGTCACCATGACAATATTGGGCCTTTTGAATTGCTTATCATTCAGTGCTGTAACAGAATTTCATCCTATTTTTTTTTAAACCTGTATTTATGAAATTGTAATCATTAGGATCCTAAACTTTTTAAAATAAACGTTAACTTTGATCAAAATAGCCTTAAAGTAGTCACTATGATAATATTTGGCCTTTTGAATTGCTTATCATTCTATGCTGTAATAGAAAATTATCTTAAAAAAAACCTGTACTTATTTAATAATAATCATTATGATCATAAACCTCTTAAACTAAACCAAATAGTAACACTGATGAAACTAATTGATATTTAAAATTGAAATCTACATTTTAATTTTTCGCAGTAAACAAATTTCCTGTGAAGGAGCACCTTTCTGTGGACTTCACACATTCTTTGAATAAGTTATATTTATAATTTGCCCAGTGATATACCATTAATATTTAGAAATTGATGTCAATACTGCATAATTTTGCTTAATAGTATGACTTACCTATTTCAATGGTACCTGATTGATAAGCAAGTATAACATAAGATAAGCAAAGTTACTGTGTTAGCTTACATAATTCTAATTTCGATTTCAAGCTATGATATCTATAGCGATTAGTGCAGACTGGTACTTTTCGTAAATAAGCATGAGAGCAACAATAGTATAGCAGCAATAAATAATAATGAGTTTCTTCAACATCTTACTGTATACAATTTACAATATGTATAAAGGTGCTACTAGATGGAGCATGATCAACGACGAGCAGTAACATTTAAATTGATCCAGTGTAGTACATAGTAACTGTTCCAAATGACCAAACCGTTCCTAATGATCAATCTGGCCAACTGTTTTCGTTCCATAAGAAAGCCCGTGAAATTAAAGCATTCTTACGATTTTGCAATTTGCAGGTATAATATGATACGCGACCGTAACAACTATGGCTTTATATTAAAACCATCGATACAACCCTCCAAGTTAATTTAATTCCATTGATGAATTTCTCATGAAATAGTCGCGAATTATATTTCAATCAACATTATACAACCTAGAAAAGCTAGAAAATTTGAATTTCGCGGGCTACTCTGGCGCTTCCACCTTAAATCCAATCTATCAATCAATCAATAAAGAAAAAAACAATCAATCAAATCAATCAATCACGGTGGGATTTTTTTGTGCACTGGATTTGCAAGACTCGGTGTCGAGCATTGAGAATTCAACAGAGTGAATCTCGGCGCGTCGGAAATGGCGCAGAGTGTTTAACTGTTCGATTTCAACTCTCGGCGCTTAGCGGTGCTTCGACTCTCGTCGAAAAAAATCCTGCTGCGATATTATTACCTACGTCCCTGTGAATCTTGACTTAGGGACTACTCACACTTACTCAGCTCTGTTCAGCTTTTGTATAGAGTTGTTATAAAATCGTTGTTTTCTATGGACAAAAGCTGAATAGAGCTGAATAAGTGTGAGTAGTCCCTTATTCATCGATGATCGATCCTCAGTGGACCATATATTAACCATTCATCGCTAAGGTTTTCGACTAGTAAACGACGTCGGCGTCAGTTGAACGTAAACCAATTGCATCTTTATACGACCAACTTGAATTCTTAATATCAAGACGAGAAAACAGTATAGCAGCGCCAATAATGTCAATAATTTGTTTAGTTCTACATGTCTCCGTCGCTGGCACTAATTGGGCTGTGCGTGGTGCCACCTGTGTCAATGTTGGCGGTCATATACGGAAGATTCGTACGCAGCATCACGAGACAACTACAGGATGCACTGGCCGACTCTAGTGAGGTACGATTATTTAATTAAACTGTGTTTGAATTCCCCTCTCTACAGGTCATCTTGAAAAAATAACGGTCACCAGAAAAAGGACGGTGGGAGAGGTCGCATAGGAACTAATATACAAGCAAAAATAACATAATTAGCGTATAATGTTCCCAATGCTGAGACTCAGAATCTCCTATGTATGAGAGGGAAGGCTACAATCCAATAGCCGGATCCACTGTGGCAGGTGATAAACTACGCTGAGTGTAACTGAACAACTTTTCTTTTTTTATATTAAACCAAGGCGCAATTTTCATTTAAAAAAAAAACCTAATCCTTACGTGAATATTGTTTTCACACATCGACCACTGATATTAGTGATCGATTTATATACATTACTACTTGGCCCGGCGAACTGCGTACCGCCATATTTTATTTCTCCAGTCGCGGCTGGTAAAATCAAATCAGTTGGTAATTGTTTTCGTCAAAGATCTGTCAAAGTCTTCTGTCACGTACCGTCAATCACTTTTTGTATTAGATTATAAAAATTAATTCTGATCAAATGTATTTAAATTTTCTTATATGCAAACCTTGTCCTGACAAAAAGGAACACATAAAAAAACGAATCATCCAATTTGGTGCAGTCGTTCGGAAGTTATGCGCGTACATTTTTATATATATAAGATAAGATTATTATATTGTGTCCGCAAATTGCTACTATCCTTATCATGAACATCATGCAGTATTAATAACAATATTAAGTAGATAAGACACGAAAATTACCACCTGTTAAATGCTAAACTACTCACATATTAATACACATACCAACAGATATAGTAGAAATTTGTGTGCTTTATAAATAAAAATACTATTTAATTTGCATTATCTTTATTGACCTATCAACGTATGTTTATTAATAGTCTTTTATATACGTAATATGTTAGAGTGCCCCGTTGGTGTAGAAGTCACAAGCGCGACTGCCGAGCGTCTTTGGTTCTTTTTTTTTTCAGTCTTTGGCCGGAGTTGTCTTTTTTGTGGCGATACGCTCGCGACAGCAGTGGTGGCCCAGTGGTAAAGGGTGCGACTTACGAGTTGTATGTCGTAGGTTCGAATCCAGACAGGCAATTTCATTATCATAATTTCAGCCGAAAGACGTCCACTGCTGGACATAGGCTTGCCCCAAGCTCCTTCGACAGGCACTTTACTATGAGTAAATTAATTCATCACCACTGCTCTCAAAACGGTGAAGAAAAACATCGTGAGGAAACCGGCGCGTCCTATAACCAAAAACTTCGAAGACATGTGACATCTACCAAGCCGCACTGGGCCCCCGTGGTGGATTACGGCCCACTCCCTTTCATCGACAGGAGGCCTGTGTCCCAGCAGTGGGAACACTAGGCTGATTATGCTACGCTCGCCGTATTTAACATGAAGCTTTAACACAACTGCCCACTCCTTCATAGAGTACAGGCGTGATGCTTTGCTCGTCGCAAGCAATGGACAAAATTGTAAAACATTTTATACCTGAATACGAGGCATTTGGGCTACTTTGTATGTGTGCATTTTATGTATCATTTTTAGGGTTTCCGTACCCAAAGGGTAAAACGAGACCCTTAAGACACCGCTGTCCGTCCGTCTGTCTGTCTGTCTGTCTGTCTGCCTGTCTGCCTGTCTGTCTGTCTGTCTGTCTGTCTGTCTGTCTGTCTGTCTGTCTGTCTGTCTGTCTGTCACCAGGCTGTATCTCATGAACCGTGATAGTTACACAGTTGAAATTTTCATAGATGATGTATTGCTGTTGCCGATATAACAACAAATACTAAAACAGAATAAAATAAATATTTAAGGGGGCTCCCATAGAACAAACGAGATTTTTTTGCCGTTTTTATAGATAATGGTACGGAACCGTTCGTGCGCGAGTCTGACTCGCACTTGGCCGGTTTTCTTGTAATCTGCGGTTGTGCAGAATACTCGTTAATTTCCATATTATTCCATTTACAGTTGGCTGAAGAAAAGATATCAAACATAAAGACTGTAAAAGCATTTAGTAAAGAGGAGGCCGAATGTAAGACTTATGGAGAACGAATAGAGAACTTACTGACACTTGCTTATAAGGAGTCGTTGGCTGTCGGCAGCTTCTATGGATTGGTAAGTTATGTTAATAAATTTAAATATGTAAACATTATCTTCTACATCTATACTAATAATAAAGCTGATAGGGGCATTCTTGAAGAAATTTGTAAGCTATTTACCCATACGAGCTGAGCGATGAGAAAATCAGTCCGAAAGAACGCTAAGCGAACAAAGTAAAAGCGCGGGCGGAAATTCTGGCTATTATTTTAGTAGATTGTGGTGTTTTATGACTGCCACTCGAACAAAGTTGCGGACTGAAACTGGTTGTCTATAATTACTTGATGATCATCACTTATGTATGATTGCCAATAACAGTAGGTTTAAATATCGGAAATCCAATCAATAATTAGATCTTAAACATTTGGTAATGGCTCATAGTTCAGTACAATAACGATGAACCTAAAGACTGAAAATGATATATCAAGACATTGCCCTAAAACTTGCTTCCTCCATAATCAAACATTATCAACTTGTAATCACAGACGGGCCTCGCAGGGAACACGATAATAATCCTGGTGCTGTACTACGGAGGCGGTATGGTCGCGACCGAACAGCTGACGGTCGGCAATCTGACGTCATTCCTACTATATGCGGCGTATGTGGGCATCAGTATCGGCGGGTTGAGCACTTTTTACACAGAATTGAACAAGGGAATTGGTGCTGCTACGAGGTTGTGGGATATTATTGATAGGGTCCCTGCTATTCCTGTGTCAGGTAATAAGTGTTTAATTACTACTGTATTTCTCAAAAGAGGGGGGTCTTTTATCTGCGTGTTGGTTGCGGCACAATCCTGCTACACTAATATAACTACCACTGGTCCTGTTTACACGTCTGATCAATTGAATAGAAGCGCCGTTTCATATGATTGGTCAGTATGTGCGCAACGTGTCAGTTTTAAGATACAAATAGAAACTTGTAATAATTTAGTCCAATATTATTAAATATTCTTGTTCCATCACGGTACACAATTTGATATCTCTATTCAATATTTAATTTTAACCTCTCTTAAAACTATGTTCTAACTCAGCTTGATAAGATTTCGGTTTATCTAGAGTGCAAAAAAAACATCTAAACATTCCACTCAAAAAAGCATTTGTATATATTTCAGGTGGCTTGAAACCAACATCCAAACCTAAAGGCGAATTAATATTAGAAAACGTATTCTATTCTTACATCGACTCGCCTTTAATAAAGGGTGTGAACTTGCACCTTCATCCAGGGAAGTCGATAGCCCTGGTAGGAAGGTCAGGTTGTGGTAAAAGTACCATAGCATCGTTGATAATGAGGTTATATGACCCCGATAAGGGCAGGATACTGCTGGATGGAGTTGATATTAAAGACCTGGATCCTAAATGGCTGAGGAGTCACATTGGTTTTGTTAGTCAGGTATGTATTTTTTGCAATGTTGTAAATAGTAGGTAAATAAAAGACCGATAACTTGAAGATTAGCGGTCGTGAGAGCACAATACAACCTTTCTAATTTCGATTTCCATACGTCTACTGCATTCTCCGCTATAGTAAGGCCCGACTTGGGCCCTTGACAGCTCAATATCTATCTTCTATGGGTATCGACCGAGAATTGAGCTCAGTGGCATGTAATCGGACAGGCGTAATCATGTCCAGCAATGAAATAAGCAGTAGCACTGCTTATTTCATTATATAGCCGATGATGACTGAGCTTAGGTACAAAAAAGGCGAACTTTCGGAATAGTCGTGCAGGGCTTGTGCTTTGCGTGGCATGGTAAAGGTTGAAGACTGCAAACGTCAATCGAACTTTATCCGTATTTTTGTTGTCAAACTCTCGGTTTCTGATTTGAGAATTTGAGGTTGAGAACTTGTCAACTTTCAAAATTCCTATGCAAAAAAACCACTTTAAATCCTCAATTCAAAAACCGTCTGTTGTTCTCAGCTACATTTAATAAGTTACATTAATAAGTTCGTCGCCTGATAGTCACGTGAATATTATTATTTACACACTTTTGTTTATCTCATGACATAAAGGTTATCAACGTATGGCCGAAAGTTTATCCTCAAACAAAAAAATATATAATTGTAAATTATTTCGTTTCAGGAACCAGTATTATTTAGTGGGACCATAAAAGATAATATACTGTATGGTGCTTTAGATGAAGAATTTGATGATGAAGAATTGTTAGAAAAGAAAAATACAGTGAGTATTTATGTAGCACCATTTGTAATCCGCTGGATGCGAGAAGCACAGAACTGTTGGAAGTGACGGTGCTTGAGGGAGGCCTATTTCGGCTGAAATGATGATGATGATTTAATATTTAACGCCTTCACCGCCAGTGTATCATACCTATGCATGACAATTGAAAATACGACGAAACGAAACGGTGCGTGAAATGATACACCGTGCCCCATATGCATCCGCGTGCGTGTGATGGACTCGTGTTTCACTAATGCACACGGTTTTCGTAGTTTATATGGAGAAATAAATATTTGTGGCCTGGGAAATAGCTTAGGCAAAATGCAGTCGGAAAATGTTAGTTTTCAGTTCATGAAATAACAAAATAAATTAAAAAAAAAACAATTTAAAGATTTCAGTTTTTTTTATCTGTTTTTGAAAACCATGGAATAGTAGCCGCCATGTTATTACGTCATACGACATGTCAACTGAGTAATTTTGTACTTTTATTATTTTTGTAACCAAAGTAATTTTTATTTAAATAATATTTTGCGTTCATGAACAGCAAACCAACGATAAGTAGAAAAAAACTCATTTTTTAAATTATAAACAATAATTATCTTATAAAATATCAGCGCGTTTGTTTATACAGCAAACTGA
This sequence comes from Polymixis lichenea, assembly GCA_949091785.1. Taxonomy (NCBI): domain Eukaryota; kingdom Metazoa; phylum Arthropoda; class Insecta; order Lepidoptera; family Noctuidae; genus Polymixis; species Polymixis lichenea. The sequence continues at coordinate 10,599,287 of OX420943.1, read as the reverse complement.
CGTCATACCCACAGAGCAATATGCGTCCACTGCGTCCATCGTTTTCGTCAAATGATGTGCGAAATATGAAAATGTAAAATTTAAATGCATTTTTATTTAATCGATTAAATAAACATATTGTGTTATTTTTTTGTGGTTTAATAGCACTCTAGAATCTAATTAAGACACTTTTCTAAAATTGGTGTAATACCCTATTGTCGACAACTAACGATGTACAGAAAGGCTTCAGTTGCAAACACTGAAGATACTGTCAAAATAAAATTTTCATAACATAAACATATTACAACATCACACCTTATTTCCCCGAAGGGTTGAGCAGAGGTTAACCTTTAGTACACCTACATTTCGCCAGTTATGTTTAAGTCCCATATAATAGCGGGTGAGCCTATTCCCATCAACCGGGCACAAGTCCAGACTCCAGGCTCCGGATAGAAAAACCCAAAAACTCTTTGCCCGACATGGGAACTTGTAGAGACGATATAGACTGTCAATATTGCATTTTCAATCATTTCAAATACAATTTATGTGATTGGATACACTCTCACATAGTTCGCAGTTGTTGGACTAAGTCCAGCTTGCGTACAAACCTTAGAATTTATATCTTATATATCACGTGTGCATAGATGCAAATATTTACATAATTACGTCATAAAATGCATACATGACGGTGATTGTTTATAAATAAACTAAAGTTGCGCAATTATACTATCAAAGCGTGACCACTTCAGATTGTTAATAGTAAATAGATGATTGTGTTTGATAGTATATTAGTAGGTCACAAATAAACAAAACAATATAGTTTATACTCACCATGAGTATAGGTATATATTTTTTTTTTTTTTAAAACGTTGCCCCACACTAGGAATTTCTTCCTGTATCGTGGGTGCGTTTACAAACATAGAAAACTCACAAGCACAAACACCCAGACCCGGAACAATTACTTGCAGATCATACAAATATTTGTTCCGTGCGGGGATCGAACCCGCGACACGCTGCGCAGCAGTCGATCGCTCAGCCATTACGCCAACCATGTCGTCAAATTACTGTGTGTGAATATGTGAGAGTCACCGTTAGGATCAAAAATTGGTCTGATAAGTATGACTAGACAGGAAATGGTGGTTTTTCTATTCGGATACGTTTTGAAGATTGAGTATATTACGGATTTCCGCACATAATTATGTAGGCCCTAACTCTTCGGAGGACCTTGTCAAGACTGCAGGAATCCGCTGGATACGGGACGCATAGAACGAAGTGGCAATGCTTGGGGGACGCCTATGTCCAGCAGTGGACGTCTTTCGGCTGAAATTATTGCTCTTAATCATGGTTGATAGATATTGTCAGGTCGAAAGTTAAGTCCTACTAATTATTACAAATGTGAAAGTTTATATGTTTGGTTATTTGGATGTTTATTACGCAATCACGCAAAAGCGGCTGAGCGGATTTAGATGAAATTTGGCATACTGATAGTTTTAACCTGGAATAACAGTAAGGGAAATTTTTATCCCGATAGTACTTTCCCCTGGGATTGTTTTCGACCTCCACGGGGGCTCCCGCTGACAATTGCTAGTAACAAATAAAGGACTACGATATAATAATTTTCTTGGCACACAGCCTTTGTAAAATGCAAGGCTTTGCGATTGTCATCACCATCATTTAAGCCGAATGATGTCCACTACTGGACATAGACTTCCCTCAAAAGGGAGGGGTTTGCCATAATCGCCACGGTTGGCAGGCGGATTGGCGATCACAGTAACTATACTGTGATCGCCAATCCGCCTGCCAAGCGTGGCGATTATTGCTTTACCACTAGGTAAAGAGAACGCTACTGCCCATTCTCTTGTAAGTCCCTTAGTCGCCTTTTACGACACCCACGAGAAGAAATAGGGTGGTGTTATTCTTTACATCCGCACCGCACGGAACGCGGATTCGCGAGCGTAACTCTCACGAAATGATCTGGTATTTTAAGGCCACATAATTGTTTATGTGAGCTAGCGCTCACACTATATTTACACACTTTTAACACTACTTTGATTTCCTTCTCTTCACAGGGAGACACCCCCTGGATGGCGGCAGCTAAAACGGCTCACTTACACGAACTGGTCGTAGCTACAAGTGAAGGCTGGGAGCGACAGGTGGGCGCGCGGGGTGGACAGCTTAGTGGAGGACAGAAACAGAGGGTCGCCATAGCTAGGGCCATTGTTAAGGTACGTATTTACTTTGGCAAATGATAAGGTGGGACAGATTGTTGTTGACGTCGATTGGTGAGGAGCCAGGAGCCATAGGCGAGGGCTGGGAGTGACAACATTGCTCGCAGAACAGATGACCTATGGAGGCGAAGGGTTTTGGACAGGGATCGCGAGCCGGAAGACGTAGAGTTGAAAGGCCTCCCACAAGGTGGACCGATGACCTTGTAATGGCTGCAGTAATCCGCTGGATGCGAGACGCATAGAAACGGTTGCAGTGGCCATGCTTGGCTTATGTCTAGCAATTGACGTCTTTCTGCTGAAATGTGGACGGGTACATAGTCAGAAACCCATAAACAGTCTTACCAAAGGGTATCGTATTACCCAGTAAATGGGTTTTGGAGATCAGATAGGCAGCCACTCCATGTAAAGTACTGATATTCAGCTGCATTTTGTAAGAGTTGGAGAAAGGCTAGGCAGATAGAATGGTGTAGGAGAGCGACAGATCGACCTCGATCGATAAGTGGCAAATCACGGTTGGTCAATGTGACTATTTCTGTGGCGGACATCTACAATGCCCCACATACGAAACTTCAAATCAACAAATGTGGAAAACACTAAAAGTAAAGTGGCGCCATCTACAATGCCATATCCGAACTACTCTAGACTTGACGTCACACCGCAACTACAACAACTACATCGCGCAAGCAGAGTTTACCAAGCGATCTACATATATACAAGATCACCGACATCAATCGTCAGGCAGTTGCCCACCAGACACAACACCCGTCTGGTCGGAGGATCCTCCCTTTTCAATAGAGTATGAGTGAACTTAACCTACGCCATCAAAGTGTATGGAACAGTTGATATTTTTTGTATAAACGACGAAAGTTTTCTGCGCTGGGGGATCAAGAATGATATGTTGAATTGTATTGTTATTAAACTGGAAGTTTAATAATATTTCTCGAATCATAAAAAAAAAGATAAGACACATTGAAAAACAAGTTTAAATATTTAAAAAAATAACGAAGTAGTAAGCGTTTTCAAGTCTACGCAAACAGAGATAGCACTACTTTAATCTGAGGTCACAACTCAGAAATGCCATAGTAACTTTGAGTCGTACAATAACCATGACAATGGAAGGGAAGAATAACTTCTATAAACGTGTAACTTCACAATATTTCCATATCGTGTTTTTCCAGTAACATTTTAAAAATACGTAAGTATAATTCTTGTATGTTTTCATAGTATTCAAATACCTATTCAAACGCATATTGTTTATCTCGATCGGTTGTAGGTCGTTCATCGATCGATGTGAAATATCTAATGTTTTGAGGCGATCAATATTGACTGATCGACTACAGTCTGGTTGAATATAAACGCCACGTTTCTGCATGTCATCCTCATCATCATGTCAGCCGAAATACGTTCCCTGAAAGAGGCGTCCAGCGAATTCCCACGACTTTCAACGCTTTAATATTTATTGAACATCGAGACATTTTCGAGTTTTGAACTTTATTTTTACAACGTTAATATTCGAAATAAAAAAAAACCACTTTAACCCTGAGTCTAAGGCCCACTTGCACCACTAAACATGTATGCATCACCATTCTGTATCTGTCATCTTCAAACGATTAACAGAAATAAAACGATATGTTTTTTATTCGTTTGGCGCTAAATGCAGTTTGCAATGCGAATTTTGAATTAAAAACTTTATAATAACCGAAATAAGGTTCGAAATACAAAAACTCACTGATAGGTTTAACCAAAGTTAGCAGTCGTTTTGTAATGAAACGGTCAAAATTGTTTACTTTATGAAACCACCCATGCTAACCCTTGCGGTACGCTATTGCTTATTCAGAACTTTTCGGCTCAATCGGCTGTTGGTTAGGCGACGAATGTAATCCGGTTGTCATTCAGAAACCCAAGTCAGTTTGTTATTAAAAAGATTCCGACGAATTCAGAACCTATTCCTTTTTTAGAAGTTGGTTAGTAAGCAGAAACCCAGTGAGAGGTAGGATCAAGCTACATACCAATAAATTCCTTATGTCAGGAATAAACTTACCTAAGTTGCAACTACGTCAAGTCTTTTCGTTGCGTATTTCGCAATGCTTGAAGACTAAGGTCTTCAACCAGTGCGTCCTGTCCGTGATGACATACGGTGCCGAAACGTGGACACTGACAGTTGGGCTGGTCCACAAATTTAAGGTCGCTCAGCGCGCTATGGAGCGGGCTATGCTCGGAGTTTCTTTGAAAGATAATATCAGGAATGAAATTATCCGGAAAAGAACCGGAGTTACCGACATAGCTTGTAGAGTAAGCAAGCTGCAGTGGTAGTGGGCTGGCCAAGTTTGTCGGAGAATGGACGTTGGAGCAGACGAGTCCTGGAGTGGAGACCGCGTATCGGCAAACGTAGTGTGGGACGCCCCCCAGCTAGATGGACCGACGACCTTAAAAAGGTGGCTGGGACAGACTGGATGCGGAAGGCGGAGGATAGAGTGTTGTGGCGCAACCTGGGAGACGCCTATATCCAGCAGTGGACTGCGATAGGCAGAGTTGATTAAAGTTGCAACCTCCAAATCATTTGGTTTGCAGTCCTAAGGGGGCTTAGGTTTGCAGTCTGAAAATCGTTCAACCAGTCCAGCCTTCAGTAGTAGTATTTTTTTTTTTGGGAAATCATCAAATAACTTCTCCCGCTCTGGGTGGAGCGGTAGAGCGTGTCAGACTTTTACTGACTAAAACCCACCCGCGTTCCTACAGTTGCCTATGTGCCAGGGGTACGGTATCTCTTTCGAACAAACCCCACCCCTGGCAGGCATCGACCCTTACGGACCCCACCAGTTGGTGCTGACATCTCTTTGAGGCGGGCGTGGAACACAACGCGCCCGCGACCCGAGCTTGGTCTTTACCGGACAGCGAGCTACCCATTACTCGCCTTCCGCAAGCCCGCGCTTGCGGTGGCCGGGAATCAGCCCAGATTTCCCGACGTCCAGGGCGTCTCCTGCGGCGACTAGGGTCGTGAGGGCGCATATACTGGCTCTCCCTCACGAGCGCTGCCTCCCTCTTCGCGAGCATTACTGCTTCGCAGAAGGAGGTGACGGCTACCCATGCACTCTCGCTCCGAACTGGACCAGGGCCGGACGCGAGAGATCGCCGCCGCCGATCGTATCTACAAAGACACGGCGGTACTCCGCCCAAGCCGGGTAGACCTCCACCGTATGCTCCATCGTGTTCTCAGGGCGATCTACGCAGTGGAAACACCCAAGCGTTTCCTCCCGCCTTATCCGAAACAGGAACCTCCCGAAACAACCGTGTCCTATCCTTTGACCTGTCATCTTTTCCAGGAAACTTTTTTTTATTGCTGAATGAACTCGGACTTGAATTAGCGGGGCTGCTTGACATCGATTTTCCATTTTTTCTATCCATAAAAACCTTATTTGAACTGTTACGAATATTATAAAATAAAAAACAGCCAAATCGGTCCTGCCGTTCTCTAATGATGCGCTTACCATTACTATGACATTATGTAATGCATTATAATTGTATAAAGAACGTTATTCACCGTAAAACAAGTCATTGTGAATAACGCAACGTCCTATTGTTGAGAAATTCACAAAAAGTCTTAACAACCAGAATAACTTGACATTGGTTTAAATTAATAAATATTTTAATTAATGTGAACAAAACAACTCATTAGAACATATAAGAAATAGGTACGTTTCTTAATGAAAAGCATTATGTAAACTTGTTTAACAATATGCACCTAATTACCATGTCTGTTCACTTCCCATGATATTTAAGAATGAAAAAATGCTCGCATTCTAGAATGATACTCATAATTTTCAAACTTTGTTAAGGTTGAGATTTGTACGACATCTGTCAGTTTAAATTTATCTTAATTCAAAAGTGAGTATTATTCCAGAATACAGGCCTTAGGCCTTAGATATGAAAGTTAAAAAGGTTGCTAACACATCTGATACAAAAGGTAAGGGAATCGGTGTAATTGAATAAAGTTATGCATTTTTCCTTGCCCATGGTTTCAGTTTGTTCTCTACAAAAGTCGACTGAAGGACTGACTTACCAGCAGCGACCACCTTTCAGCAATGTTTTTGGTAGATTATTCATTTCCACTTCTGGGCAAAGCTCCTTTCATCCTTTGTTCGTCCCATGGTCCCCTCAAGTTTCGACGAAATGTATACAGTATTAAAAATTCGAAGACATGTGACATCTACCAACCCGCACTGGGCCCGCGTGGTGGATTACAGCCCACTGCCTCTCACAGAGAGGCTGTAATATGTATAGTATACTGCGCAGTCTCCTACATTAAGACATATTAAGACCTAATCACTGCGTGAGCAAATGGTGTCCGCTTTGTACAATCCAGGCCAAACAATAAATAAAACTAATGAAAATATATTTGCCACCTAACGCTAAGAAGATCCCGGGCTGATTCCCGGCCACCGTAGACGCGGGCTTGCGGATGGCGAGTAATGAGTAGCTCGCTGTCCAGTAAGGACCAAGCCCAGGTCGACGGCGCGTTGTGTTCCACGCGCGTCCTAAAGAGATGTTAGCACCAACTGGTGGAGTCCGCAAGGGCCAATGCCTGCCAGGGGTGCGGGTTGTTCGAAAGAGATACCGCGGCCCCTAGCACACAGGCAACTGAGGGAACACGGGTGGGTTGTAGTCAGTAGAAGTCTGACACACCCTCCTGCTCCGCGCAGAGCGGGAGAAGTTATTTGATGATTTCCCACCCAAAAAAAAAAACGCTAAGAAGATTATCCAGTCCCGTCTCTTGTGGCCTTCTGTGATCTCATCTCATATTCTGTTTACATTTAAAAAAAACAGTAGCACTCAGGAGCAGGAAACTCCACGGTAGCTTATGCACTGCTAAAAGACCTATCCAAAAATATGCAAAAATGTATCAAAGAACTCCGACTCAGGTATCAGCAGAGCATGTATCAAGATTTAAGATAGTTAAAATCAGGATTTTAATCTGTGGTTTAGAAAGATGGAAAAAAACAGTGGCACTCCGGGAGTGCCGACAGAAGTGAAAACTTGAACAATTACGTGTGTATTTTTTGAGTCGTCAGGAAATATTTTTTGAATAGTCAGGAAATATTTGATTGCAGGGAATACTTTTAAATGAAGTGTTTTTTATTCATTATTATGAACTACTACTACAAACATTATATTACAATTTTCATTCAATGCACATGAAAAAAAAATTGGCAGCTATTTTAACATGCAGGTAAAATCATGTAATTTATATTGATCACGCTGAACTAAAACGTAACTTATACACGGTTAATTTTACATCGTTCTGGAGCCGAAACACAGTAACTCCAGACGAGTAACAGTCACTATTGGCATTGTTATTTTTTTTTTAAGACATCTAATAAAGAAGTTAGAAATTTATCACTTTTTTTCTGTCATTCGAGTTAAATTTTAGTAGCGCTTCCACTATTTCATTCATAAACGCAAGATCGTACGCGTTCCGCTCGGTGATGACGTAGCGCGGCACAACTGTGCATGTGCGTCAGTTCAGCGCGCCCGCGGTGGGTCAACGGACGTCGGACGAATAACCGGCTGCAAGTACGCACGGTTAAACATCAAACTATACATATCCAGCTTACGCTGATCTTGCACTATACGGAATCCTATTCAATGTGACATCAGCTTATACTGGAAATGTATAACTTGAGGTGTAGCCATGTGTACCTACAAGTAGGTATTTCATTTCAGGTACGATTTAGGTTGGTGTAAGTTAATTTACCTCTATCATCTCGTTGTATCGAAAGCACCGCACGGTGTTTACCACTATCACATCTCGTAAACGAGAGAAATTAATTGACGTTTAATTCACCACTCTCGCATCACGAATCACCTAGTAGGTACTCGAACCTATTCAACTAGACACGACAAGTACGCTTGGGAGTTGTATTTAAGGCCTTGAATCGAGTGACGACTAATCGCGCTATAGGTACTTAATAAGCATAAGTACCTACATACCATATGATAAATACTAAATATGCCTAAAACAATTTTTATGCGACAATGCTTGCGGCGGCTTTTACAAAGGCAGGCAATTAAAACAGAAAAATGAATCGTTTAATCTGTCACATAGAGTTCATTATTAGTTGGAGGTGCCTTTTTCTATGAAAATATTGAACCGAATTAAGACCTTATTTTTATGAGTTTAACCACGAAATTCGGTTGTGCATTCTTGTAAAGTCCGGTCGAACACGAGACAATAGGTTTCTAAGAATAATTTTAGTAAACCTCGTACCTACTTACCTAGGTTGGTGAAATTTCTATTTCTACCGTTTACTGTTAAGAAATTAAGTCTGAATTCGCTTTTCATATTTTTACACACATTACACACGCATAAATGCTTTGATCGCAAGGCAGCGTGACTTCGAGTTCTCATTATTTCACAAAAAAAAATCAATAAATTTAATTTTTCGTAATTTTTTTATTGTTATTTATTTATAAAAAATAGTCCCAATCGATTCGAGTTCGATGATTGAGTTCATGGCTTTCGTTTCCAGAACGACCTAAAATTAACCGTGTATACGGTGCCGCGAGTTCAATTGTTTTTCCCCATCTCAAAAAATGCCCAACGCGCCTAAAGAAGTTTTCACTTCAAAAACCGCATAACATTACGCCTTGTTTCCCCGAAGGGTTGGGTTGGGCAGAGGTGTATCTTACGGCACCGCTCGCTTCGCTCGCTCGGCTCGCGCGCCGTTTGTCACATTTGTAACTTAACCCATTTGGACGGGGTACCCTGACTTAGTCACAGTTCCAACCTCTATTAATCTAACTGCCAATTCCAAAATGTTTACAAGTCATTCAATACACTACTTGAGTATTTTTGGTACTGACATAGTAGGATGAAATAAGCAACTTATTTTCTTTTTAATACGGTTCATGTTTTACTGTCACACAAATTTTTTAACCGCTGAAAATTAAATTATTGCCTGTTCATTTTGTCAACTGGTCATAATAACCTCCCAAATAATTAAATAACAGTTGTAAAAAGTGTTACCCGTTTAGTACTCAGCCAGCCCTTTTTTATTTGGTAGTCACGGCGGCAATCGGTAATTTAGTCGACGTTCAATCGGACTTAATAAAATCGCGGTGGGATTTGTTCGCGCACTGGATTGTCAACTCTCGGTGTTGAACCAATCATTCAGAATCCAACAGAGTGCAGCGCGAGTGCGTCACAGCGCGTCGAAAAAACAGTAGTGATGTTCCGGATATCAGAATACGTATCCGCGGTTATCCGCGGAAGAAAAAAGATCCGTATCCGTTACATTTTTGTCGGATCTTTTACCTTATTAGTAATTCCAAATTGCACTACTAAACTTCTATGTAGATATTTTTTTAACTAGTACAACAAACACAAACGTTATCTATGCTGCCCAGTGTCACACTAAACTATAAACAAAACAAAAGAAAGACCCGCGCAACGCAAGTCGAAACATGTTATGTCACGCAAAGCGTCAAATGGCATCAACTATCGTTTCAAGATCACGCGCACCGACACCGATTGAGTATGAAAGTTAAGATCCGTATCCGTGGATCTTGACGCCAATTATCAGCATCCGGATCCGTATCTGCGGATTTTTATTGATTTTTAATGAACTGGTACATCACTAAAAAACACAGTGTTTGATTTTTAACTCTCGGCGCTAAGCAGTGCGTTGAAAAACCGGTGCGCGATAAAATCTCGCCGCGCTTTTATTACGTTCGTGGGAACGTGGGCTTAGATTCGTACCGAACTGACTAAAACTAATTATGCATTCCCGATAAAATAATTAAGTAAAACCGGTATAATGTGTATTATTAATTTTCATGTTAATTCTTTCACTAAAGTTAAGATGTGCGATCACTATCAATCAAAGATATCGTCAATTTAGAACGTAGTTCTTTATCAGTTATCACACAAGATTGTGTATAAAGGCGGATATGACAAAAATAAGTATTTTGTTTTCTTGTTTCAGAACCCGAGAATCCTTATCTTAGACGAAGCTACCTCAGCGCTCGACGCGTACTCCGAGTATTTAGTAGATAAAGCATTGAAGGAGATCAGCAAAGATCGAACAGTCCTCACCATAGCCCATAGGCTAAGTACCATACAGTCAGCCGACGAAGTAGCGGTCATGGAGAACGGAGTCATAGTAGAAAAAGGACCATACCTCGAACTAATAGCGAAACCTGGTGGATTCTTCAAGGAACTCATCAACCATCAAACATTTGCTAAGAAAAATAGAGAGCAAAAACATGATATACAACAAACATAACGAGCTAACTCACTGCAGCGAAATTTACAAGTTTTATTAATACTAAAGAATTAGTTTAATTTATTTTTAAATCTTTTTTCAAACTGCTCAGGCAATGGTCTTAGTGATCGATGTACTATTATGTACGCTGAGTAATCTCTTAAACTGTGCGTTATCGATAGTGAGTAGGAAAGGCCTGCTTTATATAATAGGTAGGTTACATACTTATTTCCTGTTATTATTTTAATTATGTTTATAGCTAATAGAAAATTAGTAAAATGTTTTGTAAATAAACGTATGTGCTATTTACCAGTGGCGACGCGTGCAAGATTTCGTAAGGAAAACCGGTCGAAGAAAGTGTACAGAAATTAAAGTAGGTACAATCAAATTGATAACTTTAGTAAGGAATGCTGAAAGGGATCGTGCAATAAAGACCCTTCGCCACTGATATTTAGCCCGGATAAGTTTGTGATAAATATATAGGTGATAGAGTATTTTATTTTATGATGTAGCATGAAACAAAATGCAATAATATGGGATTAATGTGTTCAAAATGATGGTATGTCGAATTGTTACATAATTTATTAAATTTTATCTCGTAAGGTTTAAATCATAGAGTGACAAACGGGTAAAGGATTATTTTTGTCTGACACAAATAAAATGGTTGTTGTTATTTTAATATTGCATTTTATTTTATCGCCTTACCCATTCACACTATTATCAGCAGACTGGGCACAGCCGCAGTGCTCCAAACGCACGTAGCGAGTGGTATCGTGACACATTCATAACTACAAAGATAACAAACTGCTGTCGTAACGCGTAACCTACTGTTTACTATGAGTTTTTCATCGCAGTCACAACAAACAGGTTAAATAAGTAAATGGACCTTGCCCTCGACGCGAGCGGAGAACGCGCCAAAACCCGCCAGTGGAAGCAGCGGCTTACATTTACGCGCTAACGCTTCGCGGGAAAACATTGCTAGCGGAAACATGTCCAATTTGAATGTTTTGCGCGGGAGTTTAGCGCGGCAAATTCTTAACTCGTTCGCCAGTGCTAAACATGGGAAAAAAGTTAACAGAGAACTGTTATCGTATAGCCGTCTGTTGAGTAGAAGTTTAGCTACTCAAACTGCAACTACAGCGGACAGTAAATGTTTAAATTCACCATGGGGTGAAATACAAGTCGGCAAGGAAACCTTGACTGAATATGTGTTTTCGGACACGGAAGAGTGGGCAGATGCACCGGCTGTGGTAAGTACCCTACAAGTATTTTTTTTTCTGGAACAATTGCTAGTGCAGGAGGTAGCTATAAAATATTGCGACTGTTTCTCTTTTTTTTGTGAACCAGTTATACCTAGTACTAAAAAGAGATCTAGAAAACGTAGCCCTTCAAAGGGATAGATTAATGTTAATAGTAAAAAAAATTGTTCGACCTTTGGAACGCACCTTGCAGACAAATCATAACGCCAAGTACTTCTCATTCTTAGCTCTTCGACAACGAGTCTAGTTATTTATGTTCAATTAAAATCCGAGTGCATTGCGGACTGCAATAGAATATTGTTCCTAGTACAAAGTTCGTTGTTATATAGGTACGGCAGTTATACGAGAGGGATAGGGACTTATTAATAGTTCGTATTTGAAGGTTAGGGCTAAATGTCTACGCTGTGCCAAACATGCATATCACAAAATTGGAGAGATATCTAATTAACAACGGTATTGTCGCGGGTTTTCCTTATTATTTTTGAACCATTGGAATTGTTTATTATGTTTAAAAATAGTAGGTGTATGTATGAATTTTCTGCATGTGTTAATCAACGCAACGTTAACCGTTCAAACCGATCCGTTCTGGTGCATAGTGCATAGCAACTGCATGGCTTCAGAACGATCGTCGACTGTTTACGTCAAGTTGGAATAGAATCCGTAATCGCTATTCAGCTAAATTAGTCTTACAATCGTAAGCATGTTCTTTGGCCCTCATTATGTTAGAAGTAGTTCTTTTAATTATTTTGCTAAGGGGGATGCGCTAAAGTAGAAAAGTAAATAAAATTTTCTTACGTTTTTCGAAATTTGTAGGTCAGTGTGGTGTTGTTTGTTAATTGAAATATGATTTGCGACCGAAACAAATATGTTTTTACAGCAAAATAATAATTAAAATCATCAATAGAAGGCTCTAAGTTCGTTTATTCCCACTGAATAAATTTTTCATGAAATAGTCAAGTTAAATAGTGACCTTAAGAATTGCGAAATACGTATGAAAATTTGTATTTCGCGGGCGATTCCCTCTTAAAGAAGTAATCTCCTAGAAGTTTAAATAAGTAATTTTAGTACTAAGTAAATGAAGTACGGTACATCGTTAAGTATAATTACCTAAGTATTGTAGAGAACAATAGAAGCAGCTGATATGATTATAAGACTAGGTGATTTGACATATAATTAATTTCCATATCACGTTTCGATAGAATTTGAAAATTGATTCCATGAACTGAAATTGTATTTAGGTAGGTTGAATTCTAGCAATTCTACGTCTACCTATGATTTCACACTTGAACTATAAACAACAACTCTGAAAGAGTCAATTATTTCTAATGTTACGCTTGAACCTAAATCTATTTCAATAAAATAAACAATAAATGTCACGACATAAAATGCATTTACTGCCTACTTCGTATATATTTTGCAGCGATATTAGGTTTAGGTATAACAAATCATGTGCATTGTTACAAGATTTTATTTCTATTGATAAAATATTTCCCCTCAAATGAGAATATCAGTCATCGCATTCTTGATGACTATGAATGAATGTTTTATTCATTGTAAATCACTTACTTATTTATGTACCTTCCTCCTTCAGTAGGTACTTTCCTAGTTACATTGCCATTATGTTGTTGAACTAATGCTCTTCGTTTAAGATGAAGTCGTTCTAGGAAATTACTGACAATTTTCAAGTTTTCAGTTGCAGTAGATCATGTGTATAAATTACGGAAAAGTTAATAATAAATTACGGTGCACGTGATTTCGAAACGTGTCTTGGTACTTACTATAATGGTTTACAAAACTATAAAACATCACCTGGGTAGGCATGTAAGGTATATGTATATACTCCGTCAGTAGAATCATTCTAATGACGTCTGAAATCCCGAATGTACTGTTGTTATTCCAAACTCATCACAATTTTTTGTCATTGAATATAAAGATGTAGGGGCTCCCACTGTCGAGATCGCGTGCCAAATATTCTTGTACCAGTTTATACGTTATTTCAATATCAAACACTGGACTTTGGAGCAGATTTCTGTAGATACATAATGGTTACATTTGTCTATAAATACAGGGTAAAGTCCAATGACCTACATTTCGGACCACGTTTTCCAGTCTAGTTTATTTACCTACATGTCTACGATCGTTTAATATAACATGACGTAGCTTTACCTACTGTACTTTGCACTACCGGGAATGTACGAAAAAACGCTACAACAGGCCATAAGTCAAGGATTTTCGATGTGTTACGGTTTTCGTTCGAATGACTAAACGGGGACCCATCGAATTAAAAATCCAAGGGAAAAGATATGTGCCCTAAGTACAAAATCTATGTAGGTAGGTAATGGTCTACCTGGTGCGTTTAACATACATATCTAACTGAAAATTCATATCCTAGGCTAATTACATAATGTAGGACATCGTGTAGAGTATACACGATCTGTGAATATTGTCTATGCTGTAGACAATAGGTATTCACAGAGAAACGGTTCATGCTATTAGGTAGTAACTGGCAACCTAAAAATGCACAAAAAAACGAAGCAAATAAAAAAACAAAACCAATCAACCAAAAAAATATAAGTAATGAGTATTTCGTACCTACCTGTCCACAGACATGCGGTGCATCAGGCCGTGGCTACGACTATGGTATGATGCGCATGATGATCGAGAGATGCGCAGGAGCACTCGCGGGGCACTTGAAACTGGCTCCCGGAGAAAGGATAGGCCTCATCCTGCCAAATATTCCTGAGTTCGTCGTTCTGATCCATGGAGCCATGAAGGCGGGCCTTGTTGTTACGTTCGCCAATCCACTGTACACGGCAGGTGAGAATTTTGTGAAAATGATCGATGTTGGTCAGTGTAGTAGGTAACACATTTAGTCCTAGCCAACACCTAAAGAATGAAAGAAAGAAAATACATTTATTTAGCACAGACTAAAAAGGCACACAATACCTATACAGCAAAAAGCGTAAAGTGCGATGTCAGAAACTAGCATTAAAGTGTGCCTCACGGCTGCGCTAAAGCCCAGTTTAGCAAAAATGCCAGACAACTTGTGCCTGACGCAGGTTTTCAACGGGACCTGAAGTGTGGGGTAAATTTTAGAATCCCTAAAGTCTTAGGGCCTAAGAAATCAGAGGAAGGGTTTGGCTCCCAGGCACCTTGAAATATGTAGATTACTCTATGTGAAAAGCGTGAAGGGGGGGTGGGTGAATGGACCTGAGAACAGAGTAAAGACAAATAAAAAACTCTGCCCCAGCCCATTTATTGCATGGATACCTACAATCAAAGTGACAAAGTACAAAATTAAAATGATCGATAACGTCACTTTTGAGCGTGTTTTCGTGACCTTTGAGTGATCAAAGACCACTAAAACGCCTGTAAATTATTGATAAAAATATCAGCTAGACCTATCAGCAGACACGATCGCACCCCGAAAAGGTGAACTGACCGGAAAGTCATTTAAAAGTTATCAAATTATTGCCCGATTCTTTAAATCCGATACATTTTAATGCTGATTATCTTTAGATAAGGCAGGGGTTAAAGTGTATAATACGAGTTCGGAAATACCCTATGACTAACTACGTTTATCTAGTTAAGTCTAGCATTATGTATTAGTTATATCTGATAGGTCCGTGAATCTAAAAGCTGGAACAGTTCAGTCTGTAAAGCAGCCTCTTAATTAACTGAATTGTTGCAAGCTGAGTGTCCAGGGCGCCAGACTTATATGCCAAGGTACCTACTACATACATACAAATTCTGAAGTAAAGCTGCTTAATTGAAGTATCTGTACCACATCTGGCGCCTCTGAGCATTCAGCCCATTTGGCTAATAAAACCAGTAGTTACCTATTACAGAACCTCACTCAAGTGAAGACTCAGCTTTATACAGGATGTTTGGCAGAACGTTGAACATACGAAAACGGTGGATAGGTGGGGTCATCTGCTACTTACTCAGCCCTAATTTATTTGGCCCTGGCCAAAAAAAATGCATGAAATAACTCTTAAAGGTTTTTTTATAAAAGCAAATTACATACCATTAGAAAAGTCACACACTACGGATGTTTTGCTAAAATTGGAACTCCTCAATCATTTTTTTCTAATACACGTTGAAATTAAGATTTAAGTATTTTTACGTCTTTCTGTAAGTTTGAGGACTCATAACCTTTTTCTAGCTAACATCTGAATAAAGCAATAATTTTATAAGAATCTGCCAACTTTAAAGATTAAAATGAAACAAAAATATTGCCTGTTTTACCCATTTTTATATAAAAAATTACACTTTAAAGTTAAGAAAGTGGTGAAACTAGAAGAAAGCAAAAAATAAAATAAAAAAAATATCCATGGGGCCAGGGCCACATAAATTAGGGCTGAGTAAGTAGCAGATGACCCCACCTATCCACCATTTTCGTATGTTCAACGTTCTGCCAAACACCCTGCATACCTACCTAATGTTCGAAGGTTGCGTTAGGTAGGGTTAGGCACAGCACAGCCATTGCATGTGCATTCTTTTAATAGTTTTTACCCGTATGAGAGATGTGGGGGCTAAGTGGTAACGGCCGCGACTTACGAGTTTAAGGTCGTAAGTACGAACCCAGACAGACGATTTACTTTGTGTAGTTTATTTCATCACCACTGCTCTCGAAACGGTGAAGAAAAACATCGTGAGGAGACCGGCATGTCCTAGAATAAAAAATTCGAAGACATGTGACATCCACCAACCCGCACTGGTCCCCGATAGATAACGGCCCACTCCCTCTCACAGAGAGGAGGCCTGTGTCCCAGCAGTGGGAACGTTATAGGCTGATTATGATGAAGACATGAGAGAACAAAAAGTTAATAAGAAGCAAATATAACGTTATCATCAGAATACTTTTCAGACATCTGTGTCCATGACACGATTTCTTCATAGACCTTATTACAGCTAGGAAGAATAGTTATATTTGTTTACAAGTTCTATTATATTTTATGATAAGATAACATTTATTTGATTCTCGTGCCGTTTAGTCAACATGTGTTCGTGTGAGTAATGACTACTTAGATAAAATTGAAGAAGGGAATAAATAGGTCTGCTCAAGATAATGGCTTTGGAATGATATTAAATTTATGGAAATATTTCAAAGTCAATCATCAGTGTGTTTGCACTTTGATTTCCTGCTTGAACAAAAAAAATCTAGGTACCTTAGATTACTGTTTTTATGCGGACCACTTTTTGAGTACCTACCTACTACACACGTGATACCAAAGTCCAAATCGCCATAGGCGAAAAGGTCAAGCAAGATTGAGGAACGTGCATTCCTCTATATTTTTAACACTTTATCAATTATTACAGCTGATTAGTAATACATAATCTATACCAAGGTACTTAAACAATTTAAATAATCAAAATGGGTGCAAAGTCCGGTAGGTAAGATAGGCTTGAGATTGTTGACTAATATGGACCGCATCTACTTAAATTTCAACCTCTTTGTTGTTTACGTACATTTTTAAAACTATCGTCATTCTACACATTCAAAACACACGGTTACAAAAATTCAATACCTACGTCAATACATGTTTGTAGAATCGAAACGTGTGCTAAAATTTTCAGCACACGTTTTAATATTGCATAAATAGCCCATCCTCCAAAAAGATCTAATTACCAACAACGCACGCGATATAAAGGAATAGAAAATATCGTACTACACGATATTTATCAATAGACACGTGCATTACATTTAACAAGCAATAAATTATCGTTAATTATTCAACTGCAGTCAAGGTTGAGGAAATCAGACGGCTGCTTACCTAATTGCAGTCATTGCAGTGTGGACTATGTTGTCTCTCTATTTGTAGTTCATTGCAATAACTATCTTTTAAACGCATAGATTACAGTAGGGGCGTGAGATCTGTTTTGTTTGATTAAGATACGGGCTGTGTAAGTAGATGCAAAGTTCACGGAAGTAAAGATTATAAAAAATTGAAATTGATTCATTAACGCATATTAGAGGGTTTAGTTAGATAGTAGGTACGAGGCTTAGACTAATGGTATTTATTTGGTAGGTAAACACTTAGAATTGGGTACTTATTTAATTAAATATATGTATTTGCTAAAACTTGAACTAGGTACTTAGGTAAGTACTAGAAAGGTTTTTTTTTTTTGGTTAAGTATCTACTTAGTAGGTGGCAAACGTTTTATTTGAAAAATTTCAGATTGCATCTATACTAATAATAAAGCTGAAGAGTTTGTTTGTTTGTTTGCTTGAACGCGTTAATCTCAGGAACTCCTAGTCCGATTTCAAAAATTCTTTCAGTTTTAGATAGCCCATTTATCGAGGAAGTCTATAGGCTATATAACGTCACGCTAAGACCCTTGGGAGCCGAGCAAAGAGGAAAAAGTCACGAATACGAAGTACTCGCACGGGCAGGCAAGGTGAGCGACGGGGTGGGTCGGGGAGCAACAAATTTGACGCGAATGAAGTCGCGGGCAGAAGCTAGTAACATATAAAAAGAAAGTCAGTCATTGCAACGGTTTCATTCACCTCAGCTTGCAAGGTCTACACGTAAATTCTAATACATATCTAGTTTTCAAGCAATCACCAGCCTCACAAGATAAAGTTGGTTGGTTGGATTTGTAATCATAAGTAGAACTTGTTGGCTCACGTAATGCAATTATCTAGCAAGGCACTCTGCTGCTTAATCTATATTAATATTATAAAGAGGTAAAGTTTGTGAGGTTGTAGGGGGTAATCTCTGGATCTACATAACCGATTTTGAAAATTCTTTTACCAATAGAAAGCCACGTTATTTGTGAGTGTCATGGGCTATATGTTAACGAAAAATGAAAGGACTTTTTCGTGTTAGTCAGATTCGCAAAGTAAGTCGGAGGAAAAACGGTCGAACGAAAAAAGTAGGGATCAAACCCGTGCGAAGCCGGGACGGGCAGCTAGTAACGTATAAAGTCGGTCAGTTAGAAAGATGAAGCTAGTTGCCCATTCCAAAGCGTAGGCAAGAAACTCCATGAACACTCTTTTAAAATCATGATATTGTTACAAAAAGTTGATAACATCATTATGTTGAAATTATCAATGTGAAAGCGATGTAAAAAGACGTGCACATTAAAAGCGTCCGTAATTAAAACAAAAATTCCGAAATTAAAATAAGCCGTGGGAGCTAAGAGATGACCAATCCCTACTGGCGGCGCCCGTTCACGAACATGACGTATGGATCAGCACCATTCAGCTCAACCATTTTGAAGGTAACTTAATGAGCCAACACACACGCCACCACCAGCGAGACATTTGAGTGAGCTTGACATACTCTCAGCTACCAGGGCATATTCAAGTCAATGAAAGACGTAAGTACCCTGTAAACAATAACAACGCACGTGTACAACGCACTGCTTAGCGCCGAGAGTAAAAAATCTAAAAACCAAATATCTTTGTTGTCTATTGGTAAAAGCCCTACCTGCTTCCATTTCCAACTTTCATTTTGTGCGTTTTCTGGTCATCACTGCCCTGCAAACATGTCCAGATCATTTTGCCCGCACTTGAATTTTCCTCGGCAAACCCTCCCTTAGATGTTTAGTGAGTGACATTCTTTACGGGTCCTTGCCTATTCATCCCGGTGTATTCGAGCGAAGTGGACAGTCGACTCTCACTTGATCCTGGCTCCAAAATCTGCTTATCCAGTTAGTTCACACAGTATCATTTCGTTTCCCTTTGCAGATGAGGTGAAGCGTCAATTCGGCGACTGCAACGTAAAGGCGATAGCCACGATCGAGCTGTTCATGCCAGTTGCACAGGAGGTGGCTAAGTCGCTCAAGGACTACAAAGGCACTATATGGGTCGGAGGAGAAGATGACAAGGGTCAAGGTAAGGTTTCTCTTATTTTTATTATCTTTTACACAGGTAGATGGATTGGTTCGACGTCCGACCGGCATAACCTGGGCAACCAGCCCCAAACGTGGTTGCGTAGTTTTTTTTTTGTTGTCTTGTCTGTGGCTGCCTCAATAATTTAAGGCTAGCGAGGGCTTAAAAACTTCAGACTAAGGGACTACACGCTAAGGACATCCACTGTTGAGTATGGACCTTGGTTTAGGGTTGGATCGGAATTATTATTAAGGGACAAATTTAAAGCTACAGGCTCAGTGGCGCGAGCTTGCTGGTCGCGATGGATTAAGGGGCGAATTTAAAGCTACGGGCTCAGTGGCGCGGGCGCTGTAGCGTAGAGTCCTGACTTTTCTTTATACCACGGACTGAACAATTTCCGATAGCACCTGTATGTTCAGCGTTTTAAACTGCACTCTATTAAGGTTATAAATACTCTCAGGGACCAGACTCACAGCTTCGCCTCCCTGTTCACTTCGCTATTCTTGAGTGCGGCCTGCAGTAGTGAGTTGGTTTGAGATGATATAAACAGGCGATATTGTGAGAACGAGTGTCTAATAAATTAAAACGAGGAAGATAAGGGTCATAGTAAAGTGTATCTTAAGTAGCTCAAATAAATATTGTTTGTCTGCTCATTGAACCTCTGTTTAGATCCGGGTTGTAAACGATGTTTCTATTTAGTTACCTAAGTTGAATTAATTCACTCATAAGAGTTACAACAGGTAGGTATTCACTTACATGGGAAACTTAAATGTAAGTAATCATAATATTAATAAGACAACTTACAAAATCAACGTATTATTAAATAAAATAAAAAAAATGATAAGGTAATTAATTGTCCCAGTAGCAAAACGAACGAAACTAAGCAAAACAAAACCACGGTTATACAAACTCAGTGGTTAGTTGATATCATGTAAGTAGGTAAAACAGAGTTAGTGACACTTGACAAGAAGTGTCTTAGTCCATCTTTGTGTAAAAATAGCATTTTTAAGTTTATTGTTTTTGTTGATGATTGATACGTTGTTGTTTTTTTAAATATTAGGTATTTATTGTTTCTTTTATTAATTATTGTTTCAGATAGTAATTTAACAAATTTAATGTCAAACTCCTATACTAAAACAAAAACACTTGAAATGACTACATAAACTATTATTTATTGTCTATAAATATAGGTATGTAGTAATTTCAAGACATAATAACACATACAGAATCTTCTGTCTGTGTTTAATCTGGGATTATACGAGTAGAAACGAACATTAGTGTTTAACATTATTTTATGATTTGGTGGTTTATTGAACACAAAGTTCTTTTTTTTCTTGAGTATGTAGTTCGCGTCTAAGTTAATTCTAAATTATGTTTGTCTCAAGAAGCATTTAGTACAAGTAGATACAGTACCTACATACTTACCTGTATGTACGTTACCTACTAACTAAACGTCGCTATTATGAAATCCTAGTTCCGAGACCACATTCCCAATAAGATACTTGTAGTTTATATGTAGGTACTAGACACTCGATTATGGCGAAAGGAAATGCCTAAGGGCAAACAGGTCGTTTCAATTAATTCGTCAGTTTTGGTTAGATTTATCAAGTAGGTAGTTAGGTACCTGTATCTACTGTAAATAACTTGAAAAAATTGCAATAAGTACCTAGAAAGTGTCTTCTAGCTAATTCTTAGTTACTTTTAGTACGTATTAAGGGTCCCCGTTATTGTCAAGCCGGCATGTCCTAGAACCAAAAATTATTTCTCACACGCTGATTATAGCCCACACCCTCTCGAAGAGAGGAGGCATGTGTCCCAGCTGTGGGAATATTTAAGGCTGACTATGCTTATGCTTAAGGGTCGATCGCAACGATCAATTGCAAGAGCCAATGTTTGGTGTGTTTATTGACATTAGCTTCGCATTTTGTAAACGATCAATTTATTTGCGCATCAAGGTTTATCAATCACGTGAAAATTGACAATCGCGATTGATCGTTTCGGGGACCCTTTAGAGGTTAGCGGTTTTAAAATTAATGTCACTGTGAGAATGCCTTGGTGGTAAGACTATAGGTATCACAGAATACATAAAATACCTCTTTTATCTGTTCTGTGACATCATTTAAAACATACCTATCTAAAAAACTAGAAAATGTATTTTACAAATCGCTTCCGCGGAGCATATGTAATTTTTTGGATTGTATGAAATAATTATGATTAGTCCAATATTTACGTATGGGGAATTTGTTGATCTAGATAGCTGCCTACTTTTCCATGACCGTCACGCTATTGACCCTGTTCAACTTGATGAAGATATAGGCAGGTGTCATGGTGTGTGAAAGGGAACAGTTCGCGAGCTTCGGCAGACTTTCTTTGATCACTTGCTATTATTATTATTAGACAATCTACCATGTGTGTATGTAAGTATGTATTACACAGACAGGGCACATGATTTAAAACATTTTTGTTCCTTCCCCAATACTTATCGGCTTCTGATAGGTATCGAATTTTGAGCAGCTTGTGCCAAATCATGTGCCAATACACAAATTCTTTCAGCACATTTAGCCAAACACAGGTATAACTAGGTGGGTAGCCTTTTATCTTGACCGGGGTACAGAGGAAACTTTAGAAGTCCATATACTATGATAAATTATCATTTGCGAAAGACTTTGGGGGGGGGGGGGGGTCACAGACAAAAACTTTAAGAAAATAAAAATAAACATATTAATAAGAAAATTTATTATAGGTACCTTTTTTCGAAAAATAACTATTTTAAGCGTTACGTTTACGGCTTTGGGGGGGGCGTCATGACCTCTAGTACCGCCCCCCTTCGGACCGCGCCTGAGAACAGTACTGGTGGAGTGGTAACGAACACGAGTTGAAGGTCGTAGTTTCAAACCGAGACAGGCGCTTTCCTTTGTGTAAAAAATTTCATCACCACTAATCTCAATACTGTGATGTTCTTCTCACTGAGAGGTGGCCTGTGTCCCAGCAGCGCGAACATTATATGTTGATTATGGTATGCTTATGCATTCCCAACTTTGTTGGGGTCAGCTTCCAGTCTATCCGTATGCAACTGAATACCAGTATTTTACATGGAACGACTGCCTATCCTACAACCAAGTTACTGGGTAGTTACCATAGTCCTTCGTAAGACTGGTTGTCCACGAATTTAACTTGCTTATCGAGGCACGTGCCGTGTGGTGCCGGACGTAAAAGAATAGCATCATCCCATTTCTTCCCATGGGTGTCGTAGAAGGCGACTAAGGGACTTACTAGAGAATGGGCAGCAGCGTTCTCTATGCATTTGACCACCATACTGCGATCGCCAACCCGCCTGCCAAGCGTGGCGATTATGGCAAACCGAGGCTTATGTCCAGCAGTGGACGTCTTTCGGCTAATATGATGATGATGATGATGATCGAGGCACGAACGGGTCTTAGTATGTAAAGATGGTCACCTATCCACGGACCTACCGCGGCAAGCGTAGCTTAACCTGGTCGATCGACCCGTGCAGCTGTTATTACTTAGCCACAAACTCTGATAGGTACTATACTCAAACTCAAACTCAAACTCAAAGCATTTATTTCAATTAAACCATTTACAGGCACTTTTGAATTGTCAAAAAGTCGATCAGTTGGAAAGTTGAAGCTAGTTGCCCATTCCAAATCGTAGATCTCTATGGAGAAGAACGGGCAAGAAACTCCACGGACACTCTTTTAAAATCAAGTTGAAATATTACAAAATCTTGGGAACATTATTCTTGTTGCTTCTGTATGTGAGAACAATGTAAAAAAATGTAATTATAAACTAAATAAGCCCTGGAAGTTAGGAGATGACCAGTCTCAACCGACAGCGCCCGTTCACGAACTTGACACGTGGATCAGCACCATCCAGCTCAACCATTTTGTAGGGAACCGAATGATCCAACACACGCGCCACCATCAGTGAGACATTTATGTGAGCATGACATACTCTCAACTGCCATGCTTTTTCAAGTCAACGTACATTATAACAACACAATAAACGGATGCATGGTACTCACATTTACAAAATTCAAACAAAATGCTTCTAAATTATACAAAACTATAGTTTGCAATCTATTTGAAATATTAATAAAATTTGATTTCCTAAAAGAAACACCACTTGAAAGAACTAACACTTGGTTCAGCAAAAATAAAACATTCGTAATGTCACAAAAAATATAATATTATGAACAAAAATGTTCGTAATGTCAGAAAAAATAAAAAAGGGAAGCTTCTCTTTCAAATATTAAAATTTTAACTAGTATGCCCAGGTGGCTGTGGAGCAGGACCAGCATTAAGCCAAGCATTTTTATCGACGATATAATCATCTAACTTATAATAAGCTTGTCTACATAGTGTGCGTTTAATGCATGATTTAAATTTCTTTTCATTTAGTTCAAGAATATCGACTGGTATTTTATTATAACATTTCACACAGTACCCCATAAAAGAAGTGTGTACTTTAGACAATCTGAAACGTGGTTGATCTAATTTGTTCCTATTTCTAGTGTTAAAATTGTGCCTATCACTTATCTTACTAAAAAGATGTCGATTTTTCCGAACATACATAATGTTTTCATAGATATATTGACAAGGTACCGTCATGATGTTAATTGTTTTGAACAGTTCCCTTAGAGATTCGCGTCTGCGGAGGTTATAGATGGCTCTGACGGCCCTCTTTTGCAGAATAAAGATCGACTCAATATCCGCAGCCCGTCCCCATAGCAAGATACCGTAAGACATGATGCTATGAAAGTAACTAAAATAGACCAGTCTCGCGGTATCCACGTCTGTTAATTGGCGGATCTTCCAAACAGCGTAAGCGGCAGAACTTAGCCGCCCTGCAAGTGATGTTAAATGAGGACCCCACTGTAGCTTTGAGTCAAGCGTGATCCCCAGGAAAACCGTCTGTTCGACGAATTCTAGTATCTCCTTATTCAATACAACATGACATTCACTACTTCTAACATTCGGTAACGCAAATCTTATGCATTTCGTTTTCTTTCCATTTAATACCAAATTATTTACAGTAAACCAATTATGGACCTTAACTATAGCATTATTTACGTCGTCAAGCTCCTGTGCACGTCTTTTAACTTTAAAAATCAGTGATGTATCATCAGCAAATAACACCATTTGAGGTCGGTTTTTTAGTAAAAAAGGTAAATCATTTATATATACTAAAAAGAGGAACGGACCCAATATTGAGCCCTGCGGTACACCCATTTTGACTTTTAAGCCCAAGGAATTCACACCGTTTATTTGAACTTGCTGCAGTCTATCATTCAAATACGATTTTACTAAGTTAAGCGCAAGTTCACCCAGTCCGTAATGCCGAAGTTTCAAGAGAAGTGTTTCATGATTCACGCAATCAAACGCCTTGGATAGGTCGCAAAAGATACCTATTGCATCTTGCGCCTCTTCCCATGCGGTAAAGATGTGTTTCAATAAGGTGACACCAGCGTCGGTTGTGCAACGTCCTTTGGTGAAACCATACTGTTGATCGTGTAGGATGTTATTACGATTAAAATGATTGAGCATTTGGTTTAACATAACTTTTTCAAACACCTTGCTGAAAACCGGCAAAATCGATACGGGTCTATAATTATTAGTATCTTTGCTGTCTCCAGATTTGAAGAGTGGAATAACTTTACTGTACTTCATTAAATCCGGGAAAACCCCTTGATCAACACACAAATTAAATATTAATGCCAAATAGGGTGCAACTGTCTCAATAATGGATTGACAAACTTTAGTAGACATGCCCCACAAATCTTCGGTAATTTTGATCTTAAGTTGCTTAAATGCCTTTAAAACGACCACCGGGCTTATATGATTAAATTTGAATTCCACGGGACAGGCTGAGACATTCGCTCTTAATAAATCAATAGCAAGTGCGGGCGAAGAATTTAAAGTTTCTGTAGTTTTAATAGGAATATTGGTAAAGAAAGTTGCAAATTCCTGAGCAACATCGATGTTATCACTAATGAGACCGCGGGAAGTGTCCAGTGTGTAATCATTATTATGCCTTTTGCTTCTGTTCGTTTCATTGTTAATAATTTTCCAAACTGCCTTAATTTTATTATCTGCTGATTTAACCTTGTGGCTAAGGAATGAAGCTTTAGCTACTTTGCAGATATTTTTAAAAGTTTTAGAGTAAGTAGCAACATACTTAGTAAAAGTTTCTGTGTTAATAAACGGCTTAAGGCCATACAGTTCAAATAATCTTTCTCTACTTTTCCTGATTCCTTTAGTTGCCCAGTCACTGAATAAGAATTTAGGGCAAATAGTTTTAGATTTCTGCTTAAAAAAATGACTGAACTCAGTTTGGACTAATGAAAATAATTCTTTGTACATAATATTACCATTATTCAAATTTAGGCCCTCAACACTTAACTTGCTGATTAAAGTGCTATTAAACTTATTTAACTTACCCGATGTTATAGGTCTAGTTTGTATCTGTACTTTTTGAATTGGTGTGTTGGACTCAAAACTAACGGTTTGACCGCTGTGATCAGAAGGGAGATAATTTACAATGGCTTTATCTAAATAGTCGCAGTCGCAAAAAACATTATCAATACATGTAGCAGTAGCCGTAGTTATTCGCGTTGGTTCCAAAAACACATTTGAAAGATTGAATGATTTAAAGAGGCTTAACAATCTCCTACTATTTGAATTATTTTCCAAAATATTAATATTAAAGTCCCCACAAATAATTACTGATTTATTACCAGTTGCAAGTTTTGCCAAAACATCTTCCATTACTGACTCAAATATAGAGTAGTCTTGATAGTTAGGAGGTCTGTAAACGCACACTATACAATGCTTATCTAGCTCAACACAGGACAGTTCAATGCTATGTTCCACTGATAGTTTAACTATGTCTGTGCGAGTCTTAGATTTTATACAATTTTTAATTAATATAAGTGAACCTCCACGAAGCATGGATTTCCGGTTAAAACAACTGCCCACACTATAATTCTCATAATTAATTAACATTTCATAATCTTTCAACCAGTGTTCAGTTATACAAATAATATCAAACATTGTTTTTTCTAAAAACAATTCAATTTCCAATTGTTTGGAAGAAAACCCTTGAATGTTTTGATGAAACAATTTCAAGGAACTCTGCTTAGCCCCTTTTTTACAATTAAATAATTGAAAGCTAGATGATACCTTGGGGACAGTGCAATTAAAAACATTTTTATTGGTACCATCTGTTGTCTTACCTACTAGTTTAAATTAGTATCACTAACTACCTTAATATTAGTATTATTACTAATGTTTGTAATTACAGTAGACTTCGACATACTACTTATGTCTGAGTTTATATTAAAAGCTAATAGCCATGCTATTTGACGTCTAAAACTAATGGGCAGATACGCAGTATCCCTAGTCGATTTTAATTTCTCAACAAAAGTGTTGGTGTCAAAAAATAAAAGTTTGTCACTATAGCAATTAGCTAATAAATGCATATGGTTATTTAGCATATGTATATTATGATTTTGCCTACTTGACAAGTGCTCAAAGTAAGGAAAAGCACACAATATTATTTTCTGACAATTACTCTTCAAGATTTCAGTGACGCTATCAGTGATGTCATCTTGTTTTACATTAGTACTATTACCTACTAACACAGAAATAATGGCATTTTGATCATATTTATTCCCAATTAACGATGCCATTATCTCTTTGTAGGATTTCCCTGGCATACAATTATTAACAGCAGGTAGACTAAGGTTGTTATTCAATAATTTACCTAACCCTCTCCCTAAACTATCTGAGAACATAATAGAATTATAACAAACTTTATTAGAACAAGTGAGGCCACAAGCCTCTGTCTGTGCTACTTGAGATGAACCTTGTATGATCTGTGGTGTATCCTGAGCGGTAAAACAATCTCGAGCCTCCCCAGACCAGGACGGATCCTCCGTTGCCACAGGTTGGAGATTCTCAAGGTTGGATTCCCCCTGACAAGAACACTGAGTAGAGCCCAGAGTCATCAGGTCCACTCTAGCTGGGTCATCCTTACACATTTGCACTAACTCATTTGCAGCAAGGATGTGTTCATTTATTTGTTTTTGAGAGCTCACATATTTAATATAAAGTGAATGGAGTGACTCTTCAAGTACCTCAATTTCAGACTGTAATCTTTGAGTGTCAAATTGATAAATGTTTTTACTATCTTCTAATTTCATTTCATAATTTTTCAGTTTATTTACTAGAAAAACACGTTCTTTCCTTAGTTTAATATTATTGGAACTGTGTTTTTGTTGTTTCCTGAATTTATTGCATCTATTTATGATTTTATTTAGTTTTGCATATTTCTTTATTTTATTTTGACTTACTTTATAGCAACTGTTATTATGTTTCAATATAGAATCTTCAGTTAGGTCTATTGTTACTAAGGAGTGAGGGTTACAGTTAGTTTTAAATAGTTCATGATATAAGTTATTGGATTCCTTAGCCTGAGTACATTCTTTTTGCTGCTGTAACTTGTTAATTCGAACATTTGCATGAATTATTTCTTCCTCTAGGTCCCTAACCTTACACAATGCCTCCTCATATAAGTTACTGCAGTTATGGAAACCATCCGTGACCAATCGCAGTTTGTCCCGTTCATCAACGACATCCAGATATTTTTGATGTAAGTCAACTAGCTCCTGTTTCAAGCTTGTATTTTTGAAAACGATCTTCTCGACTTCCTTCTCACTATCATCAATTTCCTGTAGCAGCTGATCACATTTACTGTTTGAAGCCTTAAGATCTTGAAGGGTCGTTTTTAATTTAAGCTCCAACTCCTGAGCCGCAGCCTTACGGGTCATCACAGGCATGGTTTCAGGAATAAGTACTGAAAGTAGAATGAAAGAAACGGTGAGAACTAATTAGACAGCTAAACAAAAGGGTAAACTAGAAATGAAAGGAAAAATGAGAGAAGTTAGTGTAGCTTTTAGGTAAATGAGGTAGGGTGCTGAATCTAATTGAAATGCAACTGAAATTATACTATTAAGGACAAAGTTTAATTGATTTTATAGTCTTATAATTTTACTAATTCTTATGTGGGTAGGGTACCTAGAATAAAATTTAAAAAAAAAACATTTACTGATTGCTTAAAGATTGCAATTCAAAACAAAATGATGGGCAACGTTACTGTTGTTATCTACAATAAAACACTACCAGAATTGCAGTATTTTGATAATTCACGACAAAAAGTTTTGATACCTAATCTATGTAAACAAAATGACTAAGACCCCTGCAGGGTGCCAATTGAACCAAAATTTGTGATATTAGGTTTCACTGAGTATGTTAATGAGTCTCAGTTACGATTATGTGCTAATTAAAGAATAAAAACAAACAATACTCCCCCTTTAAATCCGCAGGTCGAGCATCAGCTGTTCGTAATAGGTTACCGGTAACGGTGTGTAACCAAACACTGTGTTTTACTTTGAATTTTTGCAGGAAAACAATAATCCTCAATATTTATTTAATTATTTTGCATTTAGTTATAATATTACACCATAATTACACTTAAAAATTAAATAAAACTAATTTTAAAATACGGAACAAAATTTATACATGTCACTTGGGCAGTCAGTCAAAAAACAGGTCTATTATACAGGAACAGTTTTTTATCCAGTGCGCAAACTGTAACCATGAATTTAGCATATCATTCTAGACCCCTAGGGCCCCAGCAGAGTAGTATAAAAATAAATCAGCTGTTCCATACATTTTGACAGCGTAAGTATTGCACTTTTGTATGAAACAGCTGATTTACCCTGTATAGTATTATAAATGTGAAAGTAACTGTCTAACTTTCCGTTACCTGTTCATGCTTTAATGTCTGAACGGAGTTCGATGAAAGTTGGCCATACAATGACCATGCCTTGTATTTGGCCATGCTATGATGATGTTAGTCCTTGACCTGGATTAGGGGATAATTCCAAACTTAAACAAGGGCAAAGCCGCGGACAAAACCTAATATGTCATAATAACCTTTTTCATTTTCGATTTCTAGGCGTATATGGTCTCCGATCACTTCTGATGGCTGACCACAAAGCTGATCTGCCGACTGTGGATGCCGACGAGGTCTGTCTGATCCCGTACTCGAGTGGAACTACTGGCATGCCCAAAGGCGTGATGCTGACTCACAAGAACCTCGTGTCCAACTTGAAACAAACGCAGTGTCCTAAGATAATGAAGTATGAAGGAGAGAAAGGTAAATATGGAGTATGGACATGCTTATTCCTTAAATACCCAATAGACTTATATTTCGTGAGGCTATGGGTAGATGTATTATTGTTAGAGATAATCGCTCTCTGATTTTTAGCAAGCTCAATCGCAGCTGTCATTTTATTCTAACTAATTAAAATCAGACTATAAGTACCTACCGATAATAGCTGATTAGGTACCGTTTTTCGATGCAGAGATGGAATGCGAAGATCTGGAGGTTGAATGTTCTGTTCTTACACAACTGTGGAGAGGCCATGTCAAGCTAACCACAGCTTGACATGGCCGCTGACATGTTATGGTTAGCTTGACATGACATGAGACCGCTGCATAAGTTTTTTTGTAAACTCAGTCCATTTATTGCAGCACATCTAACAATAACACACTAATGTTCGATTTATGTAATAGATATAATCAAAACGTTATGACAAATCAGCTAATAAGCGGATAATACCGGAATACCTAACTGTAATTACCTATGTCCACACAGAGCAGTATTTAGTAAATAGGTGTCTACCATGTTTTGCCAATTAAGTATATGTAACCTTGAAGTTATTAAAAAATTATACTTGGGTTTAAATTAGAATTTAAAAAAAATGTTCGTTGTTACAAAGATGACCTTATTTATCGCTTATATGACAATTACTGACAATCAGTTTGTTTGGACGAGGTTCCCCAAACTAGGTAGTTAAACAAACCTGTATCTTGCGGACCTGAGTTGTGACCAGGGACCGAATTACCGGTATTTTTATGTAACGTTACCAATTAACGTTATGCTAACGATAAAAAAGTAACATTAATAATACCGATACCCAAAGTCAGTTAACGTTATCTAATTACCAGTATTAGTATCGGTAAAAGTAACAATTCTTATACCGATAATTTATACGTCTATCTCTCTCTAACTATGACGGTGGGGAGACTAGCAGCTTTCGGTGTGTGCACAGAATAATATTACATACACGCCGAACGTGCGACTACCTTCGGCTTATATACGATATTGTTTCTGTGCTGCAGAAAATTATAATAAACAGGTTGGCAGAGCCATCACCGCGAAAACTGAAACCATGGATGTATACAATATTGGTGCCGATTCTCTTGTACACCGAACTAAACTAACTAAGTGATAGTTTAGTTAGTTTGTTTACTGTGGGCTATGAGAATCTTAAAGCTATTCTGCAAAAAATATCTAAATTTAAAAATAATTTTGACGCAACTAAAATCGTATTTGACAATCGCGACTCCACGTGGTATTTTTATTTTTGCTTAGCAACGTGGTACTTGTTTGCCCTACCCCGTGAATTTGTTTAGAGCCGGAAGCGCGCAAGGGTTTCTCTACGTGTTTTATATGGAATTTTTCACTTTTTGTATGAAAAATATGAAAAATGATTACCTATATGTTGAGTTTTAGAGGTTTATGGGTGTCATAAAGGAGTCGAAATTTTTATTAATTTTGCGATAGGACACACCATTTTCGAGATATACGCAGAAGAAAAGAAAAAGAAAAAAAGATACAGTACTGTTTTTGCACCAGAAGTTCATGACTACTAATTTTATTCCACACCTTTTTAATCGCGATTAAAAATAGTCAGATTTACTTAGACAATCAAATCCACCATCTTAGTGCTGTCAAACTAAAATATAGTTAAGTTGTGTCACTTTAGTTAATTTCAGAATGGGAAATCGTCGTTTGACAGGAATAAACAAAATTTTGGTGATAAGAGGTATTTGTGACAAGGGAATCGGCACCATTGTTTCTGTACTGCAGAAAATTATAATAAATGGTGGTACAAATTGAAAAAAAAAATACTCAAATTAGCTGCGATCGAATATTTCTATAAAACGAGATGTTCTTGTCTTCAAAAAGGTATAGTTACCCACATAATTCTGGATACAATAAAATTCACCTTGCCAGCGCCTTTATGAGGCTCGTAAGGAATGGAAAAGATTTTCATATTGTATCCAGAGATGTGTGGTCGACTGTACCTACATACAGACATAAGTCTAATTAAAAAGTAACAGAAGTAACAGTATAATAATACGGTTTAAGTTGAAGGGTTGAAACTTCTTTCGGCCCATAATAATATTTTTTACAGAAACAACTAGTTGGTAAATCAAAAGCAGTAGACGTAGATACGTCCGGCGTACGCGAAGCGATGTTTTTGTGCCATATGATTAGGAAAGGAAACAGGCGCGAGTCTTATCGTATTCGTATCCTTCCGATCGTCGCAACATGCGTTGATGCCACTCCACTTAGAAGAGCCGAACGCAAGGCCGTGAGGCGCTTGGTTCGGTTTGGCAACGTCGGCCAAAAATGTTGCTTCTTGTTAGATTATAGCGAAGTGACGATATTGGTAACGCTATTTAAATACCGGTAAATCGATCGATTTAACGGTAATTTTAACGTTAAATATTTAACGGAATGGAACTAAATGTTTTGGTAGTTTTACCGGTATTTTATTGGTAACGGTAACCGTCCCTGGTTGTGACGACATTCAAAATATTTAACTGGGGACATGGATTAAATTCATATCAGCAAAAACAAAAAAAAAACATTGACGTAATAATATACGTTTTATAGAAAAAGTTTGTAAAATAATGATTTGTCTAATGAAAAATACCGGCTAAGTGCGAGTAAAACTCGCACAGGAAAGGTTTCGTATCACCGTATAATATTTATTACTAGGTAGGTACATAAATATGTATTTGAAGAAAAAGTGGTACTAATTAGTAAACTTTATTCTATTTTTAATATTATTTGTTGTTATAGCGGCAATAGAAATACACACTCTGAAAATTTTAACTGTCTACCTATTACGGTTCATGCCTGCTGACAGACAGACGGGCGGACAGCGGAGGCTTAGTAATAGAGTCCTGTTGACAACTTTTTTTTTTCGGAATCCTAAAAAGCTAAGTCGCGATTAATGATCATTCTAAAATCTTTTTCTAGGCAAAGGCGACGTGCTCCTCACAGTGCCACCATTCTTCCATATTTACGGCTTCAACGGAATCCTGAACTACAATCTCAAACTCGGATATCACGTTGTTACGATGCCTAGGTAAGTAACAATATTAAATGTAAGGATTGAAGAGCGTTAAATTTGTCATGTTGATTGGTTGGTTGGTTTGATTGCAAACGTGAATGACTTTCTTTGAAACCTCGGTTAATTGTGTGCGCCTAAGTGCTTAAAAAATATTGATAATTGAGTTGCTGTTAAGTTCAAATAAATTCTGGACCTGGATGTCTGCTTAAAGCAACTATTATCAGGATACTGAAATAGATACCTACACACAAGTAGCACCGAAGGTCCAAGGCAGAGTAGCACTCAGTGATACTAGTGTCTCCCCCCTAGTGTGTTAAGGGGAAGAAGCAGGGTAGCTCGCGAAATGCAATTTTCCTTGTTTTTTTTTTGCAAATTGCAGGTCAGTGTCATGTATGTTGATTAAAATATGATTGGCGACCGTAAGAAATATGTATTTGTAGTAGCTAGTTACACTCATCTGATGCTGGATCTGGATTGAACTTATAGGGTTGTATTGAACATTGTTAATAAATGTGTATAAAGGCTGTAACAGAAACCCTGTTGCTATCCTTAAGCACTAAAGATAACAGCTGGTATAGAATCACTATACATAGTTTCAGCTCAAAATAAAATGCTCTAAGAATTGATACCAAATTTTCGGTTCCATGTTTCTTAAATTCAACTAAAAAAAACGTGTCAAAACTACGTAGGTCAATAACTTTCCACGTTACTTGTCAATATCACGATAAATCTCTTCCAAGTGATGTGTTTATTTCAATTAGAAATGTTCGGTTTCTGGTATCAATGTACTAAAAATTCTCATTACTTCCGAACTAGCGGTGGGTAATCTTTATTCCGGAAAGTGAATTGATTCACTCATTGCGACTCCGGGTCCGGTACCGGTTCACCTTAGTTATTCCTTTGGCACCGTTTGGCACCGGCACTCATTCGCTCGTTTGGTTCCCCAGATCCCCATTCCGGACATTATATTCATTCCGTTCACCGGATCATTTGGCACATTTTGAATTGAACAGTAGGTACGTCATTTTATTCATAATGAAAGAATAAAATAAAAGATTTAAATTGCGAACAGCGTAAACAACAAGGAAAGTTATTAACCTATAAAATTTAAACTAAAATAAAGTTTAAAGTTGTTAGAAGAATATCAACATTCTATACATGACATACTTATAAGAAATTATAATAGAGGCGTGGTCAATCTTTTGAGCGCCTCAATGACACAAAAATCACATTTTATGTGTGCCAGTCAATCCATATGAAACTCTAACTCAATAGGCATAACAGAGCATGGTACTGACTGATTATGTTTATCACCGCATCGCTTTCATAGAAGAACCCAAACAATTTTGAACTCTAATTACATAGTGCCAACTTGCCAAGGTTGCTTATCGCTTCATGTCCTCGTCATGTCTACCAACCAACCCGATCGGTAGACTATAGCGACACGAGTCGTGTAGCTATAGTATAGTATGGTTCACTCGCTCACTCGGAGTCGGAACGCGTCATGTCACACGTTACTCCGCAGCTCCGCGTCGCTCCCGGATTCACTTGGCACCGCGGTGTCGATAAGGATTGTGAGGAATAAATAAGGTTCACGTATCCGCGTTCGGAACCGGCACCTTTGGATCAGTACCTCCGGAGCTACCCACCGCTATTCCGAACATGTAGAGATAGGATTAGAAAACCCTTCCAAGATCGGCGATCCAAAGAAGCCGTGCCCTTGGTGTGTATTATATAAAACCCTTTCCGTTACACGTTGTATAATAGCCATAATTATTGGAAAAACCTGGACATTGTAAAAAAACGGAAGAACATTTGAAGTTCCTTCCTTAGCGTAGTAAGTCCCAAGACAATAGTGCTGGTGGACCTGCTGAATCGTAGCACATGATAAAGTTGTGACCAGACCACAACTTTATCATGTGCTACGATTTGATAGATCAGTCAATCCGTGTATACAGAGTACCCAGCCTTATCCCCAATTCTGTTAGGGTTCACTCTAGCCGGTTCCAGCTTAATACCAGTACTACTACTACCTATTCAATTGCATCCGGTTAGACTCATGTATGTACCTACCTCATACTACGGGTAGACTAGATCTACCTACCTAACAATTTCGTAACGTAATTTCAGGTTCACGCCAGACGATTACATCAAATGTCTAGTTGAGTATCAACCGACGACGTTGTTCGTCGTGCCTTCTCTCCTGGCGTTCTTGGCGACCCATCCGTCGGTGAAGAGGGAACACCTGCAATGGGTCGAGACTATCATGGTGGGCGCTGCACCCACTACTGACAGCATGCTGGAGAAGTTCTTGCTGAAGTGCGAGAAGACGAAGGACCAGATTAAGTTGTTGCAAGGTTTGTTTTAGACTTAATAGTAGCCTGTGTAGGTCTGCTTCCAACTAGTAGTTCGTAGTAGGCCTTAAGACTGGGTTACCATGCGTCCGGTTTTTTCTGGATTGGTCCGGCTTTATGGTTCCCTGTCCGGCCTTGTTATTTGTCCAGACTTTTCGACTAGAGGAGATTTTTTAAATACCTTTATAGATTTTTAGTGACTGCTAACTGACTACTCATAACGACTGTCAAGGATCTACGAATGACAGCCGGGACCAACGGTTTCACGTACTATATGAGGCACGGAATCAATCCCACTGATTTATAATGGATGGTAACTCATCATCTGGCTTTTTGTCAAGACTCTTTCGAAATGGTCTTTCTTTCGACACAGGGCGCACACTTCGTTTTCCAGTGCGAGGTCATATTTGAAATCCTTATTGCCAAATAACCTGCTCATTAATCTATTATATTATTATATTACATTAACCGAACAGGATCTTCTGTTGTCCTCAGGTTACGGCATGACAGAAAGTTCTCCCGTCACCCTGATGACGCCCTACTCGTACCCCTACAGTAAAGTAGGATCAGTCGGGCAACTGGTGCCGAGCACACAGGCTCGCGTCGTTTCCATCACTACAGGAGAGATGCTGGGATCACACAAATCTGGAGAACTGTGGTTGAGAGGACCACAAGTGAGTATTGGCCTTTATTTTTAAATTTCTAGATCACTTCGCATTCACTTTCAAGTAAAAAAATAAATTTTAAAATAAAGTAGGCCTTTAGGTAAGTAAAAAACATGTTAGACTGTCAGCCAATACCTAACTTAGCTTCATATCTTGAAGATATAGCTATCAGTGTTTAAGTACCAATGGAATCATTCTAAAGCGGTCGCAATTGGGTCGCTTGCACAGATTTTTTGGGTTAAATTTTTTTATAGGCTTGGACAGACAAATGTTTTTGGACTATTTTTGATATAAAATTTGGCATTAAAGTACAAAGCTTATAACCAGTACTGATACGAAAAGTATTTTCAAAATTTGCAGACTTTACAGATTGTCGATTATTTATGATAATATTATGCGTTATCTATCTGTGACTAAATATCAAAATTCCCCAGGTAATGAAAGGCTACTGGAACAACGAGAAAGCAACTAAAGAGACCGTGGATAGTGACGGCTGGCTGCATACCGGTGACGTAGCGTATTACGATGACGAGTTCTATTTCTACATAGTTGACCGCACCAAAGAACTCATTAAGGTTAAGGGCAATCAGGTACGTAGACGACATCTGTGCTATTAAACTAAATATATCTCCTTGGTAAATTTCAGGGACTTTGTACTTAGCGGATCTATGCCGTAAATTGGGTCAACATTGTGGTTTTGTGATAGTATGTGCGCCTGCGCATTGTTGGGTGTTAGCTTTACAAAATCTTCTCAAATATAGTTCGAAAATGACGTGCACAGGTAAATTAACGCCTTTAATGACAAGACCCACACTATAATTTGGTCTTTCCCATTAAAATATATAACATCGCGCCTGAATCTCTCGCAAGGGGTAAGCAGAGGTGTATTAATAGGAAATATCACCCCTTTTCGCCAGTTAAATTTAGGTTCCATGTGAAAACCAAGAAACTCGGCCAGAGTCTATGGCCATGAAACGGGAACAAAAAATAGACATAAAATTTTAAAACTTTTCAATTCGCAGGTATCGCCGACAGAAATAGAAAACATAATCATGGAGCGTCCAGAAGTAGCAGATGTTGCCGTAGTCGGAGTACCAGACCCTCTCGCAGGTGAGGTCCCCAGAGCATTCGTAGTCCTCAAGGCCAAACACAAACTCACAGACAAAGATGTTACCGACTTAGTCGCTCAGAAACTCACGAGATATAAGCACCTTGATGGCGGCGTCGTATTTTTAGAATCAATTCCAAGGAACGCGGCCGGTAAAATAATGAGAAATGAACTCAAAGTTCTTGGTATTAAGAAACGTTAGTTACCTGATAGAAGAGTATTATGTGCCTAGTATTTTTTGTAAAATTATAGTTCTAAGTGAGGTTTATTTTTATGTAGATTTATAGGACTGAATTGTTAATATGTAATTTAGTATAAATAAGATTTGTTCCAATAGCTGATGTATGTACCTGTAAATAGATATTTTGTTCAACAATAAATCTTTATTTTTATAAGTTTGTTCTTGTTTCATTTTACCTACAACCGTTCTTCATATTTTTTTCATATCCGTGTTTCGTTCCGAACGCTTATTTCACTTACCGTGTTGCGTATTCTGAGATACCTACATATTATAACATCACACCTTGTTTCCCCGAAGGGTTAGGCAAAGGTGTATCTATGGTACACCAACATTTCGCCCACAGAGTACAATATTATCCATTTGTGTTTAAGTCCCATTGTAATAAGGGGTGAGCCTATTACCATCATCCGGGCACAAATCCAGACGAGAAATTCCAGAAGGAAAAGCCCAATAAAACCTGAGGCAGACGGGCGAGGTTTGAGATTTTTATTTTGCGAAATACTAAAAAAAAAATAACTTGGAATAGATTACTTACGATTTCACTTATCGGAATTAATAGACGCCAAAATTCACCCAATAATAAGACAAAGGTCACAATAAAGGTCATCCATGAATCTCTAGACAAACATTCCTCGGAAGATACAAGGGGGAAATGAAAATATCGATATTTTTGACCTAGGACGTCTAGTTTTTGAGATATTTGCGACAAACTCAAAAAGGGGATTTCCAGTTAACCATTTTAGGACTCGACCTACGATGTCTCATAACTGAATTAATTTACGATAATATTCACCCAACAATTACACAAAGGTCATTCACGAATTCGTAGACAAACATTCCGGGGGGTTTTCTACAAGGAAAGATGAAAATGTCGTTACCTAGGATATCTAGTTTTTGAGATTTTTGAGGAAATCTTAAAAAGGGGATTTGCAGTTATCCAGTTTAGAATGCAAATTACGATTTACACTTTTCTGCATTCATAGACAACAAAATTTGGTCTTGCTATGAATAAACTATACTCTATACGAACTGGCTTCGGAGGAGTTTATGTGATTTTTACGAGAAACCCAAAAATGGGATTTCTACTTAACCATTTTAGGACTCAACTTACGCTTCACTTGTCTGAATTAATTTGCGACAATATTCAGCAAATAATTAGACAAAGGTCACCCACGAATCTGTAGACAAACATTCAGGGAGTGCCATACAAGGGGGAGATGAAAATATCGTTAATTTTGACCTAGGACATCTAGTTTTTGAGATTTTTGCGAAAATCTTAAAAAGGGGATTTGCAGTTATCCAGTTTAGAATGCAAATTACGATTACACTTTTCTGCATTCATAGACAACAAAATTTGGTCTTGCTGTGATATACTATACTATACTTACTGGCTTCCCATTACCTACAGCTATAAAAGGCCCAGTGGTACATCATCATATCAGCCGAAAGACGTCCACTGCTGGACATAAGCCTCCCACAAAAGGGGGCAATCGCCACGCTTGGCAGGCGGGTTGGCGATCGCAGTATGGTGGTCAAATGCATAGAAAACGCTCCTGCCCATTCTCTAGTAAGTCCCTTAGTCGCCTTCTATGACACCCACGGGAAGAAATGGGATGGTGCTATTCTTTTACGTCCGGCACCACATGGAACATCACATACACTAAAACAATGTTAAAAAAAAAGATATCAAAACCTGAAAAGTTTTACACCATTTTTTAAGGCCACAGACACCGTGTTAGGCAACTTCTTTTGGATTAAACAGAATAAGGCCAGTAAAAGCAGTGTGGAACTAAATTAGTTGAAGAAAAAGAAAATCCCTATTATGAAATCAATTCATTATTTATTCTTCTCATATTACATTATATTGGTATAAAATAATACTAAGTTACATTCATTCATTTCAATCAACATTTTACCATAAAGCACTTGCACAACTTGGATATTACGTGGACAGCTAGAAATACTTTAAGTTCGAAGAGGATGAGGGTTGCAAGTATGTAATATTTACTTCTATATGACTATTAATTGGGAAACTAAACACAGATGAGATTGTGCAGTGCTTACGGAAAATTTGTTTACTTTTCTACTTATTAACTAACAATCACATAATAAAAAAGTATATGAAATGGTTGAGTCAATAATTAAGACTCTTTGTTCTGTTCTGTCTCAATATTATCAGACTTAATTTCTACTTTAATCTTTTCTGGTTCATTTTTTTCTTCAGGAACCTCTTGAACCTTGATGCCTTCTGCAGGAGGTTGAGGTAGTTCAGAATTAACGTCAGATATTGAGTAATTATCTGATTGCATTTCAACTTTAGGGGAAATTTCTTCAGTAGGCCGTTCAGGAGTCGTTTCAGGTGTCGGTTCAGATTCCTTAACACTGCTTTCTTCTGAAGCGGTGTCTGAAGGAGTATCTGATTGGTTGGACTCTTCGTGTACATCTATGTGTCTCTCATCTGTCTTAGGAGAATTGCTATTACCATCAGTATTGTCACTTGATGATGAACTTTCCTCACTTGATGTGGAGACTTCAGAAATAAGTTTGGGTTCATTGTCTTCTTTTGTTGTGGAATCTGAGCTATTTTCGTCCATAGCTACAGGTTGTAGTTCTATAACAGGTTTAGGCTCAGTGCTTGGAGCTTCCTTTTCAGTCACAGGCTCACTGGTGTCTCCAACTTTATCTACTGATGATTGCGCAGTAAGCCTTTGCTCTGTCATTTCAGCATCCTCAACTTTGATTTCTGGAATGATTAACGCAGGAGTAGAAACTTCAGGCTTCATTTCAACATCAACCTTTGGTTCTTCCTTTGGACTTGATGAAGTGGTTGCTTCAACTTTAGGCTCCTCGGGGCATATAGTTGCTTGCGGATTGAGCTCCGCACTAGGCTTGATTTCTTCTAGGGGCTCATCTGCACTTATATTAAGTTCAGGGGGTGTAACAGATTCATATTGTTTAGCAATTTTATCTTGAGTATCCATTGGTGTCTCTTGCTTAGCTTTCAATCGAGCCTCTATGTCATCTACCGAAATGTGGGCATCAGATGAGCCTGGCTGAGGCTCCGAGATCTGTGGTTGTTCAGCATTTTCTTTCCAAGACATATCTTCCATTTCAACATCGACATTATACTCGGAATTATTATCTGACCCATTTACAATAGGTTCAGCTGGCTCGCCATTTTCTGGTTCGGCGTGACGCTGTGTACCCGGCTCTCTGGTGCTTACAACTAAAATGTTCTTTTCTATCGCTCTCATAAACTTGTCAACGCGATTGTACTGTTTACGCGGAAATGTCAGCAGTTCACAAATTCTTTGAACTGTGAAGGGAGCAGAGGTGAATGAATCCAGGCGTTCTAAGAGGTTATTTTTCATGATGTCATAATGGAATGGATCTACGTTGGGATACGGCGGAATTTCAATACCTGGAGTTGTTTCGTAGAAATCGGTGATCACAGATAGCAATTTTTCTTTGAATAAACTTTTAACTAGTGACCATTGGTAGACTGGATCACCGGTCCGTGCTACGTATGCCAAGTATTCATTTAGCTCCTGTGGGATTGTTTTAGGTTTGCGTTTGGAGAAATCTTCAAGAAAGTGGAATATTTCTTCAGCGTTCTCCATATTTTGAATCCGTATTTGTAAAATTAAATCACACAACAAACCACACAAACCTCCACTCAACCATCAACCATAACCACAAACATTTTTTTTAAACAACAGTGTGACCATCTTATAAATGGCGATTCTGCCACAGACTAAGCAAAAAATCTGCCAAAATCTGCCACACTTGGCGCCAAAAATATGCCTTCATGGAAGCGGGAAAAAGTACACTAACACAACTAATTCAATAATTTAACTAATTTCTATAATCAACAAAAATATTTAACAATTTTCTTATGCATTAATAAACTTATACACCACTTACTCTTCGTATTCGCATTTGCCTCCAAATGTTCGTCATTTTCGGTGCATAGATTTTGACAACATCTTTTTCGTTGGTTATGTTTTTAGTTGGTTTGAAGGTGACTACAGTCTCCGTGTTCTCTCCTCATCCTCTCTTTTGTTGTAATTAAAACTGACACATGTTGATTTAGGAACCTATTCCTTCATTTTGTTTTGTTTAAATTCACTGAGAAAAGATTCTTTCGCACGATGCGTTGGATATCGGCAAACATAACAACGTTTTCGCGAAATTTGTAATGTTTGGATATTTTGTAATGTTAGCCTCATTCGCGTTCAGGATTTTTCCAATCACGCCCCAAAATTACATAAATTTTAACAAGTCTCTTACACTTTTATAAATTATCGAAGTGCATCATCAACTATTTGAATGTTGTTTTCATCTACTATGTTGGGAAAATTCTTTTCAACGTTTAAAGTTGACACAAAATCTTTGTAAACCACATGCTGTGGATCCAAGAACTGTAAATCTTTGAAAATATTGCTCGGTGGCAAACATGCCTTTAATTGAGTACCTAGACAGTTTAGTCAGAAATTTTTGCATTTTTTGAAGGAATGGTTGGATTCCAGGTTTCAAACTCACGTCTACGGATAAGCGATCGATTTCAGTGGTTACATTAACGCTTAAATACATATATTTCAGTGGCAAAAAGTTCACAGTGGTTTTCAAACAATTTCCTTTCATATAACAACTTAAAAGGCACTTATACACTGCCGAAATCTGCCACTTTTGTAAATCGTCAGCATGATCTGCCTCAGACAAAATTTAGGAGTGAAATCTGCCAAAATGGCAGAAATCTGCCATAAATGGTCACACTGTTAAACAACGTTCCTTCCTTTCTCATGCAGTGTTGCCGTTTTAGCCACTTCGTGGCTAGATCTAGCGGATTTTCGACGGTTTTAGCCAAACAATAATCTGTTTTAGCCACCAAAATTAATCTAGCTACTTCTGGCTACTTTTTAGATTATTACGACCCACTTTTATTACTATTAGAAGTCTACCGACTAACATTAATGTATTTCAGAGAAATAATTATGGGACGATCGTCAATAACTGTAGGCAACACCACAGAGGTCCGCGCCGAATCAAGGGATTCCCATTTATGTGAATGTTTATATTTTTAACGTAATTTAAATTCAATTGAATGAAAATGTACGTTATAA
Source organism: Polymixis lichenea (assembly GCA_949091785.1). Classification (NCBI taxonomy): domain Eukaryota; kingdom Metazoa; phylum Arthropoda; class Insecta; order Lepidoptera; family Noctuidae; genus Polymixis; species Polymixis lichenea. The sequence goes on along the minus strand of OX420943.1, from coordinate 10,556,938 downwards.
TTGTAGCTATTGGGCCAAGTCTGTTTTGTACAAAGTCAATACTACTCGTGTCAACATGTACCGAAACGATATTATTGTCTAATAATATTGTTATTGTTTAGCCGAACTCTCGCGAGCAGTTCTCCTTTATTTTTCGTAAACTTTTTGAGTGAATACTTGTGTGAATTATGGACGGTGACATTGTAAACTTTCAAATTGATTTTGAATTTTTTACTAAAAAAGCAGAACTTTTAATGATGATGATGATGGCTATAAACTTGTAACCAGTTTTGAATACATTTCTATCAACACTATTAAATATTGTGTTATTAAATCCGCTTAACCGCACCTCTATACAATATTAAAATTATTTTCAATAGGAATAGGTTAAATTAAGCCAAAAATACTTTAGCCACTTTTAGCTGAAATTCGAAAGTAATTTATTTACAAAACTAGCAACTTTTTTCTTTGATGTAGCCACAAACTAGATGGTCCTAACGGCAACACTGTTCTCATGTCATCTCACAGACTATTAAAATATAAGGTTTCATCTTCTCTCTTGCTGATTAAAAAAATGTTAGTTACATTACTTAAATGTTACAAATATTAACTTCTCTATATAGTAAGAAAACAATTATTTGATTTGTAATAAACTAAGGTATGTTTCGCAAGTGTGCATTTTGCCCATTTATTATTCTAAGATTTTGCCCAACGTATGCTGTGGTATTGACAATGACAGTTAAAATTGACGTAACATCTGACAGAGTGAGAGAGAGTGACATTTTCATTTTTCACTGAAATTTAAACAAAAGATAGAATTATCATTAATTTTTGCAAAATTAGTTTAAAGTAAAAGTACGTAAAGTAATTCAACCAAAATGAATAGCTTGCTACGTAGGAGTATATTTCCAATTTATAGCAATACTTTGAAGTTATCATGTCGTTCATTCGCCGATGCTCCAATAAAAGAAAAAATTGACGAAATTGTTAAAAATAATAAAGTGGTAGTATTTATGAAAGGTGTGCCAGATGCCCCTCGATGTGGTTTCAGTAATGCAGTTGTTCAGATAATGAGGATGCATGCAGTTACATACGACAGTCACGATGTCCTGTCGAATGAAGATCTTAGACAAGGTTAGTTTTTAAACCCCGACGCAAAAACGACGGGGTGTTATAAGTTTGACGTGTCTGTGTGTGTGTGTTTGTCTGAGGCATCGTAGCTCCGGAACCGATGAACCGATTTTGATTTTGTTTTTTTTTGTTTGAAAGGTGAATTAGTCGGGTGTGATCTTAGATGTGTTTAATCAAAATCGGTTCAGCCGTCAGAAGATTATCAGCTCTTTTCTGGTTGATGAAGGGATTTGAGCATCTTCAACGGGTCTGATCAAGTCGAAGTTTGGTATTCTATTACTTCAATTAAATTAGACGAACAGTGTAACTTTGCACTGATGCTTGAGCGTCACCTGGAATTTCCAGGATACACAAGTTACTCACCAACAAACAGCAAAAGCATTGTGTTTGGGCTCATTGAAAAGGTCTCAATGAATAGGTTCTCGATAAATGGTGATAAGGACAAGGAATGAGCTTAAATTAGTAACAAACTTCACTGTGGGAAACATACGCAACGCTACGCAGAGTTAAGCGAGACATTAAGTTTAAAAAGCAGGAAATAAAAGTTAAATAAAAAAATGTAGAAACCCCCGACCCCAAAATAAACTATAAGGTAAAAAAAATGTCAAGTCTGGGGGCAGTCAATGAAAACGCCTAGCATTTTCAATAGCCGTCCCCCGAATTGACAATGCCTTGATCAAAATATTACCTACAACTTAAAAGACCAAAAAATATTATATTCTTGCTGTCTTTTTTGGGTTGGGGGTTTTAATTTTATTTTTTAACTTGAATTGTTTGCATTTGGTACATTTAAGTGTCGAGCTTACAATAATACTGTTATCATTGAAGAGGCTACGACACTGATAAGAATTTTGTGTTAACTGCTAATCATAGAAAAGGTCAAGCCATTAACCAGATTTTTTATAAAAAAATTGTTGCCTATTGATATTATGATATGGATTGTTTTAATTTAATAAATACCAGCCTATATTATTCAGTGTACTAGAATATAGCAAATGGTAGAATAGACAATACTTTTATATATAATATTGTCAAGTGTGCCCGCTATTTAATCTAACAAAGCTTGAATAGTTAATAAATGAATTATTAATTTGGGTATACTTATCAGCTGTTAATAACACAATTATTTAAAAATATTTTTTTATTCAACCATCACCATGACTACTGATATTGGTACTTGCTATCTGTATAGATAAAAATATAAGAGTCACTCAAGAACCTAACACCACATTGTTACTTCAAAAGTGATGCAATCATTCCTTAATATTGTTGTAGCATTCAAACAACAGAAACACTTTTTTTGCTATTATTTTTATTTAATACAACTCGCACCTTTTCCTCCTGGGGGTATGCGAAAACTACAGAAGGCTAAAAAGGCGTCTTACATCTGGCCATACATGCATAAAGGTCGCGAGTATGACCAGATGTATGACGTAAACAAAGCAGTATGTAAAGAACATAGCTCTGCCGTCCTTTAAATAGAAAGGTGTTAACCCTCACTTGGTAATTTTTTACTTTTTAATAGAATCTAATAGAGTTCAAAATTCTCTATCTTTCTGTCTAATAAACATTTTTACAATACAAATAGTTCCCAAAATATGAAAAGTTTGGAGGCCGTTAACTGGAAAGGATTCTTTAGGATTATGATGATGATAGGACTTCCTTTTCCGCACGTAGACTCCCATTCGGTCCGTTGTGCGTGGGGATTCTGGCTAACAGAGCCAGCTTAGCTCCGCCCTAAAGCACAGAAGCTTCCTGGGAGCTTCACAGGCTCCGCGGAGCGACCTCACTGTTCCGAGGATTTTTTCACGTTAAGAAGCCACGGCCTCGCATTCCAGGATGACGTGGGTGGCTGAATCCTCGGCGTCCAGGAAGCCCCTGCAAAGCGGGCTATCTGTGGCGCCTATGTTTTATTAAGGTGGTTGTGGCCCGTAATTGTTCCTGTGATTATTCTAAGGTTATTTCTCCTCAGGCTAAGAAGTTTTTTGGTTAATCGCGGGTGTACAGTTGGTAAAGCCAATTTTGACTGTACAGTCTGTTGCCCGTGACCATCTATTGTTATGAAGTTCGGTTGATCTTTGGCGAATCCACGCACGAAATTGTGAGAAAGGCAGGGAGAGAAGTGGGTATGGACCTAGCACTTTCATATCAGAGTCTCTCTTCGCAAGTTCATCTGCGGCATCATTACCTAAGGATCCAGTATGCCCCTTGATCCACTGGAGGGTGATACGATTGGACGTCGATAAACTCTCCAGAGCTTGACGGCACTCAAAGATTAGACAGGCACAGATAGGCTGTCGGATACGAATTTAATGCCGTAGTTCCGGATGCCTAAGCGCTTTACTGCTGTTGCGGCTTGTGTTAAGGCAACACATTCACATTGAAAGATTGAGCTGTGTGTGCCTAGCGGTATGTGAAAGTTAATGTTGACGTCAAGGGAGTGTGCGCCAGCACCTGAACCGTTTTGTGTTTTTGAGCCGTCTGTGTAGAAGCGTACTTCCTTGGCTCCTGACTGATCCCTTTCCTCCTCTACTATTTGTATGATATAGTTTTTGTTGAACATAGGTTGGTTTGGTGTTCTATCACACGGGGCAGCGATGAGCGGCTGGTACTCAATCGCCCGGTCCAGGATGTTAGCCTGTGGACTGGTTAAATTCTTGCCCCATATGCCCAGATGCATTAGCCTGATGGCAGCTAGTGCCGCCTCCTGCTGTATGTGCAGGTCAAGGGGAGTTAATTGAAGGGCTACCTTCATGGCTGCTGTTGGGGTGGTTCTCATGTAGCCAGTGGTAGCTGAACAGGCCAGTCGTTGGAAGCGCTGTAGTCTAGTAATGGTGGTCGAGAGCTCGGTCCTCGTCCACCAAACCAAAGCGCCATAAGCCAACATTGGCCTGATCACCGCTTTGTATAGCCACAGAGAAATCTTCGGAGAGAGCTCCCAAGTTTTTCCTAACATTTTTTACATTGGTATAGTGCAATTGTGCTTTTATTCAGTTTGTAGTCAAGGTGCTTATTCCAGAGCAGTTTGCTATCAAGGATCACCCCCAAGTACTTGACTTCGTCTTTAAGTGTTAATTCTGTGTTAAAAAGTTTTGGAAGCCTATGGGGGTCCCAGGGTTCTTTTGTTGGTGAACATGATTAGTTCTGTTTTCGAGGGGTTAACCGATAGTTCGTGTTTCGTGCACCAACTCTCGATTATTTTGAAGGCTCTTATGAGATCGCACAAGATACCCTCAAATTTCCCCGAGATTAGAATTGCTAGGTCATCCGCGTATCCCACCGAGTACAGACTGCTAGCGTTGACCTTATTTACGACTAAATTCCACAGTAGTAGTGACAGCACCCCACCCTGTGGGCAGCCTCTAATCACGATACCTCGTGTGGTGGTGTTCACGGTAAATTGAATAGCACGGTATTTTAACATGTTATTAATCCATGCTATGAGTGTTCGCGCAACACCGTGCGTGGCAAATGGCTGTTCGATGCTGACGAAGTTAGTTTTGTCGAAAGCACCTGTATCAATGAAGGCGCCTAGGGTTGGGGTTTTTCCTTTAAGAGCATTTCCTATGCGTGAAACTACGCTATGGAGTGGTGCTTCAGTTGATTTGCCTGCACAGTAGGCGTGTTGATTAGGATGTAAGGGTCTTTGTACCGAAATTTGGGACCAGGTTTTCCTATCCCCCAGTCTCTCCAGTGTCTTCAAGAAGAACGAGGAGAGGCTTATTGGTCTCAAAGACTTGGGTTGGGTGTAGTCATGCATATCTGGTTTCGGTATGAAGATTATTTTAACTTCCCGCCAGTTCAAGGGGATGTAGCGGTGGGCCAGGCAGGCCCGAAACACCTTAACGAGGTGATCAGCCAGTAGATCCTGACTCCACCTGAGCAGAGCTGGGAAAACACCGTCCAGCCCTGCTGCCTTGAAAGGTACGAAGGTGTTGATTGCCCATGTTACTTTGTCTTTATCAATTACTTCTAACGCCACCTCCCAATCCAAGCTGCTCGTGGCCCTCTCCCTATGTGGTTCCCAGCTTTGCTGGGTGGCAGTCTGGCATCTTGGGAAGTGGGTGGTTAGAAGTAGCTCGCTTGTTTCAGCGTCGTTTGTAATGTAGGTGTTATTTGGTTTTTTCAGGCATCCTATTGAGTGGTCTGTATCTTGAGCAAGACAGGTTTTGACTCTCATTGCCTGGTTGTTACTTTCGATGTTAATACAGAATCGCCTCCAACCATTCTTTCCAGTGAGGCGTATCAGTTTTTTGTATGTTTTACGAGCTGTTGTATAGCGGTCCCAATCTACTGGCGACCGTGTGTTTTGATGATTCTTTAGGATAAACAGACAGAAATATCAATTGATGTTTCCTATAATCAGTAACGTAAGTTTTAATCAGTTTTTAGGAAATTACGATTCGTGTTTTTTCCATTTTCTCGAAAACAACTTTTAGGGCTTAACGCCTTTCTAGTTAATGGACAGCAGAGCTGGTGGCCTTCTCCTATGCACCCTGAACTACATCATCAATCCTACTCACTATAATAATATGTCCTTCTCGGGGTCCTACTCCCGGCGTTTTTGATATTATAAATATATTTTTTTGTTACAGGTATAAAAGATTACTCTAACTGGCCAACGATCCCACAAGTTTTCATCAATGGCGAATTTGTTGGAGGCTGTGACATAATGCTGCAGATGCACCAATCAGGTGAGCTTATTGAAGAACTCAAGAAGGTTGGCATAAAGAGCGCGCTTCTAACAGCAGAAGAATCCAAAAAGGAGGCTGAGAAATAATACAGAGTGGTTTTTAGGCTTTAATATTTTAATAGATATGCATCGGATATTATAATTTATTGATACCTTTCTCATGTGACTATGTAGTGGAATATTAGAACTTCTGATTTTTAAGTGTTATATGTATTATATAATATTTAATATTAGTATAAAAGCATAGTATATTTCAACTGTATCTTATACTAGCGAGCTGATCTGTATTCTAGTTGATTTTTCAAATATATGAGCATTGTTAACGATTTTTTTTTCTTATATTAAATTAACTTATAATTAAATACTATTTAGGTAAAACAACAAAATAAAAAAATAAAAATTGTTTAAGAGCTCTTTATTAAAGTAGCTGTACATTCGAGTTAGTATACTTTTGGGCACATAAGTCATTCTTATTCTACATACGCTGCTGTCTCATTGAAACATAATTGGTTGGTTTAACAACGCAGTCATTATTAAAAGACAAAAATATGGCAGATCATTTATTTAGAGTACTCATTCCAATACTCTCATAAAAAAGAAACTCATATAAAAATGATAAATAAATAGATGCAGGCAAGCTATGGCAATCTATGATATAAATAATTTGTGTGACACTTCCCTGCAACATTTATAAATTTAGAAAACTTAAAACAATACTGTGCCTACCATCAAAGTACTATAATTACTAATGGCAGTAAATAAAAATTGATCTTGTATAAATTATGTTTGCTTATAAATAAAAAAAATATAACAAAAACATTCTCACAAAGTAAATGAGTCTTATTTTGGTGTCACACATTAGTCAAGCCTAACATTAGCACCATTTTTATCTTACAAATATTTTTTTTGTGACTTCCCTGAGAATTTCTTATAAAAGTTAAAAATACCTAATTCTAATGTATAAATAGAGTGTTGTAAACATATAAAATGATTTCTCTGATTTGAGCCAAAAGGTTACTAAACATTAGGAAGGAGTTTTATGGTATGAAAGTTAATGGCATTTTTGGTTTGAACATTGCACATAATAATATTTAATATAGAACTGTTTTATAGACTAAATTATTCCACAAAAATTGTTAGCTCTACATTGACCTCGGTTTAGGGCGATTTTTGAGAGGTAGGTCAATGTAAGGGAAATAATCTTTGTGCGCCATTACGTCGCCGCTGTAGCCTCGACCCGTCGTGTTAGTACTGAGCGCAGTGAGCGCGCGCCATCTTAGCTACCCTCCTTGACTGATGACGTGGATGACAGTGTCCTATGATACTTCTGCGACCTGCGTCTGAGTAAAAATCATTTCAGTTTCTATAAATATGACTATTCAACAAAACATGTAGGTAAGCATCGTGGGCGTTAGGCAGCGTCCCAATGGCGAACTGGAGGTTTGCCAAATACCGTCGTGTGCTCGGGAGATTCGAAAGCCTGGGTGTTTTTTAAATAGTTTATTTAATATTATTTTCGAAGTTAAGTCTATGAAATAAATTAATAATGTACATTTTCGACGTCATGTACCTAAAGGTCGGTTTCGCCATAGAGTGCGGTGGAGAATGCCATGTAGTCGAGTGCGCCGGCGGGCGCGCCGGGCCCGCGGAAGGGCGGCATGCGCGCCACGCAGTACTCGGCCTGGTCGGGCGGCAGCTCGCGCCGCAGCTCGTCCGCGGTGATGTAGGGCTGCCGGGTGTCACACACATTATAATATCATCCTATTAGTACCCCACTGCAGGGCAAAAGCCTCTTCTTATACAGAGAAGGTACGAGCATTCATCATCATCATGCTTGCTCCAGACGGGTTGGCGGTTTCAGACTATTAGTACCTTCATCGACGTCAGTAATGTCCAAGATAAATTCAGAAAGTCATCTCCAATTCTAAATATACTAAAAAAATTACAGACTGAAGAAGTTAGTATTGTTACCTTGTCGCCGGCTAAGATCCTAAAGCTGTCGATGACTTGTTCAGCGGTGTCTGTGTCTGTGGATTCCCTCGTCATGAAGTCCAGGAACGAATCGAACGAAACGTAACCTGCGAACAGAGACAGATTTAAGTGTTTAAGCTTTAGTTACTTTGCTTAATATAAAAGACCAGCGAAAAAACAAACGTCTTTCGATCCTTCGGTGGCTTTCGTCAAACAGATCTAGTTTCGATGGAAAAAAATGTATACCTGTGTTGTTGGGGTCGACAACAGCGAGAATACGCTGGAAGTCGAGTTCTCCTTGCCTATCCTTGCCAATGCTGTATCCGAGAGACACCAGGCACGATTTGTATTCTTCGGGTGCTAGGCGGCCTGTGAAGGAAACATTTTTTGTCTTTATTCCACTCTCGAACGTAATGTTACAAAAAACAAATGGACAAAAGAGTTGGTGAAAGGAACAGTTTTGAGTACCGGACTATATGGCGATGCGTTGCTTTGCATAACACGCATTTCGGCTGAATAACGATGAATTAGAAAGGTTAGTAAAATAGCTTTTAAAATTACCGGTGCGGTTTTTGTCGAAGTGGTTGAAGGAAGCACGGAACTCGGTGAGTTGTTCCTGTGTGATGCCCTTCGAGTCACGGGTCAAAATCTGGTTCTCAACTTCGTTAATAGTGCGGTTGATGGAAGTCAGAAGTTGTTCCCAGCCGACGCGCAGAGTTTCCATTGTGTATTGCGAATACCTGTAAAAAAATCGGTAGATTATAATAACTGTGGATGTTGGCTGGGCCTTACCTAGAGTTTGTACAATACCGTAATTCTAGTTTAGGATTCTAAGACTTCAAAACAGCTGTCCAGGTTACTATATGTTGGTCGCAGTAATTTGAGTTGTTCTCTCGCAAAACCACTTATTATTATAATTTCCAAAAGTTAGTTTTGGATTGTATGCACTGGAACTCTCCAGTGATTCATAGAAACTTGACTTGCCTGTTCTCGAAGATCATGCCCTCCTGCACGGCCTGGTGGATGCGCTCCAGTTCCTCGATGTGTGGCTTGTACGCGTACACACCAGCCTCGTACTCCTTGAGGCGACGCAATTGGTCTTCCAGAGAGCCCTAATAAAAACAATTGTATTGTATTATTTGTGGTTTATTGTACCTAGATATCGTAGGGCCATATCGTCTGAGGGCGAGCTGTCGGTCCTGACTAAATTTTTCTCACATTTTGCAAACTTTTATTTACTAAATGGAGGAGGTATGTAGTTGATATTTTGGTTTGCACCGAATTGTTTGGCTTTGGATTTCGGTTAGCATGTTGGATTTGCAAGGTTAATTTAGATTAGATTACAGCTCATTCATAGTAAAATTGTTATCTTATTCAACTTAAAAAATGAATAATCCTTGAGCTACGTAAAGTTGCAACTAATTGCGGTTGGCAATCGTCTAAAGACGTAATTGATGGTACGTAGTCTTACCTGCAGACCCATTCCGATGGCGGTGACGGCATCCATTTGCCTTTCGATCCAAGGTCCAACAGCGTTGGCCTTCTCAGCGAATTGGCGCCTGAGGGTCTCGTTGTTCTGTTGCTTGCGTAGTTCGGCGGCAAGCGTGTTGTCGCGCTGGGGAACCAGCTGCCTTACGTCTGACCACTTGCGGTTCAGCTCCTGAGGTTTAGAAATAATGTTGGTTAATGTTCGAAAATATTGTTTTGGTAGATGCTTTACCGTTATTGTGATTTAAAAAGCATATTCTGCCAGAGATCTGGTTTCTAGGCTCTCGGTTCGAAATTAAATTATGCGACCCGAAAACTGTTAAGTAGGCTCTTGAAGCCGGTGTCATGAATGCCTCACATTTGTTGTTTACCATTTTTGCTGTTTGACAAATTGTGTTGTCTATTCTTTTGGAGCTGAGACTACACAGATCTGACAGAATTTGCTTGTAAGAGTTCAGTCAGTATTCGTTAATTTAGAACTTACGTGAGCAGTAAGAGTAGTGTAGGGGTTCTCCAGACCACCAGGGATCTGGTGCTGTTTCACGATGGACTCAACCTGGTGCACCAGGTTGACTATCGCCTGAAATTAAGAGTTTATAAGGTGATTAGAAAACGGTCCCAACATTCTTGCAATATTTTTTCAGCTGTCGTAAGTACATATTTTTAAATTTCTGTCCCAACTCACTATAGGGACTTTGAGCTCATTATGGAAAGTCATAAATAGGGATCATAAACGTAAAGCCTTACCTGGTATTCCTTGTCAGCTTCTCCGAGAGTGGCTTTGAAGCGAGCGTGCGCGTCCATAAGTCCGGAGATCTCTTCGATGGTGTGGACGATGAACATGTCCACAAGATCCTCCCGGGTGCCATCCAACCTGAACAGCAAATAATAAAAATTAAATAGACATTTTAATTTACGAATCATAAGGTAGGTACTTGTTTTGCTTTCGAAAACGATATAACTTTACACCACGTTTTGGTTGCTTATCCGCTTAGTTGATTAGATTGGTTTCGCATAAAGTTAAATGCTGTGTCTAAAACAAAGATTTAAACCTTTGCGACCTGAACGAGGAATCTCTTTCATCTCGTAGGGGACCTCAGAGGCGACAAAAGATTCTATTCAATTTTCGAATAGATTCATTCCGATATTTGTTATATTCTGGAATCCGAAAGCGTGTTTTCAAATTAATCTGATTTAGTGAGTACACCAACCCGCACTTGGCCCGCGTGGTCGATTACGGCCCAATCTCTCTCGCAGAGAGGAGGCTATTATGCTTATGCTAGTTAATCTTCTTCGTCGTGTCGATTGCAGGACAGTTTATAAAATTTGGTTGGCCCAGAACTTCGCCACTTCCACGGTGTTCTCAGTGGCAGCGCAGAGCTTATTCGGAGGTAGGGAATAGTTTGCGATGCAGTTCCAGTAGTATCTAGTTTGTACAGCGGTTACGTACCAGTTGTTGAAGGGCGCGGCGCGCTTGGCGAACTCGAGATGTAGCAGGTCGATCTGCTCCAGCACGCGCTCGGCGTCGTCCAGCGCGTGGCGGCGGCGCTGCGTGAGCGCGCCCAGGCGGTCCCACTGCGAGCAGATGCGCTGGCAGCGGGCGTTCACACTGGCCACGTCGTGGTACTCCAGGGTACTGCGGGGAACATAGGCTTATTGTTGACAATGGCTACGTTTAGTTCAGTTGCAAAGTGCCAACCAATCCGGACTGCCTTTGCGAGCGATTTTTCCTAAACACGTCATTAGGTTATACAGAATTCATTTCAGTAACATCTTTTATCGAAGCTTTCTGGCATAAAATAAATAGATAAAAGTTGCGTGAGTGCTTTTGCCCCCTGGGCAGAGAAAAACACTGTGTGGTTGTGGTCAGGAACAGTCCAATAGACGTTTCCACCCAAGGCCGACGACATTCATGCAGAAATGGCCACGAAATAAAAGTTTTAAGACGAGATAGTACGGTTCAACGGAATCTGTTAACTTTTCATTCCATTACAGCTCTACGGATATCGATGAAATTTGGCGCACAGTTAGACCATTACTTAGCTTAAGACATAGGCTACTTTTATTTCGTTAGTGACGGGCAAAAACTAGTATAATGTTCAGGTTTCTTACTTGAGTTCCTGGGCAATAGCAGCGATCTGCTCGACGCGGTCTTGGTGTGCGGCGAGGTCTGATTCGAAGGCCTCGTGCTTCTTCTTCAGAGCCTTGATGTCGTACAGCTTGCATTGACGGAAGTCTTGAGATTGCAGCATCTCCTCCTTGCCTGGAATTGAAAGCGGATTGGTTTTGACATTGTGTTTTCGTTAATTGATTAAACTATATTACATACATGGATATTTATGGTAAATTATTGCATGAATTGTTAACTACACTACCGAATTGGGGACACTGTAATGGTAGCGTAATGGTATGTATGTAAATAAATAAATAAATAATAAATAAATATTTTGATGACTTGTAAAGTCTTTTTGGTTTCCGAATAATAACTGTTTTAAAATATCACTGACAAATTGTCAGTTTCTTTCGTCTCTTTTTCGAGATGACTTCAAAATGGCGAAAACATTAAAAAATTCATATATTAATATCTAAAGCGTATTGCACGATTGCAAGCGTACGATTGGCATAGGAAAACACCAAAAAAATACCGGTAGATTTTGATATTCACCTCTGGTCCAGTCTTCGTGGATGTCGGCTTTGTGCTTGAATTTCTGGGCCAGGTACTCAAGACGCTCAAGGCGCATCATCTCGCTCAACAGCCACTCTTCGAATGCTTTCTCAGAGATCTCCAGGCCCTTCCAAGCTCCGGCGATGTCCTTGAAATATTACAAGAATCGATTAGATTTGCTCACGGCCCGAAAAGTGGTCTTGGTCTCTCAATACGAACTGTGATAGAATTATAAAAATGGTTAGAGTTGATGAGACTAAGGACCAAAAATAGGGAAATACACAAATTTTCATGGTGTTCAAAAACAGATAAAAAAACTGAAATCTTTAAATTGTATTTTAAAATTTATTTCGTTGTTTCATGAACTAAAACTAACATTTTCCGACTGCATTTGGCCTAAGCTATCTCAATAATATATTTTTTCTCATTTATAGTAAAATAGCCTATTGTTGAGAGATTACTATGGCATTTGAAAACTTTTCTGAAATCTATTGGAATGGTCTTTTTAATTGATCTAAGATGCCTAAGAGCAACGGAGGAATGAGGGGAAAATGTGAGGAGTTTTGAGTCGGAATGTAGATTGCTATAAGAGTCGAGGAAGACCAAAGTAACGATTGATGGACAGTGTGTAAGTTTATATGGCTGGAAATATAAAACAAAATTGGGATATAAGTAAAGAGAATGATAATAGTAACTTGAATGATGGTGATACTTACAGAGACCATCTTGCCTTCGGTGGGCATGTACGCGGGGCGGTTGCTCAAACGGAGCTTGGTCTGCAGGGTGTTGAAGTTCGTCTCCAACTTGGCCTTCTGCTCTACACGTGGCGGCTTGTGCTTACGCCTGAAAAATTATTATTGTCAACATTTTTGGTTGCAGAAGTCATGGATGGTCGTCGTCAATATCGACTCTGTGCCGAATAAAATATTGATTGTTATTAGGTTTCTGGCAATAGCCTCGCACCTTCTAGTAGGTATGAGAAATACGTTTAAACAGGGTGTAAGGTGAACGCTTCAGAAGCCAGAACGTAGGTTATATACAACCTAAATGCAAACGGATACCAATAACCTTTCGCCTTAACTTGGTTATTTTGCATCAATTTAAAACGTTTGACGCTTTTGTAATGTTTGTACTTATTTTATTTTGGCGGCGCTTTACAAAGGATGCCTAAAACTAAAGTCGCCGCCTGGACTTGGGGTCGTTTTTAAATGTGTTTAATGTCAAATAATGGTTCATTTAACTGTTCTCACAGAATAGTGTAAAAAAATGCTAACAAGAATTGGTAAAAATTATAAAAAATAAATCTAGATTTTTTGATGGTACTGTATCAAGAATCACTAGCCCTATCCCTGTCTTCGGAAGCGTTTCCCTAACACCTGTATATTTGGCAAAATGTGAGTGATTCAGGAAATACAGGCGCGATAAGTTCACTATGAATTAAGGGTCGCTTATCACCATTTCGACGATTTGGCATTTGTCCTACACGAAGCGCCAACTTTAAATTACTGAACTGAACTTTTAAGATACCTGGGATTGAAACATAACTTTGTTATCGTTGGACTAATGCGTTAATTTATCTCTTTTTATCTATATAATCAATGCTTTTCAACGTTTATAAATAGGTACTCAAACTGATTTATACCTGTAAGTACGGTAGTCTTCCAGTTTTTTCTGGCAACCGGCAAGAGAGTTGTCGGTTTGGCGGCTGTTCAGCCAAGGCATGGTACGCCTGATCCAGTCCAGTAGCTATAAAATTTAAAGCCATTTATAATATTTACTGCAACATAAAATATTTTAAGTGCACCACAGCGCGAGAGTGTATTTAAGGCATGATGCACGCGTATAAAGAGGTGTCGCATTAGATCATGTTTAGGGAGCAGTCGTCGAGGAGAGTATCTGATCACTATAACTACGTCTTAGCTTTCGCTCTTTGCGTGTCAATTGATCTTATCAAAAAAGCTGTTGCGTTCTAGAAATTATGGGATACTTACGTCACTGGCAAGACGCTCATACTCTTCCATGAGGCGTTCGTTCTCCTGGTTGACTTTGAGAACTTTGCAAATGCGGTTCGCGGCCGTTTCAGCCTGTGGATTGTAGATAAGATATTTTTTACATTTATGAAAATGTAAAATGAGTTTGTCGATTAAACTAGGTATAACTAGTTTAACGACAAGCTGATATAATTATAAATTTTATTCATCTGATATATAAATACAATGAAGCTTTAAAACACGGAGCAAAAGCGGTTTTAAGTACTATTTTCGCCACAAATTCAAATCAAATCAATTTTGATTTAGGTAGTTCATTCGATTTTTAGAAAACTGCAACATTTGCATTCATTCGTAGGTTCAAATGATACAAACCTTTTGTGCGCCAGAGAAGCAATGGTAGTATGAAGAGACGTAGGTCATGACCGCACGCTCGTCCGGCATCGCTGTGTTCTGCAGATCTGACAAGCGGCACGCAAGCGACACAGTGTTAGTTCTCATGCGATGTATCATGAATTATTCCCTAGTAGAATGCTTGTGTTTTATCTTTTTGAAAACAACGTCGTTAACATGGTCCTAGTATACTTGGGTATTCAATGTTTTGTTTTATTACTGCTCATAATGGAATGTAGCATTTTAATTTCTTTTTAGTTGAAAAGTCATCTTTATATCCAACAGGCAAAAAATACGTTGAAAAACTTGGCATTTTAACAACCCACATTGTCTTATCACATTTAATTATAGTACTTCAAACAGGAAATTAATTAATGTAGTGCTAATTGACAGCGTTCAACTGAACATCTAGACAATAAAGTAAATGACGAGTTATTTCAAATAACTGCGAATTACGAGAGCGATTAATTAGAACACAAGCATTCTCTTGTTTGATATCAATAAAATACTGTATGAGTTAACAACATAAAGCTTATTATAAAAACGTTTGTAGCACATTTCATAATTGTTTAGATACGGGGTTTGTTGCTTGGAGTCGGTATATGGTATTTTTTGGTTCTTACACATCATAAAATATATTTTGGAGACTTGGAATTTCAGGAACACGTTTTTGGCATAGGATATTTGACCTCGGAAGACCTTTCTACGCTTACACGGTACATCAAAAGCCAGTCATCGTCAGTAAATGGGGTATGATGGCGAAGCACTGATGGGATTGGGCCGAAAATGTAAACATATCACCACATTTTTGGATGTCCTATTTGGAGTATTGTTACAAGTAGTCTGTGAAACTCTTCCGAGGTCTTTAATATTAGTTTATCAACACTGACAGTTGGAGCTTCTTTAACATAAAGCGAGGCACTCATCATGCTATAAGTTACACACAAAGGCCTGGCGTTAGGGTTCGGGTATCAAACGCGGAAATGGCGGTAACGTGTGGCGGCCATTTTACATTTCTTTAGTACCTGTTGCGCGCCTTGGAAGGCGTGGTAGTAACATGACACATAGGTCATAATGGCGCGCTCGTCCGGCTTTGGTGTGTTTATTAAGTCTGCAATATCCAGTTACAATTTATATGTGTTGTCCATTTTTTGATGATCATTTAGAAAATACTGAAATACGGCAATTTGGCAGTGAAGTGTCACGTATAGTCTCATATCCTTTATTGAGAAATGAGGACAGGAATGGTCAGAGCTTTTTGCTCTAGTCATTGCGTTGTATAAATCTTGAGCGAGAAGCATATCAAGCGTGTCTTACCGTCAGGGTCCAACATGCGGGGGATGTCGAGATACTTCTCGGCCACATCGAAAGCCGTGTTTAAGTTTTCTAGAGGATTGTCCTTTGACAATTTGCTGTAGTCGATGAGGTCGGGCCTGTGCCTGTGGATCAGGGCACAGAAGGCCAGACCGTCCTTGAAGGACAGGTGGAAGTTCTGGACATTGACATTCTTGTATGGGGCTGTCTTGCGTTGGCACCAGAGCAGCAGACCTTCCTGTTGAGCAAAAAAAAAAAATTATGAACAATGATACAAGGAAATTGGTAGCGTTTTCAACAAAACTCAAGAAGAGGCAATGAAAGTCTGTTGACTGCGATAGGAATATAGTTATAGAAATGATGGCAATTCTCCATAACATAAATGAGTAACTGTGTTGTAAAACGGCATCCTTATTTATCGATAAAGACCAAGTTTGTAAGTTGAATAGTTGATGTGAAAAAATGCATTGAAAATTAAATTATATCCACTTAATTGCGTCAATGACTAATGTCTGTTACACAAGTATGTTGTTATAGGACTTATACGTTCATTGAATCGATTGTGTATGGTCAATATGGCCGATGGATTGTGGATTTACCTTGGCGGTCATTTCTTCTACTGAGATGTCCTGGATGGCGAATCGCAAGATAATGGTCCAGATCATACCCAGGGTCATCTTAAGGTTGCCATCGACGATTTCTTCGGCTCCAATGGACACCAATTTTACGCCTGAAAATAAATGTCAGCTGTTGTAGTATTTGTTGAAAAATTACATGATACAAGAATACTAAATTGTTATATTTGTATAGGATAGATATTCGGGTTTGTAAATAGTCAAGTCTTCCTTAAATATGGTATGTAGGTATATTCTATGTATTACTCGTTGGCGTCATACCATTAAACCGTATTTGGATGTTATAATAATAAATGTATTTGTTTTTATAGAAACGTGAGTGCGTGCTTGTATTGTGGTTACTAGTCATAATGCACAATCATTTAGGTGAACGTGAATTGGGAGGATAATTCATGTTCATAATATTGAATACTCTTTTTAGAAACTGCCGATTCTCGTACCTAATATGGTAGTGTTTGTTATTGTGTTGTCATCGTTCTTGTCGTCACTACCGGGTCTACTAGTTCTCAGTAAACTAAGCTAGTGGGTACAGTTTTATAATAACTATTTTAACTGTACCTAGTATGATTTAATGTCGACATAAACTATTTGAGCAGTTTTATGTCCCTCTGAATGATGAAATAAGTTTTTGTTATTAACCTGTTACTATGCTGTTTATTTTCTTCAGACAGTTAGGTTCTCTTGTAGGTTCATGTTTATCAAATGTATATTGTTTAAGTATTATATGGCTTTCTTTACCAAAAGATGTTACCTATCTTTCCTATTACTGTGTCATTGGATTGGAACAGTCCCATTATCTAGTCACGTTATACATATTTTGATTATCGTGAAACGTGAGAGGCCGATACTGTTTTTAAGTTCTGCAAACTTCTTTTAAATTCTACTGGTCTTGTATTTTATAGGTTATCGATACCGTCCCCTTTGGCAATAAAATACGAGCATTGTATTGATAATTGCAATGAGTGTAGGAGTAATAGGGACGGGTTCTAAGCAAATTGCCTACGAAACACTAGTATTGAGCAATCTGTTTACTTGAATTGCCCGTTACCAACTGTGCTGTATGAGCCAAATCTGACTTTATGCACTATGAGACTAAATGGCAAAACGTTTGCCATTTAGTCTCATAGTGCATAAAGTTAACGTTAGTTTGTGATCGTTTGTTATCTAAATTAGAAGCAATTAGGAACATACCGTCGATAAAGATTAGCGATTCAGAAGAGACATTCAGCAGACGGCCACTCAAAGATATTGATGATTAAGTAAGTAAAAGCAATATTAATGAAGTTGATTCATCTTTCATTCCATCAAGTGTAGCTACGAAAACATTATAATTTAGTTTAGACTACTGCTTTCCTTTTCATTTAATATAAGATTTGGCACAAAAAAACTTACTGTGTAGGCTTAGTGAAGATCAAAAGTTGTTATATTTACCTTTAGAGGCAATGAAGTCCAAAGCCTTGTTGACGTTAGCGATCTTGTGGAAACGCATTTTGCCGCGGTCGGGCTTGGGAAGAGTCTCGCCGGAGATTACCTCCAGCAGTAACATGAGCTTCAACCCATTGCGGAAATCATCATCGATGTTCTCGATACCGGTACCGGCCTTCCTAAGGTGGCTGTTGCACCATGCTGTGAAGGTCTGAAAGCGAAAGTGAGAATTGTTTGAGCATTTTGTTTACATAGCAGGGAAGGTGACCGACTTGTGTTTCGTAATACCTAGCCAATGTTTGTTCATAGAATTACTTGCCATTTGTAAGCTATGCATTCAAATTGCGTGTTCAGCATTTTGGTAGTGTGCGTGCATAACAAATTCTACCTAAGTGTATAAAAAATAGATACGAATACGATTTACATTTGAATTTGCTCCAACAAATTAATCGGAAATACGACAGTGGACGTATACAAGTGCCGTTAATCAATACTGCAGTTGCATCAGGTAGGGGAGCGGGCGGCCGAGGGTGAGGGGACCGACCCTCTCGCACGGCCAAATTCGCAGGCGGTTATTAGCACCCGCCACAGTGGGTTTGCAATTTCGACTCAGACTGTAGAAACAGGAGTGTCTGTTAACTGTGAATATTGTCTGAGAGAGTAGGTACAATATAATACAATATTAATTAGAACATTAAAGCTTAGATTTAAGTAATTTAGTATTCCATGTCCATCGCTTTGTTCGTTCAAGGCATAATATGAAACACAAAAGAGTTTAAAAATTCCTTTTGTTTTTAAAATCAACTAATCCGGCGAGTATTTAAACGGATGTAGATATGAATGTATATTTTTAACTATTCAAATGCCATTAGATAGCAATAACCCACATAATGGGCCACGTAGTCGTCGCCGTTAGCTTTATTATATCATTAACCGAGTATCGAAAACCGAGCCGGCCGAATAAAGACCTGATTCTATTGTAATGGACGTTGGACAAGATCTGAAAGGCAGCATAGTTGACGAACACCGGCGCTCCTATGCAAACTCACAAACTCGATTGGTTCCGGAGGTGGCCTCAAGGTCGGAACTGATAAATTGAATACAATACATTCAACAGACTGCGTGACCGTGCTGGACTAAAGCTGAAATTGACAATTAATTCAAAGAACTATACACTTCAATTGAACTGCCTTACGTCATCATTCTGTTGATTTCAGCGCAAGTAGGTTAGCTGTTAGTCTCATCCTAATTAGATCTTACGAAGAAATAGAGAATCATGTTATTATAGACGATTGCATAGATACCTGACTGATTAAAGTCGATGAAGTAGATAACAATGCTATTCTTAACCAGTTCACAGACACGGTAGGTAGACATAAACAAAGGTATGTGAGACATGAGCAAAAAATTCTACCTGCAAGCACATTTGAATTCAAAGGTTCGCGTCATAGAAATTTGATTCTTTTGTCGATGATTTAAAAAGTATTTTTTTATAGTGAACGTGTGACATAGAACTATCGAACACCTATATCCATAGATACAATGTGAGGTTAGCGAAGATGCCATCACTGCGGAATATTAAAAGTGACCGAACTGCATTCTGAGATCGTAATGTATGAATCATCTTTGGAACTCGCCTCTTGGCACAGGACAGAAAATAATAATAATCTACCTTCCATTACCACATCACCTACAATATGCAGGTGAAGGTATAAGTCGCCTAGCTACCATATGTTGTAAATTAACAGCGCAGTTAACCGCAAATGGGAGCGCACGTCGTAAAGACGTTTCATTTATTATGGTTTATGTGATATTTCGTGAAAAGAAAGTTTTGTATCATTGATAGTAGCGATGATTTATCGGGGAAACGTTCGACAGCATCGAGATATATGCGCGAAAGGTCGGGTAATGGGTACAGCCATTATGGTGCATTAAGGAGATGGTAATCTTCCGTGTAAGTACTTGCATTTACTTAAATGCTCATTACTGAAAACGCTGCCTCCTTTATTGAGTCTGACTTAGTGACGTTGTTTTAAATAAGTTTGTATTGTCCATGAAATAGTAAGGAATTCTGTATGCGAGGCAACTTGGACTAGGTGGAATTTAAAATATGATTTAGTAACGACGTTGTCACATAAATGCGACACGCGACCTCGTGTAAACGGGAATACCAGCGTCCCTGAGACAAAACACAACGTGACCCAGAATATGAAAATAATCCCGCGTCACCTTGCAACTGCCATCACGGCCAGCGTCGATCTAAAATAAGGCACGCAGGTGTAGACAGCGGACTATTCGAGATGTGTAGAATGTGAACTAGACTGAAGATGCGTTGTCATTGAAGCGTTTAAATATCGTTGTCAACGTGCTAATGGGCGAGGTATGAAAGCTGTGTTGTCACTTGCACAAAAGCCAGCAGAAACTGTCGCTGAAAATTCGAGGTTGGTTTTATCTAACGCGGTCAAACACATTTAATATAAATGTTTATAGCTCAAAAACTTATTCATTCATGGTCGAATTCTTTAGATGAATTCTTCAGAAACCAGTATACATACTCCGAAAAATTTGGTTAAACTTTGAAGGTTGTTTCAAGGTAAACATGACAAGGTAATAACGGCAGCTGTTGTGTGCTACCATTCAAATAGACAAACGACTCGCCTTGGGAGCTAGATGTTTCACTTTCTTTGATCCTTACAATCGAGAGCAAGAAATAACTGTACCGAATGACCGATGACTCTTCGAAAAACTGTAAAAATTTGAAATTACTAATGACATTGAAAAGGAACACATGACTAAACTGATATGCGAGCAACGCAAGGAAGTTATTGAGCTCATTGAAAACGTTTCAAACAATCGCTTTGTTGACACTGATATTTAAGGTCATTTAAATGATAGTCTAATTTCGTTAATTAAGAAGTATAAATGCGGTGGAGCGTACTATGGGACATGATTTACGCAAACATGCTCTACAATAGTTTTGCCAAGAAACTTTAAACCTGTACAAATGTTACGCTGACGAGGTAGGATGAACGCAGCTGTATCCAGTTATTACAGCTATTTCTAGAGCCCGCAAGCCAATAACTTTTTGTTGAACGCGTGCTTTGGCCTCTGACGCCTGTACTTATATTACATGCCCTCTATTTGTCTTTAGTAAATAACAAATCTGTCAACTGGTTATGATTTATGCATAATTCATACGGAGTGCCAAACTGCATTTATATGAGCAATTAGATGCCAGGTAAACCAGCGCTGGCGTGATTTAGTGTTTGAATCTTAGCAAGGAATGCTCATTCATCATTAGATGAGGCGACTGCCTCAATTTCCACTTCAATACCTTTGAAGATTTAGTGCTAAGATCCGCAGTTATACATTTTAAAGATCGCTTTAGGGTTATTGATGTCAGAAATCAGACGGGTCCTTATCAAAGTCTGAATTAGGTGATCGATGGCAAAATTATATGACAGGTCCCACAGATGGTCAAAGGTTAAAGCGTTTATGTTTTCCATCTGATCTGAAGTCTGATTCTGAAGCGACGTTTTAAGATGCAAAGTTAGGTAATCATAAAAACATAAATATGAAAGTGAATATTAAACGATACCTGTGTTGTTTGGAAAGGCGCCGATGTTTCCAGTTTCGGGCAATAACTTATCTTCTATGAATATTCAATTACTAAAAATGAACAGATCAAGGAAAGCTCGACATGTTTGTTGAATTATTTAACAGAGAAACGACACGAATTAATTATGTTGATTACGAACATTTTGAACTTCTTAAAATTATTAATTATTTTATTATTGATTCTCATTATTTATATATTGTTCGGCGACAAACATGCAACTTATATGAACTTATCATAATGTATTTTTTATTGTCCAATAAATTAGTCTTATTATGACATTATGAGTTTAAGTAAAAGTTTTATTATCTAATACAATTTTTGTCACGTAATCCTATTTTTATCGCTTTAATTTAGTAACAGGAAATGAATCCAAAGTGAAAATAATGAATTTCTCACAATAATAAAACGGAAAAACACACATTTTTGTTCTCATCGGCATGACAGAAATTGTTGTTACTTATGTATTTTATTGTGCTCATTACCAATACCTTGTTTCATTAAATGTTAATAGTAGGTAGTTTCCAAGCTTTAGTTCCAAGTTCAACAGTCGGAACGCTTTATGAATTTTTATTAATTAATTTAAATTTTGAAGAACAGGTTTTTTATATGTTCACTAGCTGTTGCCCGCAACTTCGTCTACGATCCAGGTTGAAAAGCCCCTGCCCTTACCCAGATTAGATATATTTGTGTCCCAAATTTCATCCAAATCTGTTCAGCCGGTTTAGCGTAAAAGCGTAACAAGTAGATAAACTTTATTTCACATCCTACTTGCAACTATATTATTTATATTTTTATATTATATTACATTATATTATATATTATAATATAACAAACGTGTAAGTTTGTATGTTTGGATATTTAGATGTTTGCATGTTTGTTACTCAATCACGCAACGACCGCTGAATGGATTTGGATGAAATTTGGCACACAGATAGATAACCTGGATTAAGATAGGATACTTTTCATCACGGTTAAATACGTTCCCTTGGGATAGTTAACGACCTCTACGCGGGCGAAGCCGCTGGCAATAGCTAGTTTATAATATTAGCTAGGATAACAACTACCGCTCCATCTTCTTCTTTTCGTATCGACGGCACTATTTACGCGCAAATGTCTCAGTCTATTTCTTACATTTTCATTGCTAAACCGCTGAGAGAATTTTGATAGGATATTTGATTTTGATAAGGTTCAATCTAAACCGACCTAAAATACATACCTACCTAAACATAGTTTTAACGGGAACATTGTGGTGTGGCAAATCAAGATATTTAACTTTATAATAAAAAGAAATACGAAATTCACGCGGACGATGTTGTGGGCAAAGCGGTGTATGTACGCCAGGACATCAAGCTATCCCAAACTGTCAAATTTTCCCAATTGAAAATGAACCTTATACTTTTGTGATAAAGTTGAAAAACTATCAAAGGAATTTGACAGATTGGGGTAGCTTCATGTGCTGGCCTCTGTACAATAAAATATAGCGTTTGTTTGTTATAAACTAATAAAAATGCTTTTTCCACTAGTACCAAGCAGTTGTACCTATAGATCTTTTGTGTTATTTACTTAGAATAGGAGTAGCTAGAAGTTATTCGCTTTCTTTCATATTTGCACCTAGCACTGTTTGTCTCTGCATCACCGAAAGGTTAAAAATGCCTTCTGTACATGTGTGTTTGAAGTATTAGATAAATAAATTGTGTCGTGGATGGCAATACCCTCGCCCCCTATAACATGGGACTTAATCACAACTGGCAAAATGTGAGTTTACTGTACAGGGTCAAATTAAATTAGCAGGCAATATTTTACCCACGTGTTGGGTACCAAGAGGCCTTACAGACTGTAGACAATTTTCTATTCTTTATTGCCAAAGTCGATTACAGAACTTAGCGATGGAAAGTTTAAAACTCACGTCAAACGTGTCCTTATCAAAAAAGCATATTTTAAGATAAAAGACTACGTTGAAGACAGGGAAGTTTGGCATTAATTCCTTCTGCACATGTGGCTTCCCTGGTACCTCATTAACAGCATAACTATGTGAGAGTCTATTAACTGCTCCCAAATTACAATGTTAAATTTTATTATTTTTATTTTTTACACTTTCTGACATATTCTCGTCATTATTTGACATTATACATCACTTCTAATATCGACTATTTATTAGTGATTCTCATGGAAATCATGTCTCTTGGATTAAATAGGTTGATCTTACTTATGTAGATTCTTTCACATATTTTGATTTTGAATGAGAGAACGTTGTAGGCCTTATAGACTGTAGATTTATAGACGATTTTCTATTCTTTATTTTCATTCCACGAAGTACTTGGTAGTTATTGACAGGCCTGTACTGTCCTCCTATACCTATTATCGCTGTCATTTGATAACATTGTAAAAGCCAATTATTTTTAAAAGAGTAACCGTGGAGTTTCTTGCCGGCTCTTTTCCATAGAAAGCGACAAATTGGAACCGTGCACCTAGCTTCTGACCTTTCATAAGTGCCCATGCAGGTTTATGTGAAATAAAATATTTAAGTTTTGATTTTGATATGGAATAAAAAATAAAACAACTTTTTTGTTTTTCAACAATTTCAACTTTTTTCAAAACTTCAAATGACACTGGCATGTATGTGTCTATGTGTAATAGACTGTTCTGTTTTGGTTTGGAAATTTCAAAAACTGCTGATCGATTACGGGCACTGCCCATTGAATGATAAAAAAAAATGTGTTCCCTTACTTTCCGCTATCGAGGGACACGTGGGTAAAATATTGCTAGTTAATTTAATTTGACCCTGTACATGTAGATACACCTCTACTTACACCTTCGGGAAATACAGGCGTAACGTTATGTTATGTACTAAGCATTATAATATTGAAGTATGTGCACAGAGCACAGACTTTCACTGTGTAAATCATAAATGCAGTTCAAGGTGCAACACCGTCGTGCGCTGCGATTGCACTCATAGCTAAGATGGCGACCGGTGAGAGGTTATGCTCGTGTCAATTGGTATTAAGGTCTCGATCTTTAATATTGTGGTTACGTATTTCTATATTTATGAAAGTATATAGGCAGTCGGCCCGCCCTGTAAAATACTAGTCAAAATCAAAAGTCATTTATTCAAACTAGGCTGGTGTCAGCACTTTTTAAGCGTCAAAATAACATAAGCGCCCGCCCTTCATTCTACACAGCTGCATCCGGTTAGACAGGAAGCTGATCCCAACTTAGTTAGAAAAATAGTAGTCAGATTTCAGATTGATTGTAGGTTTATGGAGATATTGCACTATCGTGCCTATTTTATTTCATTCATAAGGAACGTGCGCTTTTTTGGCAAATTTGTCTGCGCTGATTTTTGAATTTTTCATACAAACCTTGTCACCTCATTTCACTCCTTATGGGATTCTATTTTCGTTAAAGTATGCCTGAAATAGCAATGTGAGCGTTGCAAAGAGAATGTGAGGAAAAGAGTACTACTTCGGTAGTCCCAGAAGTTTAGAAAAGGACAGAAGGACGTTGCAGGTTTTTAATAAAATATGAGATTAGTCTAATAAGGCTAAGGCTAAAGGCTTCTTCAAACAGCCGCGACGCGACAGCGCGACGCGACACTTGTAGAACAATTTCCATTAAGTTTTCATAGAAATTGTTCTACGAGTGTCGCGACGCGACCGTCGCGTCGCGCTAGTCTGCACGTGCCTTAAAGCTCAGGTTCGTATATATTTCAATATAATAAAATATTTATTAAGAAAGTAGAAGCATCATAGAGAAAGTGATGAAATTTAATTTTTGGCGAAAATTTAAATAGTTATGGTCCTCGTGGAGCTTTTTTTCTCATTTTGATTTGATTAATTTTAATATGTATAATTGAAAATAAAATTTCACGCCTGTTAATTAATTGACATGTTAAGATAAAAAATCCTGAATTATTTTCAAGATATGATTACACACTTGATTGACTAACAATTAATTTCAAAACATCATTGATTGAACACGCGGTAACAAACAAATACTGTTATTTAATTTTATACAAAAGAAGGTGACAAGACAATTGGTAATTATTTTGATTGATGGTGACTACTGGTGGGCGCCGATGATCGATCCTAACGGTGTTGATACGATTAGCACAAATTACTCATTCAATTACCCCCTTTATGCTGATGAGTTAAGTATATGTATCTAAGATGTACAGTAGTCGGTAGCGGCAATTGACATCCTATAATAATTAAATGAAATGTTTATTTATGTAAGTAGCTCTTTAAGACACTTTTAATCAATACTTTAAAACTAGATGGCATTTCTGAGAAGAAATGCCAACATACTCAGAGATAATGGTCTCTTTTTAAACGACTTCAAAAAAAGGAGGAGGTTCTCAATTCGACTGTATGTTTTTTTTAAATGTTTTTTTAAAACGGATTTGCAATTTTTTGACGTGACAACGTCTTATAAATTGGTTTGCCGGGTGACACTTCAAGAAACTGCGTTACGCTCCGCTCACGTTATGCGCTCACAATGAGAGCGAGTGAGAGGCACGCGTCCCTTCCACTCGGGCATGGTTAGCCCGCCTAAGAGCGAGAGAGACAGACATAAAAAGTGCAAGTTATTGTATGTATATTTGTATATAAATACGTATGTATGTGTAAAGGTAAAAATAAAATTTTGTTAATATGAAATTCAGTGCGAGATTCTTTGTATAAATTAATGTTTTAAATATAATTCTTTGTATAAATAAATGTTTTAAATTGTTACTACATATTATTTCATCCTTCTTCCTACTATACGAATGAATATTCACATTAAAATTATTTTACCACTCAAAGTCGTTGTCACGTAAAACTTTCGCCCGTATACCGACTTTACAGGCAACCAATTTTTTTTTTGTTCGAAAGAAGTTCACTCCAAAATGGTCCCATAAAAATGTCATATAGATCAGATGATGCGTTTCGGAGACAGGCAACGGAACTCTTCAAAAAATAACAGTAAATCAACCGCAATTGCTGCTATCGCATAAATATGCATTGTTTTGACCCCAAGGATGATGAAATTTCGAATTAGTGGGGTAGGTACTATAATTAAAAAGTGAAAAATAAAAACTTCGAAGCGCATCGAAGCGTCTATCCAAAACTGAACATAACAAATTCAACCTTAACTCCACAGCGTAACGCACACATTACTTCAGAGATTTTAAAAAGACGCGCGCATTCGTCGGAATTCGCGCGTCTGCACGCGAACGACGCTGATTGGTGCGCGCGCGTGCGCGCGCATTCTCGTGTATCCACGCGCCCACTAGCCAACCAACGCGTCATCAGTCGGAAATTGGCCTGCGTCGGTGTTAATCACAATGGACTCGGACGAAAAATTAATTTACCTGGTGCAAAAATATGAATGCCTATTTAATCCAAAAGCCTATTTAAAAATTATATAATATATGGGCATCAATAGCTCTGCTGTTGATGCCCATTACTACACGTGAGAGTGAGCGCGTATTCTGGTGAATACGCGCGCATTCGTGCGGCTTCGCTTTAGTTGTAAAAAATTTGACGCTTCGATGCGCTTCGACTCTACGCTAGTATAAATCGACCCTTACAGAAAGAACTTGAGCTGAGCGTGAGCTTTGAGCTGACCTGTCTTAACAGACGTCATGCATGCATCATTCATCGTGTAGCTCAATTCTATTTTAGGGAGCTCAACGACCCGTCAAAAGATGCTACCTAATCTGCAGGACATTAGCATACTTACTCAAAACCGCCAGACAAAATTATTTTTTCAAAGTGTCTTCTGTCACTTCTAAAATCAATAAGAACTGTTATCATTTGAAAGTTAAATTTGAAATGGTGTCCTCTTCTTTTCCTTCTCAGTTAGCGAAGCTTGTTTCATCAATAAAATCAATATTATCTTTTCCTAATGAAGTCCATTCATTATCATATCATCATGGTTTGGGAAGAGGAAAAGTGTCGAATGACTTTCTTAGTAATTTTATTAATCGGTGTGGGTGCATTGCTATTGGCCCGATAGCCTCAATAGTCACATTGACAGGCCAGACAAATTATGACTTCTAATATTGACACTACCCAGATAATAAAGCAGCTTTGGTAAAACTATATCTGTACATAAGTTTCTTTTCAAAGAATTAATTTGTTCACCCACTGATTGCATTTATATTCGCAAGAATTTCAGCATGTGTTAAGACTTTGCCAATATTTTGTTCTGGCTGATAGGAATTGCCTTTTTACATATCGATATCGGACGTATTGAAATTCTATGATACAGTAAAGGACATTGTTGAAATGAATGAAGTTAAACCCAAAGCCACGCGCTTGTTGAGGCCAATTTTGAATCATATCTTTTCAAAGTTATTTCAATGCCACACCTAATAATTCTGTCATATGTAAACATACATATGGCAGACGTTTCATATTTGTTCGAATTGAGGTTCGATATGGCGCCGGTTTAATTAGGTAGGCATTCTATGGCTTGTTGGTGTGGTACCGACTGTTGGAATACTAATAGATAGACACACCTGTGAAGGTGGTTCGGTCGGGCCCGGTGCCAACCCGCCCACTATAATTTCGATAAACAATAACGTGACCGTTATACGGCATACATTTTATTTTATGTTCTGTAAACACAGACACGCCGTGCTCAGCACGTTGATACACCTATAGTATTAAATTGTCTACGAAATTTTAAATTGCTTGCGCATCTTATGATAGCAGAGTGCTAAGATCAACGACCCAAGATATCAGAGAGCAAAAAATATTTTGAGAATGTCGTAAAGCGCGCTAACAGTTCGCGCGTTGGTGTGAACTCTCTAATGCTTACACTCACGTTTGGCATGACGTGTCATGTTGAATGTATCCTGATAACTGTCAGGTCCAGTTTAGTACCTGTAAAAAGGAAAAGAATCGATGAGCGATGAGGAAACTTGTATTATTAGAATACACATAAATACAATATTTAAATATTTAGGTACGCTCATAGTTCCATAACTGATTATTGGTTGTATTTTGTAATGTAAAATTGAAAGTATTTTGTACGATTCAAAGTTGTCTATACAGGTTCTCTATTTTTTAGAAATGAAATATGCTTTGAGATTTATAATACGGATTTCTAAATTTACGTCCAAATGGTAATAAATAACAATCAATAGAAATATGTAGAAAATGTACATGTTTTTCTGCATCGTATAAATCAAGCGCAGCTAAAAGAATCATGGCAACGCGATTGGAATTCGGGAAAGGTTACCGATGACGAAAATAAGACGTCGTTCGTAAAATAAAACTGACGACTTGGTAAAAAAAACTTTAATATTAAATCTGCCATGGGAACAGGCGGTAGATAGTATATTAGATAGGCAAGTTTACGCGTAGGCGGGCGAATCCGGAGCCGGGGTATTTTCATACACCGGAGGCTATTTGTTAAAGAGAACATCTTTAGTTTGCTGGCAATGTGGAAACAATGGATTTAACATTGAAAATGTATCTACTCAAGCTTTACGGCCCGTATAATTAAATTTATCAAAGAGGGCTCCTATGATATATACCATTGATATATTCACAAATTCTGAAGTGATGATTGTTATAATCGCTTCATTTTTTATTTCTGTGAATGCGGGATCATTACGTATAAATCTTTTAAAATGTGCGCCGTTTGAGTTTATTATCTAGAAGTTATTAAAAGAAGACGTCATTTATAAAATCAAACAAAGATACACCGATTGCTCAACCGCAGAAGTTTCAAAAATGTACAAAGAATCTTATGAATCACCTATTGATTCTTGACAGAATGATGCTAACGAAATAAATTGCACAAGCAAATTCGTGGACAATCGTTTGGGCGCAGCCACAGTTAACTCATAAATAACTGATTATAACGTAACTTGAGCTCAAACTGTATTCTAACCTACAATGGTTTTTAATAATACTCCTGCTATAAACCCACTTACTCATGCACCATGGTTTTGCTCTATATAAAGATTCAGTTAAATGTGTGTGTTAAAATATGTTTCGCAACCTTACGCGCCTGTACTTCCTTGTGTAAATAATGATGTAAGAGTATCGTCAGTCAAAACATACATTATCGAGTCTTTGCTAATTTTCAATCTGGTGACTGACGCATCAACACGTAAAATTAGCTTTTCCCATAAAAACCTGCTTCAATCTGTGGACCGATGTCCGTATTTCTTAAATGATGACAAGTCATAGCTTTGCCAGCATATTGAACTGTAATCAATATTAGAGAGAACCCATAATTGTTGTATTTCAACATAGTAACTAAAGGAGTATTTAAAATTATAGTCTCGTCAAACACAATCCAATTGTGAAACTATAATCTAAAATTATCTTTCTAGCTAAACACCAGTAGTCACGAGAACAGACAAACGAATTCCGATTTCGTTCCACATTGTTTCTTCAACGTAACTAATCTTGCGAAAATTCATTACATCTGGTGTTACGTTAAGATTTTCTCTTCCGTTTATAAAATAATATCCAACACACGTGCAGTTTATGGGGCTAGTGGAAGCTTTACACGTTTACGACTAACTGGACCATGAAAGCGATATATCATCATTCGAACGCTGAAATATCCACTGGTCGACCCAGTTGCTCCACCAAGCTGTGAACTTTTAGTTAAATATAGATCGCCAGAGTGACAGCTACTGTTACTTCCGCAATTTTTTTCAGCACTCCAAAATTAAAGTCTTGGATGACTCAGTTATCGCTATTATTATGTGGTCTGCCACTAGTAATTAGCACTGATTAGTCATATCTAATGGAATCATTTACGGTTTTAACAAAAATACGTGATTGAATTTTATAGTCTTTGATAATTTAAATACGTTTTGTAACAAACTTGCAGTGTTTGTCGCAATTAAAACTGGATGTAAAAAAATACTATTGTGTTCTCGCTTTTATGTCGAGTTGCGTCGTGTGAAGAAGATGTGGAAAGCCAGTCCCGCTCATATTTCATTGAAACCACACGTTTCACTTTTACCTCTCTAAATTGTTGATACTTGCAAAGCTGCCGCAGTGTGCTTTTACACAAAGTTACCTACGTAACCTTCAAATGCCTGTTTTTGTTTAAAATACATCTGTTTTTGTTCTATTTTACAATAAATAACAGTCATTTATATAAACAGTAGCTGTCCGATTGAGAGGTCATTACCAAAGAAAAGTAAATTCCTTAGTAAACAGGCAGCAGATGCTTCAAGTCATGTTGAGTAATGACTGTTAACCTTTAAATCGTGTCAATTAGGCGTAATTCTACTATTCCTATATAGCAACTGGTGCGGACGATTATGGTTAGTTTCTTGTTTGATAGATTTGCTATCAAAGATTTTTTCGTATCATGGAGCGAGTATACGAAGAGACAGGACAATGGCGCGTTCCGCACGAAGGACAACAATGACAAGTCGGTATCAATGCATGTTCCGGTTTCATTTCACAGCGGTCTCTTGTGTACAGATTTAACAGTGTTTGTAAAAAGTAAACTCATTAGCACGGAGTACTGATGCTCAGCCGAGATTAGAGACAGCTAGCTAGTCGGTGCGATGTGTTCACAATATATTGATTGAGCGCTCTTTAGTTTTTCTCTCTGTCACCTTGAACAATTACTTCACACAAGTAGGCACCCGGTATGCAGTTAGCTTATTAGCAACAGTGGCTGGCGCTAGTACAGGGAGTAACAGTAACATTTAAAGGTCACATTTAGCTACCTCAATTGCGACTTACGTTCCGTATGATTCAATTTGAATAGGCACCAGATATTTGTCCATTGTTTTGATGCCGTCGACCCTGGGGCTGCGTTAAATGAGCGCGTTTTAAGTCTATTGTTACATTTTCTCCAGCGTTCGTTCACTTATTTGGTCATACTCATAGCTACTGAGTGTGGCCGCAGCTCAGACTGACTATATCGATCTTGTTCCGAGTTTCTAAGGCAACGGCTGTCTAGCTCCGAACGTTTTCCCAGGGGCTTGTAGATTTTCTTTTAGAACTTTGTGTAGTTTTGATAACGTTTATTAGTCATTGTTTTATATCTGTACAACATAAAATAGCAGTTCGTATTTGGTTGGGCTGGTTCTCCGCTACCTTTTGTAGACAATGTGTTATTTTGAACGAGCGAAACAAAAGAGAGCGGTCAGCTATTCACGCCGCGACAACAATAAGGCAGACTTGTGTGACGCTGACACGCTTCGTCATACACTGTAATATAAGAGCTTATATGACATGCATTTTATTATCTCACCAAGCTTGACATTGAAATCAGGCTGAAGAGAATGAAAAAAAAAGAAAATCAATAGGCTGAAACCAGTTCGCCAACGATAACAGTTCTATGAATGAATTGAATTTAGTAAGCTTAGTAAATATTCACATATTGATTGGTAAACAATGTTATGTGAATGACGTCCTGTCTTCTAAACGTCCCACTTTTTTAAAGAAACTTTTAAGATAGCAAACATTTCTACTATATTGTTGCATTTGCCAACAATGTTCTGTTTCACAGGCATGGCGTCCTTTTGTTCTCTCTCACCTTTGGTGTAATCGTCGACATTGTTGTTTTCATTCCTTTCGGTGTTAATTGCTGAGATCTCATTGAATAAAATTAGCCAAACGACTCCACCCACCAGTTCTAAATTGGAGTTTTTGGCACCAGCTACAGTACATTCATTAGTGATCTATTGTTATGCATGGGCTTGTCACAAAGTAAACAAAGTGCAGATTATGTCATTGTGTGAAGATGTATGAAGCTTTTTATAAACTAGTTATGCCTGTAACTAGTATTGCAGTATTACTTGTTTGCCTTCGCAGCCTCAGCCCTGTTTTGTTGTTCGTGTTCTTTGCACATTTCATGTCTTGCTGCAAAAACACAATTGGTTTGAAGATCGCAATCGTGAACTAATTAATGATGGCTTGTTGTCCTAAGGCTTCCATTGTCACTGTAACTATTGTCATTAAGTATAGTTTTGTTTTGCTTTTGTAACACTTCAACTGGTTTCGTAAATTAACACCAGACTCTACAAATAAGATCCTAAAATTAAAACTATCCATAATGGTCCTAAAAAGCTTGATACTTTTTATTATTATTCTTTATTTTCAGGTATACCCATAGTAATATTTATAACACATTTGAATTAACATGGAAATTAGCAACGATATGCTAATACGTAGATGGAAAGATGACAATATTTACACATCTGCGTATGTACTTATTTAATGTGGAATTGGTGACTTAGCCTAAAAGTCGAAAGTCTGCAAGTTTTCTCAAGATTCAATTTCTATGTAGTTAACTCTGAGGCGGTACATAAAATAACGTAGGTATATTAAGGCATGAATTACATGACAATCAAATTAAATATTTGTGATAAAATATTACCATGTCCACGCAATCCATTGTTATTGTTGGTATCTATAGATAAAATATATGACAGGGATAGATAATCACGGCTTATCAAAGCCTGCACTCGATTTATCAACGTGTTGAATAAAGAAAATGCATCATTACCAATTGGGAGCGAATGAATAACTTTATAGAGGAAGGGACTTGGTGATCCAGACATCCTGTGAGCGAAGCGTGTAGCATTAATAAAAACAAATTCGCAACAACACGTTCCATATATGTAACACAATGTGTTGAATGTAAGAAGTGATCTATTAGATCTAGTTTTGGTGTGGAAATCTGAGAGTGCCCTGTTTTAGAACGACGTGTATGTTTCTCAGAACAGTTTGCACGATTGATGAAGTTTATAAAAAGTCTGATTACGTTACATGTGTAGGAATCTGAAGCAGAAATCGGAATCTTTATAGCCAACGTGATGATCTTAGTTACTGCTTATACAGCCATGGAACTATTTGAAAATTGGAATCATTAGGTTCATGTAATTGATGGGCTGGCAAAGTTGTTCGCTCGTTTATAGGGTTTCAGTCATTATCGAATGTTTGGCTCCTCCACTCTGTAATTTGCTTAATACATCGGATCTATCGTCACGTGCTAGATTTGTCGTAGTATTATTTATGGTAAATGTTATGTAGCTTACCGTCATTCATAATATGACTAATTACATCCCTGTTTCTGACGCAACTACGGGGCAATTTGTGACTTTGTGTGCAGTGTATATTTGGCGTACACTCGTGTTGATGCGATGTGGTAGCGGAAACGTCCTACGCATAGGTATCTGTTTATTAACACTGTTTGGAATCTGACACTGGACGCGTGAATGCGTCGACATTGATAGCACTGACGAACGTTTGAAATCCCGGTACAAACGCATTTTGTATTAGTCATTTTGTGTTTCGCTTGATTAC
The DNA here is from genome assembly GCA_949091785.1 of Polymixis lichenea. Taxonomy (NCBI): domain Eukaryota; kingdom Metazoa; phylum Arthropoda; class Insecta; order Lepidoptera; family Noctuidae; genus Polymixis; species Polymixis lichenea. Next base: position 10,523,353 of record OX420943.1, on the reverse strand, counting down.
GTCGCTTGATTACGAGTATTGCGGAACTAAATGTTATGTCTGCGTTTCAAAGCTGAGAAGATTAACAATCGATCGTCCTAATTTTTAGAACAGCTGTTGCGTTGATTCTCTATCCAGCTGTCCATTCAGGCATTTTTTGCTTGGCTCTCGACCCTCTCGGTTCTATTGTGTACGAGAGGGGTCTGAATGAATAACAACTAAAAGACACAGTCCCCCTCGGTAACTCGCTATGACGGCTGCTGGATTTTATCTAAACAGATAATCGGTGAAGATAGGCCGGTACAACGACACGTGGTTACGTTCGTGCGATAAAGACAGGAAGAGTAACTCATTTTGTTAGTACGCACTCTAAAATTGGATGCTTCAATATAATAAAGAATTTGTTAGACCAACAAAAAAGTGTGAAACATTTTTGAAAATTGATTTAAACGTGAATGATCATGAGAAACTTCTTGCAGAACAGTTTTATGGATAAACATAAAACAGTGTTTATGCAAATCGTTAATGTATCTTCGGAAGCAAACGCCTTTCGCGTGTCGGAAATAATTTTAGTACCTACGATTTTCTAATTATAATAATAGTAGCAAGTGAGTGTAAGCATTTCGCGTGGGCGATTGGACGAAGTCAAAAATAGACGATGTTGGCATCGGCTGGTTTGCACTCTGTTCGTGAAGTCGGACGATCCTGTCTGTCAGTCTAGATGAAAATGTCTGTTTTTCTCGAAAATATATAACATACGTGATTTTTAAAACGGGGCGTGTCAGCGTCACTCACATTAGAATTATTTTCTGAAATCCAACAGTTTGACTGATGGGCATTTGTGTTTCTATTCAATCCTTTCACATATATATAATATGTTTAGAAAAATAATTCTTGAAATCTATCTTGACCATTACGTGAAATATTGTTCCACTTCTTGTGATATCTAAACCATGAATAAAGCCGTAGAATTAAGCGTGATGTTAAGAATCATAATATTGTAGTAGAATGCAACAACATAATTGTGTAACGATAAGACAAGGTTGACAGTGGTTGCGCGGGCGCAGTTTGGAACGCACCTGGGTGCAGTAAGTGGGCGGACACTGCGACGCCTACTTATGTACTCTCCGCGTTTTGAAACACACGACGGCTCGGAGGAATAAATGAGACAAGACTCGATAACGAACCGACACGACCGAGATGCAGCCGTCCACGAGCACCATCCGAAGACTTAACTTGATGCACGGTGCTAACGATTGTTATGCTCGGAATCTTATTTTGGTTAGCTAGGTTATATTGGTTGTTGACCAAAGGTATCTTCAATCTTAAAGTATTATTTAAGATTGAAGAAACCTTTGGTCTATCTATTAATAACAAGTAAACATACATGCCTGTAGTTAGTAGGCATTGAAGGGAAGGGTATATGTATATACTGCCGGACATCAATAAATAAAGAAGCAACAAAAGTAAAATAGGAATATGATGACGGATATGAATGAGGCAAAAACGAAGATACTTAAGTTACAGATGTGAATTGAACTGAGATGTTATTGAACATCGAATTGCAAGAGATGCAGTAATGAAAAGAGCGAATTGTTTCAAAAGTGGAAACTACGCTGTGCATAAGTGCAAGATGATCGGAAGAAGCACTGAAAGCTTTGTAGCTGTGAGAGCTTTGAGAGATTTTACAACGACTCAAGGTAACGCAACAATTTTTAAACTACCTTGGTAACTCAAGGTAGTTTAAAAATAACATAGAAACTGATATTTTTAAGGGTAGTCAAAAAGCAAGACAAATTGATGCTTTGAATACATGAAATGCAAGTAAAAAACCTTTCCAAAACAATATACGACGCGGAAGGAAAAATATAGTTTCAAAACATAATAGATGTTTAAAATACCCAATACAGTATCATCAATACTGTCAGTACAATGAAGTAATATGTAGGGTCTATAATTTAATACGTCTACGTGCTTAGTGGGATTGTCCGCGCGAGAACCGGTCCACTTAAAATGATATTATTGACGTGGGCAAGAGACCAACATCGTGCTCCCTCTTGCCCCGAGGTCTCGTGTACGATGCGGTTTTTACTAGAAACCCAATGAGTAATTCTGTTCTTTTGGTTTGTAGATTTACTTTCACTTAAAAATTCAGGTTTTTAAAGGATTTTCCCGTTCATATTTACAAACATTGATGCAAGGCATTCTGGAAATAATCGTCTATATAAACAAGTTACTAAAGGTTCAAGTAATTTTATTTAAGTGGGTCACTCAGTTTGAATTCCAAGTACACTATGTAGTTGCATGTTATGATCAATTAGTCGTAACTGGTATTTTATTAAATCTTACTAATTATTCATCACCTGTAAAGGAAACTTACATTTTGAAGTTGAATTTGCTAGAAACCAGTAATGTATTCCAAAAATTTCTAAATCTATTAATAATATTATTTTAATCTTGTTATCTTAATCTTATTAACATTTTAATTGAAGATCTCGAATACAAGATTGATTGACGCTAAACATTCTCTTTAAATCTACGGATGCATTTAATTATTTACTTATGTGATATTTGTTCTTTTCTCTAGAGACAATTTATTGTATATGTGTAGACTGCATGGACTTGTATCGTATTAGGTGGAAAGCTGGTTCGGAATGGCTTCGCCGATGCAGGCGCATTGTGATAACACTTAGAAAGTTTCGTTTCACCGTTAAGTTTATATTAATTTGGAACCAACTTATCATGTCGTAGTTCAATATTCAAGGCCGTCAGTATTTTGTTTCGTTTTAATTTACATACGAATTATATTAGACATGGCTTATTGAATGCGAAACCAACATCAATTTTTTTCTCATCTAATTAATTATAATGATCGTCAATTATAGAAAATATTTCCAATTTGTTACAAGAAACTCATGTTGATGAGCTTCTTGTAAAAATACCTGGTGCTACATTATTAATCTTGACATTTGTTTTTTACTTTTAATTCCAAACAGTCTTAACTGTAATTAGTTGACGTTTATCAAGTAAGCCCATGACTTGTTTCTGGGGCAGGAAACTACCGAAGGTGTTTTGCATTCTTCGAGGACATTAAAACGACGTTACTGAGTCAATTTGTCGCCTTTTTATGTATTGGATAATTCTTCACCTCGTCCTTATTTAACGTTGAATTTTAATTGCCTCCTAGAATTATGAACACCACAGAGTGTACCGAGAAATACGAACGGACGGCGCACCTTGCGCAAAGGAAGTTGAATTCTCAGCTATTGGTGTGTAGGCGGACGTAGACACCTTAGTAAACATTTGACACCACGGATGTGGTTGTCGAACATGATACGATACTAACCCAAGAGCCAATATCGATGTATATGTCGTCCTGTATAACAATAATTAATTTTAAGATGTTTTATGATTTATCCAACGGTGTAAAGACTTGCACGCCGACACTTCTGTACCTCGATTTTTGATCGCGTGCCAAAAACGAGCTAACAACGACAAGGAAAAAATAGCCATGTCAAATGTTATGTAACTGATATTATACGTCTACGTCAACATATTTGTGATCAACTACAAGAACTGTTCTCTTCATAGACTCGTTTTCTAACAAAAATAACTAGGACTTGTCAATTTCTATTTCAGTTAACTTTGGAAGCAAATATTGGAATAGAAAGTGTTTTTGTATGCTCGAAAATATGTCAGGCAATGAAAACCGTTGTTTAATATTTGTATAATGTTAAAGTAGTAAAAGGTGCAACAGGAAGATATCAAGCCCTCATGAATCCATAGAGTATTGGTGTGTTTTGAGTTTATCAAGTGTCAATGACCCCGTAAGCACAAGGTATGCCAAGGTGATAATACTTCGGCTAATGACAAGGTGAATGTTTCTGATAATCTGACTTTATATGAAAAGTGTTGGTTAAATATAAAACGAAATATATTCAAAAGAGTACGTCATTCGCTGAACTTATACCGATCGCTGAATAAAACATATCCTCAGATTGATTTAATAAGCCCGCTCAGTTAGGCATTATTATTCTGAATTAATAGGTTGTTATAGAATACCGAACATGGGCAAATTGGGAATTATTTAATCCATCTATGAACTCCGACAATATGAACATAGAATAAATGAGCAGTTTTATGTAAATCACAGATTTTATAACCAGTTTAGAGCTCGTCCTTACCACTTTCACGCCCGATTTCTAGCGTAACCAGATGCTGGTCGATGTTAGGTACTTTTGATTTAATTACGTTAAAAACATCGTCGAACTTGACGCTTTCCTCAAAATTATTGATTTAGCAATGATGCAACACATGTTTTAGTCGATAACTGCTAATTAATAGAATAATTTAGAAAGTGAATTATCAGTTTTACGTCCACGTTTGAGGTCGCTGCATCGCGTTTCCTTGTACATTTGCGGAGGAAAGCATGTTTAGCTTGAGTGCGCTACTGACCTCCTTGCGGAAGACTGATTCCAGTCGTTGGGAGCGCGAGTGCGACTCGTCCGGCGAGTTTTCCGCGCAGACGCATCTCAAGTTGGTCGGCCGCGACATTGACCCGCCATACATGATCGGCCAATGCACCGAGTGTCGCAGGCTCTTTGTTTATATCCTGTAAGGCACCGAGCCTCGGTCGTTCATTGTCCTCATCCCTGAGTAAGTCATTTAGCTAGCATAACAGCTATCTTCATACATTCTTGCGTGGGTTGACTAATGACATTGTGTTGCGGAAAACGATCAGAGGTGCGAATGATTAGTATTTAAGGTTACTTCACGAAAAGCCTTGAAGTTTCGCCAGCTGATATTGTTTTCATGAGCGACATATTTTTGTATCTTTGCTATTTGCATGAAGATGTATATTATTAGATTTTTCAATTTTACTAGGACATCAGAAAAACAGGCGCGAAATAATCCAGCAAAAAAAAACATCTTGAATAAATAGTTAAACTGCATTTCTAATGCAGTTTGTTTTGGGAAACATAAGAGCTGAATGGAAGGACCAAATAAACTTGAATTGAATCAGAAGTGTATGCGGAGTGTGGTGTCGTAAGTCGTTAATGACATTCCACAGGTTGCGCTGCCGGGGTGCGTCAGAGCATTCGTCACGGACCACCAGCTCACCGCGTAAATAGCGACCGTTCAAAATGCAGTTAGCACAGACAGCACCTCACCAATTTCCTGAAATATGGGTTTCATGGTGACGTAAAGTCGGACGCCCGCGCTTTCAGCGGCGCCTGCGCTGGACCCATTTTAGGACATGACTAACGGAAATTCGACTCCTCTCTCTCTGGCCCGCTCCCTCCCGTGGGAAGCGGCGTGCGCTCGTCTCACTCGCGCGAAAAGCTTCAAGAAATCTTTTAATAGTGTCCACGGCCGCGATCTACTTTCAACTAGCGGCGGGAAATGTGCAAGACCGTGTTTTAATTTTTTTGAAAATGCGCGGGGATTTTCAAAATTAATTTCCACATTTCACTTCATTTAATATTTCGTATATTTTTTTAATTTCATAAGTATAAACAATTTTTTTCCCCATAATGTCTTTAATAGTTTTGGTCTCTAAAAATAGATTCATAATCTGATAAATTATATCAGGGCTGGCAATTTATAGACCAGGAGCAATCAGATGTAGTAAGTAGTGTAGTACTGAGCTGGTATAACAGAACTTCTGTTTTATCGATTTACAGATAAAATAAGTATTTTTTGTAAATACACAAACATGAGTCACGCTTGAACGAGATAAGGTTTTCCTGACGATATTATTTTTATTGCAAACTGGGTATGCCGCGCTGAATACAGTTTACGTTTACCTACCCCACGTTACGTGTGTCAACATTGTGTGAGGTGTGTAAAACTGACCTTTTTCTGTTGTTTCTCCCAAGCCGGGTCTAGTAGACCCTCGCGCTCCCACTCCTCCTCCTGTTCCATATACCCATCCGCCCCGTACGACCCGTCATAGTGATTTGACATCACTCCGTTCTCCATCATCATGGTCACCGCACTGACCGTCGATTTCGATGTTCGTTCGAGCCTATGACCGCGAACTCGCGTGTGTTGGTTCGTACCGCGCACTGCAACAAGCAGCCGGCCGCACGCCCGCTGCAAGAAGACTGGCGCGCTAGCGCTCCCAGCGGCGGCGTGAAGAACTTTCCAATTGCGTTTCGTTACTTCTACTCAACTGTCAAAGTTACCCGCATAGAGAAACGGAATGCCGTGGATTATTATATCGCAAAGATATGCGGGGCGCGTAGTGGAATAAACTTTGGATAGCCTACTTTATTTTTACCCGACTTCTCATTTGTATCAGAGGGTTACGATTTAGCGATTCTGTAAATAGTGTATAGGCGTTATAATGCGTGGGTAAGCTTGTTAAGCAGAACCTCAATTAAATGATTGTTGAAAAACGTTAGAAGTTATAAATCATCAATTTATCGTCATCTACCTAGACTTGGGGTCGGCTTCCAGTCCAAAGGGATGCAGCTGATTACCAGTATTTTACATGGAGCATCTGCCTATCTGACCTCCACAACCCATTAGTGCCAATTTGCTTTGTCTACTGACAATGTTTGGTTTTCTGAAATCCATTGAGCCCATCTCTACAGATAAGCTAACAAACTTTAATCGTTATTGGAATTCTTTAGATATTCTATGTCTTTACAACTTTAGTCCATCTTCTATGTTCAATTTCAAACGACATCGCCATACGGCGCAGGATATATCAATATTAACCAATATAGGGATATTGAGCACTGACTCTTGGGATAGCCAAAAAGCTCCCGAGTCGCAAGTTAGTTAATAATTTACTAAACAGAGCTCAGAATGTCCATATATGACAGCCAAAGCTTTTTGAACCTAAGCTGCATTGTGGTGGCGGTGGCAGCAGTTACGTATACATTTAACGGAAGTACCAGATAACTAGGTACATTTCATCGAAAAGTGGAGGCCCCGCTCCACTTTTATTGATGCTCAGAAGAAGACAGCTTGGAATGATAATATTGGGAAGAATGCGGACCAGTACAGCTGTTCATAACCTTTCGATTCGGGATCGGATTCGATTGTTAAGGTTCGTTTAGGGGGAACGCTACGAAATAGTAACTAATAAAATGGGTTCTCCATTGTGTTCCCTAACTTTTTTGTCCATAATCTAAAGTGTCATATTTTGTTTAGTCCTAATCATCATTTGTCCGATTGATAACTTGCCCGAACTTAATGTCACTTAATATAACATGCCGTAAAATTTAAATCCCTAAAAATAATATGTCCTAAATTTGTTTGTCATAAATATTACAATCAATGAAAATTAGGAGATTCAATTATTATAGTACTCGATATTATGACAGAATAGTTTTAGAAGGAAAGATAATTATGTAAAACAATATGTATTTCGAATTTTTGAGCACTATGGTTACTGAAGTTTATAGCAAAAGTGTTATGGATAATGATTTTCGTACAAACAATTTTAGGAGAAGAAAGGGAGTAGGTACCAAGAAAATGTTTAAGTGAATAATAGTTATTTGTTAAACAAGAGTGCAAAGTTGCTTTTTAACCGCGTGCTCAATTTTGATGACCGAGCAAAAGAAAGGACTCTAAAATTGAATCACGAGCGCAGCAAGTGATTAAAAAATTAGAATCCTGAGCGCTAGCGAGGGAATCAAAAGAGCAGTAACGTTGCTACAGTTACTAAGTTGAGTGTAATATTTTTGTTAGGTAGGTACTGTAATGTTGGTGTTAGTGACCTAGTGACGTACCTACTGTTTTTCGGTAAACTATCTGTCACACTTAATAGTCTGTTGTACCGATTCATCGGATTCCCTTGGCGTAAATGTTGACGAAACTGGGCGATGGTTAGGTGTTTCGTAACGGCTCATTTTTGATGTAAAAGGGCCAGTCCAAGGATCTGACTGAGGCTCTTTCAGTGTAATGGCCCCTACGATGCCTTTACATATTTTACTTATTTTGGATGGAATCCTCTATGTATCCCTCTACAACCGCATTGGACTTCCAAACTCCATGGCGCTTAAGGGACAGGAGATCAGCTCGTAAATCGGCCAAAAGTGTGGCTGAAGTTCGTCGGAAACAATGACCCGTGTAGACAGGGGTTCTGGAAGTTCAAAAAATGTTGCTATTTCTCGTGGAATACTGCCAATTTTATTAGCACCCATAGGCTGTCTAACACACTTTCCGTTGCGATATTGTAGAAAAATCGATTGATTGGAGTGATAGGCGGGCGTAAGGCTTGATATTTCTCAACAATTGTTATGTATTCCTTGCGAATGACGAAGTTGCGGTCTCTTTTTGTCTTTGTATTAGGTAAATTAATTAATAGTAAGTCATCTGAATGTTTTTGACATTAAGTTGTGTTCGTTCATTAGTTCGACATGCTCCGTTTATACCAATAATAAGAACAACCTGTAACGTAAAGAGTATTGTAGTAGATAATTTAATAAAATTGATGTGCATGCATAATTATGCCTATGAACATCTACTAAGTACGTATTAGATTATGTTAAGTAGTTAATTAATATACTTAAGTAGATACTGAATGTGCAACTGACTTACTTTTGTCGCCAAATATACGGAATCAGGTGCTTCGTTAAGAAACTTTTCAATTTCAGATGCTGTGAAAGCCTTCGATTTGTTGGTTGATGACCAGATGAGGCTCTTTTTAAAAATGCCACTAATTTAGGATAGGTGTCGATATGTACGTCTTTTTTCATCTTTATTGTTGCTTTTAGCATTGAATACGTACTCCATAGAGTGCTTGATTTCTTGGTCTCGAATAATTCAATAAAATATGCCAGCAAAACGTTTTCTGAGAAAGTTTTAGCTCCTTTAGCTAGTCGCCACGTGTTAAACATATCGTACTGTTTCAAATACTTCTCGCGTGATTGTTGAGGGAGAAAGTTCATTTGCGCATTATTAACAGTTTCAGTCAATTCTGTTGGCGTCAAATAAATTTCCTCGTCACTAGAACCACTCATTTTAGGTTTTACACTTGTTTTCAAGTTTCTTGTTTAAGGTTTAACAATATGACGTGAAAAGAAAATGGCGCGCGTAAAGCAAATTAAAAAAAAGTACACCAAGAAGTTTCCGAGTCTGAGTTTTTAACCAATTAAAAAAGAGTATATGATAAATTCGGCACCATGGAGGGAGAAATAAATAGGTTTTATGATGTTTTGAATTCACAAACTTAGTGCACACGATGTTCTAAATTCAATTTACTTTATCCTTTAGAGGATAAAAACGGCTTTTGCACTCAGACATCGAAGAGCAGAAGTACTCTTTCCGAGATGGGGGGATGAAAATGATTATTTTTAGGTATTTCGTAACTTCTGTGCTACTATAAATTATACATTAAGTGATTAATTAATAAAGGAAATCAATCATTTTATATAATAATTTCATTTCAAGTTTTCCTTATTGCGAAACTTGCTTTGTAAACCTTACTTAGTTATATAATGCTAGTTTATGTAATGCCTACGTGACATTGGCAAACCACCTAAAATTATGTAAATGTACCTACTTTTAAATATGCAGCGGTCAATATTTTATAAAAACTTGGACCGATCCACACAATCTGGACCAATTCCATCTACGCTTAGGACTGCCGCGATGCCGTTGGACGTTTTCATGATGTGGAAGTCTTAGCCCACAAACGTGTCCACAACGCTTAGTTTAGTCTATTCTATTTTATGGCATTAATTTATATTCGATGGGCAAAGGTTGACAACATGTAAATGCATTGTGTCAAATTTTACAGGAGAGGGAAAAATCTGCATAATTTCTTAAAAAAATTAATAGGAAAGTAGTTGGTAGGTAATCGAATTCTTTATTGATATCTAATCTAAAAGAATAAAATGCCCCCACAAACGGTTTTCATGAAATAAGCGCTTAATTTAAACATTTTTGATGTCACTCATTTTGCGAAAAAAATTGGGTTACGAGTTGTCAACATTCGACTATCGAATAATGTTTTAAGACAGTTTTAAAAGACAAAATACAAGTTTGAGACTTGCGACTTGCTCCGACAGCAAATAGCTGGAAATATTCGACGTCTTCATATTGATTTGAAGCGATTTTTTTTTTGGTTTTGCCAATCTTGTAAATTGCTATTAGAGAACTTATTTATAAAGTTATAATTTATTCGAAATAAGAAAACCATAATATTATATTATTTTATAAAACTATTGCTGGTTTCCTTTTTAATTAATTAATCAGTCAATATACAATATGTTCTAGTAGCACTGAAGTTTTATTACGGAATACCCAATAATAATTTATTTACCACTAGAAATTTTCCAACTATATAAATTACTAGAAAGTAACATTCCACCTAAATTAACCTGAACAACGGAATTCGATAGCCAATCGAGTGGCTGTGAATAGTTGTGGTGCTGTTATTGAGTAGGTAAATGGAGTAGGTATACCTGCGTTTCAGTTCTTGGTTTGTAGGTGTGTTCATAACAGAACGAAACACAACAAATAAGAGGGGTAGTAATAGATAAAAAAGTGGGACTAGTGGCTCATCAGGAAAAACAAAAGGAAGGGTATAATAACATTTAAACCACAAATAAAATACACAAAAAAAATTTATTCACCACATAAAATTTCATTGGATAATAATCTTGCTTTGCTCTTGCAAAATAACAGTTATAAGTAATTATAATTTTATATTCTTTGAAGATCCCACATATTAACATACTTATAGCAACATTCACGATCACAGGAAGGTTTAAATTTTGGAATAGAAAACTTATTTAACCATCGAAGAACTTGACACGTCAATATTTGGTGTTTCTACAAATTAAACCTATGATACATACATGTTGAGTATTTTATAGATAATGTATAACTCATAAGAAACGGGTAACCATGCATTACATATGTTTATAAGACATCCACTGAATATTATATATCGGCGAACCATCCATAGAAGCTTTGAGCAAAGTTACAACTAAACATTATAAAATTATTGACAATAGAAGACTTTACCATCATGTATAATTTTCATAAGTATAAAAATTTTACCGACAATTCAACGTGATCCGCCAGAACGTTAGAAACGTTTGAATTTAGGCTAAATATTTATTTATATATTAACACCTATTTTATTAGACAATTCATTAAGATTCAGAAGACCCATTTCATATATATTTATTATACATGTATTATTATTTAGAATATAGACGACGAGTGCGCTCATGAATGGAACTTGGCACTAAGGCTGGGATTATGCGCGCATTTGTAAACATGTAAAGACGTCCTAACAGAAACGCGAAAATATTAGAAAACATGTTTCTCATTCTTACAGCATACCTATAAGCAACCGTACAGAAATAGAATTAGACAGTAGAGACGTGTAGCAAAAATGTAAGTGAAACGTAAAAAGAGCAAATGATCTCTAAATGTATAACACCATTGGGTTATTATTAAGATAACTATATTTATTTAAAGTGATTCGCACCGACTCAGTAGCTTATACATGTTAAAGGAATGCGTTCCCGAGATAGATATTCCTTTCAAACGCGCTAAACAAAATACTCCAATAGAGAAAAGCGAAATGGGTCTCAAAGATTCTATACAGTATAGAAGGATAAAAAATACTATAACACTTGGTTCAGAAGTCCTCACTTTAACAATTATTAACACAAAATAGATACACTTACCTAGGTGAGACTGAGTAGAAGATTTCCTAGTTACATAAACTATATCTATGCAGTCTGTATGTGTTGTCATAAGTTAAACTTTATCCTAAGCACAGACTGCACAATTCAGTTTTCCACAGAGCATCACGATTATTACACGAACCGACATCATTCACATAGAATTACATATTCGATACAAACACAGTAGTTATGTGATGCGTCATTTACACTTGGTCGTTGGCCAAATTCGGCTATCAAATGCAAGCTAAACCTAGGACATACACCCTGCTATATTATCTACTACATACATTTATCGATTACAAGGCGTTACGTAACCGATACATATCGTGACCATTACACCTAGTATATCGAATATATTTTAGACCACTTAGGTACATATACATTCTATGCTTACTTTATTCCATCGAACACAGATAGGGGCGAATTACGAACGAAACGACCAAATGTAATGGAGACATGATTTGGGATACATACTATTATATTATTAAATATACATTTGGATAAATAAAGTCTCTAATATATTTGAATATCGGTATTCTATTAGATGAACAGTATTTTCACGACAACATACAATTAGAAGTGAAATTATGTAAGTGGTCAAATTAAAGCTTTATTTGTGGGTTAAAATTGTGCGAAGAATAAAATTTGTCACCAATTTTGTTACAAAAAAGAAAAGCAGAAACTAACTCACTGAGATTCGTATCAGCGCATAGCGAGTGGGACTAAGAACGTGTTTTGCACAAGGCTGCTTTTTGTTATGTTACCGAGCACTAAGGATTCTGAAAAGGGTTCTGAAAATGTAACCCTAACATTAAGGAATTTAGTTTGTATGAAAAATCTTCCCAGGGTCAATAAACTTGAAACTTGGCACGAATGGTGACTAAAGAAAGGAATACAGTATTTCGCTATCATTTTTTTTTAACTAACCCGCATATTGTTGAGTTTCAAGGTTTTATCAAAAATCTGCTCGTGATATATTCATATTAATCCCATATGAATATCAATGTATGAATGCTCGTAAAGATTTTATTACTAGATGTGTTAACTCGAAAATAGATATAAATAATATTAATATCAAATAATGGAAACGTACTCATCATGGTACCTGTCTTAGTGTACCAGTCATTGTGAAGAGGGAGACACAGTGTGTATATATTATTCCTTTTTTCCAAAAAACTTGAAAATTGGCTCGTCTATTTATCGAAATACATGATAAAAATTGTAATTTAAAATTGATTTTTTTACAACTTTCTTTTACGGGAGATGGAAGGGGTGTTAATATTTTAGACGAAAATATGAACTTCACGCGAACGAAGTTACGGCCAAAGTGCTAATTATGTTTTAAAAATCTTGAGACAGGTATGTTTTATAACTCCTTTACAAAATTACTTCCCTTTACGATATGCTTAGTTTAATAATGATAAGAAAATTGGTGACAATATTTCATGAAATACTTGCTTCTATCTGTAAATACAACAACAGTATACATATAAGTAGGTACAACATTCTATACACTTCAGAAGGCAGTAAATAGTATTATCTATGATAATATTTTGAAACGTCTCAAGAACGCGACTTAGGTACACAGTTGGTTTAATATACTGAATTTTATTCTACGGATAACTTTTTTATACGATTTATATATATATATATCAAGTTTTATATACTGTACAACTTTGAATACGTGTTCAGGTCTAGGTATCAGTCGTTTACTAGAATCTCGTATTATTTTATTACGACGGTTATAACAAAGTGACATTTTCTATATATTTTAAATCTCTGATCACGTATTATATATATTTTTACTACAAATAGTATTTTTGGGTCGTATCACCGTCTTTAAAGTTAACAGAAGGGAAAGTTTAATACGTGCTATATAACATGGATATAAACAATATTTTGATGTATAATTTTCTTTGCCAGACGATTAAATTTTTATTCACAATTTTGGTACCAAAAATAGAGATGATTATGATGAACACATCCAGCTAGATGTAAAAAATATAGGTATCAATGAACAACAACAAGGAGTGGCCGAGAAGTGTACAAATATTTCTCGTACCTCTACAGTACTCGAGTACATTTATAACAATAATACTTTTAGAAGGCGTCGCATACATTATAAGAAGGACCCGGCCCAGTCACACTTCATAATCTATCTAATACACTGATATTTCTCACAGCTCCATGTTTTATATACCATAGTCGAAACTTTCAAACTCCGAAAACCTCGAGTCCTGTTTCTGCAGCCGCTGCTGGCAGGCCTCGATGTAGCTGTCCTGGATCCTGTACATGCCCGAGTTGGCCTGGTACATCAGTGTCTCGAGGATCCGCTCGTTTTTGATGGCCTTCGACGGGAGCACCACTTTTATCAATTCCTGCGGTGAGATCCTATACAGCTTCAGGTCTCTAGCTAATCTTTCCATAGTGCACTTAAATTCATTTTTGGCATCAGTCTTATTGGCGGACTTGGCTTTGATTTTGTTTCGGGCCCAGCTGAGCATCGCCTCGAACTTCCTCACTTCGGGCACCTCGAGGTTCCGGCACATGATCATCTGCACCATGGACTCCGACAGGTTGAGGAACTCCGGAGTCTGGAACAGGGCGTAAGCTCGCTGCTCGATGAAGGCCAGGATCATGTTAACCAATTCCGAGGCTGACGTATATCGCCAGTAGTAATTCTCTAATGATATGAGCATCGTGCATACCACTTCTATTCTAAGAAACTGCTTGGCATGATGGAAACACGCTTGTAATAACTCCGGCAAGTCGTAATGCTCAGCGGCACAGATGAGGCCTGGGATCGAGGCGCAAGTCAGGGGACAGCTGCCAGTGTGCAAGTAGTCCAAGAGAATGCGGAACGTTTCGGGATCAAACTCGATTATTGAAAACTGAAACATAAAACAAAATCGTCATGTTAATTTATAGCAAACAATTGCTTTGGTCAATTCTATTTTTGAATGAGGAAAGTTTAAAATAGAATCGAACATTTTTTTCTTGATATTTACCTCAGTTTGTGCCAGTTTAGCACGATCAACTTTCTGTGCGTCTGCGCATACAGAAAGCCTGGGTACTGCGAGTGCTGCGTTTTTGTCTTTTTCCTTATCTTTTGCTTCTTTATCTATAAAGAATAAACAATGTTGATATAGAATGAAATACAGGAAACACTCTGCTTGAAATACCACAAGCAAGGTATCAGCATTGGCGATAAACGTTGCCCTATGATTTATTTTAGGCGCTTTGACAAAACTATTGTGCTCAGGAATGCAACCACATTGTATTTCCATACATTTAATACAACAAAGCTATTATCGGCTTCGATAAAACACAATGTGCTGCAGATGGATGGATTTAGAACTAATGCAGGACATGGCGACATAATACTGCCCAAAATAATTATGAATATTTCGTAACATGTTTCCGAGATGTAAGATACAAAATGAACAACGTAAGTAAAAATTAGGCAAAAAAAAAAAGAAATGATTAAGAGTAAAAGCTTTGCAAAGCAGATCAGTAGCCTAATGGATCGACTGTTAGATCAAAGTGATCACAATGCCGATTGATGATGACAATTATTACAGTTAGTTTTCCAGAAAAAAAATTGACAGGTGTAATGTTAAACTCCTTTAGTAACTAAAAAGCAAACACAAAAGACTTGAAATGTCAGACTAGGCTCTGGGAAAATCGAAAATCGTGGGTCGTAGCGTAACCTGAGTAAATATGTTTCACGCGCCCCACGATTTTATTTTACCGAATTATTTTTTAGCTTTTAGTTAAACCCGTTATATTTACTTATTTTATTTTCAAGTTTTTAGTTTTTATTTCGTTACGTAATATTTGTCATTCATTTTTTAAAATAGTAAATTGTATTGTTATCAAAACTAAAGGTGTGTACCAAATATCGGATCAATCTGCCAACAGGAAGGGGGTAAAATTTCAAATAGTTTGACCCAAACAAAAACAACAACAACAAACAGGGCAAGCTAAATAAAACCGTTTAAAAACGGTTTTATTTATTTAGGTATGAATGGAAGTAGAGATAAGTCATCGAGGTCAAGCAAGAGCAGGCCCATTTAGTAATAAAAAATTAAAAACAAATGCAGAAAGAGAAAAAGAGATAGCGATACTTACTGGAACAGTCCTGGGAACTGGCCCATTTCTTTTTATCGTCTGCGTTGAGTTGAGAGTGCTGTTTGCGGATGGACCGGCCCCAGCCTGCTGTTATTGTGCCCAAGCGAGAGAAGGCGCGCTTCACCATCGGCGAACTGGGAACGCTTTTTGGCCTGAAATCATTCAAATTAAAATGTTTACTTATTTCAAAGGTCGCGGGAATCCGCTGGATGTGGAAAGCACAAGACCGGTCGAAGTGGAGGAGCTTGGGGGAGGCCTATGTCCAGCAGTGGACGTCTTTCGGCTGAAATGATGATGATGATGATGATGATTTCAAAGACTAGCATACTGTGATTGTTTAAAAAAATAATTTCAACTCCACGTAGACTTGATTATGTGCATCACTGCTTGATCTAGCACACAGTTATTTAAGCGGTATAAGTAAAAAGTACGAGAAAAGTAAAATAATATAATAGAGATACCAAAAAATCCAATCCAATCGAACCATTTTTTAATCCAATTATTAGGTATATATCTCTTATTAGGGTCCGACATTGTAAAAAAAAAAAAATGTAAATCAATTATATATTTCAATAATCGATTTCAATTTCAATCTTACCTAGGTGACTCAATATCGGGCACTTGCAAGAAGTTGCTACTCTTTTGTCTGGCAGGAGTTGGAGAGAGCAGCGTGGGCGCTGGACGAGACAGCAGTTCAGCTACTGGGACTTGTGGAGACCCGAACCCGGTTTGTATGCCGTATAACATCTCTTGGAATACCCTGGAAAAAGATAACACAGTTTATAACTCCGTGCCTTAAAAGTATACATGAAAAGATAAAAAAAGACACTGTATAGTCTATAGTTTCCGGAAAAGTTAGCAGGAATACTGGCATGATCATTTGTCAAATTATTTCTGGAGCATGAAAAAACTGTCCATTTAAAATAATGGGCAGGACATATCTGTCAAAAGTGAAAAACAACGCAAGGCGAAAAGAACATGAGAATGTAGGGCACAAAAAAAAAGGATTCCTTAGCGAGAATAATCAATTATAATCTATTTTCCAAAGACAGTGAGGTTAGAAAGAGACCGTGGTTAAAATAAATACTTAAATTCAATAACTACGGAATTTATGGATAATGAATAATCACCTGCTCCGAACTCCAAGAATGGCCCGAACACCAATAAACTTGGTCTTCTGTTTGGACTGTCCCACCAGGAACACCACATCAAACAGTTGGGCATTCTGCGCCATATTCAGTTCGCTATTGAGGAAGACTCTTGTGAAGTCCTTGGCGAGCTGATCGTAATCCTCAAACTGGTCCCTCACTGAGTCGAGGAGAGGTGAGGAGGGGCGCATATGGCCAATAGGACGCCATGAACCTGAGAATTAATCATCGGTACTTTATTGTACAATTCCTAGAGGAACTAACCTTTCCAAATTTTCGTTAAAAGATAAAAAAGTCACTAACGTAATTTTTTTGCCAGAAAGACAGTACGCACGGCTACACATCAAGCTATACGTTTCTAGTATAAGCTGATCTCGCATTTTATGGGATTTCCGTGCAGTGCGAGATCAGCGTAAACTAGAAATTTATAGCTTGATGTGTAGCCGTGTGTACATAGGATGTTAATGTTTCTCCATTAATCATTATTTCATCACTACTGTTTTCATCTATTATGTGTGTTTTTAGATCCTAAAGCGATGACTCGATTTTGATTCACTTTCCAAAAATGGTGCTCTGGATTTTAACCTAGGTAGGATCCTTTCATGAGGTTGGGTTGTTAGTATGCTCTGATCCGGTAACGTGTGAATGTATGCATATTGATGCGAATGCATTTCAATCTTAGAGTACATAGGAAACAAGAGTAGGTTACGTCTTACTTTAGCAGGTGAGTTTTTTAATATATAGGTAACTGTATACTTTGAAGTTGTTGTCAAAAACACTCTGTTGATATATAAGCAATATAAATTTCTATTGATAAAATTTTGGATAATTCAATAAAAAAATATTCTAGACAGGATGATACTCGCACGAAACTTTTTAATATCGGAAAATTCTATGAAGATCCGTAAAAAAAGAAGTGCTTGCTCAAACATACCTCTTCGGTAAGGTTTCGGTATTTGTCCAGTTTCGGCATGATTCTGCAAGTTAGCAACGATATCTTCCAGCATTTGACTGCGTGTTCTTTCTTGCATTCTTGCGAATTTTGGTGCGGAGTATGAAGCTCTTTCTCCATTCACTATCTTAGTCAGCAACCATTCCCTGAAAAAATATGGTGAATGTGACCTGAGAAATGCGAAAAGTTTTTTTGAAAAAACATGAATAAATCTTCAAAATTACAGTTGTGGGTGTCAACACTCTAGTAGGAAATTGAGTAACCCTAAAATAGAGAGGCTTGAATCAACTAGTTTCACCTCTCGTAACGTGGACTTAGCAACACAAATAGTCCTAGTTATACCCAATCCTCATATCTCCTCATCAAAAACTTTCGACTACAATCTGTTGTATGCGGTCAGTTATAACTTTATTTAACCGAAGCTTCAGAAGTTCTCAGTAAAACTAATCGCAATAGTTTTGCTCCAGTTGTAACAGAAGCATTTAAATTTCAGTTCCAATATCGGTACAAAATCAATGTTTGCAAGGTGTATTTAGTTTTGAGATAAACTAAACGAACTCATTGGTTTACTATTGGATGTGCGGTGGTGAATATGAGGGCTTAAGTTAAATTGGCAAATAGTGCGGTGTTTGCATCCCGGTTTAGAGTTTGCTTGGTTAACTGTGCTTAATTCACCCGCTGATACTTTATATAATGCTATATCAGTGAATAGATGCTTTAGAAATCACAAGTGAAAACTAGTGGCAGAGCTAGTCCTAAAAAAAAGTTATGGGTCGTTTTTATCCAACTGCGGCTAAGTTCAAATTTAAGATATTGTTTTTTTTACAAAAAAGAATAAAACAGCAGACTGACTGGTTAAACCTAGATGCCATTGTGGCAGGTGGTGGTGGTGTAAAAATCTCACCGTGATAAATGGGGTGAAGTGAGCTTAAACTGAGCTGTCATGAGTATCAATCCCTAGTGCCAAATGGAATGACAGCTCACTTCACCTAAGTTCTCACGGTGAGATTTTAACAGAATAGATCGGCTAGTGAATTTTTTTACAGAACAGACTCTTTAGAGAACTACGAACGGATCAACTTCTACTCTATTAATGTCTTCTCATATAATATTGTGTCTTACCTGAACATGGGGCCTTTGTCAAAGACGCTTTGCTCCCACAAGTAAGGCTTGTACGCCCCCACTTCATCTCGAGTGACCACTGACACCTCGTATCGAGTTGGCCGACGCTTGATCTTAGCCGATACCCGGACTGCGAAGAATTTAATTATTCGATCAGAAAGTTTACTAAGAGTGTAGCTGACAAGGTTTTACGAATCGGTAAAGTGCGATTGTCTTCTAGGCATAAGCATACTCAGAATATAATGTTGCCACTGCTGGTACGCAGGCAATGACCAAAATTTTCTAAAAAACTTAGGGAAAATATCACTTCGTCCAATTATTCTTACCTAGAATGAATGTATGCAAGAAGTGGCTCTTGATACAAGCCGGGGAGAACGCAGTGTTATCGGCTTCCAGAAAAACGACGCAAACTATATCGTTGCCTATATGACGTTTCCTTTGTAATTTCTGGGGGTCATGTCTCTCGTATGGCAGTAGAGTTGACACGTGGAACATGATTTCTATTCCCCTCCAGTTTGTGTATACAGAATACAAGCCAGTCAGATCGTGCACTGTGTCTAAGCCACCTTTGTATTTGTCGAAGCCTGTGAAGACAATTACTCTAGTTAGAATTACAGTCAATTGCATTTCGTTTTATTGTTATTATTCAGGGTCAAGTAAAGGAGGTTTTATTATCAGGGGAACCCCGAGAAAACACCATAGTTGCGAGTCAGCTCCCGTTTTATGGCTGTTTCATTAAGGAGCAAAATTGTTGTTTTTGTTCAAACGACTTCTCGTTAAGAAGATTTGGTTAAATGGATAAGATGCTCTTTTCATAACAGCTTTGCAATGAAAGCTTGGTTAGTACCCGAAATTATCGTGCACAGGGAAAAAGCTTTTAATAAAAATATTAGAACCTACCCTTAAGTCTGACTTTCTCTCCCATAACTTGCAAGAACTCTTCGAACATCGGCGAGTTTTCGTTATTGTCCAGAATCTCTTCTTCTGTGTACTGGTTCTCCTTCACATATATGACCCCGACTTTTAGCTCCGACTTTATAAAAACCTGAAATCAGATAGTTATTTCTTGTAAGTGAATATTTCCCACTACAACATCACCGCTGCTGACATGATTTTTCATTTCAGTTTTCCCTTACTCGATAGGAGCACAAGTCACTTGACATAGATTAAGTGACCAATTTCCCAAGATGCCTATACAAAACTATCAAAGGAAAGGAAATCGTATCTTCTATTGCTTTTCAGCAACGGCAAATAAAATCTCAACACATTACGACCGAAAATATGTTTGTAAATGTTGAAGTTTTATCTGTGCACGTAAGATAAGATTTACTTATTTGTTTATTGTTGTGTCTGTTGTTCGTTTGTTTGTTTGTTTGTAGATAAGATGTATTTATTATTTTAATGTGTGTAATTTATATATTTTTTAAATATAATATCTATTTAGTTGCTCGATGCAGTATCACTACCTTATCACTGATAGTATCAATGGGGATAACACTTTTCATTGTCCTAAAAAGAAGAACTGTTTTATAACAGAAAAACTATTTTTGGGAACGGCATTCCAAGCTAAGATGAGGGCAAATGTCCTAGTATCAGTGTTGTTATTCGCGAATTAAATAAGGAATAAGATAGCAATTTATTCTTGCACGGCGTCTTTGATCAGAGCCACCATTCTTCGATCGGCAGGGGCCTCAGGGAGCTCGCTCATTATCTTTCCAATCTCAGTCTTTATACAATGATCCCCAAAGTCCCGCTATAATAAAAACAGTGTCCACTTCACTGATGAACTAGCTTTACTATTATTGTAACAAAAGCCCGTAGCTTGAAAAACTTGTTTTAAAAGCTCCAGGATTTTAATGTCTACCAAGATACCAAGTTAGGAGGATGATGTAGTAGAAGCCACCAACAATCAGATGTAAGAAGACATTATAAATAAAACATGTACCCTGAAGTGATGACAGAACTTTCCCTCGCACGTAAAATAATACTAAAAGCGTTTAGATGTTTACATCTTCTCAATTACGAAATGATCGGAACGTACCAATTTCGATGAAAGACGTTAAGAAGAACCGTAATCCGGATTAATATGAATACTTTTTCGGTATCGAATCTAGTTTCTCTAGGGACACTTCTAATCTATTTCGATGCGATCGAAGGGACGGAAAATTCGAGTAGATTACCGGTATTATTTTTGATAAGTATTTGGCTGAAGAGATCTGTGATCTTACCTACATTTCCGTTCGCTAGATTTCCTAAAACATGACAATGCCCGTGAATTTCTTCTCGGTAAATATGTAGTAATCCACCATCCTGTCTGATATCAACAATATTTACCTCGCCGGGATTTCAAGATCATAAATATAATAAAATCAGAAACACGCCGGCAGAATGTATTCGAAATACCTAGGTAATATTTATGCGAAAATCGAAAAGAAGGGAACGTTACAACTAAAAGCTTTTTGGTACTAATATGATTTCAAAGTTTACCGACAAGAGAAAGATGCAGTGTATTTAGCATATACTTTGCCAACTTAAGACTCGGTGACTAGGATGATTATGTACTTGTTTGTTTGTTTTAGTATCCCTAAGATCCGAAATTTCTTCATCTTATTTTCCTATCGACGGTACCTACATCTATGTTATACTGTTTGACCCCATTTTGGAAACGTACATAATTGTTTGATTACGTAACTTAACTATCCTCCGAATTTTCATTGTTGAGGCACGGTAAATGCGAAAAAAATGTACCGATCTAATTGTATTCTTTAATATTTCAATAACAGTCAAAGTGGGTCTAATCAAATCAAATAAAAATATTTTATTTCACATAAACCTGCAAGGGCACTTATGAAACGTCAGAAGCTAGGTGCACGGTTCCAATTTGTCGCTTCTTATGGAGAAGAGCCGGCAAGAAAGTCCACGGTTACTCTTTTAAAAATAATTGGCTATTATAATGTTTTCAAATTACAGTGATATTAGGTATGGGAGGACAGTGCAGGCCTGTCAATAAGTACCAGGTACTTAGAGGAATGAAAATAAAGAATAGAAAATCGTCTATAAATCTGTAGATTTATAGACGACGTTTGTAGGCCTACAACGTTCTCTCATTCACAATATGTAAAATAATCTTCATAAGTAAAATCAACCTATTTCAACCAAGTGATATGATTTCCATGAGAATCACTAATAAATACTCGATATTACAAGTGTTGTATAATATGTTTTTTTTGATAAGGTTACGTTTAATGTGAGTTTTAAACTTTCCATCGCTAAGTTCTGTAACCGACTTTGGCAACTTGTTATAGAAGCTGATACTGTTTATTAGAAGTACTGTGTACCAGTAGTCAGTAGTTTCTATCTATTGAATTGTTTAGTAGGAACCGCTAGTAGTGGTTCAGAAAGCCTAATTAATATTTGAGTGGGTTCAATACGTATCTATTCCAATTGATTGACAGCAGGTCAAAAGCAAGTTGTGGGCGACATGAAACTCCACTCAATTTTACACAAAATAGAATTGTCTTAGAATAGAACAGAATTTTATTTGCTCAGAATGTAGGTATTTACAATAAGGTGGTTACAATAATATTGAAGAATCCTTGTACATTCTACCATTTTGGCATGCAAACATTGATGTAGTCATACAAATAACATTTTTACCAATACACAACACAACGAATTTTTTACGAATACACAACTAAAATGTGTCAGCTAGAAATCCGATACAGACTAGTAACATTTATTTAATAGAAGTACAGTTAGTTTCTTTTTGAAAGTTGTTACTGGTTCCTCTTTTATGGAATTAGGAATGTGGTTAAAAATAGCCGATGCCATTCCAAAACACTTTTCCTCAACAAAGCAGTGAGAATTAATCATTTTTCATTTAGATGGAGATCCTTCACTATTTCAGAAATGTTTTGGTGAACATTGTAATTATTCAAGAAGCGTTGAGGTGTCGAAATCCTTTATAAATAAACTTCAAATTTATTGCATGTTGTGTGGTGTTGACGCACTAACGGTAATAAATTGCATTTTTAGAATACATTTTCTGAAGTTAAATTTAGAGGAATTGAATTGTAAATCTATTTTATACCATCTTATACAGGATGGCGATTTAGTCACCTCACCGTCATGGGAGTGATTTTACCCGTCATGTCATTTTAAATAACTTTCGCTACGAAACTCTTATCCGATTAGTGAAAAAAAAACAAACTCCTGTACAGCCGAAGATCGACTTTTTTCAGCTTTTATTAATCAAAAACATAAACAGTTTACATTTATTTGTTAAACATACCACACAAATCATCGCGGGTTTAACATACCACGGGCCAGACACGGCAACCAGGTTACTTTTTGTTTATGTGTTGTATAGCGGAAGTTGTTTAGAATGACGTGTAGAATTATTCCCTTGATGGATGCAGCATGACTAAATCACCACCCTTTATATTTGTTCCATAAAACTATCGATCTAGGATCGTTGGTAACAACCGGGTAACATCTGAGTAACAACTGGATAACAACTGCTTCATCGTACGCCTCCGATATTTCACCTCACAGAAACAAAACACAGACTAGACGAACATTTCGTTTGATGAGAACACATTTTACTGCCGTTCTACTCCCTAATAAAGGAGACATAAAGAACTGTGCATACCTAGTCGGTATTCTCCAGTACACAGGTACATATATTCGCTGCGGGTCACAACCCAAGAATACTTTATTTACTTTACTAGCACTTTTTGTATCAGTGAAATGTTTATGTTAAAGTAGTTGAGCATAAATTGCATATAAAATGGAGATGAAAAGTGGATGGAAACGGTCTGACGTAATAAAGATGGTGTCATGCTGGTGCATGGTTACATGTTAGATTGATACCTATGTATTTATAAGAACGATCGTAAGCGATAATTATAAAGGACTTGTGCAAAGTGTCAGATCTCATAATCTCTTTATGATAAAAGTGACATATCTCCGAGGAAAGTTGACAAAAACCAATGAAAGCTTTATCGAATATTTTATAACTGCTTAAATGGAAAAGTCGAGATGACAAAGACGATAATAAGGATATGAATTTTAAAACGAAAGTTAGACTTGCTGTCAACAAAAGCGATTTGAATATTCGTTAAAAGTTTCTTGAACATATTACAGATTTTGTGAATATAGGTATAATTTCTTATACTGGTAAATGGGAAGGTTAAGGGGTGGGTTGAAGTGCTCCACGATTTTAGGGACAATTGTAAAAGAAACACATTTTATGATGTCGTTAACGTTTTAACGCAGAAAAAGCAGAGATAAGGTACGGTAAGGGCGAAACTGAGGGTAGCTCTAATGTTTCCGTGCAAACCTTTTGAAAATTGATCCTAAATGGTGTCTTGTAGTAGTATTTTTGTCGACTGGCTTTCGATTGTCTGAGAATTGTAAATGAAAGTTACATGTAGTTCGTCTTCTAATTGTATTCAGTAACATGACAGTTGAAGGGTTACCAGATAGATGATAGATGAGATATGAGATAGATGCAATTTTTATTTTATTTTATACATTCTCAAAAACATGATATGTACTATTTAAAATTGTAGAATTTGTTACATATTTTGTTTTTCAGTAGTAAGGTAATTTATTTAGGTCCTTTCTCTTAAAAGAAATTAAAAAAAGGAAATTACTTTTATAAATAAATGATTAAATATTCTTATATTCCACATTTTACAAATGATTTTTTAAAGCATTATAACGAATTATAAAAATGGTTTAATTTAAAATTAAACCATTTTTTATCATTTGCTCTTTACGCAAAATCGTTCACTACCTCAACACTATTAGTTTTAGTATGGTAACATTTTTTTTTTTTGACCTGTCAAGTTACTGAATACAATTAAAAGTCAAACTATAATATGTAGCACAGAGAAACTTATTCTATTGTAGAATTACACCAAATCTGGATTCACAAGCATATAATTAGTAGACTAGTAAATAAATATAGTAAAATGAAACAATGTGATATTTTAATCAGGAAGATTGAAAATAGAAACTTGTAACCAGATGTTTTAAAGCAGTTTACAACATGCCACAGAATTAACGCACACCACCAAACAGCCCAATTAAAATATTATGATATAATCATATTACATAGTCTGTTTTTTAACTACATACCACATACAGTCGCATGCGTGTAAGTGTCTAGCGTATGGTACGGAGCGAGAGTGCATGCATCCACCTCCTTCTGCGAAGCAGTGATGCTCGCGAAGAGGGAGGCGGCGCACGTGATAGAGAGGCAGTATATGCGCCCTCACGGCCCTAGTCGCCGCAGGTGACGCCCTGGGCGTCGGGAATCCTAGGCTGATTCGGGAATCACCGCCACCGTAGGCGCGGGCTTGCGGACAACGAGTAATGGGTAGCTCGCTGTCCAGTAAGGACCAAGCTCGGGTCGAAGGCGTGTTGTGTTCCACGCGCGCCTCAAAGAGATGTCAGCACCAACTGGTGGGGTCCGCAAGGGCCGATGCCTGCCAGGGGTGCGGGTTGATCGAAAGAGATCCCGTGGCGTGGCACAGAGGCAACTGAAGGAATACGGGTGGGTTTTAGTCAGTAAAAGGTCTCCCGCTCTGGGTAGAGTTATTTGATGATTTCCCACCCAAAAAAAAGGGTCTAGCTTAGTACTTTGTCCATTTTGGGATGTTTTGACTGTACATCGAACGGGAAATGTGAATGTAATGTGTGTGTGACTGTGTTACGAAGATTTAATTATTTTTGGAGATAATAAATTACCTACTAGTAATAAAAATTAAAGGAATCGATTCATGATTCTGAACAAACCACTTTCATAAGGTGCTTTAATTCAGTTACCTACACGTTGTATATTGCAGCTTTGCAACCAAATCACCTTACATCGATAGCCGTTCCCATCGGTTGAACCCAGTAAGGGGCTACACTTCCAGACTTCCAATATTCAGGGAAATATTTAAGAAAAACAACCAAAGCCAAAGAGTCCAAAGATCATAAATCATTCAGGTGGAAGTGGCCGTCAACATCGATCTAAAACAATCTCTTCCAGAAAAATAGCGAACAGTTGTGTAACGTTTGGTCCGACTTCTTGTCAAGCCATCCATGTCAGGTTGTGTTACTTTCCTTCATGTTTTCGGTCAGATTACATTATAGTCAAGGAAAAAGTTACAGACGTGTTTCTTATTTACAGGTTTCAATCGAGAAGAGTGTCTAGAAGAACAGGAGATTGAAATGCTATTATTAATAGTGTGTCTGTTTCTTTGGAACACATAGGTGTCTTATTGGTAATGGAATTTGTTACTAGCTAAAAAATGTTGGAAGTTTGTCCTTCATGACATCTGATTAGCATTTACTTTTAATAAAAATAAACCAATGATAACTTGATATAACATCACGCCTGTAATGCCAGAAGGGTTAACCAGAGGTGTACTGGGTGTACACCTTGCTATGTTTAAGTGCCATATAATTAGGTGCGAACTAATGATACACTATTGAGTTTTTAGTAATGTAGATTAATATAGCAATCCTCAAAAAAAAATCTAGACGTATTATTAACGACAGTCCCTCAATTCATTTTGTGTGCCTACTGTACAGAGGACTATACATTTTTATTTTAATCATTTATAAAATTTCGTCCTTTGAAGGTGATACCTACGTGAAAACTTTTTGTTTGTGCTCCTTTTCAGGACAGAAATTGTTTTGAGCTTTTATCATTAAATTAGTTCCAATAGTAGTAGTTTTAATTTAATTCCATTAATCTTTAAATGATAATGATAAATGATTACATTTCTGTAAGGTAAGGTTGTATAAACACATTTTCACATCAATCATATTTTAAAAACTAGATGAGGTTGACGTTTCCTATTTGACTACTCTGAGAAGATAGGACGAAACAAACTCAGAGGTCACAGTCTCTTTTATAGTCCAGGCATAATCTTGGTCAGATCATGTGAAGACCACACGATGTTCATATTATCTTGGTCTAAATAGATTGGTGTCTGATATGGTCTTTTGAGGAAAGGACCACACAGATAGAGTGGACCTGTCCAGTCAGTGCACGAATTTGTCACTAATCGTGCAGCTCAACGCAAAACTTTAGGAGCTCAACGATTCGACGAACAATAGGATTGAATAATAATAATAATTTAATAGCCTAAGTTTCGGTCAACAAATTAACGCTTGGCTGTGGCTCGAGCAAACAGAACGGACCGGTGCGTTATACCTATTGTATTGTGGTTACGGTATTACAAGCAAAAGTTAAAATCACTATGCATAATTATGTATTCGATGGACTTAAGTATTAATTAAATATTGGTGAGGTCTGCCTCGTTGGTGTAGTGGTCATAAGCGCTACTGCTGCGCATGAGGACCTAGGTTCCATTCCCACGTCAGGCAAAGTGTTATTGGGTTTTTATATCCAGAATTTCTCAGTAGCAGCCCGGAGTCTAGATTTAAGCCCGGTTGCTGGCAAAAGGCTTGGCCGCTCTTACATAATGGAACTTAAATATAACTGGAGAAATGAGGGAGTAGTAACGGTCTACATAACCCTTCGGGAAAACAAGGCGTTATATTATTATGTTTTGTTATTAGTGAGTTAAACAGCGGATAATATGGGCATGATAAACTTTTGATTAGACAGTCGGTAATTAGTTAGATATTTAAACATGTATTAGCATATTTCACATAGCGTTAAATTCATTGAGATAACATCAATTAGGCAAGAGTATCTTCAGTACGACGCGTTGTAGGCTCCTTAGACTGTCTATCTATTTTCATAGTAGTGAGTGAGATTAATAATGACCTGATAATGATGATATTGTTAATAATTTTTTTACGATACTACGCCTTAAAGTCTAAAAAATATACCTAAATATTAAGTCAAAGGTACACTAAAAAGAAAAAGTACATTTGTTCAATATATCACCTTAAAAACTTTTAAATAATTTGAAGCCATCGTCCTCGTATTATTCTAAAGTTGCTTTTGTAATTTAAGGTTACACAGTTAATTAGACTAATTATGTACAGTGGGTTGCCAGGGGATTCGATTTGTTAGACAGCGGATATCCACTGTCTAATAAAACCATACTCATCTACATAATTGATATATGTAATTATGTCTATCAATTATGTAGTAGTATGGTTTCAGCAGGCAAGAAAATATTCTCCAATAAATTACCCACCATTACCTGTCTGATATGGCTATGTTTAAAAATAAATACTGTGTATCGGACCAGTACATTGAAATTTTTCGAATTTCCATTTCATTGGCAAGGATTAAGTCCCTACATGAAAGCCCCACTCACTGTTATATTCAAAAAGCCGACATTTACGGAGAATTCGAAATGCAAAGGACGGACAGGACGGGCCGATCTCAACAAACTTCCGACTTACGAGTATATACGTACGTTATAAACCTAATGAAAATTGGCAGTTCACTGGATCGAAAAAACTTGCCTAACAAACATCTTCACTCAAAACTGAATCTTTTGCTCCAGAGTTTTACGTGCATTTTCCTTCTACCTATGTTAAAGGTTCACAGTAAAGATACTGACGTTTGAAAAATACGTTTATTTGTAGGTGGATTTTTATTGTATCGCTTTATAACGGTAGTGGTTATTTGGGTTTTGTTTTCGCATTTCATCATTCTTTTGAAAGTAACTTCAGTGATTTATAGGTTCTTATTATTTGGCTTACGAGATAGGTAAGGTTACCTACTTATAACGTGTAGAAAATTTCGCCAAATGTTCAAAACTGTTGTTTAATAGATTTTATTCACAATAGAAAAGTGTAGGTGAATTGAGGAAATCTGTGCCAAGTTTTAGTCGATATTGAATAGAAGGGGATTATTAAGAGTTATCGCACGAAATGCCTTCTTTATTTATCTTATTCTTTTGGCGTACTGCCATAGGTCTGCCTTGCCTTAAGTTTTATTATTATTATTTGTCCTTTATTTCAGGCAACTAAGGCCCATAAAACACAATACATATATTATAAGTAGAAAAACAATAACTTTAAACTAATACATATGTTTTAAATAAATTTTAAAACTACTGCACACGAAGTGACGGCGTCGTGTTACGCTGCGAGGTGTCGCGTAGCTGGCCGCGGAAACGCCGATACAGCACACCTTTCGGCCAAAACTCTTCCTTGAAGAAGGTCATCAAATGGTGAGTCGGCACGCGCACCACGAACGACTTGTAGTTGGTGTTATGACGCCCTTCCAACTTCTCCACCCTCAAGGTCCAGTTGGTCTTCACCCGTATGTACTCTAGGAAGTCCTCAGTCTTCGTAGAGTGGTGCAATCGGGACACGTATAGCAGTGTCGTCGGTATTGCAGGACGTAGCAGCATGTTAGAACCTGCCAGCGCTGTCCCACACTGGTTACGATAACTAGGCTTCCTCTTCTTTCACCTTGATGAAGCCTTCCTCATAGCATGATTTCTTCGGTGGTACCTGCTGTTCGTGGTCCATCACAATAGTTTTCGTCGCGCTCGATGCTGAACGACTCTGCTTTCCTCCGTTTAGTTTTTTTGCTTGTCGTTTAGCTTGCGACACAACAGGTTTCGTCTTGGCGACAGTTGCAGAATAGGCATGCTTGGGGGTCGATGTACCTATTACGCGCGTCGCTTCCCCGGCAGGTACGACGCGATCAGCGGAACACGATGCAACGCTTGCATTCTTGACAGCCGGTGACGTAGATTCACTTGCCGACTAAAAACTGCAGATGGAAGCATTTTGTGCCCCGCGACGTGTGTTCATATTGGAGCCATCCGGTGACCCACTTGTCGGAATAGCGTTACACAACAACGCTACTTCGGCTCGCAATTCACCAATGGTGACATCCAATGACTCCAACTTGGACTTCATCTCTGTCAGGCTCACCTTCAGAGACGTGATGTCCTTCAGCAGCCTGGTAACGTCGACGTGGTCGAAAGTGACAGGAGGCAGCTTGTGCAGCTCCTTCGCCACAAAATCTGGCACGTCATCCGGTTCGAAGTTTTGTCCGAGGTGTATTCATAAACGTTGGTTAAAGTTATTTTTTGCTAAGCCTATAGCCCCTGCACTTTCCCGCGCCACCTCAAACCAGCCGTCGTGATACGCGTCCAAGTCATCTCGCTAACTCTTTCTGGGCAAACCGCAGTGGCATTATCCATCTTCAAGCACCAATTGTGTAAAGACTTATGCCCAGAGGTCATCCTGCATGCGGATCTCATGAACCGCCCAATCCTATTTGAGCCTGGCAGCCTTCTTGTGACTATTTCACCCGTTTTGCAAAGCAGCGTGGTGTCCCAAATTTAGTCCTGTCGTTTTATTCCCAGAATGCTGCGTTCCAACGCTCTTTGGGGAACACGAAGGCGGAACTTTTGCGTCTCGGTGTATAATCTTAATTTTATCTCAATGTAGTCAAAACCACACTCGATTAAGAACGTTTAAAACTGAATCATTCACACAAGTACCATTGTAGTTAATTTACAAGGTATGGAAACCGTCCTAAGTTTATTTAAATGGCTGGTTGTCTCGCTCAACTCCGGAGTAATTAGCTACGTGTCGCAGACTAACTCGCGTTTCCAATCCAAAGTTACAACAGTGCCGCGTAATATTTTAATGTGTCTCATCGTACAGGATTTCATGCGAGCATGAAGTTTGTGAGGGAGAAGTAGTTGCGTCTAACTTGTCATTACTCCATTACTGTGATTAGGTCGAGCTATGGAGAGGCACGTTCCCCCTTGGGTGTACCGTGTACGAGGAGAGCGCCGATAGTCGTCCCCTACGTTCTCTTCGTCCTCGCGACTAACGGGCCTCATCAATGTTTCACGGCAGTAAGCGGCGGCATCGTTTATTCGTAATTGGGAACTGAAAAAACAATCGCAGTGAGGGAAAGGTTTTACTGCTAATTTACTTGGGAACCTGAGTTCGCTTCGGGCCGAATGCCAAATAAGATAAGACGGGTTTCGGTTGTGATTTTCTTCAGTGTTTGTTTTGTCGGTTGTGTGTGCTTACCCTTACTTTAAAGTTTGCAAATAGATACAGACCTACAAGGATTCGACGCCACGTGTAAGGCTGTTTACGTAATCTACCTAAGTAATGTACTCGTTTAAGTTAGTTTTGATACTTATACAGCGATTTACCCACTAAGATAAATACATCAAGTGTTTTTTTTAACGAAATTTAATCAAATCTGATAGCGAAATGCACCTGTTTTATGTGGCAAATAACGGTAAAGGACTGTGGTTACGATGATGGAACTTTCATTAAACGAAGCTTTTGCATGACAAACCGATTTTGGGGCTTTTTGAAATTTTTGAAATTGAATCACTGTAATTTTGTGGATAGACTTATGCTCCATTCCTTTTCATATTAATGACCATCGTCGGATGCGAATTGCGAGGTAGGTATTTGAAAATTACATTGCTACTGGTTGTCCGTTCGAATTCCTTTATCAAAATCAAGCGGTTAAATTCGTTTGTCATTTTTTTCACAAAAGTCTATTATTTGTGCGTGAGTTCATTTGTAACCTAAGGAAAACAAAAAGTGGTTGTACTTAATAAAAGTAATCGAAAATGATATTTAAAAAGTAAAATAGAGAAAAATCATGTCAAGCTGCTTAATAAGAATCTTGAAATCATTCATTCGATTACTTAAAGACAACATCATATCAGCCGAAAGACGTCCACTGCTGGACACAAGCCTCCCGCAAAAGGGGGCAAGACAACGCACATTCTAAAAGGCTGGGTCTAGAGTCTAGAAGCATGAGATAAAATTCTACCTATTTTTTGAGGCCATCGGGGCCTCAAATGTTTAGCGTACTCAAGGTTTGTAGCTCACCTACACAAGTCAAACAAAATAGAAGCCACTTCAAACCAGCACACATAAAATAAAACCTCCTTTCATCAACATACCTGGTCAAGTTTAAGCAGCTCCTCCGGGGTATCTGGCAGCTGTCCTAGCATCAGAGGCGGATTGATGTTGACCTCCTTGCCCAGGGATCGCACTACCTCTTCACGATTGTACCGGTCCGCGAACACGCAGGATGCCGGGATCAAACCGTGGACCGTGTAGCTTATTGCCCGGACTAGGATCCTGGGGGAGAAAAAGTTATGTTAACTGGAGGTTTTTGGTTGAGGTGACAGGTACTGCGAGAGATGGTTCGAGGTAGTGCCAGAAATCAGTAGGAATTTGGTTGAACTGGGAAGGCCATTTATTCAAAAGTAAGTGGAGTTAAGTGGATTAACAAATAAAAACTTTTTCCAAAAAAAAAACAACTGACTTCCGAAAAAAGCTACAAAGAGAAAAATAACTTTAATTTCGGACTTTGGATATGTATTATATTTTTTTGTCACCGCCTTCCGAAATTAAAGTTAGTTTTCACTTTGTAGTTTTTTTTCGGAAGTCGGTTGTCTTTTTTGGAAAAAATTTTTTTTTTTCACTTTTTAGTTATAGTACCTACCCCACTAATTTGAAATTTCATCATGCTTGGGGTCAAAACAATGTTTATTTATGCGATAGCAGCAATCGCGGTTCATTTACTGTTAGTTTTTGAAGAGTTCCGTTGCCTGTCTCCGAAACGCATCATTAGATCTATATGAAATGATCTATTGAAATGGGACCACACGGAAAGCACGAGCTTTCAAATAAAAAAAGAATCATCAAAATCGGTTCACCCACTCGAAAGTTATGAGGTAACAAACATAAAAAAAAACATACAGTCGAATTGAGAACCTCCTCCTTTTTTTGAAGTCGGTTAAAAAGAAACACTACATTGGGCAAAGCAGATGCGAGTGTTTATAAGGATTTTACATATAACCAATATCATGTAATTTCCTGATGATGAAAATGAATCTCTCCGAAAAAGCTCAATATAGCTAGGTTATGTAATGTAGGTATCTGTACGTTCTTATACTTATATAGTAGATACCACCTATTATATAAGCAGTTGTGCGGTTGAGGTAGTATGCTACTCTTGCTTTTTAACCCCTAAAGTTCCCACTACTGGCATTCTTTTGAAATTCAATGAGTCTATTCTACGCTTTATGTATGAATGGAAAACCATTTATTTATCGGAAGTTTGTTCTGTCTTAATTTATTTAGAGAGAAAAGTTTGCCGTAAGTGTGACTGGTTTACACAGCGTGTATCAGGAAGGTGTGGTCAATATTGAGGGTGTTGTCACACCTTTCTTATATATGCTGTGGTTTTATCACAGATTCGTTTTATTCAAACAATTTGAGCTATTGTTATATGGGTCGTACGGACGAGTGAAGAAATGTGAATTTCTTACTAAATTAGTGATAATGAGAAGCTCATGCGTCTTTTTGATAATTCTTTGACTTGGTATTCAGTGCCAAGAATTTGTCAATCACCATACTCAATGGGTAACGTATTATTATAAGAACGAAAAGTAATGTCAAAAACTTTACTATTACATGGATTTAGAAAGGTAGATAGAATACAGGGTAGGTACAGTAGTTTTTTTTTATATCATGAATTTATGGTAACAGTATGCGTGTCAATGTCCCTTACACCGTGTTTATATACTTTATTGTATTCCAAAATTGTATAACTTGAAATAAAAATATACAGACGAAGTAAAGTCACATTACGTAACTATGTCGTTCAACAGTTACAAGGGCTAACTGTCGATTCAGGGAAACAGGTCACCGTTCTTGAGGGTTGGTTATAATAGGTATTTGCCCACTGTTGCAGTCCTGGCAATAATGGAACGTTTTATTATGTTGGCAATGTTTTTAAGGCTGGGTTGACAGGTGAAGTAAACGAGAAGTCGTTTTTATACTTTGCATGTTTCTTGTTGTGGACAACCTGATGGAAAATTACTTAGCACACAGAAAGGCTGTTTGGCGACAGAAACATAGAAAGTAGATAGATTGACCTTAAACAAACTCATCTCCAAAGATGTTTAGTACCAACCCACTTATATGAAATCTTTTTATAGATCGACGAGAAAATTTTCCAGACCACACAACCACTTTAACTGTTTTCCGATAATGATAATTACGGGAACATTTTCTAAGTAATTACAACAATCAACACATTATTTCGGTCTAGCAGACAGGCTACATAAATACAAACTACAGGTTGGAAACTATAAAACAATTTACAAACGTTTTGCTAAAGCCAACAAGTAATAAGCTGGGATAATCACATTCAAACCTCAACCTGAATTTGGTTTACACTCGCATTAAACGACGCCAAGCTTAACGTTTTGCCTGAAAGGGTTTGTCGACAAATTGAAGGGTCTGACCAAAGAGGTTTTGGTACTATGCGTCGAAAAAGGCAAACTATAGACTCTATAGTTGCTAAAATCCCAGGCATCCTATAATATACAGGGCATAACAGAAACCCTATTGCTATCCTTAAGCACTAAAGATAATAATAACTGGTATAGAATCACTATACATAGTTTCAGGTCAAAATAAAATACTCTAAGAATTGATACCAAATTTTCGGTTTAATGTTTCTTAAATTCAAATCATAACAAACGTGTCACCGCACTCGTACGTTTCCAAGTTACTGGCCAATATCACGATAAATCTCTTCCGACTGATGATTTTATTTCAATTTGAAAAGTTCGCTTTCTGGTATCAATGTATTAAAAATTCTCATAACTTCCGATCATGTAGAGATAGGATTAAAACCCCTTCCAATATCGTTTGATATCATCCAAAGAAGCGGTGCCCTTGGTACGTATATACTCTTTCCGTTACACGTTGTAAAGCTGTACCTACAATGATCTAAAACGGTATGAGGAACAGGTGTTAGTTCATTTAACCTTCATAGAAAATACTAGACTGGAGTTTGTTGCTGGTGGGCTCAACGATGAATGTCGGGACATTGTATATGCGAGTTGTGCGGTAAACACTATTTGCGCGATGCAGGATTTTGCATGTCGTCAGTGTGATACGTAGTTCGCATGCGGCGATGTAGATGCCGACTACAGATCGGATCGTAACTAACGCCACCATTTTGTTTTACAATATATTTCACAAATGCTTACCAACAGTGCGTACCTATCATTGGCATTAGAGTGTTAAACGATCCTTGAAGCACTGTAGGATAAACCTACAATTTTAGTGCGAGCAACAATCTGCAGGTATTCAATACAGCCCGATTGGTGTAGATGTGGTGCAACAGCATAACAAAAAGCGATTTAAATTTAGTGCTAACCTAACGCTATCGAGCCAGTTTTTGTGTGACCAAATTTATTTCGATTCGAGAAAGGCTCGTAATACAAAACTTAGTAAGTAATGACAACTTAGTAAGTTGTTATTTTTACCATAGTTACGTTCGAACTTCAATATCTAGATCGATGGTTTAAACAATGACAAAATAAAAACCTTGTTTTGATTTAAGGTCGAATTGATTTACAATAGATTGTGTCCATTTCAATATTGAAACAGCTTAGATGCACTGATCGTTAATAATGTTTACATGACAATAAAAACCTGCTAAATCTCGTTAATCAAGGCTAATAAATAAATTTATGGTTACAGTGTTAGCACTGTAACCATAAATTGTATGTTTACGAAGGCCAATACTTTCTGGTGATTACGCATATAGAGCGTAAATAAAAGTATATTAACAACTAACTATACCATTATTCGCCCTTAAGTTTAACACGTCCTCTGTTGTACAGTAGCAGCACGATCCCCAGCAGAGAAAGAGCAAACAGAATTATAATTACCACCAGCACAGTAGTCAGTTGTTGACTTGAGATAATGGACACGGCGAAATTAAACTAGTAATAGCTAGGGGCTGTCATTTGTCCTGGCTTTGTTTGGTTGTAATTAGGTTAACTGCCTTGCTCCACTCATTACCTCTGTTTGGGCATTTTTCGTAATTTCCTTTGCATGGGTGTGTGGTTTCCGGGTGGTTTGTATTCAGGGTTAGATTTGAAAGCTTCTTATTAATACTGACTTCCCAAGTTCTGGTTCAGAATTTGAATCACAACCTTTTTGTGAGGTGACTATTGTCACTGGACACCGGACAGGTCCACGCAATCTGTGTGGTTCTTTCCTCAAAAGACCATTTCAGACACCGATCCACATGGTCTTCACATGATCAGACCGAGATTATGTCTGGACTTTAAAAGAGACTGTGACCTTTGACTTTGTTTCGGCCTTTCTTCTCAGAGTAGTTAGATAGGAAACGCCGACTTCATCTAGTTTAAAAAGCAAAATTGATTGACGTGTAAAAGTGTTTGTACAAACCTACTTACAGAAATAAAATCATTTATAATTTATCATTTACCATTGACGTTTATCATTCAGGCCACAGCAACCAGGTATCGCAAAAATTTCGTTTATGGTCTTTGCTTAACTACGAGATATCGTATTACTAGTCAACAGCATTAATGCCGATCAAATTAATAGTGCAAATCGATCAAATTCCACGTCAGTCACAATAAATATCGATCACAATCCCATATTGATCAAATTAGTCCTAATTGTCAATTTTCAATTTCTCAGATTATGGGGAAGCAACAGGGTAGTTCGGGAAATTGAAATTTTCTTACGTTTTTTGCAATTTGTAGGTGTTGAATTAAATATGATTCGCGACCGTTGAGTGACTAATAACTTGTTCAATGGAATTAAATGAACCTAGAGAGTTGTATTGATGATAAATACATACGTGTTACGTTCGCAAATCATATTTTGTTCAATTTAGAGTGACCTGCAAATTGAAAAAAACCAAACGAAAAAAATAATTGAATGCCGCAAATTACCTTAGCGCATCCACCTTAATTGAACGCACCAACTTATTGCTTAGTGTTCAATGAACGAATGAATGAATGAGTAGTGGAATGAAAACATTCATCGGGCTAATGGCTTCATAACTCCGAAGGTAGGTAAAAGCCGACAATTAGCAACACTCGTTGATAACGAGTGAGCAACCAAACACGGTTGTAACTCTATAGAGTAAGAAATTCATAGATATAAGTAATTAATCTATACAGAATTTGTCGGAAAATGCCTGTGAATTTTCACCAGAACAGTCATTACACTGGCAGGTATTTAGAACCGTAATTATGTGTATATTTCTACGGTCAGACCGTCAATTTTCCTATGAAACATGGGTCTCCCTAACGTAGAAATCTCGATGATTGATCGCTAACCACGCTCGACAGTCACATTAGGACCGGCAAATAATTTTATAATTGTTCAAGTGGATGCTGATGCCCATGTCGTGGCTTATAACGAGACCCTCGGGAAGATAGGGTGCGACCTATTCGCGGCTAGGGACTCACGGCACGCCATAACGACAATAGGGAAGCACCTATTAATTATAAAATTAATCCGTCAGTACTATTGTTTTTGGGTCACACACGTGGAGTACAAATGACAGTATTTTACATTGCCTCCCTACTTATATCGACCTAATAAAATTCATAAATAATAGGGATTTGAGGCAAGCCCACTTTACTAGACAATTTTCAACAAATGTATAAGTCAGCGGCATGTTCGAAATGTACTCATTGGAATTCTAAGAAAATCAATGTTCGCACACAAATTCCTCAGTGGGGCAATTATTCGGTTAACGTTATTAGCATAAAGTAACATATTTAATAGGTATGTTTTCAAGCATAATGTTAATTCTTGAATTAAATTATATAGATGAATCACACATTACAAAGATTCTTAGGCCAAAATGGGGGTTAAAAACTTCTGATGAAAAACTAAGCAAAGGTTTCGTTCCAATAGAAATAAAATCTCTTAATGGAAATGAACTCAGCAAATAATTAAATCTTCTAAATAAAATGTATAATTATGTAAGCTTAGTTAATCTTAGCGATGAATACGTATATTTTAATTCTGTGAAACCAGTCTAAAATTTGAGCAGCCAACATTTTTAATTAAATGCTCCCGTTGTCTCGCCGTTTCAGTTTTCCTATGACAGAGAATAATGAAAATGCCGGAATTTACGGTGAGCAGCCGAAGAATCTCCCTGCGAGCAATTCCTATGTAAAAAGGAGACATTTTTGCGGCGTGTCTTGATTTTATATGATGTAGTGTTTTGTTCTTTGTAGGCTCAGGGCTCAGCTCAATTTACTTTGACATGAATTTATTTACCAACTATTCCCTGTTCTATATTCTACTCGAGAAAAAACGGTGACTACTGAACAGCAAAACCAGTACAAGTAAAAACATTTTTATAATACTATAGAACTTGATCAGCATAACGATGCAGTTGAGAATGTATTTGAATTTCCATGACCAAGAAATGTAAATGCACGACAAATTCGGGGAAAATATTCCAACACGTCCGTTCCATGGTACCCCAAAATGAAATGAACTTGATTGACAATAAAATACGAGCTTCAGTTGATTAGTAAAGGGAAATTCTGGAGTAGGTAAATGAAAATGTCGATGGGTTCTTAATTTTAACTGGTTGGGTCTACAAGCTTTTCATTTTGTACAACTTTCTGTTAAGTAGTTATGCAAATACCTGCTCCTATTTAACAAGATTATTAAAGTTCATAGACGATAGAAGGAGCGTTGGCAGACCAACATCCAGATGCGGGCGGACCTGCAGAAGATAGCGGGAAAGGCCTGGATAAGACTTGCAAACGTCAGGATAGCATGGTACAGAAGGGAGTGGGCCTATGCTCAGCAGCGGGTGGAACAAGGCCTAATGATGATGATGATTTAGGTACTTAATCTTGTGTTTTTTCGACGCGCCGGGATGTACTCTGTTGGATTCTTTCAATTTGAATGGCTACTTGTTGTCAATTCCTTTACAGAACTAAAGAAGCATCAACGTTGAATGGTATACTATTAAATGCTTGGCAGAAGTTTTCTCTGTTGTGAGCAACAAGCGACCAAACACACTACTACGGGATACTGCTCCACCACGACTACGCGCTTTCGCACACCGCGCTCAAAACGAGGGACTTCCTGGACAGCAAGCCGGTCAAACTCCTGGGTCACCCTCCTTCCAGCCCTGATCTAGCACCGTGTGACTTCTTTTTATTCCCGAAAATAAAAAATAAGCTCAATCGGATACAATTTTCGTCGCCGGAAGATGCGCTGTCAGCGTTCGAGCAGGCTGTAAACAAGGTGTCTGCGGCGGACTGGAAAAATTGTTTCAAAAACTGGTTCAGACGCATGAAACTTTGTATAGAGGCTAGGGGAGAGTAGTTTGAAAAGATTAAATAAAAACATATTTACCTATAGAACATTTTTTTTTACCGCAAAACTTTCTGAGTGTTCGACGTATTTCAAGGTTAAGTTCCGTACGCCACTTCTGGATCACAAAACAATTATTTGAATTCTTTATACGTGAGACAAATGAATATGTGTTATATGCCTCTAGTTTAATGCTTAATTAATCACCTAGCTTCGCCACAAGAATGTAGATAATTACAATGGCCTCGTTGCTGCAGCTATTATTGAAGCTGACAGCTTATTTTGAGATCTCTTGACAGCTGTATTATGAAAATTAATACGAGGAACGAAAATATTGTTGATGGAGAATTTCTGTGTTTTAATGTAATTTGTTTCGTTCCCGAAGTGGCGCCTGTCAAAACTAGAGCTGACTTTTGCAATGCCATAATAACAGCGGCGAGGTGTCAATTTTTCTAAAGTCGTCTTTAATTTACTGACTTTTTTTTATTGATATAAAAAAAACTATCATTCTTAAATTACTTTAGAAATGTAAATAATTAAATACAATAAAATTGAACAGCTGAAAACCAAACAAAACGTGCAATATTCCTCCTTCTCGTTCTCATTGACGCATTTTTCTATATGTCTCTGTCCTAACCCGTTGTACAGCGGTTTGCTCTCGTCCATATAAAGCAGTGCCACGTGATCTAAATTGACAGAATTACGGGATCGCAGTTGTATGAATTTTTAGTTCCCGGTTATGACGTTTTGGCCACGGGTTAATTTAGAATTTTTTTTTGTTGTAATACAAAGCTAAAAATAACCGTTTTTGTTATTTGAATATTATGGTGAATTAAATACCCGTAGTATAACTATTTGTTGACAATAGTAGCCACCATTGATGTGCCATTTTTTATAGCGATAGAGTTGCCGATGCGAATCCCTGAAGGAAAGCCGGTAAGAATCGTGTTATACGGTGCTTTCGCCACTGCAAAATAATGATTACATTTTTGTATGCTTTGTAGCTAACGCTGTTGCATCTACATCGGAATAGAAAATAGTTCGGTACTAGAGTTTTATGATTTGCACTACGGCTGGACAACGCTTTTATCCTACCTGTATCTTTCACTTACAGTTACAGAAAAACGATTTAACGAAATATGTAACTTTCATTTATCGCTGAGTTCAATGAAACAATCCTAGTTTAATTACGGAGATCTTCAGTAAAAACAGTTTTTAAATTTTAAATGTTCCCAAAATGTACATTAAAGTCAACCACTTTACATTTCATCAATTTCCATTGTATAAATAGTTACTTACATTGTTAAATAGTAGATATTGTTTTTAACCAAAACTTTAAATCTAAATCAATGAAGTTATTAATATAGCGTGGGCCAAGCACGACTACGTGGAGTATAAACGTAGGATTGAAAATAATATCTAAAATTATTTCTTACATAATATTTACCTAGTTTCTTGACTTTGTTCTTATCTATTGGTGATACTTTATCGTGCTAGTCGACAAAAAAATATCAACCAAAGTGCTATGGGATAGGTATGTATTTTCGATTGAAAAATCGTTTAAAGTTACGTCGCAAGTTCGAAATAGGGTCTCTGAGAAATTTAGTGCTTTCACATAATTAGAACAACTATTTTATGCCTAGTAAACTTGCCAAGGTTCATGAAAGCTTTAAAATTAGCACTCTAAAGCTTAATCATTGAGTATATACACATGGGTATATACATATACAGAGTGTGCGAAATACCGATAGCCAATTTGAATAGTCCAATACGCCTAACCCTTCAAACAAACCCTTTCCTATCCAAGTGCATGTAAATCAGGCATCAGGGTCAATATTAGCTAATGTTAAATAGTACCTATAGGCTTATAGTTAAACATCAAAGTCGATCGTATGTTCACAGTGTAACTATTTACGATTCATCGGGAGCGCAAGGAACTTATGTGCCGAACTGGGGGCAGTTCGAGACATAAGTTCCTTTAACTGCGGGACTTATGTCCCGAAATGGAGTACAGACCAGTGGGTCTAGTCTCTTAGCACATATACCGTAGTTTAGACCGAAGTTACGGGCGTTTCCTAATTCGGATCACCCACGGACAAAGATTAATTCGGGGCCCGAACTTAGAATGAATGACACCACGATTTGACAGCTGTCCCTTATTCCGATGTGCTTTCTCCCATGAGAATAATTGAATTTGACATTTTTGTTTTGACAGGTCAACTACTTTCAGTTGGGACAATAACTTCGTTGACGACCGAGACCCCTGCTGAATTTCGAAATTTCAGTGTACTAAGTAATCAAGAAATGTGTAAAAATACACCTCCTGGTTCCTGTCAGATGTATAGGCGATAAACCATTGGAAGTAGTTATACTGTGGTTTGATCTTGCACAGCTTAATACGTA
This sequence comes from Polymixis lichenea, assembly GCA_949091785.1. Classification (NCBI taxonomy): domain Eukaryota; kingdom Metazoa; phylum Arthropoda; class Insecta; order Lepidoptera; family Noctuidae; genus Polymixis; species Polymixis lichenea. The sequence continues at coordinate 10,481,822 of OX420943.1, read as the reverse complement.
TTGGCCTTTGGAAGCAGTGACCACGCGAGGGTTAACGAGGGTTGGACACGCGATAGTCTCGTTGAAGAATATTGCTAATCTGGATGGCGATCCCATGAAGGGTAAGTATGCCTATATTTAGCATTTTAAAGGTTACGCTTACATTCCGTGTGCTTTATCAAAATAAGGGAAGATTGATTTTTCTGGATGGCATGACATGTAAGGTAGGTGATAACAGAAGAGTGCTTTCATAGCAATACCTATTTGGGACCACATTTCAACAGAGAGTTTTATTCAAATAAAATAAATCCAATTAAAATTAACTACTATGACATTCGAAGAAATAAATGCAACACCGAATTTTATTTTTGATAAAATTTCAGCTTTTTTGCTTTAATAATTACAGTGGTTGTGTATATTTTATTTAAAACAAAAAGTGAGGTATATGACTGCGTGAAATGAAACTGGATTCCTTGTATTCCGGAATTTCCACGAAAATATCCGGAACCCGTCGTTCTTTCAATTTAACACAATTTTTTGGTAGGTGTAATCATTTCCAAAGGCCTGTAATAAAAATGCCAAAGTTTACGGAACCGAGGCCTTCAGGAGGGTGATGTATCACGATATTCACGATCAAATTGAATTCCATTTCTCTGAGGAAATATGACTTCAAAGGTAGAGAGGCGGGTGGGACTTCGAAAATGTTGTTAAATAAATAATTGACATCTACTTCTACAATCGTAATTGAAAAAAGATTAAGGTATTTTGCTCACCGTATACCGAGCAGGTAATTTCGAAAGCAGTACGGAATAAATTATCCAACAAAAGAACCTAATTAAATCTAAAGTATTTAATAATGAATGTTTAATAAAACCATCAATGGACGATCGTCTAAAATTCCAGAGATATTTTATTAGGTACTAAATATGATGGCACTGCTCTCTCATATTTCTGAGATAAGAATGTGATTACATTGAAGATACCTTGTTTAGAACATTGTACCAGAAATATCTGCTTGGTTATGAAAATTTTACCAACATTTTCTAAGTGCTGCCAATGTAACGAACTTTGTGATACGAATTTCGGTTTAATGAAATACCTTAAGGTATAATTAAAATTCGGTAGAATTGTAATAACACCTTTTACGTGTGTTAGGGTGAGGCCACATTCGAATCGCCTATCTAGTCCCCTTTACAACTGCGCTCGCTGCCATTAAAGGCCGTTTGTGACATTTATTGCTTTTTGAGACTTACGAACGACTTGGCTGTAGGTCGGATTGTCTTTGCGATACGAGGTATAAAAGTCTAATGAAAATTACCTTAATTAAGGAAATGGAAGTGTGAAAGGGACATGTGATACGGATAACTCTAAACATTTTCATTGATGTGTTGTGTATTCACACCGCCATCGCCATACTAAACATTATTGAGTGGCTTTAGGGAGTTTAACACCTTGCTTCTACATTATGCTAATTGAATTCTTGGTTTACGAGAGGGTCGTGGAGGTAAACCCGAGTGAGGTCATCGCCGTTACAGGCCAGTTAATTATAGCTCCTACAAACACTATACAAAACCCATTCCGTTTAACAATATCTTGCCATTTTTAATTAAAATGCACCCCACGGCGTTAGATAGCACTGCCATTTATATTGAGAGTAAAATACACGAAAGTTTATTTGTTTTACGAAATATAAAAATAAAACCTTTTTTGCAGTAGGTAGGTATATCCATCTTAATAGATTTACGTTAATAAGATTTTTAATTGAGATAGGTAAAGTCGTTTTAATTAAATTTAAATGTAAAGAAGCTAAGTTAAATAAAAGCTCGTTAAACCATCTTTATATATATTAAGTGTGATCAAAACACTAACTCGGTAATAAAAATCAAGAAGCAAAGCAGCCCTATAAGTATTCTATTCAGCCATTATAATAATGAAACAGTAATTAACTTCAAAATGGCGCCGGCAAAGATGGCGGTCTTTGCCGCGATAGGAATTTCATATTTTGCTAATCACTCGTCGCCTCACTGTACAGTGGAATATCGGTTTAACATAATTATATTTAATTAAATTCCATTTCTGACTGTATCTGCGCGTTATGATAAGATTCACTACATTCCGAGAGTTTCGATAGATACAAATATGCACGAGTACCTCATCGATTCGCTGCGAACCTTATAATATTAGGTCATTGTTAGCGTCGCTGGAATATTCGTCATTTCTCTGGAGACCCGAGTGTATGTTTTGAGTATTTGAGGTATTTTGCCCTGGTCTCTATGTAATGATCATCTGGAGAGTTGAGGCAAGATGTTATGGAATTCTAATAATTATAACATTGCAGTAAAATTATAGAGAACTTCTTTTTCTCACTTCATTCGTGGCATTTTTTGCATTATCTCAAAATTCTCAAATATCGTTTATGGTACCTGGGGTGCCTGGGATTTAATTTCGTAAATCAAATCTCGATTAGTTTGGTTAGTTTTATTCGATTAAAATAAAAATCTAGCTTTTAAAGTAATACCCATATCCACAATTAAATACCCATGTAACTACTTCTTCCGCCAAATAGCGTACATTTCAGGTTGCTGAAATCCCAAAGCAGAGTTGCAGGCTGTTGAGTTGCAGGTCTATTTGTAGACAACTTTCTATCAGGTTTGCAATAAATATATTTGAAAAATAATAATTAGTACAAAACAGAACACACCTGAACTGATCCCTGCCATTGAGCGTCTCCTGCTTAATGGACAGAATAACTGGTCCCAGGTCTTCATCGTTTGTGAAGTAGTTCCAATGTTCAGTTCCGTAGAAGTATTTCTCATACGTCTCCTGTTCTACCGAAGTAAGTTCAAATCCTCCGGATCTCTCCCATTGTTCCTCAATGGCTGTTTTCTTCTTTGGTGTGCTTCCTCCGTTGTCACTACTGTCTTCAGCTGCTTCGTCAAGAGATCCTGATCTTCTGTGGCGATCTGTTGGGAATAGCGAAAGATTTTAATTATTGCCTCGTTCTTCTTGTGAGAGTTTGGGTTAAAACAACTAGGCGTTTTTGTGCAAATAAGTAAATATTCAGACGCGAAATTTAGACCAATGTCATGGAAATTAGAGATACAATGTTACGGGGGATTGGAATTCTGGAATCACTTCAAAAAATTAAATTCGAGGAAGAGCGGAGGCTAAAAATTCAACTGTTTGTATTAAATGTCTGAATTGGGCAGACGTTTATTCAAGATTCGAGGCCAGAACGGGATAAAAAGTCTCACAGCCTAAATTCTTGAATGACAAATACATACTATGAGTATAGTTTTGTCAGGGACTCTACAGATATAGGCCGATGACGTAGCCGACCCTAGCTTGTCGCAGATTAATGACGCCGATAAAGTTGTGTTGTCACGCTTCGATATGTCACGAGCGATTTTTTTGGAAGCATTTCAGTCACGCAATGTGGATATAATGTGACTCACCCTTAAATATGCTTCCTCAATTTTTGAAGTGTCGAAAGGCTACACGAACAACAGTCGATAATAATAAGATCACGAACATCATAATTTATTAAGGATCGAAAAACTATATTTTACAATATTTTACAGAACTATTTACACTAGTTAGGTACTAAATGAAATGACTAACTAACTCACTGCACAAATAAATACAATAATGGACAGTTAGGTAGGCGTCGAAGTACGCGTCTGCTTGCTGTCATCCGGAAACGTGCGCAGAAGACTGGCAGCATTGCCATGTTTAATGGTCAAAAAACAAGCCAAATTAGATCACGGACAAGTTTGGATTCGATAGATAAAGCAATATTCCATCAGGAGAAAGGTATCCGCAAAAATTCTGAGATTTTAGTAGTGATGGAATTGGTCTCTTGTAATGAAGACCACCGTTAAAGTGTTAAGTATTTTAGTAATGGTTGTTGAAGTGTGTTAATAATGGGCCATTGAATACAGAAGTCATAACAATTCTAAGTATGCCAGCACGCGTTCCAGACAGTCATTTAAAATGTAGGCAATGATAACAGGATTCTGTCATTAGATTTTAAAATAAATAAACAATGAAATTGGGCGTATACGCAGATGAGAAAGCTTGCGTCTACAGACTGTACAAACGGTTAAAGAAGTACATTTGAATTTTAAGAGAGAAATTCAGTTGAGGGAGGGATTACCGTGCTCAAAAACATAATAAAAGAACGAAAAATATGTTTAACTTGTAGTGAGTACAGCAGACATTTTCACTCGTTTTATTTTTGAAACAAGATTTCACATAAGCTTAACATAAGCTTTTGCCGAGGTCCTAATCTCATTTTTAATTCAGTCTCAGACGAGATGTTATAATCGGATTAGAATGAGACACGTGACGTTGCCATAGAATTATGAACGACGGATGTCTTATGGTTATTGCTTTTCCAGTTATTGTATTCGTAAAGTGGGATAATTTAAATGAATTTTATTATCCTGCTAATACAAGCTACTTTGAGCATTCGATGGATATTTTGGTGCAAATTAAATGTACTACCAGCGAACCCTTAAAACATATACTCCTTTTTAAAACATGTGCCAATTATGCATCAAGTGTGTTTAAAGTTATGTTGTAGCTATAGCAGATTTACATAAAACACCAAAAAAGGCTATAAGCACAGTAACTCATCATCATAACCATCATCATTTCAGCCAAAAAGACGTCCACTGCTGGACATAGGCCTCCCCCAAGTTGTTCCCTGTTTAATTTCCAATAGAATAGTGTCTGTTTCCCTAGATATTCACTCAATACAAGTTTAGTACTCACGTCGTATACAGGTAGCTACTTTATTAAATGATGTGTCTACCTGGAGTTATCGGGCAAGCTCGCAACGTGTCGGCCATCAAACCAAAGCCGACGCTTACCATGTCATTGCTGCCTGAGTCCACATATTTGAACAGCACAAATTAAATTTCACAGTAGTTATTCCGTTGTCACTAAAATTTACTACTGAATGGGGCTTGATTGCGTCTACGCTGATGACGTATGTATCATTTACATGATAAGACGCTCTAATTGGGTTTGGATTTATAATAGACGGTTCTCGTTAATTAAATACGTCATTATGTCTGGGAGTAACAAGCTTGGCTTCAAACTGTTGGCGCCTTTGAGGATATTATTGTTAAGGACTCACTGAATTTTATGCTACATACATTTTATGATGCGTTATCGGTAACATGGGTTAGCCATAAGCGTTTATAGCTAATATGGGTAAGCTAACTAGTCTACTTTTAAGTTTGTGCCAGGTTACTGGTATGCTTTATTTTTGAACACTTATTGTTTCCTTTACGTTTTTTTTACATTTTTCTTTTTCCTAGAGTTGTAGTTTTTTTTAGTTCATTAATTTTCTTGTTCATAGGAAGGGTTTGTTTACCTTATACAAGTATAACAAAAATGCCTCCGTCATTATTATTCACCCAAGCCTAACCACGTTTGCGAAATAAAAATGTGTAGGCAAAGGTTTTACATGTACAATGTGTACATCCCTTTCGCCGTCCTTATTTTTATCATATCAAAAGACTGTATGTTTGCTTAAGCATAGCTGCGCTGTCAAACGAGTAAATTGCTATGAAACACAATCCCTTGCAAACATTGTGTATGTGCTGACGAGTGTACCTACTGTGGGTACAGTAACCTCCCCTCTATCGGGAATGACTATGAATGCTGACGGGTACTTAATACTATATCCACATTCATTTTGTGAGTAGAAATTTATATTTCGTAGATGTTTCACACAGGAGCATTCATTTCAATTCGTGGTATGGATGTAAAGACGCTGCCTTTGTGTCTATTTAGTATATTGTGCTTAGAATACTATTGACTACTTTGACTATTGTGTGTGATGGTCCCAGAGTTAGTAGTAGTGATATGAGTTAGTTGAGCAGCTAGCCTAAGTAAATTCCTTCTAAATTTCTATTTTTAAAGTGGAATTTTAGCAATAAAACGGTATATAACAAGAGTAAATAATAAAACTTTCTTAAAGACTTCATTAAGTGCAATACAGTCACAAAAAGAGGCTATGAATTTGAATTTTATTCTTAAAAATCTTCATTTAAGTTAATTTTTAACTCACAATCAGCAAGTCGCACGCTTTAAGCCTAATCCTCCGACACAAGCTTCTGTCTTAGCAAGTTGAAAAGGTAAGTACACCAAAATAATCTCATTTAAGCTCCCATTTGCACCTGACTGAACTTGAAACACACTACTCTTTGAAGATAAAATTAGGCATAGCGGATAAGCCTCCACTGAGATGATATTTTTGAATTATGAAAGCAGTTCTATTTCATGACTGTTCATATTTTAATTTTTCTAGTTTTCTCGAGAGACTTCCAAATACCGTCTTTCATAAATAGTTAATGAAGTAGCAATGAGTTTCGAGAAACTAATTGGAAACATTGTTACCAATACAATACAAAAATTATTGGAAAAATTTCTTATGGAAGCAGAAGGGTTACGAATGGTTAAAACGGAATTGAAAATCGGAATAGGAAAGAACAAAGGCTCGACCATTTCCTACGCAGATTGTTGAAAAAATATTGAATACAAAGTTATTATTTTTCATTTGCTCTCAGAATTTGGCTGCGCTAAAATACAAAATGTCACTAACGTTTTCAATTTTTTAAGCGTGGACTCGCTACGAAGAAATGACAGGACGTCGGAATAAATTATCAAGGAAAATGTTTGTGAAGAACTTTTCTTTAGGACATCTTGTGACTGGTGGTATGAGTTTATGCATGAATCATCAATTTGGTTTTTAACATTTAAAAAATTAAATTTAGTTGTTATAATTTTTAGCTGCACCGACACTATTGCTTTTTCACCAAGCTCTCTTATTTCGTGTAGTGTTATGCTTCCTGATAAAAACTTTGCTCTTAGAATATAAACGATCAAAACGAAGCAAAAAACATCTTACAGGAATGTTCACTTACTACATTGGAGCTATAAAACGCAGCTTCTAGGGGTGCCATACAATTTTATCGGCGATATTTTTTCGTCATTTCATGCTTGTTATTCGACCTTACGAAGATCCGTTTCCAAGGATGATGTGACAATTTTATAATAATATCATCTAAGTAGATCATATCACGTTTTATTCAATTCTTCGCATGACAAATTATATTAGGTAGGTACAAATTTGATTTACGGTAGGTAAAGACTTCCCTCTTTTATTCTATCGATGAGAGTATTTTCAAGGTTGTTTTGGCAAATTTATTTTTACCAACAATGTTAAACCAGTTTGATCATAAGCCTTGGGTAATTCCATTGTGGAACTTAAGTGAAACACTCCATATTTGCAAAACGTAGGCATGTACTTGAGGAGAGCACATGAGGGTCTTGTAACTAGGTGATAACAGCCACAAGGATCGATCGATCAGGTTAAGCTACGCTTTACGGATGGTCCCTTGATGGATGACCATCTTTACATATTAAGACACCTTCGTGCCTCAGAAACCACGCTAAGCCGTTGGTCCAGGCCGTCATTGTTGGGATTTTGACAGTCGTTACGGGTCGTCAAAGCCCGAAAGTCTGAGAACCAGTCCTACTAAGGGGTATCGTGTTACCCAGTAACTGGGTTGTTGAGGCCAGATAGGCAGTCTCTCCGTGTAAAATATTGGTATTCAGCTACATCCGGTTAGACTGGAAGCCGACCCCAACATAGTTGGTTTTTTTTTTGGGTGGGAAATCATCAATCTTCTCCCGCTCTGGGTGGAGCGGGAGGGCGTGTCAGACTTTTGCTGACTAAAACCCATCCGTGTTCCCTCAGTTGCCTGTGTGCCAGGGGCCACGGTATCTCTTTCGAACAACCCGCACCCCTGGCAGGCATCGGCCTTTGCGGGCCCCATCAGTTGCTGCTGACATCTCTTTGAGGCGCGCGTGGAACACAACGCGCCGTCGACCCGGGCTTGGTCCTTACCGGACAGCGAGCTACCCATTACTCGCCGTCCGCAAGCCCGTGCCTACGGTGGCCGGGAATCGGCCTGGGATTCCCGACGCCCAGGGCGTTTCCTGTGAAGGCCACGGCTGTGAGGGCGCATGTACTACATCTCCCCCACGTGCGCCGCCTCCCTCTTTGCGAGCATAACTGCTTCGCTGAAGGAGGCGACTGCTAGCCATGCACTCTCGCTCCGTACCATGGCCTGGACCAGGGTCGGACGCGAGAGATCGCCGCCGCCAATCACCTCCACGAGGACACGGCGGTGCTCCGCCCAAGCCGGGCAGACCTCCACCATATGCTCCATCGTGTCCTCAGGGCGATCTTCGCAATGGAAACACGCGGGCGTTTCCTCCCGCCCTATCCGAAACAGGAACCTCCCGAAACTGCCATGTCCGGTGAGGACCTGTGTCAGGCGGAAGGTGAGGACGCCATGCCGCCTCTCAAGCCACTCCTCAAACAGGGGACTTACCGCCGCAATTGTGGCGTGCCCAAACATAGTTGGGTAAAGGCAGACCATGATGAGGCATGTACATGGAAAGAGACGGTTTACATAGTAGGTACCCGAATCTGCGTTCGTGCAAATCTAATTGATTAAACTCAAGGAAAAGAATGTAGCTAGTAAGTATTTAGTGATTGATAACCTCTCGAGGGCAGCAAAGTAAAACAAATAAACAGCTAGTGGGAGCGAATTCGATACCTATCTAATTTGGAAATGGATTCGCCAAGAAAGAAAGCTTTGTAGCTATGTATTGATTTTAGCTTGTACTTTGGGTTACGTTAGTTTGGTAAAATAAATAATGAAGGGATTGCAATGACGGATGTTCATTTTGTAAATAGGTTTTAACACTTACCACTTTAAAAAAGTATACTTTAGAAAGTAGATGACGTCGGTGTTTACTATCCACCTACTCTTACAAGAAACATCGAAACAAACTGAGCTTTGACAGGAGAAAAATGAAAGGACAATTTTGCTAGTGATAAACTTATTTTGCTGTCAGTCGTCTTACTTCGAGATAAAGCAGAAGGTCCAACAGCTATAATGGGAGACCAAGAATAGATCACAGTAATATAATTCTTATTAGGATATGTGCAGTGGTGGCCCAGTGCTATCGGCCCCAACTTACGCCAGGTATTTGAGTTTGTGTATTTAATTTCACCACCAATGCGGTTTGAGGTTGAAGGTTCTATTATATTGATAAAAAATTGTTCAAAATCTAAGCAATGACATAGTTGGTTTATGAGTTGATCATTGCATAAAACTATCCTGTGTTGAGATAGATAAGCATGTTGTAGGGTGCGTGTACAGACCCCCTACTTATCAGAACTTTTCTTTATTTGAGTCAATAATAGATAATGCCCTAGGGAAACTTGCATCCAGTAACAAAACTGCAACTATTTGTGGTGATTTTAATATCAATATTTTGGAAAATAATTCAAATAGCAGTAGATTACTAAGTCTTTTTAGATCAAATTCAATTTATCGAATATTTTTACAGAACCGACTAGAGTAACTCCGACTTCTGCTACTTGTATCGATAATGTTTTCTGTGATTGTGAATATGTAGAGAAAGCCATCGTAAATTATTTTCCGTCTGATCATAGTGGACAAACTGTATCTTTTGAGTTTAAAACAACTTTGTAAAAAGTGCAAATACTATATAGACCAATAACGACTGGCAAATTAAATAAATTCAATGGTACCCTAAACAATAAGTTAAATGTTCTGGGCGTTCATAATATGGACGATGCAAATAAATTGTATGAGGATTTCTTCTCAGTAGTGCACACTGAATTCAGTAAAACTTTTGAAAAGGAAACAAAAACTATTTGCCCTCATTTTATATTTAGTGACTGGGCGACTAGAGGTGTTAGGATAAGTAGGGAAAGACTGTTCGAGCTGTATGGCCTTAATTAATGTAAGGCTTTTACATTAACACCAAAACTTTCAACAAGTATGTTGCTACATATTCCAATTGTTTTAGAAATACATGCAAGATAGCTAAAGTCCAGTACATTAGCAACAAGATCAGATCTGCAGAAAATAAAATAAAACAGTTTGGAAAGTTATAAATAACAAAACAAGTAGGAAAAAATACGAAACACCGATTATTCACTGGAAACTTCACGTGGTGCATTAAGCTCTAACATAGAAGTAGAAATAATTTGTAAACTTCTTCACTAATATACAACGACGGAAGCCTTAAATTCATCACCCGATGTCTTCAATTCGATTGTCGTCAATTGTTTATTAAGAGCGAACGTTCCAGGCTGCCCGGCTGAATTTCAATTTAAGCACATAAACCCTATGATAGTTATAAAATCTTTTCGGAAAATCAAAATCAAATTAGCCGAAGATCTATGGGCAATGTCTATCAAAGTTTGTACATCCATAATCGAGACCATAGCACCATACTTAGCTTAATTTTTTAATTTGTGTGTAGATCAAGGAGTCTTCCCGGATTTAATGAAATATAGTAAGGTTATACCACTATTCAAATCTGGAGACAGCAAAGACGCCAACAATTATAGACCAGTATCCATGTTGCCGGTATTCAGCAAGGTTTTCGAATTGGTAATGCTCAATTAAATGCTCAATTGTTTTAATACCAACAAAATATTACACGATTAGCAATATGGGTTCACCAAAGGACGCTGTACGACTGACGCCGGTGTCACCTTATTAAAACATATATTAATAGCGTGGGAAGATATCCAAGATTCCATAGGAATCTTTTGTGACCTCTCCAAGGCATTTGACTGCGTTAATCACGAAACCTTGCTCTTAAAACTTGAGCGTTACGGACTAGGTGAACTTGCGTTCAGTCTAGGAAATTCTTATTTAAATGATAGACAGCATAAAGTTCAAATAAATGGTGTCAATTCAAATGGTTTAAAAATAAAAATGGGTGTTCCACAAGACTCGATACTGGGTCCTTTCCTCTTTTTAGTATATACTAATGATCATTTATCATATATATATCACATAATAATTCATCATTTTATGATTTGTACGTTTTTTTTAAATAAATGGGGTAGATCTACCACATTTATTAAAAAAAACAACCACAAATGGTGGTGGTGGTGTTATTTGCTGACGATACATCCTTATTTTTTAAAATAAATAGACGTGCATCAAATCGTGACGACGTAAATAACGCCCTACTGCTGGTAGAAAATTGTTTCACTGTTAATAATTTAGTATTTAATGGAAAAAAACAAAATGCATAAGATTTGTTATATTAAACGTTAAAAGTACTGATTGTGACATAGTATTGAATAAAGAGAAACTAGAATTTGTCGATAAAACTGTTGTCCTAGGGATTGTGCTCGACTCAAGGCTACAGTGGAGTCATCATTTAACAGCTCTTGCAGAATAGCTAAGTTCAACAGCATGTGCTGTAAGAAAAATCTGCCAATTCACTAATGAAGAAACAGCGAGTCTATTTCAGTTACTTTCTTATTATCATGTCTTACGGTATTATACTATAGGGACGGGCTGCAAATATCGAGTCTATTTTTGCAGAAAAGAGCCATCAGAGCAATATATGGCCTCCATAGACGAGATTCTCTAAGGGAACTGTTCAAAAATATTAATACCATGACGGTACCTTCTCATCATCATCATGTACGTCAGGAAAAAAAAATATTTTCAGTAAAAGTGGGGAAAGACACACCTTTGGGACTAGAAATAGGGACCAATTAGTTCAACCAGGTTTCAGACTGGCTAAAGTAGACTCATCCTTCATGCGGTACTGTTTAAAATGTTACAATAAAATACCTCCCCACATACTCCAACTGAATGAAACGAAATTTAAATCTTGTAAAAAACGCACACTATACAGCCATGCTTATTATAAGTAGGGGGATTACATCGCTGACAAAAATGCTTGGCTAAATGCTGCTTGTCTGGCTTCACAAGGTAGCTTAAACTAAATTGAATGGCATTTGAAAACATTGTTGGAGCTGCTGAAGATTGTAAAAGCTAGATATCTTTGCATTGTATAAACTCAATCTTTTAGTATTGTATAATTGCATAGCACATATTGTGTGAGCACTATGTTCCTACTATTAAGCATTTACTGGGTACGTCTTTCATTGACTTGATTGTGCCTTGCCAATTGAGTGTTTGTCCCGCTCACTTAAATGTCTCGCTGGTGGTGGCATGTGTTTTGGATCATTAAGTTCTCTCCAAAATGGTTGAGCTGAATGGTGCTGATCCATACGTCATGTTCGTGAACGGGCGCCGCCAGTCAGGACTGGTCATCACTTAGCTGCTTATATTTTTAATTTCTAAATTATCATTTGGTTTTTGTTTTTAATTACGGACGCTTTTAATGTGCACGTCTTTTTACATCGTTCTCACATTGATAATTTGAACGAAATGATGTAACCAACTTTCTATAACAATATCATGATTTAAAAATAGTGTCCATGGAGTTTCTTGCCCGTTCTTCTCCATAGGTACCTACTACGCTTTGGAATGGGCAACTAGCTTCATCTTTCCGACTCTTTGACAATTCAAAAGTGCCTGTAATTGGTTTATCCTACTAATATTATATATGTGAAAGTTTGTGAAGATGTTTGGATGCTTGCTCAATCACGCAAAAACGACTTAACGGATTTGGATGAAATTTGGCACACAGATAGTTTATAACCTGGATAACACATAGGATTTATACCCCGGTAGTACGCTCCCGTGGGATTATTTCCGAACTGCACGAGAGCGAAGCCGCAGGCAAAAGTTAGTTTGAAATCAATGCTTTGAGCTTGAGTTTCATGCTCTCAAAACGCTGAAGGAAAACATTGTGAGGAAACAGGCATGTCCTAGAACCAAACATTCAAAGACTTGGGACCTTCACCAACCCGCACTGCGCCCGCGTGTTGGATTATGACACACTCCCTCTCACAGAGACGAGGCCTGTATCCGAGCAGTGGGAAAGTACTAGCCTATGTAATATTATTATTACGGCATTATATCATGCTTACATAGACTATTCCTAAATAACGTTTTTAATCTGTTAGAAATAGGTAGATTGTATATATTTCTATAATATAACTGGCGCAATGTGGGTGAATATTCTGCCCAATCTTCCGGGGAATACAGACGGAATACTATGTTGTGTAATGCATAAGGTTGAAGACGAGAATAAAGTTTGAATCAAAATAAAGTTGTAATTGACACTTCTTAAAATTTTCATACACCACTCCTTTGATTATATCTTAACAACTGGAATGGAGGTTAATTTTGGGTATTTTCCCACTTACATTTTCCGCTTCATTATTTTTTATTGCTTCTAAATTCCAAGTTGGTATAAAAGGTAATTTGTGATTCAAAGGTAAGACTGAATTAACAAACTAGGATATTGGAAGTATCCACAACTTCTAGAAAAAGTAGACCAAATTATTAGAAACACACTAACTTCAATCCTAAATGTGGCCCTGGACGACCGAGTGTGGCAGCAAGCCACACTTCCCATTCGCCTGGGTGGTCTCGGTGTCCTCAAAATTTCAAGTATAAGTTTACCGGCCTTCCTCTCCTCGGTCCACAGTACAGATTAATTAACCAGGAATATTTTATCTTCCTCACTGGTCGATTTTGAAGTACCGTGTTTGACCGATGCGTTGAACGCTTGGAAAAGGGCTTGTCCCCATACGGTTTTACCTGAAAACCCGTCCTCCCAGAGACGCTCTGCAGTATTATACGGAATACCCTGGTAAATACCTCACCTAATACTGTTGAGTGTGTCCGTCTGCTGGCTGTGGGAGAATGGGAGTCAGGCTTGTGGCTTCAGGCGGTCCCGTCATCCACCATAGGCACTATGATGGATGACTCATCGTTTCGGCTCGCTACGAGTCTCCGCTTGGGCGCACCGGCGTACAGCGGAAATTTGACACAAAGATAGATTATAACCTGAACTAACACATAAGATTTTTTTATCCCGGTTGTACGTTCCCGTGGGATAATTTTCCACCTCCACGCTGGCAAAAGGTAGTGGGTCTTCTAATTACCTCTACCAGAATAACGTTATCATTGTCATAATCGAAACATAACGCTTGGCAGTCGTTGGTGGTAACGAGCACGAGCCGCGCAGCCAGCACGAGTATATTCCAAGACAGAAAGTAATCCACATCAACAGCTCCTTCTGGTAACTCTCCTACTACTAAAGTATGGCCATAAAGGTGTGTCTTTTATATTGAAACTGTTGTTGTAATTTTGCTGCATATCACAGACACATACAGACACACTATCAAACACACTCATAATCATAGATCAGCCAAAATAGTGTTTAGTGTAGCAATTTCATTGCTAAATTATGGTAAGTTTTTATTTGTTTCTTTTTCTTTGCTTATGGGTTCTCACTCATTTATTATTCTACGGGTCACAGCTATGAGGAATAATACCCCACTGTAATACAGTATCAACTAGTACCTAGTAGTATTGTGACAGTTATTAGCGGCCGTACATATTGAAATGCCAAAGTGTATCTTATGGTAACGAATATTGTTAAACTTGTATTCCGAAAATAGATTCTGTGACCGCTTTTGTAATGAAAATAGAATTTTAATAATAAATATGGAATTGGGTTAGTTACATTCTGGAATGTTTTCGGCATACGATGAACTAATAAATATCTGAGTAGTTAGTTTACAATCTGAAACTTTGTTTCGTATAAAGATGTATTAAATCTCCTAAATTGGTTCCCGATTTCATACGATGAAAACGAACAAATTAATATATTTGTTCTAGCTTTCCAATATTCGTGAAATTAATACTTACTAATTCTTCGGTTATGGGTTAAGAATGGTAAAATCGTAAAGATCGGGCTTTCTCTGTGATGGCTACAGTTAATGACCTGGTTTTACACACAAATTTTCATAATTATAATCACCAAGCCTAGGCAAATAAGAAAAAAAAAGAATCGATGAAAGCAAGACGAACCCACTGCCTGTTATTAATCGACGCTATTTTTCTTTGAATCCGCGCCTTTTGTCTAGACTTTACGCTGTATGCAATTTGCTGTAGCTTTGTTTTTCCAATGGCGATTCTAATGCCTATACTTCGACCCTTAATGGAAACGGATGGTTTTCTATTAACTGTGCCCATCCATCAAGTATCTATTTATGCTTGTGAATGTACGTTGGTGTGTTATTCTATTCATCTGCATTTTCAGGGTTGGAGGGGGACGATGTTACTGTTGATCCTGAAGTTTTTAGTCATCATTTGATACAGGCGAGGAACGCTGGCTCAGTGGTAACGGCTGCGGGTTACCGAGTTGTAGGTCGAAGATTCGAACCAAGACAAATTATATTAAATTATTTCAACACCACTGCTCTCAAAGTGGTGAAGGAAAACATCGCGAGGAAACCGGTATGTCCTGAACCAGAAATTGGAAGACACGTGACATCTACCAACACGCACTGGGCCCGCGTGATAGATTAGGCCCGTATCCCAGCAATGAGACTATTATAGGCTGCCTATCATTTGTTACACTCAAAGTTACAGACCGGTGAGATTTTACTTACCCAAAAACACTAGGGACTATCTAAATGAACCCACATAGCTATCTGATCTGAGATTTCATCTCTTTTTCTTTCAATATCTGTTGCGTAATAGTAATAATTGCTTTGAATTCGTTTCTGTTACTAACTAGGAGAGTATCATGTTCCGTATCAAAGCCATTTTACGAGCAAGACAATATAATCACAACAAATCATAGGGCTCAAGCTACAAACTGAATTAATAGATATACCATAATGGATGCCATAAATCAGAAGGACTACCATTACAAACTAAATTAAAGTTTCATGTACACGTTACAGAAAGCCCTTCAAGATTTTATTGGAAGCCTGTTACCATGATTGAAGACAGCCTGGCCAGGTCAACACGTGCTATTACCCACTGCTCCAGACCCACTTAACTTTATGTCTTCATAATCAATTTCATTTATACGTCAAATGTGGGCGAACCACGTGAATATAACAGTGGCGTAGAAAATGGTTTTCTTTCACAATGGTTTGTGAAATAATAATGAGAAAAGTATGACTTACGTTGATAAATGTTGTGTGATAAACAAGAACACGTGTACTTTATTTTCATTAGATTAAGTTGCGGTACAGTTGATTGTTTACTTTAATCAGCCTAGAATGTTCCCACTGCTGAGGCACAGCGGCGCGGTGTCAATTTTTCTAAGAGAGAAGCCGAAGCGAAGTCAGCTTTAACTTACTGACTTATCAATAGAGATCGGATAATCGGATGCATATTTACCTAAAGTTAATTTTTAGTTATGAAAGTATGGAAAATATTTTTAAAAGCTTAAAAAATATTTTTTGATAAAAAAAATCAAGATTTCCTAGCAAGGAACACCGGGAATGCATAAATAATCAGGTGTATAGTATGGAAGCGACTTCTAAATTATTAGGATTGCATAGCTATTCAGACACATTTTTTTTTTAATAAATCGCGGTTCAAATATGTGTTAGTAGGGTGTAAGAGTGGCGGTGGTGTGTGTTAGTTAAAACATTTTTGTTGCATTAAATGAAGATTTTTTCGATACAAAACCGCGTTCCATATTAGCCAACATCGCAACTTTAGGTGAATATGCATCCGAATATCCGATATCTGCTTATCAATAAAGAATACTTACTAACTTTTTGAAATAATATTGAACAGCTGAACACCAAACAAAATGTGCAATATTTCTCCATCTCGTTCTCGCTGACGCATTTTCTATATCTGTCTCTTTCATAACTCGTTGCACAGCGGCTTGCTCTCGTCCATATCAAGCGGAGCCACGTGACCTAAAGTGACAACATTACGGGATCGCTGTTGTATGAATTTTTAGCTCCTGATTTGAAGTTTTGGCGCCGGGTTTATTTAGAACATTTTTTTTTGTTGTAATACAAAGCTAAAAATATTTTTTCAAAAAAAATAAACAACCGACTTCCAAAAAATCACTAAAAAGTGAAAAATAACTTTAATTTCGGAAGTCGGTGACTTTGGATATGTATAATTTTTTGTCACCGCCTTCCGAAATTAAAGTTATTTTTCATTTTTTTTAGTTATTATTTATTGTTTAGTGCATAGTTTATTGTTTTTGAAAAAATATTTTCTTCACATGTGCTTACCCCTTCACAGCGTACCGGCGTGATGTTATGTTATTAACTGGTGTAAACAATTGACAGACATGAGTTTTCAGCAATCCCTGTCCATTTGCTATCATTTATTGAGGAGTTCCGTTGCCTATCTCCGAAGTTCTTCATCAGATCTTCATCAAATTGAAATGGAACCACTCCGAGAAAGTACTCTTCCAAAAACTACACAAATTGCTTCAAGTGTGCCTATAAAATTTGAAGAGTTCTCTCTATTTCTCCAGGATCCCATCATCAGATCCTGACTTGATGATCATGGGACCACCTGGGAGGTATACTCTTTCAAACAAAAAATTTTTATCCAAATCGGTCTAGCCATCTTCGAGTAATCGGGGAACATACAAAAAAAAAAAAAAAGGTTCCGACGAATTGAGAACCTCCTCCTTTTGGAAGTCGGTTAAAAACAACTGTTTTTGTTGTTTGAATGTTATGGTGAATTAAATACACGTAGTGTAACTATATTTTTTGACAAAAGTAGCAACTATTGACGTGCCACTATTGAATCCCCGATTGGAAGCCGGTAGAAATCGTGTTATATGGTGCTTGCGCTACTGCTGGGACACATGCCTCCTCTCTGTGAGAGGGAGTCGGCCCTAATCCACCACGCGGGCCCAGTGCCGGTTGGTGGATGTCACATATCTTCAAATTGTTTGGTTCTAGGACATGCCGGTTTCCTCACGATGTTTTCCTTCACCGTTTAGAGAACAGTGGTGATAAAATTATTTACACCAAGTAGTGGTGTAAATAGTTTCATTACCACTGGGCCACCACTGAGTTGATGTTGTTGGTATTGGTGGTGTTGTTGTTGTTGGTTGATTGTTTGTGCAACTATAAATACCTACTGAAAAGCTTATGCAGTTAGTAGTGTCAGTGAATTCAAAGACTAACACCCGGGTTCTGGTTTGGGAATTTGGAGTTAAGATTTTTCCAAACACTTCTTTAGCATTAAGGTAAAAGTCCGAAGTGTGTGTCTACGAGTTCCGTGTGGTGCCGGACGTCAGGAACAGCACCATCCCATTTCTTCCCGTGGGTGTCGTAGAACGCGACTAAGGGACTTACTAGAGAATGGGCAGCAGCGTCCTCTATGCATTTTACCACCATACTGCGATCGCCAACCCGCCTGCCAAGCGTGGCAATTACGGCAAACCCCCATTTTTTTTTGGGTGGATCTGTTGGCAGCATTGGACGTCTATCAGCTGAAATGATGATGATGATAATGAAAAGCCCGAAACTCAAAACTTCTTTGCAAATACTGTTACTTTTTTTCCCTGGCTGTATTGAAGGAATCACCTAAGAGAATTTGACAAGTTCTCAACTTCCCATTCCGATTTAAAAACTACCACCCTAATTGCGTAAAACACTTTCAACCACAATGTGAATAATTTTGTAGGAGTATGTTAATCCATTGCTGCGTGAATTGTTGAACTATGAAAATGAAAGCCATTGCTACTGTTAGTGTGCCCCGTAATTACCCCGCGGTTATTAGAAAACCAAATAATTAAGTAAGCAACACCAATCGTTTTGAATGTGAGAAAACCCAAGCATGACATAGCAAATGTAAACAAACGAGACGTGTCACGTACTGATTGTGATGAAGAACACACTACGGAGCAAAATGACCGGGTCACTGTGCCATTACAGTATCGCGGTACATTTACACATGACGTGACTTTTGAATAGGGCCGCCGATAAGGGAGGAGACGCGACGGCGGGCGCCAAGGATCCTCTCACCATCCCAGACAATGAGGGGAACGCCGATAAATTGAAAACGTGTGTCGAATGAGACATCGCCGATGGACAAGGGCGTCCGTTTACACAGTTCGGGTGTCCAAACATTTTAACCAGAAAAATATACAAACATCTTGGGCTTCGGTATCTGAATTTAGACAATCCATTGACATGTGTGAATGCTGATTTCCCGGAAACTAATGTTTCAGGCTGTTTGAAAAGTTATTTTTTATTTCGGAAAAATCCTCACTGTTTGACAACGAAGCAATAACCAGTTATTAAATGGCTAAAGTAAGTGGTGTTCTCAATTTAAACGTTGTTGCTATCTGAACAACTGCAATAATAAAGGAGCTACGTCTAAAACGCGCCAAATCATAGCAGTTGTAAAACGTCATGCACGCAGGAACTGGATCATCAAGTGCTAAGTAATGAGCTATTTCAATAAAAGGAAGTTTTTGTAATTTCATAATATGTTATCCTAACTTTACGTTTTGTCTGAAACCCGACGTCAAACTTTTCAAATAAGCGTGACATTTTCTGGTTCATTCATAATAATAACTTCTAGTAACTTTTGTGGAGCCGAAGATACACGAGCGTCAAATCTGCGAACAACGTACAGTCACGAGAATTGGTATGTATAGACTGACTGTCTTACCACAAAACATAATCTAACTTTAAACCAGTCCTAAACCTTCGAGACAGTTTTTGTCTTTCCAACTGACATTGCCGAGTTTAGTAATGTTCTTAGTACAAAATTGACAACCTTTGTCAGTTTTGTAAAAGGAACTGTTGTATTTCGATTTCCGTTATTTTCTTATTTATAAAACAGTCCCGATGGTTTATTTTACCTTACTTTAACCATGCCTAGTGAAAAACCTTGTTTTGTAATAATACTATGAACGTTTAAAAGTACTTTTCTCCTACTGTATTGATTGTAACTGTTTTGAACAGTTTAGAACTCATACTGTTATGAAATAGGTCTTATCGTCGTTGTAGTCGTTATCCCACCAGAAAACCGGCGTTGTTTTGTTTAGTATTTACATACATATTAATACTCGGGACTGTACAAGTCAACCAGTAAAACATCATCTCTCCGCGGCTGCGACGACGTCGTGTATTCTAAATAATCCGCTTTGCATAACCAATGCGCTCCCAAATTCGTTGCAGAACACCATTTGCGCTTGTCGACATACTAACCGC
This sequence comes from Polymixis lichenea, assembly GCA_949091785.1. NCBI lineage: Eukaryota > Metazoa > Arthropoda > Insecta > Lepidoptera > Noctuidae > Polymixis > Polymixis lichenea. The sequence continues at coordinate 10,461,820 of OX420943.1, read as the reverse complement.
CATTATGGACAGAATACACACTAAAAGCTGCATAGAATTTTATATACAACAACGTCAAAACCGAGTAAATGACGCAGAAATAAATACTTTGTATTGGAATGAAGAGAGAACCAAGGTAACCAACATGCCCGAAGAATTGCCAAATTTAAGTGGCAGTGGCATATTGCTCGCAGAGCAAATGGCCGATGAGGCCGAAAGGTTCTGGAGTGGCAACCGCGTTCCTGTAGTCCGGGAGACGTAGAGTTGGAAGGTTTCCCACAAGGTGGACCGATGACCTTGTGAAGGCCGCAGGAACCCGCTGGATGCGACAAGCACAGAACATGTCGAAGTGGCGGAGCTTGGGGGAGGCTTATATCCAGCGGTGGACGTCTTTCGGCTGAAATGATGATGATGACGATGAAATACTTTGTGGCAACTGCTCGTTCGCAATTTATTCATCACTTAAATTAATGAAAGATATTAAGTACCTAGTTACCATACTTATAAAGTACATATTTTAATTAGCTCTCAAACACCCGTTTTTCGTACACATTTCTCATTATTTACGGTTAATAAATTGAAATTTTCTGTTAAAGTTATTTTTATTGAGCCGCGTTGTGGAGGTTGTGGCATTAACTTTGTAAAACCAACAAAGGTAATAAACATACGTCAAATGAGGTATATTGTCCACGTGCAAGCTCGAACTCTTCACAATGCTGGGAATTTTATGGCGTTCTATACAAACGACAATCGGCTTTATTACCTATTTTGTGAGTCGCTTCGTTTTGATTGGATGCTTCTGTCCGATCCTGGGTGTAATAGGAACTATTTTCTCCTGAAGGCATGTTATCTAGTTGATTTGATGTCTCTACATTGATATCGGTAATAGGTTTGTTATTCTTTTAGGGTATTGTTTTTCCTCTGAATGACATTAGGTATTGTACCTACATGTTAGCAATTAGGACGCGAGTTATATGGGGGTTTATTCATAGACGTTACTTAAAATTTTGCAAAGGATTACGTCTGCTTAACCACACATTTTTGACGTTTAACGTCTCTTAACTTGGGCACGCCACAATTGCGGCGGTAAGTTCCCTCTTTGGGGAGTGGCTTGAGAGGCGGCATGGCGTCCTCACCTTCCACCTGACGCAGGCCCTCATCGGACATGGCTGTTTCGGGAGGTTCCTGTTTCGCATAAGGCAGGAGGAAACGTCTGAGTGTTTCCACTGCGAAGATCGTCTTGAGGACACGGTATAGCATACGGTGGAGGTCTGCCCGGCTTGGGCGTGCACTGCCGTGTCCTTGTGGAGGCGATCGGCGGCGGCGATCTCTCGCGTCCGGCCCTGGCCAGACCATGGTATGGAGCGAGAGTGCATGGGTAGCCGTCACTTCCTTCTGCGAAGCAGTAATGATCGCAAAGAGGGAGGCGGCGCACGTGAGGTAGAGGCAGTATATGCGCCCTCACGGCCCTAGCCTCCGCTGGAGACGCCCTGGGCGTCAGGATTTCCAGGTTGATTCCCGGCCACCGTAGGCGCGGGCTTGCGGAAGGCGAGTAATGGGTAGCTAGCTGTTCGGTAAGGACCAAGCTCGGGTCGAGGGCGCGTTGTGTTCCACGCTGATGGGGCCCGCAAGGGCCGATGTCTGCCAGGGGTGCGGGTTATTCGAAAGAGATACCGTGACCCTTGGCACACAGGCAACTGAGGGAACACGGGTGGGTTTTAGTCACTAAAAGTCTGACACGCCCTCCTGCTCCACCCAGAGCGGGAGAAGATTTTGGTGATTTCCCACACAAACAAATGAAAACGTCTCTTACCTTTAAGATACATTTATAAATAAATCCCATGGAATCATGATAACACTTTTATTATATTGTATCAATAAAAAAACAATGAGCGTAAAATAACTGAAAATCGAAATATATTTCAAGAAGCAGCTACACCTGCTTATACCTAAGGTAAGTAGATCTACCATAATAGCATTTTATTTTCTCATTCGTCTTGAATGATGGCTTCTTCAGAAGACTTATTCATCATCCTATTTGACAGTATCAATATTCAGCGAAAATAATACTCTTATATAAGAATATCTTAGTTCATTTTGAACCAAAATAATCCTGATGCTTCGTGGAAAAAGATCTAAGTGTAATCCTAGGATATAGCAACAGCAATGTGCTTTTATTTCATACGTGTTGTTTGTACATTTTCTCAATGTTTCATCTTGGGGTGTGTGGAGCAAAATATCATAATAATAGATGGTATGTGTCTGGAGCTTATGTGAACACGACGCTATTTAATATGAAACTATATTATATTAGATTGGGTGTATGCTTTCTTCAGTTTACCTATATAATGTTGGAAAAAAACGGGTTCAATGCCCGCGAAGCAAATACAAGAGTTTGACGATTATCATTATGAGCTATATTATATGGATCATGGCCACATAGGACTGCGAAACACTCACACATGGAAATCTCATTTTTGAGCTCCTAAAGTCCTAAAATTCGTTTACAAATTTTTTCCAGCGGATTCGCCCTAGTGGAGGTTGGAAATTATCCCACGGGAACATACCACCGGGATTAAAATATCTTATACAATTGATCCAGATTATATACTATCAATTTACATGGTCTTTACTGATCTGACCAACAGTATGTCTGGACTTTGAAAGAGACTGTGAGTGACCTCTGAGGTTGTTTCGGCCGTTCTCTTCAAAGTAGTCAGATAGAAAACGCCGAACACCTCGTCTGGTTTAAACAACGTATTTGACGTGTAAAACTGTTTGTACAAACCTACTTACAGAAATCAAATCAGTAGGATGTAACATACATATCTACATAAAGTAGAAGTGAGCTAGATAAAATGCAATGGAAAAAATATTATAATAATGTTAAATTGAGCAAAAATAAACAAACGGAGCAACCTTTATGTGGAAACTTAATCTAACAAAAATCCACCAGCGTTCAAGTCCCAACAAAATATTAATCAAAATTATGGTAAAGTCATAAAGTTGAAAACAAACTTCGTGACATAACAAGCATTTCAAGAACCGTCTCGACTTTTGAATCACATTCCACGTCACGCTTCTATTCAAAATTGAACTGCGAATGTTCACGTCAAGATTTATAAAGGTCGCTACATATTGTATGAGGTTTTCCGTGAATCGAAGCGCCGGAAAAAGGAGGCAAATTTAATTTTCGTTTCGACTTCGCTAATGTGACAGCAGAAGAATTATCTCGCAACTCTTACGTTCAGTAGGTACTTATTCAAGGGGACGTTAACTCTGTTTCAGTGTGGTAGTGCCTTTTGCTTTCGAATTCGTTATTTTTTAAGTATTCGTGGGAAGTGTTTTGTAGGCTTTATCTACGATTGCTCGGGAAGTCGCAGAAGTCATTTTGACTTTTAGTGGATATATGTAGTTTATTCAGGCGCTGAGCTAGAGTTTGAGGGTTGATTAATTTATATATTGATATTGAAATCATTAATCCTATAGGACTATTAACGTGGTACTACCTTGGGACGGAAGTTACTTTAAAATGTATGAAGAAAAGGTAAAAAAACCCACTCTAACAAAATACATGCATACACGTAAAAATCATATCGAATTTCCCCCGTTTTGCTCTCTTCACGATTCAACCATTCCTGTCATAATATTTCTGCATCAAATAAAGTTTAGCTTTCATAAAAACGAGAACAGAAAAATAACGTGGTGTTACATACCAGCTAATGTTAATAATTTCATTCTAAGGTCGAGTTCAACCGCCGTAACGAAATGGAGGAAAGTATAAAATTTCATTTTCTTCACAGAGTTAATATGACAGGGGAGGAATCACCGCTGGTGCAACCCCTTATTTAATAAACGGTGAACTCCATATTCATGTTTGAGTTTATTAAGTTCTAGTCTTACTCGCTAAATGGGTTGAGGTGCGAATTTGTCATCATCATCACCATCACCATCACATCACCATCACCACCACCAACATCATCTTCACCACCATCATCAACATCACCATCACCATCATCATTATCACCTTTTTTTTCCCAACTATGTGGGGATCGGCATCCAGTCTAAACAGATGCAGCTGAATATCAGTATGTTACATGGAGCGACTGACCTATCTGACTTTCACAATCCAGTTTCTGGGTAATACAAGGTAAGACTGGTTGACAGACTTTCGGGCATCTGACTACCCATAATGACTGTCAAAGGTGCGAATTGGTATCTGAACTTATTTACCCATGTATTTCTTTTATATTCGTAGAAACATTCTCATGGACAGGTAACATCTGTATGTTAAGTACTGCAAAGTTTGTCTGCAAAATCAACCTTACGTCATGCTGGCTGGTAGAAAAATAATTCTACGAACGAACTTAGAATTCGTTTCAAAATTGAATATGCAGAACAGTTATGTGATGGGCACGTAAAAGTGAGCACATCCTCTAGAAATAAATAACGGAAATTTAGTATTATATTGTGTTCTTTTATTTTCTTACTAGCTTTCGCCAGCGGTATCCTATATTTCAATCCAGGTTATAAACTATCTGTGAGCCAAATTTAATCCAAATCCATTCGGCCGTCTTTGCGAGATAACCGTTTTTGAGTAACAAACGTCTAAACATATAAACTTTCGCACTTATAATATTAATAGGATTGTATCGCCTACCCCATATAGATTCCGGTATTTACATATTTCCTGTCGTATAAACGACGTGTAGGTAAGAGATATAGATAAATCTAAGAAAACATCTACCTAAGTAAGTATAATTTTCCCAAGAAACAGCACGATAAAATAAACAAATACCTAACTAAGATACTAAATGAAATTTAAGATAACTCTGTCTTTTCATCTTAGCTAATTATTCTACAAAGAAATGATATCTTGGAAATTTTTACAAACTTTCTGTCTGAGTTAGAAATAAAAATAATGCTTCACGAAGTGCTGGAGTGGAGGTAAAAGTAAAGTAATGGCAAGGTCCACTTTACCGACTGACTGCAGACTTGTTCGTGAAAGGCCAGTTACTTCAGTGGCTTATTGTGTGTACTGTGAAACCTTCCGTGCAAGTTCTTAAATAATTCATGTTTGAATTAGATTATGTTTTCTTGCAATTTCTTTGTTTGTTTCTCTTTATTAATTTTTTTTCGTGTGCCTGTAGCATGCTGGTTTCATGACAATTTATTTAAAATAGAATGGTATTCAAGTGTTTGAAATTAAAAAATGTCGGTTGTGCCTTTTATTCACCTCAAATAGGTGAATAAAATGAATGAATGGTGAATGGTGATCTTTAGGTGAATTCGCCGAAACGCATGTCCGAAAATCCACTCTAAGTCTTATAAGTTCCGTTTGTCCAACGAGGTTTAAACAGGGTTCATTTTCGAAGACCATCAGACTGAACAGTTTTCTCCATGGAGCAACATTGTCATCGCGAAAAATGTATCACCTGTCCTATACAAAACTCCATTACCTATCTATTCGACCTAAATGTATGGGACGGCTGATTGCCTTTTCGCGGTTAAGATGTTGGTCCCATAGAGAAAATTGTGCAGTCTGATGGTCTTTATCACGCCTTTAAATGAGGCAGGACTTTGAAAATTGGCCTGTTAGGGTGAATTCTCGGACATGCGTTGCCGCGTATCCTTTGGTTGCATTATTTAACCCGAATATGTTTGTATAGAAGAATACGTTCCTACCTACTAGTTAATATTGCAAGGTCCATTTTGACCGCCGCGCGCCGTTCGCAAAGTACATAGTTTTGGTCATGGTCTTTCATGGCCCCGGCGGGCGCCACCGCTGGGATCACATATAGTGGTCGGGGTGTCCCGAATTGCTGTCGAGTCCACCATGAAATATCTTGGATTGGTGCTCGACAGCCGGCGGGATTTCGGCCCCCACTTCCAACAGCTGGCGCCCAAGTTGATGGGCGCAAAGTACATAGTGCTTTAGTGCTTAGTGTTTGGCCATACTTTGATTCTTCTAATGGGCTTATTCAGAACTGCAGAAACGCTACGCCAAAATGTACGGGAATAACATTACCTGCGGAAAGATTACGTCGTGTCCTTTCCGCAGGTAATGTCATTCCCATACATTATGGCGTAGCGTTTGGCGTGAACGCTAACAGAAATATGTTTTGTCTCAGGGCCCTGTTCAGACGAAACTATGTTTAGAATACAATCAATTTAGTTTTTGGGAAACTAATAAATATGAGTATTAATTGTTTGCTTCGATAGAAAAGTTCTTGTTTAGTTTTTATCTACCGTTGAGACGAATATGACAGATATGAAGTTTAAAGCTCAGTTACTTTTGACTTTAAAACAATATGCGTATTATATAATAATATTTAAAATGTAAAAAGAGTTTCAGACGCTTAAATTACATATTTATGTATTTACCTTACTAGAATATTAAATAATTTGACACAAAGAAACTGTACCTAACGTTTTACTTATTTGTTTATATTTTCCGAAGGCGTAAATATAATATAAAGTTAGTAAGTGTCTTCCTAAGGCTAATTTTGTTCAATACACACTGAATAGAGTACTTAGCCTATGGACGGGCTCCAGAAAATTCAAAATATTGGGTTATTGTTAAAAATATTAAAAATACAAAAGCCAAGAATCCAAAACGGGATTTGAATAAAACTCCTTTCGCTTTACGATTAGTAGACCTATTTGAGTTTTTGGCTCACCCACTGGGCAAGCGGTTGATTTATAAGAAGCCTGATTTGATTTATAAGTTAATTTAGTATGATAATTGAATAATTCATCGTGTCCTCGTAAGCCCACATTCCTACGGACGTAATAAAATAGCGATAGGATTTTTTCGCGCACTGGATCTTGGCACTGATTAACGTCAAGATCTAGCGCCGAGTTTTGAAAATCGAACAGAGTGCATCTCAGCGCATCGAAAATACACACCGTTCGATTTTCAATTCTCGGCGCCAAGCAGTACCTTAAAGATCCGGATCTTTACATACTATAAAACAAAGTCGCTTTTCGTGTTTGAGCGCTTAGATCTTTTAAACTACGGAGCGGAATTTAATGCGATTTCATCAATACACAGAGTGATTCAAGAGGAAGGTTTATATGTATAATACACCGACCTCGACGCGGGCCTAGCCGCTGGCAAAAGCTAGTGATATATTTATACGGAGGTCCGTATGTATGTCGATTAATAGAAAGATCGTCGCGCGAATACGCTATCATTTGTTTGACGGACCCGAATGCGTGTTCGCGCCTATAGAGTGTAGGAGTCGTTATAGACGGTGCCTTCAGGTTAGAGAATCTGAAGGCACCGTCTATAGGTTTGCAACTTTGAGGCCAAGTTGCACTCGACTAGACCTCAAAGTTGAAGACCGTGACCCCATCTGCAGTTACGTCGAAGAAAAACTACCCTTAACCAAAACAAGGAGAATATGTACAAAATATCAGCTCACCATTATCAGCATTATCCCTGTCAGGTCCACTGTCATGTTCGGACTCCGACTCGTCCCAGATGGTGTCCGTGTTTATCTTCTGGCGGGAGCACTCGATCCAGTAGCCCGGAGTAGGTATCAAGCTGTGTGGATACTCCTCGCAGAATTCATCTGAAGAGGGAAGAAGGTGGTTGTACAAAATTTAGGTTTTCATATGTTGGAGTTTTTTAGTAAAGTTCACATGTCAAAGAAAATGTAAATGTATGTTATGGACCGTGATGAAATACATTTTTGGAATAGTAAATCGTACCTATCCGAAAAGTTATTCATACTAACAAATAAATAACATCTAAAATATAAGTACAAGTGGTTGCGTATAAGTAACTAAAACAACATTTTCGTTAAGAGTTACGTAAATATTTTCTAAATTCTACTTATTAAAACAACCTCAAACGATCTCTTTGAGTTTTTCTGTGAAATTAATTTCGTTATCGTTGTTAGAAGGCTCCGATCCGAGCCCTTTTATTGACTATTAATTTATTTAGCTTCGTTAAGTGCCCATTTGAGCGTAACTCAGACTGAGTTTTGATCATTACAGAAGTTAGTCTTGTGTACTGATTTTACCTTCAATAAACACAGAAAATATTCATATTTTAAAGACGAAATGAATCAAAAACGGATCCCGGAATTGAATGCACGAGATGATGACTGCAAAGTGACTAAATAATATATCAAACGGAACCTTTAGTGCTTAATTCCGCAAAGCAATATAATCCTTTCCGTCGCTTTAAATTTTGCTTTGAAACTCAATCCAGTTGTCAAAATCAAGCGGAATTTACCGACACTGAAGTGAACACTTTATAAGCTGAATGTTTTACGAAAATTTCAATCACAGGCGAATGTGAATGTGAAAGCTTAGAAATTCATTTGCGATGAATATTGAACAAACTTGGGAGCCGTAACATTTTTATTAATATTTCTGCACTTATTCTTGGGTTCTTATCCGAGGGAAATCTGGTGCTGATGCTATTACCGGTCCGGTTGTGAAAGGGGAATAAAATATTTACATAGACGAGCGAATACGGAAGTGTGCGTCGTGGTTGCTCGTGCCACGGTATAAGTCAAGCTGTCTTTACAGCCGCTACTACTTATTCCACTCTGTATGGTTCTCATTTATTGTATATTACCTACGGCCCGCGGCTTCGCCCGCCGGATGTCGAAAATTATCCCACGGGAACGTATTACCGGGATTAAAAGTATCCTATATATTAATCCAGGTTAGAAACTATCTGTTTGCCAAATTTCATCCAAATCCGTTCAGCCTGTTTTTGCGTGATTGAGTAACAAACATCTAAACATCTTCACAAAATTTAACATTTATTGTAATATTAGTAGGATTAGCTTTTACCAGCAGCTTCGCCCTCGGAAAAGTACTAACGGGATAAAATGTATCTTATATGTTAATCCAGGTTATAGTCTATTCGTGTGCTAAGATTCATCCAAATTAGTTCAGTCGTTTTTGCGTAATTGAGTAATAAACATCCAAACATACAACATTTCACATTTATAATATTAATAGGATTTATTATTATTTTTTTCGATTTCGAGTGTTACCCGTCTTATTTGCGCTGGTCTGTTTTAGTTTAAGTTTAGTATGTTAGATTTCAAGGCAGTAAGATATTGTAATCAATCCTATGTCAGTACGCGGTTATTGTCATGTACATTAGCTATTACTAGTTTTTGCAAGCGGGTTCGCCCGCGTTAACCAATTTATATAAAACCTTAACTAACTATAACCTAAACCTTCCTCATGATTCCTCTGACTATTGGTGAAAACCGCATGAAAATCTGTTCAGTACTTTTTGAGAGTATCGCTAACAGACGAACGGCAGACAGAGATACGCGGCGGGGGACTTTGTTTTCAATATGTAGTGATGTTTATTTCTAGCATAAGTTTAATGTATCTATATGATGTGGCTGTGTTTAAAATAATTATATGTCAACACTAAGAAATTCTTAAAGTTGAGGTAAATGTAGCTAAGTGACACAAAGTTCACGCCTGAAATAAATTAAGCGTCGTGCGTAAGTAAGGTCGTTTTATTTTTGATCAAAAGGTGTTCCCTCGTAAAGATATGTTTAGATATACATTTTATGAGCGTTTACGTACTAAATTAATATATAAGCACGTCTTTATGGTAAAATAGACCCTTCTTTGCAGTCGCGTAAAAATATAAAGAAGAAAAACACACACAAGTGAAAAAAAAATCTTCTTGTTTTCTCTTCTGTCTTCTTTCTTCCGAAGCTTCGTTGACAGTTCAGTACTCAGTTCACTGTAAGGTAGAACACCAAACTGTAATCAATATGCTTGGCGTTCATACTTAGAGTGAAGCGAATTACTGAATTTCTTCGAAGAAGCTGCTGGAGTGTCCTTCCTGTTGTCTTGAAATTCCTAGATTTTACAAAACAATTGAATAGCGATGAGTTCAGCTAGTAAAACAAACGAAACGCTTTGTAAGTATTAAAGAAATGATCAAGTTTTAATAGGGTGTTTGGCAACCCAGGGTTGAAATTATATTCACGAAGCTCATTCTGGGACGAATTAATGCTGAGAAACATTACAATTCCAATTACTAAATAAGATTTTTTTAACTTCGGCCTTTTACGGACGATTCGGGCTCATGAATATTTCTGTTTATTAGTATTTCAAGCCTGGAACAAACCGTTATATTGCACTCGTAAAATAAAGTTACTTGGATCTTGAGATTTGTTTAATGTGAATTTTAAGATTTTTTTTTTTGAAAAGAAAGAAAGTTTTTGACGCGTTTTTATACAGAAATAGTTGTAAAATACTCGAGTTATTGGCTTTATTTACTCGAAAATGAAGAAATATTTTGACTTTGAAACACTGTGTTTATACAGGCTGACTTTAAACGACAGACATATTGAGTACCTTATATTTTTTTTAATTAAAGAGAACATCAAACAGCTACAATATAAACCAAAGAAACAAGAAATACACAAAATATTTACACAATACCTACTAGCTTTTTCCAGTGGCTTTGCCCTCGTGGATGTCGGAATTTATCTCACAGGAACGTACTACCGGGACAAAAACTATCCAGGTTATAAAGAATCTGTATGCCAATTGTCATCCAGATCTGTAGTGCTATTCTGTAAAAATCTCACCGTGATAACTTGGGTGAAGTGAGCTGTGAGCTGTCATTAGTATTGATCCCTAGCATCAGATGGATTGACAGCTAACTTCAAGGTCACTTCACCTCAGTTCTCACGGTGAGATTTTTACAGAATACATCGACTGGTAGGCCCTTCTTGCGTGAACAAACGAAAATTATTTGGATGATAATTTATCATTTCCTTGACTATAATATTCTTCGTGTAACCGGTTTTAGAGTTCACAAACCTTTTTAGCAACCCGTCAGTCAGGCCTTATTCTGCCATAATATAACATATTCTTATGCTGGCATATAATACAGAATACAAGCTTTATCGTCACAACTTGCGTAGTAAATGTAAAATGGAGGCCATTCCGCCGTTAACGACACACGTGGGAAGTAAACCAGCTGATACATTTACATTCTACTTAGATCTACGAGTACTTATTATACATGGATATAAAGTAAATATATAATAATTTCCGTGAATACCTTATGATTTCGGCGGGCGAAACGTTACCACTATATTCGAAAGTTTATCGAAAATATACCGTTTTTCACATTTCAGGTTCAGTATTTGTCAATTTGTAGTGTATATTCATAATATTCATACCGCGCGGGCTGGCAATGTCGCATTTATAGTGTTTTTTGTGATTATTTGATTAAGTATAAATCAAAAACCTATTTTTTTTGAGTCAAGCACGTTGGTGCTAGGCTGAAAAAAAAAATAGGTTTTTGATCGTTGGGTCAACGTTGGTTTTTATAATTATTTTTGAAATTAACTCCTAAATAAAAACATTTAATAGTAATACGTATTACAAATAGAAAATAATTGACGGTATGTCAATTTTTGTAAGTAAAATAACTGCCAAAAAAACAACTAAATACTATTACACACTTGTGCTAAGTAATAATAGCCAGCCAGACAGATCAATCGATCAGGTTAAGCTACGCTTGCCGCGATTGGTCTGTGGATAGGTGACCGTCTTGTCCGTGCCTCGGAAAGCACGTTAAGCCGTTGGCCCCGGCTGTCATTTGTGGATCTTTGAGAGTTGTTACGGGTCGTCTGAAGCCCGAAAGTCTGACAACTAGTCTTACCAAGAGGTACTTATCGTATTACCCAGTTACAGGGTTGTGGAGGTCAGATAGGCAGTCGCTCCATGTAAAATACTGGTATTCAGCTGCATCCGGTTAGACTAAAAGCCTACTCCAACATAGTTGGGAAAAGGCTCGGTAGATGATGATGACACACGTTGTCTACATCTCTTTTATCTTCTCTCCTATCGCAGGTGTGCTGGAAGAGATTTCTGTAGAAATAAGCATTACCTTTGTAGGTACGTATTTTTCTGTTCCTTTCTTCGTCTGTATAAATGTGTGTGCATAAATGGTTAAATAAATAAAAAATAGCATACAAACTTATAAATATCAACGATCTAGTGCTTGGCTGAAAAAAATTGTACTTTGATTTAAACCTAATAAGATAAACACGAAAAACCACTTAAAATGCGACGTTGCCAGCCCGCGCCAGAAGAACGCTCTTTAATGTTTTAATGCTGTGACAAAGCTGACCAAAGTCATTCGAAACTCGTCCCATGGGTAACTATCATCGCAATCTTCTTAATTCGTCAAGTTTCACAATTGTATAATTGAAAAAGAGTTCATTGGCTCCTCATTAAACAAAACAAATGGATTCAGCATTAGGTATAAAGGCAACGGACGCAACGGTTGATAAAATTGATTATATTACGTATTAGAAAACCACCTTGGTTTCTAAAATTTAATTAACTTTATCAGCATAGGTAGGTAACCAGTCAGCCCGGATATTTTAGCAACTGATAAATTGTTATAGAACACCGAATTAGCAAGAATAATATGTTCTCATTACAAAAATATCTGCGACCCACATACTCGTATCTCTTTATTAAAAGCACAAAGGAAATATTAATTTCCGTTTCCGTAAAGGGTTCCTTTTTGGACTGTCTACGGGCTCGACGACAATATGGTGGCATACATTTTTTTCCATCTTTTCCATATTATCTTTAAAATAAGTTTGTACAAAAGAGTGTTTTTTTTTTATGAGTGTAGATTGTGTTCACAATGATAAAAGATTCTTCGAAATGTGTTTGAAGGATTTTGATAAAACAATGTTACCGGCATGAAAATGTATTTTCTGTCATGTTACTAAGGACGAATTTCACCATTGAAACTGGACGATCACTACAACTAAACTGCGATCAAGAGTTTTCCGTGTCATTATTGTTATAATTATTGTAATCTAACTTTTATTTTAGACACCATTTACAGTACATAACATAACAATTTAAGAATAATATTTAATATTACACTATTAAACAATTTATAAATACCAATAAGTATACATTAAACTATAGACGGTTAACATTAAAAATAATCAATCAATATGAGATAAGTAAAAAAAAAATACCGGCCAAGTGCGAGTCGGACTCGCGCACGAAGGGGTCCGTACCATTATCTATAAAAACGGCAAAAAAAAACATGTTTGTTGTATGGAATCCCACTTAAATATTTATTTTATTCTGTTTTTATTCGGCAACAGAAATACATCATCTGTGAAAATTTCAACTGTCTAACTATCACGGTTAATGAGATACAGTCTGGTGACAGACGGACAGACAGACAGACGGCCGGACAGCGGAGTCTTAGTAATATGGTCCCGTTTTACCCTTTGGGTACAATGAGACCGTGGCTTCAGACATTTTTGACTATTGATAATAAAATAACAAATCAATCAAGAAAGCCATTATGACACTAAATAGACATCATGTTCCAAGCTACTGCACTGACGTTTTGTAATATTGATACTGACATCTCTTTAACGCGGTTTAGATGTCCTGATCCCGTTCAATTTCAATGGTGAAACTAGCCCTTAGAAACAAATAAATGGAACTACAAAGAAATAAGAAAAATGCTACAAAGTTTCAAAATGCACGTGAACATTGCCTTACTTTCACAAAACCTTGGAAAAACCGACGAAGGTCGAAGTATCGGATAAACTTTGAACTCAACCTCACGTATCCAAAAGTTTTCTGTAATATAATACACTGAAGTCATATCAATCGTTACAATTTCCCTCTGTATTATGAAACAGACGTAAATTTCCATTTTACACGCGTCGTTCATTATTTTTTAATCTCGTTCCTATGTAATGTTATCTGTCAGTCGTACTTTATGGAGGTCTGTTATAATAAAGGGTGTTTGTTTCAGTAAACATGGCAACATTGCGAGCCGCCCGACTCGGCTCGCCCTCAAATTTTATTGCGTACAGCCCTTTTTGCTTATCCTGCATCTTAGTTTTTTTTTTTAAAGTTCACACTTCGTTGACGGGGTAAAACTGATGATTGCTTTTATCGTAGAACATGGCAATCAATGCTTGTGCGTCTGTTGCATGAGAAGAGGTATTTCATTCGCATGTTTCGGGCTTCTGACCAATCATAAGTAGACAGGTATCTATTGGTTGGTTATTGATTCAAGTTGTTAGATTGATGTATACTGTTGTATATTTGTATTGAACCTCAGAAAACTTAGACTAATTTATAAAATTATCTAAGTTTTAGGTAATGATTTGTTGAACCTTTTTCTCTCCTTATGTATTTGGCTTTACAAAATAATTAATAATGATTTATTTAACAAAAATAATAAAACTGATAAAGAAGGGTTACACGTTATAGCCGCTGATTTTTTATTAGAGTTATTTTTATGCATTTTCCCTTCTAAACACTTAAGGAAATATTATCTACTTACCTATAATTTTTTCTACTTATAATTTTGGAATTGAAGAATAGTAATTTTTCAATTCCAAAATTCGTGTTAAATGTTAATTGTAACAAGTTTAATTAGTTACTTAACAACCTTGAAAGTTCACCCATAAATATGATACAAGAAATACGAGCAATCATTACAAAAAAATATGGTGAAAAGAGCCATTTAGTAAGAGATTGAAAAGTAATTAGTGGTTCTTTTTGGTATCGTTTCGATTACACACAAATTGGTATCGAACACAGCTCGCTTACGGAAATTGTGGAACCAAATAAAACGCAGCCAGATCATGCGGTTAGTAGAATTCGTTTGATCGGCAGATCGTGATCAGTTTATGATGACGGAACTAGAATGTTCAGAATTCTGTTACTAATCATATTGTGATGTGACGTTATAATGACTTCGCACTATTCTCTTGTATGAGTAAAATATTACAAAAGTACACATAACGTAATAATAGAATTAAAATGTATTTCAAAATCCTGTACTTACTATTAATAGAAAATTGGTCTAATTAAATCAAACTTTTTATAGTGACTATTGTTTATAAAGCCAATACCAGATGACATCGTCTACTGCTGGTAACGCTGGTAACACCACCATATTGAATGCTGTAGTGCTGCCTGCATCCAATCCACCTACCTATATTACATTTCTGCAGTGTCACGTTCGTCCATCAATGCCTGATTGCGGCCAAGGCTTTTATAGTACTTTTCTAAAATAATGCACAGAAATTCAAACTAAGTAAATTAATTATGTATCACTTTCGAAATGTTTTTTTTTTTGGGTTTTCGTTATGGCTAACAATAAGTTTTCACGCGCCAAAATGTTCATTTATTTCTTTTTTTACTTTAAAAAGCAACAAATCCAGCAAGTAACAAGCCAGTTCGAAATTCATATTTTTTTTGATAAATCCTCCTTGGTTGCCAAGTTTCGAAGTAATAAGATCGCTCCATTTTTAAATTACACTATAGATACCTATCAGTCCGCTAAACACAATATATTTAGATTTTCATACTAACATTGCCGGCTACTGCAGCTACTGCTCGTATTTATTTGACCATTACAGTATTTTCGATTTGTCTCGAATAAGATTGTCAAAATAATGCTTATTTTCCAAGCATAAATATTTGAGAAATTTCGTTTTTTTAATTTTATTAAACTGTTACCTACTTATTCTCTGACAAATTGCATACAGTAACTGCTAATGTTGGTTCTTGTAAAGGAAAAGAAACGTGAAAAGGAAAAAAGCAATTCCCTTCCTGAAACCTTCGTCTATATTAAGGCTCATACATAAGATATGCGTGTACGCTGCATATTTTATACCTCCTAAAAAGTTAGCACGGGAGCTCATAAATTATGACGTAGAAGAAGGTTGGTGACGTATGACGTAGTCTGCCAAACTATGTTACAGAGCCCGCCAGGGGACGTGGATGACATTGTTTTTTTCCGGGCTTATTTTTTGAATGGCTTTTTAAGACCGAAGGTGAAAGGGCCCGGTTATGCGGGTTCAAAAGCGGGCTAGTTACCGTGTGACAAATTTAAATGATTTAAGAGCATTCATTCCACGCGGGTTGGCAACAACGCATTTACCGTAGTTTTTCGTGATTATTTAATTAAATACAAACAAAAGTACATTTTTTTTTTCAGCCAAGCACTAGATCGTTGGTATTTATAATTATTTTAAATATTTATTCTTTCATAAACACATCTAATCGTACTTAGTAATGCAAATAGAAAATAATTGACAGTATGTAGATTTTTATAACCAAATACCAAAATAACTGTAACAAAATAGCATACAAATTTGAAAATACCATCGATCTAGTGCATGGCTGAAAAAAATGTTTATTTTTGTTTGTATTTCATGAAATAATCACGAAAAAACCGCCATAAATGCGCCGTTGCCAGCCCGCGTGGGGAGAATGCTCTACTTCTAAGTTTATCTTGGACATCACGACGTGAAGTTGGTATAGGATGATCAGCCCATAATGTTCCCACAGCTGGGACACAGGTCTCATCTCTGTGAGAGGGAGCGGGCCGTAATCCACCACATGGCCCAGTGCGGGTTGGTAGATGTCACATGTCTTCGAATTTCTGGTTCTAGGACATGCCGGTTTCCTCACAATGTCTTCCTTCACCGTTTTGAGAACAGTAGTGATGAAGCAATTTACACAAAGTAAAGCGCCTGTCTGGTTTCAAACGTACGACCTACATCTACTTAGTCGCGGCCGTTACCACTGGGCCACCACTCCTCGAAGTTAGTAAGTACAGTGATAAAAACATCGTAAGAAACCATGGACTTGTAAAAAGATTTGTCTGCAAACAGGTCGATGCATTCTACAAAACGTGTGGATCTGTGAAGGAGGTTTTGGCCCTGCAGTGGATTAAAACTTGTTTTAAACTATTCATGTTTTAACATTAAACTAATCCTACTTAATATAATACTGACTGGGACTGGTCATCTCTGAGCTGCCAAGGCCTATTTTAATTTCTAAATTGTCATTTGATTTTTGTTTTTAATTACTGACGCTTTTGATGTGCAAGTCTTTTTACATCGTTCTCACATTGATAATTTATGCATAGATGATGCAACCAACTTACTGTAACAAATTGTTAATAACAATATCATGATTTAAAAAGAGTGTCCATGTAGTTTCTTGCCCGTTCTTCTCCTACCTACTACGCTTTGGAATAGGCATCTAGCTTCATCTTTCCGACTCTTTGACAATTCAAAACTGTCTGTAATTGGTTTATTTGAAATAAATGCTTTTAGTTTGAGTTTGAATATTACAATTATTGTAATTAATACTATAATGTATATTAAATTATAATATATAATAATTCTATCTCTTTCCGCGGCTCCGCCCGCGTGGATGTCGGTTATCGCGTAAAAAACTAGCTTTAGTACTTCTCCTTATCCCAAGCTATATCTTTGCCAAATTTCATGACGATTGGTTCAGCGGTTTAGGCGTGAAAGCGTAACCGAGAGTCAGACAGACAGACAAAGTTACTTTTGCATTTATAATATAAGTAGGAATTATAAATGTGAAAGTATGAATGTTTAGATGTTTGATGACCTCGCTGGCAACAGCTAGTCTTAAATATAAAATTCAAAACGCAACAGAGTTTTATTTTATGTGGAAGTTCATATCATGCTTTAAAAATATTAATATGCTGTTGTTGGTTTTAGCTCCAGCAAACATAAATTTCAATTTTGCGTTGTTTGTCTTTCAGATGGTAAAATTGCCTGCAGTGGATTAAAATGGGATTTATTTGAAATAAAATTTTGATGCAAATATTTTATAGGAACTTTCCAAAATTTTACCACTACTTTAATGTTATTGTTATGAATTCATTTCTCAATTGAATTCGCTTCTGTATATAACGAAAAACAACATCATTTTACAAAACCACATAAGGCTTTTTATCCCGTACTTAATGCGGCCCACATCCCTTAAACAGGTCCAACATAATTTGTATAACACGAAAGAAAAATTACCACCGTTCACTATTTTTCACATTACCGAATCCAGGTTAAGCCGTTTCGGATACAGGGAAAGTTAGTGGAAGCGCCCGGGAGGGTGGAACTTTGCAAATATATTAGGTCCACAAAATGGGCCGGTACAAACACAATTTGGGGCTGTCGCGGCCGCGGCTCCCTTTCCTTTAGGGCTGTAATCGACACGCTTAAATACTGATCGAAATGAGTACCTGTATATATGCAAATTGTAGATTACGAAAATAGCATCAAATTCTATGTGATTGCTAATGATATTTCCGTCATAAGGTTAAGTAGTCAAGTATTAGAGAAGTAGTGTCGAGTTTGATAATTTTTCGTATGGGAAAGTAAAGAAAAACCGCTAAAATTTGTCCAATGCAGGGCAAAATAGCTCTTTTCATACCTACACAGAAAGCAGAAGAGAAAGCACAAGCCAATGCTCGTGCTTTCTCTGTAGGTCAATACCAAAACGCTTGCTTAAGACGGGTTGGCGATTTCATACTTAAATCAAGTATCAAGACTGACTGGCTGGTGTGGTCTAGTGGTCGCAAGTGCTATTTCTGAGTATTAGCGCTACGCTACGCTTACTGTTGAGCGTTGGATTCCCAGGTCGGCAAAGTGTTATCATCATCATATCAGCCGAAAGACGTTCACTGCTGGACATAAGCCCCCCCCAAAAGGGGAGATTTGCCATAATCGCCACGATTGGCAGGCGGGTTGGCGATCGCAGTATGTTGGCCAAATGCATTGAGAACACCCACGGGAAGAAATGGGGTGGTGCTATTTTTTTACGTTCGACACCACACGGAACAGTGTTATATAGGTTTTCTAACTAGAATTTCTCAGTAGCAGCCTGGTGTCTGGATTTATGCCCGGTTGATGGCAATAGGCTCGCCCATTATTACATGGGACTTAAAGATAACTGGCGAAATGTAGGTGTACCTACTATAAGTACACTTTAGCGCAACCTTTCGGGCAAACAAGGCGTGATTTTGTGTTATCAAGTATCAATAATTATAATAAAAAAAAAACAGGAACTTTTATCAGACCAATTGCTCAAAAAAAAAAAGGTTTTTTGTAACTCCCAGAAAAACCAACTCCAATTTCCCCTTCTGTCGGTGTAGACCCTATAACAATGTAACAAACATCTGTCAATAGAATGGAATTGATTGTATACCGAGCTCCCAAACAAGCAATGGGTTCCTAATAGGGAATGTGGCGTGTGATCGATTCTTTTACTTAGTAACATCTTATTTAGCTAATTGATTAAAAGCTCCCCGGTTCACGTCTGAAGGGAACTAAGTTAATAACATAAGTTTCGAGACGGTTCGTATTGAGTAAGAAATACTGGATCGAATGAGGTCGTACCTAGTATGTCATGTGTATAAAGGTAAGTATTATTTACTAAATAATAACACACAGACGCGCGATGCCATCGCGGCAGGCCGTGACAAAGGTGGCGGGACGAGCTTGACTCCTACCGAAAGTACTGGCCAGTACTAGCAAAAGCCAGAATTGTATGGAAAAGGGAGGGGGGGCCTTTGCCCTGGAGTGGGACTATATAGGCTAGTTAGATTAGACATTTATTTAATTTCCTTATTTAGGCAACCAACAGCAATACATTAGTATGTCACAGAGTATGTGTATTACATACATACATACAGTACATACTTGTTAAACAGCTTAAATGAATTGTTTTTGTGAGATAATAAAAAGGGTTACCTACTCCAGATTGTGTTTTTATTATTAAAGTAAAAGTATTATAGATCTCACATTTTGCATAAATCGATAATTTACAACAATATAAGATAAAATATATTTACAAGGCAGACGTGAGTGGAAACTCCGGAATACGACAACGTAGGAGAACATTATGGTGACCTAATTGGTGAAGTACTTCAGAAAGGTCAGGTGCAACCGGCTTGTATGAATGACCAGAGGCCCTTAGTGCGAGTTTCATTTAACCAACTCGATCAAACGCATCGAGCGCGTTTGGCACTCCGATTGGCCATGGATTGATGACGGACCAATCGGAGCGATGAACGCGCTCAATGCGTTTGTTCGAGATGGTTAAATGAAACTCACACTAGGGCCACAGATGTATGAACATAAACGAGACAAAACGGAGTATGTATGTAAGTATTGTGGGAGGTATGGCGTTCTGTAGTATCTGCCCCCGTATACCCCCGTGGGAATGGGGCGAGTTTATATATGTAACATAACATAAAAAGTTTTGGATAATGAATAATATTCATTTGCAAATAAGCGTATAAGATTGGATTTATAATAAAAAAATAACTAGCTAAGATTTACACATCATGCAGCGTGCATATTTCATACTAAAATACTCAAACAAGATATCAAATTATAGGTATTAGATTCCGCAAATGAAATCTAAATATAGGCTAAAAACATGACCTAAATGTGTCTGCGCGGACTGTACTGGACAGACAACCAAACGTTTCATTAGCATGCATCATACAAGCAACATGTAATGAGGACTGCAATTTTGTAATCAGAGATTATATTGCAATGGCGGAATATTCCGTGGTGGAAGGTAAAAAAATGTGTATGGACATTTGTAGATTTTATCGCCATGTTTATATAAGGGACGGTAAAAGGATGTAGAACTATTTCCTCTTCTTACTTTTCGCCACTGATTGGTTGGTACTGCGAACCAGAATTTTATATCGTGAATTAGCTGCAATAGAATCAATTTTCTGCGAGTCAGACATACTTCAAATCAGGGGGCCTACGCTCTAAATCCGTCAACAAAGATACGGGCCCATCCGAAAGTATTTCGTAACCGCGAAATGAACCCTACTCCCGATTAATTATTTTTTTCCGACGGATAAAAACACATACAGCTGAATCTTTGACTATTGTCAAATCCTTTTGTCATTCATTAATAAGGAGTTCTCATAAGGAGTACAAAACACCCATAACTTCGGACGAAACTACGGATTTCGTGCTTAGAGAGTAGACCCCCTGGACGGTATGTTTGTTATCTTCAAGATAGTTGCCAAACGGGAGATAATGCTGTTAATCCTGGAAGACAAATGATGATATTGCAAACGAAATGTTCAAGGCCCAGAAAAGTTTTCAAGCTGCCAAACTGTGTCCCTACGTACTCAGTACACACACAATAGGTATAAATTTTGCATGACACATCCAACAGTCCCGTATCCCGGACTTCAAAACAACTCCTCAGCAAGTTCCACTTTCCAAAAAGTGTTGACAATGTATTACCGTATAGACACAGTACCAACAAAGGCATACGTGCAAAAATAACGAAGCCTAAATATTGTATGAGTATATATACCTTCGTGTTTACTAAAGCCTTCCTGTATTCACGTTGGCGATTCAAACCGGCCAGCGGGTTTATTATTAGAAAAGTTTTACCTTTTCGCGGTTACAGGATTTTGATCTGCAAACAGGCAGGATATAGAGGAAATTGAGTTTCCTTGCATTTCGTTTCGTGATCGTTAGAATTGTGGTGGGGTGTTGCGAAATTGTAGAGAGGCCCTTCAGTTTAGCCGTAGCGGCGGGGCATTTGAAGTTTTGCACATGGATGGGTTCTTTGTGATGATGTTTGGTGACAGCATAATTCACAACTAGGGTAGCCAGGTCTTAAAACCGAAAAGCCGGACAGACCAGTCAGTTTACCCGGATATTTGGGTAAAAAGGCCGGACACCCTTAATTTTTTTTTTCAAGCTTTTTTTAATTTAGTCTTCGTATAATACTACAATTAAAAAAAAACAAGGCTTTTTATCATTTACCATAAAACCTTCTTAAATTCTAATGTAACAACAACAAAATATAATAAATCAGTCTTTTTTATTATGGACAGTTCTACTTCGCTCGCTTGCGCTAGCGATACAAGGTTAGGCGGGCGGAGCGGAAACCAACACATGGCAAATGTAAAAAAAAAACAAATTTAAAAAGCCTAACAAAAGCCGGACAGGCCGGACACCATATAATTTGTCTATACACGCAATCAAAATGCCTGACTGTGTCTGGCTTTATCCGGACGCCTGGTAACGCTATTCACGACTGTTTGTGTGTCTTGTTTTTTGAGAAAAGTTGTCCACGCAACAGGAATTAGGTACTTTATCTAAAAATGGTATTTTCATCCCTTCTATACGAAAAGTGTCGTTTTGTTCCTCTATGCGGGAGCAAAGTAGCTCTTTTCTCCACTAGACTTTTTAGCGAGCAGTAATGAGATTTGAATTTGGAACATGAATCGTTCATTGAAATCGAACGCAAATTGTATAAATTACTGGCGGAGAGGCGCGGTAACTGAAAAAAAACAAAAGCGCGCGATTTGCTTCCCTGTTTTTGTAATCGGTACGTACTTTATTGTATTTTGCAAAAAAAAATAGTTTTACGTCGAGTTCTGAAAGTGATAGTGCATTAACTCCTGAAAAAATAAAAATAGAATCTAATAACGTCGTACAAAACTTGATATCTACGAAATCCCGGGAGAAATATTTTCTCATAGAAGGAGATGAAAAGTAGAGTATATGACTCGAGAGCAAAAACTATTTTTCCCTCAGGATTCTAATTTAGAATCACTCGCTATGCTCGGGATTCCATTCTAGAATCCTTCACTTCGCTCTGGATTCAAAATAGCGCCCTCACCGTTAAAATATTACCACATATTTTCCGTAATCAAACTTAAGGCAGTGTGGCGCGTTGTGTTTCACGCGCGCCTCAAAGAGATGTCAGCACCAATTGGGGCCCGCAAGGGCCAATGCCTGCCAGGGGTGCGGGTTGTTCGAAAGAGATACCGCCGCCCCTGGCACACAGGCAACTGAGGGAACACGGGTGGGTTTTAGTCAGTAAAAGTCTGACACGCCCTCCCGCTCCACCCAGAGCGGGAGAAGTTATTTGATGATTTCCCACCCAAAAAAATAAAAAAATAAAAAACTTAAGGCAGTGTTCATTAAAATGTTCCAAATTAAGGAGATATTAATCATGTGGCAGGCTGTTAAGACACAAAGAACAAAACTTAGTTTGCTACCCTCTGGATGGTTCCGACTCAAGTAAGACGTAATTCTCTCTTGTACCACTACTATTTGCCTTTAACCCGCACAATGTTGGGCACGCCACGACTGCGGCGGTAAGTCCCCTCTTTGAGGAGTGGTTTAAGAGGCGGCATGGCGTCCTCACCTTCCGCCTGACACAGGTCCTCACCGGACACGGTTGTTTCGGGAGGTTCCTGTTTCGGATAGGGCGGGAGGAAACGCCCGGGTGTTTCCATTGCGAAGATCGCCCTGAGGACACGGTGGAGCATACGGTGGAGGTCTGCCCGGCTTGGGCGGAGCACCGCCGTGTCCTCGTGGAGGTGATCGGCGGCGGCGATCTCCCTTGTCCGACCCTGGTCCAGGCCATGGTACGGAGCGAGAGTGCATGGCTAGCAGTCGCCTCCTTCAGCGAAGCAGTTATGCTCGCAAAGAGGGAGGCGGCGCACGTGAGGGAGATGCAGTACATGCGCCCTCACAGCCGTGGCCTTCGCAGGAGATGCCCTGGGCGTCGGGAATCCCAGGCTGATTCCCGGCCACCGTAGGCACGGGCTTGCGGACGGCGAGTAATGGGTACCTCGCTGTCCGGTAAGGACCAAGCCCGGGTCGACGGCGCGTTGTGTTCCACGCGCGCCTCAAAGAGATGTCAGCAGCAACAGAGGGGCCCGCAAGGGCCGATGCCTGCCGGGGGTGCGGGTTGTTCGAAAGAGATACCGCCGCCCCTGGCACACAGGCAACTGAGGGAACACGGGTGGGTTTTAGTCAGTAAAAGTCCGACACGCCCTCCCGCTCCACCCAGAGCGGGAGAAGTTATTTGATGATTTCCCACCCAGAAAAAAAAAAAAAAAAAAAAAACCGTTAAAATATTATTTTGCTCCCTTGTCATACAATCTACTATTTTATTACTCGACAAAATTTTGCTCCTTTATAGGAGGAAATAGTTTTCACCACAATTTATGCAGTGTTTAGTTCCGTATATATACCCACATTAGGTACCTACCTACTTACGGCTGATTAATTTGTCCTGTCATATGGTACGTAATACTAAATCTTCGTCAATTGTTTTGTGAGTAGGTAGGCACCCTAATATTACTTTTGAAGGAAATTGGGTTTTATATTCCGCGGCTGCTTCGAACATTGGAATATCCAAATTATGACAAATTGCAAAATAGGTTGTTGTTCTAGTTTGGCTTATCAAGATGTATTAGTTTGAAATTAGAGCCGAAAGAAATACTGGAAATTCGAAGAATTCAAGTTGCTATTGTTGATCGAAGGTTTCAAAGGAAATTATGTTGAAGTATGACTTGTGGCTTTTTTCTTTTGGTCTAGTAAAAATTAAGGTTCTTAGGAGTCTCTCAACATTTTAGGAATATTTATATTAGTAATATAACTAACGAGAGATTAGTATGGATATTGGCTTCCTACAAACAGTGGATGCTTTGAAGTATCACTTCAAGGCATCCTCTTTTTGTAGGATGCCATTATTAAATTTCATACTTGTTAGATTTGTAGGCCTTCGAAGTAAGCAGAATGCTGGTGAATCAACAGTCTTACTAAAAAAACAATAAGGTGATGAAGTCAGTGAGTTGATTATGATGTAATTGATGAAGTGTATGAGGTGATGATTTCTGTCTCATGGAAAAGAGTTTTCCTTGCAGTGGAAAACAACAGGCTTATTATATAATAATACTTTTAATAATCCTACATCAACCGGAGGTTGTCCTTGGGTGCACCTGCATATAGCATACAGGGATAACTGGAGGTTGGTACCTCATTTAATTAAAAACGTCTAACTGGCTTCTGCAAGCTTATACGCCTTGCAAAGGTCCGGGACCTCAAGGTCTAAAGGAAGGTCGAATACAGATTAATATAGAATTATATTAATGAGGTTATTATAAAGAAATAGCCTATGTAGGTTTTGCAGATATAACGACGGCTTATTCGACAGACAGAAGTCAATAATCGATCAAATTCCAATGCATTCTCTTCTTTTACAATCATATTATTATAGGTACTAATATTATAAATGTGAAAGTATGTTTGTTTAAATGTTTGGATTTTTGTTGGACCCTGGTAATCTGCTATACAGGTATTCCTAGTGCAGACACCAGTCTCTCATAAACTAGTGTCACTTAGTTTTTAAGCTTTTATACCCTTGTTGGTGAAGAGAAAATACAGGATTTGAATTGAATTGAATTGTTTTAACCATTGAAAATCCATCCAAATCCGTTCAGCTGTTTTTGCGTAATTCGAGAATTTCGTAAAACGAGATTGAGGTTAGTCAATCTCGCAAAAACCATTGAAGGGATTTGGATGGAATTTGAAATTGTATGGCCTGGATTAACACATAGGGTACTTTTTATCCCGGTTGTACGTTCCCGTGGGATAGCTTTCGACTTCCATTCGGACGAAGCCGCTGGAAAAAGCTAGCTAGTTCTTTTATATTTTGTGAATGTGAGAAATTCGTAGACCATGTAGACTGTTGATTTGCCAACACTGTTCTCCCATAACTATTAATACTGATTTGTAAACATTGTAAAAGTCAATTATTTTTAAAATAATAACCGTAGAGTATCTTGCCGGCTCTTCTCCATAAGACACGACCAATTGGAACCGTGCACCTAGCTTCTGACGTTTCATTAGAGCCCGTGTGGGTTTGTGTGAAACAAAAATATTTTGATTTTTATACAATATAATGCTAGCTGCCTACATATTATATCATATATCATCATATATATGTGGGATCAGGCGGTGAAATAAAATGGTCAGATCAACTTGAATTACTGTATTTTTGCAAAATAACGTATAAATAAAAATAAACCTAAGCACATCGTCCGTGTCCGTTCATCGTTCTGTGCACACGTCTTTTACGCCATCTTGGATTCTCTCCACAGAACATAAATACCCTGATTCTCTCTTCTTCTCTCTCATGACTTTTCACTCGCACATCTGCATACGTTCCCTTTTACTCAAAACTCATTCCACATATAACATACTGAAAAAATAGTGCGGACTGTTGTTCCACTTATGCGGCACTATGTTTATGTTTTGACAGCTTTATGTATTGTTGATACTTAATTTACTATTAATTTCCTCTTTTCTATTGTTAACAACGCTAGCCTTCAAATTTACCAAATTGTCTCATTGTATTTCTGTGGAGAACGTGGTTGATTTCACATTTGTGTCGTTTCTGTATCCTATATCTTTTAGTAATTCTTAATGTGTAATTGTTTGAGTTTCCATATAAAGAAAATAAAACGCGCTAGTAAAATATGTCTTTCTGGTGTTTCGCGGGATGCTACACAATCCGCAAATCTTGGGATCGTTGGGATTACTGGTTCCAAACACTACGGTTGGGGCCGAGGGAGGGTCTGTTTAAAACTCCGGTAGCCCGTACAAACCTATTAAAGTTTGCACCCGTGTGTCGGGCTGTCAACATAATTAATAGGATCTCTCAGCGGTTGGACATTTTTTCTTGCTCATTGGCGGAATTCCAGAGACTGACAGTTACCTAGTGTGTTGTCTGCTATATAACTTGGGCACGAAGCCGTTGCTTGGGACTGGTCAGGCCCATGCCTGACCAGTCCCAAGCAACGGCTTCGTTCCATACACTGGTCCATACCAGTGTTCTTCTTCAGTACTATGTTTTCAATGTTTTGTTGGTATATAGGCGTGTGCTAGCTGACATATGGCAAATTTAATATTTTTTGTGTTTCGTAATGTTAATTATCTACTACTGTACAGAATCAAGTTCTTCTAACTTAACAGACAGCTATGCTGCTGGGGAGTTTGTTGCGCCACTTCTTCTTCCCAGCTAAAGCACTAGGAAGTGGTGAAAGGTGGGCGTTTTGGGGGACAGTCTTATGGAATTTTGACGTTCAAAAAGAGCTGACTCTCAGCCTAGTTTGAATAAATGACTTTTGTTTTTGATGTTTTTGATTTTGATTTTGAGTGTAGGTGTGTGATTAGATTTTGAGTGGCGTCTCTGGGTGTCGTATTGTATGAATACTTTTATTACCTTGGATTCTGCCTGCAAAAATAATTGTACGTGTAAATGAATAAATAAAAAACAAAAAAAAATATTGGTGTGGACTACATCTTAGTTGAATGTCAGGTAACATGCATTCTCCATTCCGGCCGACAGTTACTGACTAAACACGGTTATCCGCTTCGGCTGCTGACAGCCACTAAGGAATAGCCGTATTTAATCAATCCTAGTTCTAATACCCTGATCCTATGTTCACTGAATAATCGACTTTTGCAGTTACCAATATCACACAAGAGTTTTGAAATTGATAAGCCTTTAACGATATCGTCGGTAAACCTTAGCTTACCCAGAAAGCATCCGATTATGTATATATTGTGTTTTCTGTTGGCAGTTTAGCCCTGTCATTATAAAGTATAAATAAAGGGTCTCCCTGTTTTACGCCTCTTCATATTTTAATTTCTTCACCTAGTTGGTCCAGCTTCACTCGGCTTACACTATTGTTGTTTTGGCTCCTGCCATGGCCATCCCACGGCGTGCGTGCGCGTCCAGCCGTTTGTCGTGGCTTGTGTTTCGTAGCAGGTGCAGCGTGCGCGTCTTGTACGTACATCCATGAAACACAGTGGGTAGGTAGGTACTAATGTGTATGTATGCACATTACGATGGCACAATACAATCGAATAGAGACACGAACCAGCGCACTGTGGTTGTAATAATGGTCGGTCGGGCTATTCAGGGTGGTAATAATTAGGCTACGACTTGGAGAATAGGATAAAATATCTGTTGGTTGATGCACAGTCTGCTTATGTAATTACCTACTATGTACTAATTACGGGTGCTCAATTATCACTAAGGCAAGACGAAGCAGACCGTGAGATAAAGATTTTAATTTTTAGTATTCATAACTATTTTTTTAACTACAATTGGCATATTGTTCCGAGATTCTAAGGTTATGTCAGAAACCAAAATATTTGTGCTAAATCGCAAATCGTAAGCATGACGTGTAGTGAGTACAGTCGACAGAGGGAAATTGGATTTCACAATACAACATTTGACAATTGTGTTATGGCTGATCGCGGATTTGTATTGCCTACAAATGGAATTAAGTTTTCTGGAATTTTGGAGTCTTAAAAGTAAGTTAAAAGCATGTCACTAGACTTCAAGCCTATCAAGCATTTGTTTTGACAACATATCGAACACATCAAATAGTCAAACTTTACATTTTAGTCCATTTTAAAACGGTTACTATAATTTCCACGTCTCATCCAAAACTAGAAATTGTTTATTCAGATATAGTTTATTCTATTTTCATACAACGCCACATTAAAAGGGAAAGCACCAAAACATTACTCAAATATTTATCAGCAGCAACTGTGGGTGTGCGAAAGCATACCTGTGGCTAATCCTCCGGGATTTAGACGCGCGGGTCAAAGACCAAAGTACATAAACTCCTGACAGACATCCCTGTATCATTTACAACATTACAACTAAAAGTTTCAACACGTGCCCTTTGAACATTACAGCAAAATTCTCAAACCCAACCTGTAAAATTTAAGTAGCATTAAGACGAAATAAACTCTTTACTTTCCACCAATTCCGCACGAACTTTGCTAAATCTTCATTTGAATTAAAGTAAAACCGAACGTAATTATTCAGTTGAATTTAGAAACGTTTTAAAAGGAGAAGGGAATGGTTGGCGCGTTTAATTTTGTCAATTATCCGGAAAATTGCCACGACCCGAGTCCATGGTGCGGTCTTACAGAGGTTTATCAGCATTACCAGACTGTGTTGCCAGACTAATTGCGGTTACTGACCGATTTACAAAATATTTTTACGTGGTAACATTTTGGGGTTGAACTTATTCAGCAAATGTTCACAGACACTTATTGAGAATTTAGATTGAAATGAACTAGATTGAATAGTACTAATAAATGTGAATTTTGATCTTGGAATACGTTAAGAGAATGAAACCGATTTCGGTGTATATTTGCTCTTTTCATTTCCAATCCAATGATGCTGTTTGAAAACGATGTATATTGTCTTCAAGTGAGCACGTATTGGAAATAAGTTTTGATTTGCACGTGAGAATGGTATCAAGACAATTCAGTCTAGGTGTACTAACCACCGATTATAGAGAGATTTCGATTCTCAGGTACATTTTACTGGTTTCACTATTCGTCACTACGTGTCTTCACTCCTTGGCGTCGCGACTAAAATAATTTAAAATTATGACATATTTTTTTAAAGTGGGGGTGCCCACTTTAAACATCTGCATACTAGGGACATCTATCTGCATTCCAGAGTCAAAGGTAAAATGGCTGTAATTTTACCGCCCCTTCAAACTGGAACGCCATACCGCTACATGGCGGAAGAAATGGTGGTTGAACATACTTCCACGAATGAACTTCTTTACAAAGAACTGAACTGAAGGCGGCTTATACTCAAAATAGCTTGTTATGTCGTGTACAGTTTGTCGCTAGTTTTATATACATACATC
This sequence comes from Polymixis lichenea, assembly GCA_949091785.1. NCBI lineage: Eukaryota > Metazoa > Arthropoda > Insecta > Lepidoptera > Noctuidae > Polymixis > Polymixis lichenea. The sequence continues at coordinate 10,432,458 of OX420943.1, read as the reverse complement.
ATTTAAATTCCTTGAATCTTAGAGACAGACAGCGGTCGTTGACATCTAAATGTTCATTATGTTATGTATAAGCCAATCTCGTGCAGCAATAGTTGAGACTTACCGAGTTGCTTGGCGACTATAAACAAGACTCGCGTTGTTTATTTTTATTTTAGTATCACGTACACAGGGGATGCCTGTAGTATATGTTTGTCTATGTAAAGAATGTTCTGATCATGAAAATGGCGGAATATTGAGGAATTTTAACATTTAAGAAAGGAACAAAATATACACGCTCTTGATTTAAATATGAGATTATACCTTGGTGTGGCAATTCTTGTGGACAAAAGTATCTAAACACTTTTGTCCCAATGTAAGTAACTACATCATCTGGTGTCTGCAACTCTACGTCGAAGCGCGTATGTTGCCTCCAAACGTAAATATTGATTTCAATGAAGTTAGAGGGGGTATTACGTCTCCCTGGGGATGGTAATAGATGGCCCTGTCTCATGGCTATCGTCACTTTGGATATGAATTTATTAAACATACTGCATTATGAACACATTGCACGCAAACATTGTCTGACACTCAGTATAATTTGATAGCTATTATAACGAAAGAAAAACAGTGTAAAAACAGGGAACAAGTAAGAATTAATTAAAGTTTAGCTATTATTCCCATGAGTTGGGTTGGTTGGTTTGTGGAGGTCAGATAGGCCTCCAGTAAAATTCAGGAATTCAGCTGAATCCAGTTAGACTGGACTGGACACAAGCCTCATCTTTGTGAAAGGGAGTGGCGGGATGGTAGATATCTCAAATCTTAGAAAGTTTGTTTCTAGGACATGCTTCATCACGATTTTTTCCTAAACCGTTTTGTGTGCAATGGCGATGATTTAATTTGCGCAAAGTATGGCGCCTGTCAGGGATCTAACCTACAACTCGTAGGTCGCAGTTTATTCCACTGAGCCACCACTGATGATGACGTGTTGACATTATTCTAAAACTTAAGCTTTCACAAGCAACTTTATCTCAAACGAAACTTATGGTTAAGAATTGCTCAAGGACTAAAATCTTTAACACAAAGTCCACTTCCCAAGTTTATCTCATTAATCCATTTTATCAGTACTTCAAGGTATGTCAAACCCCTACAACAGAACTTGCTTCTCTCAGCTTATGATACTGATCTTTAAGTACCGTCTAGAAGTAATTATAGGCTTGTTTTTAAGGACATTTTCGCGTCTATTATGACTGGTGTAGAAGCCGTAAAGGACAAAATTGAGTTGAAAAAATAACAGATTGCCCGTTTCTTTTGAAGCAAAGTTTATGAAGGAAACAAACAGAGAAAGTTTGGGATTGAAAACTGTTACCGTGTTTTATTTGTTTTCCAAAGATTTGTTTGCTTGTTATACGCGTTTTACGTTATTTAGCAGGGTGGCTAGCACCTGGATGAGAGTAACCCTGGCACAGGTTTGAGCTAAACGGTAAATTATTGAAAAGACCTGCTTCTTTCTGTTTTCTGTAGGAAACTTTCAAGTGGCCCCCAAATCCCCAAAGTCCGCGCCACTTGAAAGTGTGGGATTTTTACCTCACTAAAATTACCCCGGTGGTCACTAGATAGTGACCACCGGGGTAGTTTACGGTACCCCCTTCCATGTGCAGATGCACATGGAAGGGGGTACCGTTACCTCTCAAAAGACCAATCCGAAACTACCGTTGCCTGTTAGGGCACATCTCTGGGGATATTAAAGACCTAGGTATATATCCATAATGTAGTAGTAGTATTATTGCAATAGTGGACTGCAATAAGCTGATGACGAAATATGCCAAGATGATGAAAGCTTTAGATTAAGATTTCGAAGGAGTTTAAACAACATTTATTTAAACATCGTGGTTAACTTAAAATAACTTTTCCGTCGGCAACACCTGGACAGTTGGGAATAAGCTGCGCACAACCTGGATATGTCAAGAGCTCTGAGCTGTGCCGAGTGACACTTCATTCAATTATTATAAGTATACTTATTCTACAGAGAAGAGATTTTGTTTGAATTCAATTTATTTTCTGTTGACATTTAGATATAAGAATCAATTAACTGTCTTTTGAGGATTGTGTTCCCTTGTGGAATGGTTTTAGGAGCAAATACTAATTATTCTTTCGAAAGCTTGTGTTTTCTTTTTACCATATTCATGTGAATTGGGTACGTAGGATGGTCTTTTTTATAATTTGAGGCTGTTACTATTAAGAGGGCCCTTCCCGGTCCCTCTATCGTCAACGCTAGCATGATTGAAAAGCTGGTTGTTTCATCAAACGCAATACATGCTAATGCAATTGAGGGAGAACGCGTTAATAACGAACATAAATTGTCGTGTGGAAATTCTAACAAACTGGTCCAACAAATACGTGTTTTTGAAAACGCCTCGATGTTTTCTTTACTTTTTCAATGCATGAGTACATTATAAACGGCCAAAGTTCTGATAAAATGTGTGCAAAAATGCTGATTTTCAAAAGTCTTTGAGTAGGTACTGGATTCGGATCTCAAAAAAGTTTAATTCTTTTGTTAATAGCAACCGAGATATAAACCCCAAGGTACCTGTATGTTCCGTTCAAAATATATTGAGGTCAATTTGTTACAACGCCGTAATCACGTACGAGCGTTTTTATGAGAATTAGGACGGGTTGGCCGCTCTTAAGTAGATTGTGCTGAACAATTTCTGTGCTGTGTATAATTACGAGTACATAGGTTTTCAGATATAAAAAACTTAAACTAGAATGTTACCAAATCATACATAGAAATATCAAGTTTTTAACGATTCACAACTTGTACAATCTGAAAAATCTTAAAAATACAATTTACAAAGAGCAACAAAACCCATACCTGAGCAAGCCTGTGGCGGCAGCGGGAATATAAGCGTGGTGGAAGACTTGCGCCTGGCGACGGCACAGCCCAGAGACTGCGGTTTGAAACTGCGGAGTTGCTGCATGAAGTCGCTGCACTCCATGAGCGCCACGTCAGCGAAGTGCAGGTCGCACAGGATCTGGTTCTTGAAGCGGCGAGCGCGTTTCTGCGGGAAATAAGTTCTGGGTTAGAATTTTTTGGTATGAATTTCTTTAACGCAACTTGCGGTAGGATTAAACTTGTAGAAATCGTCACGTAACGAAAAAGTGCTATGCGACTTATTATTATAATAATAAAAAGAGACAGAGAGAGAGAAAGAGGTAGTTTTTATGGTTCTTGAGAGTGCTGAACACAATATGGTCAAAATGAAAATCTAAGATTGCGGCTGCGAAAATTTGCAAAAATGTCTTCATGGGTGTCGTTTTCAAGATTTTTGAGGGTTCTAAGACGATAGTGAGGTCATAATAAACATCCAAGATGGCGGCGGAGTTTAATATTGTTCATAATGTTCATCATGGGTGTCATTTGAGATACAATGAATGGTTTCCCATTCAAAGTATTGTGGCGAGTATATTGAAATTACATTTACATCGCTTATATTCCACATGTAAAATCTTATCCACTTATCTTTAAATTAAATTCATCAGCATTTCTCATTTACAAAAAAGTGGATGAGGTATAAGCGCGGTGAGATTAGGTAAGATTTTAGTAAAATATGTAAATATTTTTCTCTGTATATTTTTTTTGAATGGTCATCGATGATCGCCTACGATCATCGCGTATCCTGTATTTATAGGTAGGTACCTCAGTTTTCCTAAAAACTGAGGTACCTACCTATAAATATAGGATACGTTTTTATACAGTGCGCAAACTGTAACCATGAATTCATATCATTCTAGATCCCCCAGCGCAGAAATTGTTCGTCGGTAATACAAAAAAAATCAGCTGTTCTATACATTTTGACCGCGTAGGTTTTGCACTTTTCTATGCAACAGCTGATTTTTTTTTGTAAAACCGACGTAAAATTTCTGCGTTAGGGGGGGTCTAGAATGATATGCTGAATTCATGGTTAAATTTGCGCACTGTATTAAAACTTATCCTGTATAACCACGACGACATATAATAAAGTTCCGTAACTATCCATCTAGTAACCGCATTGATATCCAATAGTTTTAACCACAAGGGTGTTAGAAAGATATACAAACAAAGTATTTAGACGTAGGAGCTTCAAACATCTACTCTACAAATAATCAATCAATCTGCCTAGCCTTTTCCCGACTATGTTGGGGTCGGCTTCCAGTCTAACCGGATGCAGCTGAATACCAGTATTTTACATGGAGCGACTGCCTATCTGACCTCCACAACCCAGTTACTGGGTAACACGATACCCCTTGGTAAGATTGGTTGTCAGGTTTTCGGGCTTCTGACGACCTGTAACGACTGTCACAAATCCACGAATTACAGTCGGGACCAAGCAACGGCTTAACGTGTTTTCCGAGGCACGGAGGAGTCTTGGTATGTAAAGATGGTCTCCCATCCACGGACCAACCGCGGCAAGCGTAGCTTAACCTGATCGATCGACCCGTGCGGCTGTTATTACTTAGCCACAAGTTACGCTACGCTACAAATGGTATCGGTGTAATCAAGGTATTTTTGAAACAATTGTACACAATCCATCTCTTTCACAATACACGACAAAAAATGCGATGGAAAACTCATTAAGTAGATAATAAATTCAACGGTGAATAAATATAACACCTTGAATAAAGCACACATATTGTAATTGAAGGGAAGGTAAGCCTTTCGGGATACCTTTAAACAATAACAGCTGGACGAAATTACAAATTAATATGTTCGCAGTATTTCATTTTGTATTGAGATCCATTTAGCCTTTATCTGTTTTTGAATATTGGCAATTTATTTCAACGTTTCGGTTTGTGTCCCGTATAAAGGGTTGAAATCAAGCAATCTTAAACACATTGGTTATTGATTGTTTCATTTTAAGGAGGCTGATTAAAAATGTTTTTATTATTTAGGTAAATATAATCTACGATCCAATTGATTTTATGATATTGCTACATTGATAGGCACCATGTCCATAAAATATAACAGCTGTAACATCTTGCTAACTAAATCTAAATATAAACATATTTTAAATACAAGTCCAATTTCCTTTTCTGTCTGTCTATCTTACCGCGTTGTTCTTCTAAACAACGCAAGGGATTTTGACGTGGTTTTCACCATCATTTAGAGAATTTATTCCGGAAGGTTTATGTGTATAACACTAAACTTACGTAAAATAAAGAAATCTCCATGTCAACTTGACAATTCAAGTTATGACATCTTATGACACCCGTGCGAAGCCGAGGCAAGTTGCTAGTCTATTTCAATATCTATAACATAAAACGTAGTAGCGTTTTATGTATGTTTGTGTGACCGCTTAGATCTTCTATACTAACTATGAATTTTAATGCTTTTTTCACTACGATTTAGAGCATATATTTCCCAATGTTTGCGTATGTAAAACGTTAATATTTAACGTACATTTAGCACATAAATATCGAAACCCCCAAGACGATCCAATGACCAAACTTTGACATTTCGTAACGGGTGTGCACCCTTGTGGTAAGTAGGGACGGATCACTAGTTATAAAATAAAATGTTTGACTCAAATTTTAAAACTGGACTAAACTAAACAATGGGCACGCCGCGATTGCGGCGGTAAGTCCCCTCTTTGAGGAGTGGCTTGAGAGGCGGCATGGCGTCCTCACCTTCCGCCTGACACAGGTCCTCACCGGACATGGCTGTTTCGGGAGGTTCCTGTTTCGGATAGGGCGGGAGGAAACGCCCGGGTGTTTCCATTGCGAAGATCGCCCAGAGGACACGGTGGAGCATACGGTGGAGGTCTGCCCAGGTTGGGCGGAGCAACGCCGTGTCCTCGTGGAGGTGATCGGCGGCGGCGATCTCTCGCGTCCGACCCTGGTCCAGGCCATGGTACGGAGCGAGAGGGCATGGCTGGCAGTCGCCTCCTTCAGCGAAGCAGTTATGCTCGCAAAGAGGGAGGCGGCGCACGTGAGGGAGATGCAGTACATGCGCCCTCACAGCCGTGGCCTTCGCAGGAGACGCCCTGGGCGTCGGGAATCCCAGGCTGATTCCCGGCCACCGTAGGCACGGGCTTGCGGACGGCGAGTAATGGGTACCTCGCTGTCCGGTAAGGACCAAGCCCGGGTCGACGGCGCGTTGTGTTCCACGCGCGCCTCAAAGAGATGTCAGCAGCAACAGAGGGGCCCGCAAGGGCCGATGCCTGCCGGGGGTGCGGGTTGTTCGAAAGAGATACCGCCGCCCCTGGCACACAGGCAACTGAGGGAACACGGGTGGGTTTTAGTCAGTAAAAGTCTGACACGCCCTCCCGCTCCACCCAGAGCGGGAGAAGTTATTTGATGATTTCCCACCCAGAAAAAAAAAAAAAAAAAACTAAACAACAGACCTACAAAAAAAACTTTCGTAAAGACTACACGAATTGATTTCCATCGTCTGTCAGTATTCAGTCTGAAATATGATTAAACAATAACTTAGTTCGTTTTTGTTTAAACAAAGGTCTCTTATTAATTTTACTTTCCCGCTTTCACGATGTCACTAATAATACTTTATTTGACTCGCTAAAAGAACAAAGCCGTTTTATATTAAATTGTTTATTACTTTTATTAGCATCGTTGTTGGCGAGTGAATCTTTTGAAAGCTCCCGCAGGTAGGCGCAACGCGAAGGTAAGACGCCATTCTACTAGAACTTTTCCAAGTTTACATGGACTGTTCTAGAAATCAATCTACTAGAGTCGTGTCACGCCTGTCTGCGGGTCTTGACTTGGTTTTCAGGATGTCAACATACATTTTATTCTAATTTGCATGAAGATTTAAGCTTTATTTTTTCATTACTGGAGTCCTTTGTCTAATTTGTTTTACATTTTTGCTCATGAATATTTAAAACTGTACAAAAATTAAAATTTATTTATTTTATTTAACAGTTTCTGATCACATCATCATAATATATAAACAGACAAGAAGGGTGGCGGTACTTTGCACTATTAATGTTCGGTATATCGATCTGAATCCGAAGATCAGTATGAGGATACCGAGGGTGAAGCGGAAGTACCTCTGGTTCAAGAATTAACAACAACTGAGAACTCTCAGCAGCACGAAGCTACTGCAACTCGGTCAAACACAAAAGAGAAGACTGCTCAAGCTCGTCTTCAGGACTACACATATTGCAAAGGATACTTTACTTTAAAGAACAGAAAAATACGTACAAACGTCATCACCATGAACTTTGTACGTATTTTTCTGTTCTTTTATTCATGCAACACAAAGGTAATTTAATTATAATACCTATTTACGAGTGTTTTTCAGTAAATTCAATGATTATCCCTATCTTCCAGTCCTATCACAAAATATCGATGTCCCAACTCTTGACCCAACTATATAACGAGTCCCAAATTCCTCCCTTTGTTAATTAATAAATAGCTGAATAAATATCATAAGAACAAAGCACTCATTATTGTTCCAAAGGTTTGCCTATTAAAGGGTCCATAAGAGCCTGATTATAAGGTACCTACATCACTTGGTTATCGAGGATCATGATTGTGCCCAAATAACAATTTTCTTAAAAGATAACACGTGAAAAGTGTCGGTGTTACCGACCTATTACCTGCTTAAAATATTAACGGCTATGTCCTAAAATAACTGTGGACTTTTTCGAGACCTTACACTCAGGCTACGTAAGCGTGTTATGTGAAACCTAAGTTTTTTTTAAAGTTAATTAATAAACGGGTTATTTGTGTATGATTTTGTAGAGGACTATTTGCGAAGGTTTTCTGATTGATATGAAATCAACTCTTTACTTGGCTATGTAACTTCAAAAATTATTCGGACTAGTGTTACAATACTACAATAGATATTATCTAATACGTAGGTACAAAATATGGTGCAATACCAATCCCCCAAATAATGCAGATAATAGTAGCTCAGGAAAAAGAAAACAGTACTTTTAAATAAACAAATAATAAATATTTTTTCTCTCTTTTTTCTCTAAGAGTTCACACTAATTTCGTACATTACAAACTAACGCAGCATAAAATTGGTGAAGTCACAATAAAATCATGAGGTAACAACCCTAATACAAGTACATTGTAAGACCAGCGCGCGTACAGCTGCGACACTGGGTGATAGGTTGGCGTGCCAGCCCTGACATGCAACCCTTAGGAATAGTGCAAATTGGAAGAAAATGCGTTTAGTTCGCGTTTCTTTTGTTTAGGAAAATTATTGTATTTCCATACTTAGGATTTTAACTGCGCGGTCTAGTGAAGATGTGGTTCTATCATGCCAGAAATTTAAATGTTTTAAAGTTTCATTTCAGCTATGGAAGGTTTTTTTTTATATAATCCTGTGTGCGTGAATTTAGTGTTAAGAACGAATTATACTTTTTTTCAAGTATTCAAAATTACGTTTCGTTTAGAACTTGGCTTTAATTGATATGCATATATATTTACTTAGCAGTCCACCCCGATGAGAGTCACGGTAAAGCCGAATGCCATACACAGCCTGGAGTACCAGTGCACTTCCAGTGCTGAACCAGTCGACCAAGCACAACTTGCCAAGGTAGACGCTGAAGTCGAACGTGTAGCTTTTCTGCCACCCGTTAAAGACCCTGATGATCCTCAGCTTCCCATCGAAGCTTCCCATCAATCCAGACGAAGATCTATTGGAAAAGCAACTATTTACCTACAAAAAGGGTGAAGCTTTTCTCTGGAATGCTAGCGAATACGTATGTAAGCTCTACCATAACCTAAAAGCGAATTCAGACATCTTGCGTTTACGTGACTCCACCTATTGGTTCCAATCGAAGCCAATATATTGGTTCAATGGAAATTTATTAGCCATACTATACCTTATTGCCTTGGCCAAATGCTGACAAATATTGGACCCGAAATGGAGTTCATTTGACTAAATTGTTCATGGCTTACCCAGGCCAATAAGAATCACTTTTTATTGACGTAAGTGCGGAAGAAAGCGTGCATGGAAAGCATTTTCTATTCCACACGATTCGCTTAGTCTTGCATTTTTAAACAGTAAAATACGGTATCTGATGTGGATAAATGCGCAAATACGGTTATTCATACTTACAGAACGCGATAGTTTTATAAGGTTCAAACAATATTAGAGTCTTTGTAGATATTGGTTGGGAAATGAAAAAAACCCAAAAACATATTTTCATCACTTTAATTACCTCGGTTCAATTAGGCATGTATGTGCTGTGCAAATTTTTAAGTAAAAAGTTCACTGTACTACCATATGAATGTTGACTAAGCTCTCTGTTAATGTGTACGTGAACTAGTTGTTGGAGTGCCATAATAAATAAATAAATAAACAGTTCTAACAATCTACACGCTCACGTCAATATTCTTGATAGCTCACTAGCGATTTAACTCGATTATTTCCAATCGACTCAACAAGGTCTCCTTAGCTCGAGAATCGAACTTAGTCGTTACGTTGAGAGCCACTCAAAACACACTGTAGAAGTTACGAGTGTAACAGCCTGTTAATGATGATTAAAAAACTTTATTTCATGCCAAACACATCCCCAGTTAACGTTCATTATTATTTATGACATAAGGTTGTAAAAGTACTAAAAAGGATGTTCCACAATGACTTCTGACTTTTTATTTTCCGAATTTCAAATGGAATAAAGATTCTTTTCCTCTCTGAAGGGTTTGGTTTCGTGGCCACGACTACGAACCGTAAAATTGGGTTTTGTTTTCAATATTATTTGGGTTTATTTCAAACTGATTGAGTTCTATTTAGTGTGACAGATTGGAGAAGATCAAATCTCTTTTAACTTCGACAGATGGGTAGTTTGTTTTTTGTGTCTGTCATCGAATCAACTAAATACTATGTCAAGAAAAAAATATGTCTACCAAGTACTAGAATCGGCAAGTACCGATGTGTCTTTTTTAATATTGGTTTTGTAATTTATAAGTACATCTTGGGCTTTACTGACATAGGTAAAGAAATACATGGAGGTTATGTGGATTAATATGAGCCTGAAATCGCCAATCCGTCTTGAACAAGCATGGTGATCAATGCTCGTGTCTTCTCTGTAAGAGAAGAGGCCATTGCTCTGGCAGTGAGACAATAATAGGCTGAGTTTATTACATTATTATTATTCTAAAACCAAAACTAGTAGTAATGCTTTGTTTGTTTTTGACAATGACAAATAAAGAGAAGATGATGGTGGTTTGATGATGCGGGATGTGATCGTGTGTAGTGGTTTTGTGCCCGAATAATGGATGGCAATAGGCCCACCCCCTATTACATGGGACTTAAATATAGGTAACTGGGGAAATGTAGGTGTACTAAAGGTACACCTCTCTGCAAACCTTTTGGGGAAACAAGGCGTGATATTATGTTTTGTATTAGTCACAGACAGAATCGCTTCAGCAAAAAGCAAGTTGCCATAACATTTTATGAAAATGTCTAATGCAACAAAATACAACATTTTTATTTTAACATAAATATCGTCACATGTCAGCGAACACCGTGACAAAAGGCAAGTTTATCTAAAACCTAATTCAGTACAAAAGCCGTTGAGTTCTAACAAAATAAGGCAGACTTGACTCGCCCTTTGTTTACAAGCGCTGGGAATTTTATGCACTCTTTTGAACCCTGTCTCCTCGCCTCGAATTTATTTTTCTCTTAGCGTATCGTCGTAGTTTCGGAGCCAGGTTTATTTTCTCGTACATCTTATTATGCTCGGGCATTTTGTTCAAGACTTTGTTACGGTGTAATTTCGTAATTTGTGTTTCAGATTTTTAGAAGAGATTCCTATTTGGTCCTTTTATACGAAGAATATTGTTTGTTAAGTTTATTAAGGTACTTCTTGATCTGCCGTTTAAACATTTTCAATTTTATCAGCTTTATACCAATTTAGAAGAACAAATATATAACTGTTATAATTGAGAATCCCAAACAAAGCAAAAATTTAATTAAAACCAGAGCCCTACTCAGGGCGAAGTTTAAAGTTTGATGGATTTATTTGATACCTGCCAGGGCTTTGTAAGCAGGCCTCGATCAGAGATGTCCAATACTGCTAACTTGGGCCGTTAATACTGAACGTACGCAATTTCAAGGAGACAAATTTTCATTAAGATCATTAAGGCGATAAGTGAAGCGTTCCAGACAATATTATCGGCGATTTTTCATAAAGATATTTTTGTCTGAGACGAGTACCTACGGTACTCGAGTACTTATTTTTTTTCTTTTTTTATTTAGTTGGTAGTTATTATTGATTTTATATCAATTTTGGTTCCATTAAATAAAATTAATTATGACAACTGAGACTGACTGATACTTACTGAAACAGTAAGTTTCAGTAGGTAAGTAACCACAATGATTGATTTAATCAGAAACCTTCATTAAGGCATTTGTCATAATCTGCCCCTAAAAGGGTTGTTCAGAATAGGGTATTTTACTCTATATGAGAAAAAATCTAAAAATATATTAGTGAGATAGCTTAGGCAAAAAGCAGTCGGAAAATGTTAGTTTTAGTTCATGAAATAACAAAATACATTTTAAAATTCAACCAAAGATTTCAGTTTTTAAATTGAACACCATGAAATAGAAGCCGCCATGTTATTACGTCATACCGTTGTTATAAATTAATCAACTGAACAACTTTGTACTTTTATTATTTTCGTAACCAAGGAAATTTTTATTGAAATAATATCTTACATCCAGAAACAGCAAACCAACGATAAGTAGAATGATAAACTCATTTTTTAAATTACAAAATATTAGCGCATTTGCTTACACAGCAAACAGACGTCAGACGTCGGCTCTGTGGGTACAGAGCAATATGGCGTGCAGCGTTTTCGTCAAATTACGCGCGAAATATGAAAATGTAACATTTAAATGCATTTTTGTAGCACTAATCGATTAAATAAAAATGTTGTTTTTTAGTGGTTTTTTAGCATTTTAGAATCTAATTATGACACTTTTCAAAAATGGGTGTAAAACGCTATTAGTAGGTAACTCAATAATTACTACATAGACCTGTCATAATTCCAGCATTGAAAAACGACCAGGACATTAACAGATACCATGCAGTAATCTACCGTATTTAAAAATCTAGTTTCAAATGTTTGAGCCGTACCTACACTATAACGTTTTTATTAACTAACTACTTTTGGAGGTGGAAAATTATCCCACAGGAACGTACTACCAGAATAAAAACTATCCTATGTGTTAAACCAGGTCATAAACTATCTGTGTGCCAAACTTAATCTAATACCGTTCAGCCGTTTTGGCGTGATTGAGTAACAAACATCCAAACTTTAACATTTATAATATTAATATTAGTAGGATATAGTAGGATAGTAGGATTATGAGTACCTACTATAACAGTGAGTTATAATTTAAAAAAATATATAATTTAGCATCACAGCTGAAGTGGAAAAATGCCAACCAACATTTGGAGGGTACTGTACCTGCCTAAAATAAATTAAATTTTCTCATTCAGGTAGATTTAATTAAAAACCATTCAACGATTTTGTAAACCAATCGAAATAAAGAGAATGTCTTTAAAAAGAACCAATGTTGGTTCCAATGCCGCTTGGGTGGCAAACCCACCAAAATATCCTTTAATTTATTGTGCAAATATGTTATGGACCGTTTGGGCACTGGTGTGGAAACCTGCCTGTTTATTTGAGGACAACATATGGAATGAGGCTTGGAATATCAATTTCGATTGGCTTTGTGCAGAGGTAAATAAATATTGATACTATGGACTGTAGGAGACCAACGAAATATGAAACGCTTGCAGAAATATATTGCACGAGCGGGATATTGGTTTGCGTTTAGCCACAAATAATTGTCGTGGTATAAGTACATAATTTATGTAAATTAAGTTAAATAAATATCATCATAAACCTAGTCTTTGCACAACTATATTGGGGTCGGCTGCCAGTGTAACCGGCTGCCGCTGAATACCATTATTTTACATGGAGCGACTGCGTATCTGACTGACCTCCACAACCCAGTTATTGGGTATTATCCCTTGGTAAAACGCGACTTCGTGCCCCTGACGACCCGTAATAACTGTTAAAGAATCATGAATGACAGCCGGGGCCAACGGCTTTACGTGCTTTTCGAAGCACGGAGGGGTTTTGGTATGTAAAGATGGCCACCCATCCACAGACCGCGGCAAGCTCCTGATCGATCGAACCGTGCCAGTTTATTTTCACGTAGCTGTTTATTGCAAAGGAATATACTAAATTGCTTTACTACCTATACAAATGTTTTATTTACGTCAAGCAAAGCAGAGATAAGTCACATTTTTATCGTTGTAACTAAATTACAGTGTCTTTTATCTACTCATTCGCACATTAGAAAATGTTCGTCATTTACTTTTGCACTCCCGAAGAAGGGAAAACACCGAATCGAAGGAACAATAGGCCTACAATGGTCTTCTTAATTAGCCAAACTCATTCATCTACGTTGAATAGGCGTATGAATGACAAAGGAAAAGCGTTTCACTGAAAACTCAGTCACTCCCGTATTCTGTAATTTTGGACGTATTCGTAGATCTTTGACAGTCGTTATGGGTTATTTAAAAGCCTAAAAACCTGACAACCAGTCTTACCAAGGGGTATCGTTATACATAGTAACTGTTGTGATATGACGGTTTTTTTTTAATTTTTCCCGCTCTGGGTAAAGCAGGAGGGCGTGTCAGACTTTTACTGACTAAAACCCACCCTTGTTCCCTCAGTTGCCTGTGTGCCAGGGGCCACGGTATCTCTTCTGAACAACCCGCACCCCAGACAGGCATCGACCCTTGCGGGATCCTTCAGTTGGTGCTGACATCTCTTTGAGGCGCGCGTGGAACAAAACGCGCCGTCGACCCAGGCTTGGTCCTTACCGGACAGCGAGCTACCCATTACTCGCCGTCCGCAAGCCCCCGCCTACGGTGGCCGGGAATCAGCCTGGGATTCTCGACGCCCAGGGCGTCTCTTGCGGCGACTGAGGCCGTGAGGGCGCATGTACTGCCTCTCCCTCACGTGCGCCGCCTCCCTCTTCGTGAGCATTGCAGCTTCGCTGAAGGAGGTGACGGCTACCCATGCACTCTCGCTCCGTACCATGGCCTGGACCAAGGCCGAACGTGAGAGATCGCCGTCGCCGATCGCCTCCACGAGGACACGGCAGTGCGTCGCCCAAGCCGGGCAGACCTCCACCGTATGTTCCACCAAGGAATAAAGGTGAGTTTTATTAAAATGTCTGGTATCCGTTTCCTTTGTATGGGCCTCATATGCAATCAAAATAAAAGTTTGCTACAGATTTATTAAGTTGACTAGCCGGCCTTTGTGTTTAGGAATTCGGTACGGTCGGTATGCTTTGAGTCTCGACTTGAGTTTGTCGAGCCCATGAGCTCGCATAAAATTTTAGTAATAAAAAGACAGCGAGGACACAAACAATTTCAAATTATGTATTTATTTAAATAAATATTTTTTATTATATATTTTGTTTTCACCATAGTTAATACCACGGCTAACACATACTTATAGGCTAGTACTTGGGAGTATATAACATGGGAGCATCTGGACGCATTAGGACGAATGCTGTATCTCAGCTAACTTTCTCACTGAATAGTGTGTTTGATTTGTTACATCACCAAGTACCTACTATAATAATTCATGTAATCCCACGTATTTGTGTTCGTGGTTTCTCGAATTTGAATATTATCGAATTGCTTTGATATAATCTAGGTTATGTGTAATGTAGGCGGTATGTTAATTTTAAGTTTAGTTTACACTCAAATATACTAACTTAACTTAAGTGGTAACTCCACTTTCATAATTTAAACAAATAAGGCAAAGCCTCTTTTGATTTATTTTATTTTCATGTCGCTTGTTTTGTTTTGATTTATTTTGATTAGATTTTATCTGACTTAAAATAACCTTTATTAATTTATGTTTGCCAATGGATGTTAATGACCTGAAATAAATGAATTTATTATTAATTTATATATTTGTTTTAAAACAAACACAACGGTTAATAAAATTAGACGTTGCATTCACAAAAGCCTCTCTAGTTTTTCAGTTGTCCGTCGGTTGAATCCAATAATATTTATTTCTATTTCACTTCATTCCAATATTACGTTCGAAATGAATGTTGCGATCTTTTTCATATTAAGTAGGCTACTTCAATCAGAATGAATATTTTCTTTGTTACCGGAGAGGAGATGTTATTAAGTTATCATTTGGACGTGCCCACTTTTTAGTGGTTTCAATTGAATTATTTGAAAGAGAATTCAAAATTGAATGTTGAAAAATACTTAGGACTTTTTTTTCGGAAAGTGATTGCAAATGATATCTGTTTCAATAAAACATATTTTTATAAAAGTTCAAGGAACACAACCAAATTAAGAAATAAAAATACTAAACAAGGACGTCTGCGACGTGTTAATTGACAGAAATAAGTTATTTTTCGCGTTCTGGCAATATGTGGGTTTACTGTAGGTGGACCTCTGCCTACCCCTTCGGGAAGTGCCGGCGTGAAGGCATGTTATGTTAAGTTACATGATTACTTGTTAAAATATTAGGAAATTCATCTACTTTTACAATATACGTTAATATGTGAGCACCCATGCATTTGCCTATCACATAATTAATTTACCTGTGGCTGTCATTGCTTTATTTTTAATTCTTTTTAACTTTTGTGGTATAGTTATTTTATTCTAGGTGCACCGTCTTCACATATAGTGATAATATTAATGCTTACAAAATATTGCGAAACATTTTCAAAGATGGAGTTTCTTTCCCATTCATCGTCATACAAAATTATGTTTTGGAAGAGGCAACTAGAATAAAATCTTTTTTCTTTTTTTTCTTTTGGCGTTCAAAAGTGCCTTTAATATGCCTGCCTATTCGAAATAAATGATTTGACTTTGTTATTACTATCAATCTTCATTTCGCAAATTGAACTCCATACTTTAAAATAAAATATTACGAAGATATTGAGTTTTATTAGTGTGATACTTATAACCAGAATAATATGATTACCTACTGCCACAAATAGACTGCTAACACCCTTTGAAGTATCTAATTATATAATATCTCACCACATGTTAATAGTATAATAGCTATTATGTCATCAAAGGCAGGATTCTGCGAACTAACGGAAGGAAAAGCCTTTTATATTACTCTCTTTAGTGATAGCAACCCCTAATGTGGGGTGAATAGAACTCATTGTAGGGACATAATAGGCCTGTAAAATTTTGTTATGATAAAAATAATTGAAGTGATCATTGTGAAATATTAATTCCGAAAAAAATTACATATGTAGTATGGAAGAAAGCTAATCGATTGCTCGCGTGGAAACATAAAAATACATTGGAATTTGTCATGAACGTTTCTTTTCCGTAATTCTTAAAATAATTCGGGACATGACGAAACAAGGGATCTGTATAATTATTAGGCCAATATAAAATAAGTTTTATTCGTGATGAAGAAGATAGCATAGGCATGGCTGGCAGCCGTTGGTCCCGGGTGTCATTCGTGGATTTTTGACAGACGTTAGGTAATAGGTAATATGTAATAGGTAAAACGTGCTGTTTTCCGCAACTCCACGTCAAGGCGCGTATTTTGCGTATGGGTGGGAGAATGAGTTATTCGATCCACCCCAGCTCCTCGAGAAAGGCCAGCAACGCCTTGACAGACGTTATGGCTTGGTCAGAAGCCCGAGGCTGACTGCCAATCTTACCCAAGGGGTATCGTGTTACCTAGTAACTGGGGTGTAGTGGCCAAATAGACAGTCTCTCCATGTAAATTACTGGTATTGAGCTGTATCTGGTTAGACTGGAAGCCGACCCCATCATAGTTTGGAAAAAGTTGGCATATTGATTTTTTTAATGAAGATAGCATAATCATGGCTTTTACATTTATGTAAGTGTTTATCTATCTATTTTGTCACAAACCTGAGGTAAAACCAGGATAGTTGCCCCAGGGGTATAGTTGCTCCGATTGTAATTACTTTAGTTTCGCGGATGAATCGTTTGCTATTTTATTAACTTATCGAAAGACTCTCTAACTATCACTAAGTTGACCTGTTTTTTTTTGTTGGGTGGAAAGTCATCAAATCACTTCTCCCGCTCTGGGTGGAGCAGGAGAGCGTGTCAGACTTTTACTTACTAAAACCCACCCGTGTTCCCTCAGTTGCCTGTGTGCCAGGGGCGGCGGTATCTCTGTCGAACAACCCGCACTCCTGGCAGGTATCGGTCCTTGCGGGCCCCATCAGTTGCTGCTGACATCTCTTTGAGGCGCTCGTGGAACACAACGCGCTGTCGACCCGGGCTTGGTCCTTACCGGACAGCAAGCTACCCATTACTCGCCGTCCGCAAGCCCGCGCCTACGGTGGCCGGGAATCAGCCTGGGATTCCCGACGCCCAGGGCGTCTCCTGCAGCGACTAAGGCCGTGAGGGCGCATATACTGCCTCTCCCTCACGTGCACGACCTCTCTCTTCGCGAGCATTACTGCTTCGCAGAATGACGTGACGGCTACCCATGCACTTTCGCTCCGTACCATGGTCTGGACTAGGGCCGGACGCGAGAGATCGCCGCCGCCGATCGCCTCCACGAGGACACGGCGGTGCTCCGCCTAAGCCGGGCAGACCGTATGCTCCACCATTTCCTCGGGGCGATCTTCGCAGTGGAAACACCCGGGCAAGTTGACCGTGTCGCATATGTCTCTGTGCGATTGCATGGAAAGACAAAATGCGATCAAAGTTTTTGCAGGATAGATGTCCTGTTTCTCGGCGGGGCATCTATCCGAAACGTAATTTATATGGATTAGGCAACTATCCCCTATGCGGGATAGATGTCCCAAAATATAGAGGAACACAAAAATTGCTAATACTCTTGAAATATTAAAGATAATGTTTGTTACTTTTTATAAATTTGTTGTTAAAAACCAAAGTATCGGGCAGTTTTACAAATAAACTATTTTGCTTTTTATATTGAGAGATTTAGAGTGATTTGCAAAAGTGTGGCAACTATCCGGCTTTTAATATTTATATACTAATAATATTTAAGTAAAACTTCTTTGATGATTAACTGTTACGTAGCTGTCTATAAATGAGTGATAATAGAGGCCCTCTTGTATTCATTGCAACATCAGGAAAATGAGGAAAACCTGCCTTCTTAATGCTCTCTTCTTTTATAATACTTTTAATATTCCTTGTTATTAAGAGGTCTTAAAATGATGGAGCAAAGCTTTATTTCGAGGAAAGATCATTACGAAAAAAAAAAAAACTCTCCTGTTAATAAATGGCTACTAGCCTGGGGGCCACTTTTGTTCTGCAAGGCATTAAAAGTTTCATGTTTTTATGAAAAACTTGGCACCTTTTTGAAAGCTACAATTAGTTGTTGCTTGTATCAGTTTGAATTGACCATGTGTACCTAATTGGGGTGTTTTTTTAGTTCTAAAGTCAACTTTTAATATTATGTAACTGCAATGCTTTCACCCGTATGATTATAAGTAATTGAGATGCCTGTGCTTTTACACATCGCCCAAATATTTAAATAATAATAATAAACAATACAATAAAAACAACAACAACAACAATTATTAATAAATATTTTAATATACTTGATGCATGAACATAAACAAGGCATAAGTTGTATGTAGGGATCGTAAGCAGGTGGCGTTCTGTAGTTTCTGCCTACCCCCATCGAAAAAGGCGTGAATGTATGGTATGTATGTAATATACGTTCTGAGGTGCCCCTTCAAAGCGGGAAGACAATTTAACCGACTTATATTGACCAAGTTGACAAAAATACGCAATCAATCTATACCAAAATTGTAGGAAAAATAAATCAAATAAAACCTCATTAATCTTGAGAGGAACTTTGCGACAGGGAGTACTATTAAGGATGACCCAGACCTCCTCGATCCCTACTTGATTTATTACTCTCATTATTTTTTGGATATTAAGACAATTTAGCTGTTATGATGAAGATGTTTTTGATTAACTTAAGCTGTTAAAAAGGCAATTAGAGTCTGTTTACAATGAATATTGATAATTTTTTCTAGAATAATATTTTTTTGATTTGGCGGCTATGTATAACGTGTAACGGAAAGAGTATATACGTACCAAGGGCACCGCTTCTTTGGATGATATCAAACGATATTGGAAGGGATTTTAATCCTATCTCTACATGATCGGAAGTTATGAGAATTTTTAATACATTGATACCAGAAAGCGAACTTTTCAAATTGAAATAAAATCATCAGTCGGAAGAGATTTATCGTGATATTGACAAGTAACGTGGAAAGTTATTGACCTACGTAGTGCGGTGACACGTTTGTTATGATTTGAATTTAAGAAACAAATGAAACCGAAAATTTAGTATCAATTCTTAGAGTCTTCTATTATGAGCTGAAACTATGTACAAGTGATTCTATACCAGCTGTTATTTTTAGTGCTTAAGGATAGCAATATGGTTTCAGTTACATCCTGTATATTTATATTAGTTGCGAACTTGCGACCAAAATATGGTTTTTGCTAACGCTTGGACTGCGGAGACATTCCTTTTAGGCAGTGCTAGCTAGGTAAAATATAGTTATTAAACCTAACTAGCTTTCACCCGTTGCCTGGAGTTATCCCACAGAATCTGTGAAATTTTCCTGAATAAAAAGTAGCCTCTAGCGGCTAAAGTCTAGCCCATAACTACGTAAGCTAAAATTTACTTCGATCTATATTGCAGATTGAAGGACCGACAAATAGAGCAACAAACACGCTTTCACCATTAATATTTATGTTAGTAGGATTGTAAGCGTGTTTATAATCAATCAATTCAGCCTATCGTCGTCCATTGCTAGGCATAGACCTCTAAGAAGACTAGGCAACAACACCCTTCAGAATTTCACACATGGGCTAAATCCGACAATTGTTCAAGTTAGAGAAGAGTGCACTATGTCTTACAGATCAACTACGGAAGAAATTGCAGATCAGACTAAATCAAGATTCAGCCGGAAGGTCATGATAGCGTCCGAGATTAATCATGACAAGCTGTAGCTAGCTGCTGAGGAAATTCATGGCTTCGTGTGGGTAGGTAATAGTCTTGCGACTTTACAGCAGGTACTGATTAAGATTTTTGTAATATGTATAATGTAAATAGGCAATATATAATTACTATATAAAACGTGTAATTTGAAAACGCTGTTCCTTCTGATATTATAATGAAAAAGTTTGTATTTTTTATGTTTGTTACTTAATCATACAAAAACGGCCAAACTTATTTGAATGAAAGGTATAGTTTATAACCACAATTAACACAGGGTACTTTTTATCCCTTTTTATACGCGAGTGAAGCCGCTGGTAAAAGCTAGTTATAATAAGTATCTCATGAACTTTACAATAAAGCCAGAATGCTAGATAACACTGGTTTAGTTGAAAGACTGGCAATGGATAATGTGGTCACAGCAATGTCACCAAAGTTCTTTATTTTTTAAACTTGCTTTTGAAATACATTTCTATTCTTCAGAGATTGTAATTTCGCACAATCATTACATGCTCATCGTCTACGAAAATACACTTAATGACCACATTAATCCCACATAAATCAGAAAAACCCCTCTAATTTCCATAAAATCTTGGCTCACAACCCCTACATAACCAAAGTCCATTCGAAACGTGATTTCAGCATTTGTATCGCCATTCTCGTAGTGATTGATTCGCCTTCACGCGGTAATAACTCTCCGGCGGGCTTCCCACGTAATACGCCTTTGATTAATTTAGATCAAAGTATCCGTGTCCTTGCCGTATAAGTAGTGGGCTTTATTTTATATGGTACATCAAGGTCGTTGCTGTATTCATTGAGGGAAAATAGAGTTGTAATGTGGGGCTTACGGGGTTGGTTGGACCTGTAATTTGTATAATGTTGGCCAGTTGATATTTGGCATCCATTGGTAGATTTAACCTTTCTCGAAAGTATTCTCTACCTACCTCCAACTACTTATTTTTGTCTCATTTAATATAATAAGTTTTTATGTGTTTCCCAACTTCTGATAGACACGAGTAACGTTTTGGTTACCATTTCGCTACATATTAGGTACGTTTCGCTTACACAAGTTGAAAGTGACAATAGTTTAGTCAACATTCACACGTACGTAATAAAATCGCGGCGGGATTTTTTTGCATATTGAATTTTCAACGTACTGCTGCTTAGCGCTGAGAATTGAAAATCGAACACTGTGTTTTGTTGACGCGCTGAGACTCACTCGCGCTGCACTCTGTTCGAGAGTAAAAAATCCAGTGCGCGAAAATCCCGCCGAGATTTTATTACGTACGTGTGAATGTTGACTAAACTATTGTCACTTTCAACTTGTGTTAGCGAAACGTACCTAATATGTAGCGAAATGGTAACCAAAACGTTGCTCGTGTCTATCAGAAGTTGGGAAACACATAAAAACTTCACAACGCTTCGACTAAAATAACTTAACTTTGTCATTTTAAAAGCTGTCAAACCTTTTTCATCACGAAACCAAAACACTCTAACAGATGCGTCAAGTGTCAACGAACATTAATTTTCTATGAGCACAATCACAACCTTAGATGGCAGGCACCAAAAAACATCATGACGCTGGAAGGCAAAATCCAGACAGTATAATAATCATTTCACCAGGGCTGTGGACTAACCCTACTCAATGTTTCAGTACAAAAGAGCAGCATTTTGCGTGATTGACAGCTCGATAATATAGGGCACATTCGCCACATTCCGACTGGTCCACATTTTCTGGATAAGAATCTTAGTATTCATGACAATGCAGATGCCGAACAGAAACGTCAAAATGTACTCTTAAGTTTTTGAAGTTGGCTTCACAATGTTCCGACCCCTTTTTCGTAATTATCAGTCTGTTATTTATTCATTACTACTGTGACAGAAATGAGTCGAGTTTTTTTCTCCATCTTGTGATCAGAATCCCTAGTGTGAGTTTCATTTAACCATCTCGATCAAACGCAGTGAGCGCGTTCGGCGCTCCGATTGGCCCTGGATTGGCGAAGGACCAATCGGAACGCCAAACGTGATCACTGCGTTTGATCGAGATGGTAAAATGAAACTCACACTAAGGCCCTCTGGTACGAAGTTTAGGTCGTGCGTTCAAACCCAGGCAGGTGCTTTACTTTGTGCAATTAATTTCACCACTGGTCTCAAAACGGTGAAGGTGCCGGTTTCCTCACGATGTCTTCGTGAGGAAACCGGCATGTGCTAGAACCAAACATTTGAAGACATGTGACATCTACCAACCCGCACTGGGCC
The DNA here is from genome assembly GCA_949091785.1 of Polymixis lichenea. Classification (NCBI taxonomy): domain Eukaryota; kingdom Metazoa; phylum Arthropoda; class Insecta; order Lepidoptera; family Noctuidae; genus Polymixis; species Polymixis lichenea. The sequence goes on along the minus strand of OX420943.1, from coordinate 10,410,222 downwards.
CGCGTGGTGGATTACGGCTCTCTCACAGAGAGGAGGCCTGTGTCCAAGCAGTGGGGTTACTGGCTGATTATGCTAAAGCTTGCTAAATTACAGGGGTGGGATGACAGACAAGAACGTAGTGTTTGCTTCTTTTTGCCTTTGGACACCAGTGCACAGCATGAAATTATGATCGTAGGTGCCCTCTGGTTAGTTCTGTATTCTGCGGCTTACCGACGACCGGCGTCGTGGACCAGTCGAAAAATGATTGATGACTTTTTGAGGGAGCATGGAAAATGGGCTTGGTTTACCTCAGAATGAAGGGCATTATTTATAAGGAGCCGCTTAAGTGGAATATAATATGAATGGTTTTCCGGACGCTAGACTTGAACAAATAACGTGAAAATAGATGGCGCTTTCTGCGGTTACCAGACATATTATTATTTTAGACGGATTCTTAATTGTGCATTGAGTCAAGTTATTAAGGTTTTATTAAGGACCAAGGAGGTCGTTTCTAGATAAGAAATATCTAAAAACTGTTTATTTATTTATAGTGAGCCAAGGTACCTCATCACCATCATCATCACTTCAGCCGAAAGACGTCCACTGCTGGACATAGGCCTCCCCCAAGCTCCGCCATTTCGACCGGTTCTCTGCTTCCCGCATCCAGCGGACTCCTGCGGCCTTCACGAGGTCATCGGTCCACCTTGTGGGAGGCCTTCCAACTTTACGTCTTTCGGTACGCCGTCGCCACTCCAGAACTTTTCGGCCTCTACTTGAAAACTATTTCGATCTATCTTTGGAAAGGTATTATGCTTCTAAACATTGCTTCGTTCAAGGCATTTTATAAAGGTTAGCTTTTCTAATGTAATGCTACAACCTAACTTAGTCTTGACGTGGCGTGATTATGTGGTAATATACAACGGTAACAGAAAGGGTATATACATACCAAGGGCACGGCTTCTTTGGATCAAACTTTTTTAATCCCATCTCTACATATTCGGAAGTTATGAGAATTTTTAATACATTGATACCAGAACAAATTGAAACAAACACATCACTCTGAAGAGATTTATCGTGATATTGGCAAGTAACGTGGAAAGTTATTGACCTACGTAGTGCGGTGACACGTTTGTTATGATTTGGATTTATGAAACATATGAAACCGAAAATTTGGTATCAATTCTTAGAGTGTTTTATTTTGACCTGAAACTATGTATAGAAAACTATACCAGTTATTATCTTTAGTGCTTAAGGATAGCAATAGGGTTTCTATTACACCCTGTATATCTAGATTGTTAATAATACTCATTTCACAACTGTAATTCCAATCCTGTCAAACTGTCAAAGTTACTAAGCAAAGAACATTTAAATAATCAAGAACTTATTACCAACAGCTGTTAGGGCGTTCAAATTTGTAATAACATTAAGACAGTTATCAGTAATTTGTTTACATAATGTAGTTTTGCGTAACAAGAGTATAAAGTTATAAGCCGATAAAATTATTATTTTAATGTGGGATATGGGTGCTCCCTAATTGCTATTAAAGTGGTTATAGATTAACTTCACATTTACATAGTATTCATATTTTAAACCGAAATATCGTAAGCGGTACGTTTTTTTAAGGTTTTTCCGTATTTTCGAATGCAGTAATTATATGGACTAGTTACAGTTCACAGCATGAATATGTTACTACTAGCTTATGCGAGCGATTTCCGCGTGCAGGTCAGAAGTTATCCCACGGGATTGTACTACCAGGATATAAAGTATCCTGAGTGTTAATCCTGGTTATAACCTATCTGTGTACCGAATTGCATCCAAATCCGTTTGGCCGGTTTTGGATGCACAGACAGGTCAGTAATAATATCTGATTTCATAATAACAGTCTGTCGTCAAGACGGCAAATATGACAGCCGGGACCGTGGCACTGAGTGGTCTCGACATGTTTCGAATGGTCACTTATCTATAAACGGACGCGTAGCTCGGCCATTATAATTGTGCCCTAGCACAGGATTACTAGAAACCCAAAATATTGTAACTCAAGTTACACATTGGTTAACACCTATTTCGGGCAAAAACCTATTTCGTTAATTTGTATATCTTTGGCGAACGCATTACAATGAAAATAGGCTATTAGCACATTGGTTGAGCCTTGAGCCGGTATCGGCTACATCCTCATATTGGTTATCGTCCAATAAGGGTGGGTCCGGCCGCCATTAGGCTCTCCAAATGTATTTGTTTCCACGAACCCATTCTAAAAGGGTAAATTGAATGGAACACTTGTTCTAAATATAACTGAGAATCCAATTTGCGAAAACAATCGTTATTAAAACGACTAAAGTTAGAATTCAAACTAATTTGGATAACAAGTAGAGTTGTGTTTATAAAATGTAATATTTTCTGGAACGACGATCACCTTTACTGTTAGCCGAAAGTAATCTTATCATTGCAGGGTTTCTACTGTACGAGTTATGGAATTGAACCTGTTTTTTATTTTCTGGTACCTACACATAATCAGTCTATAATGTCCGCATTTCTGGGACACAGGCCTTCTCTCGGTGAGAGGGAGTGGGCGGTGATCCACCACCAGTTCGGCAGTGGTAGATGTCACATGTCTTCGATTTTTTTTTTGATTCTAGGACTATTTACTTACTATGTTTTCTTTCACCTTTTTGAGAGCAACAGTGGTGAGATCATTTACACAGAGTAAAATACCTGTCTAGGTTTGAACCTACGACTTTACAACTCGTAAGACACGACCGTTACTACTGAGCCCTGCTCTAGTAGTGTCGAACACTACAAGTATTTTTGGGTCATAGAGAAAATTTAGAATTCTTCGCAGGTAAGATTCACCTTTAAATAAGCATAATTATAAATCTCTGAGTACTTCAAAACCACAAAGTTACAAGGAGATTATTTCATTTCGATTTAAGAGGTTTTCATAGCCGAGAGAGCACAATCTATATTGTTTACAAACTTCTTATTTAATTCCATATTTTGGTAAAATACTTCAAACTTCCTCGTCCTCAAACCTTTCAAAAGCCTTTGCTTCAGTCCACAAAAGAGGAGAAAATCCTTTGGTTTACATTCAAATACTTCGCCATAATATTGCTGAGAGGGGGACGCAAAAACCTGATCTGCATATTTTTGGAAGTCGCCCTAAGTCTACTCAATAAAAGTTCCGGTTTTCCTGTCCTTCTGGTTATTATTGTACCTTTAGGTATTTGTTTGACTGGTAATGTCCATTGCACCCATGAAATTCGGACAACCATAAAGGCTCCTGCTAACAGGCGCGACGCCATTCGCGTAGATCAATTTCTACGGAAACATCATGGAAATTGTTTTAAGTGACGCGTCGCGCCTGTTTGAGGAAGCCTTAAAGCTTAAGCATTATGCTGAGTGGAAACCTTCTTGTCACAGCCATGACGTGTAGCTACCGACTATTCCTTTTCTGTGCTCGTGATTAAACAAGATGGCAGGAGATTGACGGACACCCACCCTGTTACCATGTATCTAGTCAATGATTATCAAACCCCGTGCGTAGAAAGTTCGTCAGTTATAAAAAAAGAATGCTCTGCCATGTCTGCCATACATTTTGACCGCGTAGGTATTGCAGTTATCTAAGAAACAATTTTTTTTTTGATAGCCGACGAAACTATCTGCTCTAGGGTATCTAGAACCATATGTTGAAACCATATCTTTATTCGAGGTAACTGATCTTGCCTTTTACATTTATTTCTGTGACAAATAAACAATATTTTCCTTTTCTTTCTTTCTAAGCATCATTATCTTATCAGCTGCCTAGCCTTTTCCCAACTATGTTGGGGTCAGCTTGCAGTCTAACCGGATGCAGCTGAATACCAGTATATTAAATGGAGCGACTGCCTATCTGACCTCCACAACCCAGTTACTGGACATTTCTTTCTAAACATAAAAAAAACCTTTGAGCTCATAAAAAAAAATTACGAATGTAAGTCTTGTTTGTACTAATTAAAAGATCCAAATCTAAACAGTTTAGATTAAAACCAAAGAACGGGAGAAATTTAAATGAATTTACGAATTCGAGTATTTTAACTAGATTTAAAAAGATTGAACGAAACGGAGGAAACAGATCGGTGGAATGGAATTTCAGTTTACAAGCGTTACACACTTGAAAATGTAAAAAGATTAATCGCGAAAATCGCTAAAACTTTTATTTGAATCGAATTTAGTTTGACGAAAAAAGGCTTTTAGTATTTAAATCCTTTTCTTTCTTTGTTCGTAGCAATTGGATATTTTTATGTGTCTACTTGCTTAGAGTTCTTTATACGGTACAAAATAATGATACAGGCACACGTATGTTTTAATGATGTAGGTAAGGATTTTCTTTTTTTGGGATACATACTAGGTACATTTTCTTTCACGGTTATTCGACATTTGATTTGTTCCCTAATAAAGTGGGTTTTTCTAGATAATATGATTGGGTACCTACTCAAATTTCCACGGCGATGTTTTTCTTATATATTTGTTAGGAAATTAAGTTTCAGTAATAAGTATCTATCTTTCTCTGAAGCCAATTAATTTATTTATCACTAGCTTTTGTTAGCGGTTTCGCCCGCGTGTGGCTCTAAAATTACTCTACGAGAAAATACTACTGGGATAAAAAGTATTCAGTCTGTGTATTAATCCAGGTTATAAACTATCATCATCTGCCTAGCCTTTTCCCAACTATGTTGGGGTTGGCTTCCAGTCTAACCGGATGCAGCTGAATACCAGTATTTTACATGGAGCGATTGCCTATCTGACCTCCACAACCCACTTACTGGGTAATACGATACCCCTTGGAAAGACTGGTTCTCAGACTTTCGGGCTCCTGACGACCCGTAACGACTGCTAAAGATCTACAAATGACAGCCGGGACCAACGGCTTAACGTTTATAAACTATCTGAGTGCCAAATCCGTTCAGCGGTTTTTGCGTGATTGAGAAACAGACATTTAAACATCCAAACGTACCAACTTTCAGTAGGATAGAGTAGGTTTATTATTAGCCATTAATGTCCCATTGCTGAGCTTCCCCACTGTCTTTCCAGCAGGCTTAGCACAAGCACCGATTTGTCGATGGAAGTATAGATACAACTATTAACTAAATGATGTACAATAGGAGAAGATAGCTATGTTTTTCTATTAATTATTCTAAATTAATCATAATTTTGTAGATAATCGCTTAAACTTTGTGGCCGTCGAGTAGAAAGTTTGTTGTCAGTGTGATTTTGACAGTTTGGGAAGAAATCTTCTTCTGAAATAGTTTATATATAAAAAGGACCTAGACAAAGATTGTTAGAAACGAAAGACAAAATGACAGATTGTAGAAGGATATCTACGGTGCGATGTCAAAAATGGAGAAACGAAATGTCACTTTGTATTGAAGAAGCACTGTCTATTCTTTGTACTTAGAAATAGAAAGCGTCATGCTAAACCTGCTGGTATCGAATAAAGAAAATAGAAAATTGTATCAGTTCTCAACAAGCCTCTTTTAGTTCTACTCTTCATTCTAAAAACGTCTGCTTTATAAAGACATCTTACTAAACACCTACATCATAAGTCGGAATCTCAGATTGCCATTCAGACTTGGACGTACGCAGCATATACAGATTGTATGGGACATCGATGCGCAATTTGTTATCATGAATTCAGCTCAGTATAGCTGCATAGAAAAGCAGACTTTTTAAAATAACCTACGATACATTTCGACGCTTGGAGGGTCTACAATGATGTACCTATTGAATTTATGGTAACTGTTTGTGCGTCGATGTTCTTACAATATGTATAACAATTTTAACGTGGAGTAGATAATTTCAGCATAATATGTGAGCGAAACAGGATCATGAGTTGTAAGTTTTTATCACATTATTTATTATTTTTATTACTTAAGTTGGTACTGCGGCCTTCATAAGATACACCTTGTGGGATACCTTCTAACGCTAGCTCTTCCACCACCATCTCCAGGGATCCGTTGGATGTGGGAAACATAGAGCCGGTCGTCGTGGCAGTGCTTAGGGGAGGCCTATGTCCAGCAGTGAACGTCCATCGGCCGAAATGATGATGATGATTAAGTAGAAACTAACCTGGTTGGGCCCGGTGAGGTTCAGCCCGCAGGAGTTGCAGCGGAGACATTCCTCGTGGTAGTGATTGTTGTCGTACAACGGGGATGGTTCTGAAATATTCGAAGAATATTAGAATAAAATCATGCCATCAAATGTGTTGAGGTTATTTGTAAAAATATTCTATTTATAGGAAACCGCCACGTGCTTAACCCATCCCCATACCCATAAACATAACCCATAAATTATAACAGTAGTTTATGCAACTGTTGCATAATGAGAGGTATTAAAGTGTGTAATTAGTATCACACGACTGTTTTAATACCTAGTTATATGCAGTTTCATACACTACTTCATCATACATTGGGTTTGAACCTACTAAATAAAATATCAAAGTTAAACGAGTAAGGAATGGTCCTGTTCTGTAATAATGTTATAAAAATGGTGTGGCCCACTTATGCATTCCATTAGAAAAAAAAAATTGATGGAAACTCCTTGGTGTTATTATTTTGTTTGAGAAAAAGTTTTATAATGTTATTCTATTTTTTTATTTCTATGTATCTATTATTTATTTTATTATAAACTCATTTTGAAGTTTGGAATTCGAATTTTATGTAATGAGAGTAGACACCTACATGATTTTTATTTCTGTAAGTAGGATTGTACACACACTTTTACAATGGCCCGCTTTTTGAGAACCCATCACAATGTTATAAGAAAAGCAGAAGCCGTAGCGGAACTACTGATATATTGTTATATTTTAACCACACTCAATGCTACGATTAATGTCATAACAAAAAAACATTATAAACGTTAAGCTCTCAACTATGACATTAAAAATAGTTACAGAATTTAATAGTGTTAAAATCAAACGGTAACTATTTTAATAATTATTTAGTCGATTCCCATGACATAACAAACATTAAGTACTGTCCACATACTTATTGCTTTCAAGTTTACCTATCTTCAAACAGGTAACTTGTAGTTGGTAATCAAAGTCATCGAATGAAACCGATGCTTCAACTTACCAACTTTGTCTGCCATAAGTTTCGAGTTACTGCTCGATAGGCTAACTTAACAATCGATACCTGGAAACATTTAAAGTATCTCTAAGTTAAATCGTGGTTAGTTTTTATTTTTCTTAGTCATGTTTTCGTACATTTTAGGCCGTTTTAGGCATATCAGAATAGGTTTTTCGAGTAAAACAAGTAGGTACAGTAGGTACTTGTTTTACTGGCAATACTTTGTGTATTTTGTCTGTAAAAATACAAGGTGTATCAACTTACCCATGTATTTCATTTGACCCAAAATTTCGTACGAAAAGTGATTAAATTTTCGCAGACCGACACAAGGTACGCTTATAAATCATAATAAAGGACTCTTAAGAAAACAGACGGGTCTTCAATTTGCTCTCAAGATGAACCTTTACCTCATAATAATTGACCAATAAAAATTCTATGGCCTGCCTAAAATGCTTTAGGAGAAAAATTAATTAAAATACATAAATGGCTGAATCAAAGCTTGCGCAGCGATTGGCTGTACCTAGTTCAAACACAACACTCAAGAAGGCCCAAGAGAGAAACCCTTTGAAAGGTTTCCTTGAGAATAACCTCCAGTACTTGTTTGTCGGTCTGTTCGTTATTAGGGTTTCGTAACTTTAAAGAGATAGTTATTAGTTAAGTTATGCCAAAGTTATTTGTTTTGAATGGCGAGGATAACCTCATTTAAGCCCCATTTACCTACACGAACCCAGTTTCAATTCTGTCATAAAATTAAATTGAAGCAACGTATGACTGGCATCGTCTAATCATTGATTATACGGTGCAATTCTTATTGTAGCTTTAATTTATTGCGTGAAGTTGGAAATTTAATCGCACCACGTAAATCAGTTTTATTTACTTTATTAGATCAGCCCAAGAGATATTATTATCCGTCCATGAATGATCACTCCCGGGCTAGAAATTAGGTTGTTTAGAAAAATGAGAAGCTGTATATTATTGTGACACGTATCGTCGCAGCCATTCAAGACCTTTGTGGCTGTCAAGCAGAGAGAGTGGGTTAACCTGTTACTAGCCGGATCGGAATCCATACAGCATTTTTTTAATTAAATTATCATGCACACGAGTCTTTTCGTCTTGAATTTAATCTTTATAATTTTTTATAGGCCGTGGTCGTAATACACAAAGATGATATCTCTTTAAGTTTAATGCTTCTGTAAAATCCTTGGCAGAAACTGCACATTTTCGCCCCAGTAATTTTTCTGCTGGTAGCCTTAGCACTACTAAGTTGTACTTGAAAACTGTTTTATTATCTTAAACCAGCGCCGCCTGGCGAAATTATAAACACATTTATTTAAAAGTGAAAGTAGAATTTCTCCGCTGGCCCCGCGCCAAAGGGCATAGTGGTGTATCTCGGAATCTTGCCAAGAATTCAGACTTAACGTTTTAAGACCAAGTTATTGACGACCCCTGTCGTAACGTGTGACAACCACTTAGATATTCTTTGCGCACTCGCGACACTTCCAAACATAATGCATTATTGATCAACCGTATTTCTTCTACAAAATATAAGGTAGACAATCTTGACATGAGTACCTTCGTTGATGAAAAGGGTCTCATCTTTTTAAAAAGGTTACTCTGACAGCAAGCTGACAGCTCTTTATTTGGATGAATGAGATTTTTCTTTGCGTTTTACGAAAAGAATTTTTCTGCGACAAAGTTTTGATTGATCATAGATTAAACTATTTGACACTTTAATGCCACCCAACCAAGGTTTGGAGCCTGGATGTTAGATAGTGAACTGTTCACTGTGTTTCTTCGAACAAATTGTGATAAATGACTCCCGACTGAGATGTAAAAGTTACAAAACTTTGGCAGTGTACTCAGAGTCTTTATTGATTTAGTATTTTTAACAAAATATTAGAAGCTCAAAGTTACTTGATACTTCCATATATACAATTCAATGAACTTCTCCGGAAAGTGAATATTATATCGTTGTCATTACACCATGTTCGGAGAATTGAATCACTTTACAAGTTAATAAAAATTTTGGGCTCTTAAAGCCTGCGTCGTATAAGGACTTGAGACAATAATTTAACAAAGAATAAGATTTAAATATTGAAATATTAAACGATCGCCATAGAAAACAGAGCGTAATTAATGTGATCATAGTACGTAATAAAGTGGGCAGTAAATAAGTATTCTCATCTTTTTATAGCCGAGGAAGTAATAGCGGCGATAATATTGATGTTACGATAGTCTATTACAATGTTGTTTCAATATCCTATGCGTTTATGGTTTTCGCCAGTTCTGTAATGGAGTTTGTTATTAAAATAAGGCAGGCGTCGTATATAGGCTATTGCGAAGATTTTATGTTTAGCGTATTTTAACGTTGGGCTCTTTATGCTTAACTGTTCCTAAGCATTTTGGTTCTTTCATATCGTAATGAGCTCAACGATAATACCTGTAGACAGACAATGCCAGTGCTCAAGGATGTAGGGAAGGTGACTGCTTATTATCGGGTGTTTTTAAGTATCATCTCTTGTAGAGCCTGTACAGGTTTTTAGATTGCACTTCTCATCATTTTATGTACTACAGAACATTGTATAACAGTATGTGAATTGAAGTGATAAGCCCTGATAAAACTGGTAAAGTCGTTCTTTCTGTGGTTTTCAGGAATTGCTTTCGAACGTGCCTTATAAATATCAAATCATTTAGACAAAATTAAGTCTTTTCTGGAACTTTACAATGCTCGAAGAAGAAAATAGAAAAAGTGACAGAAAAAAAGGCTAAACTGGTCATTAAAAATTACTAGGCGAGTTTTGTTGAAGTTTTGCAAGGATCTCATTAATGAGGTCTGTTCTGTGTCTGATGTTGGTCTGTTGTACAATAAAATATTTCTATAGTAGTTTTTAGAATGTTTTCAGACGAATTAGATAAAGATATTTTTGAAGTATTTCGTTGTCTGACGATAAAAATGGCCTTTGTAGGCTGAAGTGCTCAGAGCACTTAAAGTAAGACGTGCACTGGAAATAGGCACCCGGCGATACACCTGGGGCGTTTTCTAGTTATAAACCTAGTTTTATTGTAAGTAAGAATCTGTAAGGTTTATTTGATGGACTTCAAAGAGAAGCTGAAGTAAGTATTGATGTTTAAGTTAGCAGAACGGCTCATGTTTAATGGTTCGAACGACCATGTGCTTTTTGGACGGTTTCGATGAACAATTTTGCGGGTATTTCTAGCTTCAAATTTGATAGTCTGTTTAAATTAACAAGATGAATTTATTTTTAAAGACAAATAAAAAAGCACTTAATCTGTTTTAAAGATAAACTAGTAATGGTTATAAGGATCTATACAATCATAGCCACGGCCTTAAACTGTCTGTCTGCGCTTAATTTCGCTGGTTTGATTCTCGCTCAGAGACTACATTTAGCTTTATGTGTTCTATAAGAGCCAATTTTCTTATGAAACCCAGAAACCAATTTAACTTTTTATCTCATTGTTACACATAATGTATCAAATAACGAGCTTACGTGTAACAATCGAAATTTCCCTTCCAGAAACATTTGACAATAACAAACTCGCTAACAAACTTGAATTGAGAATTGAGACAAGAGTCGATAAGAACCACTGAACTATTGAATGAACGCTAGAATACGGTTGACAAGAGCCTATCACAATATCTATGCCATCTCGATTTTCAAAGGGGTTTGTCCCTTTGTCGTTTTTCAGTGGGGCGAACAATTATATCTAAGGCCTATCTGGATGTGATTGCTAAAAGAAAGCGGAGATGTCACAGGCCGGTTAGAACTTTTAAACAGAGAATTTTTGAATTATGATGATCCTAGCTTTAGCCTGCGGCTGAACACCCGTGGAGGTCAGAAATTATCCCCCAGTAACTTACTACCAAGATAAAAGTGTGTATCAAATCATGCAACTCCTAGTCGTCTAGGCGTTAAACAGGTAACAGATAGACAAAGTTACTTTAGAATTTTCATATTAAGCACGGATTGCTTGTGAAGGCTTTCTGCCTGCCCCGTCTGGCTGGATGGAGTAAGACGGTGAAGTGATTTTGAAAGAAAGTGAATAAAATATCTTAGGATGCGTTATTATTTAATTCACGTTTTGTGGCTTAAATATTTGATAGTGTTAATTTTTTTGGTAATGATAAAAACTGATCTGAATTTAACGAAAAAAAAAACTTGAAAAATATTACGTTCACGATTTTTTATGAAAATAACCAACAATTAACTACTCATACTCACCATATCATTTACGATTATTCTTGTTTTAGGGAACGATAGTAAACTGATTTGAATTTAAAGAAAAAAAAAACAAAAAAAATACGTTTACGATTTTTTTATGATTTTTAAGTAACAATTAACTAGTAACCATATAGCTTATAACTATTCTTAATTTTGAGAACGATCATAAACTTATTTAAATTCAACGAAAAAGACATGAAAAAATAATACGTCCACGATTGTTTGTATGAAAATGAAGTACGTAACAATTAACTACTCACCATATCGTTTCGGCTCAATTTTGACGCTCGTAATTTAACTTGTGTGGAAAAGTATAAATATTATTTTTATATTTTACAAATATTAACTACTCAAGAAAATAGTTCTAAATTTATTTTTACGCTAACATTTATTTACGACACGATTACTACTTGGTGTTTTGTTATTTTACAGTACACTTTCATTTATAGGTTATATATTTTAGTTCTAAGTTAATATTGTTTCCCACCAATGACACTCCTGATAAGAAACTACTCTTATCACGTAAACCTTTCCACGACACGACAGCAAAACATACCATAAAACTATTTTTTTTCCGAGCTTACAAACTGTGAATTGTCAAAGAAATATTTAATAACACAAACCAAATTTCTAGCAAGTCTATTACTTTATTTTATAGGAAACCAAGATTCGTTGTTACGTCTACGTTGAAAAATTGCTCACGAAATTTTACTCGCGAATTTAGGCTGTCAATGTTATGTTATTTGAGGTTATTCGTTGTGTACGGCACGTCACTTTCGTTCTAGTAAACATGGCAGCATTCGGCAACAGATGACAGGGCGCGGGCGAGCGAGCCTGCGCCGATCGCTCGCGTTCATCTCATCTCGTGGTCCGCGCGACCGCGCTGCCAGTTTAAAGTGGCCGCCCGAAACCAGCCGGGCCGACGGTGGCGCCACTCGAGCCCCACTCCCTCGGTAAAGAGGGATTTTCACCCGTCAACCCTCTTCTTCCCGTCGGTAAAGCAGTGTGGTAAGACAGAGACAAGCGAGAAGCGCGTGAATCGATTGGCTGATGAAAAGGGGCGGGGGCCGAGCACGTGGCAATGGCTGTTGTCAGTGAGTGGCTCGACTGCTCGTAAGGCGATTGAGTTTGCTGTTGTAATGCTTTCACTTTCCGCAAAAGCTTTTTAGCGCGCGTTAGCGGAAAGTTGTTCGACGCCCGCTAGCGTTAACTTTAATAAACTTCGAGTACTGATTTTTAGATAGTAGGTAAAAATATTATGAAAATAGTTACTATAAGGTTAAACTACTTTTAGGTTTCTCTGATACTATTTTGCCATTTTTAGGGACTTTTTTAGTATTAAATGGGCACTAAAATAAAAATAAAACGCTTTCACAAAGTAAAAAAAGTTCAAGACTTACTTACCAGTTTGTGTACTGGAATCGAAGAATGTGCTAGTGGTCTCAACAGTCATGGTCCCAATAGTTCCATCTAGTATTTGCGTTGAGGAATCTCTGCGGCCGCGGGCTCGCATGCAAGCATCATCACTTTGCGAACTTTGACGACGAAAGTTCCGGCACCGAATCATTTCTTCGGTAGTTGACTGCCGTCGAAAGCCACGGGCTATTAGTATTTCTTCAGTAGTAGATTGTCTTCGGATCATGGTTCTCTCTGTGGGTGGCCGAGCGCAAGGACTAGGATCCCGGCTTGAGCAGGAACTCGAATCTGGACTCCGAGCTCGACCCAATCTTACACATGAAGCTTGTCTTCGCAATCGACTTCGTCGCCTTGCAGCTGACGGACTCAACTCTCCACCACCAGCTCGATCTGGGCTCAGTTGCGAGCGCTCCCGCCTCGGTCTTACTGCAGAATCAGGGCTCAGAGAATCTCTTCTAGCCCTTCCTTCGTCATCAGGGCCTAATGATGGCCCCGAATCCCTACGCCTAGTACCAGGTGGTCCTGTTGGATCATCAAAAGCAGTAGCTTGACGTTGTAGTCTGCCAAGTCTGCGTTCAGGACTAGCTGCAGCCCTAGAATCCCTACGAGCTCGGCCGCATTGGGTAGTGGAGTCTCGACGGCCACCCAGGTTCGGTGGAGAACGGCCACCGGGAGTAACTTGAGTACCTTGAGCAGTTTGCGACGTTTGGCAAGTCTGCGCTGTTTGGGAGCCACTACTATGGGGTGGCGTAGGTGAAGTAGGTGAGGGTGTCACAGCAGATGTAATAATAGTTGGCATTGGCATCATAGGTTGACATTCGCCGTCGGAGCGGCTTGGTTCATGGATAGCGACTACAGTCACGCATGGCATATGAGTGGATGGTCCAGGATCCGAAGACGCATCAACAAACGACGGTGGTGCAGGAGTTGGAGGTGAAGTTCGTCTTTTTCTGTGGGTCGCCACAATGCGCGGTGGTGCAGCGACAGAGTCACGACGATGGCGGTGTCCATCTACTGAGTCTCTGCGTTCTTTACTTTCCTCAGAGCCACGTCGCCTGATGCGCCGTTCTCGTGTCGGCATGATAGTTATTGAGTCTTTGCGGTCCCAGTTTGGGAAATCAGCTTGAAAATCTTGAGGTGCCGCTTTTGAGTCGCGGCGCTTAGAGGCTATGGATTTGATGCCAGAGTCGGCGGAAGAGTCGCGTCGGCGGCGTGGCGGTGGCTCGTGGCGCGCCCAGGGCAGCGAGCGCGCGAGGTCCGCCAGCGTCTCGCGCCGGGACAACGGGGCCCGCTGGCGCCGGGGCGCGCTGCCCCCGCCTCCCCACTCGCGCAGGATGTCGGTTAATTGAGCCAAAGAGGAGCGGCGGCGACGGGGTCCGCCTATGACAAATGATTTTGAATTACTTTTTTGAAACACCTTGACAGACACTATTTTAAAACGCGAACGTTCTTTTCTAAATATGATTTTAATGGCTACAATTACTGTAAGCTACGTACCTCTGGGTTGGTTGTCGACGTCTGGCTCCGGCGGCGAGAGGCAAGACACTTGTGCCGCCGAGTCCCTTCGATTGCCCAGTCTTTGCCGCAGAGTGGATTCTTCTAAGGTAGATCGTGTAAACTCGTCCCAGCCGTTGCCTCCAGCCCAAACCAACCCAACTTGATGAGACAGTATCGGTAGGTTGCAAACGAAACATATTGCTGTCATAGTCCTGTATAAAAACAAAAACACTGTTAGAGCACTTGGTTGACGAAATGACACGGAAAGTTTGAAGATTTTGTTGAACTAACGATTTATTATTCCGAAAATTGATACCGCGAAACATGGTGGTTCGTGTACCCGGTAGTCGGTGTGAATAAGCGTGAAGCGACATATCGCGCCCTTGTGCTCGCATCAGCGGCCTGATAACCGAACTACCGATATTAAGTAATAACCACTCCCCTAGCTGTCGACGTGTATTACATTATCAATAAACAATTGATGCGATACTATAATATTCTTGTCGGATTATAATTGTATTGAATATCACCGACAGGCGCGAGCTTCTTTATCATCTTGTTACATTCAGGGATCAGTGAATTGGGAAAAGCTTTGTCGATTTGATTGAAAACGCTTTCCCCTACATGTTTATCGTCAGCCTTGGAGACATGTGTTTATGATAAAGGTATACAAACTCCGTATCGCTAGATAAACGCGTGTGATTGTTATTGTTGCGGCATAGTCGACGCATGGTGTTTTGATATTGCCTATCTGCCGCTGTTCGGATGAGCGAGTTCCCCTCAGTGTGACTGACGATTGAGAAGCGGTGTTTAATATTATTGAAGTGGAAACAGGGAATGTGCTCAGTCGGTTTGAAATCTCTCGACAATGGGATCCAATTTACTCGTAAACTTAGAGTACCTTGTCATAGATAAGTCAGTACATGGGAATGAACACTTGAAGCGTCGAGTTTCATGTTCGTTATTAGTCCACGTTACCTGGAAGTAATAAAATCGCGGTGGGATTTTTTCGTGCAATGGATCTTCACCGCACTGGTTGGCTACGAGAGTTGAAAATCGAACACTGTGTTTTTTTGACGCGCTCAGACTCACTTGCGCTGCACTCTGTTGGATTTTCAATGTTCGGTTAACCACCCAGAGTTGAATATCCAGTGCGCGATAAAATCCCGCCGCGATTTTATTACGACCGTGTGGACATCGACTTAGGTGATGTTGATGAATTCATAAAAAAGGTATTCTGTTCATTCTGATGTAATAACCTTGCATGACATTGAATATTCTATGAACTACTTAAATTAGGTATAAACTATTTACGGACTACCTAAATGAGAACTTTTACCAGAGAACAGAATTGTGTTTACTTCGAAATAAAGGATTTGAGCAACAACGTTTTATGGCTTCTTCACACAGGCGCGTCGTGACACTTGTAGAATAATTTCCATGAAGTTTTCACAGAAATTGTTCTACGAGAGTCGCGTCGCGCCCGTTTGAAGAAGCCTTTATTACTAAGTCCAAAAAGTGCGTAAGTTTAAGAAATTAATTAAACGTTTTCTAATCAAAGTTCCAAAATTGTATAAATGGGTTGGTTAAACATAATATAATCTGGGATTAATATAATACTAAGTTAATTTTAAATACTTAGATTTCCATAATTTTAATCTACAATTTATGTTTAAACTGTTCACCTGTGAATTTTGACTACATTTTTTTTTTAATTCATCCTACCTACCTACTTCTACAATGTGTAACATTATTAACACAAGACCTCATACACCCCAATTAGTGTATTGCGTTAAATCATATATTCATGTATCATATTTACAAAAGCTTTGACCCCAGCATTACTTTATGCATTTAAAATTGAGTCTTATCGCCTTACTGTAACATTTAATTTACTTTGGCCCATTCGGCGGTCAGTATGGAAAAATACGTGTCCTTTTTTTAATAAATAGGTACTATTACAATTCACTGAAATCGATTCAGTAGTCAATTACGACCAAGCTACTATCAGGACTTGCGCTTATTCTATTACACCTTGTATATTAAGTAGTTCATAAGATATTTATAGTCTTACTTATGAACTACTTAAGATTATGATTATGTTGTCTATTTATTATAATAAATGATATTGTGTTATGTTTATGAGTGTTCGTTATGAAGTTGTGTTTCAAGAAAAGTGCAGATTTATCTAAAAAGTTTTATACAAAAAGTTATTCTTTCAGATAGTATGATTTTTGACGGCTTTCATGAGAAGGTAGACCTCCAACAAAAGACAAAAATAAAACTTCTGAGAAACTAAACTACCAGCTCAGTCCTAAAAAATCTGTTTAGGATTTAGTGGTAGAACTTAAAATATATTTTCTTCCTTATTATTTTAATAAGAATCTTTCTAAAAAATATATTTTTAGTAATAGAATGTCTAGAACTAAAATAAAAAAACTGAAATTAAAAAGTAAAAGATTGTGTGGCAAAGCTTCGTGCATTCGAATGCGTATCATTTGGAAAATAATATTTTTTATTTGATATTTTATGGCGCAGCTTTTAATTTCTGTTTAGCAATAGGATTACTGAATATGTTTAATAAAATAAAATCAAGATTACAAAGCGAAGCATGCTAGGATATCATGCGATTACAAACTTAAATGCTTTGAGCTTAAGGCATATTTTTGATAACTTTACATGCAAGGGTGCTTAAACCAATTTTGCGGATGATGTTCGTTGCTTTTGATTTCATGCTTGGTTCAAAGTTTTCATGCTTGGTTTACATAACCATGCTTGGTTTCCAGGGACCTGTAATGGCGCAGACGAGGTGAGGGGGACTGAGGCATGTCGAAAGCCGGGTCATTAGGTCAGGGCGCTAATTGAGGGTAATTCCCATACACAATTATCACATCAAACACTTTGTACATCTGAAACAATAGGTAAAATAAATTAATCGTATAATTGCAGAATGAGGCCGTCTTTAGTATCGCTGAAAATTGAAATTTAGTAGAAGATTAAAAATAGTTTAAAAAAGTCTGTGTTGTATTTGTAAGTACTGAAAACAATTGTGTAAAATTAATCAAAAAGTAAAAGATGGTGTATATGTGTGGTTTGTATATACCTACTTAATTGCTAGAAATCAATCATTATTATCTATAACATAATCTTACCTAACCTAAACTTCCTAAATATAGGGACATAACCTGATATCTAAGTATACCTGAAAATACCTGTAAATATCACAAATACTTAATTCAAGGACAGCATTTGATTTCCTAAATATATTCAATGTATAAACAAAGGAAATAAACAGCGTTATTTCCTCCTTAATTATGCAAAATATAAATGGAGGATCCGTGTTTGGTGTTATAAAGTAGCAAACAAAGGTCTGTGTTATGAGGTGTCAACTCGTGAAATTGGCCTGGATACATCAAATATTTGAAAACTTGACAGCAGACGGCTAGACGGCTATTTTAGCCGTTTCCATTCAAACGTTGTTATAGTATATTTTTTTAATAACAGTTTTTAAATCAAGAGTAATTTCCTTTATTAGTAGGTAGCTGTAGTGCGTTCGAAAAGAATTTGATGAATGTTAAACAAATCCTCACTGAAGGGATTCATCTGTAGATACTTATTTAGAAGGTTCCATTACAACTCAATAATACCACTTTTTCCAATAATGTTGAATAACATCATTAAATTGTAATTGAAAAATCTACGACGAAAATTGAGGATATAGAATGAACCTCGATTGTTAAATTATAAACGTTTACGGTGATTTAAAATTCAAACGGCTCTTCAAATAATCAAATGACTCGATTTGTAAGTAGCACTATAAATTGACATCCACAAGTACGTTTTCATTTTCATCAGATGTTTTTGTGTAATATACCATGAATAAATTCGATTTTAAATTAAAGAAACTGTCAAATGATTCATTGAAACCAGCGCCACACGGCGACAGTTTCCCTCACCATTTTCCGAAAGCTTGGTGAGTTTTCAGTATAGTGTTCGCTGAAAGTTATAGATGGCGGTGCAGTGTCCTGCGCGAAACCAAGCTTGCATCGAGAGAACGAACTTGTACCGTCGTCACAGAGATGGCGCTAGAAGTTACATCGGGACCAACTACTTCCAAGCCTAGAATTTATTTGCAACCACTACCTAACTAATATTAAATTAAGTTCTCTTTTTCAGTTAATTTTGTAATTGATGCTTAAAAACCTTTTTCGAAACAAAATGGAGTATTACGAAGTACTGTTTTAGTATTTTCCCATTTATATTTGTTACATAGTGCAAACTCGCAGTGAAAACAATGTTTTCCACCAACGGAATCTATTAAAATTGGCGAAAATATATTTAGTTTTTGTAATGTTTTATTCCCATTTAATAATTTTTAAATATTGTTAGGAAGTACTTGTACGTTTAAAATATTTATAATAGGATTTGTCTTTCGTTTAACCATCAGAAATTCAGACCCTCAATTTTAGTTTCATAGAAATTGTGTGAGTGATTTCTGCCAATTACTTGAAAGCAGTAAGGGCCTTTGTATCGATGTAAGTAGGTACTGCGAAGACTTACAATATTATACTTATCATTTCCAAGAATTCGTTAAATGTGGGCGTAGAGTAGCTAACTACTTAATTTAAGCTGTACCTAATAATAATAATAACCTCTACCTAATTTGATAGGTAAAATAATTGGCTACTCCCGTTGACACAACAATTTGAACAGATTAGATTCTAGAGAGATGTAATTGTGGCTGGGTATAATAGCTCCATTCAACTCAGGTTCCCGTTATACGACAGCAATGGGAATTTGAAACGGAAAACGTAAATCCTAGCAAAAGAGGGCTTAGGAACCTGTTTCATACAATGCAACCAATTAGACATTTCACAAGCCGACTTTACTCTCCTTCTCAGGTATTTTCTCAATTAATTTTCATGTCGGGCTTCCATCTTTTGCCCCCTCCACCAGCAATCATAAAGGCAGTTTATTCCCTCGTTCGTAATAGCGGAATAATAGCATTCACTCGAGTGGTTGCTTTTAAATCTTTAACATTTTTAGAGAATAGTCCATGAACAAACGGGAATGTTGTTCAATTTAGATTGGTTTTTGATTGATGGGGACGGGTAAAGTTTTAAATGAATTTTGTTGGGTGCGTCGCGCCTACGGGTGGCTCCTGTCGGAGTGTCGGCCCGGCTGCTTCATTCAATTAGGCCTCAACAAATAATACGCTCGCTGTAACGACATATTTAGGGCGTGAAAGAGTTTATTACGTATAGAGTTTTTGTACGTTACAAAATTGATCGCAGCTAACATCATTATCTTATGTAGTATGTTGGTACATAGTCGTTTTCTCTTACACAGCATACTCTAAATGAGAGTTTCGCAGAACACTGAATTTTGAACGCAACAAACGAGTTTCGCGTTTTGTAATGTTCTGTGGAGCGCAAATAAACTTACATAAGGTTACAAAGTGTAACAGTTTAATGGTAGTAAATTGAAAATGTTTCGTCAGTTGTTGATTGAACAGCAATTTGGATAAAGAGGAGTAGTATCACGATGCGAATGCAATTTTCCATTTGGAAAATGTTTCTTGATTTCATTCGTGGTGATCGATTACTATCATTCTACCGGGTGTAAGGGGAACGCTTCCGAAGCCAGAATGTAGGTTATATACAATCTAAATGTAAACGGATACCAATAACCTTTCGCATTAAATTGGTTATTTTGCATCAATTTAAGACGTTTGACGCTTCTGTAATGTTTCTACTTATTTTATTTTGGCGGCGCTTTACAAAGGATGCCTAAACCCAAAGTCGCCGCCTGGACTTGTTGTTGTCGTTTTTAAATGTGTTTAATCTTAAATAATGGTTCATTTAACTGTTCTCGAAACATAGTGTACAAAAAATGCAAAAAAATATTGGTAAAATTGTAAATAGAAAATCTAGATTGTTTATGGTACTGTATCGAGAATCACTAGCCCTATTACCTGTCTTCGTTTTCGGAAGAGTTTCCCTTACACCCTGTATGGGCCTGTAGTCTTAACACTTCTATCGTGGTGGTTTATAAGAAAGTGTGGATCTTTGACAGTCGTCGCCCAGTAACTGGGTTGTGGAGGCAGATATGTAGTCGCTCCATGTAAAATACTGGTATTCAGCGTCAGCCGGTTTGAGTGTTAGCCGACCCCAACATACCTAGCTGGGAAAAGGCTAAACAGATGATGATGTTTTAATACTGTATTAAATAGCAATAGCAATTATTTTACCTACCTAGACTGGGTTTAAATCAGGTATTTCATGCTATCACGTTACGAGTCTGGTCCACAATATTGGACATGCTTTGTTCCTCGCGTGTCAGGTTGCCTGTATTATGAGACCGGTGTTAGTGTCTGCTTTTCATTATTGTTTAGTTTGGTACTTCCACCTACTGTGGCTATTGTTTGAGTATTGAAAACGATAATAAAAAATGCCAGTGTTTCAGTGTGGGGGTTTACGTTAATTTGGGAAATAAGTAAAACATGACGAGGTTTTTTAGTCTAGTCGATTTACTTTTGTAGGTATAGACAGAAGCTTTTAAAAGCAGCTGCAGTCATGTTTAAAAAAGGATGTAATTCAGATTTAACATAACATCCTGCCAGCCTGGACTCTGTGTTTGTACTTGGTTGATAGCAGTAGGCTTGTTTCCTATTACATGGGACTTGAATATAATTGCCGAAACGTGGACTATAGGTACACTTCAGCCAAAATTAAGATTGGTCGTGTGTTTGTAGCAAGGTGTCTGTCGCTTATTTGATTATCGTCTTAATTTGTCTATTTCGTTATGATGTGCAATTTTATAGATTTTTGCATATCACCCGTTCCTTATTAGTAGGTACGTTAGTGACTACAGGTAGCAATTATTATAGACTAGCTCCTGGCCGCGACTTCGTACGCGCGGAAGTCGTAAGACACCACAATACGCTTCGATACAAATAACAGCCACATATCGATTTTAATTCTTTGTGGTGTATTTTGATTGACTAACTTGAACAAAAAACAGTAAGTATTGCGTGTACTTTTTGTGGGTGACGATGAGGAATACTATTAACATAATTATAGTACCTACATTATTTTATGTATCATCAATAGTTTTCGCAGCACACGCCATATAATCTCTTTTAAAGGCCTTTGGTTACATTATTGTAACATAAACGATCTCTAATCTTTTCGAAAAAAAAAACGAAAACGCTTAACTTTCACTTAAGGTATAATAATAGCCTTAAGTGAAAGTTTGTTTTAAATCAGTTCAGTATTTTTTTAGTTTATCCGTTACCTCCGATCCATTATCCACCAAACATATAAAATTATAGTTACTATTTAGACATAGGTACCTATGTACATAATATTCACTCTCATGCCTTGACGGAGGTATTAAGGTGTATTTGCACGCAGAGATGGGCATAATAATCTGCTTGAGCTAGGTCCATCTGAGCGTTATCATGCGATACATGGTTACCCAAGTGTGTTTAGATTTCTGACACTCAAAGGACTTCCTAGATTCAACAAACAAACAGGGCCCCAATTCTGTATGGTTATAATGGTTCCCGGCGGAATCTTACTACGTTCAAATTACGTCAATATCGTGTTTTTTAGAAACCAATGTAACGGTAAGGACTCGAAATGTCATATTCTGCATGTTCCAAGACAATTTGTCGATATTTATTCGCGGTTGTCGTGTGTGGTCTAAGGAATTGACGTAGTTTTGAAGTAAGGAATCGTTAAGTGGTCATAGTGAATCAGGGCCCTGTAGTTTGCGTAGGCAGGATGACATAGGTGAAAATGTCACATGAGACAAGGTTTGATTTGATATTGCGATGTCGTACATACAGGATTCTAAGATCATAGAATTCTAGAGAAAATTAACTGCGGTAAATATTTATGCAAAAGCCAAAATAAAAAATCAAAAGTCATTTATTCAAAACAAAATTAGGCTGAGAGTCAGCACGTTTTGAACGTCAAAATTACATAAGACAGTCCCCCAAAACGCCCGCGCTTCACCGCTTCCTCATGCTTTAGCTGGGAAGAAGAAGTGGCGCAACAAATTCCCCAGCAGCACAGCTGTCTGTTAAGCTAGAAGAACTTGATTATGTACAATAATAGGTAAGTAATTAACATGTGTCGGACATCTACAATGCCCCACATACGAAAACTTCAAAAATCAACAAATGTGGAAAAACATAAAAAGTGAAGTGGCGCCATCTACAATGCCATATGCGAACTACTCAAGACTTAACGTCACACCGAAACTACATCAGCTACATCGCGCAAGCAGAGTTTACCGCGCGATCTACATATATACAAGATCCCGACATCAATGGTCAGGCAGTTGCCCACCAGACACAACACCCGTCTGGTCGGAGGATCCTCCTTTACCAATAGAATATGAGTGAACTTTACACCCTGTTCCTCATACCTCTATAAACATTACTAAACACAAAACATAAAATTAAATTATTTGCCTTAAGTCAGCTAGCACACGTCAATATACCAACAAAACATAGTAACTAAACTCAACCAGGTAAATAATAAAAACAAAACAATAAACGTAAACAGAATTCAATATCCACATAAAAGCCTCCAGGCATAAAGGCTGTGCCCGCTAACATATGCAATGCTGCATTATGTTTATTTAGATTTAACTTGAAGTAATAAATGTTAAGTGTGCTCGCTCAAAATGGGCCTTATCAGAAGGCTAAAAGTCACCCAAAGGGCAATGGAGAGAGCTATGCTTGGAGTTTCCCTGCGTGATCGAATCAGGAATGAAGAAATTTGCAGGAGAACCAAGGTAACCGACGTAGCCCTAAAAAATTGCCAAACTTAAGTGGCAGTGGGCAGGGCACATTAGTCGCAGAACAGATGGCCGATGGGGCCGAAAAGTTCTGAGTGACGACCGCGTACCGAAAGACGTAAAGTTGGAAGGCCCCCCCAAGGTGGACCGATGACCTTGTGAGGGCAGCAGGAGTCCGCTGGATGCGGGAAGCACAGAGCCGGTCTAAGTGGCGAAGCTTAGGGAAGGCCTATGTCCAGCAGTGGACGCCTTTCGGCTGAAATTATGATGATAATGATGAATAAATGTTAAGCTAGGAATAGGCTAGTTAAGGATGCTTTAAGTAAGCTAGAGAAAGAGTTGCTCGCGAAATTCAAATTTTCTTACGTTTTTTCCAATTTACAGGACAGTTTCAGATTGTATACTTAACAAAATATGATTCGATGATGATGACCGTAACACGTATGTATTTAGAGAAATATACACATTAAAATCATCAACACAACCCCCTAAGTTCATTTAATTCCATTGAATGACTTTTTATGAAAAAGTCTACCCTACCCTGGAGCTCAAAGAAGAAAAAGGGTTCCGCTGGACCTTCCACATTAAAAGTACACTAATAGATCTCATGATCGAGGGGAGCCTTTTGCGGAAACGCAAGACAACCTTAATACCGGTGTCAAATCTTCTATCTATATTATGTATAAATAAAAAGAAAAGTCCTGACTGACTGACTGACTCATCAATGCCCAGCCCAAACCCTTAGACCTAGAAAGCTGAAATTTTGCACAGAGGTTCCCTTTATAATGTAGACAAGAAATTAGGAAGGATTTTTCGAAATTAAACCCATAGGGGATGAAAGTTCCGCGCGGGCGAAGCCGCTGGCTTAGTTAGTAATAAATACACTTAATCATCATAATCAGCCTATAACGTTCCCGCTGCTGGGACACCGGCCTTCTCTATGTGAGAGGGAGTGGGCCGCATTCCCAGGCGGGCCCAGTGCGGGTTGGTCGATGACACGTCTTCGAATTTTTGGTTCTAGGACAGTATGGGCCGGGTTCCTCGCGATGTTTTTCTTCACAGTTTTGAGAGCAATGGTAATGTAATAATTTACTCAAAGTAAAGCGTCTAGATCTGGGTTCGAACCTACGACCTACAACTCATAAGTCATGGCCGTTACCACTGAGCCACCACCGCTCTCAAATATACTTATTTAAGTTAATATGAAACTTCATATTTTCATTTAGTTTACTTTTATATGCATGTTTTGTACGATTTTGAAATAAAAGCTATTATAATAAATAGGTCATGAATAGAGGTCGGATATTCGAATGCATATTTACCAAAAGTTAATTTTTGCGTATGAAAGTATGGAAGCGCCTTTTAAAAGCATATTTTTATGCCAGGAACACCGGGAATGCATAACTAGTCAGGTGTATAGTATAGAAGCGACTTCTAAAGCATTGCAAAACTATTCAGATACATATTTATTTAGAATTAATGTTTAAGCCCCGATGCAAATATATGTATGTAGGGTGTAAGGGATGGGTGGTGTATGTTAATAATAAAAAAAAAAAACATAAATTAAATAAAGATTATTTCGATACAAAAGCGTATTCCATATTAGCCTACATTGCAACTTTAGGTAAATATGCATCCGAATATCCGATTTCTAGTCATGAAGTGCACCCCAGTTCTATCATTATTTTGTGCTCAAGGTTATTCCAAAAAATATTGTGCGGTAATTCTTTGTTTTGCTGACGTCAGCTCAAAATATGCGTGAGAGAATGAAAAATGACCGGAGAAATGTGTTGTTGTGTTTCGCCAGTCATTATTTGAAAATAATTTTGGTTGCGGTACAAATGTGATGGGAATGTAATTACAGCGCCATTTTACCTGTTCTACCATGGAGATTATTTTAAATCTACTAATGGGGTTATCCTTTTTACCATTTAGGCACCGTTGCAGCACACAAAACGAAAAGGTGGGAGAAAACATTGTGAGGAATATTTTAGAACCAAAAAAATTTTGAAGACATAGTATGAAGACATACTACTACTCGCTACACTTCATGTACATAAAGAATTTCATCACCACTACCCTCATAACGTTGGAGGAAAACACAGCGTAAGGAAATCGGCATTGCAGGAGACGCCCCGAGCGTCGGGAATCCCAGGCTGATTCCCGGCCACCGTAGGCGCGGGCTTGCGGACGGCGAGTAACGGGTAGCTCGCTGTCCGGTAATCACCTAGCCCGGGTCGACGGCGTGTTGTGTTCCACGCGCGCCTCAAAGAGATGTCAGCAACAACTGATGGGGCCCGCAAGGGCCGAAACAGGGGTGTGGGTTGTTCGATAGAGACACCGCGGCCCCTGGCACCATAGGCAACTGAGGAAACACGGGTGGGTTTTTGTCAGTAAAAGTCGGACACGCCCTCCTGCTCCACCCAGAGCGGGAGAAGTCATTTGATGATATCCCACCCAAAAAAAAAGGGAAATTGGCATGTCCAAGAACCAAAAAATCTTAGATATGTGACATCTACCAATACGCACTGGGCCCGTGATGTAGATTATAGCCCACTCCCTCTGTAAAGGTGCTCTTATACGGGCAATTTTTTTAATGATTATTGCTCGGCAACATTAATGGATCAATCTGGATCAATTTAATCGAGCAATCTGGAGCAACAACAATAAATTGCCGATGTGTTGCGGCAATATTGCTTCTGATTGCTCCATATATTTCATGAGTTGCCGAATATCGCATCGGTTTGCTTTTTTTTTGTCAATTTTCTTTCTATCTCATTTGTACGTATAACTACGTCTCGTTTTTGCGAGAGGAACCGGCCGGCGGCGGGGGGAGCGCAATTGCCATGTTTTTTTAGTTGCTCTATATTGCTCCATATTGTGTGGCCGTATCTCTGGCAACGGGTGGCTACATGTTGCCATTGCCCTAAATCGCTGGATATAGTCGTGACGTCATGGTTGACGAGAATTGCCCAAGATGGAGCAATTTTAGTTGCTCTTGTGAGGAGCCCTCACACGAGCAACTAAAATCAACCTAACAACCTAAAATCAACTAAAACCACCTTTAGAGAGGAAGCCGGTGTCCCAGCAGTAGGAACCTTATAGGCTGGTTATAAACATACCCAGTAACTCAATCAAGACATACTAAATTAACTTCATAACTAGTAAATAAGTAGATAACTTTTAATTAAACTTCGCTCGGGTTCGATATTATGGTTTCATATGAAAACTACTTGTATTTGTTCGCTACCTAGTTATGAAATATCGAGTTTCGTCGTCAGAAAGCTCTTGTTAAAACTTGATACCTGGAATATTCGAGGTACCCTCCGATTGAGAATTTCCAGTGTCGGTAACACGAGAAATCCTAGAATTGTGGCTGTAAAATGCACTCCAACCAGCTTCAGGACCATTTACCTGTTCTGCCGTAATATCAAGAATCTCACTAACGATGGAAAGGAACAGGAAAATTGAAGCGAAAATTATTACTATGAAAATTGGAATTGATGGCTGTCAAATAATGTTGGAAAGGAAAATAGCGTTATTGAAAAGTGACTTAAGAACATAATTTGAGTGGGCGTTTGATGTTCTTTGGTATGCTATGGTTACCAATAAAGCTAAGTGGGTGACTGTACCAATTAATATTGTTATCATTTAGGTAAGCAGCTTTGGTGCCTTCTTATTGGTTTAAATATTGAATTACTTTTACTGTGTTTTTTTGCAGACTTGTTAAAAACTTTTTCCAGTCTAAATTACATTTGAAGAATTTCTATTGTTAATGGTGGCCAGATTTCTACCTTGGCCAGCGGCTAAGCATTGCCATACAACGTGGTAATAACGCCAGTCACTTGGAAACATTAACAGTCGACAGAGATGCGGATGAATTTTTCGACGACATTTTTAATTTGTAAATAGGTTTACTTAGGTTAGGATTATATTAGAAATATGTTAGAATAAAAGGTTTTTTTGCATTCTTTATGTCAGAAACGAAGCAAAAGGATTATGTAAGGATCGTAAGTAGCAGGGTTATGTAGTGTTTGCTTGCCCCTATAGGGAAAAGGCGTGAGTTTATCCATACTAATACTAAAAATAAATCTGATGAGTTTGTAGGTTTGTTTGTTTATTTTAAACTAATTTCCATCCATATGTGCATATTTATGTATCATGTTACACATGTTTAAACAAATTAATGCATGTTTGTCTTTATCTTGAGTAAAAGTGCGGCCAAGCGATGCGATGCGATTTGGTGGGTCTACAAAACAAGAAATTCCACGCAGACGAAGTCGCGAGCAGAAAGAAGTGTAGGCGTATATCTGGTTTTATTTATTTATTTATTCACTCCAAAGGTACCAATATTCTTACAGGCTTGACCCAATGCGATATTGTAATAAACTTAAAAAATCAATTTTTCCACTGCTTGTACCATAACAAATTTTATAGGTAGCTAATCTTTCGAATGCACACAAAGCCCAACAGAATATGTCGACGTTATCAGCAATGAGGTTGAGAGTGCGGAGCGCGTTCGTCAGCGGCGCCACACGGAGCAAGTTAGTTCGCGCGCGCGGTACCGCCAGCAACCGCGGCTGACGACGACGACTCATATACCCGTCAAGCACGACTAGTTTCACACTTTGCAATATATCCGCATTGTGTATAACTCATTATCTTAAAGATATAAGAAACTACTGTGAGTTGCCTCCTCACCCTCAGTTCATTATATCCGTATACAGTTGTCATAAACTTATGAAAAAAACATAAGCCTATGGTCTGATCACATCTTCTAATATGACGAGAGCCAAGAGCCGTGTTCTCTCAGAGAACGTTCATTATTATTAGACATGACTAATGTGATTACTGCTGGCTTCCCAACGGGCAGTCTGCATCAGTTACAAGACGGTGAATAATGAATCCATTTCTCATACATCAACATAATTTCTTTGGAGTTTTCTTGTAAAACATAAGAAACTAGCTTAAAATATTCTCAAATGCAATATTATAAATTTACTTGGTAGTGTAGAAGCTACAATCATGTCGTAATCTAGTGAAAGGAAGATTGTGCCGTAACAGTTGAGATGAATCATCCTCCGGGAAGGAAAAATAATACAAAAGCGTTGGAAATAAAATAATATGTAAATTTCTTTGTTAGAAAATATACTTAAGCGTCCAAGTCTAAAGTATCATAATCACTACCTGGCACTGCCTGACACTATCTGGCCTATGTAACTGTCCTACAGATCTAGTAGTGTCTTGTGACGGGTCCTCGAGCTCCGTAAAATTGGTTTGAGCTACACGATGACTGATGCATGTATGCTGTCATTTGGGGCAGGTCAGGTCAAAGCTGCAATTGCTCTTTCTTCAAAAGGGCCAGACATGGCCCTGCATTGTTAGACTCACACAAAATCTTTGTGTGACTGATGTTTGGACTTTAAAAGAGACCACAACCTCTGAGTTTATTGCGGCATTTCTTTTCAGGGATCAGTCAGCTAGGAAAAGCCAGCGCTATATAATTTTAAAATATTGACGTGTCAAAGTTTCTTACAAGATCGACTCATATAAACAAACATTTCATTGCATTGCCAAAGGCCAGAGATTCAGTTGGCAAATTATTTTTATAAGACAGAGATAGGTTTTTTTTCTACAATGCTGAGGTAACCTGGCTCAACAACGAAAACAGTAGTCTTATGTTTACGAATACTGAAAGCGATCATCATCAAAAGTTATCCATTATCCATACCTACTTAGATAATTAGTTACCTATTCTAAAATATCACAAAGTCACGATCCAAAAAAATTGCTGACCGAATACATGTTTTTATTGTAAACTCGTAATTGCGTGTCCCAAACCCTCGAAACAAAACGTGTCAGGAACTTTACATATAAACGTATCTGAAACCACTTTTCCGTTCGTCGGGCAAATAAAACGAGCTCTAAACCCGCGGGACGATTTTCCTTTATGACCCGATGATCACAAACAGGTACATGCAGGTTAAAATAAATGTATGCCATGTATGTTTATGTTAGGAATGAAAAAATATAACGTAGGATTAACCGCGCCTTCCCAAAGTGGGTATTGTGCACTAAAATTAAATGTTACCTACCTTCTTAGTTTTCAGAAGTTCATTGATCAAGCAACTAGTTTCATTCGGAGAAAGAGCATAATGGTATTTATTGAAGCGATTTATATAAGAGATTAATTGAAACGTATAATCCTATTGGCTTCATACTAAATCGAGCATTACGCTATATCGCCACCCGGACGTACACGAATAACGGACTCGATTCTCGGTGATTACGAAATCAAAGCCATTAAAACTCGACTAACGATGATCGGAACGTTCGGCCATCTATTGAGAAGAAACCAATGGATGTGTTTAGTTTTAAGCAGGATTCTAGCATAAGTTTCAAGCCTTCCCTGGTTGTCATCAAGGTTAACTTTACTTGTAGCTGGGCTTGTAAACTGCCTTCATAAGATATTTATAATATTGACTATTTCATGACTGTCTGCTGGGTCGGCGCGGGTTACATTATAAATTCAAAATCAAAAGTCTTGTATTCAAATGAGACTGAGAATCAGTCCTCCAAAACACCAGTCCGTCACTACTTCCTAATGCTTTGCTGGGAAGAAGAAATGGTGGAACAAACTCCCCAGTAGCACAGCTGTCTGTAAGTTAGAAGAACTGCATATAAATAAAACCCCCTCGTTTAAATCACGTGCCGTATGATTCACGTCCTCTATGGCAGTAATCTGACACGTGTTCACAAACTTCATGTACCTATGATGTACACGAGATGCATAGTTTGTAAGATGTTTATACAAGTTTACAAACTTCGGACTTTGAAACATTAGGATGCTCATCTAGAATGTTGGAAAGTATGACCTTTGAGCACTCGTTTCTCATTGAAGCTCTGGCTTTTAGTGCAAACTTAGGTGAAGTGAACTGTCAATCCCTAGATTACCTAGCGTCAGGTAGGCTGACAGTTGACTTCAAGCTCACGTCACCAGGAATACACCGGGTGTACGGGAAACAGAAAACCTATTTTCGTCACCTAGATCAAGCGTAGTATTTAAACATTAAAAAAATAATGCAATTTTAATCACCACATTGTTTCAATTGTTTTGATATTTCGCTCTTTGTGATTGTGAAGAGCGTGAATTTTGATACGCTCTGACAACGCTTTTCACCGACAATATAGACACTGCATTTATCAATGAGATTTCAATATGAACCGGAATAATTATCGAAAATGTTCACTGCTTTCATAATTTCGATATTCAATATTTTGATTTCCATTTGGTTAGGGACAGTAGAATTTATTCGATGTGTTGGATTTCAATACTGTTTCGGGAAAGCTTTGAAATGCAGGTTTTGTTTTAGTATTTGTAATACCTTTGATTGAAATAATTACTATGAGTTGTATGATTTCGCATAGCTTTTCAAAACAGAATTGGCTTTTGAGCAGGAACTGGGTAATAATAAATGAGTAGTAGTACATAATGAGTATTATTAATTATTATTTCCCAGAATTTCGAAATTCAAATAAATTAGTTCGTGTATGCAATACCGAAGTGTTGGCATTTCATATTATTTTATTCAAATGAAATAATATGAAATGTTATGTTTTCATGTATCGTAGTGGTAACAATTTCCGAGTAGGTACCTATGAAAGTATTGCTTATGTATTGCTACTTAGGATAAACATGTATTAATTAATTAAACAAATATTATGGAGTAAGTTAAGTACGCTGGCTCAACTGAGCCAAAAATAAACTTATTTTGGGCAAAGGCGTCGCTTCCCTCTTTCCACTTTTCCCGGTCTACTGTGACTGTTGGGCTCATCCCACTATCTCTTTTCTGGGTCAAAGTTTGTTAAAATTATCTTTTGCAAAAATGGACCCTTGGACTACATTTCTGTAAGGGGTGTTGTTGTTCATAAATATTCATGGGCCACTGAAGAGATGCATATTTCATGATCGTATTAAAAGAAAAATTCATCCAACATACTGTCGCTGAGATTTAAATATTACATGGGCCTGGCACTTACAGAATAACTATTACAACAGACGATCTATTTTGTAAAACCGTGGATACTTAGGTGAAGTACGCTGGCATTTCACCTGAAGATAGAAGGCATTGGGTTCGAACCCAAGCAGGTACATTACTTTCTGTAATTTTTTTCGTCAACAATGCTCTCAAAACGATGAAGGAAAACATCGGCATGTCCTAGAACCAAAAATTCCGAGGACATGTGACTGATGTGACATCCGCCAACAGGCATTGGGCCCTCGTAGTGGATTATGGCCCATTCCCTCTCATATTCTGTGTCCCAGCAGTGAGAGCATTATAGGCTAATTCGATGTAAGGTTCCAATCCCCATAATACTTTGTGTGGGTTGGATCCTTTTCGTTTAACTATGTCAAATTATATTATGCTGTGCTAGGCATTGGGAGTGTTGACAGCTCACTTCACTTCAGAACAGCACTACAGTCATCATTAACCAATCAACTATTAACTAGTCATATGTAAACTTTTCTTTGACTCGAATACACACCAAAGTCAGGCAGTCAGACATTAAAAGGTACAAAGCAGAAAAAAAATATTTTAACATCTTCCGCAATTGAATAGAAAAACTCGGAGATAACGAGGTTCTAATGAATGATAAATGAAAACAAACCGTTGTAAAGTTTGCTAAGTACTTTGGTTTTGATAAATAAGTTAGATTGTGGTCTGCTGAAAGTAGTTCGTAACTTTGAACATATAAATAAAAATTAAATGATGTTCGTTGGTAATCACTTGAGAACGGCTGGGCCGATTTGGCAATTTTTTATTTAAATTTTTTTGTGATTGTCCGAATTAGGTTTTTATGGAAAGAAAAATAGGAAAAAAAAAACTGTTTAAATTCGGGAAAAACTGAATGTCCTTTTTCTATGGGATTTTTGAAGTCAAGACCATACCAAAATTATGACAAAACAACGTCAGTCAGGTCAGCAATTTTTATCTATACTAACAGATAAAGCTGAAGAGTTTGTTAGATTTTTTGTCTGTTTGTTTATTAAACACGCTAATTTCTGAAAAAAAAAACTATTGCATTAGATAGCCTAATTCTTAAGAAAGTTGTAGGCTATTTGACATCACGCTGAGACCCTTAGGAGCCAAACAAAAATTAAAAAAAGAACTTTAAGTAATTGAATACGAAGTAAGAGCGCGGGTGGAGCGATGCGATGCGACGTGTCAGGTCGGAACAGCGATGCATAAATGTTAAAAGCAAAATAAACTCTCGCACGTGGTGATTTTTCACAATGGTTAATCTGCCATTTTTTGTTTCTAATATTTTATTTAGTAATAAAACGATTGTATTACCAAGACAAACCATTTCGCTGCGGGAAAACAACTATTAAAATTTCACGGTGTATAACTGAAGGCATGTTTTAGTATTGTGTAACTGATGGCGACGAACTTTGTGTAATTCATGTTTATGCTGTTGCTAGCGACTTCGCCCACGTGGAGGTCGAAAATTATCCCACAAGAACGTACTACCAGAATAAAAAGTAAAATATGTTAATCCAGGTTATAAACTACCTGTGTGCTAAATTTCATCCAAATCCGTTCAGCCGTTTTTGCGTGATTGAGTATCTAACAAACATCCAAACATCCTCACAAACTTTCACATTTATAATATTAGTAGGATATAATAGGATAGTAGGCTGTAGTGTCATCGCGATAAGTATTTTATGTCGTTAGTAGTACGATTATAGTAAAAGCACGTACGGTTTGGCACAGTTGTGGTTAAAGGAAGTTGGTAGTATTTTTACTTACACAGGGATATTTCAGTGTAGCGACCAGTAACATACATTGGCCTATAACTAACATTCTATCTGATGTAAAGTACTTGTATATTTATTTCTTGGGTCGCCAACAGGGGTCGCCAACTACACAACTACATGCACGTTAGCATAAATAGGGACATATTATATTTTGTAGAGAAAATAATAGATCCTTGCTCACCTAGCTCCACGGAATATCTACTAAAAAACTCATTTCTTCACATATAAAACTACCCTGAGTTTTGTTTACGACAAACGTGAATATCGTTGCAAGCAATCGTTGCAAGCTTTAAAACAGATTCAGAATTAATTAGTATACACACACATACACAATACATAACATCACGCCTGTTTTCCCAGGGCTAGGGTTCTCAGAGGTATATCTACACCCACATTTCACCAGGTATTTCAGTCCCATGTAATTGGGGGCGCGCTTATTGCCATCAACCGGACACAAATCCAAACTCTGGGCTGTTACTGAGAATTTCAAGATGACCCAAATACACTTTGCCCGACCTGGAAATCAAACCCAGGACCTCATGTTCAGCAGTAGTGCTTGCGAACACTAGAACAACGAGTCAGTCACGTTACTTTTAATTTTCAAAAAAAATTCAGTTCCTAGCTTAGTTCCTACCTATTTGCTAAAGTACGTGTACCTAAAAGAAAACCCATATTACGCACTTTACGTAAATCGTAAAAAGCGTCTAGAAAGGGAAAAGGGTTAGGTACCTACACAGTGCCCACACGGCATCATTAATTTCCATATACCGACCTCTTTTGACAGGAACATTCTGTAGGACAGGCGAAACCTTGACCTGAGTAGACGTGAATAGTTTTGTGAATATAAATTATTTACAGAGGCTGATAACACTGCCTCTAGTATGAAAACTTTCAGCAAATATTTTACAAGAATTGACTTAATTTGGAAAATACGAAAGATTGCAATTTGACGTAAATTGGACATTATGAAATATTGAAATCACGCAGACTTGCTAGGTACTGTAGGTTTTTTGCAAAGGACGACCATATGTTCTACAGTAACAGGCAGGCGATAATAACTTTAATACATTCGTACTGTCAACCTAATTTAGACAGTAGACAACTTCGACGACGAAACTTTCAGTGTTTGTGGTTTTTTTAGTTTTGAGCAGATTTCCAGCCAATGTTAGACAACATCTTACACTATTTTGCTACTTGCAACAGATTTTCTTACGGTTTTAGTCACTGCCGTAGGTACTGTATTTCCTTAGCACTAGATTGTTTAGACTCATTGCATTCTTTTTGATGCAAGCTTTGCCTGATTGGGACTTTTTTTTCTGACTTTTTTATTTTGCTATTATCAACTTCATTTTAATGTTTAACCCTATTTTGGCCAACATTTTTCTTAATTATCTCTATTTCCTAGCACTGCTTTATTCACCAAAATTGCTGATCTAACTAAACTCGTTTTTGCGATATACGGATTGGAATTTCGACTCATAGTGAAAGATAGAGGGTCGCGCGCATGCGAATACACACGCAGTGTAACGTCATAGGCAAATTATATCCCGTTTAAAAAATGTTACAAATATGACTTATCTTTTGAAAGCTCAACCATTACTTTAGTGCTAAAACTCTTGTAGTTATTAGCGGTTAAAATCTTACATGTTTTTGCCGGTCAAACATATTGAACTTACTAGTACTCCGAGCGTAACGTGAAAACGGCTGTTTTCACGTTAAAATATAAGATTCGTAGAACGATTTCTAGTAGGAATACCTACTGAAATTAACTGCATATCTACTACATCTTTTACTATAAAACCCAGTACAAGGAGAGCTGAAGGTTCTTATAGTTTGCGATAACGATTTCTAAATCTCACATCCACCCACTGATTTTGACAGCTGATTTATCGCTAGAGATTTCAAAATCGGTGTGTTGACGTGAGATTTTGAAATGGACAGTGCCTAGATTTAAACTTCTTCTTTTTCTTAGTTGCGTACTTTATTATCGAAAGGCGTGTCCCTGAAAGGCCTTCGTGGCTTTATGAACGATGTCCTTCCACGTCGTTCGGTTCTCGGCTTTTCTCATGGTGGTCGTAACAGAAAGCGTAATGAAGGCGGTTGCTTGGTCGGACCAGCAGTTAGGTGACCGGCAGCGAGGTCTTCCAACTTTTCAAGGTTATCTGGTTACCGACGGGCAATGTGCCTAAAGTAACCGACTGATAAAAAAACCAGTATCAATGTTTTTCGTACTTCAAGCCCTACTTTGGAACTACCTCATACGGGAGAAATAACGTGAACATAATAGCTACTTGCACCTACACTAACAGTTTGATCCCTCATAAAAGACAGATGAAGGAGTAAAACAAAGCGAAATAACGACACATCATGTCGTAGAGACCATAAAAGTTGAAAACAACATTTTTATGGGATAGGGGCATATAGCTTTTATTGTTTATGGGCCCGTTTATTGGTTTTAGGACATCGTTGCGACAAGATAATGTATTTTCCTCGTGAATAAGTGGCTAAATAGCTGAAAGTGATGATTGGAAAGTAAAACTGATGTCGGGAAAGGTTTTATTGTTATATGCAATACTGCCCGCTTATTGGGATTCAGTTTAATAATGTATGTCATCATCTGCCTAGCGATTTTGCTAACCATGTTGAGGTCGGCTTCCAGTCTAACCGGATGCAGCTGAATACCAGTATTTTACATGGAGCGACTGCATATCTGACCTCCTGATAAAACTGGTTGTCAGTCAGATAAGAGTGTATGTGATAGATGCAAATTGTAGTGCATTGTATGTAGCGTTTGTTCCCTCTAAATTGTAGGAGCCAAGCTACTAGCTAGAGAACGGTGTTTCATGTTTCATGTTTTACCTCGAAATATTATAATTATTTGCGTAAATAACTTGTGTTTTTTATGCGTATAATTTACTGAATGAAAATGTAATTGAATGACCTACATCTGTAGGTGTAGGTTTATAAGTTATCTTACAACATGTACAGCAAACTGACAACCTACGTCAATTTGCCGTGTAATAACCATTTCGAACAAACGTCAAATAATGAAATTTGATAATTGAATGTACGGACAATTTACGTTGGTAGTCAATTTGTTCAACAATTAATTGCCTTGACTTTATAATCATGTAAAGTCAGTAATAATATTTGTGGTTATAAAAGTGCAATTTCTAATTTATTCAGAGTTCAGACTTCAAAATTTAGGTGTAGCAAACCTTTTAATCATTAACTCAAATACTACTTTCCTAAGTACCTTTTAGTACCTACGTAGTTTTTGTTTGTTCTTAAGCCCTAAACGCCGAGGATGCGGCCGGGAGTTTCTTAAACGATTTTGTACTAAGTAGTGAGTTAATTGAATTTTATGCTAATTTATTCTTGCTAGTGACTCCTGTGCGGGATTAACAATGGAGATACTTTGTTGGAAGGGAGTTTTTGCCTTAGTGAGTTATGTAAGGAAAAGGTATGTTCAAGTTTATACTATTCATATAGGTACCTACTGTTGTTTACGAATTAAAGTAAGTTGTTTAAGTTTTCTGCAATGTGTTGATAATGAATAGGTATTTTATGTAGAAAGATGGTGTTTATTGTAAATGCTGTTTATTTCCTTTCCCTAGTGGTATACAAGCCCTAATATTTAGTATTCCTTTGTTCCTGCTGTTACCTTATTGGTAAGACTAATAACAACTATTTGTTTGCATTCTTGGTAACCTACTAATAATCGGGCTTACTTCACTACTGTAGAAAGCCATTGTTTTTTTAACGTATTTTTTTCACAACTACTTGAAAACCTTACCCTCGCAAGATCAGACTATTATTGTTACAGAATTGTTCAGTTCAAAGAACGAAACAGAGGCCGACCGAATAAACACAGGCGAATAAACACTTTTAAATAATATTTTATTTTCTATAGGCGAATCACAAAAAGATAATTTATTTTTAGGCGACTCCACATCTTTAGAAATACGTCTTAATCACAGCAATCGGCACGCTTTGAATTTTATGCAACGAAGTAAAAATAACATTAGTTCGATTTTCTCCTATTTTCTAGTAAAAATAACAATATTTTTTCTTAACTATTCACATAACATTCAAAACATGCAAATTGACTGATACGTATTTCTAGAATATTTGATGCGGCCACATATAAATTAACATCGTGCGAATTGCTTACAGAAAATAATATATTATTGAAAGTGTTGATTCGCCCGTTTTAGCCGAGTAAATTAGACATCCACGACGCTTTGTGGTCTCTTTAAATCATCCACAACGAGTATGTTGCACTTACTTGTGTGACACTTGTTAAAACCACAACGCGTCGGTGACTAACTTAAAAGACCACAGAGTGTAATTCACGGTGCGGTAAAATTACGACCATGTGGGGGTCCGGTTTACATTGAGTCGTTCTAACGTAAAGTATTTCGAACTAAATAGTTAATGCTACCTAAGTATAAACTTACCTAGTCTTAATTTATGGTCCTAAAGAAAATAGTAAGCTAATAAAGTAATATAATATAATAATAGCTGGTAATAGTATTCTTACTTCGAATCTCAAAATAGTTAGGCTATTTGGTGTCAATAAATGTAAATAAATGTAGTAATTTACAGCAAAACCACACGGTATCACGTACTGCAAAATTAAATCATTGTTAATTGAATGCTCATATACATTTACGTAATTACTGGTCGTAGTTGCTCACTGAAAACAAACATTATTTTGGGTGGAACAGTTTAATGTTTTTGTACTTACATTTTGCTTAATATATATCACCAATTTCCCCTTCAGTATTGTCTGTTGCAGCATCTGTAACAATAGAGACATAACATTAAAAGGTGTTTTCGAAGTCTAACTTAATATCTTGAAAATCTAGGTACTGAGTTTCTTTTTAACAAAAAAAGGCGATGTTTCTCGATTGCTAAAACCATTTTACAGTAAACATACTATTAAATTCGCTTGCAAGGAGACTGAGGAAACCGTTGCGCATGTGCTCTTTGAACACACAGGCGTCACCCAAATATGGACAGAAACCCTCGTGACACCCAGATCTTAAACAGATGTTCTTAACAGACTAGATGACATAATAAACTTCCGGGAGGCGGACTGGTTGGTATAAACACCGACGGCCGCCATGGCCCACACATACTGGTCCACCTGAAGGAATTAGTGCGGAAACCAAACCCTCTTATAAATAACATACTGTCATATGATTGGTGTTTCTTAATGTTAATGATTTGCAATAAAACGAGGTTCAAGTTGTAGGTTCCTTTGTGGTTATTTGTCGCGTCACTCATTTCGACAATCAATCAATTCAGCCTATCGCAGTCCACTGCTAGATATAGGCAATTCCGAAACCAGTTTTTGAAGGATAAAATCACAAATGAAGTAATCCGGAAAAGAACCGGAGTCAGCTAGCTTACTCTGCAAGGTTTTCTGGTAAGTTTTGCAGAGTAAGCAAGGTGAAGTGGCAGTGGGATGGCCATGTTTGTCGAAGGACTGATGGCCGGTAGAGCAGACGAGTCCTTTTTTTTTTAATCATTAAATAACTTCTCCCGCTCTGGAGTAGGAGGCCGCGTCAGACTTTTACTGACTAAAACCCACCCGTGTTCCCGCAGTTGCCAGGGGCTACGGGATCTCTTTGAACAACCCGCACCCCTGGCAGGCATCGGCTCTTTGCGGGCCCCACCAGTTGGTGCTGACAGCTTTTTGAGGCGCGCGTGGAACACAACGCACCGTCGACCCAGGCTTGGTCCTTACCGGACAGCGAGCTACCCATTACTCGCCGTCCGCAAGCCTGCGCCTACGGTGGCCGGGAATCAGCCTGAGATTCCCGACGGCCAGGGCGACTCCTACGGAGGCTAGGGCCGTGAGGCCGCATATAATGCATCTCCCTCACGTGCGCCGTGCTTTGCAGAAGGAGGTGACGGCTACCCATGCACTCTCGCTGCGTACCATGGCCTGGACCAGGTCCGGACGCAAGAGATCGCCGCCACCGATCGCCTTCAAGAAGACACGGCTACTAATGGCAAAGATAACTTTAAGACAAACCCAAATTATGACAATGTCAAGTACTTAACTTCATTCTGAACATAGAATAGTGTTTTTCAAACCTGTACAAGCCCCTACGTCTCAAGAATCAAACACAGAAGGTTTTTGTCCCATGTTTATTTAAGCCACTAACAAGTTCGTAGTAATAGCAAAGTATTACTTGACTTTCATTTGTAAAAGAAGTTCAGAGTTACAAATCAACACAGTTGTTGCTACTTAGTGGCAACTTAGGTCAGATTACAACTATTTGAGCACAATGGAATGAGTCGAATACAATAGGAGAAAGCTTTCCGGGAAGTAAGAAATAGAACGCGATTTTAGTTTTTTTTTTCTCTTTTTGCGGAAATAACTGTTTTTAAAGAGAATATAAGTATCTGTTTCATTCAGTCATACTTTTTAAAACGGTATTTTTTTTGTTAGTAATACATTTCCTTCAGTTTCTTAAGAAATACGCTCACAGGAGTTTTTAGGGACACAAATCTTTCAACACCTATGCTGAAAAGATACCCAAAGGTAATTTGTTTTCCGATACATTCAGTTATTTAAAGGTTCGAAAAAAATTAAAAGGTTACTTTGTTTTGACGCCATGTTTTCGAGATGCTGTGGCACAATCCATTAGTACCTATCACAAGTAGGTGTTGTATAACAAAGTAAAATCCGAGGCCCCTTTAATTATAGGACCGAGGCCTGAGGCCGAATTACAAGTCCTCAAGATCACGCCCTTCGTCTTTGTAGTCCATTCAGAAATACACGAGGAAAAATATTTTATACGCCACTAGGTATATATTTTTTTCGTTAATTGGTTTGTTGCTGCCGAGTTTCTGAAGTCCCGCCTCGCGTAAACTTTGTGTCAACTTTTTCTTGACGGTGATAAATTTATAATTACATTCCGCAAGTTTGTGGCAAGACTACCACAAGATCAGCGAGATTTTCGTATTAAATAAATAGTTAATTTGTTATATGTCAATTGGGGGAAAATTTTCAATGTAAGGAGAGGTCAAAGTACGATAAATATTTGAGTGAGTTTTGGTTTATCTGGAGTTAGAAATTAGGGAAATATTCGTAGAGCACAAATGTTTGGGTCGTTAATTCCTTTGTCCACACCTTCAGGATACCGACTGGCCTGCTGCCGGGTAGCCATGGTAGTTTGGTAGTGTATGAATAAGAATGCCATATTTCACATGCCTGTAAATTTCTCCCGGTTGATCATTCGCTGCCAGTTAGGCTGCCGAAAAATGTGAAAAGATCAAAAGAGCATCACGGCAGTACATAATACGCAGTGCACATGCTGCATTAGGGGTGCATCATTATGTCATGCACAATTTGTCCTTTGTTCGCAATTTCGTTTCAAAATCGGTCAACATATGACTTTTTGAAGAAATATAAATGCCCGTTTGTTTTGTCGGTAGGAAATCATCAAATAACTTCTCCTGCTCTGGGTGGAGCGGGTGGGCGTGTCAGACTTTTACTGACTAAAACCCACCCGTGTTTCTTCAGTTGCCTGTGTGCCAGGGACCACGGTATCTCTTTCGAACAACCCGCACCCCTTCAGTCATTGAACTGCTTAATTATTTATTTAAATACCCAATTAAAATATTATTTTGTTATTACCCGTTTTATTTAGTTTATTGATCGGTTTTTACTGCCTAACTTGTTGATAAACATGCATTTTGTCATTTTTAATTTACCAAATCTACTTATAATAAACAATAACATGTTCCGTGTGGTGTCGGACGTAAAAGAATTACAATATGAATTTCTTCCCATGGGTGTCGTAGAAGGCGACTAAGAGACTTACTAGAGAATGGGCAGCAACGTTCTCTATGCATTTGACTACCATACTGCGATCGCC
The DNA here is from genome assembly GCA_949091785.1 of Polymixis lichenea. Classification (NCBI taxonomy): domain Eukaryota; kingdom Metazoa; phylum Arthropoda; class Insecta; order Lepidoptera; family Noctuidae; genus Polymixis; species Polymixis lichenea. The sequence goes on along the minus strand of OX420943.1, from coordinate 10,369,460 downwards.
AACCCGCCTGCCAAGCGTGGCGTTTATGGCAAATCCCTCCCTTTTGGGGGAGGCTTATGTCCAGCAGTGGACGTCTTACGGCTCATATGATATGATGAAACAATAACATGACAAGGCGTGTTATGATTAAGTCCCATATTATAGGGGGCCAGCCTATTGCCATCAACCGGGCACAAATCCAGACTCCGGGCTGCTACTGAGTAATTCCAGATAGAAAAACTCAATAACACTATGCCCGACCTGGGTATCGAACCCAGGACCTAATGCTTACCAGTAGCGATTGCGATCACTAAACCAGCGAGGCAGTCACTAAATAACTGCCGGTATAAATCAGTGCCAGTGTGTAATAATATGTCAACAACTATTCCCATCACAAATGTATTTACATACAATTACCTTACCAACGTCACTTACCTCAAATGACTTACTTGGAATTCACCTTTGAGTATTAATTAGTTAATTTGTGCTGCGGGACGTTACAAATCTACGCCACTATTAATTAGACGCCAACTAGTGCAGACTTCCACTAAACTGTAGAGTTGGATTGGTTGGAGCGCCAACAAACAGCAGAAGTATCATGTTTGGGCTCATTGAAAAGGTCTCAATGAATAGGTTATAGATAAATGGTGAACAGGACGAGGAATGAGGATAAATGAGTAAAACTTCACTGTGGGAAAAATACGTAAAGCTGCGCAGATTTTTGTGGCGGTAAGTCCCCTCTTTGAGGAATGGCTTGAGAGGCGGCGTCCTCACCTTCGGCCTGACGCAGGTCCTCACCGGACATGGCTGTTTCGGGAGTTTCCTGTTTCAGACAAGGCGAGAGGAAACGCCCGGGTGTTTCCACTGCGAAGATCGCTCTGAGGACACGGTGGAGCATACGGTGGAGGTCTGCCCGGCTTGGGCGGAGCACCACCGTGTCCTCTTGGAGGCGATCGGTGGCGGCGATGTCTCGCGTTCGGCCCTGGTTCAGGCCATGGTACGCAGCGAAAGTGCATGGGTAGCCGTCACCTCCTCCTGCGAAGCAGTAATGCTCGCGACCCTCTTCGCGATCAGGCGGCGCACGTGAGGGAGAGGCAGTATATATGCGCCCTCACGGCTTTAGACGCCGCAGGAGATGGCTTGAGCGTCGGGAATCCTAGGCAGATTCCCAGCCACCGTAGGCGCGGGTTTGCGGACGGCGAGTAATGTGTAGCTCGCTGTCCGGTTAGGACCAAGCCCGGGTCGATGGTGCGTTGTGTTCCACGCGCGCCTCAAAGAGATGTCAGCACCGCCTGGTGGAGTTTGCAAGGGCCTATGCCTGCCAGGGGTGCTGGTTGTTCGAAAGAGATACCGTGGCCCCTGGCACACCGGCAACTGAGGGACACGGGTGGGTTTTAGGCAGTAAAAGTCTGATACACCTTCTTGCTCCACCCAGAGCGGGAGAAGTTAGTTGATGATATCCCACCCAACAAAAAAAAAAGCTGTGCAGATTTAAGCACGACATGTGTTGATCGTAGCGTGTTTACTATTACTAGGTATATTAAGTTTAAAAAGCAGGAAATAAAAGTTAAATTTAAAATTTAAAAAAACTCCCGACCCAAACAAAAACCTCTATTAGCCGTCCGCCGATGTAACAATGCTTTGCTCAAGATATTACCTACAACTGCTGTCAACCTGCTGTCAAAAACACCCCTCATCCGCACAGTAAGTGCACTAAACGAAGTGCATGAGGGAAAATACATATTTTCGTGCAATCTGAGTGAATTCGAAAGAGTTTTGTTGAATTTTCTTAGTTATATTTAAATATTAACATTCTGGGTTAAGTCTGATCTTGTATTTTGGGTTTAGTTTGAAAATTATTACAAAGGTATACACCGTGACATTTTAGTCGTCTTACAAAGGTGGTCCAATCAATGTATCCATCATAAAATACCTCTAGGCGCGATTAAAACATTGTTACCATTAATTAAGATAATAGGTACAAAGACAAATAAATAATGCTTTAGAATTATGAAACACCCTCCCTGTTAATAATGTTTACGTATCAAACGGTAGAAGATATCTACCTACCTACCATAACATTCTATCATTAATTCTACCTCCATAAAAGGTGTTTCAAACTACGTGATGCGTCTTAGTGAATGATATTTGAATTTTTTGAATTATGCAAATGTTCAAAAATATCACTTTTTGACGTGACAACGTCTTATAAATTGGTTTGCCGGGTGACACTTCAAGAAACTGCGTTACGCTCCGCTCACGTTATGCGCTCACAATGAGAGCGAGTGAGAGGCACGCGTCCCTTCCACTCGGGCATGGTTAGCCCGCCTAAGAGCGAGAGAGACAGACATAAAAAGTGCAAGTTATTATATGTATATTTGTATATAAATACGTATGTATGTGTAAAGGTAAAAATAAAATTTTGTTAATATGAAATTCAGTGCGAGATTCTTTGTATAAATTAATGTTTTAAATATAATTCTTTGTATAAATAAATGTTTTAAATTGTTACTATTATTTCATCCTTCTTCCTACTATACGAATGAATATTCACATTAAAATTATTTTACCACTCAAAGTCGTTGTCACGTAAAACTTTCGCCCGTATACCGACTTTACAGGCAACCAATTTTTTTTTAAATAAATGATTAGTAGTCATTGGATACATGGAGTGGGGTGCCGTTGTAAGACGACTAAAATGTCACGGTGTATATAATTTTACAGTCAGACTTCAGATTGTGTTTTTTGATAGAGTTTAGTGTTGCTTGGTATTTTTAAAGTTAAGAGTTTCATGTATTAGTCGTAAGTTGATTTTTCAATTTATTTGGGGTGTGCTTGCAAATTATTATATTTATAAGTTGAATAATACTATTCACAGGCTGACATGTTGTCATAGTGACAAATTATTGTATTTTGACACTAATAAATTTGTTAGTGGTTTTAAGTTAACTCAGAGAACTTTATCTCTGTCTTGGGAATGTAGACAAATGATTGCTATGTTGATAGCATATAATATTAATGAGGTTATAGATAATATAACAAATACTAGTGTTAGTGACGAGTCTGTGTTGTCTAGTTATACTAACAACATAGATATGAATTATGAATTGTTAAGTTGTACGAAGGAGGATTCACCTATTATACCAACATCTATGGAGGCCAGTACCAATCAGAAAGAGTATTCTCTTTCTGCTGGAACTCATATGGACATTTTAGACACTTCAGCTGTAGTGGTGGAGATTGCTCCAGATAACTGTTTAAACTAGTTTGTAAGACAACAGAAGTTACCCCGTCAAATAACCAATTATTGTTAGAGAATAATAAAAAGGTATCTTCTGGCACTTTTACTCATAATAATAAAAAACCAAAGGGAGTGCAACATACTTTAAAACTGTTTAACCAAAATATCCAAGGTTGCTCTTCCAAATTACTTGAAATAGAATTGTTTTTGGAATATACCAAGTTTGATGTAATTTGTTTAACAGAACATTGGTTAAAAGATCATCAAATAATGTCAATTAACTATGAAAATTATTGTGTAGTTAGCTTTTTCACCCGAAAACGTATGATACATGGCGGGTCTTTAATATTAGTTAGAAATTCTATTAAGTCGAAAGAACGAAAAGACATCATTGGGCTGTCTGTTGAACACACTATTGAATTGTCCTGTGTTGAGCTTGATAAGCATGTTATAGTATGCGTTTACAGACCTCCAAGTTACCAGAACCTATCCGTATTTGATTCTGTAATGGAAGATGTGTTAAAGAAACTTAGTACTAGTAGTAAGTCAATAGTCATATGTGGTGATTTTAATATTAATTTATTTGAAAATAACTCAAATACTGTCAGATTATTAAGTCTATTTAGGTCATTTGGTCTGTCAAATGTTTTCAATGAACCAACCCGAGTGACAGCTTCTTCTGCCACTTGTATTGATAATATTTTTTGTAACTGTGATTACTTACACAAACAAATTGTAAATAAGTTGCCATCTGATCACAGTGGACAAACAATAACATTTTGCTCCTACATGCCTTTACAAAAAATTAAAATTAGGTTTAGACCGATGACATGTAAAAATTTAGAGAAATTTAATAATTCTTTGGCCAGTACATTATGTGTTCAGAGTTTTAGTAACGTATGTGACCCAAATGAGTTCTACGCCGAGTTCTTCTCACTATTAAACAAGAAATTTAATAACACTTTCCCACTAAAGACTAAAACTATTTGCACAACGTTCTTATTTAGTGATTGGGCTACTCCAGGTATTCGTAAAAGCAGGGAAAAACTTTTTGAACTTTATGGCCTAAAGCAACAAATGAATAATACAAGCTTTGATCAGTATGTTTCAAAATATTCAAAAACTTTTAAGTCTGTGTGCAAATTAGCTAAAGCGCTTTATATTAGCAATAAAATAAAATCAGCTGATGATAAAATTAAAACGACCTGGCAAATAATAAATAATGAAACAGGTAGAAATAAACAGCGTAATACTGAATTTAATTTAGAGACTGCAAATGGCTCCATCAACTCAGATGTAGAAATAGCTCAGGAATTTGAAAACTTTTTCGCGAATATTCCGGTTAAAACTACTGAAGCTTTAAATTCCTCACCCGCGCGTTCTGCTGCCTTACTCAGAAAGAATGTAAGGGCATGTTCTTTGGAGTTTAGATTTCAGCATACCAACCCCCAAGCTGTTATAAAAGCTTTTAAAGATCTTAAAATTAAATCAACAGAAGATCTTTGGGGAATGTCTGTAAAAGTCTGTAGTGCTATTATCAAAACCATTGCGCCCTATTTAGCTTTCATATTTAACACCAGTATAGACCAAGGAGTCTTCCCGGATCTCATGAAACACAGTAAAGTAGTTCCTTTGTTCAAATCGGGTGATAGTAAAGAACCTAACAATTATAGGCCTGTGTCAATTCTGCCAGTTCTCAGTAAAGTGTTTGAAAAGTTGAATCTCAATCAAATGTTACGTCACTTTAATAAAAATGCCATCTTTCATGAACAACAGTACGGTTTCACCAAAGGGCGTTGTACGACTGACGCTGGTGTCACCCTAGTAAAGAACATTTTTAACGCCTGGGAAGAAGCAAAAGATGCCATTGGAATCTTTTGCGACCTCTCCAAAGCGTTCGATTGCGTAAATCATGAGACACTTCTGCTGAAACTGGAGCACTATGGGATTAGAAATACAGCTCTTGATTTACTAAGATCATACCTGAAAGACAGAAAAGTTAAAGTTCAAGTAAACGGCATAAACTCATTAGGGTCTGAAATGGCAATGGGTGTTCCTCAAGGTTCAATATTGGGTCCATTCCTCTTTTTAGTTTACATTAATGATTTACCCTATTTACTTTTAAATCAACCGAAGATGGTGTTATTTGCAGATGACACATCATTGATATTTAAAATAGCCCGACGGTCGCAAAATCTTGACGACGTGAATAACTGTATTCTTCAGGTCCAAGATTGGTTTACGGTACATAATTTGGTACTAAATGGCACAAAAACCAAGTGCATTAGATTTCAATTACCAAATGTTAGAAGTAGCGAATGTGACATCATATTGAATGGAGAAAAACTGGAATTTGTTAATCAAACGGTGTTCCTAGGAATCACGCTAGACGAGAAATTACAATGGGGACCTCATATAACATCTCTTGCGGGGCGGCTAAGCTCCGCCGCTAGTGTAGAAACCGCGCGTTTGGTCTATTTTAGCTACTTCCACAGCATTATGTCGTATGGCATTTTACTGTGCGGTCGGGCTGCTGACATTGAATCCATCTTTATTTTGCAAAAGAGAGCTGTCAGAGCCATTTATAATCTACGTCGCCGCGAATCTCTCAGGGACCTATTTAAAAGGATTAATATTATGACGGTACCTTGCCAATTTATTTATGAAAATATCATGTATGTAAGAAAAAATCTACATCTTTTTAATAAAATAAGTGATAGACATAATTTTAATACTAGAAACAAAGACAAATTAGATCAACCATTTTCCAGATTAGCTAAAGTACATACATCTTTTATGGGGTACTGTGTTAAATGTTATAACAAAATACCTTGTGATATATTGCAATTAAATGAAAGGAAATTTAAAACTCATATGAAAAGTACACTTTGTAAAAAAGCATATTACAAATTAGAGGATTATATCCAAGATAAGAATGCTTGGAAACATGCTGGTCCTGCTCCATAGGACAATCTAGAGTCTAGACAAAATCAAACTGGTTGCTAATTGAACTATGTAATTAATTATATCTATGACATTGATTACACTCAGTGATTACTTTAACTCACACACTGACAGATTACATACTTATTAATATTCTAGGAAATTGTATATTTACTTTTACAATGTTTGTAAATGTGTGGGCACCATGTATCTATCATAAAATTAATTTATTTGTAATTGCTTCAATTTCATTCTTTTTACCAATTTGGGTACAGTAATTTTGTTCTGGATGCATCGTTTTCACACATAATTATACAATGAATGTATGTTAAATATTGTAGTTAAATCATTTTTAAAAGAGTAACGGTGGAGTTTCTTGCCCATTCTTCTCCATACGAAACTACATTTTGGAAGGGGCGACTAGAATCAATTCTATTTTAATGTAAATGTTGACGTTCAAATGTGCCTTTTAAGTGCCTATTTGAAATAAATGCTTTGACTTTGACTTTGACTTTGAATGACTATTGTATTGGGTCATCCTGTAAATGTAGGGTGTGTAAGTTTAAGAATAAATAAATAAATAACTTAAAAGGCCAAAAATATTTATTTTTACTTTTTATAGGTTTTTGTTTGGGTCGGGGATTTTTAAAATATATTTTTTGAAGTTATATGTGACCGTCACCTACTTGCTATGCGTATAATATAGATTCTGCTGGTTTACGGAAATAAGTAACAGAAATTTGTACAAAACCATTGTGTACATTTTTGTCAGTTTTAGAATATAACGGGTGATGCTAAATCCTTGAAACCATGAGAAAAAACTTCGGTTTTGGGCAACATTTTATGGGGTTTCTGACTAAGTAATAACAGCCGCGTGGTTCAACCAATCAGGTTAAGCTACGCTTGCTGCTGTCGGTCCAGTGGATCGGCGACCATCTTTACATACGGAGACCCCTCCGTGCCTCAGACAAGACTTCAAGCCGTTGGTCCCGGCTATAATTCGTGGATCTTTGACAGCCGTTATGGATAGTCAGAAGTCCGAGACTCAGAAAACCAGTCTTACCAAAGGGTATTTGTATCGTATTATACAGTACCTAGGTTGTGGAGATCAAATGGGCAGTTGTTCCATGTAAAATTTTGCTGTACCCGGTAAGACTGGAAGGAGACCCCAACATAGTTGGGCTAGGCAGATGTTGATGTGTATTATACAATATATGTAGGAATTTGTAGCGTGACACTCGGAACATCGGCTTATTAAAACGGTACAGTTGGCTGAAGTAACGAGACTCACAATTTGCGACGTATGTGCACGTAGTTTAAAGTTTGAGGAACTGATATTCATATCCGACCTTATCCATCTCGCATCTATTCTATTCTTATGAAACTAGCTGTTGCCCGCGACATCGTCTGGTTTTATTTGTATTTTATGATAAATACAAAAATATGCTTGATGACAAGTAGCGAGAAATGAGCGAATAAGCTGTTTTCATTTTCAAACTTGGAAATGAGCGAATAAGTAGTGTTCACTTCATAGACGCTTTACAAAAAAATAAGAATGCCAAGTAATGTTATTAGGTGCGCGTTGTCGAATGGCATTAATAACTGAGCCGGAATCCAGCATTTCCTAGAACCAATAATTCGAAGACATGTGACGTCAACCAACGCGCACTGGGCCTGCGCGATGGGTTAAGCCCACTCCCTCTTACCGAGAGACAGCCTGGGCTAGTGTTCCCAGCAGTGGGAACATTATAGGCTGATTATGCTATGAGCTAAGTTAGTGTTGATAAGAGAGCAATATGTTGGTTACGTGACTTCTTACTTACTTAGTAGCTTTGAGTTTTAAAATCTAACTTCAGCACTCTAAAACTTAAGAAGCTTTTATTATTGTTAGAAGTTACCTGTTGTAGTATGGTAATTTTATTCCAGGTGCATCGTTTTCAAATAAAATAATTTAGATAATGTAAAATCTTGTAAAACATTTTAAAAGAGTAACCGGTGAAGTTTCTTGCCTATTCTTCTCCACATGAAACTACATTTTGGAAGGGGCGACTAGAATCAATTCTATTTTAATGTAAATGTTGAAATTCAAAAGTGCCTTTTATAAATAGGCACCTATTTGAAATAAATGCTTTGACTTTGACTTTGGCTGACGACCACAGAGCACGAGCTCTCACCGCTTCGAGAGACGTCAGTGATAGTGCGTCGAGCGCATTACTTCTGTCGCGAACCGTCTTTAAAATCATGCCAGTAAACGGCGGCACGCTTGGTTTATATGCAAAGTGTTGACAATGCCGTCTCTAGCTACGAGCGCTGAGGTGTCGTCGTGTCCTGTGCTTACGACCCTATATGAAAGATTAGGCTCGATAATTGTACTTGTAAAAAGCCACCGTATGTGGCTTTACAATTCGTGGATGAATCGTCATCATCATTATTTCTGCCGAATGACGTCCACTACTAGATATAAGCCTCCCAAGCACCACCACTTCAACCAGTTGTATGCTTCTCGCATCCAGCAGATTCCCGCGGCCTACACCAGGAGATCGGTTCGCCTTGTAGGGAAGCCTTCCAACGCTATGTCGTCCAGTACGCGATTTTTTTCGATTCCAGAACGTTTCGGCCCCAGCGGTCATCTGTGGGCAATGTCCCACTGTTGATTGTTAGTTGATGAATACAACGTGGTTTTCAAAGGCTGTGTCAAAGGCTAGTTCTACACAAAGCCAGAATGTACAATATTTGTACGGTCAGCAACAAAAGTTGTTTAAAACTAGGTTTTTGAGTTTCGTAGACAAAAACCTTACCGTACTTCCGTCATGTCTGTCCGGCCACAGTAATTTCACTAGGAGATTATTAGCACTGCACTATATCGGTGAATATTGTAATAAAAGTATATTTTTGTGCACCGTAAAATAGTGGTGTTGTGAAACTATGAAAATATTAATTAGGGGTGGCACTCGCCGTGCATGTAATCGAGGGAAGAAAACAAATCAATACACATAAGCGTGTCGGGATTTATTATTTGATCCCTTAATTAAAAATGGGTGGTTTCTGAGAACACCGTTATTTAAGTCAATAGTGTCTAAGATATGGCATATTTTGGGTTACAACCACAGAAATACTTTTGTATTTCGGTTTTTTCGAGAAATACTACCGATATAGCAAATCATTTATGGGGCCGGTAAAATGAATCCTGCATCCCGACTACGGAACCCTCAACGGTACGTGTAATAAATCCGGCCAAGTACATGTTGTTTTTAATGTTAATTATTCAGTAAAAAAATCTATACAAATCGTAACAGACGTACTATTTAAGGAATATTTTCTATTTGCTTTTACATTAAATGCAGAAAAGCAGTTTATCGAATAGTTTTGTGTCAATTTTGATCATACGAAAAAACAAAAAGTGTGAAACGTTTTTGTAGCTGGCCGTACCTACATATCAATTTCACCCGAACTCTCAATACAGTCGAAATTGGATTTTTAAACAAAGGATACGTGGCAGCGGAATAAAGCAAAGAGCTTCTCTTCTCTCAACGGAATTGGCAGAAATATTCAGGCTAGTGCGCATGTAGGCGTCGAGGAAATAACAAAAAGCGAATTGTGGCGAATGTACTCGGACGGAGTGACCGCGGCAAGAGGATGGGTGACCATTGTTTCTTGGCAGTAACGATATTGCCATGTGAATATTTGTAGGTTAGGGGCCGGACAAAGTGACGGACGATACGCGTTATCAATTATGGAAAAGTCAAAAATGTATTGGATTGCCATTCGCTAACGAAAAGCTTATGCCTGATGACTAGTGATGTACCGACTAGTCATCGACTAGTAGGCAAAGCCGACTAGTCAGCCATATTTCTAGTCGGCGACTAGTCAGCTAAAACCGCCGACTAGTTGGCCCATTATTTACAATTTTAATATGCTTAAATTTTTCAAAGACGATAATTGACATAAAATTGAACCATGTACTTTTTGCTACAAGGTACTGTTTAAGAAAATACAATACCTGGGGCAGTGCAGGCACCCCAGGTGTTGTATTTTCTCGGTACTAGATTTTTTAGGCTAATTGCATTCCTTTTGATGCAAGCTTTCTTCGATTGGGATTTTTTCATTTCTGAGCATATTTACGGCCGATATGATACAATATTTTTAATTATTTTGCTATTGTCAATTTCATGTTAATTTTTAACCTATTTTGGCCAATATTTTGGTTGTTTCTCTCTATGCCCTAGTAATGCTTTACCAACTCTTGACAACGATTCCAGAATCAGTGTTCACGCAGTGTGACGTCATAGGTAAATAATTCCCGTTTATTTTTTTTTGTAAATTATGATCCATCTTTTGAATGTTCAACCATAATTCTAGCACTTTTCTCGTAGTTATTAGCAGTTGAAATCTTACATGTTTTTGTCGGTCAGAAATATTGAACTTACTACCAGTACCTACACCGAACATCGTAAGACATCACGTCAAAAGAAGAAACTTTATAGTAAACGACTGTCAATTAGTAAGTTTGCCATTTTGACCATTGCCGATGTCACCTGAACTCATACGAAACCAATGATCTGCTCGGCCGACTAGTCAGTCGACTAGTCGGCCGAGCAGATCATTGGTTTGGCCGACTAGCCGACTAGTCAGTCGGCTAGTCGGCCAAAGTCATAGTCGGCCCATCTATACAGCAACACAGCCTTTTTATGCCTATTTCGGGCACCAGTCTTTCACAAAATGTTAAGCCTATTTTTTAGAGCACTTCCTGTCCGGAACAACATTTGTGATGAGAAATCCTACTAATCCTACAATATTATAAATGTGAAGTTTTGATGTTTTTTGCTCAATTACGCAAAAGCGACAGAACGGATTTGGATGAAATTTGGCACACAGATAGATTATAACGTTGATTAGCACATAGGATATTTTTTTGTCCCGGTTGTACGTTCCCGTGGGATAATTTTCGACGCCCACGCGGGCGATGCCGCTGGCAAAAACTAGTAAAGTTAATTAATTATTTTAAAAAACTTGTTGTAAAAGTAGGTGCAGACAAAAACAACGCTTTGAAAGACGGAAGATCGTAGTTCTGTTATTCATCTCTTGTTTTCGTGTTGAAGGTACTTTATTTGATTCTTATCACATCGTTTAAGCCCGGTGAGTAGGTGACTAAGTTGATTGTGGCATCCGTGGCAATCAAAAGGTCATCAAAGGTAAACGTGAACTGCACCCTGACTGCGTAACTCACGATCAATCATAATCTGTTTCATTTTGACAGTTCAACAATATTCATTGCGTTATTTACGTTGTTGAGCAGACACTTTATTCAAATATATGAAGCAATGGATTAGCAATGTTTCAAAATGATACAGATTATGATTGATCGTGCGTTACGCAATCAGAGTGCAGGAATGCGAGACAGTTTTTTAATGCAAATAAAAATAACCAAATTACGATCAGTATAAAATGTTCCCCTGTCGGAGATAGGGAGTGGGCCATAATCCACCACGCCACGTCATGCCGGTTTCCTTACGATGTTTTCCTTTACAGTTTTGATGAAATTAAATACACAAAGTAAAATGCTTACGACCTACAACTTGTAAGTTGGGGCCGATACCACTGGGCCACGATTGCAAATACTGATGGTGTCAAAGTTAATGGGTAAAAAATAAATAATAGTTTAAAAAATAATAGGTTAAAATCTAAAAACCACGCTTTAAAAAGCACTCCACGCTATTTTTTAAATTATTTTCTGTTTTTTAGTTTGGTTTTAAAGCGTGTTTTTTAGATTTTTTAATTTATTATTTATTTTCTATGTTATAGTTCTGCTAACTACAAAAGCGTGATTTTTCAGTTTTTTTTAACATTTAAAAAATGTAAATAAATAAATAAAAAATAAATAAAAATAAATTTTCTCCATAATGTTTTAACATTAGAGCAAATTTATTTTTATGAAATTATATTATTAAATTAAATTTATGAAATTATTGAACTGTCATCGAAGAAGTCGGTTACAAATATGCCTACAAACATACAGGTGAAGCTAATAAAAGCGTGTTAATAAAAAAGGTGAGCCATCATCGCCCTGACCATTGCAAGAGCAGCTTAATCTGAAGCAGTCAAAAGCCTTACAACTCTTCTATAGAAAAAACGTAAATTTACAGCACTGTAAAACAAGTAATACCAATATCTTGTTTTTTAACTCTCAACATTTGGAGTACGTCCCTCAGAGCTTTGTGTATGAAAGAGTACAAAGAACAAAGAGTGTTCCAATTCCATTCACTTTTTTCAATGGCACGGAATAAAGTTGATGGTTTCGTGAAAGATTGGATATCAATCCAATTATGAGAATTCGTTCCGACTAGGGTTTAGGAAACATTGGGATGGATGAACTTTGATGTTTTCTCTAAGAAAGTAATTAAAAGGTATGTTAAAGCTTTTAACAAAAAACTTTTTAACTTTATAAGTATATTTTAATATTAATTTGTTGCTATAGTGGCCATAATAGTACGCAGCCTGCGAAAATGTCATGTATGCCTATGCCGATTGCAGATCAGAAGATACACTCCTGTGACAGATAGACGGATGAACGAACAGCGGAGTTTTATGTAACATATTTTGCTTTTAACTTATCGCTAACCTAACAAACTCTAACAGCTTCCTCCATGAAATTCAAACTAACATTTTAGATGCAGAAGTTTAGATATTTTGAAACTCAATCATGTCGACCAACTGAACGGATTTTCATGAATATAACACGAAGTTGTTCCTGAAAATGTACACGTCATGTGTTGCTTTTTGTTACAGTGAAAGATACTTAGGGGTCGTAAAGTCAACGTTAACGAAGTCACGGAAAAAAGCACAAAAAAAATATACAGACTTAAAAGAAATAGGTACAATAATAATGTAATGTAATGACCTACAAAAGGACGAGACCATTTAGCGTTAAAACCAAGATTGTAAAAAAATTGTCCCTATTGTTTAAAGCGGACAATCAGTGAGTCAGTATAGGAGTTAGCTCAACGTAGTAGCGGAGTCTTGGAACACCGCTCACCAGCGAAACAACATTTCTACACTGTCAAACTATACCACAATATAGTTCCAAGTTTTCTTCATTTCCAACAAACGTTAATAGACTCAAAAGCGTTCAAAATTGTTCTTAAAGTTACAAAAACGGAAACATACCTGCGTCTATTCAAAGTTATCCCTAAAGTTGGTTCAAACGCGGCTCTATTGAACAATTTAAACGTTGTTCAAATCAGTGAGTCGGTGTGGGAATTAGCACATCGTAGGAGCGCAGTCTTGTGACACTGCTCACCAGCGGAACAATTGAAATAGGCATTCTAATTTCCTGCGACTGGAAGCTGTTCCCGGAAATAGAAACGTTATTTTAAACGTTATTTTAGTTGCGTGCGCTTTACATACTTGGATTGTAGGATAACTGGAGCGCATTTGTATTTGATTTGTTTAGATTTTAGCTCCATAGTTGGTTTGCAATTTTTCGAGCGTTCGAAAGCAAATCAAAATCTCTTTTCCGCACGTTGTATCTACAACATTTTACGTACGTGTTTTTATTCATATTTTGTAATATTGGTAAAACAAATTAGGGGGGCTCGAGGCTAAGTAATAACAACCGTACGTGTCGATCCATCAGGTTAAGCTACGATTGCCAGGGTTGACTGTGGATGGGTGACCATCTTTACACACCGAGACTCCTCCGTGCCTCGGAAAGCATGTTAAGCCTTTGTTCCCGGCTGTCATTTGACAGTCGTTACGGGTCGTAAGAAGCCGGAAAACTTGACAACCAGTCTTACCAAGGGGTATGATGCTACCCAGGAACTTGGTTGAGGAGGTCAGATAGGCCGTCGCTCCATGTAAAATACTGGTATTCAGCCACATTCGGTTAGACTGGAAGTCGACCCCTACATAGCTGGGAAAACGCTAGACAGATTGTTTTTTTTTTGGTATTTTTTAAAGTAATCATTGAATTACAGTAATAATATTTCTATTTTCTTAATCATAAAACATAGCACCCACCCCACTAACACTTGGCGAGTGGGTAAGTGAAATCCTTATTAACTGTTCGTCGTGTAATGTGGGCAGTTACTTCGCAACAGTTTGTCCCTCGAAAATAATTACGTCCCAACTTGTGTCTACGAGGAAACCTTGTGAGTTTTTCTGTTTTCCGACAATCTTGGGTCTTTTGTAGGCTGTTACAATATGTTCCTCAGATAAGGGGAGAACATATAATCATTTGTGTAACAAAGTAGGTAAGAAAGTATCAATTTGTGTAGGAAAGAACTAAGGTCGGTATAAAGTAGATATCTATGAGGCGGTTAGAATTGCGCAAGTATAATTTATCGATCAACGATCAATTATATTGCATATATTTCGAATCGCGCAACGACCGTTCTGGGTTAATATTGAAGATTGCGCAATGGTTGAACAAAAGTTTGAACGACTTCAATTTTATTGCACCATATTCTAATTGCATCTTGTAGGATAAGTATTGCGCAAGTTTTACTCTCGTGAAAACATTGAAGCTTATGTCGTCAATGTTATTGCATGAAAATAATGGATCGTTTGAGTGAAAAAATTGATTTGATGATATTGCGCGCTATAAATACTGCGCAAAATTATTGTAGGTGTAGGGGCCGCCTCAAGAGCGTGCTTTAACTAAAACCTACAATCGTGTGAATACGCCATCATCGCGTTCGTTTATATGATTATCGCTTACTCGTGCGATCAATCAAGACGCGTGTGTACGTCTTAACATAATTCATTCAAAATCAAACCAAAAGTCATTTATTCAAACTAAGCTGGTATCAGCACTTTATGAACGTCAAAATTACATAAGACAGTCTCCCAAAACGCCCGTCCTTCACCACTTCCTAGTGCGCGCATTCGCGACTGTAGCCTTCGGTTAGCCCACTAGGTTAGGGTGGCAGCTAGTATTTCATTTAAACTTGCGTGAAATAAAACGTGGATATAAAATATAGCAATGACAGGTTTCCAATATTTTAGAGTGCATTCGTTTTTATGTCTGTGGTCGAAAACGCTCGGTTAGCATTGTCGGTAGGTACCTATTTTGAATATGGGTTTAATTTATAGCATACCTACTCGCTTTTGACCGTGGTTGCGCCTACATTGTTGTCGGATATTATCCCACAGCAAAGTTGGGATGTACTAACCCTCTACAGCACTGACGAAGACTGACTATCTGAATATCTAGATTATGTTCCTATTTACTTTGACATTTAATTGGCTATTTTATTATACATTTTCTATAATAAGTTGATGATACTATGCTCTAATTTAATTATTTGATGTATCTATTATATTTGTACGCCTTTGAGGCGAAACATGACTGACTGATTTATGATATAAGTATCAAAGTATGGATTGTTAAACTACTCGTATACCTACCTGCTATTATTATGTTAATAAACATACTTGCTTTATAATGTTTATCATAAAAATTCGTGGTTAAACAAAGGTAAACACACTAAGCTGTAAACTCAACCAAAAATCAACACTTACAAAATGGCCGTACAAAAGCGTGAAGTAAATAAAAACAACGTTAAAAGGTTGGTCGGCTTTCCCGGTAATTTTAGCTTCCATAAATAAGATGCATTTTTAATCAAGCGAAAAATACCTATACAAACAAAAACACCTCTATTTTTGTTATCATTTCGCGCCAAAAAGGTTTATGAACGCCATAACGTTTCATTTTGGGCGAAGTCGGCAAGTCCTTGGGAAACTTCTGGAATATTCAGTGGACCGTCTGAACTGAACCCAGCGTGATATATCGACGGCTTTCGACGAAAACCTGCAAGCGCTGCTGCTTAAAAATATTGAACAGGTCTTGGAAATAATACATCTGTCAGTTCATGACTTAGGTACTTATGACGTTAGAAGTGGTTAGAACTTTCGGGTAATTATTTTGCTACTAAATAAGGTGGCTAACTTGGAAAAGCTAAGCATGTTACATTCACAATATAGCATCTTAATTACGTCGTTGTAATAAAATATATTGTAAGACTAATGTTGACTCCCATTAGCGAAATATTTTGTTGGCACTGTATGATTTTCAATATGAAAAATAACGAATGTCGTTAAGACAGCAAATAAATTTATTTAGCACACACAGTCTATACAGCAGAAACAATAGATATACCTCCAGCAGAAAAATAAAGTGTAAAGTGCGATGTAAGGAATTAGCAGGAAAGTGTGCCTCACGGCTGTGCCAAAAAGGCCCAGTTCAGCAAAAATGTCAGACAACTAGTGCCTGACGCTGATTTTCAACAGATTTTCGTAGGTAAGCTTGGGTGTATTTGAAATATGTGAATTTCAACTGCCTGTAACAATGATACTATATACATAGTTTAATGTTTCTCAATACGTTGCTGACGGTTAGAATTCTGATGACTGGGCTCCTAAAACATCTCTTCTATTATGTCTATAGGTACTGTCTAGAAAAAAAAAACATCAAACTAAACCATAAAACAAAGAATCTGTAGACACAATCCAGTAATTACGGTTTGTTCTTTCATCTAACAGCAGTATTGTTAGAGAAACCAGACAAACAATGAAATTAAGTTTGGATAGCTAACATTACAGGAAAATCTTTTCCCGGTTTCACGAAGGAGGGAAGAGGGGAGGAAAATGCAATAATAACACAATTAGTCAGACTAGTTAACAGTTGGGAGGAATTACGGTTCTTTCACTTATTAGATAGTTATGAGGCTGGCAAGTGATTGAATATCGTTTTGATTGTAGTTGCATAGGTTTATTTTATTTGGCGGAGCAAAAAGTAAAAGCTATTATGTTCTTACTAACCACATAGCATTGGTTGAAGAATCACCTAAGATTTTGCCGTATTTAAGTTCAATACTCAAAGAAAAACATACCTTCCTTCCTCGATTACCTGACTTCACGCCATACTCAGCGCTTGCGGTGATCTATGGCACAGCAAGCTGTCACCTGTCAACTGTCAGGTCATAGCGTCTAAAAATTTTGCCGCCATGGACGTAAAATTTTTTCTCTCGTTAATTTTCTTAGAAAGTTAATAGTTTCTGGTAAAACTTTATAGAAAGTGAATAATAGTGCTTTTGGTAAGTGTTAAATAGTGTTACGCTGATCGTTAGTCAGCGAAATGCCGAAATCCGAGATTGAAAGCTCACCTAATAAACACGTGTTCGCCGGTGCCGTTGTAAAGCAACCGTTTGTAGCGAACTTGAGCGACGAATTGTCCTACGTGCGTAAGTGGCGAAAAACGCTCTTCATCCTCGGAGGAAGAGAGTAGCTTCTTCGCACTGCTGACCAACAGACCGAACAGATTGGCACGGTTTACTGTAAGTGGACCTACGCATTTACAATGGAATAAGTAGCCAAGTAAGTGTTCAATTTCTATGAACATGACACAATTTCCACATCATATCACTAACTTTACAAAAACACTCATCAAACTTCTAACCTGGTTCTGGTTAGTATCCACTTCGGAAGTGCATTGTGGTGTAATACACAATCCGGTTTTGTTTTAAGAGACAGAAGTATTACAACTGAAGGATTTCAGTGTAAAATATGATAATTAGGTAGAAAAACTCTGCTTTTAGGACAATCCACTGACCGATATTCCTGTTTCAACGAATATCAAAATAAACCAAATACCAATGAAAGAAAAGCTCAAATTTATGGTTATCTACCCCATGTGTTTCACACACTGCATTAGAAGTCAAAGAGTATAGACTTAAGCTACTAAACCAAACTAAAGATTATTTAGTTCCCGCGGAGGGATTGGTTGGATTTGGTTGGATGCTTAATGTGGGTGGGTGTGGGTAGCTGAAGGAGCTAGTTGCTAAAGCGAGTCTACAAGGACTTGTTAATTAAGCAGCAACCTACCCAATAGGCTTGTACCCTACTGTCACCTTTGGAAGTAGTTGGAACATTTTTCAGGAAGTGTTTTTTAATTTTAATTATTTATTGCTGTCTAGTGGCAAGCTGCTGTTAAATTACAGTGGCTCAGCGAAGAGCTGATCTCTTTTGAAATCTGAAATCTAGCAGATATAAATAGCATTTAGAACATTAAAATTGCTAATTAAAAATGTTAAGTTTCATAACTAAGTAATAAGAAATGCTAAATATTTGAACAACATTTAATTTACTATGCTATACTTCTGTATTTTGTAATAATTAAGGAAATCTTATAGTTATGATCAGGATCATTGATCTACCAAAATATGAAAGGGAATAAATACAACCACCACACAATTTAAAACTGACAATATTATAATTAAAGCTATTATTACAAGTAGTACTTGTTTTACTAAAAAAAAAAAAAGTTTGATAAAAGGGGATCATTGCAAAGATACTTTTGACAAAAATCAGACTGCCTAAAGAACCATGTAAAAATTTCAGAATGAAAGGCTTATTCCCTTACTGTTTTTATACTGAGATAATAACAGGAAGTCCAACACTGAATATGTTTATATTCACAACAATTCAATTTCGAATAAGCAATAAGTAATAAGTATCTTTAGTTAGCAAATTTCTATTAAACCCACATTATAAAAAATGTGGATATTTTTTGGTTTTAATACCTACTTTATACACCAATATTAATAAAAAGTAAAAAAAAAAAAAGTATTTATATGTTAATTAAGGCTACCTTTTCATGAAATAGTCACCAACAACTCCGAAGAGCTTTTAGAACCAAGAAAAATATGGTAATTGACAGCACACCCTTTTGGCTTTTCTTGGGTTCTCTGGACGATCAGCCAACTGAGTGGCAGAGAATTTGCGAGCCTATGGTATCCGCATTCTTGTTAATGTAGTTCAGGTTGATATGAGCTGGCCCACTATTAAAACTTAGTTTATGATTTCTGTCTCGGAGATGGTAAGTCCTAACAAAGCTTAGGTGACAAATTAATTTCCTAAGTCTATTCTGAATCTCCATCAGGAGTAAGAACATGTAAGCCTTCTTTGGAACACTGATACTTATAATAAGACCCTGTGTGCAGGCAAGGTGGAAAGGAAGATGATAATATCAACACATCAAAAAAAAAGTTCAAAGCATATTAAATTTAGGTGTTCCATATATAATTGTTGCAATCCTTGCAAGGGAATGCTTGTAGTCTCAAAAGTTTTTGAGAAGGGCAGACCAAGACAAATAGAAAAAGGTTGGTCTACTGGTTGGCCATAATTAATGTGGTAGCTAGAGGCTATTGATAAACCACAGTTCAGTTCCTCTACACATGAGTAAGGAAACCCACTTCTTGTCCACACATGCAGTGGATGAAGGGTAAGGAGTCCACATGAACGGGCTACCCTATACATTCAAAGGATGTCTTTAAAAGATCACTTTTAGTGATGAGATCCCTCATTGTGCCACCCTTTGTAAAATATCACTTCATATTTGTAATTCATAAGGTGGACATTATAAATAATCATGTATTCTATCCTACTCTTGTCAGGAACTTGACCAAACCAGAAAAAATGGCACTCGAACTTGCGAGAGATGTTTGCCATTAACGCAGTAAGTAATAAGCAGCCAAAAAGCCAGTCTTGAGAGTACATATTCTAGTTCAATCCGACAACAACATTTGGCGCACATCTGGGATGAGCGAGGGATTCGTTTCCCTAGTGTCCTTGAACCTAACTTGCAAAATTACGAAGTTAGCAGGTTACCTGGATATTACTCTGTCAGCGGTTTACCTCCCGGGGAGTTTAAAAGTGTTATAACGGCTTAGCCGACCGCTTATCTTTGAACAGGCCAGCCAGATGGGCTCCTGTTGCTCCAGGCCCCAGGCCCCAGGCCTCGGAGGCCATGTTTTCCAAGTGGGGCGTCCCCGACGTCGACCTTTTCGCGTCAGATAAGTCGGCCGTTGTGCGACAGTACGTCATATGGGACTCAAATGAAGGCTTGGCAAGCTTCTGGAATGCTTTCAGTTAGAGGTGATAGCAATGATTAGTATGGGTGCTCTCTTCGCCCAATTTAAAACCGAGCGCTCAGTCATCTGCTAAACTCGGAGGTGGGTCGGGTGCTTATTATGTATAAATGGCCCATACTGGACCCAGTGTACCTGGCTCCCGTACTTGGAGACGAGAGGTCCCGGATAGCCAATACCTATACAAGACCTATGTAAGAACCTCTTAAACCTAACAAGCTGCAACTAACCTAACCTAACCTACCCTGGAAATTTGGGGGGGGGGGGGAAGGCAGTCAGCTTGTAAGAGGCAGTGGTTGGTACAAGAACAATGGATTTGCTAAAATATGGTTGGAGATAATCCACACTAATTACTAATAAAGCTCCTATTCAGAGGTGAACGTCATGGTGTAAATTGCATGGCAATTTACTTATTTATTTGCATGAAGCAAATACTGTACCAACAGATCTGATGTTAGATCTAGACATTTTCTTGTCCACTGAGTAAGTTACAAAAGCATTATTAGCTTTAGCTAAACCACTACCAAGAAAGTAACCCAGGTGGGATAGATAGTTTTTCCGCCTTGATTGGAGGATTTTAATGCATCCTAATATAATAGGATATCTTACAACTTTTAAAGGTTGAATAACAGTGCGGCCATTATGGCTCACAGAAATGAACAATCAAGTTGTTTACTTAAAATCGACCATAGTTATTGTTGGCTTTGGTTTACAATGACAGGCATGGCCAAGCTTGCTCAAAAGATTTTTAAACAAAACACGATAGAGGTGCCTCCAAGAAGTATAACGTCTGTGGTAGCCTTCGGGAGGCTGACTACTGAGTAGCACATCAGATGAAATCAAAATGGAAGAGCCACTAGACTTATGGAATTATTACTTTTAAAAAGTAGTAAAGGAGAGGGCTACCTCAAGAGAAGTAGTCTCAAGCCTATAATGTTCCCACTGGTGGGACGAAAGACTGCTCTTTATGCAAGGGAAGGAGGATTTATTATATGAGAATTTTTAATTCCCTATGAAAGTATTTGAAAATGTTTGGGTACTATTTTGTAAGTCCATTTAATTGACTAATGAAGGGACTTATACTAGAATACCCCTTTGATCATTCATATGCAAAGATTTAATGTATTGATCATGATAATAAAAAGGTCCTAAATAAATTTTAGTTACAATGGAATTTTAACTTTGTCATGTATGACAAGTTTATTTTCGTACATCATTACAGAAGTATTTATGAGTTTCTGTACCTTTGATTGAGAAATATTTTTACCGTTGATCTCAAGTTTCAAGTAGGTATATTACCTAACTTGTATTAATTATGGATATGAATGAGTGATCCAATTATCCTTTAGTAATGAGATGATTATTTTTAATTCAGTTTAGATCTCATTGATTTTAAATTACCTTTATATCATTATATTAAAATTTCATGTACATGTTTTATAAGGCAAATAGATTTGCCATTTATCTATAACAATTTATGAATGTTTTCATTTCTGCATTTTCTTGGATGAATAGATTGAAAACTCTTAATTTTTGGTTTTAACAGTTAATGAATTCAGACGAAAATATTCGTCAATTCCAAATATGAATAATTCACATAGCGTCTACATCTTTCGGGTAGTCTTCACCAGCAGATAACAAACAGGTCTTCAACCAATGCTATGTGGTTAGTAAGAACATAATAGAGCTGTTTTGCATTAAAACAAAACCGTTATTATGTGATGAAGAACCACATAGCATTGGAGCAAGGTGCTTGCTGATGAGTTTTGAAGACTTCTATGACCTGACAGTTGACAGCTTGCTGTGCCATAGATCACCGCAAGCGCTGAGTATGGCGTGAAGTCAGGTAATCGAGGAAGGAAGGTATGTTTAACTTCTCCCACTCTGGGTGGAGTAGGAGGGCGTCTCCGACTTTTTCTGACTAAAACCCATCCGTGTTCCCTCAGTTGCCTGTGTGCTGGGGGCCACGGGTAACTGAGTAATCAGGTAAAGTGTGACTTCCAGTCTTACTAAAGAGCAAAACTAGTAAAGCTAGTAACTGGGTTGTGGTGGTCAGATAGGCAGTCGCTCCATGTAAAATTCTGTCACTCAGCTACATCGGGTTAGACAGGAAGCCGACCCCAAAAATAGTTAAGAAAGGGATGTGGATGATGATGGTGAATCTAATTAATCGTATGGTAGGGATCTATTTCTAAAGTACTTATTTCTACATAGTATAAAACATAGTCGCTTTTCGTGTCTGTACGCTTCATTATTTCAGCCGAAAGACGTCCATTGCTGGACATAGGCCTCCCCCAGGCTCCTCCACTTCGACCGGTCTTATGCTTCCCACGTCCGCGGATTCCCGCGGCCTTCACAAGGTCATCGGTCCACCATGTGGGAGGGAGGCCTTCCCGCTCTATGTCTTTCGGTACGCGGTCGCCACTCCAGAAACTTTCGGCTCCATCGGCCAACTTTTCCGAGAGCAATGTGCCCTGCCCACTGCCACTTAAGTTTGCCAATACATCTGTACGCTTAGATCTTTTTAACTCCGCAACAGATTTCAGTGCGGTTTTTATCAATAGACAGAGTGAGTCAAGAGGAAGGGTTATATGTATAATACTCCGACCTCACGCGGGTGAAACCGCATGCGAAAGCTAGTTCATAATACGACTTTCGACCTACCGACCGTTACTGGTTAACACGAATACTGCTTTATTTTTTCCAATAAAGTAACCTTATACGAGGGTCATTCAATAAATACTTAGCCTACAAAAAGTAAACGAAAATTTTGGAAAAGTGGGAATTTATTTTTCAACATAGTCTCCTTTTAGTTCGATACACTTAGCCCAGCGATGCTCCAACTTTTTTAATCCGTTCGAAAAATAGTTTTTGTCAAACTCTGCAAAATAGGCCTCCGTGGCGGCGATGACCTCCTCATTCGATTTTTTTTTCCTCCCGGCGAGTGATTTTTTCAGATTAGGAAACAGAAAGAAGTCACAAGGGGCCAAATCTGGAGAATACGGTGGATGGGGCAGCAATTCGTAGCGTAATTCGACCAATTTGGCCATGGCAACGGCAGACGTGTGAACCGGTGCGTTGTCGTGGTGAAACAGCACTTTTTTCTTCGCCAGATGGGGTCGTTTTTTCTTTAATTCGGCGTCGAATCGGCCCAATAAATCGGCATAGTAAAGCCCTGTAATTGTTTTACCCTTCTCGAGGTAATCGATGTAGATCACACCTTGTGAATCCCAGAAAACGGTGGCCATAACTTTTCCGGTCGATTTTACAGTTTTCGCCTTCTTTGGAGCACGTTCCCCGGTCTGGATCCATTGTTTTGATTGCTCCTTGGTCTCTGGTGTGTACCAGTGGATCCAAGTTTCATCGACGGTCACAAAACGACGCAAAAACTCCGCTGGATTCCGCTTAAACAGCGCCAAACACGTCTCCGATGTGGTCTCACGGTTGCGCTTGTTTTCTGGTGTGAGTAAACGCGGCACCCATCGCGCCGACAGCTTTCTCATGCCGAGTTCCTCGTGAAGAATATGATGCACTGTTCCTTCTGAAATGCCTACAGTCTCAGCTAGCTCCCGAACCTTCAATCGGCGATCTGCCAATACGAGATCATGGATTTTTTTAATGTTTTCCTCCGTAGCAGCTGTTTTCGGTGCACCTGGACGTGGTTCATCAAAAACCGACGTACGGCCGCGTGCAAACTCGTTGAACCAATTCTTGACGGTGGCCATCGATGGAGAAGAGTCACCGTACACAGCATCCAAGCGCTCTTTGATTTCGATGCGCGTTTTCCCTTCCAAAAATAGGAATCGAATCACCGAACGATATTGCTCTTTTTCCATTTTTGTAAAACCGATCGACACGTTCGCTTTCATAAGTTGTCAAATTAAAACAAATGAAGGGATTGGAATGAAAATTTGAAAAAAGAATTAAAAAAGAATGTGCTACACTGTGGTAAAACTCTTTTGAAACTACAGCGCCCTCTGGCGATGAGGTTAGGTACTTATTGAATGCACCTCGTAGCTCACCATATTGCTGACCTTTTAAAGGAGTTAACAGGAAAATAAAACAGTTTTCCCGAAGGACTTGTCAAATATTATGACAGTTTAGTAAAACGGTTTTGCGTTCAAATATTTCTAAATGAAAGCTCCGAATAAATGATTTTTCACTACTTATTAAATGAAAACATTTATGGCGCTAACTACTAAGTATTTTGGGTTTCACCTGATCATAGTACTTAAAGCGATTGAGAAGTGCCTAAAACTACTTCTTAAAACATGATTGATAAATACTGAAAATAAATGATACAAAGGAAACTGTCATTGATTGATAGGACTTGGGTTCCGTACAATTAATTATCATTACTCATCCCTAAAACAGATGAATGGATTCAGGTAAGTAGGTATATTAATTTCAATTTATATTGAAGACTAAACAATAATTTAATGTTTTTACGTCAATTGTTCGAGTAAAGGCTTTTTCAAACAGACGCGACGCGACAGCGCGACGCGATACTTGTAGAACAATTTCCATTAAGTTTTCATAGAAATTGTTCTACGAGAGTCGCGTCGCGTCGTGCTTTTTTAGCAATTTCATACATTTATTTTCAAAGAATGACATTGTGATTTGAATATACGGACAATTTAAGAAGTTAGTAAACAATTGATTTGTCTGATTTTACTTTCCACTATTGTATTTTTGTCCAATATTACCCTATTACTGTTTTTTTGTCCAGTATTATCCTCTTGTTTCTTGTTTTTGCAGTTAAATAACAAAGCCAAACGAAAGAAGAAATTTACGAAGTCGGGCTATTATTTTATCCAAATAAACATCGTCCATTACTGAATTCATTTTGTGCCAAACTTATCCGTAGATTATACAATACGCCCAAAGCTGTGCGAACAGTAAACCTATAAATTAGCATTACATAAACCACTTTTGTTAATTATTTCGAACCTGACTCGAAATCCTAACCCGGTTGCGGGTAAGGTTAGGAACTTACAAACGTAACCCTATTCTTAACCTGATACGACGTATCATTCCTATCACAACCCGAATTGCGATCTAGAAACCCCCCTCTCCTCTTTCTTAGAATAAAAAGTACAGAGACCAGCACATCAAGTTACCCCATCTATCTGTTTTCTTTGATAATTTTTCAACGTTATTACAAAACAATACGGTTCATGTTCAGTTGGGATTTTTTTACAGTTCGGGATTTCTTGATGTGCTGGCTTCTGTACCTATTTGCGAAATTAGAGTTTAATATTTAATATAGGTACGTAAGTAATCAAAATATCACACAACAGTAAACACAAAAAAGTACCTACCTATAGTAAAAAAAAAATACATTTCTATTATGTGTCTTACTTTAAACTTACTTTTTAAACATGTGTCAAATTAGAAACTCTGATTTAACACATAGGTACTTTTTATTTTAAGAAAGGGGAGAGGTGAATATCTATTTATATCGCAATTCGGGTTATGATAGGAATTATACGTCGGGCCAGGATAAGAACAGGGTTACGTTCGGAACAAATATTATGATTTTTTTCAAGTTCCTAACCTAACCCGCGACCGGGTTAGGATTTCGGGTCAGGGGGCCTACTCTCTAACTCCATCAACGAAGATACGGGCTCGACCGAAAGTAGTTTGAAACTTCTTAGTATTCACTAAGAACTACACTAACACACACTATAGCCAATTAACTCACTTTTTTGGACGGGCAAAAACATATCGGGAGTAGAGACATCTGTCAAATCGTGTTGTCATTCATTCTTAGTTCGGGCTCCAAACTAATCTTCTGTCCGTAAGTGATACGGAGTTGGAAACGCCCGTTACTTCGACCGAAACGACGGATTTCGTGCTTAGGGAGTAGGCCCCTTGGTTCGGAATAATCCGTTTTGTTGGTGATTGTACATATTCATGATTTTATTGTTGAAAGAACGTGTCACGAACTGAAGTACAGTCGTGCACAATTAGCGTTTTATTTTATAGTGAAGCTTTATGATTTCAAACTTTTTGATTTTGATCATACTATGTTATTTTTAATATTATTATACAACTAACTGTGCCCACATTTGCGACCGCGTGGATGTCGAAGTTATCCTACGTGAACATACTGCCGGGACAAAAATCTATGCCAGCCATCCCAAAAAATTCCAAAGCCAAAAAAAGCCAAAACCAAAAAAAAGCAAAGCAAAAGCCAAAAGCAAAGCTAAAGCGAAATTCCAATTCCTAAGCTATCTGCCAGTGAAAACCTCGTCAAAATCGGTCCAACCGTTTCAGCTGATTAACCGGATCAAGCCAACAGACAGACAGACAAAAATTAAAAGAAATGTTTTTTTTTTGTTATAAGTAATGAATCTACTTCCATATATGTATTTAGTAAAAAGCTGTTAAAAAAAAACAGAACATTACATTTTATTTATTTGTCTGGATACAATAGTTTTATAAAGACCGGGAAAGTCGTTACAACCTTGGCAAGCAAATTGTCGAGTAGCATTTTAAGTGTGTCTGACGAAAAAACGACAGACATGGAAACACGCTTTAAACACGTGTAAATGTATCCAAATTCAACCCGAAAATACACCACAAGTGTTCAAATTGCATTGAATTGAATTTCCCAATGACATTTCCGCAACTAGACCCAGCGATGAAAATTTCGGTGTGGAGTGGTGTGTTTTAAACAGATTATTGGTGGGTCCGAATCGCGATTGGATTTTCTGCATACGTTGACACTACGCTTACGAGAAGTGCCGTGATTGGTCCGCTGAGCTGTCGAGTAAATCTTGTTAATCACACCGATGAAGCTAGGATGGATATTTCGAGAATTTTGGTGAACCCTGGTTTTGTTAAACAGGGCGATCTATTTTAAGTGTATTTATGATATCTGCATAGCAAGTATCACATTTTTATTTTGCTTCGGCTAAGGTTAACTACATACATATATATATATATATATATATGTATCTATCTTTACATAGTATTAGACGTGGGTCGTTACGTTATTTTCAAGAAACGTAACGAAACCATTGAACTGAGGCCCTAGTGTGAGTTTCATATAACCATCTACACCAAACGCAGTGAGCGCGTTCGGCGTTCCGATTGGCCCTGGATTGGTGACGGATCAATCGGAGCGCCAAACGCGCTCACTGCGTTTGGTGAAGATAGTTAAATGAAACTCACACTAGGGCCTCTGGTCGGCGTCACCTTTTTCAAAACTAGTGATTTTTGTAACTAGCTATTTTTACTCAGCTACTGTGATTGTTTGCATAAAGACCTCCACCAACTATATAGTTACAAACGAAACGAAAATAAATTAAATCACTATCTAAGTGTTTGTAGCTATACAGTTAAATCAATAAATTAACTTGCCTTCATACTTTATTCAGGCTTAGGACTGACTGCATTAAATGTATTTATGATTGATTGCCCAAGCAGCACGCAAGCGTTTTCAACATACGTATAACAGCCTAGAGTTCCTTTAGAGACTTACAAGAGTGTCAAAAAATTATTTAGTCTTTTTAATAGTGATTTATGAGTAATTATACAGCTCAAACTGTATTAAATCTTTATAAAGGGATCCGCGAAAGCTTAGGGTATTTAAATAGAATAAGAAAACTCCACTAAACAGCTTAATTATTTTGTGACACTTTAATCTGGTTTTATCGTTAAAGCTGTATACAAGCTGTATTTTGCATGTGAACGCTTACTTATTACAGCTCTTAGTGTTATTATAGTATCACTTAAGACTTGTTTCTGTACAATAGTGTATGCAAACTCCGTTCTAAAACTTATTTTTATGGCGTAATTGTACACTCTTGTAAATACAGTGGTTTTATGACTTCTGTTTTTGAGGGTGTTTTAAAACTAAAAAAATAAATGACAGCTACAGTACAGCTTTATTTTGTATTAATGACAGTCACTCGGAAAGACTTTACGGTCAACTGCCAATTCCCTCGACGTCCAACGAAGAGGGTTCCGTAGCAAAAACATTAAACAGGGTTATTAATGATCATAACAGTTATGTTAAATGTGTAAATTTAATTCAACCTTCGGAACATGATTATGACGTTTCTTCATAAAGCAGCGCAAGTATTTCAAATGATGATTGATTTGAACCATGAGATCTAGTTCTCTTACTACTTCGTCATATGACGATATTGATACCCTTTTCACACAACATTTTGAGGTGGACCAATTATGTAAAGGCCGAGATGTTTCATCCTTTACTAATTTGTTGACATCTAATCGCTTTCTCGGCCATCTTAACTTGCCTTTTGATTCCCACAAACTTGGTACAATGCAAAGCTTGTTTTGCCCTTTCTCAATGGTTGCTTAAATTTTAGTATATTTTCCTGAAAATAAAGTAAAACTGATATAATACATACAACAAACTAATAATGCTTTACAATAAGTTTACTTAGGTATAAAATATAAGGTCAAATTGAGAATCTCTTCCTTTTTTTTGTTAAACTATATGTAGGTACGTATCATATTGAGTCAGCGTTTTTTATTTCTTTTAGGTAACCCTTATGAGCATTATAAGTTATGTATAGAGAACTGATATACAGCCTAAGTAATCAAAATATTCTATTATAAAGCTGATTAGCAGCCAAAAGCTGTACAATATAATCCTTAACTTACTTAGTACAGCTACTCAGATTATAATACACTCCGATTATCGTTTAGGCTGTTTAGCAAATAGTTGCCAATTTCGTAATTTCGAATGTAGGTATAAAACAAAATTTGAAACATAATTTAAGGAATATATAATGATTTTCGGCTTGATATGAGGGCACAATGATCACACTACCCTCACTTCTGTTATTATAAAATTGTTTTTTATTCTAACCTTAAAACCAATATTGACTTACCATATAAATATAATTTTTCTTTTATATCAGATCGATTATTTTGCTGACGCTTGAATATTTTGACGGAAAACATAGACAGGTTCACAATAAATTTGAATCCGCAATTTCAATTCACCAATTAACACCTTCAGATATCTAGGTCCCAGATTACGTTTACTTACTAATAAATATTATAAATAACAATGTCGCCATTCAATGAAAAGAATTACATTCATTTTGCGATTCTCTTCAAAAACCTATTTAAAACTCTTTTCTCTATAAAGTATTTATAAGATAATATCTGTAGTATAATGGTTTCTTTGTACACTGAATAACAGCTCTAATACCGCTATTATACAGCGCCTCTATTGCTTCTACAGCTATTATACAGCTATACTAGAGCAAAACACTGTATAAAATGTGTCCATTTTTTACTAATGAGGGCTGTATAAGCGCTTATACAGCCTCTATACAGCCTGAATATACAGCTTCTAGTATAAAATCGAACTTAAATACACCTTGTATACAGCTTGCAATGCTACTTGGGTGGTGCTCTGTTAGAGTCGCTCGACTACGACTACTCACAAAGTTAACAGTAATAACTCATTTACAAAAATCACTACTTGTAATTTGATTCGAAACTAGTGATTCGGTTACATGCCGCGTAACTTGTTATTGTATCTAGTGACGTGAAATAACGTCCACGTCTACCTAGTACAAACAAAGTCGATTTTCGTGTCTGTCTATGTGACCACTTTGATCTTCTTATTTAGACGCTTTTGAGCTGCACGATTAGTGACAAATGTGTGCACTGACTGGACAGCTCCACTTAATCTGTTTGTTTCTTTCCTCAAAAGACCATTTCAGACACCAATCGACATTGCCGTCACATGTTCTGACCAAGATTATACCCGGACTCTAAAAGAGACTGTTATCTCTAAGTTTGCTTCGGCCTTTCTTCTCAGAGTAGTCGGATAGGAAACGCCGACCTCATCTGGTTTAAAAAATATTTTAACAACAAAATATATTTTAAGATTGAAGTGTAAAATTTTTGTACAAACCTACTTTCAGAAATAAAATCATTTAAACATACACCGTCATATTTATAAACGCTTCTTAAAATTAAGTAGTGATTAGCGTCTGCTTAAGCGTGTCTTAATTTTAAGCAACGTGTATCAATAAGACGGACAGTATATTAAAAAACCAAGACCGGTGATATAATAACTACTTTCCCCATCAAGTGTGACTATAGTTCTGCACCACTGAGTAAAAATGTGTGTTTATATCGGAAATACGTCAATCCTTTAAGCCTCGTCTGGCTGCAATACAAAAATAAGAAGCAAAGCGCAATGCATTAACTGGTACTAATGCGATTTCCATGTCTGCTAATAAAATGAAATTGCGATTTCTGATATAGCGAAGAAAATATGGAGCCTGAAGGTAATTGGAGATACATTTATGTTGAGTAAACAAAAGTGTAGATAAACTATGATCAGTGCTAATATAAAGCTTATTCGTTTCATTTATAGTGCAAATTGCATTAGAGGAATTTTTAAACCACAATCTCTTGGCCTTCAACACACCTGGTGGTAAGTAATGATCAGGCCAAAGGTGGATTTGAGCTTCATGTGGTGGTTATATTACAACTAACTAGCCACAACAAAGCCTAAAGTGTCATCACTATACTTAGAATAGAAGAAAGCTTTTTTTTTTGTATATTGGCATCTTGTTCTTTTCATGTAATTCGTTTTTATCTCATTTGTATGTTGTGTCGTGTTTTTTGTATGCGCCAAATAAACGATTTATCTATCTATCTAACTGCCGAATCACAACAATGCTGTTAACATTGCAACAGATTTAGATAAGATGATGTTAGCTCCCCAGGCGGACTTAGAACAAGGCCTACCACCAACCAAACCGAGCTGAAAATTTTGCCCCCGCTGGAAATCGAGCATGGGACCACTGGGTTTGAAACAGGTGGCCTTACCATTAGACCACCACCACCAGAGGTGGTTAAAAATGCACTTAAATAAAAATATGATATCCATGTTTACTTAAAGTCTTAAAATATTGTCATAAACTTTTTTTTGGAAGACAGTGTTTTAATCATGATAATGGCAACATGATTGTATGTGATTATGGGTTTAAAAATCTCACTAAGAACAATGTCTGTGTTTTTTAGAAATATCATTTATAGATGGTAGACTAAGGTCCATATTACAAGCATCACTTAATACTAGTTTAAAACAATTAAATGGCTTAATCCTACTATCCTACTAATATTATAAAGGTGAAAGTTTGCATTTTTGGATGTTTCCATGTTTGTTATTCAATCGCGTAAAAATGGCCGAACGGATTTGGAGGAAATTTTGCAAACAGATAGATTATTGTAATATGTTCTCGTGAGATACTTTCTGCGCTCTACGCTAGCGAAGCCGCCAGCAAAAGCCTAGTCACGCAAAAACGGATGAACAGATTTAGATGAAATTTGGCACACAGATAGTTTATAACTTAGATTTATATATGAATACTTTTCATTCCGGTAGTACGTTCCCGTGGGATAATTTCCGAGCAGCACGCGGGCGAAGCCGCTGGCAAAAGCTAGTAATAAATAAAGCTCAATTATCTCATTACTAGAAGACATTTGTCGCTCATTTAGTTTCCAAGACAAGTTTAATTTCACCGTCTTTTTGGATTAATTACTCGTTTAATTTGAAATTAGCAAGAAAACTGAAGAGTTTCAGATTCCCGAAGAATCCTTTTTACAATGTAATTGGATCTTCTTGTTTTACTTCTGATTTAAGTTAATCAGCGTTTTCGTTATTAAGACGAGCTGACGAAACGATAATACTGATAAATGAATTTGCTTAAACATTCTGGTTACAATACTGTAAATGTTGTTTTTGTTTGTTTTAACACCAAGTATATCTTATCTATTAGAACATCTAGTCTAGTGTAGCGGTAGCAATTGATACAAATCTCAGGCGCCAGCATGTGACATTGAGGTTTTCCAACAGTGCCATACGGTGTCATCATCATTGCTTGTTTTTTTATAAGTATAAAAATTATGTATTAGGTGATGTTTTTATTTTCTTTTTATTGTATTATTAGATTATGTTGAAACTGTTCTGTACTCCTCGTCACTTGTCCCTAAAGGTTCATTAGAAAACTAGCGTCAGACAGCATCTCTGTCTGGCATTAATGCTGAAATGAACCTTTTTGGCGCAGCCGTGAGACACACACTCTTGAAGCTATTTATTTTCACTTTTTTGTTATTTCATATTGAATTTTGTGTTTCACGAACTGTGTCCAAATAAACGGTTTTCTTTCATTCTTTCATCATTATCTGCCTAGCTTTTTCTCAAAATGTTGGGGTCAGCTTCCAGTCTAACCGGATGCAGCTGAATAACTGTATTTTACATGAAGCGACTGCCTATCTGACCTCCATAACCCTGTTAATGGGTAACACGACCCATCAGATCGATCAGAGGAGATACTGCGTACAGTTGAATAGATCTTCATAGAAACACTTTCCCCTTTTATCCGTGTGCAATGCGTTTGATGTGTGCATAGAGTACACCCTTTGTACACATCAAACGCATCGTTTTCTTTACAATTCTTTACAAAAAGTGCGTTCTCAATGAAAACGTAAACAGAAAACCAGCGCCCTTATTCACTAAGGCGGACATCAAGTAACACAGTCGAATTGTGGCAAGTAGTATATCTACTGAGTTTGACATATATCATGTCTTGTTGTCTTTAGCAAGTAGCATTTTCAAAATATTAAAATTGTACTAGATAAGTATACTAAGATGTATAAACCTCTAAAGCTCTTGCCATAGGCGTATTAGTCGATTCGCACGAATTTACTCGCCACTTTTAAATTATGCGCGAAGTTCATTTATTTGTGGTCGAACTCTAGAAAAACGTATTAAGTAATTGACGTTTTGATTTTTTTCCAATATATGTAGGTAGTTAAAAAATATATATATTCTTAGTAAATATTAGAAGAAAATCGAACAAATGTGAAAATAAGAAATTAATACACTATTTAACAGTGTCGAATCGCCCGTTTCAAGTCAGTAAAGTCATGTGAATCGACTAATAAGCCGATGAGGGACAAGACAGCGCGCGTCAATCGTTTTAATAACTAAAACAACGCGCCTATTCGCACCAGTTTCAAAAGCATTTTATAGGTTAGTGAACTTGAAGGATTACTAGTACTAACTACATCATCAGTTAAACCGAGACTACTACACGAGACTTAGATACACTAACTAATGTATTACTCGTATCTCAGATATATTACCAAGACCAATTACTTTTATAACATGAGCAATTCTAAGCAACACGAGTCCCAACTTCAAAGAGATAAGTGCCACTTTGGAGTTAAGTTAGTACTTGAAACATTTATGCCAACGCGTGCTACAAAGTAGTACTCATACTGTTTATATTTAAATGGAGTAATTGAACGAAATGGGGTTCAGGGGGTTTACTCTCTAAGTCCGGCAACAAAGATTAGGACCCGTCCGAAAGTTGTTTGATACTTAGAAGTGAACCCTACTCCCGATCGGCGGCGGCGATCTCTCGCGTCTGGCCCTGGTCCAGGTCATGGTACGGAGCGAGAGTGCATGGCTAGCAGTCGCCTCCTTCAGCGAAGCAGTTATGTTCGCAAAGAGGGAGGCGGCGCACGTGAGGGAGATGCAGTACATGTGCCCTCACGGCCGTGGCCTTCGCAGGAGACGCCCTGGGCGTCGGGAATCCCAGGCTGATTCCCGGCCACCGTAGGCACGGGCTTGCGGACGGCGAGTAACGAGTAGCTCGCTGTCCGGTAAGGATCAAGCCCGGGTCGACGGCGCGTTGTGTTCCACGCGCGCCTCAAAGAGATGTCAGCAACAACTGATGGAGCCCGCAAGGGCCGATGCCTGCCAGAGGTACGGGTTGTTCGAAAGAGATACCGTCGCCCCTGGCACACAGGCAACTGAGGGAACACGAGTGGATTTTAGTCAGTAAAAATTCCGACACGCACTCCTGCTCCACCCAGAGCGGGAGAAGTCATTTGATGATTTCCCACCCAGAAAAAAAAAACCCTACTCCCGATCAATCAGCTTTTTTGGACGACGGAAAAATACACACCGGGAGTAAGGACTACTGTCAAATCGTGTTGTCATTAATTTTAAATTTGGCCATCGGACTAATCTTACGTCCGTAAGTGATACGGAGTAGGAAACGCTCTTAACTTAGCCGAAACTACGGTCTTCGTACTTAGGAAGTAGAGCCCTAGGTGTGCAGGGAGGTAGTTCGTCTAATATATTTTGTTTTTTAGTTTATTTATTTGTTATGGCACTCCAACAACAAAGTCACAAAAACATTCATATATACAAAATATCTTAAGCTAATACTATTGTGACCTTGTCACTTACAGGTGTGCACAGCTTTGCACATTATGTGATATAATGATAAATATCGAGCTTTGCTCGGTTTTTTTTGTTTTCTAAAAATGAAACCTGGTTACATCGATTTATCGCTTCCGAAACCCCCTGCGTGCTAAATTTCATAAAAACGTTGGAGCCGTTTTCGAGATTCAGATTAGGTATATTTATATATATATATATATATATATATAAGAATTGCTCGTTTATAGTTATTAGATAGATAGACAATAGTGAAAATTGTAGACAAAGCGTTGTAGGATCATTTAATTATAATATTGACATTCCTGTAACTTTAGTAACAATATGGATTAAGTACATATCTAAACATAACATGAATATAAGAAAAAAAATAGCATAGAAGATGTTTATTTTTTTTGAAAAATAACTATATTAAAAAGAGAACTAGGTACTTACTTATTACTAATTCTTCATTGATGTTGTATTGTCATTGTTAAAATTGAGTGTAGGTGTTTGAATGTGTTGTGCAGGTCAGAATGGCAGTCACTCAGTGTAAAAAAATGGTATTCAGCCTCACCCAGTGAGACAGGAAGCTGACGCCAACATAGTTGGGGAAAGGCTATTTATTGATTTATTTCGCAAACGAATGCCATTTTCAAGTATTTTTAAATTGAAATTACCTTTTAACCCACCTTACACGTATTCCTTAATACAAAATATATCTTTAGTGCTTCTATAGAAAAGTTAACATCGGCTTCATTGATCACCATAGTAGCAGATAATTATTCACAAAAACTTTTCCAATTAAAGGATAATTATATTGGCTTTAATTAATCAAATCATCACTTTACATCAACCTCATATGATCCACATAATAATCTCTAACATAGCAAACTAACTAATTATTATTGATACGAGTATCAAGTTCAAACACGACTCTTTATGATATTTGTGTAGGGTGACGGCCTCCCGAAGTTGAGCAAACTCATTTATCTGTGGTTTTCCGCCGCTTGGAACCGTGCCGTCCCAACCGATTTGTTTTATTTACCTATTTTCCTTGTAAAGTCAACGGAGTGTGTATTTTGTCAGCCAATTTTCTGCTAAAATACATCGCCCTTTAGAAGATGAAACAAATAGCTGGAAAATCACATCTTTTCCTAGTAACCTAGGTAGTAACTTTAATAATCTTTGTACTTTTTTAGTATTTATTACTACAGGAGACTTTATTAACTTGGTAAAGACTGTTATGTCCACTTTTATGCGGCTCAAAGCGCAGTAATAAGATTAAATATCCTTCTTCCTCTCAAAAACAAAAGGGGTAAAATCAGGAAAAGATAAAAGGCACTTTGCTAAAAGATAATTAAGCATACATGCTCGCGATATGCTCATAAAGCATTCATGTTATTTTAGAAAATTATTATGAGAGAATGCATGTTTATTTCTGCCGTATCTTGTATGTAAATAGGGTAAATTTTTGATAACACATTGTGAAGCTGGCGTTGTTCGAAACAAAGAAGTTAACAACAATGGTATTAGCAGCTGAATGGGGTGTTTTTTTCGGAAATTACTGAAACGTTTACCCTGTACATAATCAACCTATTACGTTCCCGTCCTTGGGACATAGACCTCCTCTCTGTGAGAGGTAGAGGGTCATCATCCACTACACGGAGCCAGTGCGGGTTAGTAGATGTCACATGTTTTCGAATACTTGGTTCTAAGACCTGGCGGTTTCCTCTCTATGTTTTCGTTCACCGTTTTGAGAGCAGTGGTGATGAAATTAAATCTCCAAAGCACCTGGCTGGGATCGAACCCAAAACCGACAACTCGTAAGTTGGGGCCGTTACCATTGGGCCATCACTGCTCATAACCTGTTACTGAGCGGGAAATGTGACGAACTACATACAAAATCAAAAGTCATTTTTTCAAACTAGTCTGAGAGTCAGCACTTTTTGAACGTCAAAATTACATCAGACAGTCCCCCAAAACACCCGCCCTTCACCACTTCCTAGTGCTTTAGCTGGGAAGAAGAAGAGGCGCACAGCTGTCTGTTAAGTTGAAAGAACTTGATTCTACAGGATAAGTTTTTATCCAGTGCGCAAACTTTAACCATGAATTCAGCATATCGTTCTAGACCATCATCATCATCTGCCTAGCCTTTTCCCAACTACGTTGGGGTCGGCTTTCCAGTCTAACCGGATGCAGCTGAATACCAGTATTTTACATGGAGCGACTGCCTATCTGACCTCCACAACCCAGTAACTGGGGTAATACGATACCCCTTTGTAAGACTGGTTGTCAGACTTTCGGGCTTCTGACGACCCGTAACGACTGTCAAAGATCCACAAATGACAGCCGGGACCAACGGCTTATCGTGCTTTCCGAGGCACGGAGGGGTCTTGGTATGTAAAGATGGTCACCCATCCACGGACCAACCGCGGCAAGCGTAGCTTAACCTGATCGATCGACCCGTGCAGCTATTGTTACTTAGCCACAAGCCCCTAGACCATCATATCGTTCTAGACCATCTAGCGCAAAAAAATTACGTCGGTTTTACAAAAAAAAATCAGCTGTTTCGTAGAAAAGTGCAATACCTACGCGGTCAAAATGTATGGAACAGCTGATTTTTTTTAATATTACCGATGAAAAATTTCTGCGTTGGGGGTCTAAAATGATCTGCTGAATTCATGATTATAGTTTGCGCACTGGATAAAAACTTATCCTGTATACAATAATAGGTAAGTAATTAACATTCAAATAAATGAAAAAACATTATTAAAAAAAAAAGAATGGTTTATACAGTCAAATAAAATAAACGATGTTATGAAGTAACGCATATGGTCTGTCAGTAGGTAAGCTAATTCTGGTGAAAAAACACAAACGTTGTCTTAAGTTAATCACAGCAACTAATAATTCATAATATCGTTTGAGTAGTCGTTGATAGAATGCCTTAGAACAAGGGTTGGATACGTGTTAACAAAATAAGTTACTTTCTTTTGGCAAGATTGTTTTAGCAAAATCAAAATCAAAAGTCATTTATTCAAACTAGGCTGATGTCAGCAGTTTTTGAACGCCAAAATTACATTAAACATTCCCGCAAAACACCCGCCCTTCACCACTCCTAGTGCTTTAGCTGGAAAGAAGTGGCGCAACAAAGTCCTCAGCTGAAATGGCTTAGCTCATCACTTCTCAGTATTACACTTGGCTTGTTTGAATTTTCTCCTGCCAGACGAAAATATCCCAGTCGTGTGACCGTTCATTTGGTAAGTTTAAGCGGAATGATAAGTGGGTCATGGTTTAAGCTTACAAGTGGGCGCAGACAGCTACAAAACGCGATTACCAACTTCAGTGTCTAAATATTAATAAAATTAAAAGAATGTTTCAAAAGCAGTTTATTAAATCATTTTGTATCAATTTAGATGAAATAAACAAGAGCCAGCGTTAAAGCATATTTCTTGCCGATCGTACCAACATAGGGTAGTGTTACGAGCTTGGGGTTCGTGACAATTAAAAACAGCCGATGTAATTACCAAAATTAACACTTTCATTTAACACACTAATTAGAAAACACAATTACACTACTGATCACTGTAAGTCGCACTTGATAATCGCTTTAGATGTGTTTCGCTTCTATCGCTCAACAATACTGCCCGGGTCGCGATCTGTTCCGGCCTTTTATAGGGCCAATAGAACATTCTAGTAAAGAGACATCTGGAATGGTCGAGTTCATACCGGCCTTGACTGAACAGATGTCGAAAGTTCTAGCATCGAGATTTCTAGAAAGATCTTAATTCTATTAATTCTGCTACTCGATACTAGATGGCGCTAGTGGTAACTAATGTTGTCGCGTAACACTGCCCCCTCCTAAGACATGCTCGCCCCGAGCATTATCGGCCCCATAATAACGCGCCAGTCGATCCACGTGGACGATCTTAGGAGTACCTCTTGCGCCTTTCTGTATCCGATAGGTTACGTCATTGATCTTTGTCACAATCCGGTACGGTCCGTCCCATTTAGCTTGAAGCTTGGGAGATTTCCCTTTGCTGCGGACTGGATTGTGCAACCACACAAGTGAACCTTCGTCAAACCCTTTATTGTTTATTTTGCGGTCATACCGGGTTTTCATCTTTTCAGACATTTGCTGGCCTGATTGTCTGATGTGCTCATAAATGTCATTCATTTTGTTCCGCAAGTCATTCGCATAAACGGTTATACTGCGTGGGGCATCAGGTGGTATTCCGGTGATCAGGTCTGCAGGCAGCCGTAATTCTCTGCCAAAGTTTGCGAAAGCTGGTGTCACCGATGTGCTTTCGTGAACAGCGCTTCGATATGACAACAAAAATGGTTGTATGTGATTGTCCCAATCCCGTTGCCGATTTTCCACAACTTTTGCTAGGTACCTCTCTAATGTCTGATTAAACCGTTCCACCATTCCATCCGATTGTGGGTGGTAAGAAGTTGTTCTTGTTTTATGAGTACCCATAACTCGACAAGTTTCCTGGAATATTTGGGACTCAAAATTCCTTCCTTGATCACTGTGAACTTCTAAAGGTACTCCAAAACGACAGAAGACTTCATGAACTAATTTATCCGCAACTGTCGAAGCTTCTTGATTTGGAATGGCGAAGACTTCCGGCCACTTAGTGAAGTAATCCATCACAACCATGAAATACTTGTTACCACTTTCACTTTCCGGAAACGGCCCCGCAACGTCAAGGGCTATCCTCTCCCATGGTGCACCAACATTGTACAATTTCAATGCACCTCTACTACGAGTTTGAGGCCCCTTTACAGCTGCACAACTTGTACATTTGCGACACCAGTCCTCGACATCGTCCCGACAGTGGATCCAGTAAAACCGTTCTCGTATCTTTAGCAGAGTCCGTTTTACTCCCAGATGACCTCCTGAGCAACCATTATGGTATAGCTGTAGAACATCCGGTACTTGAGCTTTAGGGACAACCATTTGCAAATGACAGCTATTTCCCTGAGCATTTTCCCATTTACGGCACAGGACTCCATCCTGAATTACCAAGCTGTCCCATTGGGCCCAATAGCTCTTTGTGATCGAACTCATTGCTGAGACGTCACTCCACCTGGGCTTAGGAGCTCTGGCCTTCATCCACTCCAGAATCGGCTTAATGTCCGAATCTTCCTGCTGTGCACGTTGTAGGCTTTCCTTCCACTCGTTGCTGAGGTCTATCCTGAGCATCCTCACAGGTACCACTTCCTTACCCTCTTGCCTAGTACAATGCTTACAGTCTTCAGGACAAGGTCTTCTTGACAATGCATCTGCGTTGCCATGAGATTTACCGCTGCGATGTTCAACCACAAAGTCGTACTCCTGCACTAGCTCAATCCATCTCGCAACTTGTCCTTCTGGATTTTTGAACTGCAATAGCCATTTCAGTGCAGCATGGTCGGTTCGTAAGTGGAATTTCCGCCCCAGAAGATATTTGCTAAAATGCTGCAATGACTTTACTACAGCAAGCAATTCGCGTCTCGTGACACAATAGTTCCTTTCCGGCTTTGACAACGACTTGCTGAAGTACGCTATCACAACCTCTTGATCACCATTCCGTTGAGACAACACACCGCCAAGTCCTATGTCACTTGCGTCCGTGTCAACTATAAATTCTTCGCCTACATCAGGGTACCCCAAAATGGGTGTTTTGCACAGTCGGTTCTTTAACTCCTGGAATGCGATGTCGCAACTTTCATCCCAGCAGAAATGTCGCTTTTCCTCGGTTAGCTTATGCAGGGGTTTGGCTATATCCGCAAAGTTCTTAACAAATCGCCGATAATAAGAGCACAACCCTAAAAATGCTCTGACCTGCGTCTTGTCTTTTGGAACTGGCCAATCCTTGACAGCGGCGATTTTCTCTGGATCCGTGCCGATACCTTCTTCCGACACTACATACCCCAAAAAACTAACTTGCCGTTTGAATAGTGAGCATTTCTTCGGACTCAACTTGAGGTTGGCACTCTGGATCTTCATGAGCACGCGTTCCAAGTTTTGAAGATGTTCTTCAAACGTACGACCTACGATGATGATGTCATCCAGGTAGACCAGACAGGCATCGCCAATTAACTTGGTTAGTACAAGTTCCATCAGCCTTTCAAATGTTGCTGGAGCGTTGCACAATCCAAACGGCATAACTTTAAATTGCCACATACCCTTTCCCGTCGAGAATGCTGTTTTTTGCTTATCTTTAGGGTCAATTTCTACTTGCCAGTAGCCACTTTTCAGGTCCAGCGTGCTGAACCACTTTACTCCAGTAAGCATGTCCAGCGTGGCATCTATTCTTGGCAAAGGGTAGCTGTCTTTCTTCGTAACGTCATTCAAACGACGATAGTCAACACAAAACCGCATGCTGCCGTCCTTCTTCCTTACCAGCACTACAGGTGAACACCATGGACTAGATGAAGGTTCAATAACACCATCCTTCACCATTCCATCAATCATGGTTTCCACTTCCTTTTCACGCGCTACCGGCAATCTCCTTGGCCGCTGACGGATAGGCACCTCTTCTCCTGTATTTATTTTGTGTTGAACTAAGCCAGTCTTTCCAATGTCAGCATCGTTTAAAGAGAAAACTTCGGCGTACTTGATTAACATCTTCTTCGCCTTGGCCATTTCATTTTGAGACAGAGCGCTGCGACAGTCTTCTAAAAGTGTGGTCACTCTCGTTCGTGCATCCTTGCTGGGGGTCCCAGTCGATAGATATTGGCATCGACGCAACCAATCCACTTGCTCGCAAGTACCAATCAGTGTGCCTTTTTCAATAATCTGTTCCTGATCACAAAGGTTCAGCACACGTACCCCTGAGATGTCGGTGGCTCTGACCAAAGTTCGTGCCACTTTCCATGGAAGGTTATTGTCTACCCTTTCCACGAGTACACAACGATGAGTTTGCCCAGGATTCCGAGGAAGACTAACCGGCACAATCGTTTCTGATCTCGGAGGGAGAACAATCTTCTTAAGGCTGTACACATTCCCTGGTAACGGCCCTTCCATAAAAAGTTCTTCTCGTCCACATTTCATAACTCCTTGCTTGACGTCAATCTCACAACAATTCTTCCTCATAAAGTCAAGGCCCAGGATGCAATCGTCCATTATATCAGCCACGATGACATTATGCAGGTAGATCCTGTTGCCTAGCTTCAACTCCATCTCCTTCTCTCCACGGACGGGTATGCGCTGACCGGTGGCTGTCACCAAATTAATGCGTTCTCGGCTGTATGCGGAGTCCCCAAGGAACCGACTTATAACTTGGGAACTGACGACCGTACGAGAGGCTCCAGTATCTATGGTCAGTTTACAAGGCGTGCCGTTGACCTCACCCTTGATGATTAAGCTGTTCCCGTCATGGGTTTGTGTGATCGAAATCCTTGGGGCTCTTTGAACATCAGCCAGCACCCGCCCCGCAGTCCTGGCTATTACTCGTTTCCCTGCTGCTGCTGGGTGGTGCTGTTAGTCGCACTACCCTCTGGAGACTGACCATCTTCCCTTTCTACAGTTCGCTTAGGGCAACTGGATCGAAGGTGGCCCCTTTCCCCACAGCCGTAGCACCTAGGGCTGTATCCTTTATTCCGATCGCGAACTGAAGCCGCTACAACCTCCCTGACGCGATGGGAACGATGATCCTGCCGCACAGCTTCCACCTCCAGTGCATGGGCCAAGGCGTCCTTAAGCGTTCCGTGGTGACCGAGCCTCACAGCAGCTCTAACTTCAAGGTCACGGATGCCATCGATAAATGCCTGCACCAGGTTCCCATCAATAAGCGCAGGTACGGACTGGTACGCTTTACGAACCAGCTTCTCCACTTCAAGGGCCCACTGCTGCAGGTTTTCATTACTTCGTTGCACACGATCCTTGAGCTGCGCACGAAACACGTGTTCCAGGTGAGCGTCGCCATATCTAGCCTCCAATGCTTCAAGGAGCTGCTCGTAAGTCACTTCCTTACCGAGAGCTTCCAGAACAGTTAAAGCCTGGTCGCGCAGGCCTAGGGTGAGGGCAGTCATGGCCTGACTTCTATTCCATCCATTCGCCTTCATGACAGCCGCGAACTGAATTTTGTAGGCCGACCAGGAAGAAGTCCCATCGTACGGCGGCACTTTGAATCCACGCAGTGAAGGTGTTGTAGCTACGGGAGCTGCGATTCCATCCCCAAGTTTAAGGTTACCTAATTCCTGCTTCACATCAGCAATTACGTCATTAAACTTGCTGATCTGAGTTTCAGCTTCTAATAGGCGGTGGTCATGCTGGGCAACCTTCACCTTCACCTCCTTCATGTCTTTCCCGAGGGTTGCGTGCAGGTCCTTCATGAGGAGCATCTGCTCTTCCTGTCGGCGAGCCTGTTCCTCTTGTCGGCGAGCCTGTTCCTGCAGCATCATCATCAGAGCAGCAAAATCCGTTACTGATGATGCTGGAGCAGCTGTGGACGGGCCGGCTTCCGTGGTTGGTAGCTGGCCCTCCGACGTCTGTGGCGTTGCTCCACCGAATCGCCT
The DNA here is from genome assembly GCA_949091785.1 of Polymixis lichenea. Lineage (NCBI taxonomy): Eukaryota > Metazoa > Arthropoda > Insecta > Lepidoptera > Noctuidae > Polymixis > Polymixis lichenea. The sequence goes on along the minus strand of OX420943.1, from coordinate 10,326,622 downwards.
CTGGTCCGTCTCCTGCTGGCGTTGACTCCGGGTACGGATACCCTCCGTGTCGTCTTTAGGTAAAATCGGCATGATTTTAATCCCCGCTTCTGACACCAATTGTTACGAGCTTGGGGTTCGTGACAATTAAAAACAGCCGATATAATTACCAAAATTAACACTTTAATTTAACACACTAATTAGAAAACACAATTACACTACTGATCACTGTAAGTCGCACTTGATAATCGCTTTAGATGTGTTTCGCTTCTATCGCTCAACAATACTGCCCGGGTCGCGATCTGTTCCGGCCTTTTATAGGGCCAATAGAACATTCTAGTAAAGAGACATCTGGAATGGTCGAGTTCATACCGGCCTCGACTGAACAGATGTCGAAAGTTCTAGCATCGAGATTTCTAGAAAGATCTTAATTCTATTAATTCTGCTACTCGATACTAGATGGCGCTAGTGGTAACTAATGTTGTCGCGTAACAGTAGTTTAAAAAACCTCAATAGAAATCTCAGCAAGCCGAATTAGAAGTCGTATCACGTTCCTTTTCCCTTTAAGTGTGGGTAAAGCCTTAAGCGGACTAATTGCTTGATGCATTTACTTTATGCCACAGGTAGCCACTGAATTGAATTGGAAAACCTTCAGTGGGTATACGTAAGTAGTGAGTCTGCGACTAACATTTATTTGTTGAAGTTTGGTTACATTTAAGTGTTGAATTTTAACTAGATTTATGAATCTGGAGACCCTTTCTAATATTCTTCTTGCAAATGTTGGCAAAAAGTTCAAACATCTTTGGCCAAAAATTTAGCTGTGCGAACTCGGTTCACTGTCGAAATCATAAGATCATCAAATGAATGACAGGGCAGGCAGTACTATCTTAATGACAGTGTAATATTATAATATACTAGCTGCGTTAGGTTGCGATTCGATTGAGTATCGGGATAAAAGTAACTGCTATAGGGAACAGATATGTACCTATCAAGTTTCATCGCAATCGGTCAATTAGATTTTTCATGAAGAAGTAACATTTATATCTATATTAATTGTATTATCTATCATCATCATCATCATGATCTGCCTAGCCTTTTCCCAACTATATTGGGGTCGGCTTTCAGTCTAACCGGATGCAGCTGAATACCAGTATTATACATGGAACGACTGCCTATCTGACCTCCACAACCCAGTTACTGGGTAACACGATACCCCTTGGCAAGACTGATTGTCAGACTTTCGGGCTTCTGACGACCCGTAACGACTGTCAAAGATCCTCAAATGACAGCCGGGACCAACGGCTTAACGTGCTTTTCGAGGCACGGAGGGGCCTTGGTATGTAAAGATGGTCACCCATCCACGGACCAACCGCGGCAAGCGTAGCTTAACCTGATCGATCGACCCATGCAGCTATTGTTACTTAGCCACAAGCCCCTTAATATTATTATCTATATATATATTAATAATAAAGTTGAAGAGTTTGTTTGTTTGTTTGCTTGAACGCACTAATCTCAAGAACTACTGGTCTGATTTGAAAAAATCTTTCAATGTTAGATAGCCCATTTATCGAGAAAGGCTATAGACTATATATCATCACGCCAAGATCAATAGGAGAGCGGAGCAAAGAAGACTCGCACGGGCAGGCGAGGCGAGCGACGGAGTGGGTCGGGGAGCAAGAAATTTGACGCGAACGAACTCGCGGGTAGAAGCTAGTAATATATGAATTTCAACAAAAAAAAAAAGGTATGTGAGGATCGTAGCAGGTGGCGTACAGTAGTTTCTGCCGAAGATGGCGTGAGTTTATGTATATGTTATGGTTATGTATGTTTGTATTATTGGAGCTCCCATTAGTCACATTGTGTTATCTGTTTAAAGCCCTTCAATAATGGTGAAGAATGGTGAGTTAATGAACCATTAACTAGTTAATCCGGTTAATCGGTTCTGCATTTGATGCCCAGCAGGCTTAGCACGAACACCGATTTGTCGACGTAAGAATAGACATGATTATTAACTAAATGATGTACAAAAGGAGAAGATAGCTTTGTTTTTCTATTAGTTATCACAGTTATGCGTTTTAAACGAATCATGATTTTGTATATAATCGTATATACTTTGTGGCCGTCGAGTAGAAAGTTTGTTGTCAGTGTGATTTTGACAGTTTGGGAAGAAAAAATCTTCTGAAATAGTCTACATATAAAAGAACCTAGACAAAGATCGTTAGAAACGAAAGACACAATGACAGATTGTATTAGGATATCTACGGTGAGATGTCAAAAATTGAGAAACAAAATGTGACTTTGTATCGAAAAAGCACTGTCTATTCTTCGTAGAAATAGAAAGCGTCATGCTAAGTCTGCTGGTCGGGCAAAATACTATTTGATTGTTCCATCTAGAATTTTTCAATAGCAGCCCTGAGTCTGGATTTGAGTCAATAGTCTATTACATGGGACTTAAACATAGCTGGTAAAATGTGGGTATCACTATAGGAACACTTCTGCCTAACCCATCGGGAATACCTGTATTCTGTAGTTATATATATATATAACTAGTTAGTTAGTCATTAACTTTAGATGAATAGAGAGAGAGCAAGTTTCTGTAACCTATTATGTCAATAAAGAACAATTATATATTAATGTGGAATTATGAATGCGGCGATAAGACTTTGTTTTTTTAACACGCTTTTATTAGCTTCACCTGTATGTTTGTAAGCATGTTTGTTTGTTTGTAACCGACTCCTTTGGACTTGATTTTGACCCACTTCAAACGGTCAGATTTCATTTAAACTTTGTAGACTTATCGAGGATCGATAACAATTCAATAATTTTATAAATTTGTTCCATAATGTAAGAAAAAAAAAAATACCAGAAGTATCACGCTTTTGTAGTTAGCAGTTAGCAGAAAAATAGTAAATAAATAATAGAAAATAATTTAAAAAATTGAAATGCTTGAAATTAATTGATTTTAAAAATACCTCAAAAAGCACCCCACGCTTTTTTGAAATTATTTTATGATTTTTTAGTTTAGTGTCTTTTAGTTTTTAAACTATTATTTATTTTCTATTTTTTAGCGCCAAGATGCATAATCAGCCTATAATATTCCCACTCTTGCGCAACAGGCCTCCTCTCTTCGAAAGGGAGTGGGTTGTAATCTACCACGCAGGTCCAGTGCGGGTTGGTACTCGTAGATGTCACATGTCTTCGAACTTTGGTTCCAGGAAATTCCGGTTTCCTCACGATGTCTTCCTTCACAGATCAGTGGTGATAAAATTATGCGCCAAGATAAATTAACCAGTAAAATGTCAAACGCTTGTCTCATAAATCATTAAGTTTCCCTATAATTTGTATAAATCATTTAAACTTAAGCAAATAAAAAGTTTTATTGAACAGCTTACGTTATGCCATGGCACCAAGTTAATTTGTTAGAAGTAAAAGCGGGTTTTGACAAAGTTAAATTATGTTAGGCGAGATGCCGGCAAATTTTAGGCGTTAACACAGTTACTCCTTATCGGCATGGCGTCAAAGTTAAGAAGATTTGGTTGATAAGGAGTCTGATAAGTGTGGTTATTAGGTATTCGTTGTTTGTCGTATTAAAATAATGAGAACCAGAACCGTCCCATTACTCAATATAATAAAAAATTAAATTAGAAAATAAAACGCAACTACGACAAAAATGGAATTAAAAGGTTGACATCGAGGTCGTATTTTCGTTTTTTGTAAAGTCTTTTTTGTTAATTACATGCTTAAGTAATGACGTAAGAATCCAATGAGACCTTTAAGAGGAGATAAACGCTTGATTTATTAAAATATTTGTTTTTCAACTGATCAACAACTACAGGCACATTTCAAAATACGGAAGCGTTTTGTAAAAGGTAAAAAATAATTAATACAAAAAATGTTCCACTGCAACCATTAAGAGCATACATATATTTTTACTGACGTACTTTCATAAATTTAAAGTTCCCACCTCCTTTTCTGGCCTCGGCCATAAAATATCCGTAGACCGTCTACGACTGTAGCATATTGACGTAGCACCCTCTACGCCGTAGAAGGCTACGCCGTAGCACTAAATTATAATTGACGGTGCAAATGGGGAAAAATATTGCCCCATTAAGTTTAAAGAAGTTTTTTGGGAACATTTGTAATCAGTACGGTTCATGTTGTTCCCAAATAAAGAACGGTAATAATTACCGCTCATAAATTGAAGGCACTCAGCGGAAACGTTTGACATTAATTTTATTCTCCTTTTGTTGAAATGGGAGCTGTTTTGTTGAGACCGAAAGACTAGGGTCTTAAGTGGATGAACTAAAATTTGTTAAAATTATATATATGTATATATTTTTTTTGAAACTTTGCCCCACACTAGGAATTTCTTCCTGAATCGTGGGTGCGTTTACAAACATAGAAACTCAAAAACACAAACACCCATACCCGGAAAAATTACTTGCAGATCATACAAATATTTTTTCCGTGCGGGGATCGAACCCGCGACACGCTGCGCAGCAGTCGATCGCTCAGCCATTACGCCAACCGTGTCGTCAATATAAAAAGTGAAATAAAAGCGAAAGGTCACTTATTCATTCACTCACTCACTGATGATTAAACGCGAAATCTCAAAAACTCCTGGATTTACGAAGATGAAATTTGGCACCGAGGTAGATGATGAGTAGAAGACATCAGTTAAGAAAAGATTTTAGGAAACTCTCCCTGTAAAGGGGTGAAATAGAGGGTGGAAATTTGTATGAAAAATAAATATTCCTTGGGCCTAGGGAGGGTAATTACACGAGGACGGAGTCGCGGGCGAAGTGCTAATAGGTAATATTGGTTACCCCATTTCTGCATGAACATCCTACGGCAAAATCTATAAGTCAACTTTTAGCTCACCCACGTAACAAATCAATATTTCAATAATACCTGACAGCACAAAGCAAGTCTTTATTTTAGTACAGAATTATACTAATCTTTGATGGCGTGAAATCTGTGAGTCATCTTTTAGCTCACCTACGTATCAGGGCAATATTTCAATTCTAGCTGACAGCACAAAGCAAGTCTTTATTTTAATAAAGAATAAGACTAATCTTTCATGCCATGAATAAACATGCTTCTAAAAATATTATTTAATAAAAATAATGGAAAATGTACAAGAAATTAAGTTACACATAATTATAGTATATCTTGACTTACTCCAATAAACCACTGTCTCTCAAAACTAAGAGTGTTTGCAGAACGTTCCGTTCTCTTAGTGTGTAGGAGTTATAAATGGATTATGAGATGAAATAAAGCTAATACACCGCCCGCAATATTTTCTGATACAAGCCTTCGCAATATACATTAATCCTCACTCGACCTTTCTGCACGACAAACTAACATACACATTGGATACATAACATACATATATGTACTTTGTTCTGTAACTTGGATCTCTGAAGCTACAACAAAAGATGCCTTTTTGTTAGATGAAAACCTTTTAAAAACTTATGTTTACTCGTACCTACATTTATTAAAATGGGTTTAAGATCCTATTAATATTTTAAATGTGAATGTTTGTATGTCCAGATGTATTTTATTACTCAATCACGCATAAACAGCCGAACGGATTTGGATGAAATTTGGCACACAAGTAGTTTATAACCTGGATATTTTTATACTGGTAGTATGTTTCCGTGGGATAATTTCCGTACCCGGGAGAAGCCACTGGCAAAAGCATGTTTGGATGTTTGTTACTCATTTACGTAAAAACGGCTATACGGATTTGGATGAAATTTGGTACACAGGTAGTTTGTAACCTGGAATAACACATAGGATACTTTTTATCCCGGCACTACGTTCCCGTGGGATAGTTTTCGACCACCACGCGAGCGAAACCGCTGGCGGAAGCTAGTTATAAAATATGTGACAGTTTTTGAAGATGTTTGGATATTTGTTACTCAATCACGTAAAAACGGCTAAACGGATTTGGGTGAAATTTGGCAAACATATAGTTTGTAACCTAGATTAACATATAAGATACTTTTAATCCCGGGAATACGTTCCCGTGGGATAATTCTCGACCTCTACGCGGGCGAAGCCGCAGGCAGCAGCTAGTATTATAAATGTGAAAGTTTGTTACTCATTCACGCAAAGAAGGCTGAATGGATTTCGAAGAAGTTTGGTACACAAATAGTTAATAACCTGGATTAACAAATGGTACTTTTTATACCGATAGAGCGTTCCCGTGGGATATTTCCCGACCTCCACGCGGGAAGAGCCGCTGGCGAAATCTAGTTATTAAAATAAAAGTAGATGCCTTTGTCGTATTTATAAAATGGTATATTTAAGTGACACTCAATATGTTTTTATAGACGGAGCCTTTTGTCGAACTAAGTTAAACGAAGGTACTTAACAAAATATTGTCGGAGACAGACAAATTACAGCGTACGTCTTCATATTTAGAAAAAATAAAATAAAAAAGCAAAATTGCTTCAACAATAGCCCGTCGTACCTTTCTTCGCGATGATTTAAGATCTCATTATTTCTGTAACAGATACTCACGAGCGACGCAACTGAACGAATGATTTAGTCTGAAACTTGGATGTGCTTGATTTAATATGAAGTGGAATTTAAGCGTCTGAATGAAAATAAATTACTTCGTTGTGGAGGATTTTACATAACACAATACGCCTGTATACCTGAGAGGGTTGCCAAATATGTGCTTAGTGCGCAAGTTAGACGGGGAGAGCCTTTTACCCATGAATCAGGTGCTAATCCAAACCTAGGGCGCTACTGAGATATTTTTGATAAAAAGCCAATAAAACTACCCGGAGATCGAACATATGACCTCATGCTCAGTAGTTGCATTTACAATGTCTAGAACAACATCTAGAGCAGTCAAAAAGGATTGCCTTTTATATTTATAATTGTCAGTTCAGCCAAAAAACGTCCCCCAAGCATCGCCACTTGGACTAGTTCTGTGCTTCTCCCATCCAGCAGATTCCAGCGGCCTTCACCAGGTCATTGGTCCACCTTGCGGGCGGCCTTCCAACGCTTCGTCTTCCGGAAAGCGGTCGCCACATCAGAACCTTTCGGCTCCATTGGCCATCTGTTCTACGAGCAATGTGGGCCCCTGTCCACTGCCTTTTTTGTTTTTATTATAATAATCTCTAGCAAACGAAACAATAACTTGTTCATCGGTGATAAACTGTGTCATAAATCTTGTAGAAGTTGACAACAATTTTGATGTACTGTTAGCAATATCTCGTCGGCTCATCGCGGGACCAATTTGTAACGGCGCACCTGTGCCTCGATTGAGATCAAACAAGCTTCTAAAGGCACTGAACACACCGTCTTGAGTTACGTGCCTACTTATCCCGGCATAAAGGTAATACTAGATGCTTTTCATGCCTAGCCTGACGACAATGTCAACTGTGTGAAAGGGGTGACCCTTTTTTCTGATAAAGGTACTTTGAATTATGTGAGATTTGGTAACGTAACACCTAGATGTAAAGTGTGTAAAGTTTTGGTTTCCAAAAAAAGCGATTTCGTCAAGAAAATCTGTGATTTTCACCAGTATTTGACATTGGTGTGACGGTTTAGATTTGGAAAGACGTTATAGTGTGACAATTTTAAGAAAAAAAAAAAACTATATTAAATATAATACGTACCAATATTAGCTTCGAATGCTAATGTTGATCTGAAAAGAAAAGAAAAGTATTATTAAATATTTTATAATATATAATAAAATATTGTAACTATTCTATAGACAATCATTCGTCTGTTAAGAAGGAAGAATAAGGTGTAGGAAGCCTTAGGTAGGACGATCTCGATTTCGAGCGGCTCAGGAGGCTCGGAGTCTAGAACAGGATTAACAGGATGCGGCAAGATGCAGCAGGGTGCAGCAGGACCAATCGAATTGACATGGAGTACCTAAATAAATTTAGCTGTAGTAGTGTGGAATGGTCACTAGAGGATACCGTCAGAGACGAGAGGGCCTGAGGCTTTTGGATATAAAAACAGTTTTTTTTTTGGGTGGGAAATCATCAAATAACTTCTCCCGCTCTGGGTGGAGCAAGAGGGCGTGTCAGACTTTTACTGACTAAAACCCACCCGTGTTCGCTCAGTTGCCTGTGTATCAGGGGCCACGGTATCTCTTTCGAACAACCCGCACCCCTGGCAGGCATCGGCCCTTGCGGGCCCCACCAGTTAGTGCTGACATCTCTTTGAGGCGCGCGTGGAACGCAACGCGCCGTCGACCCGGGCTTGGTCCTTACCGGACAGTGAGCTACCCATTACTCGCCGTCGGCAAGCCCGCGCCTACGGTGGCCGGGAATCAGCCTGGGATTCCCGACGCCTAGGGCGTCTCCTGCGAAGGCTACGGCCGTGAGGGCGCATGTACTGCCTCTCCCTCACGTGCGCCGCCTCCCTCTTTGCGAGCATCATTGCTTCACTGAAGGAGGTGACGGCTAACCATGCACTCTCGCTCCGTATCATGGCCTGGACCAGGGCCGGACGCGAGAGATCGGTGCAGCCGATCGCCTTCACGAGAATACGGTGGTGCTCCGCCCAAGCCGGGCAGACCTCCACCGTATGCTTCACCGTGTCCTCAGGACGATCTTTTTCAGTGGAAACACCCGTGCGTTTCCTCCCGCCTTATCCGAAACAGGAAAAAACAGTGAAAGGTAACTTAAGCTTTACCTTTCAGCGGTAACAGTGTTCAAAAATATGAGTTAAGTGAGTGTCATCCATATAACACTCACTTAACTCATATTTTATGTGTTTCTGAACACTGTTAATCTTTCATACTGGAAAACAGAACAAATACGATAAAAATGTGGTTTTCTGTAGCAAAACTACATTATGTACCCTCAGTTATGATGTCGACGAGTGTTCAAAAGGTTTTTTTGGCTCGGTATATTACTTTACATATCTAACCTCCAGCGGCGAGGTGTAAAATGTTCTAAGAAAGAAGCCGAAACGAAGTCGGCTTTAACTTACTGACTTATGGTGTAAGATATGTAAATAATTAAATACAATAAAATTGAACAGCTGAAAACCAAATAAAATGTGCAATATTCCTCCATCTCGTTCTCGCTGACGCATTTTTCTATATCTGTCTCTGTCATAACCCGATGTACAGCGGCTTGCTCTCGTCCATATCAAGTGGTGCCACGTGACCTAAAATTACATCACTACGGGTTCGCTATTGTATCAATTTTTAGTTCCCAATTATGACGTTTTGGCACCGGGTTAGTTTAGAACATTTTTTTTGCTCTAATACAAAGCTAAAAACAACCGTTTTTTAATGTTTTTGGTGTTACAATGTTATGGTGAATTAAATACCTGTAGTATAACTATATTTTCTGACAATAGTAGCCACAATTGACGTGCCGTTTTTTAATAGCGATAGAGTTGCCGATGCGAATCCCCGAAGGGAAGCCGGTAGGAATCGTGTTATATGGTGCTTTCGCCACTGCTATCCTCTTATGTAAACTGCAAAAATACAATAAGTCACGCGTTGAATAAAACTGAGTTGGAAAAATAATAAATGATGCTCGTTCAGCTCATTGCGCCCTATTTTTATTTTATACAAAATAATAGTTCAAAAATTTTTTACATCTACTGCGGCAATATATCTGCAAGCAAAAACATTTGCAGACTCCGACAAATTATGAGCATAAAGTACGAGAGCTGCACTTTATATTATTTAAAAAAAAATTAGTGGCACTCCGGGAGTGCCAACAGAAGTGAAACCTTGAACAATTACGTGTGTATTTTTTGAATCGTCAGATTAAACAACGTTCAACGTACATTCAACGTTGTTCGTTCGTACGTTCTTGTTGTCAATGGTATAGGTAACAGTGTCGCGAGTTCAATTGTTTTTTTTTCTATCTCAAAAAATGCCCAACGCGCCTAAAGAAGTTTTCACTTCAAAAAACTTCTGTGGACGTTATTGTAACGGGTCAGTTAGGCAATGAGATATAAGGTCATATTTTAAGGGTATATCGAATTATCTTTTCCAAGTCCGTAAACCAAACACACAAAAATAGATAAATCACTCCTTCTTCAAATCAGGGGCGTTCTTTTTACTAAAGCCGAAAAGCCTGGCTTTCAATTCAAAATTAAAAGTAAATTTATCATTTACCAATCATGTCACAAGAATTGATAAGAATAATAAAATTCAAACTCGCGCGTCGCACCGCGTATGGCTGGCCGCGCGCTAAACGTAGGTTTGATGCGACGTTGCGAGCTTCACCTTATTACGCCAGATACTCATTGAATAGTATTTTTGATTTTGCACTGTTTTCATCATTCATTACACAACGCTACCAGACCACCAGGCTGCAGTTGCAACCTCGCTCTAATGCTACAGTGTAAAGCAGGATGCGAAATCGTGTCGGTGTATGAAAACAAGTGACAAAAATAAATCGATCTCGCTCGCACCTTAGGGCTTGCACTCTGGCTTCTGGATTTCTTATATTTGGGAAGAAATTGCTAACGTTTTTCATATAGGCTTCTTCAAACAGGCGCGACGCGACAGCGCGATGCGACACTTGGAGAACAATTTCCATGAAGTTTTCGTATAAATTGTTCTACGAGTGTCGCGTCACGCCGTCACGCGACGGTTGCTTAACATTAGTATGTACTCATATTGCAAATTGTTCTTATTTTTAAGCTTGGCTTTTGACTTTTTATGAATGGAAGAAGCGCGCGTGAGTAATATTAGGGCTCTGCGCAACGCGTGGTTGTCGATTGAATGAATGATGCTATTTCAAATTAGTTACGATTTTATTTTGAGTGGTTACGCGGCTTTTTTTGTTTTGTAGTTCGTTTTATTTTTATTTTCTGTGGAGTTAAGTGTTGTGATTCGTTGTTTTCTGTGATTACCTTTCACTTGAAGTGATTAAAGTTTTCATATAATTCAAATGAATACGGAAAAGCATGCAATTGTTTTTTGTGAAGGATTAGTGTGCAATCGTTACTCGGAAAAGTTACATACGTTGAGTTTTACAGACAGATATGATCTCGTTACTTCTTCCAAATCTAAATCAGGGGGATTTGAGTATTTCTTGGAAATCTAAATCGCATAATAGGCATTTGAGTTGACCAGCATACATGACTCATTGGATTGTAGGCTGCTATCAATTCTACAAATTACTTTTGCTTTACTCCTTATTTGTATGTTTCTGTAGATCTATCTAGTAAAGTCTTTCGAGTGCTTTGATGTTTGTCATCTGTTTGTGGCAAAGAAGCGAAGAATGAAGACTTATAATTATGCCTGTTCACATTGTGAGTAATTATATATATTTACATAACCGTAAACAATATGTAGTTAGAAATTAATCAATTTATTTGTCCGCCATCTAGTGGCCGGATTGTACTATTTTGCCTTCACCGACTTGCAAGCGAGTGAAATATGACATAACTCGAATAGCTCTGTTGTGCCAACCATGATAATGAAACATAGATGGCTCTTTTACGTCTTATCATATTTTACACAAAATGTATATTTGAAAATGAAAGAGTCGCGATTTTGTTGAGGATTACCGGTACTCTTTGTACTTAATTTATATTTAAGGATAACATCATGCCACGCGCCTGTATTCACCGCAGGATTAGACAGAGGCATACCTATTTAGCCTAGGTAACAGTACACCAATTTTTTTACAGTTGTGTTTCTTGTTGTTGTTAATACATATTTAAATATTGATTTATACATACTTAATAAAAAATGGTCTTATCAAAAAAACATTTTAACAGGCAATAGCAATATTACTTACTATTATGAAATACGAATCTTGATAAGTACTGCGATACGGTAGATAGGTAGTGTTTTTTTTGTTATAAGTATGTCGGCTTGTCCTATGTTTTACCCCTAGGCACGCCACTGCTTCACATGGGAGTACGCAATAACTACAGAAATCCACCGGCTACGATCCTAACATAGTACTTTTGCCTCGCTTACGTTCAAACACTTAGTCTGGAATAAAGAGATATACCTATAAGAATACAGTACAATTTTGTTTTCTTATAAATCTTATACTGCGCAGCGGCCCTTACTTAACGTTAAATGAAATAAATACTGTCACTTTTGGACGAGTATCTACTAAATATTTAAAAAGCTTTTTAGTCAAATAGAGTAACCTCTTCAACGAGATGCACATCGGTCAAGAAACTTCAGTTCTTTCAACTTGAACTCGGTTCAACTCCCTTTGAGCATTTCAAGTGTACATTTTACATAAATCCTGCTAACATTCCATTACCAGCGTTCATTGCTTTTATTATGACCTTCTCTGTGTTCCCATTTTATTGGCTCTCTCTTGTTTGCACGTTAATTACCTTTAAAGTAATTATGAGGTACATTTCGGCGGTATTCGTCGTCAGAACATCTTTCGGTTTTAACGACCTGGAAATGTTGAAGGCTTTGGTGACAAGTGTCGTGTAAAAACATTTAGTTACCAAAATAAATTTGTTTAAGAATTAAGTTGATATTTTGACCTACATAAACTGTAAGAGTCTATTTCGCGGGTTAAGGAAAAGCTTCAACAATTTGGTTAAATTAAAAAATTACCACAAGTATTAAGTTGACAAGAACATTCAAGTTAAAATTTTACTTTTAGTTTACATGCAGCTTCTGTCTAGTGCCTTTTTCCAGTAAACGTTATGTGCACCTACAATTTGTGTATACATTAGCAGTAATTACTTTTCTAAATACTTTTGTAAACCAATGTTAAATGTAAATGCTGTTGGTGTTTTTGATAAATAAAAAAACATTCCCGGGGCTAGTAAAACTAGCAAAAAAGCAGTACGAACCTACTGTAGTCGCACCTGTTAGTTAAAGTAATCTCCAGAATTTCCTATTACAAGACTTAAAAACTATGTCAACGTGAGTGAAGCGAAATCACATCCATTTCAGAAAAGTCAGAAAGTCTGACTTCATCGCTTCAAGCGTCAGTCAGAGACACTTCAACTGAGAACGTAGTAGTGGCTTTAAATGCGTTTTCTGCTAAAAGGGTGTAAGCTGACGCCATCATTTATTCTCCTAGTCACTAGAGGAAAATATTTAATTTTAAATGAAACACCAGGATTAAAAAGATTTGGAACATTATGGACTTTAATACTGTTTGCCAATGCCAATTTCGGCAACAAATATCGTTTTTAGGGTTCCGTACCCGAAGGGTAAACAACGGGACCCTAAAAAGGGTTGGGTTTTGCTTTCAGTGGTCATACTAGCGAAATGATTCAGACGTTACGCAAACAAAGCAAGATTATTTCTTATACTTCTGTAAAATAAAAAAAAGTACAAAAAACACGGCCCTGTTTATTATAGACAAAATGAAATTACAAAAGCAACCAACTAGTCAATAACAGCTCCGAAAAGCGAAAACCTTACTTGGAAGACACAAGTTTTCCATCCTCCACAATATGGCCCATATTTCAGTCGTCACATCAATAATGTCACACAAATCAATACCATGATGAAACCGTAGCGAAGCATTCAATAGGCCTATCAAATAGATGACCATTACCTTTGTGATGCGGCTTTCAACCGCTTCTGTGGTAGCTCACTCTAGCTAATTAGTTGCCAGTTCGATTGAATGCACCCTCCAATGTCGGATTACATGGAGCTACGTTCATTATATACGGGCCCGGGTTATGAAGGGAATTTAAGTCATTTGAAACCGGTGTGCGATGTATCGTTATTTTATGCGTTGTTGGCCGACTAATTTGGTGGTTGGCTTTTCGGGGTTTCGCAGCGAAATTGTAAAATCATGTCGACTGCTTAGCAATAGTATTATGCTAATTTTTATGAACACTGGGAAACAACTAGATGGTCACTTAAATATTACTTGGATTTTGAAACTGTCGGCGCTGAGTCGAGCGCTGAAAATTCATCAGTTTGCTTTTATTTAGGCACTCATTTTAGTTTCACCTAGTGCTAGTGAAAACGAGTATTAGAGCCTTAAAATCTATTCCCTACTACAATCAATTTAGTGAAAGCAAAAACTACTATCAGATATAATCTATTACTTCGTTGCTACACCTTTTCATAAAGTGAAAATTAAACTATATTTTCTGTATTTCTTGCTGTGGAAACGCGAAGTAATAAGTTCTGTTTCTGAGAAAAATTTAACACAGTTAATCGGTACGCTGTAAAAGGTTCATTTATTCTTAGTGTAAGGTAAGATTAAAATAATTACCCAGACTTAGGTACCTGAGTACCTACCTAGAGTTTAAACGTAAGCATAATTATGTAGGGGTGCCTGCCAGGGGTGCGGGTTGTTCGAAAGAGATACCGTGGCCCCTAGCACACAGGCAACTGAGGGAACACGGGTGGGTTTTAGTAACTAACTAAAAGTCAGTAAAAGTCTGACACGCGCTCCTGCTCCACCCAGAGCGGGAGAAGTAATTTGATGATTTCCCACCCAGAAAAAAATCATAATTATGTAGGGCCTAAGAAATTCTTGGCGTCATGAAAGCAAATAATATATAGCCCAAATATATATTAATTGAGAGGTAAGGTAATTAGGTACTAGATCTCTTGAAAATAAATAAGAAGTTAATTAAGGAACTAGACAATTATTAGGAAAATTGTTGAATATTCATTAAACTTTAATTAGGGACTAGCGATTCGCCACTGATTCGCTCAGTTTTTTCGACTTGACAAAAGGTCGAGTTTTCTTTATTATATGTAACGTTAACATATAAATCTTCTGGAATATATCCTCTAAATGATGGTGAAAAAGATTTTAAAATTCGTTGGGGAACAACGCGGCCATAGAAACAGATATGAAAAACGATTTTAATATGTCTAAATATAGACTGTCGTTATGACTCGTCATAAATTCGACAGTCTGACAACTAGTCTTACCCAGTAACTTGGTTGTCGAAGTCAGATAGGCAGTCACTCTATGTACAATACTGGTATTCAGCTGCATCCGGTTAGACTGGAAGCCGACCCCAACGTAGTTGGAAAAACGCGAGGTAGATTGATTGATATATAAGATATAGATTATATAAAGACTTCCACAAATACTTGACAAAATACATCTGCTTATCCACGAATTGGCAACACTACCTTATAATTTTATTTAAAAACTGCTTGATATGTAGTTCAGAAGGCCTAAAATAATTAGGTATCTACATAGTAAATTCATAAATCCTTTTGTTTTCGTTTTTATGGCTATTAGAAACAAAAGCAATACATATTTTCTATTACAAGAATGTATATTTATCTACCTGTCTATATTAGGATATGACGCAGGATATTAATATGGAAGCTTCCACAAAATACATAAGTACGTATCCCGAAACCAGTCAGCCTTGCCATTACCCTTGCTGACTGGCTAATCCGTTCATCATGACAGAAGCAATTTCCCTGTAGTTAGTGGCGAAAGAAGAGATTGCCATTGATATACTAAAAACAAGAAGCAGATTGTGAATGAAAATACGCAAGAGCAGTAAAGTCAAGGGTTTTGTAAATCAAGTAGACCATCTGTATTCACTTTTGTAATTTTGTAATGTCAAAAAGTACATCACTAAGCCAGAACTTAAAATAAATATGAATAAATCTCCTTTGTATTCACAGAATTAAGTTAACAAAAATCTGTCATGTTGGTAGTACAGACAAAGAATGATAACCTGTTCCATTTTTGTGCGCTGGGACACAACGGAGGAAAAACATAAAACTTTTTATCTCATCCTCTCTCTGAAGAAAGCATAGTGGAAACAAATATATCAATCAATCAATCAATCAAAATAATTTATTTGCATAATACATGTTAACAAGGTGTTACAGGTATAAAAGGTTCATTGTATTATAACCTAATGAGGTGTGCAAATCAATATAATTATGTCATTAGTAATCTATAATACTAATTACTAATCGCAACATTAAATAATTATACAGCTAAAATACATTATAATTGAAATATTTTACTTAAAAAAATAGCAATGTCAAAATAAAAAATACACAAGTCAAAACAAAATTTAAACAATCATTATACATTGTGGTGCCATATAGATAAAGTCAGTCATCTTTCATTTAAATAATCATTAATTGAATAGTAACATTTTGCAACTAGGAATTCGTGCAAACCAAATTTGAATTGGTCCATTTTGTCTAAGTCTGTGATACTTTTTGGCAACTTATTGTATATTTTAGGTGCCATACCCAAAAAGTTTTTTGTAAATACTGCTTTTTTATGACGTCTTACGCATATTTTATTTTTGTGTCGTGTGCTTCTTGGATGTGTATATAGATGAAGATTTGCTTTGACAAAGATAGCCACTTCATATATATAAAGACACGGGAATGTTAATAACTGGAACTGTTGAAAATGTGGTTTACAGCTTTCTGTGCGCTGTATGCCACACATTGCCCTTATGCATTGTTTCTGGGCTTTGAACGCCATTTCTCTGTCCGGCGAGTTCCCCCAAAATATAACCCCGTAGCGTAAAGTAGATGCAACATACCCGTGATACGCCATTAATAAAGTTGCCCGATTTGACACTTTTCTTAGGTTATGGAGAGCATATGAATACTGGCTAAGTTTTTTGCATGTATTTTCAACGTGTGTTTTCCAGCTCATGTTTTTATCTATCCAAATACCTAAGAATTTAGTGTGTTCTGCTTCATCGATAGTTTTGTGACCGTAACGAATATCCGGTTTTTTATTGTTTGTTTGTTGTTCAAATGAAATGTAATTTGTCTTTGCAAGATTTATTTTTAAGTTGTTTTCGCTTAGCCAAGTCATTATATCATTTAAGTTGTCGTTTATTTCTTTTTCAAATGTCACATCATCTTTACTTTTGATTAGTATTGTGCTGTCGACAGCGAATAAAATCATTGGATTATTAATAGTTTTAGGCATGTCATTAATATATATAATGAATAGTAAAGGAGCAAGAACACCGCCCTGCGGCACACCAAATATGCATTTTCTATGTGTGGATACATAAGTCTTTTCAGTTCTTGTATAGGGGCAGATTTTATTTATGTATGTAATTTGTTCTCGATTAGTCAGATATGATTTGATAAGTTCAATGATATTGCCTCTAATTCCATATTTTTCCAGCTTTTTTAACAGTATTTTATGGTTAACATAGTCAAATGCCTTTGACATGTCCATAAATAATGCAACTACAGGAGTTCTATTGTCAACATTAGTTAGAGCGTGTTCAACCAGTTTGTAGATAGCAGAGTCAATGTTTTTATTTTTCCTGAAACCATATTGTTCGCTAACCAAGATTTTGTTAGTTTCTAGAAATGAATATAAGCTATTTTGTATTACTTTTTCAAAAACTTTTGAGAATACCGGTATGAGCGCAATTGGTCTGTAGTTGCTAGGATCTTGCTTATCGCCTTTTTTATGTAATGGTTTAATTACTGAGATTTTTAATTTTTCTGGGAATATGCCTGTCTCAATGCTGCCATTGATAATGTGGCTGAGTATTGGTGCAACGATAGCAGATGTGGCTTTTATTACCTCGGTGTTTATGTCGTCATATCCAGCGCATTTCGTATTTTTCAAGGAATTAATAATTTCAAATATGTCAAAGGGTACTGTAGGTGTCATAAATATTGAATGAGGAGGAGAGTTTATTATAGGATTACTATTAAGATTAAGATTCATGTCACTTTGTGATTCAATTTGGTCAATAAAATAGTTATTCAATGATTCTGCTATTTGTTCAGGGTTATTTATAATTTTGCTGTCAATTTTTATGCTATCAATACCATGTTTAGGGTAGTTTGATTTCTGCTTATTAATTATGTTCCATGTAGCTTTGCTTTTGTTTACAGCAGTATTTATAAAATTATTGTTTTGTACTTTTTGTGTCTGTTTGATTATGTGTTTTAATCTTTTGGTATACGTTTTAAGTTTATTTTTATTGTCTAGATTTGGTGACTGTCTATATTCCCATAACATGTCTCTTATACCCTGTTTGAAGTAGAAAGCGAAACTGATGGTACACGTCCCGAATTTACATTGTTTTATGTGAAAAATGGCCGATCAAATGGCAGTATTTGGTTTACTGGGTTGCGTGACCACGGATTGGTCGAATTTGTTTTGTCTTTTTGTGAGTTATTTTTGGGCAGTGGAAATCGGTTCTTTCTATGTCAAATTGGTTTGATTGGTTCTATGTTTATTGTATTTTTAAAGGTTGTTATAGAGATGTTTGGAGAATATTTCAAGGACATGTGACATCCACCAACCCGCATTGCGCCCACGTGAATAACATTTAACTGTACATACAAGGAAGAAATTAGACGGAAAAGTTTCACGAATGAATAAGCGATTTGTAACAGTCTGTATATAATATAAAATTCAGCAATACATCACCGTCAAACGGTCTGGTTTTATTCAATACCCGGAATGACAAACAATAAAAAATGTTGCGGCAAAATAAAGGCAATCTCTACAGATGAATTTACATAATAAAGGATGGTTTTACCCAAGTTTTGAGGATACAAATATCTGCGCATAATCGAGCACTTTGTGGAGGAATTGAATTTTACCTTCATGTAATACCTACAACTCTGTTAACTTCGAACCTCACTCGAGTTACCGCACCAATAGACTGGTTGACAGTTTTTGGGAAACC
Source organism: Polymixis lichenea (assembly GCA_949091785.1). NCBI lineage: Eukaryota > Metazoa > Arthropoda > Insecta > Lepidoptera > Noctuidae > Polymixis > Polymixis lichenea. The sequence goes on along the minus strand of OX420943.1, from coordinate 10,308,064 downwards.
AATTAATAATGCTTGAAAATAGGAATATTTCAGCGAAATATTATTATTTATACATTTAAGTCACTGGCAGCCTTATGGAAGACTAAGGGCATTGACGTCCGCAAAAGAAGGCTGACAATCGTTCGTTTTGCCGACGATAGAATCCTTTTTGCCTCCACAGCTCAAGAACTTCAGACTATGCTCAAGAGCTGAGCACGGCTAGCTTCAGGGCGGGACTTGCGATGAATCGGTCTATAACTCAAGTTATGATTAACAGCACTAAGCGTAGAGTTGAGGTAGATGGGCAGGAGATAAATTATGTCAACAAGAATGTCTACCTGGGCCAGTTAGTTTCTTTCGAAAACAGGCAGGAAAGAGAAATCGATCGCCGAATCGAAAACGCCTGGAAAAGCTTCTAGTCCATGAAGATGCTAATGAAGGGGATCTGGACGGGGCTCTGCTGAGCTCCCCGAAGCGCAAACTGGTCAACATGTGCAACTTTCCTGTCCTAACCTACGGTGCTCAGACCTGGTCGCACACCGAGTCGCAAAATTTCTGCCTTGAAGTTTGCCAAAGGGCGATGGAATGCAGCATTCTGGGTGTAAAAAGACAGGACAAAATTCGGAACCGCTGCGTTCCAGAACGGGTTTAAAAGATGTAGGCAAGAAGGCTGCCAGGCCCAAATGGGATTGGGCAGGTGACATCAGCCTGATGAAGGATGACCGCTGGGTAAAGGTCTCTACACAATGGGTGCCTGAAGATAGACGACGCCGCAGCGGTTGGCCCAGAAAATAGCGGCGAGACGACCTGGATGCGTACCGCTAGGGCTGGTTGGAGATGGCGCGGGGAAAAGAGCTCCTGGAAGACTTGGGGAGGCCTTTGCCCCGCAGTGGGACAGAATAGGCTTAACAAAAAAAAATGCATTACCCCCTTATTTATAAACGTTGCTTAAAGTTAACTAATAATTAACGACCGTTTAACCATACATTTTTGACCTTTGAACATCTCTTAACTTTAAGCAACGTTTATAAATAAGAGGGTACATTTTTAGGATTATTATTTTTTCGGCGGTTTAAATTTTTTTGCTAAAAAGTTTTTAAGCTCAGAATCATCCTAGAAAATAATGTTCATTAGGTATTTCTTACTATGAACAAGCATATTCGAAAGTGAACTCATTTCTTTTCAAGTACTTAAATTATCGCAAATTTACACCTCGAGAACGTTCGAATTTCGAATTGATCATCGTATTTACTCAGAAGAAGAAAATGTGTTCTCTTTCTAATTACCGTCCGTTAACACTTACTTTTCTGATTTTGAGAATTTGCAAAATCAAAGTGATATTTGCTGACGTTACAATAAGGTTGCTTTTGAGTTGCCTTAACCCTGTTCCACTGCCTGCCAGGGGTGCGGGTTGTTCGAAAGAGATACCGCGGCCCCTGGCACACAGGCAACTGAGTGAACACGGGTGGATTTTAGTTAGTAAAAGTCTGACGCGCCCTGCTGCTCCACTCAGAGCGGGAGAAGTTGTTTGATGATTTCCCACCCAAAAAAAAAAAACCTATTCAACTAACAACTAAAAAGTCTGTCAATTTTACAGTGATCGTTATTGTAGTAACAATAAAGTTGATGTTGGGTTGCAGCTGTCACCGTTGTCAGAGGTAAAATAGTTGTTAACGGTCACTTGAGTTAACTTTAGAGAATGAAAAATCAAGACATTTATTAAAACTAACCTGAGAGTCAGCACTTTTTAAACGTTAAAATTACATAAGACCCCAAAACGTCCGCCTCCCGCCACGTCGTGGGAAGAAAAAGTGGTGTAACAAAACAACTGCTGTGGTCGGTTTCAATGTTCCTGAAGTACCTAACTGTGAGTAACACGTAATCAAGTTAAGAAACTTATATGTATCTGCTCATGTTATGGTGCGGTAAGACACATGTTTCTCTGCAACTTTGGTCTGATAGCCAAGTAATTTTGATCAAATGTTTCAACACCCATACTTGTAAGGTTCTTCTATTTGGACCTGCAGGCTTAGCATGACGCTTTCTATTTCTACAAAGAATAGACAGTGCTTTTCCAATACATTTCGTTTCTCCATTTTTTACATCGCACCGTAGATATCCTTCTACAATCTATCATTTTGTTATTAATTTCTAACCATCTTTGTCTAGATCCCTATAAATGTAGACTATTTCAGATGAATATGTCTTCCCAAATTGTCAAAATCACATTCACAACAAACTTTCTACTCGATGGCCAAAAAGTATTTAAGATTATCTACAAAATCATGATTGGTTTAGAACGCATAACTGTAATAATTAATAGAAAATCTTCTCCTGTTGTACATAATTTAGTTAATCGTCATGTCGAATAGACATGACGATTAACTAAATTATGTTTTTCCGCCGACAAATCGATGCTCGTGCTAAGCCTGCTGTAATAAAAGGATTCAATGTTCGTATCAATAAACATCTTCATCCTACTATCCTACTCCCTACTATTATTTATTAACTATCAATTATTATTATTATTATTATTATTATATTATAAATATGAAATTTTTGTATGTTTAGATGTTTGGATATTTAGATGCTTAGATGTTTGTTACTCAATCACGCAGAAACGGCTGAACGGATTTGTATGAAATTTAGCAAACAGATAGTTTATAACTTAAATTAACACATAGGATACTTCTTATCCCGGTAGTATGTTCCCGTGTGATAATTTCCGACCTCCACGCGGGCGAAGTCGCTGGCATAAGCTAGTATATTGTAAATGTGAAAGTTGGTTTGTTTGGATGTTTGGAAGTTTGTTACTCTTTGATGAATTTTGTCACACAGATAGTTTATATCCTTTTTTTTTAATTAAGGGGGAAATACTCATGGATGTCCTCCGCCCCGGGGAGGGCGGAGGGGTCTGTCAGACTCTTACTGACTAAAACCACCCCGGTGTTCCGTCTCTCACTTGCACCGGGGATCACGGGAACTAGTGTGACTTCCGCGATCCCCGGTTAGTGCCGGCCCGCCTCTGCGGGCCACCTCGCGATAGGGGGGCAGTGAGGTGTTAAACTCCCCCCTTACGTCATAGAGAGGCGCGCGTGGAACACTACGCGCCGCCATCTCGGGTTCTAAGAAGTAGAGGGTGACAGATTTCCCCAGATCTGTCGCCCCTGGACCCAGAGTTTATATCCTGGATTAACTTATACGGTACTTTTTTATCTTGGTTGTACGTTCCTGCGGAATAAATTCCGACCTATACCTACGCTGGCGAAGCCGCTGGCAAAAGCTAGCTTGGAATAATGTTGACTTTATTTTTTTACGTGAAGTAGCATCTACATACCCCTATTTAATTGGACATAACTGCCGAAATGGAGGTACACCTCTGCCTTATAATTCGAGAAATACAGGAGTGATGTTATGTTATGTAAAGGCTGCCACAAACAGGCGCGATGCGACAGCGCGACGCGACAGCGCGACGCGACTTTCGTTGAACAATTTCTACGACAACATCATGGAAATAAATGGATCTACAAGTGTCGCGTTGCCTTTTGCGTCTTGCCGGTCCAAAGAAGCGTATAACTAGGACGCTGTTACACCCATCTAACCTAACAGTTAATTTTCATTATAATTTGTCCAGCAAAGCTTTTAAAATTGAACACCTGACCGCTGTCCGATATAAACATGAAAGGGAAAAATAGTGTGTCACCGCGGGTTTCCGCACGAAGTGTGCGGGACAGCGGGATAGCGGGTCATCACTTACCGGAGGGGAATAGGTTAACATCGTGCTTACAGGCGGGAAGGCAAGGAAGGTATCACAGGTATTTTGTTGGCATAGTAATTTATTTACCACTAGCTTTTGTCAGTTGCTTCGCCCGCGTGTTGGTCGAAAATTATCCCACGGGAACGTACTACCAGGATAAATAAATCCTATGTATATTAATCCAGGCTGTAAACAATGTGTATAGAAAATTTCAACGAAATTTGTTCAACCGTTTTTACGTGACTCAGTAACAAACATCCAAACATGCAAACTTTTAGATTTATAATATTAGTATGATTCATAGGGTTCATTTCATCACGCCTGTATTCCCCGAAGGTATAGGCAGAGGTGTATCTATAGTACAGCCACATTTTGCTAATTATGTTTAAGTCCCATGTAGTAGGGGGCGAGCCTATTGCCATCAATCGGCCACAAATCTAAATTCCGGGCGGCTACTGAGATATTCCAGATGAAAAAGGCCAAGAACACTGCCCCGATCCGGGTTTATTTCTAGTAAATTGACTGCAAGCTTAAGTGGCAGTGGGCAGGGCATTGCTCTCAGAACAGATGGCCGATGGAGCCGAAAGGTTCTGGAGTTGCGACAGCGTAACGGAAGAAGTAGAGTTGGAAGGCCTCCCACAAGGTGGACCGATGACCTTCCGACGATCGGGAAGCACAGAACCGGTCCAAGTGGTGGAGCTTGGGGGAAGCCTATGTCCAGCAGTGGACGTCTTTTGGCTGAAATGATGATGATAACCGCAACTTATGTTGTTTTGAAGTAATATACTCTTTTTGTGTTTCACAACGCTATGTGATTTCATAGCAGATTTTGTGATTGGGGGGGACTTGAATACGCTTTCAGAAATCGGTGATAGGGAAACCTTTGATCTATGGGTAATGCATGATTCTAACGACAATACTATTTTCGACTTAAAGTTAGTAGTAGGTTTGTTTTACACGTGGTATTTTTATATAGAAAAGTGATTAGCAACGAAACTCGCTGTCGAGCGTGGATATTCAACGTAGGTACAAGAAAATTCTATCTACAAAAGTTGTTGTTACAAAGAATCGATCGAAGTACGAAGTTTGTTGTCGAATGTACGTACTAAGTGCCTAGTTAAAGTTGTCAGGTTACCTGTTGTGTAGGTACATGTACCTAGAAGTTGTATACAGCACTAGACTATTAAAACTTGAGAATGGGAAAAGTTAAATGATGAGAGTATGATCAAAGAGAAAATGAAAACGGAATGAACAAACTGTGATTGGAGAAATACTTTAAACCTGAAAAATGGTAGGTTTATTTGGTAGCACAAAATGACACACATTTATTAAATACTTTATAAACCCCACACATGATGTTCCGTGTGGTGCCGGACGTAAAAGAATAGCACAATTCCATTTCTTCCCCTGGGTGTCGTAGAAGGCGACTAAGGGATTTACCAGAGAATGGGCAGCAGCGTTCTTTATGCATTTGACCACCATACTGCGATCGCGAACCCGCCTGCCAAGCGTGGCGATTATGGCAAAACCCGTTTCCCCTTTTGGGGGAGGCCCATGTTCAGCAGTGTACGTCTTACGGCTGAAATGATGATGTTTATGAAGATGGGAGGTAATTACGACTGAAAAGTATGGCAGAACAAAACATACTGTGACGTCCATAAATAAATAGGGGTAAGGGCAAGAGACTCTCTGTGGCTCAGTTTTTCATCTTAGGTTCAGCTTCCAGTTTAATCGGAAGCAGCAGTATTTTACATAAAGCGACGGCTGGTCTGACCTCCACAGCCTTGTTACCTAAACCCTTTGGTAAGACTGTTTATCAGACATTTGAGCTTCTGACTACGCGTGGCGATTGTCAAAAATCTACGAATGACGGCTTACCGTACATTCCGAGGTACATGCTTTTCTTCAGAAAAATCATTATGGAAAGACCGTACTAGAACGTCTCAATTACCGTTCAAACTATAACAGCTGACTTGCCAGTGAAGCACAGTTGCTTCCCTCGATACTAGTTAAATCCCTGTACAATAGCGTATTGCATTTACCATTTACAATAGGGTATTAAGTTCTGATGTTGAAATTCTGTTTACGTAGTGACAGGCCTTTGTCTACGCATGCTTTGTGGCTCTTCTCCTAGATATACATGTTATTATGTTATTTTAATAATATAATGTAGGTTATGGGTTATAGGAACAAAAGACTATCGTTATAGATTTGTTTTGAAGTTAAGATGATTAGTGGAAACTTGTAAATAGACTTCAATTTCATATTGTTTAAGAACGCTATAAATTAGGTGTAAGTTTCCCGAATAGAATAAAATGAATTAACCCCGATTTTTTTTATATTTATGAAACATATGAGTTTTTGCTCTGACCATCCCTAGTCTTTAATACCAAGTATACCTTACCCTTACTTCCGACTAATGGTAGGTATGTAGCAGGAATATTTTAAAGGTTTTAGTCGCTAAAAGTTCGACAGAACCCTTTTAATAACCAGTCTTTTTCACAAAAGGCCAATTTAAAAGTGACTGGTGCAATTACCTTCACTCACATCCTTAGAGCGGTTCCACACTGTACCCGACCTGAATTCAAGAAATGTCAGTTCGAAGTAGCCATAGTACCATTTGTAGGTATTGCGCACTAGATCTTAACTATGTCCGTCAGAATTTAGAAAATGCCAAATTCGGTTTAAGCTCGGATTCAGATCCCATGCAGTGCAGAACCGGTCTTACCTTCTTTTTTACGACAACTTAACCCATTGTCATATATATCATGCCAACAACTTAGTTGTGTGGTTGCTTAGATGGAAAATTGAATTTGAATTCGGAATTCCTCCTTCCTATTACCGAAGAATACATGATCAATAAAACAAGCTTGAAATAACAATATTTTCAGAATAAAAGAACACAAAATATCTGGAGCATGCACGCACGACGTACCGTGTGCACGATGCGCACTGACCTGGCACAGGATTTCACGCTGTTACAAGTTTAAAACAACGCTCTGGTCCGAGTTGTACGCAGCCTACAAGTACATGCACGACACATCAAAGGGAAGCGCCGTGACACAGAGAACGGTGAATGAACGAGCCTTCGATTCTGAATCGACTTTGAATTTGAATTTCGAGCCCTTGGATTTCGGCCTTTGGGATTAGACCCTGATATGTGTAGTTGTATAATCCATTCTATAGATAGTGTAGCATAAGCATAATCAGTCTCTAATTTGCCTACTGCTGGGACGCAGGCCAATGGGCCATAATCCACCACGCGGGCCCCGTGCTGGTTGGTAGATGTCACATATCTTCAATTTTTTGGTTCTAGGACATGCCAGTTTCCTCACGATGTTTTCTTTTACCATTTTGAGGGATTTTAGAGTTTTTACTGGCCACTATCACGTTGAACAACTAAAACAAGCTTTTTCTCCTACCCGGCAGTATGTCACTAGTTTCGATCTACATTCAGCTTTTGTCCGAGAATATAGCGGGTACAATATGACGTCCGCATCGGTCCTAAGTACACTCGCGTCTATGGACATTTGCCATCAGCTGTTATTAACTAAACCCACGCGGCAGTCATGGCCATTCTGGACGTATCCACTTAAAATGATAATTATATATTGATATACTAGGTAATATTGCACAGCCGATATTTAGGGTAGAATGTGCTTTAGTTATCAAAATGGGCGTTTGATTTTCGCTGAATAAGATTGGAGACGGGTTGGTGTATAGTCAACCTATAATGTTCCCACTGTCGGGACTCAGGACAGAGGAGGCTCTCTGTGAGAGGGAGTGAGACAACTCATAAGTCGGTAAACGCGTTTTGTTGTAAATGGCCTCACCATTTTTTAGGTTATATGTAGGTAAGTAAATATAGTGTTAGCACGTTATGAGCCAGAGTGCTGACCCACTGTTTAAGGTGTCGCCTTTTATGGACGAAGTTGTGTGTTCACATCCGGGCAAGTATCAATGTTACTTTGGTTCGGCTGTCAATCGTGGATCTTTGACAATTGTTACGGGTCGTCAGAAGCCTGAAAGTCTGACAACCAGTCTTACCAAGGGGTCGTAATACGCAATAGCTAGATTGCAGAGGTCAGATAGATAGTAGCTCTATGTAAAATAGTGTTCAGGTGCATCCGATTAGACCAGAAACTGACCTGATGATGATGATGATGTAGGTTTCTTAGTTTTTTTTTGTTATTATTGACATCGGTAATGGGAAAACATCGTGAATAAACCTGGACTTATAGTTGATATAAGTATGAAATCGCCAACCCGTCTTGACGAAGCATGGCGATCAAAGTACATGCCTTCTTTGTATGAGAAGAGGCCTTTGCCCTTCAGTGGGACTATAATAGGTATAACTGCAACTGGTATTATTATAGGTTACTAGCTTTTGCCAGCGGCTTCGCCCACGTGGATGTCGGAAATTATCTCACAGGAACGTGCTACCGGGATGAAAAAGTATCCTATGTGTTAATCCAGGTTACAAACTACCTGTGTGCCAAATATCATCCAAATCTGTTAAGCCGTATTTGCGATTGAGTAACAAACATCCGAACATCTTCACAAACTTTCACATTTATTATATTAGTAGTAAGTAGGATTGAATATAGCGTAAGAGCATCATGAGGAAGTCGCTTAAGAACAGTTACATGTCAGGCTATAAACTATTACCAAATATTATTCAGCATACTTGACGCTTCTGATACTAATTCTTTACTCTAGCGGATCATTTTCTTACAAAGATAACAGATTGTGACATAGAACGGATTTAGACTGGGGATGAGCAGCCTTGTCATCATTCTCCTGGACTTTTCCTGCTCAATATGTCCTGTTCTTCCACATTTCTCTATAAGTCGTTCTCTCGGTAGTCCCTTTCTAACCACATCATCTTTCACACAGTTCTGCTATCCTTTAACTAGAAGTGTCGGAAACAACTTTTAGGATTTAACGCCTTTAAGCCCTAAAAGTTGTTTCCGAGAAAATGGCAAAAACCGCGCGCATCGTTATTTCTGAAAAACTGTGATACTTACTTTAGTGATTGTATACATCAATTGGTACTAGATAATAATCGTTTCATCCGGCAGTTAAAGTATTTTAAAGTACGAAGTAGTACGTAAGTTAGCGAAGAAGTGTGGGTTAGACGCTTTCAAGTGATGGAATCATCCAAAATGATGTTACTTAACGGCTTAGAAGCTCTCGATCTTGGGAACTCTTTGTATTGTAAAATTGTTTGTTGGTCAGTAAGATAGAGAATTTTGAACTCTCTTAGATTCTATTAAAATGTAAAAATTGAACAAGTGAGGATTAACACCGTTCTAGTTAAAGGACGGCAGTGTTTATCCATCGTTTTTTGGTCTTCCCCTATTCCTGTTGCCATCAACATTCATACTCAAACAATTCCTCATTCCCCCGTATCACTTGCCCAAACCATGACAACCGATTTCCACACAACTTTTAATTCATGTAACATTCGACACATCCCGCTTGAGCACCCCAATACTCTTGTCTAAATTCGTTTTTTGGTCACGATTTATGAAATTCAACATTTATTGCCATGTACCACCAAATTGTTATAATGATCATACTGTAAACAATGTCATCCAAATCGAAACTATTTGTAGCTCGTAAATAAGTTTATATGTAATTAATTAAAGTATACTGGGTGTTGAGTCGCCAAATATTTGACCCGGCAAAATTAATACTCCGCCTAGCATGCATTTAATAAATTAAATATGTATTTCATAAAATTGCATACTCTTCGCCAGTGAATAAAAAACCATTTTAAGCGCGGGTACGCTTCATAATAATTACTTATTCCCTTTCATTGTAATTAAAGTTAATTTTAAAATAACGTAAAATCCAATCTGTTTGGAGTGAGAATTTAACAGAAGCCTGAGTAATTAAAATTAATTGAAATGAGAGAATGTAGTATATTAATATTAGTTTCCTGGGATTTATTTTACCATTAGTTTCAATGGAACTTATTTAATTCAGGTAGGTATTTTGTATTAATTTGAATGCCCTTTCTCTTTGTAAAAGCAGTTTTAATTAGCTAGCTATTACTAAAATTGTTAATATCGTGCGCATAGGATACTGTGCGCTAACTATTAATTTGCAGGTAACTTAATAGTAGGTAGTATTAAATCGCTTAACTCGTAAATAGCTTCGATCAAGTTCAATCATTGACTAAGTGACGCCCTTTCATGTGATCATTTAATTTGCATGAAACTAGAAGCTATACGACAAAACACTACTGCAGCATAGTAAGGTAATCCCAGGCTGATTCCCGATCACCGTAGGCGCATGTGGGTGAACTTGGCAGATCATTTCTCAGCAGAGCAAAATATAATGTGAGTTCTATTCGCATGCGGATGAGTTCTGGAGTTCCTTATACTTAAAAAATATAGTTCAGGCGTTTTTGCCTGAAAAAAGATCGAATGAAAATATGCTCTGCTAACTTCCGGTAGCAGATCATTTTTTCCAAAATTACAATTTTAAAACTGATTTAGTAGCTTTTCGTAGATTCTATGGACTAAGTTAAGTAGCAGTCAAAACCCCCAGGAACAGAAAAAAACAAAATAAACGCAGTTGTCTCTAAAGATATCAGCAGAGCCTTATGAAAAAGTTAGATAGCAAGAAATCTAGATTTCATTGAGTGATTAAGTTGGTATGATACAAAAAAAAATTACTACAACTGAGGAGGTAACCCTCCAAATTTTATATTGCAACTATAAATGAACTATACTAAAACGGCATAAGTAACCCAGAACTCTGACTCAGGTATCAGCGGAGCATGGGTAAAGATTTAAGATAGAAAACCTCAGGATTTTAATCAGCGGTGATGAAAGATGGATAAAAAAAAATTTGAGTAGCACACAAGAGCGGGAACTCCACAGTTTCTTATGCACCACTAAAATACCTATCCAAAAACAAGCAAACGAATCCCAGAACTCCGACTCAGGTATCAGCAGAGCATGGGTAAAGCTTTAAGACAGAAAAACGCACGATTTCAATCAGCGGTTATGAAAAATGGATCAAAAAAATTTGAGTAGCACTCAGGAGCAGGAACTCCACAGTTTCTTATGCAACCGTAAAATAACTATCCAAAAACATGCACACGAATCCCAGAACTCCAACTCAGGTATCAGCAGAGCATGGGTAAAGATTTAAGACAGAAAATCTCAGGAATTAATAATAATGGTATAATCTAAATTGCAACATGATGTCAGTAATACATAGTACTACTTAATAATACAATAATTTATGTTGTTGATTCTTCCAAGTTTTGTTTTTCACGGTTGTCCATTACTTTGTGCGGGTTTTTTTTTTTTTGGGTGGGGAATCATCAAATAACTTCTCCCGCTCTGGGCGGAGCGGGAGGGCGTGTCAGACTTTTACTGACTAAAACCCACCCGTGTTCCCTCAGTTGCCTGTATGCCAGGAGTCGCGGTATCTCTTTCGAACAACCCGCACCCCTGGCAGGCATCGGCCCTTGCGGGCCCCATCAATTGCTGATGATATCTCTTTGAGGCGCGCGTGGAACACAACGCGCCGTCGACCCGGGCTTGGTCCTTACCGAACAGCGAACTACCCATTACTCGCCGTCCGCAAGCCCGTGCCTACGGTGGCCGGGAATCAGCCTGGGATTCCCGACGCCCAGGGCGTCTCCTGCGAAGGCCACAGCTGTGAGGGTGCATGTACTACATCTCCCTCACGTGCGCCGCCTCCCTCTTTGCGAGCATAACTGCTTCGCTGAAGGAGGCGACTGCTAGCCATGCACTCTCGCTCCGTACCATGGCCTGGACCAGGGTCGGACGAGAGAGATCGCCGCCGCCGATCACCTCCACGAGGACACGGCGGTGCTCCGCCCAAGCCGGGCAGACCTCCACCTTATGGTCCACCGTGTCCTCAGGGCGATCTTCGCAATGGAAACACCCGGGCGTTTCCTCCCGCCCTATCCGAAACAGGAACCTCCCGAAACAACCGCGTCCGGTGAGGACCTGTGTCAGGCGGAAGGTGAGGACGCCATGCCGCCTCTCAAACCACTCCTCAAAGAGGGGACTTACCGCCGCAATCGTGGCGTGCCCAACATTGTGCGGGTTAAAGGCAAATAGTAGTTGTACAATAGAGAATTACGTCTTACTTGAGTCGGAACCATCCAGAGGGTAGCAAACTAAGTTTTGTTCTTTGTGTCTTAACAGCCTGCCACATGATTAATATCTCCTTAATTTGGAACATTTTAACGAACACTGCCTTAAGTTTTTTTTTTTTTGGGTGGGAAATCATCAAATAACTTCTCCCGCTCTGGGTGGAGTGGGAGGGAGTGTCAGACTTTTACTGACTAAAACCCACCCGTGTTCCCTCAGTTGCCTGTGTGCCAGGGGCGGCGGTATCTCTTTCGAACAACTCGCACCCCTGGCAGGCATTGGGCCTTGCTGGCCCCATCAGTTGGTGCTGACATCTCTTTGAGGCGCGCGTGGAACACAACGCGCCACACTGCCTTAAGTTTGTTTACGGAAAATATGTGGTGATTCATCGAATTCGCTGTGTCTGATTTCGTTTTAAATAACTCTGATGTTGAGGGTAACGCAAACATATTGTGTGATAAGAGGGGCAGCCCCATGCTGGCTCACTGGATACGGCTGCATACGTAGGTAGGTATTAGTCGTTTCGATTTTGTATATAGAATTTTAATAACATTAGGTTAATTCTTTTAGTAACTGTTGACGCCTTGCATGTGTGCGTGCACAAGGACATCACACACATATACGGCACGGCGGCGAGAGCGGCATCGCATAGGGGTAGCAGCGCGCGCGCGGGGGGGCCTGCGCACAACGCAGAAGCGCCCGTCCATCGTTCAGTTCAGCGAGCCAGTCGACGACATCGGTCGTTACAGTTGTGTGTCGATTCTTTAGCTATTACTCAAATATTGTAAATTTCATGGTTCATTATACTGCATTAATATCATACTTGGAATTTAATTTAAACCTCCCAACACATCAGCGAGTCCACCCCTTCGCTGCTAGCATTTACACGTTCTACAGTAACATAAGGTTAATTTTTCTGGTTTCGTTTTAAATAACTCTGATGTTGAGGGTAACGCAAACATTTAATTAAGTAAAATTCAAGAATAGCACAAACTATTTAAAACGACAGCAGTATTTTTATGAAAATGTACGATGATGACCTGGACATAGAAAGGGAACTCAGGGCTATGGCTGTCCGAGGTAAGCTGATCCGCAGATTTGCACGTTGTACGACGCAAGTCAAATTAACCCTTTTCATAGCATGCTGCCAGTCTTTTTACACGTACAGTCTGTGGGTCAGGTATGCGCTGAGGGCATACAACGCCCTGCGTGTCCAGTATAATAATGTATTCAGGATGCTGTTGGGTTTACCACCCTTATGTACGAGCTCCCACAACATCCTGAGTGTACTGTGTGATAAGAGCTACAGCCCCATGCTGGCTCACTGGATACGGCTGCAACGTAGGTAGGTATCAGTCGTTTCGATTTTGTATATAGAATTTTACTAACATTAAAACGTTCTTTTAGTAAATTTGGGTTAATTCTTTTAGTAACATTAGGTTAATTCTTTTAGTAACATTAGGTTAATTCTTTTAGTAACATTAGGTTAATTCTTTTAGTAACATTAGGTTAATTCTTTTAGTAACATTAGGTTAATTCTTTTGGTAACATTCTTTTACTAACATTAGGTTAATTCTTTTACTAACAAAATATTATGGATTTTGATCTGAAATAAATATTTTATTATTATTATACCATCTAGCATAGAAATCTCTGGAGATCCAAGACTAAATGTTTTAAAAATCAAAATCAAAAGTCATTTAACCATAGTTTGAATTTTACGTTATAACACTAAGCAAAACCGGCGCGTCTTTATAGAATTAACTGAAATATAAATTACTTAATAATTTTTGGTACGCTTCAGTAGTCCGAAGAAACTGGGCCGATGAAGTGCATGGGACGGGTGTAGAGGTGTGTAACTCTTTACGGAAACGACTCGCTGATCCGGATCATTGAAGTGATTCAAAAGATTGGTTCAGAAAACACGTTTCAAACGCATCATTTGAATCTGAAACATTACTTTGCTCTGTGCTCATTCCGTCCGCGCGACACCTTGCTCGCGAGGCGACGGAGCAGTGAGCGAGCGAGAGAAGGAAAAATCAAAGTCATTTATTCAAACTAGGCTGAGAGTCAGCACTTTTTGAACGTCAAAATTACATAAGACAGTCCCCCAAAACGCCCGCCCTTCACCACTTCCTAGTGCTTTAGCTGGGAAGAAGACGTGGTGCAACAAGTTGGAAGAAGACGTGGCGCAACAAGTTGGAAGAACTTGATTCTATACAATAATAGCATATAATTAACATTCAACAATAAATGAAAAATTAATTGATTTAAAAAAAATGGTTTATGCAGTCAAGTTAAATAAACAATGATATGAAGTAATTCATATGACCTGTCAGTAGTTAAGCTAATTCTGGTGAAAGAACACAAACGTTGTCTGTCTTGAGTTAATCACAGCGACCAACAATTCTTATCGTTTAAGTAGTCGTTCATAGAATAGTATACCTTCAAACAAAGATTTGATTTTACTTTAGCTTTAAACGCACTGAAATATAAATCTAGCAAAGAAGAGGGGTAATTACCAAGCCCAGCAAATGAGTTATGAACTTTATGAAGCCGGTGAAAGGGAGCACGTAGTTTATCACTGCTTTTAGTGTATAAGTGTATATTTTGATTTACCTCACAGCAGAATGCCGTAGGACATAACGCTATGAAAATAACTAAAATAGAGTAACCGAGCTGGAGTAACCAAGCTGGAGTAACTGAGCTGGAGTAACCAAGCTGTATCAACGTCAGTGTATTGTCTTACTTTTCTGACGGCGTAGGCAGCCGAACTGAGCCTTCCCGCTAGGCTTGATATATGTGATCCCCACTGAAATTTGGCATCTACTGTTATGCCAAGAAAAACGGCTGATTCTACAGTTGCAAGCACCTCATTATATATGACGATGTTGGGTCCCAGATTTCTTACATTCGGTAAAGCGAACTTTATACATTTAGTTTTCTTGGAATTCAGAAGTAGATTATTCGTGGTAAACCAATGCGTAACCTCTTGAGAGTGCACTGTTTACGTCGTCAAAATCTTGTCTATTCCTGTCTACTTTAAAGATAAGAGAGGTATCATCAGCAAACAGTTTATATATGACGATGTTGGGTCCCAGATTTCTTACATTCGGTAAAGCGAACTTTATACATTTAGTTTTCTTGGAATTCAGAACTAGATTATTCGTGGTAAACCAATGCGTAACCCCTTGAGAGTGCACTGTTTACGTCGTCAAAATCTTGTCTATTCCTGTCTACTTTAAAGATAAGAGAGGTATCATCAGCAAACAGTACAACGTCACAGATACCCTTTAAATAGAATGGTAAATCATTAATGTATACTAAGAATAAGAATGGACCCAGTATTGAGCCTTGAGGTACACCTAACTGAACTGGTAGCCCGGAAGATTTTACACTATTAATATCTACACATTGGTGCCTATTATTTAAATAAGAATTTATTACGTTGAGAGCTTCATTTCGAACACCGTAATGACGTAGTTTACGCAATAGCGTGTCATGGTGCACGCAATAGCGTGTCATGGTGCACGCAATAGCGTGTCATGGTGCACGCAATAGCGTGTCATGGTGCACGCAATAGTGTGTAATGGTGCACGCAATCAAATGCTTTGGAAATATCACAGAAAACTCCAATAGCATTTTGTGAGTTCTCCCATGCGTTAAATATGTGTTTCAGCAGAGCAATGCCCGCGTCTGTAGTTGAACGACCTTTTACAAAGCCATATTGTTCATCATGAAGGAGGCAATTTAAATTAAAATGTCTGAGCAACGGCTTGAGTATTAACATTTCAAGATTTAAATTGATAATTCTATTCTTGCCTGAGTAACCGGCAGCAAGTTCGTCATGCTCCCGTAGATGTCACTGCTTGCGGTAGCGTTGGGGATCGGGTTACCTCTTTCCCTCAAATATGGCGAGGGGGGTAATGGCTGATCTTTGCGTTATGCTCGTGAACGGGTGCTGCTTGTGGTGACTGGTCGTCTTGCTGACCATGATTTTGTTATTGTTGCTAATAATTACCTACTTGTTTATTTATTTTACGTCGATGGTCCTAGGTTATCATTTGTAAACATAATCCAGCATTGCTTATGTAAGCTATCACGCCATTTATACCAGGAGACTTTTATTTTGGTATATGCTTTGTTTACTTTTTATTTTTTGTGCTTGAGTTAATTTTTCATTTTATTTGTTGGTATATTGGCATGGCTAGCTGACATAAATGACAAATTTTTAAGTTCTGTGTCTCGTAATGTTGATTACTTTGCCTATGTATGTATAGAATCAAGTCTATCCGACTAAACAGACAGCTGTGCTGCTGGGGAGTTTGTTCCGCCACTTCTTCTTCCCAGCTAAAGCACTAGGAAGTGGTGAAGGGTGGGCGTTTTGGGGGACTGTCTCATGTACTTTGACGTTCGAAAAGTGCTGATTCTCAGCCTAATTTGAATAAATGACTTTTGATTTTGATTTTAAATAATGGTATGATTTTACTACTCTTCATGAGGTCGGGAAAAATTCCTAAGTCAACAAATTTATTAAAAGTAGTAGCTAGATAGGGGGCTACGATGTCGATTATATTACTTAAAAGTTTAATAGAGATGCCCCAGTAAAGAAAGAGAGAAAGTAAGTGTGTTAAAAATACTAACTACATCACGAGGCGTTAGATGTTCGAAACGAAATAAGCGACTACATTTGGGCACACTACTATGCCCGCTGCCATTTACCGCTTTAAACGGGGACGAATTTAAGTTGCGAGTCGTAGTTAAAGGTATGTTGGCAAAAACTCATTAAATGCCTCAGCTACGTCAGCAGCTTCAGTAACTAATTTGTTGTTGACCATAATCTCTAGTTGTTTTTCTTGTTAAGTGGTTTTTACTTTATTATTGGATTTTTTATTGTATCGTAAATTTTGATTTAGCAAAAACAGATTTATAAAAATAATTTGGAAGTTTGTCCTTTAGGTTCTAAACGTCCACTTCCCAAGATAGTATCGTCCACGATCTGTCTGTCAGGTCTGTCGGGTCTGTCGGGTCTGTCGGGTCTGTCATGTCTGTCGGGTCTGTCGTGTCTGTCGTGTCTGTCGATTCTGTCGGGTCTGTCGTGTCTGTCGTGTCTGTCGGGTCTGTCGCGTCTGTCGTGTCTGTCGTGTCTGTCGGGTCTGTCGTGTCTGTCGTGTCTGTCAGTTCTGTAGTGTCTGTCGGGTCTGTCGGGTCTGTCGTGTCTGTCGTGTCGGTTGGGTCTGTCGTTTGTCGTGTATGTCGTGTCTGTCGGGTCTGTCGGGTCTGTCGGGTCGGTCGGGTTGGTCAGGTCGGTCGGGTCGGTCGGGTCCTTCGGGTCGGTCGGGTCTGTCGTCTCTGTCGGTTGGGTCTATCGGCTCTGTCGGTTGGGTCTGTCGGCTCTGTCGGTCGGCTATGTCGGTCGGGTCTGTCGGCTCTATCGGTCCGGTCTGTAGGCTCTGTCTGTCGTGTCTGTCGGGTCTGTTGTGTCTGTCGTGTCTGTCGTGTCTGTCGGGTCTGTCGGGTCTGTCGTGTCTGTCGTGTCTGTCGTATCTGTCGGGTCTGTCGTGTCTGTCGTGTCTGTCGTGTATGTCGTGTTTGTCGGTTCTGTCGTGTCTGTCGGGACTGTCGTGTCTGTCGGGTCTGTCGCGTCTGTCGGGTCGGTCGGCTCTGTCGGATGGGTCTGTCGGGTCTGTCGGGTCTGTCGGAAGTGGTGAAGGGTGGGCGTTTTGGGGGACTGTCTCATGTACTTTGACGTTCGAAAAGTGCTGATTCTCAGCCTAATTTGAATAAATGACTTTTGATTGATTTGATTGATTGATTGTCGGACGGGTCTGTCGGGTCTGTTGGACGAGTCTGTCGGGTCTGTCGGACGAGTCTGTCGGGTCTGTCGGACGAGTCTGTCGGGTCTGTCGGACGGGTCTGTCGGTCGGGTTTGTGAGTCTGTCGGACGGGTCTGTCGGTCGGGTCTGTCGGTCGGGTCTGTCGGTCGGGTCTGTCGGACGGGTCTGATGGTCGGGTCTGTCGGATGGGTCTGTAGGTTGGGTCTGTCGGGTCTGTCGGCTCTGTCGGTCGGGTCTGGAGGAGCACTCAGGAGCCGAAACTCAACGGTTTCTTATGCACCACTAAAATACCTATCCAAAAACATGCAAACGAATCCCAGAACTTCGACTCAGGTATCAGCAGAGCATGGGTAAAGATTTAAGACAGAAAACCTCAGGATTTTAATCAGTGATAAAAATCGTGTGTTTGCATGTTTTTGGATAGGTATTTTATTTTTGCATAAGAAACCGTTTCCCGCTCCTGAGTGCTACTCAATTATTTTTTTTGATCCATCTTTCTATACCACTGATTAAATTCCTGAGGTTTTCTGTCTTAAATCTTTACCCATGCTCTGCTGATACCTCAGTCAGAGTTCTGGGATTCGCGTGCATGTTTTTGGATATTTATTTTACTGTTGCATAAGAATCTGTGGATTTCCTGCTCCTGAGTGCTACTCAATTTTTTTTTGATCCATCTTTCATAACCGCTGATTGAAATCGTGCGTTTTCTGTCTTAAATCTTCACCCATGCTCTGCTGATACCTGAGTCGGAGTTCTGGGATTCGTTTGCATGTTTTTGGATAGGTATTTTAGTGGTGCATAAGAATCTGTGAATTTCCTGCTCCTGAGTGCTACTCAATTTTTTTTTGATCCATCTTTCATAACCGCTGATTGAAATCGTGCGTTTTTCTGTCTCAAAGCTTTACCCATGCTCTGCTGATACCTGAGTCAGAGTTCTGGGATTCGTTTGCGTGTTTTTGGATAGGTATTTTAATGTTGCATAAGAAACCGTTGAGTTCCAACTCCTGAGTGCTATTCAAGTTTTTTTTTATACATCTTTCTATACCACTGTTTAAAATCCTGAGGTTTTCTGTCTTAAATCTTTACCCATGCTCTGCTGATACCTGAGTCAGAGTTCTGGGTTACTAATGCCGTTTTAGTATAGTTCATTTATAGTTGCAATATTAAATTTGGAGGGTTACCTCCTCAGTTGTAGTAATTTTTTTTTGTATCATACCAACTTAATCACTCAATGAAATCTAGATTTCTTGCTATCTAACTTTTTCATAAGGCTCTGCTGACATCTTTTAGAGACAACTGCGTTTATTTTGTTTTTTTCTGTTCCTGGGGGTCTTGACTGCTACTTAACTTAGTCCATATAATCTACGAAAAGCTACAAATTTACCAGGCCCCTCTTTTCCCGCAAACCGACCGACCTTTTTTCAGGCAAAAACGCCTGAACTATATTTTTTAAGTATAAGGAACTCCAGAACTCATCCGCATGCGAATAGAACTCATACTATATTTTGCTCTGCTGAGAAATGATCTGCCAAGTTCACCCACATTGTAGGCGCGGGCTTGCGGATGGCGAGTAATTGGTAGCTCGCTGTCCAGTAAGGACCAAGCCCGGGTCGACGGCGCGTTG
Source organism: Polymixis lichenea (assembly GCA_949091785.1). Taxonomy (NCBI): domain Eukaryota; kingdom Metazoa; phylum Arthropoda; class Insecta; order Lepidoptera; family Noctuidae; genus Polymixis; species Polymixis lichenea. The sequence goes on along the minus strand of OX420943.1, from coordinate 10,288,723 downwards.
TGTTCCACGCGCGCCTCAAAGAGATGTTAGCACCAACTGGTGGGGTCCGCAAGGGCCGATGCCTGCCAGGGGTGCGGGTTGTTCGAAAGAGATACCGTGGCCTGTGGCACACAGGCAACTGAAGGAACACGGGTGGGCTTTAGTTCAGTCAAAGTCTAACACTGTCTCCTGCTTCATCCAGAGCGGGAGAAGTTATTTGATGATTTCCTACCCAAAAAAAAGCATAGTAAGGTACCTACAAACTACAGTTGACATAGCATGCAATCTTCCTGTAACAAACCTATCCGTGTTAAGACGAGCCGGCTACCCAGAACTTCTTAATAACATAACATACAATCACGTCTTGTTTCCCCTGAAGGGTTGGGTACAGGTGTATCTAAAGTATACCTACATTTTGCCAGTTATATTTAAGACCAGTCAGTGAAAAAAATACTGACAGAGAAATCCTACTATAATGTTAATGAATTTTTAAATGATATATCGCTCTGAAGATAATGACTGAAACTATTCTATTTATTTTGAATCGCATGACTATTGACCTATTTTTTTAATTTAATATTATTGATAATTGTTGATTTATTTATAGATATTATTATTATTTTTATTTTTATATATTATTGTCTTTCGACCGAATTGGTACACCAGCCATGGGCAAACATGTTGATTCAAAAAACCTTTTAATACCTATAATAAGCATCATACCATGTATATTATCTACACATGTTTTTGCGAAATAAATGAATCTAAATCTAACATCTAAATTTGGGGGCGAGCCTATCGACATCAACTGAACAAAATTCCAGACTCAGGACTGCTATTGAGAAAATCTAGATAGACAAACCCAATTACACTTTACCCGACCTGGGAATCGAACCCAGGACCTCATGCTCAGCAGTAGCGCTTGCGACCACTAGATCAACGACGCAGTCAATTTATTAAAACTATAACAATTTCACAGAAGGAACCTAGAAACATCGATCGATCATTTCTTGTGACCATACAGATTTTCACATACAGCTAATTCAGGCATTAGTCTCTCACAAAGTTATAGCTTCTTGTTAGTGCACTACTGTTAAAGATAGTTGTTAGCATTAAGTCCATAACTTGTATAAAGAAAATAAATATATACATATATCAACTTGTCTACAATTTTCAACTTTATTTTTTTATTTTGTTAAGGAAAACAAAAGATCAGAAAATGATGGGAGGTGGCTGAACGTACCTACATACAATCCACGACGTATCCACAGATTACCTAGGCTTTTTTTTTTTTGGTGTGGGAAATCATCAAATATTTTCTCCCGCTCCGGGTGGAGCGGGAGGGCGTGTCAGACTTTTACTGACTAAAACCCACTCGTATTCCCTCAGTTGCCTGTGTGCCAGGGGCGGCGGTATCTCTTTCGAACAACCCGCACCCCCGGCAGGCATCGGCCCTTGCGGGCCCCATCAGTAGCTGCTGACATCTCTTTGAGGCGCGCGTGGAACACAACGCGCCGTTGACCCGGGCTTGGTCCTTACCGGACAGCGAGCTACCCATTACTCGCCGTCCTCAAGCCCGTGCCTACGGTGGCCGGGATCAGCCTGGGATTCCCGACGCCCAGGGCGTCTCCTGCGAAGGCCACGGCTGTGAGGGCGCATGTACTGCAACTCCCTCACGTGCGCCGCCTCCCTCTTTGCGAGCGTAACTGCTTCGCTGAAGGAGGCGACTGCTAGCCATGCACTCTCGCTCCGTACCATGGCCTGGACCAGGGTCGGACGCGAGAGATCGCCGCCGCCGATCACCTCCACGAGGACACGGTGGTGCTCCGCCCAAGTTGGGCAGACCTCCACCGTATGCTCCACCGTGTCCTCTGGGTGATCTTCGCAATGGAAACACCCGGGCGTTTCCTCCCGCCGCCGCTCCCGTCTGGGAGCCAAGCGTCGGAAGTGCTCCGCGAAGTTCCACCGGCTGTCGAGGACGAGTCCTAGGTACTTCATCGTCGACACGACGCCGATGTGAACCCCTCCCACCGTTATCTGGGAACCCGCCAGTGGCGCATTCCGAGGACCATGAAACCACATGGCCTCGGACTTGTGCAAGGCCACCTCGAGTCCCAGTTGCCGGATCCTATCGACGATTGTCGCGACCCCGTGTGTCGCTAAGTCGGCCGCCGCCTGGTACGACCTCCCTTGCGCCAGGACCAGCGTGTCGTCAGCGTAGCAAACTACGCTGACGCCGCTAGGGAGGTCGGCGCCACAGATTACCTAGGTTATGCATACAGTGAAGAAACAATATTCTAGTTACTAAGAAAATACTAAGAAGACAGGAAGAGAAGAAAGAGGATGTAGATACTTCTCTTAAACTAAAACAAATAGTACTTGATATAATTATTACGACAACAAACAAAAAGAAAAGATACTACACGTCACGCAAATGTAGACTTTTCACTAAATACTCCCAACTTTTACTCAACACAGTGTAATCAATTCAGCGGGGTCATTTTGTGTCGCTAAACGCCCGATGTCCAATTGCTTGTAGTTACTCTGTGGCGGTACCACAGAGTAACTACAAGCAGTTGGACATCGGGCGTTTAGCGACACAAACTGCTTGTAGTTACGCTTGTACTGCTTGTAGTTACTCTGTGGTACTGGCGGCTACAAAAGTATCCTACTCTGTGGCCTGCGCCTATGATTTTCAAAGCGACGGTTGATTACAGCCGAGCTACGCTTGTACGGGTCCATAGTCATACGTATGACCCAGTTTACACACAAACGACCTTGCCTTGGTCCTAAATGTTTTCTTGTAAGATGTAAAAAAGTTTTTGTTCGCTTTAAGGCGTAAACTAAAAGTGAGTTCGTTTTCAGATGTCGTACTATAAAACGGATCGGTTTTTTTTATTATTCGTCATTAAAAGTATTGGGTACTTAAAGTTGGTATTGTTATTAGAATGTAACTTTGCTGAAATTAAAGAAGTTTTTTTATTATTATTCGCAAATGCTTCCTCCTTTATCCGTGTAATGCCGGACGTAAAGGAATAGCACCGTTCCGTTTCTTTCCGTGGGTGTCGTAGAAGGCGACTAAGGGACTTACTAGAGAATGGGCAGCAGCGTGCTCTATGCATTTTACCACCATAATGCGATCGCCAACCCCCTTGTTAAGCGTGGCGATTATGGCGAAACCCCCCTTTTGGGGAGGCCTGTGTCCAGCAGTGGACGTCTTTCGGCTGAAATTATGACGATGATGATGAAATGCTTCCTCTATTTTTCAGACTTGAATAAAATTCTTCGGGTCTAAAAAGGCCACTTTAATCAATTCCTTTAAAAGTGATTCACTTCCTGAATTCCCCTATGATTCCGCTATTTGACATTTTACTTGAATAAAGCAACTCATAATTTGGTGACCATTTTACGAAATTTCCATACAAAACTGTCAAATTGATGAATTGCGTGCTATCTATGCAGATAATATTATGAATTGTCATGAACTATCTATGCAGATAATATTATGTGTTGTGTGTTGTAATGTTCCCAAAATTTTGTAATATTCAACTTGATTTTAAAAGAGTGTCCGTGGAGTTTCTTGCCCGTTCTTCTCCATAGAGATCTACGTTTTGGAATGGGCAACTAGCTTCAACTTTCCAACTGATCGACTTTTTGACAGTTCAAAAGTGCCTGTAAATGGTTTAATTGAAATAAATGCTTTGAGTTTGAGTTTGATCATATATGATTCTGCCAAAGTGACCTTTTTAGACCCCCTGCTATATTCTATTGATATGAGTACCCACACACATGAGGTACCTACATACAGCCTTACATGAGCTATACGCCAGTACACATAGTACTCAACTTCATTCGCTTAGACTGGAGGCCGACCCCAAAATAGTTGGGAAAAGCCTAGGCAAATGATGATGATGACGTTCATTCTTTGAAGATGTTGTAAATGCTGAATATGCTCGGCATTGCCATTGGCATCTCTAGCCACACAAAACTTAAATTTAAGTATCGTAGACTTCATCTTAAGCAGCCAGGTTTATATTATGAGGGTAACAAGAGTCGCCAAATGAGACCACTGTGCGACCGCATATCATCAGAGACTGAGGTGGCCGACAAAAAGTCAATCTTGTATTATTCAACCTTAAATGTATTATTCAGTAAATAACAATTTTAAAAACCCATAGCCCAAAAAAAACTCCAAAAAGTAAAAAATTATATAATATTGGCTTTTTAATTTGTAGGTAATATTTTGATCAAGGCATTGTTAAGTCGGGGGACGGTCAATGAAAACGCCGAACAGAAGTGGCCTACTAGCATTTTCATCAGCCGACGCCCGGATTGACAATGCTTTGATCAAAATATTTACTACAACTTAAAAAGCCAATATTATATCATTTTTTACTTTTTGGAGTTTTTTTGGGTCGGGGTTTTTTTTAAATTTTAAATTTAACTTTTATTTCCTGCTTTGTTACCTTAATTTTTCGCTTAAATTTGCGAAGCAGCGTTGCGTATGTTTCCCACAGCGAAGTTTGTTACTAATTTATCCTCATTCCTCGTCCTGATCACCATTTATCCATAACTTATTCATTGAGACCTTTTCAATGAGCCCAAACACGATGCTTCTGCTGTTTGATGGTGAGTAACTTGGGTATCCTAGAAATTTCAGGTGTTACTCCAGCATCAGTTCAAGGTTACTTTGTTCATCTAATATCATTGAAGTAATAGAATACCAAATTTCGACTTGATCAGACCCGTGGAAGATGCTCAAATTCTTTCATCAAACAGAAACGAGCTGATAATCTTCAAACGGCTGAACCGATTTTGATGAAACATATCTAAGAAAATTCCCGACTAATTCATCTTTCAAACAAAAACCAAAATCAAAATCGGTTAATTCGTTCGAGAGCTACGATGCCACAGACAGACACACACACGCATAGACACGTTAATAACACCCCGTCGTTTTTGCGTCGGGGGTTTAAAATAAACTCTCAAAACGACGTAACACGTTAGTACGTTTTATTCGCAAAGATTGCCGCATCAAAACTCTAAAACATCGCAAAAGTCCAAACATATTTCTTAAAGCCTTTCAAAGCTGAACATTCCAAAAATTCCATTCCTAACGAAATGCTCTCTGAATCGAATTCCCTCCAAAAACTGTTGCGAATAATGAGTTGTATTTACTACTATGAATTCAGTGGAGTATTTAAAGAAATATGTGCGTTAATTATTTATTCACGTCAAACAGTAAGTATTTTAGAGTTGGAACTATTTTCGCAAGCGCTAGTTTTGAGCATAATATCCTAAGTTTGATTCCCGGATCGGGCAAAGCAAAACTGAATTTTTTCATCCGGAATTTATCAGTAATGCCTGGAGTCTGGATTTGCGCCCGGATGATGCCAATAGGCTCGCCCTCTAGGTAATAGGTAAAACAGGCTGTTGTCCGCAAGTCCACGTCAAAGCGCGTATTTTGCGCAAGGATCCCACCCTTACGCAAAATACGCGCGAATAAATTTTTCGATCCACCCCACCTCCTCGAGAAAAGCCAGCAACGCCTTGGTGTTGCTGATAATCTCACGTAGGCTCGCCCCCACCAGATCATGGGGCTTAAAAATAACTGGCGTAATGTGGATGTATTATAAGCACACCTCTGCCTAACCCGTCGGGGAATATAAGCGTGATGTTATGTAACTATTTTGCTACTGCTGTTCAGAGGCTAAGTCACACTCCATTTAGAGCGCACAGGGTTCGCTCAATATGTAACCTCTATAAACATTACATTGTTACACACCGCTCCGCCAAATACTCGTTTCATTTGGTGTGACCCAGTCTTTAGTTCGCAAACAGAGACTTTGTAACTACTAAATTATTTACCATTCGAATGAGTTATGCAATGAATTAACGAGTTTCAACTGAAATCCGTAAAGCTATTGTACAAATTGTTTTCATATTTAAATTATTTACTTTGATTTCAATGAATGATTTTGGTGGTGCTCTAGTGGAAACGGCTCCGTCTTACGAGTTGCAGATCGTAGGTTCGAACCTGGACAAACGGTTTACTCCGTGTAAACTATTTCATCACCACTGCTCTCAAAATGGCGAAGAAAAACATCGTGAAGAAACCGACATGTTCTAGAACGAAAACTTCGAAGACATACATAGGAAATCTACCAACCCACTACATTATGGCCCAGTCCCTCTCGCAAAGCGGTGTCCCAGTAGTGGGAACAGTATAGACTGATTATGAAACGAATGATTCCATGTTAGTTTTAACCGACATCAAAAAAAGGAGGAGGTTCTCAATTCGGCTGTATTTATTTTTTTGTTCGTTTCCTCATTACTTTCGACTGGGTGAAACGATTCTGATGATTCTTTTTTTATTTGAAAGCTGGTGATAATTTCATATAGATCTGATAATGTGTTTCGGAGACAGACAACGGAACTGTTAAAAAAATAACAGTAAATAAACCACGATTGCTGCTATCGCATAAATATGCATTGTTTCGACCCCAAGGATGATGAAATTTCGAATTAGTGGGGTAGGTAGTGTAACTAAAAAGTGTAAAATATAAACTGAAAAAAAAAACAACCAACTTCCGAAAAAACGCTATCCGTAACAAAAAATTTAAATACATATCCAAAGTCACCGACTTCCGAAATTAAAGTTATTTTTCACTTAGTAGTGTTTTTTTGTTCACGATTTTAATGTTAAAATAATCTTTTAAAGCGTGTCTTAGCTACAGTCCTTGAATCAAGATTCATTTCTCACCGCGTGTTTGCATCTCAAGGCTTTAACATCTTACATGCAATTGAGATCTGAAAGTAAGACGGGGATACGTCACCAAGCCGCGCTACAATCCTATTAGCTTTACGTTGTGCAAACTGGCTTTACCAGCGTATGCACAACAAATTCTTATGTTCCTTTGGCATGGCTGATAGAGTAAACTCTTTAGTTCCGGGTTTTGAAAGTAGATAGAATAAATAGTACATATACAGAGTGTAAAAAGACACAACAGATAGCCGTCAACTACGCTTTCTGTACATCTAACTAAGTAACATTGCACAAACAAATAACTGGAAGACGACTTGTAAGTATTTTTGGTGTCAAAATTTGCTTTTTGCGATAGTGTGCAATATAACGCATGCAAAACATTGTGCATATGGGTGCATGTCATAGTACAGGAGTCAAGGAGGTACTTAAGGTTGTGTTTTATCATTAAAAACTTGGTTTCGTAAAAAAATGTCAGTAAAACTTGGAAGTAACCAGAAGTTTCACGGGTGTGGTTTCGAAGAAAAAAAAGACGATATTGACGGGGAGTACAAGTGACTCTCGGTTTCGTTAAGAGTCATTTTACACCCAATTTACTTACTTTATTGCTAACCATTTTCACACAACTCTTTAACAACCGCTTTAATAACCTTTTGACCCTAAGTAACATGGAACAATTAGGGCAGGAAGAAAATTACGAGTTGTTTGTTTGTTACTCAATCTCTCTTAAATGGCTGAACGAATACGGATGAAATCAAGCCCACAGATAAACTAAAACTCAGATAACCATTTAAGATACTTTTTATCCAGGTATATGTAATATTTTCCCCAGGGTGCAACTGAAACCGCGGGCTGCCGTTAGTAGTTCATATTGAAGGAACTTCATGCATAAATCAGTTAATTATTTTATGCTGATGATTATAATGTTCATGTTTCAGTACTCGTTGCATTTACAAGTTAAAAGTTATTTTGTCGTCCTTGAAATAAGTATTTACGAGTTTTCTAATATAATAAGGGCCCTCTGTCAAGTTCAGTTACTGGCAGAACGTAAATAAACTTCAGTGTTAACTGACAGTTACCTATTTATGTAAGTGGTAATTGCGAAGCAAAGCAAAATTCCATATAATTTCGTCGGAACACAAAATCAATTAAGCACTGTCGAAACTTCTGAGAGCGACAGTTCTACTTAATTCATAATCACGTGACTATTTTGTCAATCAAAATGAAATCAAAATTAATAAAAATTAGTCAGGATTTAGTTGCTTGAAAATAATAATGATAAATGATTTTATTGCAAGTAGGTACTGTAAGTAGGTTTGTACAAAACAGTACCTACTTTAAAAAGAAAGCCCGAACCAAACTCAGATGTTACAGTCTTTTTTATTCCAGACATAACCTTGTCAGACCTTGGGAAGCCCATGTATACTTATTGATGTCTGAACAGGCTCAAAACTAAGTCGTTTTGTGACTATGTAATGATCTTTTGATGCGGTTTCTAAATTCAATCCAATATTTAAGTAAATTATAGCACATAAATCTCGATTTTTTGACATGTCGCCACATCCCTATTTTGCACTCGTGTTAACTAATGGCGGACCTCTAGAATAAAATAAATCTGTTTCAATCGGGCCCCAATTTAAGCAAATATTTAAAAGAAATCAATCCAATAATCCTATGAAAACTACACCTCCAAACATGCAATTTGTTTGAGCAGCACACACCCGGTACACATAGAAGCTAGGACCCAATATCAATTGAGGAGAAGTCACCTGTGAAACGTGTCCAACACAAGGAGCTACAAGATGTAGTAGGTATAGCACATACACGTAGGTAAATACGTATATTGGAACGTCAGTCTGTGAGAATTCCGTCCCAGAAACCGTTTGATATTACGTCACTACATGTATGCAGTCATTGGGATGTATACGTGAGAATACTTTGTGATTTACTATGTTACTAGCATCCAGGATAAAAAAATATCCTTTGTGATAATCCAGGTTATAAACTATCTGTGGGCCGAATTTTATCCAAATCCGTTTCACTGTTTTGGCATGATCGAGTAACAGTTTTTATTTCGAAAATACGTTCCCGTGGAATAATTTTCGACCTCCACGCGGACGAAGCTAGTTTATAATATTTGTTTATTTTTTGTGTCTGAATATGAGACTATTAATCAGTGGTTAAACAGATTTTAAATAATGTTAATATTATGTAGATGTTAATAAAAAGAGGGAAATTAATTTTTAACCGATTCCAAAAAGGAGGAGGTTATCAATCCAACAAGTTTTTTTTTTGTGTATTTCGGGCATAACTCCGTCATTATATATGACGGAGTTATGCCCGAAATACACTCGCGGATTTGCAAACTCTTTTTTTTTTCGAAAGGGGTTTATTCTGAAATGGTCCCATTTAAATTTCAAATAAATCTGATGATGAGTTTCGGAGACAGACAACGGACCTCTTAAAAAAAATGACATCAAATCAACTGCTATTGCTGCTATCGCATAAATATAATAAATATGCATTGTTTCGACCCATCCATTTTTATTCGTACAACCGACTTCCGGAAAAACACTACAAAGTGAAAAATAACTTTAATTTCGTAAGTCGGTGACTTTGGATATGTATTTAAATTTTTTGTCACCGCGAAATTTTAGTTATTTTTTGTGTTGTGTTGAATTCCGATATGCCTAAAACCAGTACAAGTTTCAAAACAGCAACAAAAACGAAACAAAAAACCATCGTCCTGAATTCTGATAAACCTGTAACTGTGACAATCGAACACCAACAAAGGGGAAATCAAAATGGAAGCAACAACGTGCCTTGAATATTTGGGATGGGCAATATACACGTCACACACCGCAGATTTGAAATAAATAACTCATCATGCGATAAAACTGTACTGCCTCATGAAGTGTGTAGAAACACATCGTGAGTATATTTTAATCTTATATTTAGAATTATTGGTATATTTTATATCGAGGGACTAAACGAAGCCACAATATACCAGAGGTGGTTTGACTCCCGAGCGTGCGAGAAACCGAGGTGGCGTTTAGTCTCGAGGTGCAAACTGTACTTTTCACTTTGAGTGCGAGAAAAATAGTCAATTTAGTACAAAAACATTTCATAAATATTACTTTCTTATTCCTCCAGTAAGTTTTTAGGTAAATCTTCCGCGATTTGGGCGGCAAAAGATCATCCATTATATCTTTTGCTCTTTGCTCGACGTCAAACTCTTCATTGTCACTGGACATTAATTTTTTTTATTTAAAACCGATTAAATTTACACTCGACAAAAATTGTGAAATTTTCGCGGTCAGTTGTTTCTTCCAAACCAGTCACAGATTAACAATTTAAAACACATGGCTCCACCTTCTTTGCGGAAAAGCCATGGAACTAAAACTCTCAACATTTTCGCAATGAAGATGATCCACATTCCACAGATAATAGTATATTTTCTGGCTGTTTGAGTTTATCTATATCACATGAAGGAAATTTAAAAACGAATTACTAATCAATGATTACTATTAATCAGGGAATGCCCTTAGAGCCTAAAGTGGTCACTTTAGTCCCGCTTCGTAGGGCTATATTGGCGTACTTTTAGAGCATGAGAAGTGATTTTTTTTTTTTTACATTTTCTCACATAAAGAAGCAACAAGAATAATGTTCCCAAGATTTTGTAATATCCAACTTGATTTAAAAGAGTGTCCGTGGAGTTTCTTGTCCATTCTTCTCTATAGAGATCTACGTTTTGGAATGGGCAACTAGCTTCAACTTTCCAACTGATCGATTTTTGGACAATTTAAAAGACCCTGTAATTGGTTTAATTGAAATAAATACTTTGAGTTTGAGTTTGAGGAACTCGGCGTGTACAAGAATTAAAAATTCGAAGTCATTTTACATTCACCAATAAATACAAGTACCTAAACCTCGGCCTAAAAACTGTCCGGCAAGAAAAAGTCCAAATCAAATCAAATCATAGTCATTTATACAAACTAGACTGAGAGTCAGCACTTTTTGAACGTCAAAATCACATAAGACAGTCCCCCAAAACGTCCGCCCTTCACAAACCAGCCTGAAGTACTAGGAGAAGCTAACCTAGACCCATGTGAATAAAATTAATAATAAAATTGCCCAGACTGTGAGTGGAAAAGGTCGACACCAACACACCCGGCTAAAGAGACATGACATCCCTAATCTCAACAAAAGATTCACACAATGAGACGAAGGGAGAGTTTGCTGGAAATATACTTTTCAACAGTTAATGGCTCTCGTAGAGTACTTTTAAAACAGATACGTACCAGCCAAGGAAGTGGCTATTTGTTCCTAGAACAGATTGCCATAAAGTAGAAACATAAAAATAAAAACGCTAACCTAGGCCCGCGTGGATTACGTCCCATTCCCTATCATAGAGAGGAGGCCTGTGTCCCAGCTCTGAGTTTGTTTAGTTTTTTTTTCTCAGAGTAGTCAGTTAAGAAACACCGAAGTCTTATTCACGTGTAAAAGTGTTTTTTATGATTTATAGGACTGAGGTCGTCAGAAATGTTAAATAAATGTTTATTATTTAAATAAACTAGAAAAGCAAATATACATATATAAATACGTCTTTGAACAACATGTCTTCTCGTCTTTACGTCCTTCATCAGCTTCCTGTCATTCTACCTTTTTTAAATATCGTCCACGTCATCCCAAGCCTTTGGCATTCAGCTCTTTCACATAAGTCATGCATTCATCAACGTTCCATTCCTACATACTCGTAAATATCTTTTAAAATTGAATGGGAACTACTAACAGGCTGATAACATTACATAAAGTAAAACCTGACCATGGCGGCATGTGTGGCAGGGGGTGTGTATGGTATGGAGTGTCTGGTGTGTGCGTGCTGTGTAGGTATTTTAAGTTACTTTGTCGCATTCGATTATTATTTGAGCGACTGATTGACCGACTGGTTGACCGACTGGTTGACCGACTGATTGACCGACTGATTGACCGACTGATTGACCAACTGATTGATCGACTGATTGACTGACTGGTTGACCGACTGATTGACCGACTGTTTGACCGACTAGTTGACCGACTGGTTGACCGACTGGTTGACCGACTGATTGACCGACTGATTGACCGACTGATTGACCGACTGGTTGAACGACTGGTTGACCGACAGATTGACCGACTGATTGACCGACTGATTGACCGACTGATTGACCGACTGATTGGTTGACCGATTGGTTGACCGATTGGTTGACCGATTGATTCACCGATTGGTTGACCGACTGGTTGACCGATTGGTTGACCGATTGGTTGAACGACTGGTTGACCAACTGGTTGACCGACTGGTTGACCAACTGATTGACCGACTGATTGACCGACTGGTTGAACGACTGGTTGACCGACTGATTGACCGACTGTTTGACCGACTGATTGACCGACTGATTGACCGACTGATTGACCGACTGATTGGCTGACTGGTTGACCGACTGATTGACCCACTGATTGACCGATTGATTGACTGACTGATTGAACGACTGGTTGACCGACTGATTGACCGACTGTTTAACCGACTAGTTGACCGACTGGTTGACCGACTGTTTGACCGACTGATTGACCGACTGATTGACCGACTGATTGACCGACTGATTGACCGACTGATTGACCGACTGATTGACCGACTGATTGACCGACTGATTGGTTGACCGATTGGTTGACCGATTGGTTGACCGATTGATTCACCGATTGGTTGACCGACTGGTTGACCGATTGGTTGACCGATTGGTTGAACGACTGGTTGACCGACTGGTTGAACGACTGGTTGACCGACTGATTGACCGACTGTTTGACCGACTGATTGACCGACTAATTGACCGACTGATTGACCGACTGATTGACTGACTGATTGATTGATTGATTGATTGATTGATTGATTGATAAGTTGATTGATAAGTTGATTGATTGATTGATTGATTGATTAGTAATCACGAAGTTCCTTATCGCGCGTTGCGTAAGAGGGCTAGACGGGCGGACGGGCTAAATTAATTATTAAAAAGTTGTAACGACACTTTTTGCTGTAGTTGGAAGCATGGAATTTTCGTTTTTTCTGGGATGAGAATAAAATGTTGCACATGGCACCAGGCGAAAAAAGCGTTCCACGCAGTATTTTCTAAACATTATTATTAAATATTATTTAGCTAAAAAAAAAATACTACAATTCCTTCACTAATTAATCGAAAGCAACTTCGTTCCATGCGGGTGTCCCTTGACACCTCTCAAGTTTTTTAATATCTGTAATGGCAAAGAAAACATGTCATGCGATCAATAAAGAAATAATTACCAACAAAACAACTTCGAAGTCCAAACACTAGACCGCAACGACCAGTATTGCTACTTCCAATATTGAGAGCAAACATCAGCCCGACTTGTTGCTACTGATTCGATCCCGCAGCGCTCAGTCTTACTTGTTGATATCGCGGAGTTATTTATATAGCCCATTGCAATGGAATGTTATGATCTGGGATCGGATACCTTGGGTTTTATGGATAAGGATAAAGTTACGGGTGTTTTGTTCGTGGAATTATGTTTGAACATGATCTAGTTTGATCTAACCTTATAAAATATGTGGGTTTCGAAAATTATGCCACGGAAACGTACTATCGGGATTAAAAGTATTCTATATTTTAATCCAAGTTATAATCTATTTGTGTGCTAAATTTCATCTAAATCCGTTCAGCCGTTTTTGCGTGATTGAGTAACAAACACCCAAACATCATAATATACAAACTTTCACATTTATAGTATTATGTAGGATAGTAAGATATGATTACTCCTTACACAAAGTTAAAGTCGAAAAGTAAACTACGTATTTTGATTAGATCTTTCTCTAACAATGCGAAACTTTTCCAAGATCGTTAATCCCTACGACAGATTTCGCGTAGCGGTTACATCACCGCGTCATCGCTACGCGATTGCTACGCCGTAGCATCTGTGAAAGCCTCTTGGCGAGATGACAATCTCCGATAGCGGAGGAATAAAAATGTCAATCCAATAGGGAACTGACATTTACGAACGGATCACGTGACAGTACGAAAGGTTATGTCAATCTTGAACATTTTATTGAAGCTACCGTGTTCTGTGTTCCTGATCATTCTGTCTTAGATAACAATCTTTTATTCAATCAATTGGTTAAACATGAGTTTAGGTAAACAAAGTTATGATTTTTTAATAAAAAACATTTAAGCCAAGGTTCTTTAAGGCCAAACTTAATTGACCAAGTACTCAATTAATTTTCAGATGTTTTATTGATTGCTTTTGTGATTTACGTCTACGTAAAATGAAATTGGAAACCTTAGCGTGTCAAGTCAAAGTGCCGAAAGTGTATCAAAAACATTTTTTTTAGTGACAAGGTCGTCTAGCAATTTCAGAATTATGGCTTGTAGCAATTTATTTAACACTCGAAAACATTATTACTGCTATAAACGTATTTTTGAACGAACTCTTACGATTACCTTATTAGAGCCAAGGTTACCTAGTCACGGCCTATTTATGACCTAAATTAACTTATCAGAGACAGACAAAAAAAAAACCTAGTTCTTTTTAATATTAAAAATCGTTATCCTTTAACAACAGTACCACATCTCATCATACTGATTCTTCGTGATTTTTTTGGCTGAAATAATGATTATGACGATCATGTAGAATGGAATAATCCATAAATGACCTTAAAAAAGAGTTGGGACAACTGGATGTGGAAGGCGGAGTAAAGGGTGTTGTCGTGCAGCCTGGGAGAGTTCGTCGAAATTGGAGCTATTTGGTCGCACACAATTCAATAAAATAATCAAATTAATTGTTATATTGAAATGTGTTGCGACCAAATACCTCCAATTTTGACGCAACAACACGATGACAAACAGTTCAATAAAGTTGGTAATAGAGCATAGAACTACAATGCATGTGCTGCTGCCGACAGTGACACATGTTGTGTTTAATTAACACTATATTATTGACCGTCATCCATTCATTTTAGTGCACTATCTGTCAAAAAGCATTCCTTTCGTTTTCGTCATTTCTGAGGAACGTCATATCTGTCACAGTTGACAAATACCACGCTACGGACACTTTTAAGCTACCTCTTGAATTCAGAAATGTCATGTGCATTGTACTTACAACCGGTGTGCGTATATGACCAGCTGCAAAAACTTATAGGTATGTTAGTATGGTAGGTAGGTGGCGTTTTATTGTTTCTGCCTACCCTTATTGGAAGAAGGCGTGATTTTAGAAAATCAATCATATTTTTTTATTATTTAATTTCCGACCTCTCCGAGAAAAAGACCGAAACAAACTCAGTATAATTAAATCAAATCAAATCCCGAGACTCGTGTATCCACACAACGTGCAATGCTCCAATTTGCATGTAAATTCCCGATACGACCTACCAACGTAATACCTATAGCAACAGTGCGAAAGTAATAAAAATCAGTTTCCGCAGTTAACGAGCGTGTTAAGGCTCTTAACATAACACTTAATCCGGCTTTTAGGCTTTCAACAGGCGTCCCTCACGAGGCAGCGATTTCATTAACATATCTTGACACGTTAGTTCACTTGCGTGCCGGACGCCCGAACGTGATGGTTTTGAATCATGCTACTTTTTTCTTGCTATTACTGTTCCATTATTTTTTAAGGTTTCCCAACAAATGAAAATCGGAACCTTCATAATTTTACTTGGCTTTTTTTAGGTAATATTACTTTCTTGATATAAAAAAAAAATAATAGTATATTTTTAAACAAGGTTTTATTCATTGTTAATAAAAAAAGACCTAAGAAATTAATTGAATTCCGATTGGTTTTTGGTATGTTTTTAGTTATTTCTGTTTAATTATATATTTTTAATTAGATTATTATTAAGTAAGTAAATATTTTTTTTATTGTTCCACAAACAGAGAAACCGTGATGCAATTCGCCCAATTTGTTATTTTTAACAAATTATTTCAAAGTCAAAGTCTAAACGTCTTTTGCAAACTATGTAGATATGCGTACAAATAATGGTCTTCATTAAATTCAGGTCCCGTTCACTCTATTTCAGTATTTTCTGAAGTATTTAGAAAGTACTTGACTTTGTTAAATTCATATTAGTTCGTACTAGGTGACCCTAGGTTAATAGGTTTTGAACTTGCTACGCGATTGCTTAGTAAACACGCCACCTCGAAATTGTTAATTAAAAACTCACGAAAAAATTATATTTTACTTTTATTAAGATTTTAACGGAAAACCGAAACATTTTGTGAGACGTGACAGCGTAAGGGACTTTATTATAATTAATATTTAACTGCTTTTTTGACACCAAACATATTTTATTTTAAAGGAATTAATAGCGAACTTCGTTCACGGTCCCACGAACTATTGGGCCCCAATTCTGTACGGTTATGCGGACTCTTACTACGTTCAAACTACGTCAATATCGTGTCTTGTGGAAACCAATGTAACGGTAAGGAATCGAAATGTCTTATTCTGTATGTTCCAAGACAAAGTCGATTATTTATTAGCAAATGTCGTGTGTGATGTAAGGAATTGCCGTGGTTTCGAAGAATCGTTAAGTGGTCATAGTGAATTAGGGCTCTGGTGTATTAAGAATTGGATAATATTTTCAAGTGAAGAATAAAAGTGTGAATTCAAATGATGTTCACATACAACTTTTTCAAGTATGTGTTTTATTTAAAAAAAACCTTTCATCACGCCTGCTTTCCTCGCAACATTGGTAAAAGGTGTTAATAGATTTACCCACGTTTCGCCAGTTATGTTTAAATGCAATATAAGTCGAGGCTATTGCTATCATACTCAGCTCCAGACCACCAAACAGAAAACCAGACTCCGTATTCAGTTTTTGTTGTCTATATGTCACCGTAAAATTTTAAATACCGTTAGATTGTAATCTATCTCGTGAGATCGTAAACTATCGATAAATTGTGAACTACATCATACTACTTACTGCTTACCGACCGAATAGGTTTTTTTTTTGGGTGAGAAATCATCAAATAACTTCTCCCGCTCTGGGTGGAGCAGGAGAGCGTATCAGACTTTTACTGACTAAAACCTACCCGTGTTCCCTAAGTTGCTTGTGTGCCAGGGGCCGCGGTATCTCTTTCGAACAACCCGCACCCCTGGCGGCATCGGCCCTTGCGGACCCACCAGTTGGCGCTGGCATCTCTTTGAGGCGCGCGTGGAACATAACACGCCGTTGACACGGGCTTGGTCCTTACCGAACAGCGAGCTACCCATTACTCGCCGTCCGCAAGCCCGTGCCTACGGTGGCCGGGAATCAGCCTGAGATTTCCGACGCCCAGGGCGTCTCCTGCGACGACTAAGGCTGTGAGGGCGTATGTACTGCCTCTCTCTTACGTGCACCACCTCCCTCTTCGCGAGCATTACTGCTTCGCAGAAGGAGGTGACGGCTACCCATGGACTCTCCCTCCGTGCCATGGCCTAGACCAGGGCTGGACGCGAGAGATCGCTGCCGCCGATCGCCTCCACGAGGACACGGCAGTGCTCCGCCCAAGACGGGCAGACCTCCACCGTATGCTCCACCGTGTCCTCAGGGCGATTTTCGCATTGGAAACACCCGGGCGTTTCCTCCCGCCTTATGCGAAATATTAACCTCCCGAAACAGTCGTGTCCGGTAAGGACCTGTGTCAGGTGGAAGGTGAGGGCGCCATGCCGCCTCTCAAGCCACTGCTCAAAACCGCGCGCGAGCCGAGCGAGCGAATCGAGCGGCGCTGCGACAGCGGCCAGCGAGCGCTACTTTCAAGTTAGTGGCAGTTACTTGACTAATTAGTAGTACCGCAAGGTACTATCCGTCTTGATACCAGTTCACAATTTGATGATTTCAATTCGATAGATTATAATAATCTATCGAAAAACAATGCGTTACATTGTAAGCAGTAAGTATGTTACGGTTCACAATCTTTAAAATCTCAGCAGTTTAAAATCTCTCGAGATAGATTATAATTTAACGGTAATAATTTACAATTTTACGGTGACATATACATGTATATACGAGGGTGACACTGAAAGTTCTTAGAAAATCAAAAACTGAACAAACTAGCAAGTTATAAGTTTTATTATATCTTTTCAAAATAGTGTCCATTAACATCAATACATCGCTGCATCCGATGGAACCACTGAGAAAAGCACTTTGCCCACTCATCCTTAGGGGTCTCTTTCACGGCATTTTGAAACGCAGCCACTGCTTCCTCGGTGTCCATAAAACGTTTTCCTCGAAGTTTTTCTTTTATTTTCGGAAATAAATAAAAATCGCAAGGTGCGAGGTCGGGACTATAGGGCGGGTGACCCAGTAATTCCACGTCTGATGTCGCCAAGTAGTCGATTGTTTGTTTGGCGGTGTGCGACGAGGCGTTGTCGTGGTGAAGGAGGATCCTACTGCGAGGTCGTTTCTCCCGAACTTTTTCCAACACAAGTGGCAAACAATTGTTAGTGTACCACTCTGCAGTAACTGTTTTTCGATCCTCTAAAACAATTGTTGCGTAATGACCTGTCCTTCCGAAGAACGAGGCCACCATCTTTTTTCCCACGCTTCGACCTCTCTTCACTTTAGTTGGCAACTCCTCAGAAGGAAACACCCAGACAGCAGACTGTCTCTTAGTTTCAGGATCATAACAATAAATCCAGCTTTCGTCACCCGTAAGTATGTCGAACACAGCATTTGAGTCACCTCCGTTAAATCTTTGAATCATTTCACGACACCAATCAACACGACGGAGTTTTAGGGCCTCTGTCAAATTATGAGGTATCCACCGGGCACAAAGCTTCCTGACCGCTAAATGTTCATGGAGAATTTTGTGGACTTGACTCATACCGATGCCTAAGCTTGTCCGAATCTGCTGATAAGTCACTCTTTTGTCAGTCTCCAACATACGCCGCACAACACTGATGTTATCTTCAGTCGTCGCCGTAGATGGCCGTCTCTTACGCAGATCATCAGTGAGATTAGTGCGACCACGTTTAAACTCATTAAACCAGTTGTAAACAGTGGCACGAGATGGGGCTTCATCGTCAAAGGCCAATCGAAGTCTATCATAACTGTCTTGTTGACTTAAATGACATCGTAAGTCATAAAAAATCATTGTACGAAAATTTTCTCGCGTTAAATTCATGCTGACGTGACACAGACAATTTTTAATTTGCCGCCAAATCGTAAACAAATGACAAATGAATAAAATACATACACAATATTACTGGCAAAGAGTTCCATTTTCGAAATTTGAACTTATTTTTTTATTATATCGTTTACAAGTGGCCAGTTCTAAAAACTTTCAGTGTCGCCCTCGTATTATTAATACGTGAAGCAAAAACTTTGTACCCCTTTTTACGAAAATCATGCGGGCGAAGGAGTATGAAATTTGGCACACTTAAAGTTTGTACGGAAAAGGAGTGCAGAAAGTGAATATTTTAATTAATTACGTTCAAACTAAAAATTTGAATGAAAAATGGTCGAATTTCGAATACTGTGCCACCACTGCATAGTTAAAATAAATGTATGATTTTCCTCTAACTAGTTTGGTCAAGAAACATTTTCAGAGTCTACTTAACACAAATTCTACGTAGTCTTCATTAAATCAGTTGAGCTCTGAGTCTAGAGCAGAATCAGAATATCGATCTTTCAACATAGAATACGCTTATGAAGCTGCAAAACATACTCTGATTTCTTGTTAACGATTGTTTTTTACAAATTATTTCCTTATCAGTAGAATATTTTAACAGCTTTTACCCGTGGCTCTGCCCACGTGGATTCCGATTATCGCGTAAAAACGTCTACGTATATAATGTATATATAGTAAGCCTATGTCCTTTTCCATATCCCATGCTATCATCATCATCATATCAGCCGAAAAATGTCCACTGCTGGACATAAGCCTCCCCCAAAAGGGGAGATTTGCCATAATCGCCACGCTTGGCAGGCGGGTTGGCGATCGCAGTATGGTGGTCAAATGCATAGAGAACGCTGCTGCCCATTCTCTAGTACGTCCCTTAGTCGCCTTCTACGGTTACGGTTTAGGCGTGAAAGCGTAACAAACAGACAGACACAGTTACTTTACGTTTATAATATTAAGTAGGGATACGGATAATATAGTACGGATTTACTGCCTGGTTGGTTTTGTGGTCGCAAGCACTACGGCTGAGCACAAGGTCCTGGGTTCGATTTCTGAGTGGGGCATAGTGTTATTGGGTTTTGTCATCTGGAATTTCTCAGAAGCAGCCCGGGGTCTGGATTCGTGTCCGGTAGATGGCAATGGACTCGCCCCCTATTACAAATATGGGTGTTCTACAGGTGCACATTTGTCTCATCCTCCGAGGAACACGCGCGTGGTATGTGTATTTTATTTAGAAAATAATTGCACTGTGTTCTTCGATGTTTTTACTAGCATCGTAATCAAAATCATTGCTCCATATACTTTACAAGCAATATACAAGTTGTAGATATTGTTTTTGTTTTTCCAATAAAGTGCAAGAGTGCAGGATGATGTTTCAGTGTGTCTATATGTGAAATTGTTTTTCAGAGAATTGAACTCTCCCTGCGGTGATAAACAGAGCATCTCGGCACTTTGGATTTACCTTCCATTCGTTATTTCGCTTTTAGTATTACCTGTATATTATCATCTGCATGATGCGACTGAATACATAAAGTAATTTACATATACCGATTGCCTATGTGACCTCCACAATCCCTGTAACTGGGTGGTACGAAACCCCTTGGTATGACTGGTAGTCAGAATTTCGGGCTTCTGAGAACTCGTAACGACCATCAAAGGTCCACAAATACCAGCTGGGTTGGTCCCGGCTGTCCGTAGTATATGTAGGGCTTAATGTGATTTCCGAGGCACGGAGCAAGGTATGTGAACATGGTCACCCATCCACGGACGAACCGCAACCAGTGCTGCTTAACCTAAGTGCTGGACCCGTGTGAATGTTATTACTTAGTCAGAAGTTCCTCTCCAGCGTATTATCAATATAATTTTCTAGTTCTAAAGTCAGCTAAAATAACAGCAATAACAAAATAATGAGTGCAAATTCGATGTGCTAATTCTACAAATTAACCACAACTTTACACCCGGCAACTATAGCCCTCGGCTATCAAACCTGACCTCATCGCAATTACGGTTAAACGGATATTTTATACTGAAAAAGCAATCACCGCGAAATAAAGGTTTCCTGAGAAGAGACTATTTACATAATTAAATCAGAAGACAATCAGATCCTCGTTAATATGCAACTTTCCATAAAGAAGATGGCGAGTCGAGTGAATTGTGTAAAAATGGAAATGGATAAAGTTGTTAAAATTGTGAAAATACTTATTCTTGACTTACAAAAGTGTCTGCAGTTATTGGCCCTTTTGGATGAAACATTATTTGACTTAAATTTTACTACATTAGGTATATACATATTCTTTTTATCTGCTTCTTCTTAATAAAATTAAATATTTGTATTTCTAGGCTAGGTAGTTAAAAGAAAAAGGTTATTATAAAAAAGCCTTGAGAAATGAGGAAAATCTTGCCGTCAACGACATAGGTATATAATTATGTTCTAACTATAATATTTATAATCTGATGAATTACTATTAAAAACACTTTAAACTTTCAAAATTGGTTGGTGATCTTTCACTTACTAAAATCAACCTTAGCTTTCCCAAATTATGATTGAAATGCATTAACTTAATCACAACAGTGTCAACCCGAAATCCACTGTAATAATATTGTTTCATGCATCTATTCCTCAAATTTTTCAAAGAATTTAAACGACAGCTAGACTTCTGATCATGAATGGGCGTTAAGTTGGCTGTAGCATTTAGACTGATAACAATAACATCAAGAAAATTCATGTAAACTTAATTCAGGGCAATAAATTGTTTATTAAATTGACGACCAACTTACATTGTCCCTATGTAATGGTTCTAATACGGAAAATTGACGTAATGTTATTTGATACACCAATAATTCCTGGAATGAACCTAAAACAAAAAGGCAAAGAGCACACGCCCACAATACAATTATGTTTACGTTATGTTTATGTACCCATAACACACTGCGTGAGTGATAGTAAAATAAAGTAATGGTCTTGGGAAAGCGGTAGATAATATCTGGCACAAACTATTTTTGGAACTCCGGCCGGTAATACACTGAAAGGCAAACATGGCCGCGACGTCAAAACTCTCAAGAGTAAAGTAGAAGTCACACAGGTACACAGTGTAAATGAGTGATTTCGACATTTGCAGAGTGACATTGACAGGGGCGCACTGTTGGAAAACACTTATGCAATTGTTTTTTGAAAAACAAGATGGCGGCGTTAGTTTGCCACGCGGCAATAAATCCCTGAACAGCTGTTACTTCGCTTGATGCTTAGAGCTTGACTGCGTGCTAGGAGACATGCTCTACTAATCCAACGCATCTGAAATGTTCGTCACATGATCGGACAAGACAATGTCTCGACTTTTTAGACTGTGATCTGTGAGTTGGTTTCGATTTTTCTTCGTAGAGTAGTCGGCATGAAAACACCGACCTTATCTAGTTTTAAAATATTGTCATTTCTTTTGACTTGTTAAAGTGCTTTTTAAACTCAGTGATACGGGATTCTCATAATTACTTGAGGGATATCAAGTAATTATGAGAATCCCCAGTGACGTGTCCATGAGAAGGACGCCGCCTGACACCAAACAGGCCACATTGCTCAATTCAAGTTCCGCTGTTCGCCAAACCTGGAACTAAGCGAATCTTATGGACCGTTCCAAAATTATCTGGTGTAAGTATAAACGCAATCACTTGCTTAAATCAGTTACACAGTTTCATCTGAATTTAGAAGGTTTCAACTTTATATCTAACCAGTTTTGGGATTGGGTGGTTTAAAATTAGAATTGGACTGGATCAAAGCACACACTTTCTAAGTGGCACTTAAAACTCGCACGTACGTTTCCGATCAATTTGTAAATATTTTCAGCATATAGGTGCTTTTGGAACAGAATATAGCTGTGTGGCTGCAACCTAAGTATTCTGCCTTCGAGATACATCAAATTTTCAGCGTTCCAAAAGATGCTCGTGGAAATAAAATCAATTCTGATATTCCGGAATCACATTGGGAGATGGTACGGGAATACGATCTGTGTCACATTCATTAAGGAATATTCTACGTTTGATATTTTTCAGGGTCTGAAATATCATTTGTAGATGTGAAACGTTAATGTAGGTAAAAGTGGTAAGAGAGAAGAAGATTTAATTTCACTTTTTTTATAACTCATGCGTCGTAAGGGGCAGGGGATTACTACAATTGAAATGTCCACCGTTGGTGTGGGTGATACGGTTTTATTCACGTTCGTATTTCGGCTGAAAAGCTTAAATAGTATTTAAAAGTGTAGAGTCTGGCGAACGATCAGAAGAAAGACTGAAGCTGGTGTGTTCCACCCGCTAAAGATCTCCCACTTGGACATTTTCCTTCCCTTTTTTCATTTCCTTGGGTAACCTGGAAGTCTTTAAACAGACTCCGGACCCAGGTTTTCCGGAGCAACGAAAACCTGTGCAGGTAAAAATTAATAGACAACTCCGCCTTAGAGTGTGAATGTGGTGCTGTTCCAGGATACAGGAACTGATGGACGATAGTGATGGCGCCAAACATGTAGCCGAATTCTGAACTTTCTCCATTAAGATTACACGTTAAGAAGAAGATTTCGGGTAAATAACTCCTGAAATCGACGGGGGCACTTAGCAAGAACTGGAAAGCCAAAATATACACGTATGAGCTGTAACATATTTTCTGAAATATCATGTAATTGAATTTTTAACTTATTTTTATATTCTTTTTTTGGAACACTGTTTTCTTATTTTTCTTTCATGGAAGCTGTAAGACACCTTACAACTGATTTTAAATAAAATAAATAAATATAATACCGGCCTCTTATGTCAACAATAGGCTGGTATTATATTAATTAATTAATATATATATCTATTATTATTTTATTTATTTATCTAAATGACTCATAATTTCAGGGCAAAACCTCAGTTTATGTTCAAGATAACTCAACTGATTTTACTATGGATTAAAAAAAAAAATTTTTTTTTTTTGTATTTTTTCATATTATATAGTCCTCAACGTGGGCGATAATATAGTGTTCAAGTGTGTGACACAGATGCACTCACTCTCATTGCCCGATGGGTTGGCAATTCTACACGACCGGAGAGAGATCAGGCGCAGGACTTGACGTGATTTCCGAGGCACGGGGTTATCATACCGCTAACTTCCAAACTCGGGGTTGTTACTGAGAATTTCCTAATAAAAAAAACCCAAAAACGATTTGCCCGACCTAGGTATCAAACCCAAGACCGCAGCAGTCACATTTGCGACCGCGAGACCAACGAGGCAATTATATTCATCAAATGAACAAATTGAAGGTCAGTAGACGTTTTTATATTTTTCATGGATGCATGTTAACGAATTGATGAAACGATCTCAATAATGTTCATTCGATGAATTATTCATTTCGTTGAATGCTTTTCTTTCATAATGAAAATACAAACAGTATACACGTTCCATTTTATTTATTGATTGCTTTCATATTCATTTATGTAATGAAAAAATAATAAAACGTGCAGTAGTTCGTTTCGGGCACACGTTTCAAAGTTCTTTATGTAACAAAAAATATTGTGTTTTAATTTATTATTGATGCCATTCGATACCGCGCACCTAGCAAGCACAATTTTAGGTGACGTAAATACGTTACTTGGCACTCTTGTGTTTTTGTGAAAAGTGACACTGAAGTTTTGAAAATACGTTAGTTCGAACTCTTATCAAAACTGGCAAAAAATTGACTATGAAGTTTCGAAAATGTAATCTTCCTTTTTGCTTATTCCGCTCTAAGTATATTTGATGCCATTTAATAGCGTGCATCTAATAACGTTAGTTGACAAAATGATAATTTGTTAGTGGAGACTTAATATTTTAATACCTACCTAGTGCTGCGACACGTGGTAAGAATTAAAGTATTCGATAAACAAATAAAATTTTAATAAAACTTGCAACTAGAACGATGTTAGTCGCGAACGATACTAAACTTTGGGGTCACAAAAACCAAAAAAAAATTGCCAACAAATTATTAAATGCAAGGACGGTCCTAAATAATTCGCTCGCTACATTCCGGAACTCGACCCTTGTCATAGAAATATACGAAAATTGTACCGAGGTCACACAGAGAATGTTTAAAGGTGTAGTAAGACCACCAGTATGTACTCGCCCTAATATAGCCTCTCATAAAAAGATTAGGATCATAATTATTAAAGCATGTACTCACTCTATGTAAGAATTATGTGGCTTTGTTTAGCCAGTTTTGGGTTTTAACAACAATTAAAATAAAGGTGTAAATGTTGTAGTAAGTTATGGGAGTAATTACCGCCTTATAATGAAACCTACGCAAAATATCAAGTTTCTTATTAACGCGAGAGACGCAAATTAAGTGAGACATAGGAGGACTTGTGTTTCACTATACAATGAAGCTTGACGGGGTTTATACAAAGTGATGTTGAACAGTAGCAAAAATGAGACGAACAATGTATCAATTTTTTTTAAAGCAGAGGAGAAAGACACGAGCTGTGGGGCTCAGTGGTAACCGGTAGGCACATTACTTTGTATATTTTATATTAACACCAGTGCTCTCAAAACGGTGAAAGAGAACATCGTGAAGGAACTGTCATGCCCTAGAATAAAAAAAATCGATGACATGTTACATCCACCAGTCCGCCCTGGACCCACGTAGTGGATTATGCCCGACTCTCTCTCACAAAGAGGTCTCCTCTTTATATTCGGCCATAATCCCTGTGGCCCAGCAATGGGAAAGCTATCGGCCGATTACAAAAAATCGGCAAAATCATAAATGAATCATGATCATTACAGTTGACATCCAACCGATTCTGCGATGACGACACGAGACGTGACGAGACGTCAGAATGCCTACTGCTAAACATAGGCTTGCCCCAAGAATTGCGACATCAAGAAGAGGTAATGTGTAATAGTTATATCGGCTGCTATCAGTTATCCTGTTCTAATAACTACACATGTGGAGTGACCAAGAAGTTATCGCAGCCACCTTTGTCTTGGACAACATTGTCAAACTTTCATTGCTTCAATACGAGGCTTTTGGGTACTTTGTAAGCGGCAGAGTTAACAACGTTTCTTACTTTTTTTGGAAATGTGGCTACAGAAACATCATTCAATAATATACCTACTACCAATTAGAGTAGATCCTGCTAACATTATAAATGTGAAAGTTTGTATGTTTGGATGTTTGTTATTCAAACACCCAAAACGGCTGAACGGACTTGCATGAAATTTTTCACACGAGGGTTTAACGCATAGGATACTTGTTATCCCAGTAAACTTTCCCGTGGGATAATTTCCCAGCTGTACGCGGGCGAAGCCGCTGGCAAAAGCTAGTTGAATATAAAATTAATTATCTAGTCTTAAAATGCCCACAGCCTAGATTTACCAAAGATGTAGGCAAACTGACCCAAGGTACATACAGTCTAGTGGTTTAATATGTAGGTACAGTACGCAGTCTAGCTCCGAGCCACTTAGTGGGGCACCGCAAGCTTTGCCCGGGTGGGTTTTAAGTAGCGTACAACATTTGGTATGTAAAGTCCCGTACATTTATACCTTGTAGTACGCAAAATCAAAAGTGATTTCTCGTAAAATAAAATTGGAAAGAAGAAAATCGCTTTTGAATCTTGCGTAGCTGTAAGTTACCGCTCGTGACAGTACTTGATGTTCAAGTTTATAAAATAGTCACGTGTCCGGAGTAGCTTGATGAAAGGAAAGACAGAAAAAATAAAACTTGTTTATTCTGCAAAAAAAACGCACATTAATATAAGACGACAACAAAAATTCGTCAATTTTGATTTTTGTTTTTATGAACTGCACTCTTTACTGAGAACCTGATAAGCTAAGCAGTGAATGTAACAAAGAACGAAGACTTGGGCCAGTACAATCCGAGGCTTTACCACTAATGCGCGATGTAACCGTTACGTATATTCGAACGTTTATTAAATCGAAAATACAACTAGGCTATAGCCTTTTGGTTCATTTATTTTAAGACAAACATAATTTTTATCATAAACTAAATGTGCGAAATGAGGATTTTTAATTTTCAAATGGTTCCAATTTATGTTACGTTTAGTCCTCCCGTTCGTGGTAAGAGCTATGTGCCCAGTGAGCAATCCAAGTGAGAGGGCATTGTAAGACCGACATAGGACTATCAAACGGTGTTGCAGAGTGATTGGAAATTTGAAGCAATCCGTAGTTCACATATGCATATATAAACCCATCAAAGAGAAATGGGACTTAGATTCCTTTATGCTGTACCTCTTTATTAAGTGACCAAAAATTGCCACACCCCATTTAAAGTTGTTGCGAGGCAGCATAAACTTTTTAGATCTTTTAATAAATATAATAATCTACCCTACAAAAAATTGTGTGCTGTTATAGAAACTTAGAAGTAAGTCAATCTAAAAACCATTTCTCCCCGACACTGGAAACTCCTGTGGTAGAGTGGTATGCGGTGCACCACAATTTACCGTCACAGTATTTGTGTACAATCTTTTGCAGTTTAAGCTTGGAGCCAACAGTTTTTGCTATATGCAGCTGTGTCCGAACGAGGGGCTTAAAACAAAGTAAGAAAATGTGAAACTCTAAATTCTGTTGGCCACAAAACTTTGTGCAGCTGTAATTTCTACCAACCTGTAGTAGCTCAATTATCGTTTTAGTACAAGAAAGACAATGTATATTTTCTTTTTCAGAAAAGACGCATAATTATTATAATCAGTAAAAGGAACACACATGGATATCCACACATAATATAGGTCTCCTACGTATTTACCCTACAAAAAGCCCTTGTTCAATTAATAATGAAAATAGGTGAGTACTTTGCAGAATACCGCATAGCACTTTTAAGATAGGTATCGAAATCAAAATTTTGAGAAAAATTTAAATCTTCACTGAATTAAATTGATTGAATCCCTAAAACGCTATCAGGACAATTCGCCCCGTGACAATTCCACCCCAGGCCAACTCGCCAACACAACCCGCCTCGCCCCCGCCCGCCTCGGACAACTCGACCCGGGCAACTCAACCCCGACGACTTGACCCCGTTTACTAGACCCCGACACTCGACCCCAACTACCACCACAACAAGTAGGTAGTATTAACTAAGCCAGGGCACCCCGACCAAATGGCTTTTTTTTTTTTTTTCTGTCTGGGAAATCATCAAATAACTTCTCCCGCTCTGGGTGGAGCGGGAGGGCGTGTCAGACTTTTACTGACTAAAACCCACCCGTGTTCCCTCAGTTGCCTGTGTGCCAGGGGCGGCGGTATCTCTTTCGAACAACCCGCACCCCTGGCAGGCATCGGCCCTTGCGGGCCCCATCTGTTGCTGCTGACATCTCTTTGAGGCGCGCGTGGAACACAACGCGCCGTCGACCCGGGCTTGGTCCTTACCGGACAGCGAGCTACCCATTACTCGCCGTCCGCAAGCCCGTGCCTACGGTGGCCGGGAATCAGCCTGGGATTCCCGACCCCCAAGGCGTCTCCTGTGAAGGCCACGGCTGTGAGGGCGCATGTACTGCATCTCCCTCACGTGCGCCGCCTCCCTCTTTGCGAGCATAACTGCTTCGCTGAAGGAGGCGACTGCCAGCCATGCCCTCTCGCTCCGTACCATGGCCTGGACCAGGGTACCCCGACCAAATGGGTTAGGTTAGGTTAGAAATGTGATCAAATGCGCACGAGCAAGCGAAGCGAGCGGTGCCGTGGCAGCAATAATGGTGCGGTGACAATATTATTTTAGTAATTGTTGTATTAAGTTGTAGAAAAAGCGTTTTTTGTAATATCTCGGTACCTTTACACGAATATCAACTGTAATCTGTACCCACACAATACTAGTAAGTGCGTAAATACACGTCAGTACATCACTATTGACTTTCATGTTACACTAAAAGATCTTTCAGCTGATATCAGCCACGGAAGTACTTGTCGTTTTCTCTCACGGTGACAAGGGTAACCACTATACTTCGATAGAATCGCACACTCCATTTTTACATATTTTCTAAGAAATATTGCATGGTATGAAGAAAAATACTAAGATAACCTTGTCTTGATTTTTTACGTGTAAACAAGGCACTTAGAAAAACTCAAATGTTTAAAATCGGAATGAGATAAAATTATGAAAACTTCGTGAAAGACGATACTGAGTAATTAATTTTTTTGTTTAATTTTAATTAATATTACAGAATTATGAAAAACTCCATAACGGAGGAGTTTCTTAAACCTTGAAACTTTTTATGTATACAGGGTGTAACAGAAACCCTATTGCTACCCTTAAACACAAAAGATAACAGCTGGTATATAATCACTATACATATTTTCAGCTCAAAATAAAATACTCTAAGAATTGATACCATTTTTTCAGTTTCACATGTTTCTTAAATTCAAATCATAACAAACGTGTCACCGCTCTACGTAGGTCAATAACTTTCCACGTCACTTGCCAATATCACGATAAATCTCTTCCGACTGATGTTTTTATTTCAATTTGAAAAGTTCGGTTTCTGGTATCAATGTATTAAAAATTCTCATAACTTCCGAACATGTAGATGTAAGATTAAAAAACCCTTACAATATCGTTTGATATCATCCAAAGAAGCCGTGCCCTTGATATGTATATACCCATTCCGTTACACGTTGTAAAGTGAATTACACAAAAATGTATAGATGTGATGCATTTCAATTTAATTATTCATTTAAAAACACAAATTGTGTCCTTATAATTAAAGAAAGTACACTATTAAACCTCTGGGGTCTGTCTTAGCATGCCATGGGTCTGGAATTTACACAACGCGCTACTGACAAATTAAAGTAGAATGGAGTTGTAGTATTCTTTGAGCTTCTGGTTTCCATCTGAAATAATTGGTATTCTGCACTTGGGTAAAGGCTAGAAACCTGGGTACGAGGCAAGGGAGATATTTTCCCTGCAGTGGGCTAAACAGTAATAATGGTTTCATAATCATAATCAGCCTAAAATGTTCCAACTGCTGGGACAGCGCTCACAGACCTCCTCTCGGTAAGAGAGTGTGGGCCGTAAGGCATTACGCGGGCCCAGTGTGGGCTGGTAGATGCCACATGTCTTAGAATTTTTGGTTCCATGACTTCTATGAAATGCTGAATTTTCTCACGATGGTTTCTTCACCATTACGAGAGCAGTGGTGATGAAATAGTTTACGCAAAGTTAAGCACCTGCCTGGGCTTAAACCTACGACCTACAGCTCGTTAGTTGAGGCCGTCGCCACTGGGCCACCACTGATCACAATATACAGGGTGTAACAGAAACCCTATTGCTATCCTTAAGCACAAAAGATAACAGCTGGTATAGAATCACTATACATATTTTCAGCTCAAAATAAAATACTCTAAGAATTGAAACCAGTTTTTTGGTTTCACATGTTTCTTAAATTCAAATCATAACAAACGTGTCACCGCACTACGTAGGTAACTTTCCACGTTACTTGCCAATATCACGATAAATCTCTTCCGAGTGATGTGTTTGTTTCAATATGTTCTGGTATCAATGTATTAAAAATTCTCATAACTTCCGAGCATGTAGAGATAGGATTAAAAACCCCTTCCAGTATCGTTTGGTATCAGCCAAAGAAGCCGTGCCCTTGGTATGTATATACCCTTTCCGTTACACTTTGTATAATTATAGTTTACCTCAAATTAATTATTTTCTTTACCAAAACCAACCCCAACAAATGACAATCTGCACATTGCCTACGAAATCTCAAGCTATAGTCGATCGACGTAGGCGTATTAATCAATCTCAATCAATCTGGGTTGCAAGCCTTCGGCACACCGCCCCGTCTGCTCCTTTATCAATCCGTTCATTGTTTTCTTGCCGCTTTGACAATATCCGCGTACCATCGGGTTTATGGTTTTCCTCACTGTCCCTTTGCCAGATACCTATTCTATTCGAAATTTCGTCGGAATATTGGGGAATGGATTACAATAGAATAGTTTTCTATGAGGAACAAAGTAATGTATCTATGTGCATTGTACCTACCTTACCTTCTGTTGTACCCAGTGTATTTCTTGATATTTGTTTACCTACATATTTGTAATACTAGTTCTAAATATACTACATAAACACACACCTTCTTCCCATGAGCAGAAAATATAGAAATCCACCTGTTACGATCTAGTTGTAATATTACACGATTTTTAGATTTCTGATTGACAAAGAACAATGAAACTGTGTTGACAGGTGAGAATAAAAGGAGAAAACGTGTCGCCTCGACATCTAGGAATATGAGACAAGTGCAAGATCATGATGCTACCTTCTTAACCTTCTGGGCATTTTAAGTTTAATAATACTATTAATTATTGCATATACCCAGATATAAGGACAAGGTTTGGATCCGGTTAACATAAATTCTTAAACCGGATCTCAGGAAATATATGAACCTGAATCCGGACCCTCACTATCGGGGATATTCGACCTTAGTAGGTACACTAAGATCAAATTAAGATAGCAAGGGTGACAACCAATTCACTCCTGAAATCCAACCTTTAATTTGTACAAACTTCGAGTATTTACGAAACACTCGTAGAACAAAATTCTTGAAACCACGAAACTCTATAAACAACATTTATTTTCTTAATTGAATTCTCCGATGTTCTATGAAAAAATCCGTCAGAATTTGATACACACAAATGAAACAATGGAACAGAAGTTTCAAAGAATAGAGAATTATTAAGGCTTCTTCAAACAGGCGCGACGCGACAGCGCGACGCGACACTTGTAGAACAATTTCCATGAAGTTTTATTGAAATTGTTCTACGAGTGTCGCGACGCGACCGTCGCGTCGCGCTAGTCTGCACGAGCCTTTAGACTTAATTAGGTACGTGTAGTAAGTAGTAAGGTAGAAAGTAACCTTTTCATATTGGCAAGTAACATCAAATGGCTTAAGTCTATTTATCTCATTGGCCTATATTTTTCCTAACCCATCACAAAAAGTTATCAGAATTTTGATACGGTTTTCAGCAAGTAGGTTTTAGTGAAAACCCAACTAAAGCTGAAAAACATAGCTCATTTCGATCTTCTCTATCGGATCTAGTGTAGGCAAACACGGTAGAACGCTAAAGGTTTAAGTGATTGGTAGTTTCTCAACGCAGTTGCTTTCAACATGCTATTCTGGTTTGTCTTGTTAGTACTACTGTTATTACCGTTTTTTTTTTGGGTGGGAAATCATCAAATAACTTCTCCCGCTCTGTGTGGAGCAGTAGGGCGTGTCAGACTTTTACTGACTAAAACCCACCCGTGTTCCCTCTGTTGCTAGGGGCCGCGGTATCTCTTTCGAACAACCCACATCCCTGGCAGGCATTGGCACTTCTGGGCCCCCATCAGTTCGTGCTGACATCTCTTTGAGGCGCACGTGGAACACAACACGCCGTCGACCTGGGCTTGGTCCTTACCGAACAGCGAGCTATCCATTACTCATCGTCCGCAAGCCCGCGCTTACGGTGGCCGGGAATCAGCCTGGGATTCCTGACGCCCAGAGCGATTCCTGCGGAGGCTACGGCCGTGAGGGCGCATATACTGCCTCTCCCTCTCGTGCGCCACCTCCCTCTTCGCGAGCATTACTGCTTCGCAGAAGGAGGTGACGGCTACCCATGCACTCTCGCTCCGTACCATGGCCGGACGCGAGAGATCGCGGCCGCCGATCGCCTCCACGAGGACACGGCGGTGCTCCGCCCAAGCCGGGCAAATAACCACTGTATGCTCCATCGTGTCCTCGGGGCAATCATCGTAATGGAAACACCCAGGCGTTTCCTCCCGCCTTATGCGAAACAGGAACCTCCCAAAACAGCCATGTCCGTTGAAGACCTATGTCAGGCAGAAGGTGAGGACGCCGTGCCGTCTCTCAAGCCACTCCTCAAAGAATTACCGTTAAGCAGGAATGGCTCTCATTTGGACATTTCAACAATATTTATTGCGTTATTTATGTTCGTGAGCAGACAAATCTAACCTAAAGTAATGAATTAGAAACACTTATATTTGTTTGATTTTGACGTTCGAAAGTGCCTATTTCAAATAAATGATTTGACATTGACTTTACATTGTGATATCCCATAAGTGTGATTCCAAGGCGAAATTAATTAAATAGCACAAACATAATAAAGCTCACTATCTTAAAGCATTGTTCCTAGTAATTGCCTCCGTTTGAATAAAGCAAAGAAATTAAGAGAATGCCAAACGCTTATCACAAGCCGTGTTCCGTTGGCTGTCACTCTTACCCCCCGTTGTTAGCTTAATATTTTATTTTTGTGAAAGGATTTCTCTGTTTAAATTTAAGAAAGCTTTCGATAAAACATTTTTTTTTCTACGGCAGTGTTCTACATATTAATTAAAATATTCTAAAGACACTTTTACAATACAATGATCTTGAATACCTAATGTTTTACTTTTCACGCTTTTCAAAATGTCGCCTTAAATCTTGCTGCACCTTTGTTCAATGGAACTATCCTGTACTCGACCGAATGATCGATTGGTATATCAGGATCAATTAAGTTCCAATTTAAGGAAAAACATGTGTAAATGTGTATTTTTCAGGAACATAATATCAGGTTCCTACTATTATTTATCAGGTCTATACCCAACTATATTGGGGTCAGCATCCAGTCTAAATGGATGCAGCTGAATAGGTTGTTCCGTGTGGTCCCGGACATAAAGAATAGCATCATCCCATTTCTTCCTGTGGGTGTCGTAAAAGGCGACTAAGGGACGTATTAGAGAATAGGCAGCAGCGTTCTCTAAGCGTTTTACCACGATACTGCGATCGCCAATCCGCCTGCCAAGCGTGGCGATTATGGCAAATCCCTTTTGGGGGAGGCTTAAATCCAGCAGTGGACGTCTTTCGGCTGATATAATGATGATTTTACATGAAGCGACTGCCTATCTGACCTCTTCAACGCAGTTACTTACACGATACGCCTTGGTAAAACATGTTGTCAGACTTGAACCGTAATGACTGTCAAATATCTACGATTGACAGCCAGAACCAAAGCTTTCCGAGACAAGGAGGGGCATATTTCATGGATGGTCACCCATCCGCGAACCGACTGCTGCAAGCATAGCTTAACCTTATAGCGACCCGTGCGGACTATATAACTTAGCCACGAGCCTTTGAAATTATGTTACTTATTTATGTATTACTGGAATATCCTTTTTAATTACATTAAAGCATTTGAACAAAAAGCATACAGTGTGGGAACATCTTAAGATCTTTTCAATTCATTTCGTAATCTTGCCTCTCAAGAGGGAAATATAAAAGTGTTTGCTTTTCGAATAAATTATGTGGAAGCCTAAAATTTATGTTTGAAAACATTTCATTGAATAATCATCAAAGTAAAATAGAAATATCGAGAAAAACGCGTTGTAAGAAGTGGGGTTAGTGGATGGTTCCTTTTAGCATCCCTTATTAAGAAGGCTAAAAGATAGGCATTGGCTAAAGCCTATGGCTAACTGCTGATTGGCTAACTAATATTATAAAGAGAACAGCTATGATGTTTTTGTACGTTTGTTTGTAATGCTTTCACGGTAAAATGGCTGAACGCATTTGCATGAAATTTGGCACATGCATAGACCACGGCCTGTTAAAGGACATTTTTTTCATCCTGGGTTGCAGTCGAAGTCGCGGGCAACAGTTACTTACCTATAAAACTATAAGCTGTGATAATAATCTATCTCTATTCTATACTAATAATTAAGTAAAGCTGAAGACTTTGTTTGTTTTTTGTTCGTTTGAACACGGTAATTTCTAG
Source organism: Polymixis lichenea (assembly GCA_949091785.1). Taxonomy (NCBI): domain Eukaryota; kingdom Metazoa; phylum Arthropoda; class Insecta; order Lepidoptera; family Noctuidae; genus Polymixis; species Polymixis lichenea. The sequence goes on along the minus strand of OX420943.1, from coordinate 10,254,078 downwards.
AACTCCCAAAAAAATCTATTTGCATTTGATAGCCTGGTACATTAGAAACAGTGACCTCCACTGGGACCTCAAGATAGATGTCGTAAACATAGTTATACAAAAATATACAGAAGCTCATGAACAGACACTTCATCATCACGTGAATGTCGAGGCGATCCATTACCTTGACAACACTGAATTAGTGCGAAGACTAAAAAAGGTAAAACATTTTGAGTTAATTTAGTGCAGTGTAAGTGAACTTAAACTGTAGTGCAAGTGCTGACTTTAATAAAGAACAAGTGAATCAAGTGTCTTCCCCTTAACTTACAGTGAATAAGAAAGACGTTATTGGACGATTTTTTAGTTTTATAGTTACTTAGCAGTTTAAGTTATATTTAAATTACGTATTGTAGGCTAATATTGTAATGTGAATAAAATATCATATATTATGATATATAATACGAAAAGAAAAAAAAATGATAGCCCAAATCTTGACATCACACTACGACCTTTAGGAGCCGAGCAAAATGAAAAAAGTCAGAAAGACCGCTACGCGAAAGCGGAGTATATAGCGCGGTCGGGCCACGGGCGGACGAAGCGATGCGACGCGGTGGCTAAGAGCTAAAATTTCACGTAGGTGTAGTAGCGGGCACATCATCATCTTTCTAGCTTTTTCCCAACTATATTGTGTTTTTTTTTTGGGTGGTAAATCATCAATTTACTTCTGTCGCTCTGGGTGGAGCATGAAGGGTGTCAGACTTTTACTGACTAAAACCCACCCGTGTTCCTTCAGTTGCCTGTGTGCCAGGGGCCACGGTATCTCTTTCGAATAACCCGCACCCCTGGCAGGCATCGGCCCTTGCAGACCCCACCAGCTGGTGCTGACATCTGTTTGAGGCGCGCGTGGAACACAAAGCGCTGTCGACCCGGCCTTGGTCCTTACCGGACAGCGAGCTACCCATTACTCGCCATCTACAAGCCCGCGCCTATGGTGGCCGGGAATCAGCCTGGGATTCCTGACGCCCAGGGCATCTCTTGCGGCGACTAGGGCCGCAAGTATTACTCGCGAAAGTGGTTTACGCACTGATGCTTTATTTAAAAATGATGTTGGGGTTGGCGTCCAGTTTAACCGGATGCAGCTGAGTACCAGTATTTTCATGGAGCGACTGCCTATCTGACCTCCACAACCCAGTTACTGGGTAATACGATACCCCTTGGTAAGACAGTCGCGGGCACAAGTTAGTACGTAATAAAAGCGTAAGTACCTACATCCAAAATATTGTTCACCCAGCAATAAAGGGTTAGTCCCGCTATGGTATGGTCCCGGTATGGCACCCTCTTAAAATACCTATCAAAAAGTCCCGCTATGGTACCCATCTTTTAGATCTACGTTAGACAATAGAAGGTACAACTGAAAAGAAAAGTGTATCTATAAATAAATACTTTTAGGAGTGTATCAATAAAACGTCTGTTTGCGATATTAAATCAGTCTTTTATTAATTCAAAATATTTATAAAAAAATATCAAACAGTAAAACGAAATATTAATTGCAATGTAATTTTTAAAATAATCAACAATATTAATTACCAATAATCAACAATAAAAAAAATATAAAAAATCCACATCTCAGAAAAGTATTACTGTAAATATTATAAACTACAAATAAAAACAACATCCAGACATAAATATTAGTTACAAATAATCAACATTGAGAAAAGGCAGTAATTGTAAATTTATATAAACTACAAAAATAATCAACAACCAACTAGACAAATATATTAATTACAAATAATCAACATGGAGAAAAAGGCGCAAATTGTAAACATAAACTACAAAAAATAATCAACATCGAGAAAAAGTATTAAACATTTTAATAGGCTAAAAACAAAATTAAAATAAACTATTTTTTTAAATGTTCTGATCGAAATATTGACTTTGATATGTTAATCAGAAAATCACCAATGGAGATAGCTTTATTTTCGTAACTATTTGTTAGCTTTTGAATCTGGCGGTCGATTTCTATACTTGTTCTTTTTCTTGAATTTATAGGTGATCTTTTTAGTCGAAAGCTATAACAAAAATCATCAGTTATTTAAGTTAAGCTATATTTTTTTCAGTAACCGTCTGTAATAGAAGGCGACAACCAATAATATCTACCAAAATAAATAAAATCAAATCCATTTTCAAATTCTTCTATGTACTCGTATTATGTAAAAAAATATATATCTGCTTTTAAAAATATTATATCTGCTTAAAAATATTGTCTAAAAAATACAACTTACTTGGCTTGTTTTATATCAAAGTGACGTGTGTCGTTGCCAATTGTTTGCAGAAACAATAATAAACTGGGATTTTTTCCAATAATTTTGTTGAATCTGCCATTCCATGATTCCGCCAAGTTAGTTGTTCTATGGCGTTCATTATGGCAACACCAAATGAGGTCTGGATATTCAAGCCACTGAGTGACAAAATAGTCATTGAATTTGGTCATAGCTTCATCGTCGAAACTGAAAAAAATACTTATTAAACGTTCGTACTTGTAAAGCAATGAAATTAACAGGTCCTTACTGATATTGCTGTTCTTTACTTTTTTGCCATATAATTAGAGTTAAGTACTCAAACATCATTTTGGAAAGTAACCAAGATATTATACCTATTTTCCATTATATGCAGCCAGCCGTCTTCAATATCTTGTTTTGGCAAAAACGCCAAGCCTATGCATTGCTTAACATGGTTCGAGGACTCTTCGTGTTCCATGAGATTTAAAGATTTCGCTTTTTTGATAACGTTCTTTTGAAAATGTACGTTACATCCATTTATTTTGATATCAGGAAAAATCTTCGCTGCTGCATTTATTACTCCTATTTCATAATCGAAGGTAAATTTCGATGGACGCCATTCAGGCAAAGTTTGTTTAATCAATTCGAAAACTTTTTCATAAGTTTTCCCTTCTTTGTTTTTTAACAGAATATAAAATAATGGTGCTACATTCGTGGATAACTCAGTGCTTCCCATGTCTCCATGAATGACATAAACTTGTTCGAATGGGTTTGGGCAGCCGTCGAAAGTGCCATCACCAAAGTAATGCGTTACACATTTTATATGTTCCTTTACTTCTGTCGAGGAAAATATAATTATTCGATTACAGTCTTCATTACAATAATCAGCCAATACATACTTATTAAATTCTTCTGGTATTATAATTTCTTCCACATTCTTAAATTGTGTTTTTGGTACGTTCAACGACTTATTTCGGTGTCTGTATAATACTGTTTTTAATTTTTTATAGTCAGGAACATTTCCTGTAAGGTGTAACCCTTTGTCTTTTAAGTTACCCATGTGTTTTTCGAAAATTTTCTGTACTGATCCGTAATTTGAATTTACTTCTTTTTTGCACTCACTTATAGCCATTTGAACTTCATTGTCTTCAAAATGTGGCACGCACTGATCACTGTGTTTATAATCTTTAATTATTGTATTATTGGTATTCTCAATAGTTATATATCCACTACATTTAATACTATTTCTCCTATTTACACAATGCCAAGTACTTGAATTTTTATTTTCTCTGCGTTTAATATATTTATGTCTGGCACGTAATAAAGTTTTTCCACCGCGTCGACTGTCAATAATTATTAAATTTACACCACGTGAACTACTTGACCCAGACATTGCAATAGATAAACTAACAAGCTATCCTAATTACTCATATCGCAAAAGTACAGCTGCAAATAGCAAACTAAACCCGGAATAATACTGTCTCTCTCTATTTTCATAAAAACAAAAGGGAAGAGCTAGATACGAATTCGAGGAAGGGCTCGTCTCTATTGTTTTACGAAAAAACCGGTTGGTCAGGTAACTACCTGAAGTGAAACGACAATTACCGAGCGTGATTTGTTTAAAAAATAGTATTAATAAATATTATCTTGCTTAACTATAATAGTTAAGAAAAGATATTTTTTATTAATACTATTTTTTTCTTAACGCATTGTATAACTTTTCTTTACAACAGTACCAAAAACTGAAGGGTACCATAGCGGGACTTTTTGATAGGTATTTTAAGAGGGTGCCATACCGGGACCATACCATAGCGGGACTAACCGGCAATAAATAGTCTTGTCAAACCTTCGGGGTCAATGAACCGTGTTTATTTGAATTAGGCTTGCTCCAGTGAGCTACTATTGTCCTTAGGATTTATGCTGATATACCATTACTTAGTGAGACAATCCTATCAAGGAGGAACTTATATCATAGATACCTATATATATAACTTATATCAGTGTTTTGTTTATGTCCGATGAAACTGCAACAGGGACGAATTGACATATCAAACCTAATCTCTAGATTAGCATCAAAAAACCCGCTGTTATATTTAAAGAATTATATAATCCTCTAAGTTCATTTAATCCCATTGAGTGAGTATTTAATGAAAAGTCATTCAATTGAATTAAATGAACTTAGAACTGCATAGAGGGTTTCTAAGGGTTGTATATATTGATCATTTAAATTATTGTAATTTTCTAAAGCCATATTTGTTACGGTCGCGAATCATATTTTAACATATTTTAATCAACATCAAACTCTCTAACTCCGTCAACGAAAATATGGGCCCGTCCGAAAATAGTTAGAAACTTCAAAGTGACTCCTACAGCTGATTAACTAACTTTTTTGGACGAGTAAAACCATATAGGAAGTAGGGACAACTGTCAAATCGTGTAGTAATTCATTCTTAGTTTGGGCCCCAAACTAATCATAGGTCCGTAAGTGATACGGGGTACGAAACGCCCGTAACTTTGACCGAGATTACGGTTTTCGTGCTTAGAGAGTAGGCCCTCTGACACTCACCCGCAAAATACAAATGTGAATTTCACTTGCTACCTTAGTGCATCCCCTATAACAACTTCATAAACAGCCTATTACGTTCCCACTGCTGGGACACAGGCCTCCTCTCTATGAGAAGGAGTGGGTCGTAATCCACCACGTGGGCCCAGTGCAGGTTGGTGGATGTCACATATATTCGAATTTCTGGTTCTAGGACATGCTGGTTTCCTCGCGATGTTTTTCCTTGACCGTTTCCAGAGCAGTGGTGATGAAATAATTTACACAAAGTAAAGCATTTGTACATTTCGTAAGTCGCGCCTGTTACCACTGGGCCAACACCGCTCTCTCTCATAACAACTTCATATTACGTAAATAAACACTGCGACCGAAAATTATTAGAGAAATCATTTACGCCAATAACCTTACCATCACCTGGCGCTTCGCAATCCGTAGATTATTGAAAAATGATCCGCGAGCCTTTCCGAAACGGTTTTCAATTCGACGGAATCCCTCGTAAATCTTAGCCAATATTTTGCTCCCAAAACTCCTTTTAATCTTATAAAAAGTGGCTAAGTGCGAGTCGGAATCGCAGATGACAGATTCCGTATCACCCTACGATATTTAACACTGCATTATTTGAAAATACTTTAATGTCAAAAAACACAATTTCTGTATGGGGACCGACCCCCTTCAATTTTTCGGATTCATATGTTTCTTAAATTCAAATCATAACAAACATGTCACCGCACTACGTAGGTCAATAACTTTCCACGTTACTTGCCAATATCACGTTAGATCTCTTCCGAGTGATGTATTTATTTCAATTTGAAAATTTCGGTTTCTGGTATCAATGTACTAAAAATTCTCATAACTTTCGCACATGTAGAGATAGGATTAAAAAACCCTTCCAGTATCGTTTGATATCATCCAAAAAAGCCGTGCTGTTGGTATGTATTTACTCTTTCCGTTATACGTTATATATATATCCCATGATAAGCAGTAATAGTGTAGCTTCCCATTAGAGAAATAAATTTCAGAATCTGATCAGTACGTCTAAATATTACCCCGTAAATACCAACTCACATACCTATTTGAAAAATTAGTGCAGATTTGGACAATCTGTTTACTCGACAAAAAAACAGCGAAACAGTATGCAGCTAGCTATCCTTTAATAAACCACAGTTTCTAAATAGCCATTTTAATATTTACCAGAGAGCCAGCATAGTTTGATCGAGTTAAATTAAAATGTTCAATTAACAAGCCCCGGGAAAGAAAAATAATTATGTGGAAATAAGCTAGCTACGTTTTTATTAATAAAAAAATATAACTAATTATGTTCTGTTCTGCTGCGTTTGTTTTTACCTTGCAAGCTTTTATAAAAGTAAGTATTTAATATTATTTTATTGAGTGGCTTGGTAATTGATGCGTTCCAGGACCCTACCTACGTGTGTAAGGAAACTCTGTAAATAATACTAGAACTGTAGATCAACACCAGTATAATAGTAACAGTATTAAATATGACAAATAGGTAGGTCGCGACGCGTACAGTGCTCGTGTGTATCGAGCGGTCGTCCTTTCGGATTGTCCCGATCGGTGCGTCGGCGCCGCTCGTCTCAGTGGCCGCCCCTCTTCCTTCGTCTACTTCGTACCCATCCGTCGTCCGGCCAGTTAGTACCAAACAGTAATTTGGTACAGTCACACAGGTCCATCGATCAGTTTAAGCTACGCTTGCTGCGGTCGATCCGTGGATGTGGCTATCTTTTCACGCTCAGGTTTGAAAAGCACGTAAAGCCATTGGTCCGTTACGAATATAATAGATCCACCAATGACAGTCGTTAGGAATCGTCAGAAGCCTGAAAAATTGACAACCAGTCTTACCAAACGGTGTAGTGTTACCCAGTGTCTGGGTTGTGGAGGTCAGATAATCAGTTACTGATACTCATACTCAGCTGCATCCGGTTAGACTAAATACTGACCTCAAATCGACTCCCCGTGCATCGGAACGCGTTAAGTCGTTGATCCTGCGCCGGATCTCTTTACGGTTGTGTCGGACTGTCATTCCATCGGACCATGATAGTGAAAGTAGAGAGAGAGCACCTGCATCTGCGCACATATTTGTGCACTATAATATCATTCGCGCCGAAAGCTATTCTCCGCTGAGATTGGTCGCCTTCGCCAAAATTCCACCTGGATGACTATTAATCAAGTATATTTTTAATATTATTTACCTACTAGCCATACTATGACTCAACTCAGCTAAACGAAATGGTTGCCAAGCACCATTCATGCGTTCACAGTCCAAATCAATCACACAAGCGTTTTTAACAGGCACGTGCCGAAAAGTGTCACTACAGAAAATGCACGTGAAACCATTCAGCTAAAAACTACGTTATTTGTTGGTGACAACACATCAGTATCAATCACTGGCGAAAAATACCCTGTAAACATTAAACTGTAACTGATTATGTCGAAGGTAAATTGAATTTCCTTTGACTACGGTGCAAGGTTGACATAATATAGGCATCTATAGAGTAAGCGTTAGAATACCTGTGGAACTGTGATCTTGACCCAATACAGGAACTACATTAGCCCGATATCTAACTGGTTTAGGTCGCTTGTACCTTGACCTAGAACGCTTGTCCTAGTTACACGGGAAAACCGGGAGATGACTATCTGCTGGTTGTATTTACAACTCTGTGTTTAATATCCGTTATGGTAATAAGGTAGGTAATGAGAATTACTTACTCATTTTAAACATCTCAAATCTTTTGGTTGACGAGAAAGACGCTTCATCATTCGAAATTTTAATTTGTATGGCAAATATTGCTGATCGTTTTTACAATGGGAATGCTGTCAAGTAAATACACTAAAATACACCCACATTTATAAAGAATCCCGATATTTTTGTAATATCTTAAAATCTTTTTGTATCTTTTAAATGCCTACTATTATTTTCTAAAACATAAACTTGTTATTCAGAGTTAATTTCTTATGAAATCTATCACTGAAAGCCGTCCTTGTAAATCTTTTTGATGTTCACTTTCTTCATCGTCTTGCCATGTCATAACTGTCTACTCCACCACAGCTACAGGATATTTATAAATGTCATGAACATGCTTCAAAATGTCAGGAACCTTTTAAAGTTTCCTGAGTTTATGCACGAGTAATTTTTATCTATTTAATGAAAAAAATAGCTTGTTTTTTCCGTAAAATCCGGTAATTGACTTGTCGCTTGCACTGAAATGAAGTTATGTCTCTGTAATAAGTTTAGCTGCAAAATATCTGACCGTGGAAAATAATATTACGCGCGAGGTGCGAATATCCTGCAAGCAATTTATTGCAGGAAGTTTTTACGAGGTTATCAGTTTTTTTTGTGGTTATCTGTGTTGCTGAGATTTATTTTTCAAACCTGTTATTGCAAGAGATAGCCGAAGTTTCGGTAACTATGGCCATTTGGCACCCATGAATAATAATTGTTTATAAAGTACACAAAGAAAGCAATTTGGGTTTGGAGATGTTATATCAGGTAAGAATGAAGTAGAACGTCAGCGAAGGGAAACAACTATTATTATTTTGGTAGTACCATACGCACTGCATGTTCAGGTAAAAACCTGTCCTAGCCTAGCACTCTCCTCCCACACCCCTTACTATGTGCTCTGTTTTGTCTTTTGTTTTATTACCTGACTGCGCCAGAAGGAGGGTTATGTTTTTCGAGCGTATGTGTGTATGTATGTATAATTGTTTGGCACGCTCTGCAGCCTGAACGGCTCGATGTATTTAGCTTGAGAGGTGTCGTTAGATTCGTATTTACTGTGAGAGTGACACTGGGTATATCAAAATAAAAAAACAAAATGGCGAATTTTTGGCGCCAAATTCAAATGTTTGGCACGCTCTGCGGCCTGAACGGCTCGATGGATTTTAGTTTGCGAGGTGGCATTAGATTTGTAATTACTGTGAAAATGATATCGTAATAAAAAAAAAACGGTAATTAAAAAAACTAAAAAACCCGACTGCTTTTCTGAGTATTCATGGAAAAGCCCTAAAATAAGAAAGTCGTTGTACCCGATTGCACTTAACTTAAGAGTCGCCAGTTGCTAAGGCGATGCTTATAAGCAGATAAATTGTAGCAGTCGGGACACATTCTAGAAATTTAGTGAATTGAGAGCACATACCTATATTACATTGCAGATTACTCCAACCTACTGACTAGACGGCTGACTTTCTAGAATGGGACCCGGGATGGAATAATATCCTTTGATTACACCTTTCTGATACAATCTGTATAGCTTTGAGCCAATTTAGTTTCTTGTTTCATTATTCACGCCTGTTTGTGATATACTACCACATGACATCATTGTATGTTATACCAATTAATTAGTAATATGATTACGGCTTGAGGCACATTATTGTCATGGCCAAATACTGAGTATTAAACGCTTATCCATGTTATGATAATAATGAGTGTTGACTTGCTGTGATTGTTTTACGACTAGGTACTCGTAATAGTCGTAATAGAACATTATTTTGACAAAACAAAAAAAAATATTGAACCCGCTTATGACCAGTAGGCAAACGATAAAGAAAAGTTTGATAAACATCCTCTTAAAAGCCACGTGTAACCTTGTAATTTTTTACGTAATGTTACTATACTCGATCATTTTCGTCAGTATCGGTTATCATCGGGTAAGTTCGGGAATCATCGGCGTCATGTGCTGAATCCTCGAACCCAATGTGGTTCAAAATTAAGTTTTTAGTAGGTCTAATATCTTGTCCCTTGCTGCCCTCTACCACTGATGCCCTAAGCCGAGGTCCGTATGGGCACGCCATGATTGCGGCGGTAAGTCCCCTCTTTGAGGAGTGGATTGACAGGCGTCCGAACCTTCCGCCTGACGCAGGTCCTCACCGGACACGGTTGTTTCGGGAGGTTCCTGTTTCGGATAAGGCGGGAGGAAACGCCCAGGTGTTTCCACTGCGTAGATCGCCCTGAGGATACGGTGGAGCATATAGTGGAGGTCTGCCCAGCTTGGGCGGAGTACCGCCGTGTTCTTATGGAGGCGATCAGTGGCCTGATCGGCGGCGGCGGCGAATCTGGCCCTGGTCCAGACCAATGTACGGAGCGAGAGTGCATGGGTAGCCGTCAGCTTCTTCTGCGAAGCAGTATTGCTCGCCAAAAGGTACGCGGCGCACGTGAGAGAGAAGCAGTATATGCGCCCTCACGGCCCTAGTCGCTGCAGGAGATGCCCTGGGGCATCGGGAATCGCAGGCTGATTCCTGGCCACCGTACGCGCGGGCTTGTGGACGGCGAGTAATGGGTAGCTCGCTGTCCGGTAAGGACCAAGCCCGGGTCGACGGCGCGTTGTGTTCCACGCGCGCTTCAATTTCAGCATTAATTGATGGGGTCCTCAAGGGCTTGCCTACCAGAGGTACGGGTCGTTCGAAAGAGATGCCGTGGCTCCTGGCACATAGGCAACTGAAGGAACACGGGTGGGTTTTAGTCTGTAAAAGTCTGACACGCCGCACATCCAGAGCGGGAGAAGATATTTGATGATTTACCATCCACAAAGAAAAACCTGAGGTCCGTACCCCACAGGGGGTGCCCTTAGCGAGTAGTCTCGCTCTGGTTTGAAGTTTTTAAGCCCTGGCTGGAACTCTTAATTTATTAAGGTAAGTAACCAAAGGCAAGTCCGGTTAAACAGCTGATAACCTCATAGGTTGACATGCGAGATGTCATACCCAAAAAATAAGTCTAATTTGTATATTCTTTACAGTTTATATTTTGTAATGAAAATCTTGTGTTGTGGTCAAAATGATGCAACTTATCAGATTTTTTTTTAACTTAGATCATACCTACTCAGATTAATGGTCAAGAATGATTTCATCTTAACTCAAGTGTTATTAATATCATGTTAGTCGGTACATTAGCCACAAATTCGGACAAATGTTTTGATATTTGTCCGAATTTGTGCTCGGTGGTCCGAATTAATAAGTAAGACAAATTCAGGCTCTTCCTTTTGTTGGCCGCTTAGAAATAATGGTCACCTTAATTATCATCGGTGTGTATTCGTAAATATAATACAGAGTTCATTAGGATTAATAAGTACGTATATAGGATGTGTAGGTGGGTGGGTGTATCCGATCGGCGGTCACAAGAGCAGTTCACAGCAATGTGAACTTAGGTTAAAACAACATCTCGCCTGTATTTCCCGAAGGGTTAGGCAGAGGTGTACTTATAGAATACCCACATTTCGGCAATTGTGTTTACGACCCATGTAATAATGGGCGAGCCTATTGCCACCAATCGGGTGCAAATTCAAACTCCGACTTGCTACTGAGAAATTTCTGATGGTAAAAACCAATAACACTTTCCCTGAACCGGGTATTGTACCCAGGACCTCCTACTCAACAGTAGCGCTTGCGACTGCTAGACCAACGAGACAAGTGTTAGGTATTTGAATTTAAAATGTAAAGAAAAACCTTTTTTCTCCCTTCCTAATAAAGTTTTACTGAAGCAGTTTTTTCGGCAGTTTTATTAAAAACTGTGCTTATACGTTTAACGTTACGCCCAACTTAAGATCCGAATTCTGGGCTGCAACTGAGAAATTCCAGCTAACCAACCTAAACGTGGATTACAAATAGCTTGTATTGTTAGCAGATCGTTTAGGCAGCTTCTTTGTACAAAAAGCACCAGGACGAGGGGGAGAGAACCAGGGATTGCTCGACTATCCGCCATGTTCTAGTCGGTAGTGATAACCTCGTTTTAGAATTGCTTAAGTAGATGGATGCCACATTTGCCTTCTTAGCGTAGCGATGGCAAAAAAAAACATCTTTGGCCCAAAAATGTGCTGCGCGAACTACGGTCGCTGACGCAGTCATAAGATCGTCAAATGCGCAAGTAACAGGATGGAAGGTGAGCCTTGAGATCTGCCCCGTCCGTGAACCCCCATCTGTCGAAATTGTCTACTCCGGCCGACTTGGGTTCGAAGTCTATTTAGAGATTTCCAAGCCGGCCACGGTAAGGCGTGCCCAGGCGGAAGGCTCTTAGATGGTTTGAAATAATTACATTTGCCTAAGACCCCAAATAAATAACAACGAAATAAAATAACCTAGTAGAATATTTTGCTCAAAATTCAAGTTCACTGCACAATCACAAAAGCAGATCTAAAAATATGGTACCTAAACAAGGAAAACCCCATTTATCTGAGGAGACACGGGTATCTAAGGTTGGATTGTAAATAGATTCAACGTAAGTAATCTCATCTCTCTTTTGTATTCAGAAAAATAAACCTCACGAAATATGGGGACGATAAGAGAACGGGTTGGGAGCCCCCTGGTGGATAATAAAACATTTTGCGATAAATTGCACAGTCGTGTACCTGACCTGACATTTACTGAACGAATAGGTAAAATATGTATTAACTATTTCGTTAAACCCTTGCTGAATATGCGACCTGTATTAAAACAAAAAAACATTTCGAAGACCTAGTTTTTTTTTTGCAAAAGTTATGTACATGATGGCAAACAAAAATATAAATGCTTTTTGCATTTGCTTCGCTTACCGCTCCGCTCACTATGCACCGTTACAAAAAAAACAGCCGATCTATACATTATGCGAACGTCGAATTGTGCGAACATAAATGTATGGCTCAGCTGATTTTTTTTCACGATTTCAAGAATGGTCCCATAGTAAAAGTTGTTCAGAATGATGAGTACAATGACCTTTTTAAGGATTAAAACGTTATAGATGCACCTCTGGTATTGTGACTATTGACAAAGTTATTACGGTACTCAAACTACGTCATCCGAATCGTCAATTTTAAAGTACAAAACAGAAAGATTTGCACATTTTTAAACAAGTGATCAAGCTGTGTTTTGTTCAACATACACCATTAAAGATGTGGGTAGCGGATATCCATCACATTCTGTCACCCAACATTGGGTGATCGATCTTTTAAAAAGTTACTTTTACGTCCGTCAGCGACACTGTGCTGGGTTGTGACATTATAATGGATGTTCTCACAAACATGGAAATATTTCGACAAAAGAAAATATGTACCTTTGAAAGTGAACCCTGCCGTACAAAATTCGTGGAAAGTCATTAAATATAATGTATTTTCTGTACCATTGGCATCGCTCACATAGTCTGATATCACTACATAGTATAAAACAAAGTCGCTTTCTCTGTCCCTATATCCCTATGTTTGCTTAAATCTTTAAAACTACGCAACGGATTTTGATGCGGGTTTTTTTAATAGATACAGTGATTCAAGAGAAAGGTTTATATGTATAATACACCGACCTCCACGCGGGCGAAGCCGCTGGCAAAAGCTAGTAGTACTATAAACCTGGCCACCGAATTTTGCTATGGATCAAAACAAAAATGAAGTAAACTCGATTAGGTTTCGTCGAAATGTATGCATCCTAACGAACAGAAACACAACAGTGGCGTATGTCAACTGGGATATGACTCTCCCACCTTTGACCTATCTTCATGATAAATATAAGCCTATTTTGCTTGCATATATTGCAACTATCGGTTTTCAGTTCTTTAACTGATTTCTTGTCAATAAATGCGTTATACAGGGTGACAGTGACAGCAATAAATAAAAGGACGGGCAAACTATAACTATGAAATGAAATGAAGTGTTTATTTATGTAATTGGATATTGTATGACACTTTTAAACTAACATGAATTCAGCACATGATTCTAGACCGCAGTGTAGAACATTTTCATTGGTTATACTTAAATAATACAATCTCCTGTTACATACAAAAGTTCGATACCTACTTGGTGAAAATGTATGGAACAGCGAATTTTTATAACCGACGAAAATTTTTTTGAGCCTTGAGTCATTGATACATAATCTTCTGTAAAAGGTTGCGTGGCGATACTATGCCACCCTGTATAAAACACGGTAAATAATTTCTTGCAACTTAGAGAAAGATTGACGTGACTATTATTAGATCCGTTATGCAACTCGGATTAATGGTGCAATCGCTATGATAGCCTACAATAATTACTAGTAAAAACTTTTTCAGGTTGGTTTTTCACTTTTTAGTTACAGTACCTACCCCGGTATTGTAACTAAAAAGTAAAAAATAAGGACTTTTTCCAACAAAAAAAAAACAACCGACTTCCGGAAAAATACTACAAAGTGAAAAATAAATTGGAAAAAGTTTTTAATAGTAATTCTTACTCCAATTCAAAATTTCATCATCCTTGGGGTCAAAACAATGCATATTTATGCGATAGCAGCAATCGATTTGCTGTCATTTTTAACCGACGTCAAAAAAAGGGGGAAGTTCTCTATTCGTCTGTATGTTTTTTATGTCTGTTACCACACGGGACGCACGAGCTTTCAAATAAAAAAAGAATTATCAAAACCGGTTCATCCAGTCGAAAGTTATGAGGTAACAAACATTAAAAAAACATACAGTGGAATTGAGAACCTCCTCCTCTTTTTGAAGTCGGTTAAAAATACCTGCCGTCTTGCCATGTTTAAAACGAAGTGCTTAAGTTATTTGAAGAGTTCCGTTGTCTGTCTCCGAAGCTCATCATCTGTGAAATTTAAATGGGACCATTTCGGAATAAACCCCTTTCGAACAAAAACAGAATTTTGCAAATCCGTTTATATATGACGGAGTTTCCGAACATACATAAAAAGAAGTCGGTAAAAAAAAATACATGTCGATTTGATAACCTTCTCCTTTTTGAAGTCGGCTAAAAAAAAGTATGTAAGGACCTTAACAGGTAGCGTTCTGTAGTTTCTGGTGTAGCGGTCTGGAGTTAGTTTATGTATCTGTATGTGTTAATACAGAGAAGTTAATAGTAGCATATTTGAATATATGTTTCTTTCCAGCTAAAGCACTAGGAAGTGGTGAAGGGCAGACGTTTTGGGGGACTGTCTTATGTAATTTTGGCGTTAAAAACTGGCTGACTCTCAGCTTAGTTTAATAAATGACTTTTGATTTTAATTTTGAATGTTATTCATATTCATACCTAGTCATTTATTGCATTCCATTTTGTTGTTTTCTAAGAAATAAATAGAAACATACTTCTAACTTTTAAAAGGCTATAAAAGCACGACGAGCAGCTGTCGCCCACTCTACGTCGAGTTCTGTTGAGTTTCTGTTTTGTTTTTTTTTTAATTCCAATTAACTTACTTATCTTTTGCTTATGTATTACTTTCATGTACACGTGTTTTTGTAAAAAAAAAAATCTATTTAACTTGTATTTCGTTTCTTTCACCATGTTTCTAAACTGTATAAATCACAAGTTTTTATCAATTCTATAGGTATGTTTTAATTTTAATTTTATTGTTCGGCAAAATTGTTTTTCTCATTGAAGTGAAAAATATGTGCATTGTGTCCACATTTTTGAGTCATATACCTAAAATATTTCAACAGTAAAAATACTCGTAGTTTTTATTTTAACTGCTTAATTGGGGTAAATCGTTTGAAGGTACTAGTAGGTAAACCTTTGTATTTAACATTCTAAAGCCTTCTTCCTACCATGTATGTATTCACAAAGTTTTTCAGACTATTAGCAGGCAAAGCTTTCCAGCGGTTTCCATTAATGGTTTAGTAAATTGAGAGCACCGCAAAGTTGCGTCGACTCCTGAATATTTATTAACATTATTGAAGCAGTTACGGAAAATTAAATTTCATCGTCACAGTTTTATAACAGCGGTAGTCAATGGAGCAACAAGTTACCAGGATTGTCATTTTATGTGCCTTGATGAATGTAAAATCACCACTCTAAAACGATTTTGATTTGTTTAACCGACTACGGTCAAAGAAAGGAGTGTTATGATTTTGACCGGTATGTACCAAAGTGTGTATGAATGTGGGTATGTATGTATGTGGGTACATACCCAATGTATGCATGTATGTTCATATTTTCCCTCATAATTTCTAAGCTGCTTAACATAATTTGACAAATGTGGTTACAAGCTAAGTATGGTTATAGGATATGTGACGTCACATTAAATTGAATATGGCAAATCAGGGGCGTGTCGCAAGTTGTTCATAATTCATTCACCCCCAAACGTTTCTAAGGACCCAAACTCGTGTGTTTTCCCAAAAAAAAAAAATCCACTCATAATAAATAACGAGGCAACAATACATGTCCCTAAGCAATACGCAGCCATTAAAAATTACCTACCCACTTCGGATCCAACATGGTCTCGAGCTAAAAGCATCAAAGGCGTCACGTCTTTTGCCTCGACTCGTTTTGTTTGCCGTACGTGAAAATATCTTTCTTCATCGCAAGAAAACCTCGAATAATAATATTATATAATCGAATAATATGGTACACTTTTGAGAGTTCATGACACAGAATGTGATTGTCGTCTGTGAAATGAGTGTAAATGGGCCCCTTTGATATTGAAAACTGTGGATTTTTTAACATAACATTACGCCTTGTTTCTCCGTTGTAGTGTTACACCAACATTTTGTCAGTTATGTTTAATTCCCATGTAATAGGGTATGTTTTTATGAATTAATGGTTGAAAAAAATTGACCATCTTACATAAAAACATTGCTTAAAGTTAAAAAGACAAGCTTAAACGGGCCAAGAGAGAATCGGGCTCAACCAGTTAAGCTTCCGAACCAAATAACAATAAGCAGTCTGTAGAACGGTCGCTGACCTGCCGTATTTACTGTACTGCCCATAATTTATACCCTTAAGGAGCGCTTATATGAGCAATTAAAATTGCTCTATGACGTCACGACTATATTGAGCTATTTAGGGCAATGGCAACATGTAGCATCCTGTTGTCAGAGATACGACCACACAATACCATGTAATATGGAGTAACTTAAAAACCTAGGCGATATGCCCCTTCGCCACCGCCGCCCACCGGCCGGTTCATCTCGCAATAACAAGACATAGTTATGCGTAAAAACGAGATAGATAGAAAATTTGCTAAAAATTTCCAAACCGATTGGATATTTGGTAACTCAAGAAATATATGGAGCAATCAGAAGCAATATTCCCGAAACATATACGCAATTTATTGTTGTTGCTCCAGATTGCTCCACTTAATTGATCCAGACTGATACATTAGTGTTGCCGAGCAATAATTGCTCAAAAATTGCCCGTGTAAGCGCATATTTACGCTAGCTTCTAACTAAACTGTACCTACATCTAAAGTAAGTATTCAAAATCAAAAATCTAAAGTCATTTATTCAAAACAGGCTGAGAGTCAGCACTTTTTGAATGTCAAATTTACATAAAGGTGCACATACACCGGCAATTTTTACAATAAATTGCTGATGTGTTTCGGCAATATTGCTTCTCATTGCTCCATATATTTCATGAGTTGCCGAATATCCAATCGGTTTGGAATTTTTTAGTCAATTTTCTTTTTATCTCGTTTGTACGTAATACCTACGTCTCGTTTTTGCGACCGGAACCGGCCGGCGGCGGAGGCAGCGGGGGAAGCGCATTCCCTAGGTTTTTAAGTTGCTCTATATTGCTTCATATTGTGTGGCCACAGGCAACAGGTGGCTACATGTTGCCATTGCCCTAAATTGCTGGATGTAGTCGTGACGTCATAGTTAACGAGAATTGCCCAAGATGGAGCAATTTTTAGTTGCCGTGTAAGCGCACCTTAAGACAGTCTCCCAAAAACGCCCGCCCTTCACCACTTCCGAGTGCATTAGCTGGGAAAAAGAAGTGGCGCAACAAACTCCCCAGTAGCACAACTGTCTGTTAAGTTAGAAGAACTTGATTCTAGACAATAACAGGCAAGTAACTAACATCCAACAATAAATGAAAATATCAGTAGTGTCAAAGAACCAAATGATCTGCACTATCTGATTTAGCTAACTAATCATTTTTATATGATATAGATTAATAGTACGTAAAGAGCAGTGGTTGTCTAGTGATAAAGACCGCGACTTACGAGGTGTAGGTCGTAGGTTAAAAACCGGACAGGCGCTTTACTCTGTGTAAATTATTTCATCACCACAATTCTCAAAACGATTAAAGAAAACAATGTGGGGAAACCGGCGTCTGACATCTAGCACTCACTGAGCTCGCGTTTTAGATTACGGCCCACTCCCTCTCACAGAAAGGAAGCCTAGGTCCCAGCAGAGGGAACATATTGTATGTTGATTATGTAATGCTACCTAGCTGCGTATCTCAAAACGCCTTCGTAAGTAAGCACCTATGTTTAGCCTCAAAGAGATGTCAGCACCAACTGGTGGGGTCTGCAAGGGCCGATGCCTGCCAGGGGTGCGGGTTGTTCGAAAGAGATACCGTGGCCCCTGGCACACAGGCAACTGATGGAACACGGGTGGGATTTAGTCAATAAAAATCTGACACGCCCTGGAGCTCCACTTAGAGCGGGAGAAGTTATTTGATGATTTCAAATCCAAAAAAAAAGAAGCGCCTATGTTTAGTTTCTTTTTCAGTCATTATAACTGTGTTGGGAACCGCTATAATTTTACTGTAAAATAAGAATTACTATCTTATACTCTACTAGCTTTTGCCAGGGGCTTCGCTTGAGTTTATCGCGAACAGACTGACAGATAGACGCGGCGGGGGACTTTGTTTTTAATCGACTTCAAAAAGGAGGATGTTATCAATTCGACATGTATTTTTTTAAATGGATGTTTGGGCATACTCCGTCATAAACATATAGACAGACGAATTTGCAAAATGTTTTTTTTTGTTCAAAAAAGTTTTATTTCGAAATGGTCCCGTTTAAATTTCATATAGGTAGATCTGATGATGCGTTTTGGAGACAGACAACGGAACTCTTCAAAAAATGGCAGCAAATCAACTGCGATTGCTGATATTGCATAAATATGTATTGTTTTGACCCCAAGGATGATGAAATTTCGAATTGATGTGGGTTCGATACTATAACTAAAAAGTGAAAAATAAAAACTTTATTTTTTAATTTCTAGTGATTAAAATCAAAATTTTAGCTTTAAAAAACTAAGAGAAACGGGGTGGTCATCTTTTGCAAATTCTGAGTTATTATGGGTGTGAATACCCCTTAACGAAGCCGAGAGCCAGTTGTTCTTGCCGTTATGGTATGTACTTTTATCCAGTATAACCAATACCGTAACCATGGATCCTGGGAACCTTATGGCTATGACGATAAAGGTCGAAGTTTTGGATAAAATATCGTATCATAAATAGGCCACAAAACTTTGGTTTATTTGACCCGGCTTATTTGAAAATGCATCGAAAATCATTACAAGCAGATAAGGTCATGTTGTTTTTGCCTTTGATCCCTAAACTCGATACTTTTTGTTTAAATTCTAAAGGACCAGCCTGGCTGTCATTATATCTTTTTACAGGAATAAATCAATGGAAGCTCGGCTAGTCTGCTGATGAAAAGGCAATCTAGTTTAGTGACCACCTACTGTGCAAAATAACGGATAAATCAAAAAGACAATAATGAAAACGGTGGTATTCATCCAGACATAATATAAAAGAAAATAGCTTTTCGTGTCTGCCTGTGTCCTTTAGGTATATCTTGATGTCTTATTTCTTCGGCTTAGAACTTGACACTTCTTTAGATAAATAACAAAGATTGTAATGATTAATTTTCAAAAAATTCTTTAAAGGGGCATGGAGGGGCATAGTTGGTAGGGAAAAGCGCGATATTTACGGGGAAGAAGTCGCGGGCGAAGTGCTAGTGCAGTTAATTAAATTAATTCCGAAACAAAGAACCTAGAAACTTGCCCGAAGAATCAGCATTGGTATACAACGTGGCAATGCTGCCAGCCTTTTGGGCTATCTTTCCTGTTGACAACGATACAGACAATTTTTTTTGATGCCCAATGATTTTTTTCCTTTTTTATAGTTGAACATATTATTATTGTAAGACCTAGCTTTTAAATAATGTAAATATTTTATTTTAAAATACAAGCTATGTTTTATAAACCACGTTTAGAGGCTGTCAGTACTTACAGTACAGTACAGTAGTACAGTATTTACTGTGGAATATTGACACTGACAGCTCTTGAACTTGGTTTATATATTATATACTATAGTCAGCATATTGGATTTTGATTACTGTCATGTCTTTAGCCACAAAGTGAAAGTGTAAGATTAAGACAAATCAATTGACGTAAGAATCATCAAAATTGGCCCGCGTTTAGGATCTCTAACAGGAACAAGTGGCACAAAGGAACAAACATACTAGTGATGTGTCGACTAGTCAGGAAAGCCGACTAATTGGCCATATTTGTAGTCGGCTAAAACCGCCGACTATTCGTCCCATTTTTTACTCGTATTAGTTGGGCTTAAAAATTTAAAAGACGGTGACTGAAATGAAATTGAAATCTTTACTGTTATTATTATTATTATAGAATCAGTTTTACTATTTACTTTCAGTGCAATCTAGAATAGGATAGGAAGAAAGGCCGGCTCGCACTTAAACAATGATAGAATAAATGTAAAGCAAATAAAAACATGTCCTGACAATTCCGCCTGGTCGCCGGGCGCCGCGAACCAGCACCTACGAGCCGAAAGCATAGTCACGAACATTACCGATGTCAACCGAACTCAACCGAAAGCAGTGATCGGCTTGGCCGACTAGTCGGCCTATTAGTCGACCATTTTGCAGCCGACTAGTCATAGTCAGCTGCAAAATGCAAATCCAAATCATCCAAAGTCATAGTCAGCCCATCTCTAAAACATACAAACATATACGAACATAGGCTGATAAACACATAACCCTCCGCAGTTTTTTTTTTTTTTTTTTTTTTTTTTTTTTTTTTTTTTAAACGCAAGTTGGGTACATATTGCATCAATTAGCAACCTATAACCTTATTCATATAATACTAAGGTATATTTAAACGCGTTCTTGGTCATACTACATTACTGAAGGCACCCAGTAAGATAAGACCTTACTTATACTTAAGTAAACCTTAAGTATATCACCCTGTTGTTTCAGTGTTGGTCTTAGAACTTTGAATTTGCTTCTCATTAGCAAATTGCGTGGGTAGAATTATCTAAGACTCGGGTGCTTAGACGTTATCATTTTATCAATTATATAATGTAGGCCTTGAATGTTATCTGTTTCGTTTATCAGCCGTTGAGCATTTCCAGTTTTTTTTTTTCATTAATTCATTGGCCTCCTTGAAAATAATTAAGTATGGTAATAGTGGTATTCCGTGTGGTGCAGACTAAAAGAATAGCACCATACCATTTCTTCCCGTAGATGTCGTAAAATGCGACTACGGGAGTTACTAGAGAATGGGAGCAGCGTTCTCTCCCGATCGCCAACCCGCCTGCCAAGCGTGGTGTTTATGGCAAACCCCCTTTTGAGGGAGGCCTTTGTACAGCAGTGGACGTCTTTCTGAAAAGACGACGATGGTAATACTAGTTTTTAAGGGGGTCGTTCGTAAATAACAACAGCTGCCAGGTCGATCTTTAATGTTGAGCAACGCCTGATCCGTGGCTCAGGCCAGAGGCGTGACCATCACCCCTCGTTGCCTCGGAACGCACGTTAAGCCGTTGGTCCAGACTATATTTTGTAGATGGTTTTGTGTCATCTGTCCAAGACTGTGGCATAGTATGATTAACATTTTTTTTGTGATTGGCATCTCGTTCCTGTGGTTACATTTTAGCGAAACTAAAAGCCTCTAGCCAGGGCATAAAAACTTACTTAACTAAAGGGCACCCCTGTGGGGTACGGGCCTCGGCTCAGGGCGTCACTGGTGGGGAGGAGACAGCAAGTGGGGACAGGCTGGATCAAAACATTTTCATTATTATTATTATTCGGGGAATTTAACTCTACTGGCTCTGCTTCAGCGCGGGCTGGCACTTCAACGAGCAAGGGACGGTCGGGACATTTAACCATAAAAATGTCTCGTCTCTTTCGTTCCGTGTGGTGCCGGATGTGAAAGAATAGCACCATCCCATTTCTTCCCGTGGGTGTCGTAGAAGGCGACTAAGGGACTTACTAGAGAATGGGCAGCAGCGTTCTTTATGCATTTTACCACCATACTGCGATCGCTAACCCGCCTGCCAAGCGTGGCGATTATGGCAAAACCCCCCTTTTGGGGGAGGCCTATGTGCAGCAGTGGACGTGTTTCGGCTGATATGATGATGATGATGATGATGATGATGATGAAGATGAATGTCTCTTCTTATCTAAAAATATTATCTTTTCCCAGTTGGTTATTTTATGAATTTTTCTTACAGTCGTTACAGGTAGTCAGAAGCCCGAAAGTCTAACAACCAGTCTTGTAAAGGAATATCGTGTTACCCACTTGGGTTGTGGAGGTCAGATGGGCAGTCGCTCCATGTTAAGTACTGATCCTGGTAGACTGTAAGCTGACCTCAACATAGTTGGTAAAAGGCAGGCAAATTATGAACATGGTTATACTTGTTATTGCAGTGATTATCAATAGGTTGTCTTTTTGTTGTAATTTCTAAACCAAAGTAGATTCTCATTTATTTCTCTTAGGGCTGATTTTTCAACAGTCAAATAACTTTTATCTAAAGAATCAATGTGCCAGTTTCGCATTTTTTTTCTATACAAAAGCTGTCAAAACAACATATTTATTCCTGAGATAATAGTTATTATTTATTTATTTAACCAGTTATGTACAGTACATATACACCGTGACATTTTAGTTGTCTTACAACGGCAACCCACTTCATGTATCCAATGACTACTAATCATTTATAAAAAAAAAATGATATTTTTGGACATACGAATAATAATAAAAAAAATATCATTCACTAAGACCCGTGATGTAGTTTTGCGCACCCTGTTTTAAGGAGATGGAATTAATGATGAAATGTAATGGTATTATGGTAGGTAGGTAGAAATCTTCTACCGTTTGATACGTAAACATTATTAACAGGGAGGGTGTTTCATAATTCGAAAGCATTATTTATTTTTCTTAGTACCTATTATCTTAATTATTGGTAACAATGTTTTATACGCGCCTGTAGGTATTTTATGTCGGATGCATTGAGTGGACCACTTTTTTAAGACGACTAAAATGTCACGGTGTATAAACAGACAAGAAGAAAAGAACAGAAAAATAGGTACCTGGTTATCTGACTATTGAAATATCAGCCCTTAGTCACCATTTACTTATGTAATAAAAATATGTGCAGGCAATTTTAAATGGAACATTCAGAGTGTTTGCACCCGAAATTTTGAGTAAATAAATAAGTTGGCTTTAGCTACTAAATAAGTAACCATAAGTAAGTACTCGATTGAGTCGCGACGCTGCACATCTCATCGTAAGTGTTCCTGTCATGAATAAAATATTTACCTACTCCAGGTAATTTCCTCCTTTAAGATGGCAGCAAAAAATAAGCTTTCCGATGTCTATTTGATGGATGCGCGTCTTCTAGGGAACAAATGATGGTACATCTTATGTTAGCCTTTAGTATAAAGTTCTAACAATCTTATTCATAAAAAAAGCTTATCAAATGTATAAGACATTAATTAGTTAAAACCGTCGATAAAATTGTGTATTCATAAACGCTCTCTAACTAATATGTCGTTTATAAATCAAAATATTGCCGTAATAATGAAGTCATCCAATAAATGGACACTTACGAATTCGAAATTGTAATTGTCGACTGATGGTTCCAAATCTGTTAACATGTGTACGTCAAATATAATTTTCTTATTAATCAACTGTTGTAGAGAGTCGGCCATTTTTCCTTAAAGCACTAGTATTTTAGGGTTCTGGCTTTCTTAACTTATCAGTAGGTTTGTGGAACGTTTAAGTGCTAAAATGCGTTTATGAATAACACTGTTTGACAACCAGACTTTAGCAAGTTTTCAGATAACTTTATATGAATAAGACGGTTAGTATATAAAGTGCTTAGTAAAGCACGAGCTAGAATTTTGATCAAGTCAGAAGTCACTAAATTAAAAATAAACAATAAATATATCGATTCCATGGAAAAAAATGTTAAGGTATTTTTTATTATGAAAAGTGCGAAAGTACTTATAAAGAGCTTACAGTTGATCGTTTTCAAAAGATTGAACGTTACTCTCTCGCTTTGGAGAGCTTTTGTGTACCATGAAGTGGAAATCGGATACTTGAAATGAAATGTTGAGTTCTGAGTTCTTTCACGTAATGTAGCTACGTGCTACGGCGTAGACACGAACGTAGCCGACTACGGTCTGCTACGGACTTTTTGTGTTAGTAGGGAAATTATTCTTTTGAATTCAAAAGGTAATTCGAAACTCAAAATTGGACATGAAAATTTTTAACAATTTTTTTAAGTAGTTTTTTTATTTAAACAAACAAAATGATTTTTGATTTAAACATATCGGTGTCAATCATAATACATACACTGTCAAACTATAAAACGTATTAGTACTACTATTACATTTAAAATATACATTTTGTAGTGGTGCCAGCATTCGCCCTTGTCATACAATAGGACACCGGATAAAATGTCACAACTGAAAGGAATGCCGTGCAGTAAATCACTGTACACTTGAGGCCCAATAAATAATCTCCGGTCGGTATCTCATACATTCCTATCACATTCGCGTCGATTTGTAGGCCTTTCTTATTTCGGACAGAATTGATAGGCTCGTTTGAAATTCCGAGAAGTTCGGTGTTCAATATGCGAGGGAATTTATGTAAGTACGTTTGCCATGGTTGGTTGTTTATTTGGTCGTGAGTGTAAAATTATTTTATGAGATTGTTCACCGTTTTGGCGTGCCATTTCTAGAAGTTTTGGTAATGTTTGATAACATTATTTTTCGGTTGTTTTGGCCGATAATTGAATCATTCAATCAATTTCACGAAATATTTGTTTGCTTCGGTTGGTCCTTGGATGACCATCTTTACATCCCAAGACTCAAGAGACAAGTTCGCTAAGCCGTTGGTATCGGCTGTCATTAGTGAATCTTTGACAGTCGTTGCGAGTCGTCAGGAGCCTGAAAGTCTGACAACTAATCTTAAGAAGTATCGTATTACCTAGTAGCAGGCAGAGAGGAACTTTACCGGAAGACGTAAAGTTGGAAGGCCTCCCACAAGGTGGACCGATGACCTTGTCAGGGGTGCAGGAGTCCGCTGGATGCGGGAATCACTGAACTGAGTTTGGTGCAGGCCTATGTCCAGCAGTGGACGTTTTTCGGCTGAAATGATGATGATGACGAGGCAGAGAGATCAGATAGGCAGTCACACCATGTAACATACTGGTATTCAGCTGCATCAGGGTAGACTGGAAAAGGCTAGGCAGATGATGAAAATGAATCTCAGGAAATATTTAAAAGACCCCCTAAAAAATGATTCACATTGTAATGATGTACACTTTTTGGTCATTTAGTATTTAATATCTGGAGCACCTGGCTCGGTTTTCTTTTTTGGTTTGACGTTTTCTAAAACTGAAACCTAGCTAGACCGATTTATCACCCCCGAAACCCTCTGCATACAAAATTTCATGAAAATCGTTGGAGCTGTTTCCGAGATTCAGATTATTTATACATATAGACAAGAATTGCTCGTTTAAATGTATTCGATTAGATAGGACCCCAAAATAGGCATTACTAGCGGTTCACAAAAAGAAGCGCATTTATTATGTTAGAGTGTTCAATTTTTTTTTTTATGAAAGCAAATTAATTATTAATTAATATAATTACAAAAGCAAAAGTCAGGTGTACCCATATATGTTACTATTAATTTAATATTAACGTTATTATTTGATTTAATAAATTATTATTATTAAATAGGTGATTATTCGCGTTTCGATAAAATATAAGTAAATAATTTCTACATTATCAATTAAAAAATATAAGCATATTCGATTTAAAGAACTTTATTCTCATTATTAAGACAATCGTCACTTACATGAGAACAATAAATACTTAGTAATATTAACTAACCTAGTGCGGGTAAAACAAACTAAAATGTTTAGTAGACAAAATTTGTGAACAAGTTACCTAACATTCTTGCCAATATTCGTTCGAGAATGTAGACTCATTAGCTTGTAAAGACGCCAGCACATCAAGCTACCCCAGTCTGTAAAATTTTCCCAATTGAACATGAACCTTAGGCTTATGATACAAAGTTGAAAATCTATCAAAGAAATTTAACAGATTGGGGTAGCTTGATATGCTGGCGACTGTACCTACCAATAGACTCTTTATAATGAAAGAGAAAAACTAATTAATTACAATTCTGTGCCCGTAATTACATTCACTGTGTTTGATTTAATATGTAATACCGCAAGGGTATCGGAAGTAAGATTTATTTATGAAAGGTTTTCTATTATGTCGAGAAATATGGTGTTGTGTGGCACTGGCAGGGTACGAAAATTCGAAAGGTGTTTTTTTTTTTTTTTTTCTGGGTTGGAAATCATCAAATAACTTCTCCCGCTCTGGGTGGAGCGGGAGGGCGTGTCAGACTTTTACTGACTAAAACCCACCCGTGTTCCCTCACTTGCCTGTGTGCCAGGGGCGGCGGTATCTCTTTCGAACAACCCGCACCCCCGGCAGGCATCGGTCCTTGCGGGCCCCATCTGTTGCTGCTGACATCTCTTTGAGGCGCGCGTGGAACACAACGCGCCGTCGACCCGGGCTTGGTCCTTACCGGACAGCGAGCTACCCATTACTCGCCGTCCGAAATTCGAAAGGTTGAGTGGCATAGCATGGTCTAAAAAACAAGGCCACGCGTTCCGGGAGAGACACATTACATCACTGTCCAGTCGCCAACTATTACAACGAAACACGAAATTATGGAAACATTTTCAGTCAACATTCCGTTAAAAATATATATATACAGGGTGTAACAGAAACCCTATTGCTATCCTTAAGCACTAAAGATGACACCTGGTATAGAATCACTATACATAGTTTCAGCTCAAAATAAAATACTCTAAGAATTGTTACCAATTTTTCGGATTCATATGTTTCTTAAATTCAAAACATAACAAACGTGTCACCGCACTACGTAGGTCAATAACTTTCCACGTTACTTGTCAATATCACGATAAATCTCTTCTGAGTGATTTGTTTATTTCAATTTGTTCTGGTATCAATGTATTAAAAATTCCCATTACTTCCCAACATGTAGAGATAGGATTAAAAAACCCTTACAATATCGTTTGATATCATCCAAAGAAGACATGCCCGTGTGGTATGTATATACTCTTTCCGTTACACGTTGTATATATCACAACCAATCACTTTTCTATTACCACTTAAGTGACAAACTCCGAATAATGGAAAAGTCGGTAATACCTAAAAGTTTTGAGTAAGTGGTCTGTATTATAAGGATTTCTTATCAGCTGGTATATCCCAAGTGGAAATCCCAGACAATACGTAGACAGGATTAGGTATCGTAAGAAGGGACGCTTTCTAAAGGTATTTAGGTACTTTCTTCTGTTCAAGTGGGTATAGTAGAATAGATTGATAAATTATCATAACAGTCTAAAAAACTCTGTGAAAATTTTAGTTGAAAAGTCGGTGTTTTTTAAAGCAATTATACTCGAATTTTTAACATTAATAATTAAATATTCTTGAGAGAAGACGTCGAAGTGTATTTTTTCTTATTTTAGCACTTAGTTGTCATTTTCAATTATCTTAGAGACTGTTTTTTAATGGCATTTTTGAGGTACTTATTTGTGTTTACTCCATTTAGAAAAAAAAATAGAATGGTGGTGGTGAAGACAATTTTCAACAAACACTTACAGACTTATGTAGGTACTACTGTCTCTCATTTACTACATTTACTGATTAATGTTTTGATGGAGTGTGTGCAGAATGAGGCTTTGCTATTTAATTTATTTGGTCCAAAAAAGTACGATATTGGACAGTGTAATGACGTGTGAATGATGATGTAGTTAAAATGGGAGTGATTACCGAAATGACGACTTATAGAAAATGTATGGAAGAAAACGACGACTCCATAAATTGGGACAGTAATAATTGGATAGTGTAATGCTATTCTGGTTTGTTCTTTATCGGAACAAACTGAGATACTGTACATGCTGGCATGTTTTGTTTTAAAGTAAGTATTAACTGTTTTTATCTGTATCTTGTTTATTCGAGGTATATGAGGATAGTTCATCTATACTAATATTATAAAGAGGTTATAATTTGTGAGTTTGTATGTAGGGGGTATTCTTCGGAACTGATAAAAAAAATCCCTCACTATTGGGAAGCTAACAGTATTGCCAAGTGTCATAAGAGAAATGATACGTCAATAAAATACATTTCAAGTGAACGAAATCACGGGCTGAAGCCACTGAAGCCAGTCTACAACATTTACAGATCCGGAACCGGATCCTACCTGTCTATCTTGTTTCCTATTAGAGATTATAGATTATGAAGACATTGGCCCGTCAGCAAATTTGGTTGATTTTGATACACCCCATACTTCAGGTAATCAATATTACTTAATATGAGCTTGCAGAAACAACATATCTGTATAAGTGAGGTGTACTATGTAGGTAAGTACTTTCATCTCATACTCAAGGACAGCTCTCATCCTCTGCATTATTTAGTGAGCCGTCTAAAAGTTTGACCTACTTACCAATTCACGTTCTTCTCATTACGATCGAACATCTGAAACAAACGAAAAACAGAATTTATATGTTGTTCTTAAGCAGCTTTACGTTTTTAAAGCTGTTATTTTTCATATTTACGATACCGTTCTGGTAAAGCCTGCAATAAGGAAAAACGAAATGACATTCTACTTTAGGGAATCTTTTTTACAAAATTTATGATGCTATGATCAACCTCAATAACGTTTCCACTTCTGGGACATAGGCCTTCTCTCTTCGAGTAGAAGTGGGCTGTAGTCTACTTCGCGGGCGCGGGTGATAGATGTCACATGTCTTCGAATATTTGGTCCTAGGGCAAGCCGGTTTCTGCACGATGTTTTCTTTCACCGTTTCGAGAGCAGTGGTGATTAAATTATTTACACGAGGTAAGTAAAGAGTCTGCCTGGGTTCGAACTCACGACCTACAAGCGGTCTCGTAACTCGGGGGCGTTACCACTGGGCCACAGCAGCATTTATGATGAAAGGCCTTTAATTAAACTTCGTGTCTCGACTGTTGAGGGTTTTACCATAACTGTATGAAAAACTCAATAAAGTAAGGAAGTTATAGCAATGTCCGTTCAGACCCATATCAAAACCATTGTTAGTTCGCTTTGAAAATTCAATATCCCTCAAATCTCCATTGATCTTTTAGCCGTCACATCTTTTTGTTGCGAACTTGCTCGTATACTGTTTATTCTAGTAGCACAACAATGGAATCTGTCAGGTACTCTCTGACCTTCATCGTCAGTGACGCGACCTTTTTAATTGATAAATGAATTGTTAATTACGTGTTCCAGTTTTGGAATCTACCCAAAATAGAAACTAGCTGTTAACGTTTTAGAATAACCTTGGATTTGCAAATATTTGTTTCTGTTATTTGTAATGCGGTAGAGTGAGGCAGATGTCATCAGGGAAGTTTTTGGTGAGCAGCGTGAGCAGTGGTAACGGCAACGGCTGCGACTTACTAGTTTTAGGTCGTAGGTTCGAACCCAGACAGGTGCTTTCATCATCATCATCATCATCATCCGCCTGCAGCAGTTCACTGTTGGACATAGGCCTCTCCAATTGCACGCTATTCAGCTCGATTCTCGGCAACTCTCATCCAGGTACTACCACACGGTGAAGGTCATCGCTCCACCTAGCCTGAGAGCGTCCTACTTTACGTTTGCCGATTCGCGGTCTCCACTCAAGAACACGTCTACCCCAACGGTCATCGGTTCTGCGGCTAATGTGGCCGGCCCATTGCCACTTCAGCTTGCTAATTCTGTGAGCTATGTCGACAGCTTTGGTTCTCTGCCGGATCACCTCATTCCGGATTCTATTCCTGAGAAATACTCCGAGCATAGCTCGATCAATAGCTCGCTGAGCGACCTTAATTTATGGACCAGCCGTACGGTGAGTCGGTGAGTGTCCACGTTTCGGCTCCGTAAGTCATAACAGGCAGGACGCACTGATTGAAGACTTTAGTCTTTAGGCTCTGCGGAATACGCGACGAGAACACTCGACGAAGCTTCTAAAACGCTGCCCAGCCCAGTTGAATTCTTCTGTTAGCTTCCTTCTCAAAGTTGTTCTTACCAAACTGCAGAGTTTGTCCGAGGTAAACGTATTCTGGAACAACTTGGAGCTTTACTTTGTGTAAATTCTTCATCACCATTGCTCTCAAAACGGTGAAGGAAAACAACGTGAGGAAACTGGCATGTTCTAGAACAAAAAAATCGAAGACATGTGACATATACCAACCCGCACTTGTGCCGCGTGGTAGATAACGGCCCACTTCCCAAGCAGCACGCGAGCGTTTTCAACATACATATAACAGCCTATTTAGAACTTAGAGTTCCTTTAGAGACTTACAAGAGTGTCAAAAAATTATTCAATCTGTATTAAGGGATCCGCGAAAGCTTAGGGTATTTAAACAGAATATGAAAACTCCACTATACAGCTTAAGTATTTTGTGACACTTTAATCTGGTTTTATCGTTAAAGCTGTATACAAGCTGTATTTTGCATGTGAACACTTACTTATTACAGCTCTTAGTGTTATTATAGTATCACTTGAGACTTGTTTCTGTACAATGGTGTATCCAAAAACTAATTTTTATGGCGTAATTGTACACTCTTGTAAATACAGTGGTTTTATGACTTCTGTTTTTGAGGGTGTTTTAAAACTAAAAAAATAAATGACAGCTACAGTACAGCTTTATTTTGTATTAATGACAGTCACTCGGAAAGACTTTACGGTCAACGAAGAGGGTTCCGTAGCAAAAACATTAAACAGGGTTATTAATGATCATAACAGTTATGTTAAATGTGTAAATTTAATTCAACCTTTGGAACATGATTATGACGTTTCTTCATAGAGCAGCGCAAGTAGTTCAAATGATGATTGATTTGAACCATGAGATCTAGTTCTCTTACTGCTTCGTCATATGACGATAATGATAGTCTTTTCACACAGCATTTTGAGGTGGACCAATTATATAAAGGCCGAGATGTTTCATCCTTTACTAATTTGTTGACATCTAATCGCTTTCTTGGCCATCTTAACTTGCCTTTTGATTCCCACAAACTTGGTACAATGCAAAGCTTGTTTTGCCCTTTCTCAATGGTTGCTTAAATTTTAGTCGGCATATTTTCCTGAAAATAAAGTAAAACTGATATAATACATACAACAAACTAATAATGCTTAACAATAAGTTTACTTAGGTATAAAATATAAGGTTAAATTGAGAATCTCTTCCTTTTTTTTGTTTTACTATATGTAGGTACGTATCATATTGAGTCTGCGTTTTTTATTTCTTTTAGGTAACCCTTATGAGCATTATAAGTTATGTATAGAGCACTGATATACAGCCTAAGTAATAAAAATATTCTATTATAAAGCTGATTAGCAGCCAAAAGCTGTACAATATAATCCATAACTTACTTAGTACAGCTACTCAGACTATAATACACTCCGATTATCGTTTAGGCTGTTTATTAAATAGTCGCCATTTTCGTAATTTCGAATGTAGGTATAAAACAAAATATGAAACATAATTTAAGGAATATATAATGATTTTCGGTTTGATATGAGGGCACAATGCTCACACTACCCTCACTTCTGTTATTATAACATTGTTTTTTATTCTAACCTTAAAACCAACATTGACTTACCATATAAATAGTATTTCTCTTTTATATCAGATCGATTATTTTGCTGGCGCTTGAATATTTTGACGGAAAACATAGACAGGTTCACAATAAATTTGAATCCGCAATCTCAATTCACCAATTAACACCTTCAGATATCTAAGTCCAAGATTACGTTTACTTACTAATAAATATTATAAATAACAATGTTGCCATTCATTGGAAAGAATTACATTCATTTTGTGATTCTCTTCAAAAACCTATTTAAAACTATTTTCTCTATAAAGTATTTATAAGATAATATCTGTAGTATAATGGTTTCTTTGTACACCGAATAACAGCTCTAATACAGCTGTTATACAGCGCCTCTATTGCTTCTACAGCTATTATACAGCTATACTAGAGCAAAACGCTGTATAAAATGTGCCCATTTTTTACTTATAAGGGCTGTATAAGCGCTTATACAGCCTCTATACAGCCTGAATATACAGCTTCTAGTATAAAATCGAACTTAAATACAGCTTGTATACAGCTTGCAATGCTACTTGGGTTCCTCTCAACGAGAGGAGGCCTGTTTCCCAGCTGCGGGAATAATATAGACTGATTATGCAAACAAATTGGTATGTATGTGGATGGCTATAAGAGTAGATTTTGTTCACAACTATTTTATTTCATCATCTGCCTAGCCTTTTCCCAACTATGTTGGGGTCGGCTTCCAGTCTAACCGGATGCAGCTGAATACCAGTATTTTACATGGAGCGACTGCCTATCTGACCTCCACAACCCAGTTACTGGGGTAATACGATACCCCTTGGTAAGACTGGTTGTCAGACTTTCGGGCTTCTGACGACCCGTAACGACTGTCAAAGATCCACAAATGACAGCCGGGACCAACGGCTTAATGTGCTTTCCGAGGCACGGAGGGGTCTTGGTATGTAAAGATGGTCACCCATCCACGGATTGACCGCGGCAAGCGTAGCTTAACCTGATCGATCGACCCGTGCGGCTATTGTTACTTAGCCACAAGCCACACACGCACAACTATTTTATTTATCACTAGTTTTTGCCAGCGGCGTCGCCCGCGTGGAGGTCGAAAATTATCCCACGGGAACGTAGTACCGGGATAAAAAGTATCCTATGTATTATTACAGGTCACATAAATGCTCACATAAATGTCTCACTGATGGTGGCGCGTGTGTTGGATCATTCGGTTCCCTACAAAATCGTTGAGCTGGATGGTGCTGATCCACGCGTCAAGTTCGTGAACGGGCGCTGTCGGTTGAGACTGGTCATCTCCTAACTTCCAGGGCTTATTTTTATCTTGTATTTAGAATTGTTTATAATTACATTTTTTTACATTGTTCTCACATACAGAAGCAACAAGAATAATGTTCCCAAGATTTTGTAATATTTCAACTTGATTTTAAAAGAGTGTCCGTGGAGTTTCTTGCCCGTTCTTCTCCATAGAGATCTACGTTTTGGAATGGGCAACTAGCTTCAACTTTCCAACTGATCGAGTTTTTGACAATTCAAAAGTGCCTGTAAATGGTTTAATTGAAATAAATGCTTTGAGTTTGAGTTTGAGTTTGTACAAACTACCTGTGTGCCAAATTTCATTAAAATCCGTTCAGACGTTTTTGCGTGAAAGAGTAACAAACATCCATACCTACATCCATACTCACAAATTTTCACATGTAAAATATTAGTAGCATTGTAGGTATCAATATTTTATAGAAAGACCAAGAATCAAATAAAACTCTACAAGTTTAAAATCTTTTTACGTAATAACATTCTTGAAATAATATTTTTATTACAAGAAATCTGAGGCACTCCTTGACTCACTGGAACTAAATCTAGTGTGAGAGTAATAATAAAAAAAACAATATACAGTCAGTCCCATTAACTTGGCTCGAGTAGGTATTGAAGTTTTGTATGGGACAGTTGATATATTTTTCGCTATTACGATTTTGGTCCCATGAAGAAAGATGTTCAGTTTGGTGGTATGTACTTTTGGTGGTGTGTAAACATTATAAAAGCAGTTCCAACACACTCTACCACCAGTAAATATGACCATACCGTTCCGATACATGCTTCATACTTACTACAAGAACCTAATAAAACACAACAGCACGTCAGTATTTTCAAGAACAAAGAAAAATGTTAGAACCATGCGTGGTCATGATTCTAGAATGATGTGCTGAATTCATGGTTTCATTTTGCGCGTCGATATCCCTGCCACTATGTTTATGAAGATCCCTGTATAAAGAACTATGAACTACTCGGCAGTTGCTCGTCGTGGCCGTGTCGTGTCGTAATTCTCTAAAGGAATGTACAGAGGTGCATGGTACATCTACATTTTGTCACTAATATGTAAGTTTTAAAGATATTAAAGATATTTGGCCATCAACAGGGCTCATCATGACTCCATCATCATGAATCATGACTCCAGGCAGCACGTGAGACTTTCCAAATGAAAAAACCCATTTACGTATCACACACCACATAAATTTAACTACAGTAAAAGTGGGCATGTAAGGTCAGCAGATCAATAAGGCAGTCAATTAACACGAAAGTATAGAATTATCTATGTGGTTAATTTAGTATTGCAACATCTGTTAAGATTAAGTAGATTCCGAATAGCTACGAGGAAATTGGCAGGTTAAGCGGTTATCAAAACTAAAACTAATTCGTTTAAATGGTCGGCAGGATGGAGTTTGATAAATAATTATTTAGATCCGGAATTTTGGAGCTAACGGTTGCGATGATAGCAGATTATAATTTATTTATAACCAGCTTCAAAAAAGGAGAGGTTCAGTATTCGACCTGTATGTATGTATGTCTGCGATTTTTTCAAAAATTCTTATCCAATTTGGACGGGATTTTTGTTATTTAGTTGCATATTTTTCAGAAAAGGTTTGCGTATATAATATATATTTAATAGTGATTTGATGAAGGTCTTCAGAGATGGACAATGGAACTCTTGTGGTGTTTCTTTAAAGACGTTTTTTTTTTGTAAATCTTCTTTCTAGATATCGTATCGTTCCTTGTGATAAAAATAGTATCTTTAAAATTCTCACATACTTCAATTCGATTATAATAACAACCTTTTGTATTGTTGTGATTTCTATAGTATTTCTATCCTTTGTTGGAGATCCCAAATGAATAAATAATTCTGTTTAGTAATTCTCTGTGGCTACGTGTCAGTCCAAAGTTAGAACCTAAGCTAGATTTTCCGTCGGCCTTTGCGTAAAAATAACACCTTTTGCCGACAGAGAGGGTGTTCCACATGAAAGATTTATTTATAGGCTGAAAAGGTGTGACACCTTTGAGTTTCTTTTAAAGCAAACACGATTTTTAAACGCGTCCATGAATAAACACCTATTCAATTATCAAGGATAAAAGATAGACTATCAAAATATGTTAATCCTTCTGAAAATTAGTAGTTCAACCAAGTTTTCCGTTTCTAACACTTGGTAAAACAATAAATCATACACATCAATTTAATAACGACCCACAAGGGCATAACTTAATAATCACATCCCCAACACAGGTAAACACAAAACAATTGAGACTCTCCGTACCAAACACGATTCCCACCTGGTCACATATTAAGATATCACAATCGCCAACCCGACGCCGCCTCCACCAAATACCGATAGTAATTCCATTATTGTTATCATCAATTTCAGAGAAATTGGATACTATAGGTATTTGCAATATACTATATATATATATTACTATATATTGGTATTTAAAATTGTAAGGTTTTACCTCAAGTCTAACCGATCGGTGGGTTCGCATAACCGTTCGTAGGCTCGGTATTCCAGGCAAATTCTTGGAGGGTTCCAAGTTTGGTATGAAAACTTATAAAATACACCAGGGTAGCGAAATCAAATTTTCTTATGTTGCTCGCAATTGTCGCGTCAGTGTCAGGCTATATATTGATCAAAATATGATTCGCGACCGTAACACGTATCATCATCATCACATCAGCCGAAGACGTCCACTGCTGACCATAAGCCTCCACCAAAGGCGATTGCAATAATCGCCACGCTTGGCAGGCGGGTTTGCGATCACAGTATGGTGGTCAAATGCATAGAGAACGCTACTGCCCATTCTCTAATACGTCCTTTAGTCGCCTTCTACGACACCCACGGGAAGAAATGGGATGGTGCTATTCTTATACGTCCGGCACCACACGGAACACGTATGCGAATTAATACAATCCTCTAAGGTGATATAATTCCATTTAATGAAAAAGTCATTCTTTGGTATGAGGTGATTAGAGAGCTGCTGTGAACTGTGGTAGTACCGGAATGGCAGTTGTTTGTCTATTTGTGTTAGTATATTCGTGTATATATGTATATAACATAATCAGCCTATTACTCGTATGTTCCCACTGCAGGGAAACGTGAGAAGGAGTGGGCCGTAATCTACCACGTAGGCACAGTGCGGGTTGGTATCAGAAATCAGAAATAATTTATTTTTTGGAATGAATGAGGGTACAAAATAAGATGTAAACATTGTAAAAGCAGTTCCAACACACTCTACCTTACGGCATGCAAAAGTAAAAAATGTATACGATATGTATTTATTTCTTTTCACAAACTACAGAGAAAGTAACTAAATAGTCTACAGACAGAATTTAATAATTAATTTGTGGAAGACTGGTGCCTAAACTAAGTTTTTACAAAACCTGTATGTCATGTTACCAGGCCAGGTTCTCGGATGGCTTGCGCGTTTCCGTGTTCCCGTCTCAAGCGGCACTGGAGGACAAGATGGAGTTTTAGTGGGTTATAGTCCCACATAGCTGCTCTATCTCCCCTTGGTAGCGCAGTAGGCATTTCTCCACGTACAACAAAAAAAAAATGCCCGGGTCGACGGCGCGTTGTGTTCCACGTGCGCCGTCAGAGATGTCAGCAAGAACTGGTGGGGTCCGCAAGGGCCAATGCCTGCCAGGGGTGCGGGTTGTTCAAAAGAGATACCGTGGCCCCTGGCACACAGGCAACTGAGGAACACGGTTGGGTTTTAGTCAGTAAAAGTCTGACACGCCCTCCTGCTCCACCCAGAGCAGGAGAAGTTATTTGATGATTTCCCAGCTTCAAAAAAAAAAAGGTTACCAGACCACAAAGTTTTACATTATTTATGAAATAATAATATTTAAACGAACTCATTTATACAGCCTAATAAACAAAAGTAAATGTACAGTGATGGTAGATGTCACATGTCTTCGAATTTTGATTCTAGGACATGCCGTTTTCCTCACGATGTAATCGTTTACCGGTTTGAGAGCAGTAGTGATAAAATAATTTACACAAAGTAAAGCGTCTGCCTGGGTTCGAACTCACGACATACAACACGTAAGTCGAGGCCGATATCACTGGGCCACCTTTCCAAATAATGGTTGGTTAATATTATTGTTGACGATCTAGAATAAATGAAATGGATCGTGCTTCGGATTCTGTCAATAGATTTTGATAGAATAGAATAGAATAATTATTTATTTGCATAGAAAGTCGGTACAGAAAAAATGCAGATGGTTTTAAAATGAAGAGATCCTTATACATCACGTGTGTGTGTTCATATGTGCGTGTGTGTGTTCATTTGTGTGTGTGTGTGGGTGTGTGTGTGTGTGTGTGTACATGTGTCGTGTGTATGTGTATCATTGTGACCTTATTGTCATTGTCCTTATATTATCTCAACATCGTCAACCGCGTGCCTATCAATGCTGTAAAAGATGACGACGGGAATAAATAATTTCAAACCATTGCTGTTATGAATAATTTTGATTTAGAACTGACATATTTCATATTAATGTAAACTCAAATAAAGTTTTAAATCGAAAATCTTGACTGACAGACATTATTGGTTTAGAATATGAGCTTACTTAATTTAAAGGTTCCTTTCACCTGATCCCAATAACACCAAATCGTGTACAAACATTTCGCGAATATAGGTACAACCGAACAAGGGCAAATTAAAATCTGCATTAAGAAACTCTTGTCCTAAATTATAAGGAAATTTAATTAAGAGCTAATCCTGAAGGTGTACAGCATTTGGGCGAAGCCATGACCAAATTAAGAAGACCCTAGGGATTCATTCGCCGCCATCTTTGTTCCACAAAATTGGAGGGCAAAGATACCTTAATGGTTTTTGTTAAGGTGGTTACCGCACCCAGTGTTTTGATTTATCGTTCATAGCGTAAGACCGTGGCCACCTGAGCTGACAACTTTTATTGACCATTACACGAAAAACAACTCAATTTATGCTTTATAAAATATGTGAAAGCGTTTCGCTTTTATAGAGTGTGAAATTTTTGCTGTTTATGACGAAACGTTGAGTGCATTAATGTAATGATTTAAGGGGGATTTGCTGAAGGCATCCCATTTCTTCCCATGGGTGTCGTAGGAGGCGCGTAAGGGACTTACTAGAGAAGGCGTTTTGGGGGTCTGTCTCATGTACTTTGACGTTCGAAAAGTGCTGATTCTCAGCCTAATTTGAATAAATGACTTTTGATTTTGATTTTGAATGGACAGCAGTGTTCTCTATGCATTGTACCATCATACTGCGATCGCCAACCCGCCTGCTAAGCGTGGCGATTATGGCAAACCCTCCCT
Source organism: Polymixis lichenea (assembly GCA_949091785.1). Taxonomy (NCBI): domain Eukaryota; kingdom Metazoa; phylum Arthropoda; class Insecta; order Lepidoptera; family Noctuidae; genus Polymixis; species Polymixis lichenea. Next base: position 10,216,032 of record OX420943.1, on the reverse strand, counting down.
CAAAAAACCGGTCGAGGTGGCCGTGCTTGGGCCGTGGGTGGCCTATGTCCAGCAGTGAAACGACTTTCAGCTGAAATGGTGATGATTATGATGTGCTAAGGCAGCTCACCAAATTCAATTAAAATAAAATAAAATTGGTCATTCCATTTTGTAAGTAGGATATTGGAATCACTTTTACACGTCATAGTTAAAATTAAAATAAGCTAGATGGAGTCGATATTTTCTATCTGGCTATTACCCCTTATTCAACCCATTGAATGACTTTTTCAATAAATATAATTATATGACCTTAGATAGTTGTATTGATGATAGTAATGATTATAATTAAATAGATACATACGTGTTCCGTATGGTGCCGGACGTAAAAGAATAGATGTCCGCCACAGCACCTTCCCATTTCATCCCATGAGTGCCGTAGAAGGCGACTAATAGAGTCACTAGTCTTTGAGGAGTGGCTTGAGAGGCGGCATGGCGTCCTCACCTTCCGCCTGACACAGGTCCTCACCGGACATGGCTGTTTCGGGAGGTTCCTGTTTCGGATAGGGCGGGAGGAAACGCCCGGGTGTTTCCATTGCGAAGATCGCCCAGAGGACACGGTGGAGCATACGGTGGAGGTCTGCCCAGCTTGGGCAGAGCAACGCCGTGTCCTCGTGGAGGTGATCGGCGGCGGCGATCTCTCGCGTCCGACCCTGGTCCAGGCCATGGTACGGAGCGAGAGGGCATGGCTGGCAGTCGCCTCCTTCAGCGAAGCAGTTATGCTCGCAAAGAGGGAGGCGGCGCACGTGAGGGAGATGCAGTACATGCGCCCTCACAGCCGTGGCCTTCGCAGGAGACGCCCTGGGCGTCGGGAATCCCAGGCTGATTCCCGGCCACCGTAGGCACGGGCTTGCGGACGGCGAGTAATGGGTACCTCGCTGTCCGGTAAGGACCAAGCCCGGGTCGACGGCGCGTTGTGTTCCACGCGCGCCTCAAAGAGATGTCAGCAGCAACAGAGGGGCCCGCAAGGGCTGATGCCTGCCGGGGGTGCGGGTTGTTCGAAAGAGATACCGCCGCCCCTGGCACACAGGCAACTGAGGGAACACGGGTGGGTTTTAGTCAGTAAAAGTCTGACACGCCCTCCCGCTCCACCCAGAGCGGGAGAAGTTATTTGATGATTTCCCACCCAGACAAAAAAATAAAAAAAAATAGAGTCACTAGAGAATGGGCAGCAGCGTTATCTATGCATTTGACCACCATACTGCGATCGCCAACCCGCCTGCCAAGCGTGGCGATTATGGCAAATCCCCTCCTTTTGGGGGAGGCTTATGTACAGCAGTGGACGTCTTTCGACTGATGTGATGATGATGATACGTGTTATGGTCGCGAATCATGTTATGATCAACACGTACCATGACACCGACCTGCCAATTGCAAAAAACGTAAGAAAATTTGATTCGCTACCCTGGCCCTGGTGTATTTAACAAATTTTCATTTGCAACTCTAAAGATATTATGCTATGGACCAACCACAGTTTTGGTTTTGCCTCTCATTGGCCTTTCTTGTTTTTTTGATAGTAAATATTCAAATGACTTCTCCCGCTCTGGGCGGAGCGGGAGGGCGTGTCAGTCTTTTACTGACTAAAACCCACCCGTGTTCCTTCAGTTGCCTGTACCAAGGCCACGGTAACTCTTTCAAACAAATCCGCGACCCTGGCAGGCATCGGTCCTAGCAGACCCCTTCAATTATTGCTGACATATCTTTGAGGGGCGCATGGAACACAATGCGCCGTCGACCCGGGCCTAGTCCATACCGGACGGCAAGCTACCTACTGCTCGCCGTCCGCAAGCCCGCGCCTACGGTGGCCGAGAGTCCGCTCTGGACTCCCGACGCCTGGGGTGTCTCCTGCAGCGGCCAGGGGCGCGAGGGTGCAATCCTTGCCTCTCCCTTACGCTCTCAGCCTACTCCTTCGCGAGTATGGCTGCTTTGCAGAAGGAGGTGACGGTTTCCCATGCACTCTCACTCCGTACCATGGCTTAGACCAAGACTTGCTAAGACTGGTTGTCAGACATTCGGGATCCTGATGATCCGTAACGACTGTCAAAGATCCACTAATGATAGCCGAGACCAATGGCTTAACATGTTTTCCGAGGCAAAGAGGAGTCTTGGTATCTATAGGTGGTCATCAATCCACGTACCAACCGCTGCAAGCATAGCCTAACCTGATCGATCGAACCCCTCGGCTGTTATTACAATTTTAATTTCCTATACCAATGCCATTATAAAAACCTTGCAGCTATTACAGAAACAGGTCTATAACTGGTTGAAAAAAAGTTTTCCACAAAATCAATTCTTACTTTGAAATATAAAACTAATTTACTTTTTGAATCACAAAATAAAGTACCTAATTCGCAATAAAAACTTTGCCGGCTAGTCGATAATCGCACTCCAGTGAAAAGGTAACAAGACCGCGGCCTTTGATCTACGCCCCCGCAACGTAGAAACTTTAATAAATGATTAAACTTTATGCCACAGTATTTATGATTACTTCGAAATACTTAACGTAATTTTCGTCAAAGAAAATAACAAGTTATAGGTACGTACTCTTTACGTGTCGCTGAGTTTATTTATGCTTTTTTAATGGATTTTTTTATGTCAAGGTTTGCTTTCGTTATTGAAAATCAGGTAACCAGTAATTGTGCCTAATTGCTATGAAAGAATTTGTTTCATCTCGGGAGGATCTTAGAAGTTAATCCCTTTAACTGCCAATTTGGCACATAAAGATATGACTTACGATTTACGTACATCTTTTTCTATTTATATCATTGCTTTTCTGGGTACACATGTTGGTTCTGTTATACAGAATGGCACCAATTTTTTTGCCAACGGCATAATTGCGTTTTTCATAATTACTAAAGATGGTTCTTTTCATATTCATTTCTCCAATTGCCATAAATTGTATGAATTACAAGACGGCCGTCACACTTTTAAATTTAATTTGAATATATCTAATTTTAATTTGCCGTTTACTGTCGTCGCCTGCGTCTCATTGCTTGTCATAGCGGTGCCATAGTGTCACAGTCACTACGGGCATAGACAAGTAATAGATGTTACGCGGGGTGCAGACACGCGGATTACAAAATTTTTACTATTTATGTACACGTTTATTTTATTTTTTAGTTAGTAGACACGTATTATGTTATTTAAATTTATTTCCCCCTTGTTTCTGTATTTGTCCGTGACATCACAGCGGGTCCTATCAGAATACCAGCGCTGCGACACTTTTTTAATGTCGCGGCATCATGCTGAGATAGTGGCCTTTTGGCTTCGTACAGGAGTTCGTTTTTATTTTACTTATACTGTTGTTTTAAATCTTATTTTAAATTTATTACTTAAGTAGTGTAGTTATTAGTGATTTAGTTTTTATTATCTTTTTTTTTTAATGTGTTTATTATTTTATTGTGCTTAGTAAGTTTGTGATATTCCTGTGCGAGTCCAATAAATACTTTTTCTTTCTTTCTTTCTTTCTTTCAATAAAAAAAAAACATCGTACTTTTCCATCACAATAACATAATCTATGAATCCCTATTACCCTTGATCGCGGCGGCACACTTGAACGGCTGGACAAATTTTGAAAATTCTTTTATTTTGTGTTAGTTATTGCCAGGAGAAGGTTCATATGGAAGAAAAAAAAATAAAGTTGCGCGTAACATATATTCATAGTTAAGATAGTACAACGTACGTCGGGTCAGCAGTAATGTATAAAAGTACAAGATTTAAAATACAAAAATAACTGTACTAATGAAAAGATAGAAAATCAGCCGTCCTACACATCTGGGTCCAGTACGTAACGAATTTTTGTATGGGTCTGGGTTTATTTTTTCGGTGGGAAATCATCAAATAACTTCTCCCGCTCTGGGTGGAGCAGGAGGGCGTGTCAGACTTTTACTAACTAAAACCCACCCGTGTTCCCTCAGTTGCCTGTGTGCCACGAGTGGACCTCTTTACGGTATCTCTTTCGAACACCCCGAACCCCTGGCAGATGGGTCTGGGGTCAGTTAAGACTTTTTTGCAAAAACGAGGTTGGTTCCATGGAGACAGTGGCAGTTTTAAGGTCGGTACCACATCCTTAAATTCGGCTAAATCTTTCTGATATATATGCCGTTTAAATACGCTCAAATGTGTTATCCTAGAAATTGAACACAATGCTCAAAAGATTTACCTGGAACCGATTGTTCAAAACTTGCAAAAATAAAAGGCATTTCTACAAAACCACGCCGCAGTTTTAGCAAAAGAAAAATGTCCGCACGAGGCCCTAACCAGCCCTAACTGTATGAGTACGACGGATACTGAAAACAAAACACTCCACAAACTGGGCCACTCATGTACAGTTAGAATTATGAGCAAGACTGTTTATACAGACAACTACTTGTTTAAGAGGGCACGTACTTCAAACAAGCCTTGGTGGATAATATTTGTGTTGGCACCACTAATTCTCGTCTTCGTTACAGCTCGGTCGCGTCGCAGTTTCACCAAACAATTTAAAGTTTCACGCGGTAAACACAAATAGAGACATGTTCGTCTTTTGATTGTTTAGTTTTCGGCTGTAAATATGAGTATTTCATCAGGGTTTGTGGTTACTTAACAAGGCCTCAATTCTCTATCGTTGTAATGATTCCCCGCGGATTCTTACTACGTTCAAACTATTTCAATTTCATTTTTTTTAGAAACCAATGTAACGTTCCTAGAAAATATCTTGTATGTTCGCAAAAATTTAGGTCTTTTCAAAAAAAGATGCGACTTCCATAATCTAAATACACGTAGTAAAGATGAAATTGTGATTCCAAAATTTAGATTAACTAAAACTAGCAAGTCATTTCTAATAAACAGTATCCGCTTCTATAACAAGTTGCTAAAATCGGTTACAGAACTTAGCGATGGAAAGTTTAAAACTCACATCAAACATGTCCTTATCAAAAAAGCATATTACAAGATAAAAGACTACGTTGAAGACAAGGAAGTTTGGCATTAATTCCTTCTGCACATGTGGCTTCCCTGGTAACTCATTAGCACCATAACTTTGTGAGCGTCTATTAACTGCTTCCAAATTACAATGTTAATTTTAATTTCCTTCCGTCCGAACATTGCTCGAAAGCAGACGTGTTTTTTGTTGTCTCCTTGAGTTTGTTAAGCTACCTTTATTTAATTCTTAAAAATAATTAGTTTTGACATATTATCAATTTAATAGTAATTCAATTTAATTATATTTCATAAAACGTCCCTTCAAAAAATATAGTCGTCCATTCAATAATAAAACTAGTCAAGAAGTGTTCCTGAGTCAAGTCGGGAAGCCGCTGGAAGAAACCTCATCAACAAGTGCTACCAGGTTACCATAAACTGAGGCGATTACCAAAGACTGTGAGAAAAGAGTACGACTGGGTGAGTGAGAAAAAAAAAACACCAAAAGTGACATACTGTCTCCAAACCAAAAGTACTAGGGTCGCATTAACACGCAAGACATTTTACATTTAACATAACACTAATAGAAGAGGATTTTCGAACACATTTGTAACTGTCCAAGTGGCCCATTACCTAAGGATTGAGGACACCAACCATAAAGTCCGAGTTCGAATCTTACTATAAGGAATTCTTTTTGTGTTTTCCATACTTGTGTCTTAGCTTGACTAATCGTTATTATAGTGAAAAATCATGCCGTTAAACCGGACTCCACCACCAACCGTTTTAAATTACGAGTCGGAACCTGATATGCCAACAGAAAAGGTGGATCCGGAGTCTAAAGTTACACAACGTATAAAGCGGAAATATGACCAGATAGATGATATGAATGATGTTATGTCCGAAATGAAGATCCTCTTCTCCAAATTCGAAAAACAACAAAATGATAAATACAATGCTCTGCTGGCATCTATGAATGATATTAGAGAGTTGAACGCATCAATAAAAAAATCATGTGAGTTTGTGAATGGAAAATATGACGATTTAATGAAAGAATTTAATAAGCTAACATCAGAACGTAAAGAGAACTTAGCTTATATACAGATACTGGAGGAAAAGGTCGAAAATCTAGAAAGGCTGCAAAGATCTTCTTGCCTTGAATTGAGAAACATACCCGCTAAATTACGAGAAACGAAAGAGGATCTGTCAAAAATTGTAATCGACACTGGTAAAGCCTTAAATCTTTCGATCAACACTTCCGACATACGAGATGTTTATCGCTTAAATACAAAGAATGAAACAAACAAGCCCATCTTGGTCAACTTTACTACAATAATCTTGAAGGAAAAGATAATTAATTGAATTAAATCTTACAATCGAACCAACAAAGACAATAAGCTATCAACCACTAAAATACAAATAAATGGGCCTGATGTCCCAGTATACATATCCGAATATCTCACTTACAAGGCTAAACACCTATACTTTTTAGCTCGAGATTTCTCAAAAACAAACGGATACACCTTCTGCTGGACCGCGCATGGAAAGATCTTTGTACGCAAGAAGGAAGGTGAATCTGCACACTGCATTAATAATGAATTGGACTTGAAGACGCTTAATGTTGAAGACTGACTATTTTTCAGTAATAATCATTATCTTCCACTTGTTTTAATAGTAATTATATTATATTATATTATAGTTTTAAAATTTGCATGCTTCACTTTATTCTATAAATGTCTATGGAAATACACATCTAGCGCTCTTGTCACTTTAACACACAAAGCTTACACACGGCGAACCCAAGATACATCAACTTACACTGCTGTTACTCATACTATCTGTCTGAAAGTAACTGTTTCTCAAACTACAGGTAAAACTGTTATTATATATAACCATAACTACTATCAGAGTCCAGTCATTGTCCCTTTTACTAGCACCATAATGATCTTTTACCACACTCGTGGATAATATGAATAAGTTTATGGATTCTGTAGAATCCCTAAATGTTTCTCGATCCTTCGTGTGCTCGCCAGACCAATGCTTACAGCGCTTGCAATCCTCCAAGCAAACGCTAAACACTCTGCATGTAAATATTCGAAGTTTGAACCGGAACTTCGATGGCCTAAATGTCCTTATACACTCCATGGATGTAAAGTGTGATATAGTTATTCTTTCGGAGTGCTGGTTGAGTAAGGCTTCTCACATTCCTGTGTTGGACGGTTTTTCCTCAGCGAGGTCTTCGTTTAGTAACCAAAACGACGGTGTTGTAGTCTATATTCGTTCCGAGTTAAAGTATAAGATTACTGAACCATTATTCCGGGATGCTAACTGTCTTATTCTAAGATTGGACCCAGACGTTGCAATTGTGGCACTGTACCGATCACCCTCAGTCAGAAATATTGAAAATTTCGTTAGTTCCTTAAATGACGCACTGACTTCCCTTTCATCGATGAGAACAGTAGCAGTGATTGGTGATTTGAACATTAATATTCGGCCAGGTAATAGCGATCCAAACTCTGAAGAGTATTTAAATATTATGGCATTTCATGGGCTTCTGCCAGCCCACCTATTCCCAACACGTATAGACAACTGTCTAGACCACGTCTTTTTTAAATCAGACAAGCGTTCGACGGCGCTAGTTCTAGACTCATTCTTTACTGACCATGCACCTGTTTTGTTTTGCCTTGAATCTGTCTCTTTGGTTGAGAAACCTAAAAGCCTTATACGCCAAATTAATCTTCCAGGTGTTGTTAGCCACTTAGAAAACTCGGACTTCTCTAGTATTTTGGATAGCACAGACCCAAATCAAAGTACGGAGCTACTTATTTCCATTTTATCAGATGCAGTAAACGTACACAGCAAATTAAAGAAAGTACCGCACCGAAAGAGAATTATTAAGCCATGGATCACTCCTGGTCTCTTGAGATGCATACGGAATCGTGATAAACTACATTTAAAGTCAATTCAGGATCCTGAAAATCTCGTAGACAAATTGACATATTCAAGATACCGAAATTATTGCAATAACCTGCTAAAGACAATTAGGTGCCAATATGAACAGAATGAGCTCCAAAAGGCCAGTGGAAATCCCAAAGCCACTTGGGATATCATAAAGTCCATAAGTTACAAAAACACCACACCCATAAGTAAGTCGGGGGATCTACTTAATATCTGCAGTGATCCTGATGCGTCTGTCAGGTCTATAAATAATTACTTCGCAAATGTTGGCCGTAATCTTGCTCAGAATATACAGCAGGCTCAACGCAGGACAAACTTTGATTTTGATTCTTCATCCAACTCGCAAGGAAACTCATTGGTTATGCTTGAGACCGACTTTGCTGAGGTAAGCGGCATAATCACGGATTTAAAACATAACTGTGCTATTGGCTACGATGGTATACCTGCTTCAGTCATTAAATCTGCTAGGCATGTTCTCATTCCCTCAATCACTCATGTGTGCAATCTTTGCCTGTCAAAGGGCACCTTCCCAAATGCCTTCAAAAAGGCATTAGTTTCACCTATATTTAAGGGTGGGGATGGAGACCGTGTCGAAAACTATAGGCCTATATCGGTGCTTACGACCCTGTCCAAAATCTTAGAAAAAATCTTAAATAAGAGACTGATGAACTACTTAGAGCACAATAATGCAATTGCCCCAAACCAATACGGCTTCAGGAAAGGCAAATCAACAGAGGATGCTGTACTAGACCTATCAAATCACATTACTCAGAATCTTGACACTAGGACCAAAACGATAGGCATATTCTTAGATTTGGCCAAAGCCTTTGATACGGTCTCTACTCCCATCCTTTTACACGGATTGGAGGAACTGGGAATAAGAGATACCGCCCTGAGGATTTTTTGCGACTATCTCACTAATCGTAGTCAGCGTGTCAAAGTAGAGAACTATACCAGCGATGATGAGAAGTTATCTTTCGGAGTCCCGCAGGGCAGTGTGTTGGGCCCTACCCTCTTTCTTGTTTACGTTAACAGGCTATGCCAACTCATTATACCGGACTGCAAAATTCTTGTCTACGCTGATGACACTGCACTTATAATAAGTGGAGATACTTGGGCCTCTGCTCACCGCTCGGCTGAAATTGCTCTTGGTATGGTGATGGATTGGCTTTCCTGTAATCTACTAACATTAAATGTCTCCAAAACCCACTATGTTGCTTTCTCAGCGAACTCTTCTTCTCAGCCTACACTTCCGGATATAAAGGTTAATAGATGCTCTTATCCTGTCCTTAACACCTGTAATTGCCCACCTATTCATAGAACATCTTGCGTAAAGTATCTAGGAGTGCACATTGATTGCACACTAAGTTGGAACAAACATGTAGAAGTAACAGTGTCTCGTGTTCGAAAGCTGATGTTTCCAATGAAAAAGCTCAGAAACGTAGTTGTCTTGCCACTGTTGAAAACTATTTATTTTGCATTAGCTCAGTCACTCCTAACCTACTGCATTTCAGTTTGGGGTGGCACCTTTAAGACCATTATGCTTCGCCTTGAGAGGGCGCAGAGGGCCGTTTTGAAAGTGATGCTACACAAACCGTATCGTTACTGTACAACCCAACTATATAAGGATATGTCTGTTCTCACTTGCAGGCAGCTCTGTGCACTCAATATAATCCTACGTAAGCATTCCTCCCTTAATTTTGACCCAAAATTGTTTACAAATAAACGACGTAAAGACCTGGTTTGTCGTCCTGTCAGAACTAAAACTGCCCTAGCAAGTCGAGGCTATTTGAGCTTGAGTGGCCGCCTTTATAATGCAATTAACAAAACATGTAACATTATATCCCCTTCCAAAATTCAAGTGTAAGGCAGCAGTAAAACAATACCTTCAGGGTCTTACTTACGACGACACTGAAAGACTATTCGCCAGGGATTCATAAATAGTAAGCGCAAAAACACACAACACAACATACACACACACACACACACACATACACATACACACACACACAGACACACATTTCCTTGCATGCCTTAAAATTAAAATAAATAAATTATTATCAATCTAAATTATATTCAATTAAATTAAATTTGTATTCTATTAAGTATCTAAACTTAAAGGAGTCTAAATTAATTTGTACCAGAAATATAAGTATCATTCCAATATTACTAGGTATATGAAAACATCATGTCTCGGTTAAGCTTGTTACATAAGGTTGTAGGAGGAAGGCGCCGGTGTCTGTCACACAGTTAATACTAGTACAGACATCATCGTTTACTCTATCTTTTTAATACCTGAATCTATGTACATTGTGTTTTTGTTTATGATAGATAAGTTGTACCCACATTTGTTATAAAATAAATTATTATTATTAAATTATTATTAATTATTTTATTTTTTACACTTTCTGACATATTCTCGTCATTATTTGACATTATACAACCCTTGTAATATCGAGTATTTATTAGTGATTCTCATGGAAATCATATCACTTGGTTTAAATAGGTTGATCTTACTTATGTAGATTCTTTTACATATTGTGAATGAGAGAACGTTGTAGGCCTACAGTTTCTATTCTTTATTTTCATTCTGCTGCTTATGCACTGCTGGAATATGGGCCTATAGAGGTACGAGGAACAGGGTGTAAAGATCACTCATACTCCACCAGACAGGTGTTGTGTCTGGTGGGCAACTGCCCGACGATTGATGTCGGGATATTGTATATATGTAGATTGCGTGGTAAACTCTGCTTGCGTGATGTAGCTGCGATGTGACGTCAAGTCTTGAGTAGTTCGCATATGGCATTGTAGATGAAGCCACTTCACTTTTTGTGTTTTTCCACATTTGTTGATTTGAAGTTTCGTATGTGGTATTGTAGATGGCCGCCACAGGCCACCTCTCTATGACAGGTACTGGGCTATAACCCGCCACGTGGGCCCAAGGCGGGTTGATGGATGTCACATGAATGATGTATTTTTGGTCCTAAAACACTATGTTTACTATCACTATGTTTTTCCTTTACCGTTTGGGAGCAGTGGTGATGAAATTAATTATACAAATTAAAATACCTGCCTGTGTTCGAACTGATGACCTGACCTATATAACACGTTAGTCAGCCGGTACTACTGGCCACCACAGCTACTATTTTTTTGCCAATGTTTTCCTTCGTGAAAATCGTTTACCTAGGTAAATGAAAACGAAAAAAAAAATCAAAAAATGAATAGTTAAAAATCTTTCCAGGATCTCAACTATTTTGCCTGTGGCAGTTACATTGACATACATATCTGCCAGACATTAAGGCGGAGATTTCTGGAAAACGCTCAAAATGGTGGTGTTTTAAAGCTGTATATCTCTTTAACCGTAAATAATTTTGAAAACAAAAAATATATGATATATTCAAGTCTTTTTTTGCATACAGTGATGGAACTCAAAACATAATTAAACATACTATAATGCATCAAAAAATCATCAAACTCACTTCTTAATTATCTTTAAAATCGCTTTATCCCTTCAATAACAGTTATAAACATAATTAAAAATATACCATAAAATTTCAAATGCCAAAAAACAGCACCCAGTGATAGATTATTTATTATAAAATAGTTCATAATTATCTAATTTTAACGATTTTATTTGCATTTTTACGACATACGCTTGCTCATTTGTTATTCGCTCAATTTAATACAACAGATTTTAACCCGTAACAGATTGCAATAAAAACTATTATCGCTCATAACGCCAATATTTAAAGTTACCAGGGCCTTAAAGTGTGTTTACCGGTTTTCTAATAGTTCAGGAATCAAGGATTTTTCAGGAGCAGCCAGGAGTCTGGATTTTTCAATTACATGGGATTTAAATAAGCCTGGCAAAATATGGGTTTACTCCAGGTACATTTCTGCCTAACTTTCAACACGGTTGATGTTACGTGTTGTGTTGTAATCTTTTGGGCGTTTATACGAAAACCTATTTATTAATAACATAATATTGCTTTCATAAATAAAGGAACCAGTAAGGCTGTTCTATTATTTCAAGCTTAATTAATTACTAGTTTCTGCTTGCGACTTCGTTCGCGTACACATTACACTTAAATAACAGGCACATTTTTATAAAACACTCTCGGCCTCGTCTTATTGCATCGTCTTTTTGCTCGGCTCCTAAGGGTTGTAAACGTGATGTTAAATAGTCTATAACCTCCCTCAAGAATTAGTATTGCTATCAAATGCAAAATTTTGTTTTCAAATCCGTCTGGTAGTTACAAAGATTAGCGCGTTCAAACATTCACACAATTAAACTATACAGCTTTATTGTTAGAAGAAGATTTACAATGATCTAACAATTTAGTCGGTCAATAGACCTTATTTTAGCCAGCCCCACTTAAAGGTATTTACTGCCTGATAAGAGTCCATTTTACAAATGTAAGCGGCCCTCTATTGAGTGTGTACCTTTGAAATTAATTCAGGAGCAGTTCAGGGTAATCTCTAATTATGTTAACTACCTCGTTTGGAAGGTAATTCGAGCTTAGATCGTCATTTTCCTTTCATTCATTAAATATTTGTATCTTTAACTGAGTAAATTTGTATTTAATACCAAATAAAGTACCTATTCATCGACATATTGTGCAGCTTATGAAATTCAGAGGCTCAATCTCTTTTTCGGAGAATATTGTAATGACGGGTGAAATTTTAACGCTTTCATGGATGTCGTTTTTTTATAATATGGACGCTGGACACACAAAAGGCTTGTTGCTATGAAAAGCTCTTTATTTACACGCTTTATATTAGCTTCACTTGTTTGTTTGTATGTTTGTATGTAACCGACTTTTTTGGACGCTATTTTGACCCACTTCAAATGGTCAGATTTCTTTTAAACTTTGTAGACTTATCGAGGACCTATGACAATTCAATAATTTAAAAAAAAATGAAAAAACACGCTTTTATAGTTAGCAAAACTAAAAAAAAGAAAATAAATAATAGTTTAAAAAAACTAAAAAACACGCTTTAAAAACCAAACTAAAAAGTAGAAAATAATTTAGTTCTATTCAAAAGCGTGGGGTGCTTGATATTAATTGATTATAAAAATACCTCAAAAAGCACCCCACGCTTTTTAATTAAAAAAATTAAATATTGGATTGCTTTGATGAAAAAAGAAATTTAAACGCATACGAGGGTACATTTTAAACTGTAATTTATTTTCCCTTACATGCATTAAGACACTTTAGAGGCATAAAAATGCATGCACACATAAAACACACACATAAAACTCTCGCCTTCTTTCTATGCGGGTAGGTAGAAAATACTATGCCACCTACTACGATCTACGAATATAATGACCCACCAAAAAATATCACGTAAATGATTGCTTATTTTTTTTTACTGGAAATAATACTTACTTGAAAATAATTTCAAGCCAAGATAAATGTTCAACCTCAAATACGTTTCCATATCTGTAGTACAGTTGCGAAGTACGGAATCCCTGCTGATATGCTCTTAAAGGGATTTGCGGTTCACATAACCCGGCTATGTCGTTCACCCAAACGACAAAGTGGATTGTAACGGTCACTCAATACGTATAATCTGTGCTGAGTGGTTTCCTTGATACTGCCTTATTATTGGCGGTTATTAATGCTTTTGATTCATATTATTATAATGATGTGCCATTAAATACGTCCACTAGACTTAGTCGACGTCCACATGGACGTAATAATTTCATGGCGGGATTTTATCGTGACCTGGATTTTAAACTCTAATCCAATAGATCCATCCGCGATATTATTACGCTACGGTTATCTAACGGAGAGGTGGCCGCCACAAAACGGCCACAATTACGCTTATCACGAAAATGACGGTAGCGGAGTTTGACGTTACGGTGTCCAAAAACGCTCTCTTGCAAAACACATCAATATACTTTTATAAATAACGTTTCAGTTACGTCATTCAACGGTTAATTTCGGACGCTATGCGGTGTTACGACTGTCAAAGATCCACGAATGACCGCTGAGATCAACCGCTGAACGTGCTTTCCGAGGTACGGAGGAGTCTTGGTAGGTGAAGATGGTCACCCATTCACAGACAAACCGCGGCAAGCGTAGCTTAACCTTAGCTTGGCTGTTATTACTTATCTACATACTGCTGGCTAGTGTCGGCTAGCTATAACGTAACTTAAACTTTGCTGTCTCTCCTCTGGTGTGCGCATGAGCTATACGAGAATAGCTCATGACGCGCCCGATTTAGCAAGTCACCAAAGTTTGCATTGGGGCTGACTGTTTCAGCTAGTCTCGAGTGAGACTATTTTAATGCTTTAATGTGGTCTATTTTGTACATTGGTCGTTTATATTCATAAATATTGTAATGAACCCGAGAGTTCTCGATATGTTTAAAAAGAAATTGAAAGAACAAGTTTAAGACAGAACTATAAAGCTTCGCATATTCATGCTAACTAAAATTCTTATGAAAAATGGAAATCTATTAAGGTAGAGCTTAATGGAAATTATTTCGATAGACGTCATTTGAATCTCATCTAATATTTATCTCAATAAAAAGTTCGATACATACTATTCAAATTTACAGAAAACATGGTTTTATTCTCGATTCCTTTAGAGAGTTCTATATAGCGTTGTTCCAAAGTTTAGTGTCACTTGGGTCATTTAAAGCGTAAGACACTAAACTCGATATACAAAGTTGGCGGCATCGCGTCCGTGAACCCGGAGCAATCGGTACAGAGGTGCACTTTTGTCAAATTACAGACTTAAGAGAGGATATCGACGACGATCGATTCGGATGGGTCTATTTTCTCGAGTTTACAGGTCACGAGCTTATTTTTATCCGTAACAGAATATAAGTAGTGGTTGTAGGTACTGACATAATTCATACTTAAATACAGAAAAAAAGGACATTCTACAAAATATCCTTTCATAAATGCGCCAATTTAGGGTACTTAAGAGCCCTTCATACACTGCGTCGATAAGTAAAGCCTTCATTGCTCATTTTTCTTTTGACACTAGATTTAAGATCTGAAAGGTAGACAAAATGCCAAAAAAGGTATTCGTCCATACTGCACTTAATAGAAAAAGCCTTCTATTCATAGTACGGGAGAATGCTAAGGCGGAGTAACAATTTAAAACATTTAAAAAAAATCATGATTAATATGAGGTTGAAGTGACATGATTTTTTCTCCCATACTTCAACAGTATGGAGTTAGCTAGTTTAGAGCACCAGTTTCAAAAACAAATGGAAATTAGGTCAAACTCATAATTAACGTCAATGTCTAATACCGTCTTCAGAAACTTAGCGAAAATTGGATTCCAAAATAATACATGACAGTCATTAGCATTGTTCACGTATATTGAAACTGTATACTTACTCAGTAATTAAGTAATGATAAATAGACCTCTAGTAAAATTAATAATTCTCAATAACGTAAAGTGTTTTAGATAATAAATTGATTGTCAAAACGATGGATATAAATTATTCTTTTGTTTGACTTACTGATTAAGTTTGGGTGGCACTCACTCGGCTTGTATCTTTCTATGTGTCTCATTGTCTTAGTAGCTGCCTACATAAAATCTACTTAAGCTTTAATTATTTAAAGCTCACATTAAAAGCTTAAATCCACATTTTAACTGCCAGCGCATTAATGCATATTTTTGTGAATTTAGACATGTTGAATAACTTATGTTCGTTTACGTTTATTTTTTGTTAATTATTATTTATTTCTACTTGAGTACCTATAGTTTGCAATATTTTGTTGGTATATTGGCGTGTGCTAGCTGACATATGGCAAATTTAGTGTTTTTTTTTGTTTCGTAAAGTTAATTACCTACTATTATATAGAATCAAGTTCTTCTAACTTAACAGACGGCTGAGCTGCTGGAGAGTTTGTTGCGCCGCTTCTTCTTCCCAGCTAAAAGCACTAGGAAGTGGTGAAGGGCGGGTGTTTTGGGGGGACTGTCTTATGTAATTTTGACGTTCAAAAAGAGTTGAATTTCAGCTTTGTCTTTTTTCAAATATGTTTAACTAGCTTTTGTCAGCGGCTTCGCCCGCATTATGGTCAGAATTATCCCATAGGAACCTACTACCCAAATTAAAAGCATCTTGTGTGTTAATCCAGGTAATAAACTATATGCGTGTTTTTTTGAGCGATTAAGTAACAAACATCCAAACAGGTAAGCAAATTTTCACATTTATTATATTAGTGTACAACCAAATTGAAAAGCTGCTCGTTTTTAAAGTCAAAATGAACTTTTGGTGTATTCTTCTTAAAAGTATATAGGTAGGTAATTATTGCTACAAATAGATACCTACCTACACCACCTAGTTATTTAAAAAAATAACGTTGGAATTTTACAAAGACAAGTTTCCAATGAATCTCCTTTACATTATCACTCTATCAGCATAATTTCGATCCACAATTTCACCGCTCTATACCATTCCCCATTCCCAACAAACTTTCTAACAATCAGATAACGCAATCTATACAAAATTTCCACTCGAGCGATCCCCGTTAACCGTACGTTAAGGCTTAATTATATTGTGTCATCGCTAATTTTAAACACATGTGCGTTAATTTTCCAGACCATTGAATATGGCGCGTTAATCCCTTTTACGATCATGAATAACCCAGATCGTATGCAAAGTGAATGATTGAGTATCGGATGAGATATGAACGTCTTATTGTTTATTGAAATGTCTTGGTTTGGGGTAAGGGATGAAGTTTAGGTGTAGTTTGTTTATTTGTGATTTAGTAGAGTTTTGGGCTGTAAGGCAGGTTTACTTATGTAGATACAGTCGAACGAGCTATTCGGGTGACCACTGAAATACAGCGCGGTGCTGTGGTTCCCCATAGTATAGCATCATTCCGAGTCTCACACCTTCTTTTCACAGTCACGGCCGCGGCGTCCAGTTGTTTCTGCATCTAAGGTTTTAAAAAACAGTTTTGTGGCAGTGGAGAGAGATGGGCAACAATAAGATAGATAAAGAAATTGAGTTCTACGGGTTTCTGTAACAAATAAACCTATTTTTCTTTCTGTCTATTTAGTATACGTAGGTACAAAAAGGCAAACATACTCATCGTTCCACCACACTGCCAATTTCACTGCGTTATAACTTTTTATAAAGATTTCGATTTCAAAATAAAAACTACTCCCCACACACAACATTGTTTAAAAGTTAGCCAAACAGTTTTTTTGACTGTACCGTTCGGTTCAGAAACGAACCGTGCACCTATTCTTTTGTTGTAAGTATCGTAAAACAAACAGATTATTTCTAAAACAGGGAGGAGCTTTGGACTTCTGGTCAAACCGAGGCGAGATTAGCTTAATTTGAGATTTAAACATTATAAGTTATCGTTAAAATTTGTCATTCCGCTTCTTGTCAAAAAGTTCAATCACTCAATGAGTAAGTCTGACAAATAGAACACAATGAAACCAATAGAAAAAATGCGCATTGACCCAACTTACAAAGAAGTAGTACCTACACAGAAAAAAATATGATACTTCACATAATGTGAAAGAACGCCATGGTTCTCAACCTACCTATAAATTCGAAAATAACGAACATGGAACACCAACGAAAAAAGTAAATAATGACAACTTCCAAGAAGAATATTCAAAGCTGATTGGGAGGTAACAATGCCGTCTGCCGTTTGTATAAATTAACAATACGCCACACAAGGTAAGGCACCCTAAGAAGAAATCGATATAAGCTCTTTCTGAAAACAGTAATATGATTTCCTTTGCCTGGTAAAAATAAGCTTTATGGAAGGGCCAATTTTTTTTTTGGTTGTTTTCACTTGTCATCGTGACTTGGGTATACCCTATACGACGTTATTATGTATTTTTCGGGAAATATTTTTGTGATAACGTTTTGATGAGAATATTGGCAATAGAGGTGTTGCGGGCTATTTGGTTTGGCTTATTGAAATCGTGGTGAAGTGGGGTTTGGATGGATGTTCGGGGTAAGGGAAAACGTCATATTACATCCTTATTTAGGTTTCAAATTCTTCCTACGTATAATACGTTTTGAAGGGCCCAGATTAGTGTTCTCTCATGGTAATAAATGATTATGGGGCTTTTGACTTTTAATGATAAAAATCTTTTATTTGGTCAAACTCAACTTGTAAGTTTATGTTACAGTTAGTTTTATTGTTTATACAAAATATACAATATAGTAAACTTGATTTCAAATCATCAAGCATCCCATTATTATTCGTGTTACATCCATAATTTTACGGACGCTAACCGAAATGTAGGAAATAGTATTTAAGGATTGGATCCGGTGGCGTTTTGTAGTTTCTGCCTACCCACTTACGACGAAAGCGTGAGTATATGAAAGTATGTATGCACTCACAGCACACCCAAAATTGTACAAATTCAATGACTACAATATTTGAATAAATCCTCCTGTTATTTTTACAGTTAATGTTTCGCATTAATCATTTGCAATCGAGTAAAACTCCTCTCTAACCTCTTCGAGGCCGAAACCAAAAGCGTTGAACCGCCTTTCAAGGTCTAACATAAAAGCAATTTTTCATCTTTTTTATTTCTCGTATATTTGAAGGCTTACCGTGATCACGACAACCATTATTCAAGGGAAAGTGGTAAACAAGGCTATGTATTTATGTCACAGATGTGTTAGGATTTAGATGTTTTGCTGCAAATATTTTGGAACCTTGGGGTTTAAAAACAAAGGACAAAAATGAGAATGGTTTTGTATGTTACATGAACAATTTACACTGTGACCTCTGACTTTGTTTCAGCCTTTCTTTGCATGGAGTCAGAAAGGAAATGCCGACCTCATCTAATTTTAAAAAGTATTCGAAATGAAGTGGATAAGTAGGTACATACTGCGAATAGCATAATTTCACTTCGAATGCTTGTCCTACCTGCAAAGCCACGCGTATTAGTTGCCGAGTCATTGAGGCATTTATAGGGTCGGATGCGTTGCCTATGTATAAACATTACGTCATTTGTCCTACTTGCACAGCGCGTTTGAACGCGTTGCAAGGCAACGTTCATTCAAACCACAGTCCATTCGAGCGTCATCTGCTCCATCAACAATCAGTTTAGCCCATCGCAGTCCACAGCTGGCCATGCCTCTCCCAAATAGCATTACGGCTGCCTCAACTCTGCCTTCTGCATCCAACCCATATCTGCGACCATTTCGTAGTCAGTCCATCGAGCCCAGGGGGTTAGAATTAAGGTGGATGCGCTACGGTAGCTCCCAAAATCTAAATGTTCTCACGTTTTTTTGCAATTTGCAAGTCAGTGTCAGGTTATATGTACCTAGATTAAAATATGATTCACGACTGTAACAAATATGGTTTTACAGAATTATACTCATTAAATCATCAATACAATCCTCTTAATTAATTTAATTCCATTGAATGACTATTCCGTAAAAAGGTCAGCAGGATTAGCATGACGCTTTTTATTTCTACGAAGCATAGACAGAGTTTTTTTAAAACAACGTGACATTTCGTTTCTCCATTTTTGACCTCGCACCGTAGATATCCTTTTAAAATCTGTCATTTTGTCTTTCGTTTCTAACGATCTTTGTCTGGGTCCTTATAAATATAGACTATTTCAGAAGAATATTTCTTACTAAACTGTCAAAATCACACTGACAGCAAACTTTCTACTCGACGGCCACAAAGTATATACGAGTTATCTACAAAATCATGATTCATTTAGAACGCATAACTGTGATAATTAATAGAAAAACATAGCTACCTTCTCCTATTGAACATCATTTAGTTAATAGTCATGTCTATTCTTCCGTCAACAAATCGGTGCTCGTTCTAAGCTTGTAGCTTGTACAGCCGGACACTGACCTGCAAAATGGAAAAAAAACTGAAGAAAAATTTTCATGGGCTGGCGCTTCCCCCTTAAGCTACGCAAATTATACTTCATTTACTGATACGTATGTTGATATTATATTTCCCACCAACCCGCACTGGGCCCTCGTGGTGGATTATGGCCCACTCCCTTTCACCGAGAGGAAGCTCCTGTCCCAGAAGTGGGAATATTATGGAATGATTGTGTGTATTATCTTTCCCTATCTTTTCATTTTTTAATAGTGTGTCATACGTACGGACAGGTGTTACAATTTCACTCTACGATCTTCTAGTAAACAAAAATATCATATTCTGCCAAAGCGCTTATAATTTCGTAATTAATTATGTCATGCAGAAACAAGCCGCGCTGTAATATCTAGTCTTCCTTAAGTTGACGTATAAAGGGCGTCTAATGATGTTCCTAAGCTCGGCTTAATCACGTCATATTTGACACTGATCACCGGCGGTTCGCCTTGTATGAAATTAATTTACTCCTTAGTCTTTGGTAACACCAACTGTGTTGGGGTCGGCTCTCAGTCTAAACCGATGTAGCTGTGTACTAGTATTTTAGATGGAGCAACTGCCTATCTGACCTCCACAGCCCAGTTACTGGGTAATCCGTTACCTAACCCTTGGTACGACTGGTTGTCTGACTTTCCATAACGTCTGTCAAAGATCCACAAATGACAGCCGGCACCAACGGCTTAGTGTGTTTTCCGAGGCACGGAGGGATCTTGGTATGTAAAGATAATAGTCACCCATCCACGGTCTCACCGCGGCAAGCGCAGTTTAACATGATCGATCGACCCGGGCTGCTGTTATTATTAGCCACACGCCCCTTCATAGACACTTAAGTACATAGACCCTAATTAGGTATACAATTGCGCAATAACGTACCTTATTTCCATTTTAAATACGTCACGAGATGAAATGATTACCATTTTATGAAAATTAAAGAAAGACCAAGGAACAATATTAATTTTAATTAATGGCATGAAGCATGAGTTCTACTTTTACTGAAATAATAAAAAATTACAAATGATGAAACAGTTGAAACTCATGTCTGAAATGTTCATTTGTGTGAGTGCCTGAGTTGAAACATTACAAAGCGTAATGAATTGTAGAACTGTCATAAGGTCAGGGGGCCTAAAAACGCCACATTAAGCGATTCCTCTAAAAGCAATTCACTTCCTGAATTCCCATATGATACTGCTATTTGATATTTGACTGTAATAAAGCAATTCATAATTAGGTGACCATTTTACGATTTTCCATACAAAACTGTCAAACAGATGAATTGCGTGCTGTCTACGCGGATAATATTATGAATTGTCAGTGACCATTTTACGATATTAAATATGATTCATAATATTATCCTATTGTGATACTACCTCAGCGGCCTTTTTAGAGAGGTAGCAGTTGTAGCGATAGGTCTATTCATCATAAAATAATAAGTTGGAGTTTTCATACCTCAGTTAGTACAATAGAATCTTTTAACCCTTAATTATCTTCACTTTTATTCATTTTAAATAACCTTCGACTTGAATTCGACTACTTCGACAGCATGTATTATTCTTGACCTAGGACACGAAAACAATTTTCTATCATGGCCGAAAAAAAATCTCGATCAAAACAAAAACAATACTCCGGGTCTAATTACAAAAATAAAAAAGTTGAACAAACATTTCATTTTCTCGACATCAAAAACTTTCCCCATCTACAGTAAGTAGTCTGCCATTTCAAAGCTATTATACCATTGCTGCAAGCCATTGTTGCAGTTCCATATGGTGCCGGACGTAAAAGAATAGCACCATCCCATTTCTACCCGTGGGTGTCGTAGATGGCGACTAAGGGACTTACTAGAGAATGGGCAGCAGCATTCTCTATGCATTAGACCACCATATTCCGATCGCCAACCCGCCTGCCAAGCGTGGCGATTATGGCAAATCATCCTCTTTTGGGGGAGGCTTATGTCCAGCAGTGGACGTCTTTCGGCTGACATGATGATGACTTCGACAGCGTTAGCGTTAGCCTGACGTAAAAATAATATTGTGAAAATGTCCCATTATCTTGCAGACTGTAGTTTTTTTTTTTTCAAAATCTGTGAATGCAAAAATAATAAAGTGTCTCAAAAAGTTAAGAACAGTCTTCTAAGTCCGTTGTTGTAGTTACAGCGGTCAAGGAACCTGTCCCTATTGCCACATTTAAAAAAAAATCCATCCTGTTTAGAAGTCACACGTTCTGTACTGTACAATATACTTAAACATAAGCATATTTATAAACAAAAGACACGCGAACGCCGAACATCGAATATCACCACTTCGAAATTTTAACAAGAACAAAGTGATGTTAAACTTAATTCTGACATGCGAACATTCTGCAATATATCGGGTTATGAAAATTCTGTTTGACGAATAAATCGATCCATACAAGTTCGGGCACGTTCTGAATACCACTCCAACTTTACGAGAACAAAGTTTATTGAAAAGAACCGATTTTAGCAAGTTGCTTAACTTGAATAACGATAACAAATATTTTGCTTGGGTATTGTTGTCGGTTAGTATCGATTTATTTAAAAGTCAAGCTTCATTTGTTTGGAAGAAAACTTAGAATTTGTTCCCGTTGTGGTGGAATAATTTAGTTTTCCTTGGAAGAAACATAAATTATATAGGTAGGTACAGTATTGTTTTATTTGAATAACTTGTTTAGATGTTTCTCCGGTTTGACTGATAAAAACAGATTATCCCTTTACTTACTAACGTTGTTTAACATTATGTAGTGATAAGGGTCGGTTTAACGATACATTTTTGCCGTTTAAACGTCTTATAACTAAAAGTAGCGTTTATAAATAAACCAAGCACATGCGTAACGGTTTCCTCAGCCTCCAAGCAAGCCCTGCACAAGGGGCTGTCCGTTATGCCTATTGTGTAGAAGTGCTTGTTTAGCGGGCAGTGTCCTGTGATGGTACCAATCACCAGACGCAGATCTTTTCTGTCCAGGCGTAACAGACGTCTGGTCAGCCTGCCATCCAAGGATGGCATTGCCTCCCTAGACTGCCTGCAGCCCGGTGTCTGGGTCCACCAGCTCTACGCTTGAGTGTGGGTGTATTCCTGAAGCCACCTGCGTAGTTGGTTGAAAGGGATGGGCACGATGGGTTCGGGACCACAGACTGACGCGCTGGATGCCCTCCTGGCCAGTTCGTCAGCAGCATCGTTGCCTAGTGATCCACTGTGTCCTTTTATCCATTGCAGTGTCACAGTGTTGCGGTTAGAAATTGTTATTTTTCCTAGTGTATTGTGACATTCTAGTGTTAAACTCGATGTAATGTATCTTTTCCCTAGGGACCCCCTACTGTTTCCGTTAATTAAATTGGTTAGTTGCGTTACTATACAATAAAAAGTATCTTATAAATACTCCCAAATGAAAGATGAGCGTCATTTCACTTTGCATTTCACATTGTTGATTTTTACTACTGCGCCCTCCGGGGGCGCAGTAGTAAAAATCAACAAAAGTTGAACGAAAATATGCTCAGCAATAACTCTGATATTTGATTTCAGGCAAATCCCGGTGCGTTTGTAAATCTTTTTATTTGACACGTCGCGTGGGTGTCTTTTCGCTGTGTACACATTGCCTTATTTGCGTTTGGGACAGATGTTTGGCACGATTTCGAGTAACACAATGTGAAACTTGTGTAAAGGTTCTATTTGGTTTTCATTGTAAAACTGAAACTGATATTATTAGGTATAATACAACATTTTCATCTACAAAACATTGTATGCTGCTCTAGTTTTTACCCCCGAATTAGTTTCAACTGCAAAATAACTAAAGTAATTTCGTCCCCTTTGCTATGCTAACAAGATACCTGTGTGTTTCGTAAATTAAAACGTCGCTCGGCAAACTGTACTAATTAAGTGCACAGTGTATAAACCAATATTTGAGACTACAAAATAACTTGTTTAATATTCTTGTTCTGTTTGCACTATTAATTGCTTTTTATTCAAATATTTTGAACTTCAGCTACAAAATAAATAATAGCGTGTGTACACAGTATGTATTCAATTTCAATAATTTTAGCTTCTAAAGTAAAAAAATTTATTCAATTAACAGAAATTCATCGAAACCGCAAAATTTAAGTTAATATGTTTTGATTTTCATATAAAATAAATCAAGCCCCTAGATTAATTATTAAAGTCTACGTCTGTAATTTAATTTCGAACTCAGTTTTCATTTACTAAGAAATAAAATACTACTAGATTCATACTACATTAAACCTATTTGCAAACTTTATTAAATTTTAATTATAAAAAAGCAATTTAATAATATTAGTTTCCAAAGTAAATAACATGTTCAAGAAATTGAAACTCATCGAAACCACAATATTGAAGTTTATATTTTATACTTGATTTTCACATAAAATAAATCAAATGTCGAATAATTATTAAAGTCTACTTACGTCTGTAATTCAATTTCGAAGTATTTTTTTTATTCAATGAGAAATAAAACATTACATAAATCAAACTAAACTAAACCTACTTGCAAACGTTATTAGGTAATTAGCGCTGAACTAAATTACCCTCCTGAGCATGTAATCCGAGCCGACCTTAGAAAGTCGTTTGTAATTAAAATTCTCAAAGAATAAAGCCATATTAAATCTGCAATGTCAAAATTATATTCGGCGACGACGGCATTTAGAAAAAAAAAGAAAGGTTTTTAAATAATAAGTACCTACCCAAACCTTTTTTGCCCAAAGTGGCGGGACGCCGTCCCACTGGGATTTCTTTTTACAAGTTGAAGATGACCTGTTTTGTTATATTTGAAACCAGACGACCTATAAATGCCATCGTTCAGTGATAAGGCTATAGTCGATATTGATTTGTGGTCCGGTCAAAGGGAAACTAAACTAGAATGAAGATAATATCATTTCAAAGTGAATTTTCAGGACCTTAAGGTAGACCTAGAATAGTTTATTATAATTTGGTTATAGGGGGAAAATTCAATCGCCAAAATGGTGTGACGCCATTTTTAATACTGAGTTTTCCTCTAAAATTGTAATATATGTCGTGATGACATATATTACAATAGCTAATGCTGCAGTGCGGCGAATGCTGTTTTAGTTGTATTTTCTTTCTTTTTTACGAGTTTCCATTGTCAGGGATCAAAAAGTCGGGGATGACACTTGTGAAGGCGAAAGTAAACCGCTCTAGTAAGATAGACAATTGTAATTTACAGGCTTAAAGTCTTACATGAATTTACACACAAAGTTTTAGTTACGTTTACGTGTGAGAAGCGGCGTTCACAAGTTCACGGGGCTTGAACAATCGGCAAACACATACGTGCGAGCTAATAGTTCGTCTAGCGATCGTATGGCTCACTTGCCAAAAATAGACTGTTAATTCTACAGCAACAAAATGCACTCCCGCTTCTGCACGTATGCCTAAGCATTTCTAAAAACTAAACTTTACATCATCAACATGAGAGGTAAATAAAAATGCTAGATTTATGGCTAGTTTATGAAGTGCTGTTGGAAAGGATTAGGCATGATTTCACAATTTTAACTAATTGACAAAAGCTTAACCAAGATAACGTTATCGAGATTCATGATGACATGTTTAGGTACTCTATGGGGTTTATTTATAAACGTTGGTTAAAGTTAAAAGACGTTTAAACGTCAAAATGTACTTTTATAACTAAAGAACGTGAGTAATAATCACACTAAAAAAGTGTACTGAAGGCGTTATTCAAGCTACGGTGATACGCGCCCTGGCCTGGCGCCGACAAATATTATTTGAAATCTAAGCAAGGCATATTACTTCATACTGATGTAATTTAATGGCAAAAATAGAATAGCACAATTTCACTGTTCTCAGATGATTCAACAAATCACAAGCTAACATGATGTCCTAATATATCTGTATGTAAGTATGTGTATGTGTGTGAGTCTGCCACACAATATTGTAATATTGCGGCACATGGAAGTCGGTTGACGCTGTAAGGGAAATTGATGGAATGCACTCTGAAAATAATTTCTCTTCAAGTTTGTGGCATGTTCCGGAGATACAATTTTATGATTTCTTGATTGAATTCTTTATACAGGGTGGCATGGCATCGACGCACAACCAGAAGGTCAATTCTAGTAATTAAACGTCGAGTTCTAAATCTAGTCGCAATCTCATCTCGGCGACAATCAAATGTCAAAAACTTGTCAAAAATGTGTGGAAACTCGAGGTATTTTTGACAGATTGAAACTGAGATCAGACTGTGAACGTTCTTAAAATTACGAGAATTGCCCCTCTGTAACCATGGATGCAGTACATGATTCTGAACGAATGTTAAATTTTTTCGTCGGTTATTTGAAAAAAAAAATCGACATTCCATAGATTTTGATCACGTACGTTCACTCTTCTATGAAGAAGTGGATTTTTTTTAACCTACTAAATATTTTTACATTGGGGTCTACAATCCTGTCCTGACTTGTCAATGTCCCAACCATCCTGTATATTGCTATTTCAATTTACCTTATTAAAGAATTATTGAATGATAAATGATAAATTATTTTATTTTAAATGATAAATGATTTTATTTCTTAAGTAGGTTTGTACAAACACTTTTTTTACACGTCAATCATATTTTTAAAACTAGATGAGGTCGGCGGATTTAATAAAATGCTCCCGTTACCCATTCGTAAAATCACAACCAAAAGAATTCGCACTCGTATTTATAAAAAACGGATTACAACGAAACCTGTTTCGTAATCAACGTCACCGATCTAATAACCTCAGTGTTACTCAAAAAAGACTGATTCATATAAATGACTTTTCCGCATAACAGAATTAATTCAACTTTCTAGAATGTTCCCCGCTCCATTGATGGGATAATACAAGTACCTATTGTCAACTTCTAAGGAAGCCCAACAATAGCTGTGGGTCGGATGCCATTTTAATTAATACTCAACAGCGTAAAAGGTGTTGCCAAACGTTTACTGTCTCGTTTTGATTCACAAAGTACGAACCACGCTGTGGTTTTAAACTTTGTGGGGACAATGGGATCACTGTTTATGGAGGTTAACTTGATGTTTGTGTTAAGGAATTTAGTTTTGTGGAATTTTAAGGCTTTAATAGAAACCTTGGTTTTGATTTTGTGGCTGTGTGTGGCTTAATGGCTTAATTTTTGGGAGACGAAAAGAATCACGCCTTTATTCGCTGAAGTGTTAGGCAGAGATGCACCTACCACCCACATTTTACCAGTTATGTTTAAGTCCCATATAATAAGGCGAGCCTATTGTCATCAGTCGGGCACAAATCCAGACAGGGTGCTACTGAGAAATTCCAGACAGAAAATACCCAAAAGCACGACCAAGACATCGAAAGCAAGAACCATATGTCATTTTAAATATAGGAAGAAAAACCTACCAAAAAAAGAATTTAAGTAACAAAAACTATACTCAAACATTGCTTCACTGACCCGAACTGAACGAAGTAACTGTAAAGGAAAAACTGTCCGATATTCATGTCTGACAGATAACGTTCCAATACGCTTTAGGAACTTTTCATTCAGTGAACGATTTCATATCGTTCAACAATTTTCAGGTGAAACATACATGTCGGTCTATTGATGTTGATTAATGATTGAAAAAAAGACATGCTTAGATTAATTATGCGTATGAATATACGAAAATAACGAATGAATTTAGGTATATCAATGAATTTGCGGTATCTAGACAAATAAAACAAATTATTTAGACTGTCTTTAGATTTTTTAAACTTTTATCCGTACTAATTTATTGAAGTGTTGAAAACTGGAAAACATCTGTTATGCAAAGGCCGTGTTGTAATGATATCTACAATATAAGGCTAGTGCCGCCATCTATGTGGTGTATGTATCAAAAATAGTTCATGAATAAAATTAGTCTTTGGTCTGTCTTTGCAAGTGACGTTGTTTTATTATAGGCCGTCTCTCAAAAATGTAATATATTTGGCAAAAGTATGAGTGTTTTGTCCAAATCAAACTTAAGAGGCCGAAAGGTCCTGGAGAGGTGACCGCGTACTAGACGACGTAGAGTTGGAAGGCCTCCCACAAGGTGGACCGATGACCTATGAAGGCCGCACGAATCAATTGGATGCGGGAAGGACAGAAATAGTCGAAGTGGCGGAGCTTGGGGAAGCCTATGTCCAACATTGATTAAAGTGTAATACAGATTAGAATGTGAACAATAATCCCGAAAAATTAAGCACATTTTGAAGTGAACGAAACCGTGGATCCAGGTAGTATTTAACATCTCGTTTAACTAATGACGTATTCGCGAAAAAACCGTTCAATTCAATCCAAAAATCCTTTGAATTCGTAGAAAAGACTCAATCTTGTTGACTGGTATTTTTTCGGGTCCCATCCCAAATTGATATTTAATCACGTTTCAGAGATCACTGGTTTTGTGAAAGCGGCCACGGCTTACTAATCAGACTGAGACATTTTTTGTTCACGTTGACTTGCAATGTCGGAATTGGGCCTTTAGGGAGATTTCCGAAATAATTTAATGGAGTTTATGCGGTTACATCTCTTTATCATGGTGCACATGATAAACGCTGTGCCTAGTTTGGGACCAACGCTATCTCCTTAAGGAGCAGTGGTTACAGCCGCGACTTACGAGTTTGTAGATCGCGACTCGCGAGTTCGAACCCAGGCAAACACTTTACTTTGTGTAAATTATTTCATCACCATTGCTCTCAAATCGGTGACGAAAAGCATTGTGAGGAGCCCGCGTGGTGGATTATGGCCCACTCCCTTTCACAGAGAGGAGGCATGTGCTACAGCAATAGGGACATCGTAGGCTCATTATGCTTTCTACATATTGTAATTATACTATTCTTACTTTTACATTATTTTGCTAAGTGGTGGATGATATAATATTCAAGTGGAAGAGTTGCACTTTCTGTCATTATGATCGTTTTCTTTGCTTTCCTTCGAACTTTTTTAGCTAAACCACCACAATCTAATTACCACTCTATAATAAGTACTAAACTAATATCGACAAACAATTTAGTTATTAAACGTTTAGAAATTAGCGTAAATGATACAGACTGGACCAATATAGCTGAGCATTGTTGAAACTAGCATTATTATGTTCAAATTAATTTGCTATACATGTTAATTAGTCTATAAAGTAACTTTATAGGTACAGGTAGGTAGTAGCCACATAATTAAATTTGGTCATTGGAGCCCTCAATTGGAGCGGACTGTGCACAAACTTAATAGGTAATTACGATTTGGATGACCTGTTGGGTGCTATCGATGATAACCGTTATTTTACAACCCAATATTGGACGAACATTGGTCCCGATATTTACTACCGTTGATGGTGATTGGAACCAACAATTTTTAACGGCCACGTGTTTACAATTCATACGTTGCAATTTGTGACGCGTAGGTATAGATCGCGGCACGTAAGTCGAACCAAAATCAGAACAAACAACCGAAGGTAGGAGCGCGTGCACTTGTTGCCTCGCACGGAAAAAGTATGAAGACACCTTCCAGCATAGTCGTTGATGTAACGTGTACTGAAGTTTCGCAAAAAATTACAGAGGACGGCACGTAAGTTGAACCAAAATCTGCCATTTTGGTTCAACTTACGTGCCGCGATCTGTACCGACTGTCATTCAGTGAACGCAACGTTAAACTCAATTCTGTCTCACAATTAACCAGAAAATTGATAGAAACTTAAAAAAAAACAACCGACTTCCAAAAAAACACTACAAAGTGAAAAATTACTTTAATTTCGGAAGTCGGTGTCTTTGGATATGTTGTTTTTTTTCACTTTTTTGTTATAGTACCTACCCCACACCAATTCAAAATTTCATCATCCTTGGGGCATTCTCAACGTCAATCAAATTAAAAGAATGCATATTTATGCGATAGCAGCAATCGCGGTTTGCTGTCATTTTTTGAAGAGTTCCGTTGTCTGTCTCCTAAACGCATTATCAGATCTTTATGAAATTTAAATGGGACCACTTCGAAATAAACCCCTTTCGAACAAAAAATAATTTTGCAAATCTGTCCTCCTTCTTTTTGAAGTCGGTTAGAATGCAAATTCAGTACTTAGTAAAATTTGTATTCTTCGTGGACCCAGCTAAGCAAACTATTTTAATTTTCTTGACACGAACACATGAAAATAACCTCGAGAGTGTTTCCCAACCAGATGGAAACCCTACTTACCCTTAAATATGGGATTACTCCCACAAATTTTGCATATAACTTATTGAATAAACCCATAAACCTACACTAGGATGTCCTCAACAAAAGCAAAATAGGTACCTTCAATATTTTCGCAGTAACCAGGTTCCATTTGAATTCATAGCACATTCTGGCTTGTCATCAAAGTTCGAACCATCAAAAAGAATTTCTGGCGTAATCTCCTTTCGTTTACTGATTGCTGGAAAGATTTGAGGTGAATCCATAAATATGGAATATTGACTTGAGTGTTTTGGTAATCAATTGACTGGATGATTTTGTGGAGGCATATTTTGTAGTATATTTGTTTAGAAAGCGCGGATGGAGTAAATAACATATGCGGTCGGGGTACCCCGTCAGAAACGACTTTCCATAAAAGATATTCGTACGCTTTTGAGTGCGTCTATCACACTCGTTTATAATAGAAAAAGATAGAAATAGAGAGAGTTATATGGGATATAACACATTTTCGTAACGTGAAGATTTCTATCAGCCAATTCTTACCGCAAGCTGCGTTAAAGAACTTCGTTCTAAAAATATGGCACACTGCAATTCAGTCATGTTTTTATTTGATATTGTTATCCCATTGTTATGAAATGGGGTTGCAAAACCTTGACCTGGAAATTAATCTCTGTATATTTTCAGTGGCCAAGCCAAAGTCCAAGGATGAACATGACCTAATTAAAACACGAAAATGGTTCCGTATTTATGGTACAAAATAAAATTTCCTCACATGGCACCTTTAAGCGTTTACTCGGCAAAATGCATGATTTGTAAAGATTGGATATTTTTTTATTGAAAAACATAATAAACCAATTAGCGGTTCGCATTAAATATTTGTTTTTTTTTTTTTTGAGGTTGGGATATCATCATATAACTTCTCCCGCTCTGGATGGAGTGTCAGACTTTTACTGACTAAAACCCATCCATGTTCCTTCAGTTACCTGTGTGCCAGGGGCCACGATATCTCTTTCGAACAACCCGCACCCCTGGCAGGCATCGGCCTTTGCGGGCCCCATCAGTTGTTGCTGACATATCTTTGAGGCGTGCGTGGAACACAACGCGCCGTCGACCCGGGCTTGGTCCTTACCGAACAGCGAGCTACCTATTAATCGCCGTCCGCAAGCCCACGCCTGCGGTGGCCGGAAATCAGCCTGGGATTCCCGACACTCAGGGAGTCTCCTGCGGCGACTAGGACCGTGAGGACGCATAGATTGCTTAAAATTTGAATAATTAAATTTCATCCAAACAATGCTTGGACTGATATTGTTGTCAAGAAGACTAGTGTTTATTCAAACGGTAACACCAATTATATTAATTAACATAGAGATTGAAACACGTATAGTGCCTAAACAAAAATGTTTCAAATACTAACGTATAATAGAGGGCAACCTTAAATATGTTAAATGGTAAATTATTTCATATTAGCTTTTAAAATAATAATAGCTTGCAACTGAAACAGTTTATTTTTAAGTCATAAATTGTATGTTGAAGTATCCTTTGTTATTCTGTAGCTGTACCGTCTCTATATACAACTTTGTGGTGCATTAAATGAGCCTCCATAAGAGTAGTGATACTTAAATGAACGTTGCTATAGGGTCACTGGACACTTGGACAGTCAGCCTCGCCGCCATCTTAGTATATGTTACTACGAGAGATACAGTTTAGAGAGAAGCAGTACAAGAAATAATTGTATTCAAATAATGTCCAACTTGCTTTCCTAAAGATATTATTAAACACTATAATAAAATGAATGCGATTATTTTGGTCAACCTCTTATAATTCCTATTTTGGGTCCTAAACATACTAAATAGTCAAGTAACTGCGACTAACTTGTGTTTAGCACTCACTGACCACTGCCGTGGTAACGGTTGTTAGAAGATTCGTTAAATACATTCCAACATTTTATTTTATAATCAGTTGCTCTCATATTAGACGTGGATTCTAACGAAAACAATACATGGGCCATGTATTTTATACGTATATAAGGTTATCTAAAACAACTCTAAAAAAAAACTCGTTTATATGTTTTTCTATTGGATAGTCGTCTACTTATATAGGTACAGTTGATTATTTATATTATAATCAAACTCAGAAAAACACATCGCCGAACAATTTATTCTATAATTAGTATTTATTGTTGTTGAGAGAGTAATTTAAAAAATATATCTGTATGTGTCGCCCTGAAGTCATCAAACATAGGCAACTTTTCTCATTTATACTTTTATTGAGCGCGCGCCAAGTAATAATGAACTTACTGTCTATTATGTTAACATCTGTACTGGGTTATAACAAGTCGTTTTATTTTCATGGAGACATTTTTTTGTGGGCTCTTGCGAGACTTTCATAGTTTTGTTCAAGATACATTAGGGTTATTTTAGCATTATGAACGTTATTACTTACGGTTTAATAAATATGATATGAACAAGGGTTACCAATCATAAGTTCGAAAAATATTTGACCGAATTTCATTTCACCTAAAACTTTTCAACTACCATCGTTTCATATTTTTTTACTTCATCGAAGTCACGTCTGCCACTGTGTCAGTTGGTCTGATTTTTTTCGTTACTCCGACGTTTCATTTGGTCGAAAAACTTTTTACCGAAGTTACGCTTAGCCGAAATAACACTCGTTCGAATTATTATGTTTCCGAACGTTCATTATACCACTGTTTTAATTATCATATGTTCATATCACCAAACGCTTAGAAAGTTTGTGCACACTATTTGCATGCAACATGTACGCAGGCATGAAGCATGCAAGCAGGCATGCAGCATGCAAGCAGGCATGCAGTGTGCAAGCAAGCATGCAGCGTGCAAACAAGCATGCAACATGCTTCAAGCTTTGTTTCTGTCACGGCTCCGGCGTTGCGGGTTTTGGGCGGCCCCACGCGAGCTTTTTGTCCCAGATGGTTTTAACGCTCACCATCGCAGCTTCGGCTTGCTGGCCAGCCTTGCCACCCAGCCTCAGGCGCGGCGGTACGCCTTCAAGCCACCTGCTCCTCAGCTCACAGGCCGCCCCACCCCTCCGCGCCTACGCGGCCTTAAATTACACTTTAGGGGTAGGGCAGACAAGACTGCGTGAAGTCGGTTTTGCAGCGATTCGTTTCTCACAAAATTTTGTAGCACAACATATTGACTTTTTATGACACTATATTAATTTAATGTTGAAAATTCTACCAAGTACCGTAAAATGTTTTTTCGGTGGTGAAAATATGGCAAAAAAATCATTTGGCAAATCAAAAACGTTCAAAAGAGGCGTCGGCCAAAGTTAAACCTTGTTTTGTAAATCGGCGAAGTATAGTTCGGTAAAATAATACCCATGACACATGATACTTCGATGATCTAAAATATGTCAAATAATGCATATACAAAAAAAAAATTTGGTGAAGTGATCGGTTTCCATAAACAAGATATAGAGTTATAAAATTATGTTTTGGTTTAATCATTGCTAAACTGTCTGGATTTCGTTTACAGTCTAGTGTAAGGTGCGCTTAAACGAGCAACTTAAATTGCTCCATCTTGGGAAATTCTCGTTAACTATGACGTCACGACTACATCCAGCAATTTATGGCAATGGCAACATGTAGCCACCTATTGCCAGAGATACTGCCACACAATACGGAGCAATATGAAGCAACTTAAAAAACTAGGCAATGCGCCTCCTACGCCGGCCCGCCGCCGGCCTGTTCCTCTCGCAAAAACGAGACGTAGTCATACGTACAAACGAGATAGAAAGAAAATTTACTAAAAATTTCCAAACTGATTGGATATTCGGCAACTCATGAAATATATGGAGCAATCAGAAATAATATCGAATATTTGGAATTGCCGAAACACATCGGCAATTTAATTTTGTTGCTCCAGATTGCTCCACTTAATTGATCCAGATTAATCCATTAGTGTTGCCGAGCAATAATTTCTCAAACAATTGCCCGTGTAAGGGCACTTCAAGGTTGGCAATCTATTATATGGCGTTAAAAAAATCTTACAACTCTCAAGGAAAAGTACAAGTTGAACTCGAGGAGAGGATGAACTGCCAGGGATGTGGTTTGTTCGAAAGAGATACCGTGGCCCCTGGCCCACAGGCAACTGAGGGAACACGGGTGGGTTTTAGTCAGAAAAGTCTGACACGCTCTCCTGCTCCACCCAGAGCGGGAGAAGTTATTTGATGATTTCCCACCACCAAACAAAAAGGAGAGGATGAATCTACGCTACAATGCACTACGATGAACATGTTATTTATCTACTATACTAAGAGCAAACTTAATATTTAGTTGACAAACCTTTTCTCTCATACATTACGACTGTACCTGTAAGTTTGTAAGCACAATATTGAGAGATTGGCATTTTTTTTTTCGACCAACATTTTTAGCTCATTCGTTACGGAGATAATGGGGGTCTATTTTTATATGTTTTCTTAATTTTAAACTATTTAATATATATATTTTTATTTTTTTTATTTTTATTCAGAACCTCACAAGAAGCCCTTTATTTGATATTTCTTAGTTTGGAACACAGAAATTCATATGTGTACCAAACTCCAGTAGATTTTAAGCAAATTGGCTGCTACACATGGATAGACAGATACACGAGTGATTCTATTAGGGTTCCGTTTGTTTATACGGACGAACAAACCCTAAAAAATATTAAACTGTGTGGAAAACAACCAAAAGTAACTGACAAAACCGAACCCATTAATGTCACATACACATAATCCACACGCCATGAAATGATGAGGTGTCCTAATCATAGCAGAAACTTGTCATGTCTATCCATGCACACCGCAAACTAACTTCCCTATATCTAAATGAATAAAGTTTATATTGAGAACACGTGTGTGTGTACCTTTAAGTACTATTTAAACGTGCAAAGATCAACTGCGAAATTGAAACAGACAGGACACATAAGTTCACATGACGTCCATTAATCGTGACAATGCCTAATTATCTAGTTATGTCACAGGAGGTGATAATCATCATGAATAATGTATGTATGTTTGTTTATTGTTTACTGTTATGTGACGTCGTTCCTGTTAGCGTATCTGAAGGGTAATTTCGTAATAGAGTATTCGTAGGAATCGCTTTCGTTTTGATAGTTCCATAACATTCATGGCGTTGTTTCCGTTTTAATTTTTGCGAACATATGAAAGAATGGAATGACAATAACCTTCAAAATTATTCTTATGCAATTAGGGTGCTGTTTTGCGTGATATTTTAACTTAAAACTTGATTGCAAGGTAGCGCGATATCGGGACAAGCTGAAGAAAACACGCGACTTTTGGTTCACTTTAACACTGAATCGAAAGAGCTAGAAGTCGTGGGGCCTTTGCCCAGCAGCGGTATGATGCGGGCTAGCAGTATAAGTAGTACTTACAGCTAGATAACACCTACCTTATTATTTGTTTGTTAATTTTGCTTTAATTATTCTTCCAAATTAGGAAATTTTCAGGCACGTTAAAAGACAAGTCACCTCTTTGCCAAACATATAGAAGCATAAGCCTAGGTAATGTCGGGCTCCGGGAGATTATGTACAGAATCAAGTTCTTCTAACTGAACAGATTGCTGTGCTGCTGGTTAGTTTGTTGCGCTACTTCTTTTTCCAGCTAAAGCTCTAGAAAGTGATAAAGGGTGAGCGTTTTGTGGAACTGTCTATGTCAGTTTGACGTTAAAAAATTTGAAATTGAGTTTGAGTTGAGTTGTTTGTGTTGAAATTTTCAGATTCTCATGCTCGTGTAAATAAATGACTTGATTTTGATGATAATGATGGCCACGTCTACCCTAAAGGAAATTAATAAAGGCGCAATGCAGTTTAGCGTTAAAATGTGTATGAAATAATTCACTCATTTTCATTTTAGCTTTCATTATTTTCACGACGTAAACCACTCCCATTCGAGTTGTAAAATTTTGGTCATATTACTTCACTAATGGTGGTGGCTATTTACGTCCATAGCCCAGTTTACGCCTATAATCACTCCAAATAAGGTGGAAAGATTTACCGCGAACCGTAAAAAACGTGTACTTAATCGCGAATCGATCCCCCGGGTCTGTCAAACGTGACCGGAGTGAATGACTAGTCTTAGGGTTCCGTGAATGAACGACTTTTTGTCTGCATTGCTTTTTTGTGTCTGCATTGCTGCATTGTCTTGAAAGCTCCAAACTTCAAAGCCCCAATCTGCTCTTCTGATCAAATATTGAAAGTAAGATTGCTGGCGTGGCGGTAGGTATTTCTGTCGCGTTTGTGTTAGCTTGAAACTGTCCAAATCTATGCAGAGCAGGCGGCCAATGGAATACCCGAAGTTGTATAGGTTCTAAATTTAATATTGAATCCAAGACAGTACTTAATTATGGGATTTCCCTAACAAGCATAGCAATCCTGACAACACATTGTATATTTTAGTCAGTCAGAGTAAAAACATGGTCATAGGATTTGATTTTGATTCCAAAATAAAATACACAGAAAAAAACAGGAGTCGTGAACCCCAAATACGACAAGCGATCACACGCTTGGCCGTTTCCTATTTTTTGTGCCCAGGATTTGATTTATTCTGGTGATGTTACAGAAGTTGGGCTCACACAAAAACGTTCTGTTTCCATGCGACGGCCTAACTTTGTAGTCAGACGAAAAATCTATGCGAGATTTAGTACATTACTAGCTATTGGAATGAAGTGTGTAGATGTTATTTGCTTTCAAATCACTTAGCAATCAGGGTCGTCATATGATAGCTCTCTCTTTGTAGATAATTATAGGGCATAGGTACATCTCTCAGATTGCTACTATTAATTAACTGTCTCAGGCAGGATAATGATTAATAGTAGTTAGCAATATGCCTCACAGTATAGGTAATGTTTACCAATCTATACTGGATCGTCAGCGTGAAACTACACAAAATAAAATGAATTAGTAAAATACCTCGGTGGAATTTATAACCTACAGCTTTAGCCAGCGGCTTCACCCACGTGGAGGTCCAATATTATCTCAAGGGAACGTAGGTACTACCGGGATAAGAAGTATATTTTGTGTTAATCCATGTTATAAAGTATCTGGGTGCTAAATTTCATCTAAATCCGTTTAGTAGTTTTTGCGTGAAAGAGAAACAAACTATCCATCCATCCTCATAAACTTTCACATTTATAATATTAGTAGGAAGTGTAAAATCGATATTTATAATATTAGTAGGAAGTGTAAACTTGACATTTTCCGAATATACCTCAATGCGTTGGCGTTGAGAAGCGCAACGCAAACGAAATAACACCGCAACTCGTTTGAATTTTCATAATAAAATGAGCGGATAAACCTGCTTCAGGAATTGCATTCGGTCCCGCATTCTTAATTTATTCAACAATTCTTTGCGCTCTGTTGCATAAAAACGACGACACCGCTTCCAATTCAGCGAAAGGTAAAAACCCGACACAGACACTGCAGATTCCTTGTCGACAAATATTTTCGCGTTTAACGTACAATGTTTATTCTATTCAGAGACGTTTTTTTTGTAAAAATGTAAATACACTGTACTTTCACGGTTTTTATACAGCGACAAAAAAATTGCTGTACATAAAATAACGGTCATTTTTTTTATTATGTTTCGTATCAAACATAACTACTGAGGCGAATGGACACCGGTTTTCATGGAAGTGAGTAGGTACATAGCTGTCGGCAAATATTTGTCTAAGCTTTTATGTCCAGTCTGTTAGGCTCGCCGTTTATTCTATGATTATAAATAGTAAACATAATAAATAACCATGAGTGACAGAAGTTTCTCTCGATGTGTGTTCAGTCAATTTTATCATCATGGAGAGGTGCAATAAAAGTGTTCAGAGTTTTATTGCCTTTTTTTTGTGAATGGCTCTCGCAGTTGACCTATAGTTCGTTCGCGTTAAGAATGCAGTAAGTCATCAGTGCAACTGCAAGATAAAGGTGTATTCACAGTGGTGTTAAATTCAAACAAATTATATTTTAAAAGATTAACTTTAATGAATAGATTTGATTGTAATTTGAAAAGATTTGATTGGTTAGGGGGCGGGGCTAGGCCGGCGGATAATGATGACTCACTGCATTCTTAACGCGAATGTACTTTAGACAGGCCGTGACTTCTTAACCGGACTATCCTGTGGTTGCCTTAAGAAAACTTAAAGCCTCCAGCCAGGGGCGCAAAATTACTTAAATTATTAAGCGACTGCATGCTGAGGGCACACCCTGTGGGGTACGGGCCTCGGCTCAGGGCGTCACTGATAGGGGGACAGCATGTTGGGACAGGCTGGATCTTATTATCATTGTTATTATTAATCGGGGAGTTTAAATCTACAGGCTCAGCTGCGGCGCTGGCTGGCAATTCATCGAGCATGGGTAGGTGGGGGTTTTTTGCCTTGTACTTTCTATTGTTTTTATAGTGGGGCATTTGGCTAAGTAAGTATAGCCACACGATCAGGTAAAGCTACGCTTAACGCGGTTGGTCCGTGGATGGATGACCATCTTTAGACACGCCTCGGAAAGCACGCTAAATTGTTGATCCAGGCTGTCAAGTCAGTTAGGTTGTTGCAGTCAAAGTCAGGTAGGTAGATGCTCCATGTAACATACTGGTATTCAGCTGCATCTGGCTAGACTGGAAGCCAACTCCAAGAAAGTCGAGAAAAGGCTTGGGAGATGAGATGATTTAATTAGATGATGGTTAAAATTTTTATGATTTCTTGGGTTCTTTTCCTATGAAGTCTTGTCATGTTGATCTCTAATGTTTTGTTTTACTATCCATTAGCCTGGTAACTTAACAGACTGTCCAAGTAACACAGAGTCACTGTATATAAGCTGAATCACTGTCCACAATAGAATCCTAAGCTGTACAAGCCTGCTGAATAAGAGCATTAGAGCCGCCGTGTCACTCGTGGCCTTCAATTCAGAAAATAGCTTAGGTTAAGTACATAAATATGCCTAATTGCAGCAACAGTACTATTGATTGCTAATAGCATTAATAAACAGGCGAAAGCGCAATTTTCAGCTATTGCAGTTCGAGTGTACAATAATAAGGTCTTCCTAAATCCTAAAGTTACCAATGTTACCTTTTGTGACATCCTATAATGCAGTTTTGTGCTTGTAGCGTTCCACCATGTAATCAATCACATCAAGGTTTCTATAACAAGTATATAGAAGCGAACTCTTAACTTCAATTTACTTATAGTTTTGTGTTTAATCTAGTATACATGTGTTACACTGTCGTATTTATTTGAAGTTATTATAAGAACGGGATAATTACTGTTATTTTATTTTAAAAAAAACACTGTCAGAGAAAAACTGATGTCTATTTATTTTATGCGTTCATCTCTGCGAACGTAACGAGAGCGTCAAAGGGATCTCTGCCAACTTTTTCTAAACTCAAACATTTTATATTTATATTTTATTTCAAACAAACTTATACTAGATAAATAACAACAAGCCTGTACATTCCCGAAGGCTTAGTTAAGGTATATCCATAGTACACCCACATTTCGCCAATCCCATGTAATAGGGGGCGACCCTATTGACATCTAATGGGCACAAATTCGAACTCCAAGCTGCTACTGAGAAATTCCTGATGGAAAAACGCAATAACACTATGATCGATCTGGGAATCGAATACAGGACCTCATGCACCTGCGACCAATACTTGGTGTATTGGTCGAGGCAGACAATGATCAATGAGTCGATGCATGCTACAGTTACTATGTTCACCGTACAACGCACGGCTTAGCGCCATGATTGAAAATCGAACAGTGTGTTCTTCGACGACCTCTGTGGATGGTCTGCACTCGTGGGATGCACTCTATTGGATTCTCAATGTTCGGCTTAACACCGAGAGTTGAAAATACAAATCGCGATAAAATCCTGCCACGTTATTTTGACGTACGTGGTCTAATTAAACGGAGAAATACGGTAAAATATAATAAGATGCTCAAGAACTCTATACCTACATCATTTATAGACGAAGAGAAAACGTAAATTCCTTATACTTAAGCTTGAATTGAAAAGCCGATTCGGAATCAACGTTCCTCAATTAATGGTCTTAATTGCTTGTTGGATTTCGATTGTAAGTAATATTCGATTGTTTCAAGATATCGACTGTATTGGCTAACAGTGAGCTACGAATCTTCGACATTTTTGGAGGCGTTATATGTTTGTCTAAATTAAAGTGAGACACGAAAAATACGTGATATCAAGAATTTATTCATGCTTTTGCCAGTGGTGTCGCCCGCGTGGAAGTCGACAATTATTCCAAAGGAACATATTACGGATAAAAAGTATCTTATGTGTTAATCCCGGTTATAATATATCTGTTTGCCAAATATCATCCAAATCCGTTCAGCCGTTGTTACGTGATTGAGTAACAAACATCCAAATATCCAAAAATAGTAACTTTCACATTTATAATATATTTAGGATAGTAGGATAAGTTTTATGAATAAGAGGATTTGTTCTGGGACACGTCAATTCTAAGTAGATAAATAATTCGACATAATGTGACTTCCTAAATCGATAATGAGCAATTCAAAAAGATTTAGTAGGTGCAGCATAAAGTCACAAATCCCTAACTCAAGCGTGCTGATTTTGCAAATCAGAAGATTTTTGAACGGCAACGTTTAGGTAACTAAGACGATTATGATTATTAACCGATACGTCTGTATACGTCAAAGAAGATTCACCTAATGTGAACACAAGTCTAGAACAAAGTCTCTAAAATTAGACACAAGTCTCTAAAATTATAGGTATTATATGTACGTTGCTTTAAGCAACGTACATATAAAACCTATAATTTTATCAAAATGGAAATCAATCTTTATTGCAGACAATGCACCTACAGTTCATATTATCACAGAGAATCGAAAATAATTATTTCAGAATACTACCAAATTCTATACAAATGAATAAAACGGATTGTCTGTTTGTAATGTCAAAATAACAGCTTTTTGCTAAATGCATATGAAAGTATTTACTTACGCACTCATAACAAAAAAATTACTATTTTAAAATGATTTTTCTGTCTGTCTGTTTGTTCGGGCTAATCTCCAAAACGGCCGGGCTTATTTTGGCACGGCTTTAACTGGCAAATAACTGATGTTATAAGGAATAACATAGGCTACTTTTTCTCCCGGTTTCCGTGGGATAATTTCCCATATCCACACGGGCGATGCCGTGGGCATAGCTAATATCACATAACATTAATTAACAGAATATGATTTCCAAAAAGGTATTGTTACACTACAGACTAAGGTTGAAATAACAATGAGGTATGTTACTTATATTGTGGATGGATACTGGCCGATTACTAAAATACCAAACAATGAGATCAAGCTGCAAACATAAGGCAGGAGTTTTTGGCGGGATCGCGTTGGAACATGTCGCACGAATTTTCATTTTCATGGAATTTAGTGAAATAGCGAATTAAATTGTATAATTTTGATAGTGAATTATTTAATTTAGTTACGTGTGAGTGCACAAGTGTAGTGAAAGTAAAAATAAGTGACTAACGTGGACTTTTCGTGTTCCCCCCAAAAACTCCTATTAGGTTGTTGTAAAGTTACTACCGGTTTACAATAACTTTGACTTGACTGACTAAAGACGACTATGAATGTTTTGTAACTTCGTGCCCGATATCGGGCCATTTACTTGTTCTAAAAGAAAAATTACTTGACACTGGCTAAATGCACAAACCGTGTGAAGCCAAAATTAAAAAAAAAAAAAAAACATAAGGCACTATATATGAAAATAAAACTTAAAAATTAGAACAGGCAAAACGTCATTATACCGTCGAGACGTGAACAGCTTTGAAGCATACGTATTCTAGATTCTAGTATATACATGTATATGTACCACGCTCAAGGTAGGCACACAATTTCTGCGGCGAACGTAACCAATTCTC
This sequence comes from Polymixis lichenea, assembly GCA_949091785.1. Lineage (NCBI taxonomy): Eukaryota > Metazoa > Arthropoda > Insecta > Lepidoptera > Noctuidae > Polymixis > Polymixis lichenea. Next base: position 10,174,205 of record OX420943.1, on the reverse strand, counting down.
TACATGTGTATGTATAGACGCATACTGTCCGGAACACACATTAATAGAATGCTTTGTGTACCAGTCAGAGCAGGAGTGATCAATTAATATCAACTTTGTGCACGTGCCCTTGTGTTTCAGTACGTACTACGTACCTATTTGTTGCTGGTATTAAACCTGTGTAGTTGTAAACTTTATGGTTTGGCCGTCAAACGTGTCATCATATCTTTTTGTGTCATTGTGGTGCTGCTTTTGAAAAAGGAACGTCAAAAATCAGTCAAGATTCGTTTAGTTATTTAGATTCTGTTTAATTTATTTATTTCTGTTAATTTTGTCTTTTTAGTATAGTTCTCTTTTTCGCCACACTTGGTATCTATGTCATGATTGAGTGAAACGTCACCTCTAATTGTTCGCCTGTTTCAGTTTTGTATGCGTGCAGAGTTTGAAGCTTCTAAATTGGCGTTCAGCTTTGTTCGCTGTTGAAATCAAGTGCCTTTGAAATTGCTACGCCTCCTATGGCTACTCGTGTCGGATTTCAGCTTTTTGCTAATTTAGAATATTTTGCCGCATGAAACTTTCACTAAAAAGTTCTTAAAAAGCTTTCGAATTCAAGTCGCAATCTCATTTCATCGACAATCAATCTCAAAACTGTAGGTAAATTAGAGGTACTTTTGATTGATTGAGACGTTTTGAATACGGGGCTTGCCCACAATGACGTCATTTAGCGTAGCCGCAGCAAGCAATGCCAGGCTACGGCGTAGCACTTACGTAGCACCCCGTTCTTAACTATATTTTTTTTAAAATAAAAGATGATTTGTTTAAACATAAATTTAGCACGTCAGTTAAAATGTTATACTACGAAAGCCTTGAAATAAAGATATAAGGAAACAACTGAACAACAATACAATAACCGTTCCAGTAAATCGAAATTGGAACGTAGTATCGAGTAAATCCACAGCATCTCGCGCTTGGTGCAAATAAAATACCAAATAGCTGTCTCAATAACCGAGACGAAGAAGCAACAGATTGCTAGGCTGGGTAGATAGTATCAAAAAGATATAACCGTACGATAATCGGGCTATAAAGCTCCCTTCCGACAGGCTATCCTTCTCGGCCCGTTTTTACGACTCATCGTTGACTTGACATGATGCAGGACAATACTTCACTGAGTATTATTGAAGATGTTTTTACGTAAGTATTTCCTTGAGTAGATTTGAGGAATTTCAGTATTGTAACTGATGGTTGAGGGAAAACTAAATAGATTGTGTCGAATTCTTATTTTATGGAGCTTGTAGGAATATTGTTACAGTAAATTTTTATTCTTAGAATGACATTTGAATCTTTGTTGCTGAAATATTTGGAAAGACTTATTTTTAGTTCGTAAGCTGTGGTAGGTAAAATATCTTGTTTAAGTTACAGAATACAAACAGTCAGGAAATTAATTAGTAAGTAAATTAATTTTCCTGTCTGTATTTTGATACCCTACATCAATTTCCCGCGTTATGTCCATTCATAAAACTGTCAAAGAATGACAGCTGTTTTAATTGGAATAAGGGTATAAATTAAGATGGTAGTCAATGTTAATTTACCTGACTTTACATAAAGTTTTAAATACGTACAATATATATTCTCTATATAAACGTATATTCTCTTCAAAAGTTCATCTTCTACATAACTGAAATCATCACTGCTAAGAATTTAATTTTACTTTGAAAGATATCCAACAACATTTCTTACTAAAAACATTTTATATAACAGTAACTCTCAGACCGATGTGATAAAAAGCGACCATTTGTTCCAAGACATGTTACATGACCTATGACCTTAATTAGATTGCTCCCAAAATCTTGTTTGGATTTTAAATTAAATCCGATGTGTTACAGGATTTACTGAATAAAAATGGTACCTAAGCTAAATAAAATAAAAATGCGATTAAGACAACTTTCATAATCCATTTTCAGAGAACATTTAAAAGGTTTTAAAAACAATCAAAAAATGGTCGAACAAAATTAACTGAATAAATATTAAGGTCGCACCTTCTGTGCGTATCGGAACAAATACTCGTTAACACCATGCTTTTGAATCACGAATCATATTTAAAGGGCTATTGTTCGAAACAAAGCTTTACTGGTCCAGTACATGGCATTAATTAATTTTATAATTGTACAGCAATGCTTGCAATCTTTAACAGGAATTTCATTTAAAATTTTCCAATTGTAGAATGTAGGAAGGTATAAAAAATTTAAATCCGGAACAATTTCAACAGAATTTACTTTTGTGATGCATTTCAATAATTAACATTTCGTGGAAAGACTGATATTGATAAACGAAATCGTGTATTTATAATGTAGTAATTGCAGTTTAATGACGTAAATATTGTATTTATAAACATCAAAGGATTCATTTGCAGTAATATTTGGCATGGTCTATATTTATTTTAAGCTTTCAGTTTCCAAATTATTGAACATACAAATAATTAATTAATAAGTAAATAATCCAGAAACATAGTTATATTTAACTTCCGACGTGGTGGTTGGCAATATTTGTCTTGCTTGCACTAGTAACAATTCTCCTTATTTGAGTATTCACACTAATGAGCATTTACCCTGTATGAGCATTTGCCCGCATGCATGGTTTCTGAGCATAATAATAAAGACTACTCTAAAGAGAATATAACACCGCTGAAAATGAGTCGCAAAAATGAGGTAACATTCGGTTCCACACAACATTGCGGTTTACCAAGTAGTAAATGAGTCCAAAAATTCAAACTCAAAGAGACTCTAGTCAGTTAGAACGACGCAAATAGCGAGTTATGTTGTTCAGACCCCTCCCTAATTAGATTTCGCAGTCAACTACAAGTAGTAAGGGTAATTTTCCCATTTTAATCTAAGAGCGAAAGTTTCAGTTCTCAACAGTAATTACGAGAATTGTTTATTAAGCGAATAACGTGTACTCTAGTTACTTAACCTATATTAAGAAAAGTTCTAAGGTCGCCGCATTTGTAATGAATTTTTAATGTTTATTGGCTTTGCAAACAACCTATGTAATGAGAGCAATATCGAGCAATGGTATAATAGCTTTGAAATGGCAGACTACTTACTGTAGATGGGGAAAGTTTTTGATGTCGAGAAAATGAAATGTTTGTTCAACTTTTTTATTTTTGTAATTGGACCCGGTGTATTGTTTTTTTTTTTGGTCGAGATTTTTTTCGGCCATGACATTGTTTTCGTGTCCTAGGTCAAGAATAATACATACAAAAAAAACAGACCATTTAAATGTCCATATTTTGTTAGTAGGTATTACTTTTTTTTAAACTATGGTAGTCATGAGGAGATCAGTTAGTGTTTTTATGGACCATAAATTAAAATAAATGATTAAATTAAAATCTAAATAATCAGGTCACGTGTAGCCTAAAGTATTGAGCTTTCTCTGTAAGAAAATAAATGGATATGACTGGCAATATGTTCACAATTAGTGACAATTTAAACTCTTGGAGAAAAATAGCAGCTACGAACAGAAACTACATAATTTTTCTCGCAAATTCATTGCAGAATTGTGGAAAAATTACTACGCAAATGACAAAATTGTCATCCATTATCATCCATAAAATATTTTCAATGTAATTTAAAAATAAACTGCTTTACGTAATGGAACAAAATTTTTTAATCGTTCCATTACAGTTAATATTTTACCGACATAAGTATTATTTTTCATCATCTTACTACTATGAATGTTACAATTAAATATTTTGGTAACACTTGTTACTCTATTTCGTCTCGATAATAAATAATGACGCAATACTCTGTGTCTAATGGTGGACGCGGGCTTATGAAAAATTTGCAGTAAGATATGGCAGTAAGCAATAACGTACTGCAAGTTTGTCATAAGTAAAGTTCAACATCTAAAATATATGTATTCTCAATCCAGGACTGAATAACAGGGACTCTAAAGAATACTTTTCCCTGGGCACGCCACGATTGTGGCGGTAAGTCCTCTCTTTGAGGAGTGGCTTGAGAGGTGGCATGGCGTTCTCACCTTCCGCCTGACACAGGTCTTCACCGGACACTGCTGTTTCGGGAGGTTCCTGTTTCGCATAAGGCGGGAGGAAACGCCCGGGTGTTTCCATTGCGAAGATCGCCCTGAGGACACGGTGGAGCATAAGGTGGAGGTCTGCCTGGCTTGAGCGGAGCATCAGCGTGTTCTCATTGAGGCGATTAGCGGCGGCGATCTCTCGCGTCCGAGCCTGGTCCAGGCCATGGTACAGAGCGATAGTGCATGGCTAGCAGTCGCTTCCTTCAGCGAAGTAGTGATGCTCGCAAAGAAGGAGGCGGCGCACGTAAGGGAGAGGCAGTATATGCGCCCTCACGGCCGTAGCCTTCGCGGGAGACGCCCTAGGCGTCGGGAATCTCGGCCACCGTAGGCGCGGGCTTGCGGACGGCGAGTAATGGGTAGCTGGCTGTCCGGTAAGGATCAAGCCCGCGTCGACGGCGCGTTGTTTTCCACGCGCGCCTCAAAGAGATGTCAGCAACAACTGATGGGGCCCGCAAGGGCCGATGCCTGCCAGCGGTGCTTGTTAGAAAGAGATACCGCGGCCCCTGGCACATAGGCAACTGAGGGAACACGGGTGGGTTTTAGTCAGTAAAAGTCTGACACGCCCTCCTGCTCCACCCAGAGCGGGAGAAGTCATTTGATGATTTCCCAACCAAAACAAAAAAAAAAATACTTATCCCTATATAAACGTATAGTGTAAATGACAAGTGCACGTCATGTGTCGTCTGTGTCATTGGCATAAGGTTTTTTTTGGGTGGGAAATCATCAAATAACTTCTCCCGCTCTGGGTGGAGCGGGAGGGCGTGTCAGACTTTTACTGACTAAAACCCACCCGTGTTCCCTCAGTTGCCTGTGTGCCAGGGGCGGCGGTATCTCTTTCGAACAACCCGCACCCCCGGCAGGCATCGGCCCTTGCGGGCCCCTCTGTTGCTGCTGACATCTCTTTGAGGCGCGCGTGGAACACAACGCGCCGTCGACCCGGGCTTGGTCCTTACCGGACAGCGAGGTACCCATTACTCGCCGTCCGCAAGCCCGTGCCTACGGTGGCCGGGAATCAGCCTGGGATTCCCGACGCCCAGGGCGTCTCCTGCGAAGGCCACGGCTGTGAGGGCGCATGTACTGCATCTCCCTCACGTGCGCCGCCTCCCTCTTTGCGAGCATAACTGCTTCGCTGAAGGAGGCGACTGCCAGCCATACCCTCTCGCTCCGTACCATGGCCTGGACCAGGGTCGGACGCGAGAGATCGCCGCCGCCGATCACCTCCACGAGGACACGGCGTTGCTCCGCCCAAGCTGGGCAGACCTCCACCGTATGCTCCACCGTGTCCTCTGGGCGATCTTCGCAATGGAAACACCCGGGCGTTTCCTCCCGCCCTATCCGAAACAGGAACCTCCCGAAACAGCCATGTCCGGTGAGGACCTGTGTCAGGCGGAAGGTGAGGACGCCATGCCGCCTCTCAAGCCACTCCTCAAAGAGGGGACTTACCGCCGCAATCGCGGCGTGCCCAATTGGCATAAGGTTTAAGTTGCATTGCAGTAAAGCCTCCGAATATGAAGTGGTATTTAATTAAAGCTGTGAAATCAAACCGTCAGTTATTCTTAGCATATCGGCATAACCCAGTTATTGGGTGGCGGACGGCAGTTGTTTTGTGCAAAATACTGATATTCAGCTTCATCTGGCTAGACTGAAATTAAATTCAAAGATGGCTTTGTTGAAAATTTACTTAAACATGAAAGACTCCTTCTCAGTATCAATGATAAGTTATACTAGATACATAAATACAGAGTGGCAGCGATATCGACACGCAAACTAACCATGAATTCAGTAAAAAAAAAATGTTGGATATTTTAAAAAAGTGCTATTTCATAGAATCCCTTCAATACCTCTGCCGTCAAACAATGTATGGAATAGCAGTTTTTTCTTTTTAAACCGACTAAAAATTTTAATGCTGCGGGGAATCCATAGTACCTACCAAGTTGATCAACGATGTCCGTGCCACCCTGTGTATTAATAAGTTCATCAAGTTGAATTTCACCTCAAAACATTTATAAAAGCACTTATAATTTCACATTTAGTTCATTGTAGAAATGAATACCTAAAGAATTCACGAGAGAATAACATTTTCAAGAGGGTTTTGTAAAGATACTTCAATATTCACAAGTATCTTGAAGAAGCTTATTATGCACTCGATTTTAACAAGGCAAGAATACTTTCAGAATTTTCATTTCATTGCGCAAACAACAGTAAAAAATGAACCAATAAATAATGTCTGCCCATGGGTTCCATCAACGTAAATCAATTCTCGTAATGGACTCCTATTTTGATTTATAGCACTTTGTTTTACAATTTCCGAATGATGATTTGGGGAGCGATTGAAAAAATAAAATATTGACGAATTTTCTTCAATGTGGCTGTTGAAATTTTTTGGTCGTACTCAGAAGTGTAAACGATTAATTTTAGGACTCGTTTGGAAACTATCAACCTACAATGGCTAGGACACAAGCCCTTACAATTTTCGAACGTTAAGACCAAGTGGACGTAAAAATATCGCGGTGGGATTTTACCGCTCACTGGATTTCAAACTCTCTGTGTTGAACCGAGCATTGACATTCCAACACAGTGCATACCAGCACGTCGATAAAGTACACTGTTCAGTTTTAAAATCTCGACGCTAAGCAGTGCATTGAAGCACTAGTGAGCAAAAAAATCCACCACGCGATATTTTTACGTCCGTGAGAACTTGGACTAAATACCATGCAATTGAAAACGCATCGCTCATCAAGCTTTGCGATCAATGCGTGTTCCTTCATGACCTTAGCCTGAATCGTGCAGTTCAATCTGCCAAGTCTTTTCCCAAATAAGATAGGGACGGCTTCCAGTCTAGCCGGATAAAGCTGAATACCAGTATTTTATAAAGAGCGATGGCCCACCTAACCCAGTTACTGGGCAACACAATACCCCTTCTAAAGCAGATTTATCCGCCTTTTGGGCTTCTGACTACCCGTCATGACTGTCAAAGATTTACGAAAGACAGCCGGGACCAACAACTTAATTTGCTTTACGGGACAGGAGTTCTCGATATGTAATGGATGGTCAGCCATCCAGGAACCGACCACGGCAAGCGGAGCTTAAAATTCTTTATTTACCCACGAGCTTAAATCCTGTAGATAGAAAGCATAAACACATACTATAGATCATAGGGGTGTTGTGTTCAGACAGAAAAGACGACATTGAAGTTTTCCTTATACCCTTGTATCACAAAGAAGTCCAACAAAGAAACTGGAAAGTAGGACACGCATTATGAAAATACATCCACATCTACTACTTGCAAACTCTTTTGCCGTCACCTATTACTTTGCTTTCCCGGGACGGGATAAAAAGACCAATATACAACCAAGCTCCATCTACTCAATTTGCGTAATGGAATGTTCGTTTGGACGTCCTCTGTTTTACATCACGTTAACGTTAAAACTAGTATACGCAAAATGTCACATAAAAATACAATTTGACCTCATATACCCTTTTAGGGGTTTCGTTTGCGATGTAAGCATTTTTTGCCGCGGGCGTTCGGTCGTTGTGGTATATTTTGGGGAAGAATATAAATAATGCTGGCTATATAAATGTGATGGTACTACGGTTTATGTACCTACAATGTTTGTAAAGGTCAATCTTATTCATCTTTTTTTTCTGCAAGTACTAACTAAACTAAAATTATTTCAAGTCATCTCACACCTATGCGTATACCACTACATGCTAAGTAAACGACAGTGGCAGGAAGTTAATACTTCTTGTTCTAATGAACATCATCAAGATACACAAACTGGATTAAATAAGTATTATCGAAGCTAACGCAAAAACCACCTAAGCAGTGTTAATTAAATTAATATGGGAGGTGGTTTTTTATTGAGGCCGGGAAATCATAAAATAACTTCTCCCGCTCTGGATGGAGCAGGAGGGCGTGTCACTTTAACTGACAGAAAACCCACCCGTGTTCCTTCAGTTGCCTGTGTGCCAGGGGCCGTGGTAGTTGGGCCCTGGCAGGCATCGGCCCTTGTGGACCCTACCAGTTGATGCTGACATCTCTTTGAGGCGCTCGTGGAACAATGCGCCGTCGACCCGGGCTTGGTCCTTACCGGACAGCGAGCTACCCATTACTCGCCGTCCGGAACCCCGCTCCTACGGTGGCCGGGAATCAGCCTGGGAGTCCTAACGCCCAGGGCGTCTCCTGCGGCGACTAGGGCCGTGAGCGCATATACTGCCTATATGGGAGGTGGTCCCACATACATTTTATGAACTTTGCTTAGGTAGTTTTTGCGTGATGTATACATTAAATAAAGAATTATCGGAATCGACCCGCAAGTGCCGAAGATATTGTGGAACATACAAGCAAACAAAAAATTACAGACGAATCGCGAACCTCCTCCTTTTAAAGTCCGTTAAAATCTTCTCGCATCTTCAAATAAAACAACTTTTAAGAATGATTACTTTTTTCCAGAGAGCATAGTTGACTGCAAATAACAACAATGAAAATTCGGAAAGTTTGCGAGAAGTTCTCATACTTTTATTTCGTCTCATCACCATTGTTTCACTGCAGAGTTATTTCACAAAGTTTCTGTTTCACTTGGAGCCAGTTATCACCGTGAACTTCAATCAATGCTGATAGCACTTTTCTCTAGAACTTTGTTCCCTCACATACTCTCCTAAAAACGTTCGGGTTCTAGTCTAACCGGATGCAGCTGAATATCAGAAGTAGAAGCAGAAATATATTTTACATGAAGCCACTGCCTATCTGATCTCCACAACCTATTTACGGTTCAAATAATGTCAGACTCGTATGTCTGACATCGTCTACCTCAGACGATGTCAGACAGACGAGTCTGACGTTACAGGTAACCCGTAACAACTTTCAGAGATCTTATTACAACGGAAAACAGTGACTGAACGAGGCACAAACGGATCTCAAGTTGAAATGTATGGTCACCCGTACACAGAATGACCTTAGAAAGCGTTACCTGGCTTTTGATAGATCAACCCATTCCGCTTTAACTTTCGTCTAAACAAGCTTGTGACTTTCGCCTTAAAACCTTGTAGTAATTATAGCGAAGCGAGAGAAGTGTCTGATCCATCGCTTCGGTTCTGAATTTGCATCGCAACGAGCACCGGTTATTGGGTTACCGCGACCACGGCATGCTCGATCGCTAATGCTTATTGAATTAAAACCTAAGTCAATATAGACGACGAACTCGCTAAACATTGCTTCTATTGATTTTCGGTGTACTTCGTAAAATTTTACACCGTTATTCGTTTGCGGTTGTCGCTTGTTGACTTTTCATGTTTCATGTTTAAACAAAGTGGTTTGTGGCCTTTTGAAGTAAAGCGGTTAAGTTTGTGGCAAAATATTTTGCTAGGGATTTCAAATCTGATGGAAATGGACTCAAGATGATCTTAATAATTTTGACGAACAGTCATTATAAATTAAAAAAAAAGCAATGTTACCTTACACGAAAGTCTAGAGGTATTTTGGCTAAGTAATAACAACCGCACGGGTGAATCAATCAGGTTAAGCTACGCTTGCCGCGATAAATCCGTCGATAGATGACTATCTTTATATACCACGGCCCTTCCGTGCCTTGGAAAGCACGTTCAGCCGATAGTACCGGCTGTCGATACAGGTGGTCAGAAGCCCGAAAGTCTGACGACCAGACTTACCAAGGGGTATCGTATTACCTATAAACTGGGTGGTGGAGGTCGGATAGGCAGTCACTCCATATAAAATACTGGTATTCAGCTGCATCCGGTTAAACTGGAAGCCGACCCGAACACAGTTGGGAACAGGCTAGGCAGATGATGACGCGAAGGACCAGTTTCAAAAAGGACATTATTTTTGACTTGAAGATCATCTTTGGTTCTAAAGCAAGGTCAGTACTGTCGAATTTAACAACACACATAAAACAGCATCATAAAATCGCGCTTATTCTCTATCTCCATCAGAAATATGGTGGTTCTCGTAACAGCATTCAGAAACAAATGACGAAAGGACAATGAAAGGCGTGTTTTGATTAACAATAACATTTTCTCCGGTATAACGACATACAATAGGGTTGAGAATGGGTTGAAAGTAAAGTTTGAGCCTGTTCCCGACCCCAAGGGGCGACTCAATACTCGCGCAAATTAATTCTCATTAATTTCTTAGGAGTTTATACACAGGGGCCCAGTCAATACCTAGCACCTGGGCTGGGATGTCTTTTTAAACGATTCATGATTACTTACTGTATAACTATATAGTACTTAGATTATATTGTTTGTTTACGAAATATTTGCTTATATGTTTTCGTGGGCTTAGAAAAAAGACCCTTGAAAAGGCTCCTGCTTTATTAGCATAAGCATTATCAGCCTTTTACGTTCCCACAGCTAGGACCTGCTCTCTATGAGAGGGAGTGAGCCATAATCCACCTCGCTGGCCCAGTGCGGGTTGGTGGAAGTCACATTTCTTCGAATTTTTGTTTCTCGAACATGCTGGTTTTCCGGTTTCGGTTTCTTTTATAATGTGTTTTATTTTCGTTTACAGGTCACAAGATACGACCGTCAAAAATTGTCTTAGCCTGACATCTTAGAAGCATGTAATGACATCACCATTTCAGCCGAATGACGTCCACTGCTGGACATAAGTCTACCCCAATGTGGGGGGTTTTGCCATAATCGCCACGCTTGGCAGGCGGGTTGGCGATAGCAGTATTGTGGTAAAATGCATAGCGAACGCTGCTGCCCATTCTCTAGTAAGTCCCTTAGTCGCCTCCTACGACACCCACGGGAAGAGATGGGATGCTGCTATTCTTGATTTGATTTGATTAGACTTGCAATGCAATGACATGCTTCTAATTATTCAATTTTCAATCAAAAATCTTAGACCTCCTTTTGGGCCATTCCACAGTGGTGTAGTAAGGCTTTTGCATGTAAGTATAAAAAGTAAAAAAAAACAGGACAATTTTATGAGTGTGACATAATTCTGAAAACATCTTCTATTTTTACAATGAAAGGAAGTTTGGAGTGACTTTCTAATATTAAAATTTGATATAACAGAGGTCCTTGAACATGACTAATGTAAGAGAACCTGTCACTTCGAAGGTCGTTATCGAAAGTGATTCATTTGACGAGGGACCTCAACTTTGAGGGAATATGCGCATAGAAATTAATTAGGCCATGTATTGTATGTTCGAAAATATTGTGAACGTCTTAATTAAAATATTTTGAATTTATAAGATGTTTTTATCTTTAACTGGTCTGGTTTGACTGTTAGTTAAATTCACGGTAAACATTGCATTTATAGAATGTAGTTATTCGGTTTGTAACATAACATAACGCCTGTATTCTCCGTTGGGTAGGCAGGTGTTCCCCAAGTACTTACACTCAGATTTCGCCAGCAGATATGTGTAAATCCCATGTTATAGGTAGCATATTGCCATCGATAGCGTAAATCTAGACTCCGGGTTGCTACTAAGATATTCCATGGTGCGGAAAAGTCAATTTAATTAGTATCTATTCGCTAATAATAAAGCTTTTTGTTGGTTTGAACGAGCTAATTCTTTGGAACTACCTGTCGAATTTAAAAAAATATTTTAACATAGCTAGCCTAATTCTTGAGGAAAATTTTAGGTTATTTTTAACATCACTCTAGCACCCTTAGGAGTTAAGCAATAACAAAAAGAAGTCAGTAAAGATGCTGACCGAAAACGAAGTACTATCGCGGTCAGGCGATGCAGTAATGCTCGCGAAAAGGGAGCACATGAGGGAAAGGCAGTATATGCACCCTCACGGCCCTAGTCACCGCAGGAGACGACCTGGGCGTTGGGAATCCCAGGCTGATGCCCAGCCACCGTAGGCGCGGGCTTGCGGACGACGACTAATGGGGAGCTCGCTGTGCGGTAAGGATCAAGCCCAGGTCGACGGCGCATTATGTTCCACGCGTGCCTCATAGAGATGTCAGCACCGACTGGTGGGGTCCGCAAGGGCCGATGCCGGCCAGGGTGCGGGTTGTTCGAAAGAGATACCGTGGCCACAGGCAACTCAAGAAACACGGGTGGATTTTAGTCAGTAAAAGTCTGACACGCCCTCCCGCTCCACGCAGAGCGGGAGAAGTTATTTGATGATCTCCCACGGGCAGAAGCTAGTTACCTAGATAATATCCGCTAATATAATCCGCTTTCGCAGAAACACTCGGATTTTGTGTCTCCTCTTCAACATCTTACACAACCCTTCTTATCCTTCCTACCTGCGAGAGCGTTTTTCTTACGCTCGTCCTAGTGGCGCACCGTGTAGATCACACCTTAGATCCCCCCTTAAATCCCGTCCCCATAAAACTAGTTATTATTCTTATTCCTTCTCTGTACATGCTGTAAGATTGTGGAACTCACTTCCGCCGAGCATTCGTGACTTAAAAACTGTTTCTCTGTTCAAATTTCGAGTAAAAGAGCATTACCTTTCCTCCTAATTGTGTATGTATGTATATTTATGTATATATGTATATATATATATATATTTATCTATATGTTTGTATATTTTATCATTACGTATTCATTTAAGTATATGTTAATTTCCTGCATTATATGTATTATAAGTATATTTTAGTTTAAGACGTCACATATTCATATTTTCTCTTCTTGTTCTCACACACTATTGTCTACATTTCTTTTTCATTTCTCCTTTCGCAGGTCTGCTGGAAGAAATTTCTAAAGAAATAAGCAGTACCTTTGTACTCTTGTTTAATTATGCCATATCTTGTATGTATTTTACTGTGTGTACATAAATAATAAAATAAATAAATAAATAATATTTGCTGAAACAGTAATTATAATAATGGACTAACAGTTGATGCTACAAGGCATATAGTAGGTAGGTACGTATAATAGGCATGATAACTAAGTAATTAGGGCTAACCAAGCTGCGGCCTAAATGCAACTAATTAGTGCCAATTATCCTCTATTTCAAGAATATAGATAGATCTATTATTCGTTTTGGAGATGGGCGCTAATGACTGCGACACAGTATTATACTAATGTAGTTGCCATCGAACACACAGTTTCTGTAGACTGAGTATTTGTTTTTAATAAAAAGATATTATTATTTTTTATTATTTCTTTTTTCGTACATATTAAGTATATTTTTAAATATTTTTACAAAAATCATACAAAAACATTTAAAAATATAAAAAATAGTGGCCCATCGGCATCAGGAGCAGGATCCAAGATGTCGGTGGTCAGGGCTCTAGAGAAAAGAACCTCCTGACAATGCGTGCCGTGTCTAGGAGTACTGCTTTCTGAATCAAGCCCTTGATCCAGCCGCGCAATGAGAGGCTCCTGAGATGTTGGTCGAGGTTCTTCGCTATTAGGCCATTTACTGTAACAATTATCGGTACAATGATTGCTGAGTCTACTATATTATTATTATTATTATATTAGTTAATAGTGATTTATGTCGATATATAATATTAAAGTTAACCAAGGTAAATTAAGTATTGTATTAAATGTTGCGCGGTCAATTCGAGGATAGGTGACTCTCCATTACATATACAACCCCTCCGTAGCTCGAAAAACACTTTAAACTGTTGTCTCTGGTAGATTCTTGGCATTCTTCTTTACAGGTAATAAGAATCGCGAAAGTCTAACAACCTTGTTTTACCAAGGGTTTTCGCGTTACCCTGCGTTTTGGAGATCAGATAAGCAGCCGGTCCATTTAAAATACTGATATTCAGTTGCTGGATCCAACTGAATATCAGTCTTAGCTTCCAAGATTAAAAGCACCTACATTAAATATTTTCTACCGTTATGTAGCGGTGCTTGTCGCGGGTAGTCCGTGGATGGGTGTTCATATTTACATACCCGGAAAGCACGTTAAGCCATTGCTCCCGGCCGTAATTCGTGGATCTTTCGTTCACATTCGTTACAGGTCGTCAGAAGCCCAAAATTCTGACAACCATTCTAAACAAGGGGTATAGTATTACCCAGTACCTGGGTTGCCGAGGTCAGATAGGAAGTCGCTGCATGTAACAGATCTACTGGTAGCTGCATTTGGATAGACTGGAAGCCAACCTCAACATAGTTAATAAAGGCTAGGCAGATGATGATGAGGATACAACATTTGTTAATCAGTTGCAAAGTGATTTTCGTACAAAAGGAGAGTATTGCAACTAATTAAGTTTCTAATATTGCGGGATTATAATTTCATTTCCAAAATTATACCTACATCGAAAAGTTTAGGGAACCATTTTAGTGAGCTCTATATTTAGGGTCGAGATTAAAATTTTAAGCCTTTCGCCCACGATAGAACAATAGAGCTACTTGTTAAAGATTAACCTTTTAATATTTTTACTTTGTTTATTGTACTTGACCCAGACGCGTGTAACCCAGAAAATAATTTAAGGCACTCGTACTCAGTCGAGGTACATTACGGTTAATAAAGTAAGCAAAAAACATACAGGATAGCAGGGACATCGACGCGCAAACTGAAACCATAAATTCAGGACGTGATTCTAGACCCCTAGCGTTGAAATTTTTCGTCGGAAAAAAAATATTATTTATATTATAAAATTAATTATTTATATAAACACGGATCAATTTTAATGGTTGTTTTCCCGCGGGAGAACAACTTGCCATAAGGAGGAGTACTTCCGAGGCACAGAGTAAAAGTAAAAAAAAAATATAATTAAAAAAATATTCATCAACTTGAAAACGTGAGAATTAATAGTAACTTGTAAGTACAGACGCTATAGCACATCAAGCTACCCCAATCTCTCAAATTTCTTTGATCGATTTTCATCTTTATTACAAAAGCATAAGGTTCATGTTCAATTGGGAAAAATTGACAGTTTGGGATAGCTTGATGTGCTGGCGTTTGTACTACTCGAATCGCACGCGCCGCCGACAAAGGGAACAGCGATGCATAAATGTTCAAAGCAAAAATAAACTCTCGCGCGTGGCTTTCAAGTTTTGTTTTCCCCAATGGTTAATCTGGCATTTTTTGTTTCTAACATTTTATTTGTTTATAAAACGATTGTATTACCAAGAAAAAACCATTTGGCTCCGGGAAAACAACCATTATAATTTCTCGGTGAATATTTTATTACGAATAAAATTTTAAATTTAAATTCTATTGCAGACGTTAATCATATATGATTTAAAATGGAATGAAATAAATGATTTTGAATTTGAATTTGGTAATAAAAAAAGCTCTTTAAAAAAAAGTTTTTCTTCAACTGCGCGACGCAGTGGGTAAAATATTTATCAGCCTATGTATGTATGTATGTATGTTTGTTTGTTCCTTTGTGGCACTCTAGAATTTAAACGGGTGGGTCGATTTTGATGATTGTTACGTCAGTCAATTTGTCTTAATCATGCAAGTGTCACTAAAGACATGACAATAATCAAAATTAAATATGGCGACAACCAGACGCCATATTGTGAAGCAGAAAAAATTATGTTGGTGAACTATGTCAAGTGTGATATCATTGTATAGGTCTTTGAAAATTGGTTCTTGTTGTCATTTTACATTTTGAATGACCTTTTAGGATCTATAGAGATTAATAGTTGGTTAGCAACCATTCATAATTAAACATCCAAAACATTTATTAAATCGCTGATTAAGTTCTTATATAATCGTATAATGGGTCATAAGTACGTGAAAAACAACTTTATTACCTAGCTATTAAGTGTAAAATAAAATAAAACTTTTTTTGACACCGTCAGTCAACAGTCACCCCCGGTGCCATTATTTTTATGACGCTCGTCATTGCGGCTGTTATGTGGCAGCCACCAGTCTTTTAGGAAACCTATAGCTGGTTCTATATTAACATCACGCCTACTATCCTTGAAGGGTTAGGCAGACGTGTGCGAGTGACGAGTGCACCCACATTTTGCCAGTCATATTTAAGTCCCATGTAATAGGAGGCGACCCTATTGCCATCAACCGGGCACGAATCCAGACTCCAGACTGCTGCTGGGAAAAATCCAATTACAGTTTTCACGACCTGGGCATCTAACCGAGGATCTCATGCTCAAAATTAGCGCTTGCTACCACTAAACCAACAAGGCAGTCCAAATTTATTCCTATGGAAAAAAATCTTCTGTAACCCAAAAATCCATAAAAAACATCGACATGTAACTCATGTTCACAAAACCCATGAGGCACATTTGACAAGGGGAAATTGAGTAAATCAAAATTAAGTCAGTGATCATCCGACGTTGCTTCGTAAATATGATTTATATAAAAGCTTTGTAGCGTTCGGTGCAGGTATATGTTGGAATAAATGGAATAAAGAATTATTGGCTTTACGTCTGCAGCCGGTAGGGATATGGCATGGTAATGGATGGAGAGGATTTGTTGGCTGCACTGAACGTCAACCCTGTTGTACTGAGCGCAGGAAAATATTTGTTTTATTTCTGGGGGAGATAGGTGAAAATGATTTTTGAAAAAGGAAATGTTGGTAGAATTATACGTTATAGATTATAGAATTACCTACTGACCGAGATGGAGGAGAAATCCGGCTTCCATTTTATTTCATAATTCTTCATAAAATACCTGATTAATTCGACCATAATCTATATTTGCATGCATCTACCGGGCTGTATTGTAACTTAAATTTAATTTCAGTCGTGTATGTTTCTGACTAACTTCCGCCCGTGGCTTCATCCACTTGTTATGTCGATAAAAAGTTGTATATGTCCTTCACTAAAGTTCAAAGTATCTCCATACCAAATTTAATCATAATTGGTTTAGCCGTTGCGGAGATGTATTATGTAGTGGATATACTTTTATATGCATTTAGTTAAAAGCTGTTATTTTGAAATTACAAACAAACACTTCAATTTTATTTTATTGTGTAGATAACTATGAGTTTGAACTGTAGGTATGAACAATTACCTATCATTACATTTTATTTCAAACGTTTTCTCCGGTAATGATAGATTTCCACTGTAGTATTTTTTACCACATACTCTATCGAGCACAGTTAAATATGAAAGTAATATTTAAAGAATACCGAATGTCATATTTAACGTTGCAAATGATTTTATTTTGAGGGCTTCCCGCAGACCAGCGTGACACGACAGCCCGACGCGACTCTGCGACATCTATTTACATGAAATTTTCATAGAAACTTTTCTTGCAGAGTCGCCTGTCTGCTGGGAGACTTTATTGTTGCAATGAAGTTAATGTTTGAATTATTCTGCTGAGACCTTCCATCGCGTTTAACAAGACTGCCAAAACCAAGTACCGACTAGCAAAGCAGTGGTCAAAAGTTTGTAACCACTGATTTTAACTGACCTACATAATATCAGTTCTTCTTCATAATAGCATATCGATGGCAAAAATAAAACAAATGTCTGAGGCCCAAAATACAGCTGCGCGAACTCCGCTCACTGACGTAGTCATAAGATTGAAGCAAGATTTCAAATCTCATTTTCTACTTAATAAAAATCATGAATTAATTAATTCATTCACTGACAGGCAATGTACCTGTACCAATGTACCCAATGTACCAGCCTATAACCACGGTCTCAAAGTAGGAAATGTTTAAAACGGTTTATTTTTGTAATGAAAGTGAGCACTGCAGGTTAAATAGGGTTAAACAGGGGGATAACAGTTGCATGGAAGTTTGACATTTTGCCAATGGGACATCCCATTGCGGTTCCTAAAAAGTTTATTTCTCACCGATATCAGTTTCAGATTTATGCACCGTGAAATTTAAATGGTTGTTTTCCCGCGGCAGAACAACTTGCCTTAAGGAGTACTTTCGAAGCATAGAGTAAAAGTTTAAAATATAAGATGTTTTTGTTTTAAAATAATTTAAAAAAATATTCATTAAGTCGATAAAACACAACTCAATAGTAACACTAGAAGTAACTGGTAGATACTACTCGAATCCCACGCACTTTCTAATACTTTATTTGTTTATAAAACTATTGTATGACCAAGATAAAACCATTTCGCTGCGGGAAAACAACCATTAAAATTTCACGGTGTATGGAAAAGTCAATCAATCATACGTTCAATGAATGTAAAAAAGACGTTCATGTATTTCTATACCATGTCATGTTAAATCATATTTTACAGCAATAATCAGGGAAAGGGAGTGTGAAAGCGTAACGTAGGTCCCGTATCACATTTATGGCACGAATACCGAACCATTGCGAATTGTACTCCAAGGTTAATGTAGGTACCTACCTATGTAGGTACAGTCGAGGTCAGAGAAGTTCATAACGTTGTACTAACTATAATCATTATTAAATCGTGGTCAAGATTTAGATTCATTAATGTGCGACTGCTTTTCTCATAATTTTTCATATTATTGCCTAATGCACAGCTTATATTATAGAATCGTTCACATGAGAACATGTTTTTTATCTATAGGTTGTATAGAATTTATTGAGCTGTCCAACGCTCGCAATATTTTGCATCCTTGACAGTGCCAATATATTAATGAACTCGACTGTACTTATATGTAGGGATGTTTGCATCAACACAGGTAAAAGGAATGGTATGTGACATTATAAAGTAAATTTTTGTGTTAATTTTGTTTGTTGCGATTCGTAAGTTAACATTTGATCGAACTTAAAAATATCGCGTTAGGATTTTTTCGTACACTGGATTTTCAACGCAATGCTAAGCGCCGAGAGTTGAAAATTGAACAGAGTATTTTAAGACGCGCTGCGATGCACTCTATTGGATTCTAAATGCTCGATCGTATGCCACCGCGATTATTTATTTATTTAGTAGTACGCACACATACATAATAATACATTTATTATGGTGCCAACATAATCTCATTATAGTTTTACCGCGCACCAAGGTCATCGACTACATAATTTTGATTAAAACCACTAAAGTAGGTACTTAGTTACAGAGAAACAAAGAAGAAAATTCCATCGGGTATAAACGAAATGATTTTATACGACGTAGGGGTTTCTCTACGAGCATTAAAATATATACTAGTAATTATAAAAATCATCGACCAATCATTTATGAATACATCATTAGTCATGCCGTCCAATGATATGCACTGCCCCCCCCCCCCCCTTATACTCTTTGGTACATATTTGGTACGTATTTTCACTCAAAACATTTGATACGGTACTAATTTTTTGTGATATACAGCTGGCTGCCACCCTATATTTTCTTGAATTTCTTATTTTTTTAATTCGCTGTGTGAGTCGAACGTTAGCATCCCTAGGGACACATCAATAGTCAGCTATGTTTTGGATCCCTATACCTATTTTCGTAGCTACCCACTCCAAATCCAATCTAACAGGGGTCAAGTAGAGGGTGTAGTGCCGCCGTGGCAGATTCACTCTTACGGACCCATCATACTAATGTAGTGTTGAGAGCCCCTGTCATTTGTTAGAAGTGGCTGAAAGTGGTGTCAATACATATTATAAAAGGCGCCGTAACTACAGCAGTGCTGGCTCAGTCCCAACGGCCCCAGCTTACGAGTTGTAAGTTAGGTTTAAACCTAGACAGACGATTTACTTTGTATAAATAATATCATCACCGAAGAAAGAAGAAAGAAAATACATTTATTTAGCACAGACTTTAAAGCATACAATATACATTAAACAGCGGGAAAGAGTAAAATAAAAATCAATTTAAAGTGTAAGGTGAGAAGTCAGTAACCAGCATTATAGTGTACCTCATGGCTGCGCTAAAAAGGCCCAGTTCAGCATAAAGGCCAGACAACTAGTGCCTGACGCTGGTTTTCAACTGGACCTGACGTGTGAGGTGACGGATGTCACACAGTTTTATACTAATACTGCAACGTGTGTATGCAAACTAACATAGATGAAATAAAATAAATGTGTTGGAAATAAAAAACAAAAAATAGTCACGAATATGTACATAAATAGTGTTATATTGATATAGTTAGTAATTTAATTAAGTGCCCTATGTAAATAGTTGTGTCAAGTGTTCTAAAAGTAATGTAAGAAAACTTATAAAACTTTGAATATTACAGTGTGATATTGAATAATTCGACTGCAATAAAAAACAAAACAAATAATATGTATACATTAGGAAAGATATGTTTCACCGCTGCTCTCAATACAGCGAAGGAAAAGATCTTGGGGAAGCTGGCATGCCCTAGAACCGAACAGTCGAAGACGTGACAACTGCCAACACGCCCTGGGCCCGCGTGGTCGATTACAGCCCACTCCCTCTCATAAAAGATGGTCTTTGTCCCAGCAATGAGAACATTATAGACTGAATAAACCTTAACTACAAATACAAACAGGACTTGGAATTTAAGGAAGCTCTACAACTTCACCCCATTGTTTATTATACCTACCGTTAACAAAGCCGAAGTATTGTTTTGAATTCTGAATAACAAACTTTTTGCAGTACCTCTTGGCACTTAGCTTAAGCAAAGGCTTCTTTAATGCAAAAACTTTTTGAAATGTCAGAAGTTATTTTTCGTAAGGTTTCGACAATTTCATTTCTCCGCAAGTATGTGGAAACTTAGAAAAAGTTGAACAGATGTTTATAAAGTGTTCTGAAAAATGTTTAGTGTGTAAAAATAATATTAGAGCTTTACTATACTCGCGGTATAGGATGTAACAAACATCGTGAGAAAACCGGCATTGCCTAGAACTAGAGATGGGCCGACTATGACTTTGGCCGACTAGTCAGCGGACTAGTCGGCCAAGCCCTTCATTGCTTTCGGTTGAGTTCCGGTGACATCGGTAATGTTCGTGACTACGCTTTAGGCTCGTGGGTGCCAGTGCACAGCGCCCAACGACCAGCCGGAATTGTCGAGACATATTTTTGTTAACTTTGCATTTATTCTATCATTATTTACGTGTGAGTCGGCGTTTCTTCTTATCCTAATTTCCTATCCTTTTCTAGATTGCACTGAAAGTAAACTGAAAAACTGATTTTATAATAAAATAATAACAGTAAAGATTTCAAATCCATTTCAATCACCGTCTTTTAAACTTTCAAACATATTAATACGAGTAAAAATAGTCCGACTAGTCGGCGGTTTTGGCCGATTAGTCAGCGACTAATCGCCGACTACAAATATGGCCGACTAGTCGTCTTTTCCGAATAGTCGGTACATCACTACCTAGAACCAAAAAATAATTCGAAGACATGTGACATCTACCAACCCGCACTGGGCCCGCGTGGTGGACACGGCCCACTCCCTGTCACAGAGAGGAGGCCTGTGTCCCAGCAGTGGGAACATTATAGGCGGATTATGATGATGATGAAGATGATAGTCGCAGTACATTACTATACTCGTAGCAGTATAATTTCGTTACTTTCTTACTTTTCAGGTACCTGCAAAAAGTTAAAGCCTTAAACAAAATACAAGGACCGCTTTGCCGATTAAAATAATTATATTATAATGACATGTGCCGACCCAAAAATAAATTGTTTGCACAACATTTCATTAGGGGAGGCTTGGCCATTATTATCTTCGGAGAAATTCGTAGCGTAATATGCGAAGGTAAATGTTAAATTTAATTTAAATTATTATAATACTAGCTTTTGATAGCGGATTCACCTGCATGGAGCACGGAAATTGCCCCTTGGGAACGTAATAGCGGGATAAAAAGTATCCTCTGAACATATACATACAATAGTATACACTTTTGCTTATCTTCTAGTGTTAGTACAGATACAATTACTATTAAAAACTTAAAATTCAGCGTGGAGCAGCATCCACCTTCGCAACATTAGGGAATCCCACCGATCTGCGAATACACTGAGAACACTGTTGGTGCTGCCGCGAACACGTGACATCAGGGAAGCACATCTCTTTCTAATGATGGCCGCAAAACCATCAATGTTGTTTTCTGCAAACATCCCTGACTCACTACAACGCCACGGCAGCCGCAGCAGCACTCTCAGTGCATTATTATATTGAACGTGTAGGTCGCTGTATGCCCGCTGAGTGAAGTTGACCCACAGGCTGCACGTGTAGAAGGACTGACAGTAAGCTTTGAAAAGCGTTACTTTAACTGCCATCGTACATCGTGCAAACCTGCGGGCCAGCAAATTACAACGGACAGCCAGCGACCTACGCTCCCTTTCAATGTCACAGTTATCTTTAAGGTCTTCCGTGACCCAGTGGCCCAGATACTTGAACTTGTCCACTCTTCGCAGGGATTCTCCGCACAGTGCGACATGAGGAATACACGAATACGTCACGCTGCCTGCTTTAAAAACGATTAGTTCGATAGAATGCTAGCAGCTTGGTTTTAAGGCTTTTTTTGATAGATGTTGATACCAAATGGGTTGCAGGAAGGGAAGTTCAAAAAACGCATCAAATGTGTACTTACAAAAAAAAAAACTTAATATAGGATTTAAAACTACGTTGAAGACAACGACGTTTGGCATTAATCCTTGGCTTTTCTGGTACCTCATTAACGGCAAAACTATGTAAATGTCAGTTTAATTTTTTAAATACTTACTTGTTATCTTTGTAACTCCCGTACCCTCATAGCCATCTTTATTCAATACTAATATAAAAGAGTTAATGATTTGCGAACATCAAGTCGAAATAAAAGTTATGTCGATCCGTTATCCTAAAATGTAAAATCCTAAAAGTAGCAGATATAAAAATACTCGAAGTAAAAAAAAACCGAGGCTTTATTCGTTTTTGCACTTCAATTACAAAGAAGTGAACCAAAAAAGTGGCCATTTTGTTTGATAGGTATACACTAATGACCCAAGAGGCTAGTTATTTTTCAACAGAATCGAGAACAGATAATCTTGGTATCGAGCTCCGATAAAATGAAGGTTTAGTCTGACGGTAAATCCAGGCTTAATGTGCGAACAGCGCTACGTGAAGTAAGATGGCTGCCTACAGAATACCTACAGACTTTAATATACGCTGATCAAAAAAGCTTTGCACCGGTTCTGAATAGGTACTCGTACCTACGGCTTATTGGGATAATGTTAAGATGCGCTTAAGTTGCTTCTTAGCTTCCAATATTAAAAGCACCTACATTAAATATTTTCAACGGTGGTGTAGCGACGCTTGTCGCGGCTGGTCCGTGGATGGGTGACCATCTTTACATACCCAGAAAGCATGTTAAGCCATTGCTCCCGGCCGTCATTCGTGGATGTTTTGACAGTCGTTCTGGGTCGTCAGAGGCCCAAAATTCTGACATCCAGTCTTACCAAGGGGTATCGTACTACCTACTTACTGGCTTGTGGAGGTCGCTCCATGTAAAAACATTGATATTCAGCTGCATCCATTGAAACTGGAAGCCAAATCCAACGTAGTTGGGAAAAGGCTAGGGAGATGATGTAGTGTTTCTTAAAGAATTCATGTTCATGGTTTTCTTAACAAATTCTTCATTTACAGCAAGATTTCGCTTTTTACACGATTTTTATTCGCTTCACCTCTATGTGTGTATGTTTATTTGTAACCGACTCCTTTGGACTTGATTTTGACCCACTTCAAACGGTTTTTTTTTTGGGTGGGAAATCATCAAATAACTTCTCCCGCTCTGGCTGGAGCAGGAGGGCGTGTCAGACTTTTACTTACTAAAACCCACCCGTGTTCCCTCAGTTGCCTGTGTGCCAGGGGCCGCGGTATCTCTTTCGCACAACCCGCACCCCTGGCAGGTATCGGCCCTTGCGGGCCCCATCAGTTGGTGCTGACATCTCTTTGAGGCGCGCGTGGAACACAACTCACGTCGACCCGGGCTTGGTCCTTATCGGACAGCGAGCTACCCATTACTCGCCTACGGTGGCCGGGAATCAGCCTAGGATTCCCGACACTCAGGGCGTCTCCTGCAGCGACTAAGGCCGTGAGGGCGCATATACTGCCTCTCCCTTACGTGCGCCGCCTCTCTCTTCGCGAGCATTACTGCTTCGCAGAATGAGGTGACGGCTACCCATGCACTCTCGTTCCGTAGTATGGCCTGGTCCAGGGCCGGACGCGAGCGATCGCCGCCGCCGACCGCCTCGCCGGAAGGTGAGGACGCCATGCCGCCTCTCAAGCCACTCCTCATAGAGGGGATTTACCGCCGCAATGCGTTAATCATTACTTGACTTTAAGACACGTTGATGACTGTTCATTTCCTGGCTGATAGAGTTAAGGTAATGAAAAACACAGTAGCAGCTAATTAATTAAATATAAAATTTTCACTTTTTGCTCAGCAGTGGTGGCCCAGTGGCAACGGTCGTGACTTATAAGTGGTAGGTTCGAAGGTAAGCTGGCGCTTTACTTTGTGTAAATTATTTCATCACCACTGCTCTCAAAAGGGTGAAGGAAAACATTGTGAGGAAACTGGTATGTTCTAGAACCATTGATATAGGTAGGTTCTGTGTGGTGCCGGACGTAAAGAATAGCACCATCCCATTTCTTCCCGTGGGTGTCATAGGAGGCGACTAAGGGACTTACTAGAGAATGGGTAGTAACGTTCTTGCTTTCATTGTAAAAACAGAAGATGTTTTCAGAATTATGTCACACTCATAAAATTGTACGGTTTTTTTTACTTTTTATTCTTACATGCAAAAGCCTTACTACACTACTACGGAATGGCAGTTTTTTTTTGTAAAACCACTTTAAGTCATGCGAATTTGCAAAAAAAGTGTTTTATCATATAACCACTGACGTATAGTTGGGGACAGTTTTGAGTGTTACTTTTGTTCGAGACTGTGCATCTTGGGTTTTTACACGCTTTTTATTAGCTTCACCTGTGTGTTTGTTTGTAACCGACTCCTTTGGACTTGATTTTGACCCACTTCAAACAGTCAGATTTCATTTTAACTTTGGAGACTTAGCGTGGACCGATGACAATTCAATAATTTAAAAATAACCAAAAAAAATCTGAAAAAATCACACTTTTGTAGATGGCAGAACTAAAAAATAGAAAATAAATAATAGTTTAAAAAAACTTGGGGTGCTTGATAGTAATTGATTATAAAAATACCGCAAACAGCACCCCACGCTTTTTTGAAATTATTTTCTGGTTGTTAATTTGGTTTTTGAAGTGTGTTTTTTAGTTTTTTTTACTATTATTTTAGACCTATGATTTAATTAACGGTCAGTACAACAGTATGAAAATCAAAATATTTTCTTTCACATAAACCTACATGGGCACTTACGGAAAGCCAAAAGCTTAGTGCACGGTTCCAATTGGTCGTTTCCAGCGACCATATAACCCATAGACGCCTAATAACAGGCGACCGATGTCTGTCAACACATCAGACTTATAGATCTGATACAGGTCACCACTCAAAAATTTCGATTCAGTTGCGACCACTTCTGTGAGCCGTAAACACTTCCGCGTTACTAAATAAAAATTGGTGAAAATAAATATTATGATGGCCCCTTGCACAATACGTTGGTGTGGTAATAATAGCCAAACTTCGAGTTTCCGTAAGGATGGCATAACATTTCATCGGTAAGTTAATAGTTACATATTCATAATTAGAATTATTTTCTGATATTATTTATCGGAGTTCATCTTATACTGGTCATACTTGTAGGTGAAAAAAGGTGCAAGGACTCTCGTTGATGTCTTTTATGTTTGCGTCCCTTTCTTCTGAATGCAATTTTTTAGCTATCTCTTTTCCTCTATTATTTGGTAAACATAACTAGTGATGCACCAAATCCTATGACACAAATAAAATTGTTCGATAAAGCAAAAACATACACCTACTATTTATACGAAGATCTTTTGAATCACTAATTACAATAGACATTAAATTAATTGTGAAACGATGATTGATTTTAGGTACCCATATAAGTAACCATCAATTCCACTCTGAAGTAACCAATCATGTAGTGGATTTGTCAATGAGTGTTATGCACAAATATATTTCTACACGGCTAGCTTTTCTTACAAAGTCTGCTCAGCACAAACACACTGTTTGGAGGATATATACAAAATTAATACATTTCAAAAATGATTAGTATAATGGTCAAAGTTAAATATTTATTTCAAATTGGCACTTTTAAACGTCAAAATGTACAAAAAAATAGATTAAGAAATAAGATTTGATTCTAGTCGCACCATTTAAAAGGTAGTTTCGTATGGAGAAGAATGGGCAAGAAACTCCACGTTACTCCTTTAAAACGTTATGTTATGATTGAAGTAAATAGGTACGTTGATATTTTGTTTTCATTTTTTATATTTTATGTTAATTACTTTAAGTATATTAATTACATTAAGTACATGTTAAAAAAATATTAAGAAATAGGAAGTAAGAAAGCCAATTAAATATAGGTATTACTAAACATTTTATTATGTACAATTTTAACAAAAATATCGATACCTTCGTGTTTTATTTAAACCTGTCCCAACTCTAGTGAGACGTAATGACCTTGGTAGGACCAATCAGAACGCAGTATCCCGCTTCCTCATACCCCAGCTAGTTGACAGAATTGTTTTGGTGCGTTAGATCAAGCATTAGGCGTCTATGGGCTATATGGTCGCTGGTCGTTTCCTATGGAGAAGAGCCGACAAGAAACTCCACACTCTGTTTGCATATACGAAGTTGACTAATAAGAACACTCTCTACAGTCTTTAAAACACACTGATCAAAAAAGCTTTACACAGGTTCTGAATAAGTAGGTATTGCTTATCGTGTAAACGTCAGTGTATACTTTAGTTGCTTCTCAGCTTATCAGAGAAAGCAGTACTTATGATATCGTCAGCACTTTATTTTTTAAGAATTCAAATAAAGAAGACACATGCTCATTTAAATGTCCTTAATTCAAATCACGTTTTACAGTTTTCAGTATTATTAAATGCTATGGAAACCAATGTTATATAACTATTAGATGCGTTACCGACACTCAATATTGGCAAAATAAATGCAAGGTAATTGCCTGTCGTGTTATTAGTCACGTACTATCCAGTGATGCGACGACAAGCTAATGACGTAACTAAATATATATTTATCTCTTTCTAACAACCGGAATCGGTATGGGTCTTTCCTGTTCTTCGCGCACTGTATGATTGTATGTACTAGTAGGTACATTCATGGTTTACGCTGTTTTTGAGTGCTCTAATGTTCGTCTATGACGCGTCTATTTATAATAGATCACTGGTGGAAACTATTTTTTTTATGAAAGGCTTGACAGCATTACGTTGTTATGATTTTAACTAATAGCTATCAACTGATAATTGTGATAGCTGCTTAGGTAAATTGTTGATAAGTACGATATCAATAGGTTTATACCAATTTGTTCCTTGCTATCATCAATATCGATGCGGTTTTCATGATGTTAACGCTTCTTTTGGCAATGTTGCCTTCCGAATATATTCAAAAGAACTTGGGTACCTACATGAAAAAGTTAAAATTATCACAATGTTCTATGTTTAGACTTTAGAAACAAGGTGTACAAGATTTCATTAGTCTTTGTTAACAAAATGTTTGTTTATTTCATTGCTTACAACGTACAGACAAGTTTAATAAAGTCAAATCAGTGGCACGAAACATGACTGAGACAATTAAGTATTTTATATGCAAATTAATTTAATTAAATCGTTGACATTTCGCTACAACCGCTATCACGTGCTCATTTGAATATTCACGCCTTGTTTTATGTTTATGTTTAATTATAGGTAGGTAGGTCTCACAGAAAAAGCTCTTAATGGGGCATATTACATTGTCAATAATATGACGATACCATGGTAATATTGATGGTAGAATAGTCTGTATCGTGGTATCGTAATAATATCACAAGTTATTCGGAAATCTTGAAATCCGCGACACTCAGGGGGCGTGGCTTCAATTTTATTGAAATGCAAGCGCTTCTATATATATAAGGTGTTCAAAAAATTATGTTTAGAAATTAAAGGAGTTATTTAAAATGACATTCAAAACATAATCACGAAAAACATATTTATACACAACAATCCGTTTCAAAGATATGCAATATATTCCCCACGCACTAATTATTAAATATGCACATGCGCACCGTACCTACACCGTGTAGGTATGGTGTACATAGGTACGGTGAGTGTAGGCACAGACAGTCGCTCAAGCGAGACGAGCGCGTTGTCAAATACCTACGTAAACAGCTGATTCTAATTTTCCCATCACATTTCTCAGACTTTGGACTGGCAGTTTATCGAACTTACCTTAAATTAAAATCGCAATTTTTTTTTTATGTGCAATATGTTAGCTTTTTGATACCGAGCAAGTACACGAAATTTGGAACATTTTTTTTTTAACACCTTATATATAATTCTTTTCTGTCAGTATTCGCTTGCAGCTATGACCGTCATGACGGAACCACGTCCGAGTATTGACGATGACGAATTACGCTCCGTCGTTGACAGTAACGAAGGAAAAATATATATTGATTTCGTTTTGAAATCCAGTCTTTCACCAAACGCTTTCTCTTTCTACGTTTAGTTTTCAACGCGCATGCGAGTATTATTGCTATAGCTACCTTTCTACTATTATCCATGATTTATTTCGGATTTATTTAATTTTTAATCTGGTACGAAACACAACTTCGCTCTAGTATATTCTACTGCGTAGGTACTGATGATGATATTATTGACAATGTAATAGCCCATTTCAATACGATATGATATGATAAACTAAAGTAGTTGTAAACAAGTGTCGAGTTGATAATTAACAAGATTTTTAATGAATAGAGAGGGGTATTACTGGCGTGCGGTGCTTCTGTGCACAAATACTTCTAAAACTGCGCCACACAAAGTAATTTTACCAGTGCCGTTTACACAAATCTGACGTCACGTGTAGTCACGTGATAAAAAGTCATCTTAATAAGGGGCGTTTTAAACAACGAAATGTAAATATGATTTTAATTGTTTTTAATTGAGAAAGTGGATGTAAATCAATTTATTTTTATCGTTCTATTAAATATTTCGTCCCAATCTTCAAATTAAAATAGTTTTTAATAAATTGGAAAACACTCTATTACTTCGAAATGCTCGCTATTTGACTACCCCAGATATTCAAGTAAACTCGGCCATTCCAATTTTCAGGTAATCTATTTGAAGGCAATTTAATGAACTGTCTGCTGCAGCCAACGAACGTTTACTTCACTAAAGCTCGAGTTTTCCTTGAATTTTAGAGTTTTGCTTACCTCTATGGCTCTACACCAAGAAATTTTAATGGTTGTCTTCCCGCAGCGAAATGGTTTTGTTTTGGTAATAAACATTGGTTTTATAAACAATTAAAATATTAGAAACAAGAAATGGCAGATAAATCATTGTGAAAAACAAAACTCGAAAGCCACGCGCGAGAGTTTATTACGTTTATGCATCGCTGTTCCCTTTGTCGGCGGCGCGTGCGATTCGAGTAGTACCTACAAGTTCGTGTTACTATTGATTCTCACGTTTTCGAGTTGATGAATATTTTTAAAATTATTAATAAGAAAGCCACCAACCATTATTTTTTTACTTTTACTCTATGCTTCTAAAGAACTCTTTATGGCAAGCTGTTCTGCCGCAGGAAAACAACCATTAAAATTTATCGGTGTATATTAGACGTTTCGTAACTAATTTGAAGGAGATAATTTTTTTTTTTGAGGATGGGCAATCATCAAATAACTTTTCCCACTGTGGGTGGAGCAGGAGGGCGTGTCAGACTTTTACTGACTAAAACGTACCCGTGTTCTCTCTGTTGACTGTGTGCCAGAGGCCACGGTACCTCTTTCGAACAACCCGCACCCCTGGCAGGCATCGGCCCTTGCGGGCCCTTTCAGTTTGTGCTGATATCTCTTTGAGGCGCGCGTGGAACACAACGCGCTGTCGACCCGGGCTTGGTCCTTTCTGGACAACGAGCTACCCATTACTTCGCCGTCCGCAACCTACGGTGGCCACGAATCAGCCTGGGATTCCCGACACCCAGGGCATCTCCTGCGGTGACTAAGGCCGTGAGGGCGCATATACTGCCTCTCCCTCACGTGCGCCGCCTCCCTCTCCGCGAACATCTCTACTTCGCAGAAGGAGGCGACGGCTACCCATGCACTCTCGCTCCGTACAATGGCCTGGACCAGAGCCGGACGCGAGAGATCGCTGCCACCGATCGCCTCCACAAAGACACGGCGGTGCTCCGCCCAAGTCGGGAAGACCTCCACCGTATGCTCCACCGTGTCCTCAGGGTGATCTTCGCAGTGGAAACACCCGAGCGTTTCCTCCCGCCTTATCCGAAACAGGAACCTTCCGAAACAACCGTTTTAGGTGAGGACCTGCGTCAGGTGGAAGGTGAGGACGCCGTGCCATCTTTCAAGCCACTCCTCAAAGAGGGGTCTTGTCGCCGCAATTGGCGTGCCCAAAGTGGATCAATTAGTTGGCTTTTGAAATCTGGAAATCCTCATTGAATCATTTTCCGCCTAACCTTATCTCTATATATATTGGGTTCGGCGCAGTATCATAATCAGCCAAAAATGCTCCAACTGCTGGGACACAGGCCTGCTCTCTTTGAGAGGGAGTGGACTGTAATCTACAACGCGAGCCCAGTGCGGGTCGGTAGAAGTCACGTCTTCGAATGTTAGGTCGTGAGGAAACCGGCATGTCCCCTAGCACATGATGGGTTCCTTCACCAAAATCAAAAGTCATTTATTCAAACTAGGCTGACTTTCAAAAAGTGCCGACCTCTTTTTGAGCGTCAAAATCACATAAAACAGTCCCCTAAAACGTCCGCCCTTCACCACTTCTTAGTGCTTTAGCTGAGAACAAAAAGTGGCGCAACAAACTCCCCAGCAGCACAGCTGTCCGTTAATTTAGGAGAACTTGATTCCATGCTATAATCGGAAAGTTATTAACATTACTAAACACAAAACATAAAATTAAATTAATTGCCATTTATCAGCTAGCACACGCCAATATACCAACAAAACATAGTAATTAAACTCAAGCAGAAACAAGTAAATAATAAGGACCGTTTTGAGAGTCCTGGTGATAAAATTATCTAAACAAAGTAACCCTCCTGCCTAAGTTCAAAGCCACGACCTACATCTCGTAAGCAACTGTTGGCCGTTACCAATGAGCCATCAGTTCCACAGCGCAGTACCAACGTCTTTTTCTTGCATGATCAGACATCATCTCAGTGACTACTTCCCAGCTATAATTATAAGAGGATTTTTTTTACTTTAGGAAACAGTAAATATAGTATTTTAATAGATAACTCACAAGGCCGGAATCTTACTAGCTTGTATTTTAATTTTTCAGACATCAGACCTTAATGATTAAAAACTACATATTTCTTTAACCAATACAATGTTAATAAATAAAAGCTGTTAAAAAAAAACAACCGTCTTCAAAGAAACCACTAAAAAGTGAAAAATATAAATTACGGAAGGCGGTGACTTTGGTTCCCTATGTATTTTATTAAATTTTTTACCGCCTTTGCATTTTTTACCGCATTTGTCACCGCCTTCCGTAATTAAAGTAATTAAAGCTATTTTTCACTTTTTAGTGTTTTTTAGAAGTCGGTTGTTTTTTTTCTTGAAAATAGTTTTTATTTTCCACTTTTTAGTGGTTCACCTGTGCTTACCCCTTCACAGCGTACCGGCGTGATGTTATGTTATGAACTGGTGTAAACAATAGACAGATATGAGATTTCAGCAATCCCAGTCGATTGGCTATCATTTATTGAGGAGTTCCGTTGCCCATCTCCGAAGTTTTCCATCAGATCTTCACCAAATTGAAAAAGGAATCGCTTCAAAAGTGCCTATAAAATTTGAAGAGTTCTCTCTATTTCTCCAGGATCCCATCATCAGATCTTAACTTGATGATCATGGGACCACCTGGAAAGTATACCCTTTCATACAAAAATAAATCCAGATCGGTGAAGCCATCTTCGAGTAATCGGGGAACATACATAAAAAAAGGTTCCGACGAATTGAGTACCTCCTCCTTTTTGAAGTCAGTTAAAAACCTCGCAATAGCAACATCACTCGTATCAAAAATCAAAAGATCCTCGAAAATATTGAGTTGATCCCCACTTATCCTGGTATCCATTGAAAGTATCTTTCAAAGCTCGCGAGGAGATTCCACGTTTAAGATATCACTTAGCCATTTTAAAGTTCTTCTTCCATTTGACGGTTGTCGTGTCTTGTCTGTACCGTCAATAATTACATTTTCTTGGGAATGTAATCCTCACGCAATATTACTGTTTTGGGTATTCGGTCCGATGGCTTTAAATATTTGTGGTTTGGTATTGTAGCATTATTTTGATTGGATAACAGACATGTAGGTTATAATATGACATGCGGTTA
Source organism: Polymixis lichenea (assembly GCA_949091785.1). Taxonomy (NCBI): domain Eukaryota; kingdom Metazoa; phylum Arthropoda; class Insecta; order Lepidoptera; family Noctuidae; genus Polymixis; species Polymixis lichenea. Next base: position 10,141,966 of record OX420943.1, on the reverse strand, counting down.
ACATACTATAGAAACCACAACGGCCTACCCGTTGTGTAAGTCTAGATGGTGCTGATTTTGGGAAATCCAATCACAATCCGAATTTCGGCTACGTTTTGTAACCTTATGTTGTTGATAATAATGATAAAGTTGTAGCTAAATGATGAGATCATCTTGTTATATTTATATAATGAGACAATGTTTTAGTGTAAGTTTATAATTCAAGAGATTTCAGAATGAACAAAAAGAAAACTCTAGTTACATCTAATATTAACAAAACCTCACTAGCATTACAGTCAAAGTTCTTCATAAAAGAGTAACCTTTATAAAACTTAATAAAAATTCCAGCCAGTCTTAAAACAGTTGTAATTAAAAATATACGAAATATTTTCACTGACAACACCGTCACAAAGGTAGAAAACTTTCACACAAAAAGTATAGCAGAATTCTACTTGAACTATTTAAAAAGCGAAGAAAACGTTCGTTCAAAGGTTTCGTGTGAAACATCTCTTATTGTACCTTTGAGAGTGAAAACAATGGTTGTATTTAGAGAACAAAGTGTAATTAATATTTAGTTTCGTCTCTTTGTGTAAACGTACAAACGTTTTGAGTACATTTTAATTATTTTATTGCAGCATTCCTCGGAAAATAAATGAGCTTTTAATTCAAAGTTCCCATTCAAGTAAATGTCATCTTCTAAGTACACACAAATTCATTTAGAACTTTACTCAGATTAGTTAGTATTTATTTATTTATTTAACACTTTAAACACACAAATGTTAAATGCCACAATGTGGACTTAATGCCCTAGACATATTCTACCAGTCAAGCTTTGGGTGATGCAGAGACAAACAGTGGTAGGTGCAATACATTTGAGGAATATTTTAAGTAGTAATGTTCTGTCGCAATAAATGCTGCGTGCATACTGTAGTTTCAGTAACTCTTCGTGCGCCAACTTTAGTTTTAATTAGATAATGTTCTAGTATTTAGTAATTGATTGCGGTATTCATTAAGTATAGTAGGTTATTTTACTGTGCTACAAATGAAAAAATCTAAAAATATATTATTGAGATAGCAGTCGGCAAACGTTAGTTTTAGTTCAGAAAATAACCAAACATTTTTTTAAAATTCAATTCAAAGTTTTCAGTTTTTTAATTTATTTTTCACCATGAGATAGTAGCCACCATGACATTACATCATATGGCTGTATAAACTTGGCTTGTTTACACAGCCAACTGACGTCATGCTCACACAGCAATATGGCGTCCACTGCGTCCAACGTTTTCGTCAAATATGCCGCGATATTTGAAAATGTATTTAAATGCATTTTATGGCACTTATTGAGTGAACAAACATTTTGTGTTTTTAGTGGTTTATTAGCACCATAGAATCCAAATGAGACACTTTTCAAAAATGGGTGTAATACCCTATTATGTACTTTCTGACTCCATCTTGGATATTACTGACATCGGTGAAGGTAAACATCATGAGGAAATATGCACATAGAGTTAATCTAGTTTAAAGTCACCAACCCCTCTTGCGCAAGCGTGGTGGTAAATGCTCTTGCCTTCTCTATGAGAAGAGGCCTTCCCCTGCACTGGAACGGGAATAGACTGATATTGTTAATTATTTAACCTTTTTTAAAATAGGCATTAAGTCTAGTTAAGGCGAATCTAGTCGCAGGCTCGAACTCACTGGTAGGCCTGGCTAAAAAGCACGCTGTCTCACCAGGCATCGTGTCCGGTAGAGGTAGTATCAGTGGTGGGCAGTTAGAAGCTAGTCTACACGCACAACAATCTTGAGTGAGATGCAGGATCATTTATAGTACAACAGGCGCGTAAAAAATTAAGAACAGTCCTTCGGAAGATCGGAGTTTATGAAAAAACCACTGCATAAATCAATGACCATTATAGTTTATTGAATTTTTAGTTATTTGAGCTTTGTCGGTACCGACTTGGTTTTTCAGATTTTACACTTACTTTATTACTTAAACACGCCCAAAGTTAGGTTAAATTAGCAAGAAAAACGAATCTTTGTTGGCTCCTAAGTTTTTAATGGCTTTTTATTTTAATATTCTGTTTCCGCACAGATAACATTAATAATGATACATACCATGTTTTATTTTTTATGTACATTTTCGAACAGTGGAGTAATACCCTCCGAAGTTTGTATGGAGAAAATGACGACTAGATTCACCTTAAAGATAACTAAATAATAATCCGTAGAGATTCTGAAAAAACGGATAATATGGATAGCTTTGTGAACATTTTGATGAAGTAACTATATGACCAATCTATGGAATACCTAACATAATACTACGCCTCGTTTCCCCGAAGGGTTAGGCAGAGGTGACAGTATTCTACACCCACATTTCACTAGTTATGTTTAAGTAAATATAGATACTGAGTACAAACTTCCTGCTTTGTTAAAAAAACTTTTTTCAAAAAAATAAACAACCGACTTCCAAAAAAACACTAAAAAGTGAAAAATAACTTTTATTTCGGAAGTCGGTGACTTTAGATATGTATTTTAATTTTTTGTCACCGTCTTCCGAAATTAAAGTTATTTTTCACTTTTTAGTGTTTTTTTGGAAGTCGGTTGTTTATTTTTTTGAAAAAAGTTTTTTATTTTTCACTTTTTAGTGGTTCACATGTGCTTACCCCTTCACAGCGTACCGGCGTGATGTTATGTTATTAACTGGTGTAAACAATTGACAGACATGAGATTTCAGCAATCCCTGTCCATTTGCTATCATTTATTGAGGAGTTCCGTTGCCTATCTCCGAAGTTCTTCATCAGATCTTCACCAAATTGAAATGGAACTACTCCGAGAAAGTACTCTTCCAAAAACTACACAAATTGCTTCAAGTGTGCCTATAAAATTTGAAGAGTTCTGTCTATTTCTCCAGGATCCCATCATCAGATCCTGACTTGATGATCATGGGACCACCTGGGAAGTATACCCTTTCAAACAAAAAAAAAATCATCCAAATCGGTCCAGCCATCTTCGAGTAACCGGGGAACATACATAAAAAAAAATAAAAAAAAAAAAAAAAGGTTCCGACGAATTGAGAACCTCCTCCTTTTGGAAGTCGGTTAAAAACACTTCACATTATTAAAACATCCACTCACAATGCAATACATTCACTTAATGTGAAATACGAAGTCAACCCAGAACTCGGTCATGATTCAGATGAAATGCGCGTTTTCCCAATATTTTTGTATTTTCCTTCCCAAAATAAACGGGCAGCGGTCTTTTGAATACAAAGGGCCGACGGGTTCAATATACATCAAGTAAATGAGAGGTTGAACTGTGACGAGGCTTTTTTGCTGAGTGCAAGGGATACTATGCTTTGTCATTATATCTTTAGAGAGCTCATGATGTAATGTGATTACGGATCTTTGAAACTATTAATGCATCGCTTTTGAAAAGGGAAGCTTCCGTAGTAAGCGATGTGAATAAAAATTTGCTGTGATTCGCGTTTATGTGAGCTGGATTCGTATAAGCCCTGAATTTTAGCTGCAGCCTGACATTTTGTGCAAAATATGGTGCCTGGCGCTGGCAACTCCCAGGATTTTAGTTTATATACATGGAAAACTTTATAGTTTTCCCTGCATGGTAGGTACAAAATTGTCTTTGCTTAAAATTCAACTCTTCAAATAAAAGTAAATAGAAAAGAATTGCTCAGTGGTAACGACCGCGACTTTCGAGTTGTAGGTCGTAGGTTCGAGCCCAGACAGACGCTTTACTTTGTGTAAATTATTTCATCACCACTGCTCTCAAAACGGTGAAGGAAAACATCGTGAGGAAACCGGCATATCTTAGAACCAAAAACTTCGAAGACATGTGACATCTACCAACTCACACTGGGCCCGCGTGGTGGATTACGGCCCACTCCCTCTCGCCGAGAGGAGGCCTGTGTCTTAACAGTGGGAACGATATAAGGCTGAATAAGATAAGATAAGAGAAAAGAAAACAACACGTTTGTTTCACGAATTATAGAAGCCTAGATCCATATTTGTTATTTATTTATTTATTTACACATTTATGTACACACACATAAACAGACAAGAAGAAAGCAACGTAAAATACGTACAAAAGTAATGCATAAAAATCTCTTCCAGCAGACCAGCGGTAGGAGAAATATTTTAGAGAAGATAAAAAGAGATGTAGACAACATCATAAAAAGAGATGTATACACACGTGTAAGAGTAGGGAAAACCAAATACATAAAAAAACATGTATCATATTATTTAAATACTTGCTTAAATAATTTTCATGAAATAAATTATACACCCAGTGGGTACTAACATGTAAACCCAATATCAATAGATAAATGGAAGAAAAGCCGCAGGAACCCACTGAACCGAGAAATACAGAACTGGTCGAAATGGTGGTGCTTTGTGGGCCCCCGCCCATGTCCAGCAGTGGACGTCTTTTGGTTGAAATTATGAGGTAGACAGATAGAATAATATCCACGTTAGGTATTTACTTATTTAGGGTAGTCAGATATTTTCAAAGCAGGATTTAATGCTAGTTGGATCATTGTGAAAATTATAATTGAACGGCTTTCACGCCATTTACGCGACTAATCTATCCTAGTTGAGGTTTCATTCATCGATATTTTATGAATTCCCATTATTTATAATACATTACAACATTTTAATGTGAAACTGACAATTTAGAAATTCGGTATCCCACAAAGGCCGATGTTATGATAAGCACAATACCTACATGTTTTGATATTCAGCTGTATCTGGGTAAGATTGGGAGCCACCACCAACACAGTTTGAAAAGGGCTTAGCAGATTATCCTTCTCTGCAACCTTGGTGTGTCTTGGGGTGGCCCAGGGATGGGACCCTCTGAATTTATTGACACAATAATGTATTTCAAAGTTCACGAAAATTATATTTTACTCACTCTTATCGCTGGTTTTTGAAAGAAGGAAATAAAATGAAATATATTTATACTCCGTTTGAAATAAGATTAGACATTTGAATAAACCTTTTTTACAGTCCGTTCAACTGATTTTGACTTCTATTGCGTTGGTAACATGATAAATGGCATCTGAAGTAAGCAGTTGGTATTGTAACCACTTTTTTGCTTTGAATGCCATCCTTATGCCTACGGAATAGAAGTTAAAATCGGTTGAATGGACTGTAAAAAAGGTTTGTTTAAATGTCTAATCTTATTTCAAATGGAGTATAATTAGCTCAGAATAAAATATTCATACACAATAAAGTATTCATTCAATATTCAGCTAAATAAAATAAACATTTGAAAAAAAGCAGCAATGCGTGCGTGCCTCACGAGTGCCCTAAATAGGTATGCGATTGGGATTTGGGGTTGCAATTCTCAATACTGATATTGAGGGCCAATTGTTTGACCTCCCCATTACAAACTAGCTTTTTGTAGTGGTTTCGCCCGCGTAGAGGTCTTAAATTATCCAACGAGAACGTATTACCAGGATAAAATTTATCTTATGTGTTAATCCAGGTCATAAACTATTTGTGTGCCAAATTTTTGCCAAATCCGTTCAGCCATTTTTGCGTGGATGAGTACCAAAAATCCAAACATCTAAACATACGAACTTTCACATTAATTTTATTATATTAAAATATAAGTACCGAGGTGATGGAGGTCAAGCGATTGGCCCTCCATACAAATGTCATAGCAATGACAAATAGGACATTTGAAATTTTCCCGGCACCTTCTTCTTTATATGGGATATTCACACTTATATTACAATCTGTGTTCTCTCCTAACTTTTTTCTGCAACAGGATATGTTGTTAAACAAAAAGGGTTTCATCTGCATTAGGTACATGTCGTGCGTACTTAATATAGCCTCAAATACAATTGTTTCGGCAACCCTAACACGGTTTGCTATCGTCACCTCACCCAGCGCAAAGGAAATTGAATAGCGATCTACTTGAAACTTCCCGAAGGGCATGACCTGATCTCTGATAGGGCTGCTATAAATTCGCTGGTGTGTTATTGAAATCGCTATTGAACGTAGGTAATGTGTCGTGTTTCTAATGGGAATGTCGTGATACGCACTGAACTTGTATTATTGTAATTTAAACCGTATGTACACGGTATTAATGTAATGAAATAAAATGTTTATTAACGTAATTAAATCTTATATGACACTTTCTACAAATCAAGATTTTGTTGGTTAACATTTTTAAACCAGGTAGTCATTTTGTAGATGAGTGATCCCTGAGAAGAAATGCCAAACTAATTCGGAGGTCATAGCAGTAGCGTAAGCACCGTATAACACGATTCCTACCGGATTTCCTTCTGGGATTCGCATCGGCAACTCTATCGCTATTAAAAACTAGCACATCAATAGTGACTACCATTGCCAAAAAATATTTTTATGTACAGTATCGGTATTTAATTCACCATAACGTTCAAACAACAAAAACGGTTGTTTTTAGCTTAGTATTACAAAAAAATATATTTTAAATTAACCTGGCGCCAAAATGTCATAATCGGGAACTAAAAATTCATAAAATAGCGATCCCGTAATGATGTCACTTTAGGTCACGTGCCATCGCTTGATATGGACGAGAGCAAGTCACTGTACAACGGGTTATAACAAAGACAGATGTAGACAAATGCGTCAGCGAGAAAGAGATGGAAGAATATTGCACATTTTATTTAGTTATCAGCTGTTTAATTTTATTGTATTTAATTTTTTACATTGCTATATTAATTTTAGAATGAAGTATTCCATATAGATAAGTCAGTAAGTTAAAGCCGACTTCGCTTCGGCTACTCTCTGAGAAAAATTGACACCTCACCGCTGGGTCATAGTCTCTTTTTTAACGTCCGAACATTATATTAATAGGATTATTAGGCGAGTCTAACAATAAAGAGCCATGTCTGGGAGAGCTTTGAACTGAACTGTCATTGTATAGTTCTTTTTGTACATGTATTAATATGTTGTTTTAAAAATAATTTTGTATTCTGTAGTAAGCCCGAAAGTCTGTCAACCAGAACCAGTCTTACCAAGGGGTATCGTATTTCCTAGAAACTGGGTTGTAAAGGTTAGATGGGCAATCATGCCTTGTAAAATACTGGTATCCAGGTGCAAGATTCATTTTCTTGGGGAGACGAATACCTATCTGGTAAGGGACGCCTCTTGAGTTACGTGTGACTTATAGGGATACTCAATTGTTTTGTTTTCAGTGAGAATCCTTTTCGCTCCTTTCTTAAATCATACAAACACATCATCACACGTCACCACACACACACTCACACACACACACTCCCTCACATACACACACACGCTCGCACATACACACACAAATTACCGTCATCGGCGTCATCACATTATCGTCACTTACTAATATCCTCCAGTTAAGGCTACACGTGAGACGGTCGAGAACCCACAGAAACATTTATAGTATTTTGTCTCTATTGTACAAAAAGCTACGGTTTCGGACACCCCACTTAGATTTATTTACGTTTGCCCATTTTGCTGAATGGAAGTACTAAAGACAGGCCGATCTACCTACCTTTTGTGGCTATGAGGAGTTGTAGATAGCGGATTTTAGTTAAAGAGATTATTTAACTTGACCACTCTTTACCCAGGGTTTAACCGAAGAATTTACTTATAATTCCAGTGTTAACTAAGTGACCGTGACCTGGCATACAATTTCCACGTGTTCAATTAGGATATGGCGTGTTATTAACTCTCGAATGTTTTAGTCTAGATACTTCAAAACTTACGTAGAGGATAGGTTACTTTTGATCAAAGCTTTTAAACTCACAAAAAAATAAGTATTAAAAACTAAACAAGGCATTTATTAATTAACTTACTCCATATACATCACAAATGAATAATCAAGCCCTGCTTTATTTCTACATTCGCGTAGCTGTCCGTAAAATAAACAATAAAATTAATGCAATTCCTGCTCTCGTATCCCTTTCATCGAAGTACCGGAAAGCAAACAAACCATCGGACTTTTAAGTAAATCTTTACTACCTGGAACACAATGCTCACTGAAATTCATTTTAAACTAATATAAAGATGATAGCAATTAAACTGCTTCCAACATTTATCTCGGAAAATCGCTTGTAGTAGCTTAGCGTAATGAATTTCTGTAACACAACTTTAGGCGGAGGGATGATGATGATCATCATCTGCGTCCAACTATATTGGGGTCGGCTTCCCATCTAACTGGGTGTAGCTGAATACCAGTATTTAACAGAGACCGACTGCCTATCTATCCCAGGTTCAATACTTGTGCTCTGAGCATAGTAAAAACCTTCGTTCCACCAATAATCGTCTCCTACGATGTCCTTCTTACCGCTCTGGTTTCATCAAATCTTCTTTCTTTGTCCAGGCGGTGTTTCTTTGAAAACCGCTCCCTCTGGATAAAATGATGGCAACCAGTCGGTTTTCTATTAAAGTAAAAGCACGTGAGCATTTTCGTAAGAAGTTGTCAGAATCATCCCAGCGCTGATTTGCTGGATTCGTTTTCTCCTCTACCTACCGTTATTTCGTATGTATGTATATATGTATTAGTATGTATTATTTTTCGAGTAACCTATCTCTTATGTTGCACGTGCCATGTTTTCTGTTTACTTCACCCTAAGGGTGACTGGTAGAAAATGCCGTAGGCATTAAGTCCGCCTTTGTACAGTATTTCTGCTTGTGCATTAAGTTTTAATAAATTAATAAATAATACAATACCTCTTGGTAAGACTGGTTGTCAGACTTTCCGGCTGAGGTGGAGATATTTTCCAATTGTTATTGGAGTACATTTCGGTATACGACTTGAATCGAATAAAACACTGTTTAAATGAAGAAAATAAATAAGCACTACTGCAAATCAAAGGTTTTTACTTACATTTTGTCTACCTACTTACTAAAGTCAACGTTTAAATACAAAAGAATTTGAAATGTCTAGAATACAAAAGTGAGTATTTAAATTAATTTATCATGTCCGCAAACAATTAACAATTACACAATTTTCCTTGACAGAACAAAATAAATAAAGATTTTTTCTTAGAATCGGTAAGAGATTGTCTGAAGTTGCGAAAATGGACTCTAATAGAGGTTTTTCTCTTCCGCTTGTATTAAAAAGTGGTTGTCGCCCAGTTGTCGAAATTCGGCTATAATTCATTTAAATTTGAAGTTTGAACACTAAATGACATAAGTAAGTAATCAATTATTTAACATATTGTTTGTTATTCAGTAAGACGAAGACAATGAAGACAAATAATAATAATCTCTTCTCAGTTTGACCACAGACTATGGTTTACTTATGGTTACTCTTTTGTTTATGGTTAACCATAAACAGAAGAGTACCTATACCATGAGTGTATATATGTGTGTGGGCGTCAAACACATGGATGGTAGTATGTGTAATGTTGTTTCATTTATTTATTATATTTCTAACGCATGTAAAATATTAGTTTTCTGCACTTCTCCATATAGACTTAAACTGTGCCAAATTTCGTACTCATCGGCATAATTTTTGCAAAAAAGATTTACTAAGTTTTTGCTTCACGTATTAATCTATAGGAGGTAGATAGCATCAATTTACTGACCTCTTACATTGTAGGTAAGAATCGTCGCGTCAGATTGCGTGCTAACGGTTCCTCAGAGAATATCGCAATTTACTCAAACGCTCTCGCTACTTCATTATCTCTAATGAGTCACACTTTATCCGTTCTAATTGATTGAATTATTATTTTATTAATCAGTAGTGATTGGTTTCAGATACTTTTGGAACTATTCTATATTTATTTTCAATTTAGTTGGTACACGTTTAATACCAACTAAATTGAAAATATTTAAGATTAAGATTAAGATTTGGCACTGCATGTATTGCAAATTTCATTCAAATCCATTCAGCCTTTTTTGCGAGCTTCTGCCCGGGACTGCGTCCGTGTGTAATTTATTGTTTTAACATATGATTATAGATACCCTATGACCTCAGCAATACTAGTTTCCCATTAGCAATATAATTTTCGGAATCGGATGAGGAGTTCCGAATATTACCGACTACATAGATTGAGTCCCAATCATCTCAACATTTTATCAACTGTAGCATTTACAATATTGTTGGCATGAAAGATTTATTCAAAGCTTTACATGTTACGATTCTGGTATACATTGAATGGCATACGTGTCTCCATGGTTCTCATATAATTTTATATAGCTTACTTTACGAGGTGAACGAAATGAAAATGTTTTCTTAGTATATAATAAAGTGAATTTTATTAAAATTCGTTGAGATAAAAGTTGGAGATAAGTGAAAACTAAATTTGGTTATGTCAATCACAGAAGTATTAACATTTGTTTTATTAAACTTAAGTTAGGTAAATGAACTGTCTTTGTCTTCGACCATGATTACATTTGGTATCACAGTTGTTATTAATAAACTAGCTTTTGCCAACGGCTTCGCTCGCGTGGAGGTTGGAAATTATTCCACGGGAAAGTTCTACCGGGATAAAGAGTATCATGTGCGTAAATCCAGGTTATAAACTACCTGTGTGCCAAATTTCATCCAAATCCGTTTAGCTGCTTTTTTGCGTGATTCCGAACCTCATAACATCCAAATATACAAATTTACTCATTTATAATATTAAGTAGGAAAGTAGAAAAGTAGTAATAGGAATAGTAGGAAATAGGATTTGGAGGGGCTTGTGGCTTAGTAATAACAGTCGCAATGATTGATCGATCAAGTTGAACTATGCTTGCCCTGGTTGGTTCCGTGATTCCGACGATTTTTACATACTAAAGACCTCGGAAATCACGTTAAACCGTTGGTCCCGGCCGGCAGTCATTGATTATCATTACGGGTCGTCAGAAGCCCGAATGTCTGACAACCAGCTTACAAAGGGATATCGTATTGCCCGAGACTCGGGTTGTGGAGGAGGCAGTTCAGATAGACAGTCGCTCCATGTAAAATACTGGTATTCTGCTACATCCGGTTAGACTGAAAGCCGACCCCAACAGAAGGTTCCGGCAAATGGCACCGCAATTAACCGGAACCGCGGCCCTAGTTGCCGGATTTATGCCTTAGTACACCTAACATAGGTGTGCCAGCTAGAAAACGTTTACGGGAGCTTACCAAACATAGGAGTAATCTCATTAAAAATAATCAACATACTATTATACAGTTGTATTTTTTTCTTTAATTATTACTTTTTAATATTTTGTCGTATGACTGTATTGTTTTTGACTCGAACAATAGATTTATTTATTCATTTATGTGTGGTCCCAATCGCCGGTGGAGAAATATTAAAATGGAGCCATCTGATAACGGGGCCCGCCGTTCCAGTTAATTACGGTCCCAGTCTGCGGAATCCTCCTTCAACATTGCTGTAAAGGCTAGGCAGATGATGAGATATTATCCTTCCATTTTTAATGAGTAATTATGCTGACACTTAATTGGCTACCAAAAGAAAGTTTCATGCTTACGTAAAAAATATTCTTCTTTCAATCAGAAAGCATTGAACAACAAATGCTGTATGCAGGCAAAACAATAAAAAAATGATAAGATGAAAAATACCACGATGTACGAGTATTGAAATGAATCGGATTACGTTCCATTGTTACTTATTTTTGAAATGAAACGTCATTACAGAGATGCAAGCGAAATAAAATAAACCTATTGTTCTTTCTTTCACGAGAATCCTACTATTCTACTATATATCAATTATATAAAATTCTCGTGTCACAGTTTTCGTTGCCATACTCCTCCGAAACGGCTTGACCGATTTTGATGAAATTTTATAAGCGTATTCAGTAGGTCTGAGAATCGGCCAACATCTATTTTTCATCCCCCTAAATGTTAGGGGTAGTCCACCCCTAAATAATTTATAAGGCAAAACAACGTTTGCTGGGTCAGCTAGTTATATATAATATTATAAATATGAAACTTTGTAGGTTTTTTTTGGTTGGGAAATCATCAAATAACTTCTCCCGCTCTGGGTGGACCAGGAGGGCGTGTCAGACTTTTACTGACTAAAACCCACCTGTGTTCCCCTGAGGGAACACAGGCACACAGGCAACTGATTGCCTGTGTGCCAGGGGCCGCGGTATCTCTTTCGAACAACCCGCACCCCTGGCAGGCATCGGCCCTTGCGGGCCCCATCAGTTGTTGCTGACATCTCTTTGAGGCGTGCGTGGAACACAACGCGCCGGTGACCCGGGCTTGGTCCTTACCGGACTGCGAGCTACCCATTACTCGCCGTCCACAAGCCCACGCCTACGGTGGTCGGGAATCAGCCTGGGATTCTCGACGCCCAGGGCGTCTCCTGCGGTGACTAAGGCCGTGAGGGCGTATGTACTGCCTCTCCCTCACGTGCACCGCCTCCCTCTTCGCGAGCATTACTGCTTCGCAGTAGGAGGTGACGGCTACCCATGCACCCTCACTCCATACCATGGCCTGGACCAGGGCCGGACGCGAGAGATCGCCACCGCCGATCGCCTCCACGAGGACACGGCGGTGCTCCACCCAAGCCTGGCAGACCTCCACTGTATGCTCCACCATGTCTTCAGAGCGTCTTCGCAGTGGAAACACCCGGGCGTTTCCTTCCGCCTTATCCGAAACAGGAACCTCCCGAAACAACCGTGTCCGGTGAGGACCTGCGTCAGGCGGAAGGTGAGGACGCCGTGCTGCCTCTTAAGCCACTCCTCAAAAACGGGACTTACCGCCGCTATCGTGTCGTGCCCAAAAGTTGGTATGTTTGGATGTTTGTTACTCAATCAAGTAAGAACCGCCGAACGGATTTGGATGAAATTTGGCACACAGATAGATCATAACCTGGATTAACACATAGAATACTTCTCGTTCCTATGGGATAATTTTGGACCTCCACGCGGGCGAAACCGCTTGCAAAAACTAGTATCTAATAAGCGTTCGTGAAACACGAATCGCGTTCGAGTCTGAAGATTACTTTCTTTTGTCTATATCTTCTGCATTTCCTTACGACTATGACTCGGGACATAGAAGCTTTTATTCAATGCCTTTCCCACAATCTGCTCGTTCGTGTGTAAATAATCTAATTCTGAAGTCTCTTTACAATTCGATTAGATTGTGATTGAATTCGTAATTGGAATGGAGACCACAGATTTAAAATTCCATCATTTATGAGAATGTGGCCGGCCCTATTTCTTTTAAATATCAATACGTATACAAAACATGCACATATATATCGATGATACAAAACAATTACCTACGCGCTTCGCTTATTGAGATTACCTAACCTAACCTATACTGCCCGGGTCGACGGCGCGTCGCGTTCCACGCGCGCCTCAAAGAGATGTCAGCATCAACTGGTGGGGTCCGCAAGGGCCGAAGCCTGCCAGGGATGCGGGTTGTTTGAAAGAGATACCGTGGCCCGTGGCACACAAGCAACTGAAGGAACACGGGTGGGTTTTAGTCAGTAAAAGTCTGACATGCCTTTTGCCCTCCTGGGAGGCCTTTTTTGATGATTTTCCACCCAAAAAATAAAAAACCCATACCATATACTGTATCAAAGATCGAAAAATGTATTACTATGAACCCTACAAACTCCACTTGATGTCGTGTCACCGAGGCAAATAACTAAAAGTAGTGGTCGTCCAGTAGTCGAAATTCGACCCTAATTAAAAATAAAATTGCTTTCTGCATTCTTTCAACATATAAACATTAACTGTGACAAATTTCTCAATACTCTTCCATTGGCATAATTCTCGTAAAAAGAGGTATCTACAAAGTGTTTACTTCACGTATTAATATATATATAGTAAGTTATTAAAAAGCCCATTTTAAACTGAATTAAAAAACTTAAGATGAAAATCTCACGACTGCGTTAAGAAGGCAGGTATTTCTTAAGGCAAAGATTTTCTAATTTCCTTGCCTGACCGCTTCAGGTTAGTTCATAATTTATTAGCTCTTTAGAGTTATTTTCATGTTAACGACAGAATATTGCAAACATTTTTCATTTTGCATCGCGACCGAGAACTTTAATATAGGAACTATTTTATGGTGTAAGAAGATTACGGAAACAATTTAAGTAGGTACTTCCTAGTTTTAATATTTAAAAGTTGGAAACTGCAAAGAATTTAATACTCAAGTATATACGTGGGCTAGATATTTAATAACATTTAATAGATAATTTGAATACCTATAAGACACTGAAAAGCACATCGGTTATCATTTTCTAGGTAAGTTTGCATCTCGTTTTTACGGAACTCCTCATCATAATCCCAAGTAATGATAAGCGTCTATTTAACCATACATTTTTGACGTTTAAACGTCTCTTAACATTAGGCGACGTTTATTAATCAGAGGGTTTAATTTCAAAAAGATGAACCAACAGAGCAATATGAAGAAAACCCAATTAGGTACTAAATGTTCGATTCCCTCGAAGTCTGCAATTAAGATCGTATCTCAAATCATTAGGTTTCGTTGTCTAGAGCCCTAGTGTTATCTTAAACCCTGAAATAATTGAAGGAGTACCTATTCCGAGCATTCACAATAGAATCCCTTTTTGTCTTTCACTCTATGTTTGTGTGTAAGACACACACAATGTACTAATAACATTAAAAATCAGTGAAACTAAAACCTACGGAGTATTTCCGTAACACACGAATGTAGGAATAACTTTAATTTTGATAATTCGGCAACTTTAGTTGCATGGTTACGTTGTTGAGCAGAGAAATTTTACAATCGAACTTATGAAGCAATGGATAAACAATATCCTTCAAATGATTCAGATTGTGTGTTAGTCAATTAGGGTGCTAAATTAGGGTACACGATTTAAAACCGCGTGAATTAAATGGATGCTGCATGCAAACACACTAGGTATTGATGGCCTAGTTAGCAACCAAGATAACCTACTTCACTCCGTTACCATTCCGATCGAGGGGGGCTACTCTCTAATACCGTCAAAGAATTTACGGCCCCGTCCGAAAATAGTTTGAAACTTCGAAGTGACTCCTACAACTGATTAGTTAACTTTTTCGGACGGGTGAAACCAAATAGGGAGTAGGGACAACTGTCAAATCGTGCAGTAATTCCTTCTTAGTTTGGGCCCCAAACTAATCATAGGTCTGTAAGTAATACGGAGTAGGAAACGCCCGTAACTTCAACCGAGATTACGGATTTCGTGCTTAGAGAGTGGACCCCTAGGGTAGAGCCGTGGATCCGTATCAAGGGATAAAATAAAACACGTGAAACTAAAATCGATGGGGCATAATATCATAATTACGTCTATACCCGTTACAACAAAGCCGAAGAACTTTGAATTTTCATCAAAAGATATTTCCCATTTTCAAAAGTATCTGGCAGTTTTTGTGGACAATTTTGGGGTCCCGATTTGTCCTTTTTCAGTGCCGTCGAACAAGCCCCGGGCGAAACATGTCCACAACAACAAAGTTTTCGTCTGGTGACCGCCGCTTATTTCGGTAATATTTTTCAAAACAAGTTCGGTTTTGGTTCACTGATGTTTTTTTAAATTATTATGTACGTCAAATGAAGAATCATGTTGATGTCAAACAACTAATATTCTTATGAAATGTTGGCCCTTTAGGTCCAAATCTTTGTACGAATACAATAGATACCATAGAAAATCTTTCGCCAACGTTCAGAACACTTCACTTCTTTTCCACTTTACTTCGTGTCAAGACATTTTAGCCCACAATTTAACTTCTAAATGAGGTAGTTAGTAGGTGTTACTAGACGAGCTAAAATGCACGGTCTGTTCAATACTATGACCGTCTCACAGAAATTCCAATTGAACAAACTGCTACGCCATTATAACGGGCAGTTACAAAGTGACCTACCACTGAAATAGCCCTCCAATTTAGCGAGAAGCTTAATAAGTACCTGGCAACATGAAAAAGCACTTAAAACATTAAATATGGAGGCAAACCGTGGCACCGTCAGTTCATATCTGCGACGCGGTAGCACCACGAAATATTCATGTCGACCGGACACCTCTCCCTTCACTGTATCGAAGCAAACAACGAGTGCCGAATTCTCAGAGTATAGAATAAACCAGAAGGCTCATATACGATCCTGCTAACGTTAACCTGCTTGTCTTTTAATGTTATATTTGACTACCAGCTTTTGCCAGTGGCATCG
The DNA here is from genome assembly GCA_949091785.1 of Polymixis lichenea. NCBI lineage: Eukaryota > Metazoa > Arthropoda > Insecta > Lepidoptera > Noctuidae > Polymixis > Polymixis lichenea. The sequence goes on along the minus strand of OX420943.1, from coordinate 10,125,889 downwards.
CCCGTGTGGTGGTCGGAAAACCTGTGTTAATCATCCAGGTTATAAACTATCTGTGTGCCAAATTTCATCCAAATCTGTTCGGCCGTTTTTTGTTGAATGAGTAACAAACATCCAAACTCACAAACCTTAACATTAATAATATTATAGTAGGAGTTTTGGAGAAAAATGTTTTCTCCGTACTGTCACACGCAGAAATTGATACTATAGAACACAGACTTAACAAATAAGAATGAACAAATGTCAAACACCACTTTAATATTAATGTCAGTGTTAGTTCTTTGAGCGTTTTCTGGTTTGTTCTGTACTCTGTGGTCAAATGTTATATCGTTGTTCGAACAGCCCCAGGACCGGACAGCCAGAAATAAGGCTCACTCGTTATTAGTTTGTGAACTGTTATTACTTCTACGAGTTAATAATGATTTAACCTGTATTTGGGGAGATGTCGAATTTTGTTTGTTGACGGTCGGCCAATGTTCACAGCCGCGGGATATGAAATGCGATATATCCACATTTGTTTTGACTATAACGTTCAATAAGATGAAAATATTTTCAGTTGAATGCTGTATTCGAACTAAATATTTGATTTAGTTTACAGTAGGTATAATTTACCGGTTCGTGCAAAAGCATTCACGGCCAGCGACATACTATTGGTTTCAGTTTTTAATTTCCGAATGTTTGCCTAACCTACTTTTATTTTGGGGCCAAATACGTCAGATACGTCATTGCGTTATCACTCAAAGATCTAAAGGTAAATTACAAAAATAGCCTTGTATGTGTGTCTTCCCACATATGCCTATAAACGTCAATTTTTTAGCAGTAGGTAGGTACCTGTGTCCGTGTTCCCTCGTTCTACTTTTGCTCAAAATTCGTCGTCAATGTCACCTTTCCCTCGTACCTCACTCACCTACATTTCGCCATATTTTTTACCCACTCACCAACAAATTATCATATTTTTCGTTGAAGATCAATCTTCGTTGTTGAGACTATATTATTTTACTTACTTGGTGTGCTGGTAACGCACTTCGTTATCTGGGAACAAAAGACAAGGGTTTTATTTATTTTTTAAGAAATAATTCAAAGTAGATATTATATATTTAAGTATTATATACACAAAAGTGTCTTTTGTAACGACAAAATAACAGCTTTTTACTAAATGCATATGAAAGAAAAAGAAAAAGAAATATCTCTCTGTCTGTCAGTTTTTACCGGCTAACCTCCGAAACGTCCTGACCAATTTTGATGGGACTTTCACTAGCAGATAGCTGATGTTACATGGAAAAACATAAGCTACTTTTTGTCCAGCTAACATGTTCTCGTAGGATAATTTCCAACATTCACGCGGGCGAAGCCGCGGGCACGGGTAGTAGGTGCCTAATATAATAAAAGTTTTCCCAATTTGAGAGTTCGCGGTGTACCGGACGTGTTAAAGGGACGTCCATTGTCCGTTAATAGACACATTTCGAAGGAAAAGGGTAGTCCTTTATCCAGCAAGGAAATTACTAAACGAACAGGTGATTCAAATGTATGCAAATACATCCAAATAAAGTTGGATATTACGTATTACGTCATTGGAAAACATTCAGGTACATCCAAGTTATAACGTATAAAAGTTCCGTTCGGACCTTGTGCTCGGATTACAAAGAAAAGCACTCACAATATTGAGTTCTTAAGGCTCTGTATTCTCACTAGGTAGTTTGTTTATTAGGTACACTTGTTTTCCAAATTCGTATTTTGTTTTGTAACAGCAAAAACATTATTCTGTAACGTGGATTCAATGCCTGCAATTTTGCTGTAATATTATGAAAATAAATTGGTAAGTACATGAACTAATACTGTGTATGCACAATTTATATTTTATTTTTCTCGTTCCAGGAACGCTCGTCGTTTCGAAGATTCGTGATTTTTGGAATATTTGAAATTCTCTCAACTATGCGAACCTGTGTGACACGTAAGTACCTATACAGGGTGGTAGGGACATCAATGCACGATTAAAACTACGAATTCACATGATTCTAGAACCCTAGGCGTGCTAATTTTTGTCGGTTGGCAAAAAAAAAACAGCTATTTCATAGAAAAGTGCAATACCTTCGCGGTCAGAATTTATGGAACAGCTAATTGATATTTTATAACAGATGAAAAATTTGAACGGGGTTGAGAATCATGTGCTTACAAGTTGCGCGTCAATGTCTTTGTCACCAGAGGGTGCAGGGTGCAGGGCATAACTGTACAGATAGTTATGGCAATTCAACGTAGTTTCGTGTTTTTTTGTTTGGGTTTTGGCTTCACACGGTTTGTGCATTTAGCCAGTCTCAAGTAATTTTTCTTTTCAATAAAGTAAATGGCCCGATATCGGGCACGTAGTTACAAAACAGTCATAGTCGTCTTTAGTCAGTCAAGTCAAAGTTAAAGTTATTGTAAAGCGGTAGTAACTTTACAACAACATAATAGGAGTTTTTGGGGGGAACACGAAAAGTCCACGTTAGTCACTTAGTTTCACCTTCACTACACTTGTGCACTCACACGTAACTAAATTGAATAATTCACTGCCAAAATTATACAATTGAAAAATTTCATGAAAATGAAAATTCGTGCGACATGTTTTTTTTTTTTTTTTTTTTTAAAAAACGTTGCCCCACACTAGGAATTACTCCTGTATTGTGGGTGCGTTTACAAACATTTAAACTCACATACACAAACAGCCAGACCCGGAACAACTATTTGTAGGTCTTTCCAATATTTGTTCCGTGCGGGAATCGAACCCGCGACACGCAGCGCAGCAGTCAATCGCTTAACCGCTGCGCCAACCGTGCCGTCCAAATGTTCCAACGCGATCCCGCCAAAAACTCTAGTTTCGTGTTATAACCATGTAAGATTTAGACCCCTATTCTGGGATACTAAGATTACAACTAGATTCTGTTAGAGATTAGTATGAGATCCCTTAGTTTTGAATCGAGATTTATTATTCCAGAATACGGGCTTCAAAGTGTAGTTCCATTAAAGTGTCAATATTTAATTGCTTTTGCTTTTGGCATTATAATAATTGATGAGTCTTTTGAGTTAATAATTGATCGGAGTCCAGTGGCGGTAGAATAATAATAATTATATTTTGGCCATCAATTTAAATGTCAAAGATTATATAAATTGATAGACGGTAGGTAAGCACATTGTGAATTAAACTTGGGATAAAGTTGTTTAAGCTGAATTATTTATTAGAATGATGAGTGACAAATACAGTAATCAATCAAGCTTTATTATACTTTTAATATCAAGTATTGTATCTGTTTTTATGTCAAACTAACGATGTTAAATGATCGCAATAACACGAAAGAAAATAAATAAAAATATTATTTGATAAAAATTCGTAATCTCACGTCACTAATGCAATAAGTAACGTAGTAATATTTATATAACACTCGATCACCCTTATCTAATACCTTTAAATGAGTAATTCTTGTAAATATGTATATGTCGCCATCTGGTTAAATTAGCCAGCTAATTGGACGCCTAGGTGGTTCATTAAACGCCGGCTTAAATCCAATTAAATAGCTGAAGGACAACTAGCCAAGTCATTGAGCGCAACGTTTAACCAGATGGCTGAATATCGTATAGTCATTTAGTTAAATTGGATATTGATGAATTTGTGACATTTTACTAATTAAAACCTACAACAAAGTACATAACACGAATATTACTCAATAATGATTAAGTCAGTCAGTAAGTTCAGTCAGTTTAGACTCAAATATTTCGCAAAAACTTGCAGAAGACGTTGTATTATTTGGCACCTCCTTGCTTTCAAAATCTATCGTGACTACAATATCTAGCTCGTAAAAACTGTCTTAAATATTTTTCATGTCAATTACATTTTCCGGATTTTCCATCTGGAGCAGGTACTAAAAAAATATAACCCTCCTTTTGGCGCAGTCGGGTAATAAGAAATGGTGTCGGTTACTTTAAAATGTTTTACATTTAGACTGTTCTAGTTTTGCAGCTGTCCTATGATATCTCTGTAAGTCAATTATGAAAACTCCATTTTTATCGTAGTGTTTGCAGTGAGAAACATCCGCTGAAAATAAAGTCGAGATTTCACACAAATGGACAGGCTTTTAGGCTGTCAGTAGTTTTTATTTGGTACACAAAAAAATAACAGACAAAATGTTTATTTGAGTAGCAGACAGATGCAATGAAAAGTTTTAATTTGAACTCAAAAGTGACAAGAATTATTAGTTCGAATTTAGGTTCAATGATCAGGATGACTATTGTTAATAACATTCACAAAATGATCATTTAGGAACTTTATACGAGAATACAAGGTCAAACGTATTTTATTGCAAAGTTCCTTATAATCTATTCTACAAGAGATATCTTATTCTTTATCACCAATCCGCACGATCATCTCCACAATTTAAAAACATTTCCCAACTAAAATATGGACACCAAAAAAAAAGAACCGCCGTTTTTTTCGGAAATTCGTTGACCTGAGAAAATATTTGCCGAAGTAGAAAAGTTAAGAAATAATGACACCAATGATTAAAAAACCTCGCTGTGAATGAGAGAAAAAAATATTGTTCAGAATTTCGTTTCGGATTGTGAGAGACGGAAAGATAAAGTATAATGGATAGGATCACGGCCGAATTTAATATTAAACACTGAAGCTTTTAACACCTCTTTGCGTACCAACAAATATTATCGCTACCTGCGAGTTATCTAAGGTTGCCTTATTCTTTACAATGTACAATACGTCTACGCGACGCTAGCGCAGTCCGATCACTATGTACGGTAAGCCGATCCCTTGGGCGAAGCAAGCCAAATATTTAGGTGTGATCCTCAACCACCACCTTACCTTCAGGGAGCACATAAAGATGGCTTGTTTACTTGCTACTTTCGCTCTCAGCAAGGCTCCACTTCGCTCTAACCGCCCGTAGCAAATTGTCCCTTAGGTGCAAATTGCGTACATACACCGCGGTCATACGCCCCATCATGACTTATGCGTGCGTCGTCTTCGCTTAAGCCAAGCCCCATCACGTCCATAGGATACAGACCGCTCAGACCGTTTCCTTAGAAAGGTCACGGAAGCCCCCTTCTATGTCCGAAACAAGAATCTCCATCTGGATGTCAGAATGTTCACTATGTCCGTTCCAACCTTGCTTGAGCCAGCCCTCGCCGCTGAGTACAGACTCACAAACTGCAGATCAGTCACAATAATTTTAAGTTTTTAAGCCCTGGTTGGAACCCTCAACTTATTAAGGTTACCACAGGCTATCCGGTTAAACAACCGACAACCTCGTGGGTTGACTTGCGAGGTGGCATTCCCAAAAAAAAAAAACGTGACGCTAGCGGAGTGTACAATACGCTTACGTAGATTCGACTGCAATGCCTGCAACGACGTATGTCCATATTACTGTATAATAATGCTGATTGCGAACAGTCTCTCAAACTCTAAGTCAGTTTTGTTTGTAGTCGTAATAAATTAACAATACCATAAGCTACTGGCTCGAATAATAGTATGAAGACTTCTATATTTCCTCATACCTTCGTTCGAGCCAGATCGAGCAGTAATCGAAGTCTTATCCCAATTTGAGACAAAAGTTTACCTAGCATAAAGCCTACCTATAGAAATCAGTTTGTAATACATGTTTCTTTTAAACATGTATTTTTTTTAACAAACCTATTTCCATAATTAAATTACTTCAACACGTTTGCTCTTCCATTTCGTTCAAAAAATTGGTATTAAAATTATATTAATATCAATCTACCGTTTCCTCCTAATGGATGTAATAAAAAATTTGGCCATTTGTCCACGGATCCACCATGACAGCGCCATTATATTAGCTAAACACTACGCAGGGTATGTTGTATCGTATTTTAGTGGTGGGCCGGTCTTGCTTAGCGCAGAGAATCGATATTTTGTGGTTAGTCCATCTATTTTAGATCATGAAACCCGTCTAACGAAATTGCGCAGTAGCCACAGAGATGAAGATGCTTCGCTGGTCTGGTGGAGTTTCGAAAATGGATAAAAAGAAACGAATATATCCGTGATTCTGTAGTAGTTTTTAAGTCGATAAGATACATGAAAGGTCCAGGTTCTACCCGTGATAATGACCAAGTCGTCTACCCACTTCACCGCCAGACGACCAACGCCACTTGGTCACTGCACCTTGCCAGATATCCTGCCTAACTCCTTTAGAATTTTTATTATTGTGAAGAATATTGGTTTCAAAAAAACCCTTTGCTAATACTATTCTCACGTATCGCATTTAAACTCTAACCATAATCGCCTTTTATTTTAAAGGTTCCCGTTAAATTACCATTGAAAGTATTTTGCCCATCCCTATCACTTCTGTAACTGCTTGGCCAAAACTACATTTATTATAACGCGGCAATTTAGAACACAAAGCAGGATCACAATTTCTATGTGTGCTTAGTCGCTTAGCGGTCCCGTCATTGTTATTTCGGTCACGGATTTGTCGTACGTCCCTAACGCCATTCTCCTAATGGTATCGGAATGTATGATTGAATCTTTGTTTGTCATTAATAATAATAATAATAATAATAATCTTTATTTATCCAAAAACATACAGAGTTTGATAATACAGTTTGATATTTGGTTACAAGCTATAATATAGTTTATGTTGCAAATCCTGTTCAAGAATAATACTCTACCTCTTAAGCTAGGCTATACCTGTATTTTAAGAGGTAACATTGAGTTTGCTGTATAATTTGCCTTAGCTATGGTTATGTGAGCCTGGTACTTTTATGATAGTTTTAAGATATTTTCATGGCTAATAAATAAACTTACAACGTGTCGTTTTGCATCCTCGTCAAATTCAAGGAGGTAACTATGCTAATGATTCTCGACACGAATCAATAATAAAATAAGTAGGTTTTTTTATTTTACGGCTATGAAAATACAGTCGAGAACGCAATGGTAATTGAACCATTGCGTTCTTGACTGTATTTTCATTGCCGTAAAATAAAAAATCGCAACAAGTAATTCGAGGACTGGTTTGTGCGACGAAAACTGTTTGAACTCAGGTTAACCAGTTACAGTGTGGTATCACACGGGCCGCGTTTTAAAAGTAAAAAAAAAACAAAAGAAAGTACCTACTTATTTTATTATTGATTCGTGTCGAGAATCATTAGCATAGTTACCTCCTTGAATTTGACGAGGATGCAAAACGACACGTTGTATAAGATGACTTAAATTCATTCATTCACTGACAGAGACGCACAGTTTAAACCGCTGAGTCTAGAAAAAACATGGCACAAGCGTTCCTTGTAGAACGAAAGTGGCCAGTAAGAAAGGATTTGGAAAGTATGAATATGAAAGTTTATATGGATTTTTATCATCTTTGTCGATGGGAAATGTCATCGGGCACACGGCTTGTATTTTTTTTAATTCCTGTATTATTTGGGCCGCATTTTTTGTCAACAAACATACCATCAGCACATAAGATTTTCAAGACTTTTATTTTCCTTCACTTCACTTCGCTTCATAACTCAAAGGTTTCATTATTATTTCAAAGCTCTAGTTTTTCGTCGAATTCAATATAGCGTTGGTCAGGGACAATACTAATGGAAAATGTATTACCAGCTTATTCATTTTCCAAGGTAAATAGCAAAATCAAATTGAGAAAACAGAAAGTTAATAACGCCCAACTCCCGATGGATTGGCCAGGTGAGCTTTGCTTTCTGCATTGTTACTAAAACAAAATAGGTTTTGTCGATTATATTTTCTATTATTTATTGCGATATCCCTGTATATATATTTGGCAGAACGTTGAACATACGAAAATGGTGGATAGGTGGGGTCATCTGCTAACCCAGCCCTAATTTATTTGGCCCTGGCCACAAAAAATATGAAATAACTCTTGAAGGTTTTTTTTTATTATAAAAGCAAATTACATACCATTAGAAAGGTCACACATTTGGGATGTTTGGCTAGAATTGGAACTCCCCAATCATTTTTTTTTAATGCAAGTTGAAATTAAGATTTAAGTATTTGCTCAATCTTTCTTTAAGTTTGAGGACTCATAACTTTTTTTTCTAGCTAACATCTAAAAAAAATATTGTTTTACCCATTTTTAATAAAAATTACACTTTAAAGTTAAGAAAGTGGTGAAACTAAAAGAAAGCAAAAAATATATATTTTTAAGTATCCAGGGACCCAGGGCCACATAAATTAGGGCTGAGTAAGTAGCAGATGACCCCACCTATCCACCATTTTCGTATGTTCATCGTTCTGCCAAACACCCTGTATGTCGTACTTTTGTGACCGTACACTCGTTTTCCTGTTAAAAAATTTGAATTATAACAATGCCATATAAGTATGTTAAAAAGATAAAAGACAAAAGATCATTTATTTGTCAAACATGCGTTTACATAAACTGACTAATCAGACATGCAGGGTATTAAATTAATATGTTGTGAGCGTCCATGTTTTGCCAATAACGGCGTACAATTTTTTTTTTTTTTTTTTGTGCGGTTAATATATAACCGTTGCACCTGTGACTGACAACAACCTACCTCTGTCTAGGCCTTTCCCAATCTTGTTAGGATTGGCTTTTAGTCTAACTGAATGCAGCTATAAACTATAGACCAGGCTATAGAACAGCTATAGACCGGTATTTTACATGGAGCGACTGCAAGTGACTGCCTATCTGAACTGCCTCCTCCCCAACCCAAGTCTTGACCTCGTAGTAAGATTGATTGTCAGACTTTCTGGCTTCTGTTGACCCGTAACAACTGTCAAAGATCCACAAATGACAACTGGGACTAACGTGCTTTCAAAGACACGGAGGGATATAGGGGCATGTAAAGATGGTCACCCATCCTCGGCCCAACCACGCCAAGCGTAGTTTCACCTGATCGATCGACCCGTTCAGCTGTTATTACCTAGCCAAAAGCCCCTGTGACCTGTAACTAACAACTATCACGTCATAAAGGACTTTTATGGATGTTACTCCAGCCTTCGCACATTATTAAGGATTTACAAAATTTTCATCTTAAAAAAATCCGGAGTATGTCCGTAGCAGAGTCGTAGCACAAAGCGTAGATTTGTTTTTATTATTTTATCTTTGTAATGTTTTCATTTTCATATTTATAAAACACCAATCGAAGCTAATAATAAACTAACTATCCTGCTTACAAAACTAATGAGTTTATTCAAGCAAGTCGAAGTAACTGCCTATTTGAAGTCGTTAGTGTCCTCATAATAACAAACTGCGACATTTAATCACTATCTACAAACAAACAACAAAGTGAAACAGACAAATGACGAACATAACGCGAATTGGAAAGTGAAATCTGTTACTGTAATAGGTTTGTTAATTTGTTACTAAAATGGCTGTTTTTGAACAGGAGTTTTAGTTCGGGTTTTGTAAAACGTTGTAACCTATTATCGTTGTTTTTCATTCCAACGGATTTCACAAAAATCCACCAACTTGATTTTTTTTAACCAAGGACTTTTTTAAACTAAGGATACTTGGGTTATTGAGACGAATCTAACGATGCCTTAACTGTCGTAATCCATTCGGCCGTTTGGAAGACACGTGGTAATAAAGAAATTTACATACAACATATGCGCGAAAAACATAACCCTTCCCTGGCAGTCGGGTAAAAAGGAGGAGGATCCCAATGTGGTTGCTTTTTTACATGTGAACCAACGTAACCGACATAGCCCGAAGAATTTCCAAACTTAAGTGGCAGTGGGCAGGGCACATTGTTCGTAGAAGAGATGGCCGATGGGGCCGAAAAGTTCTGGAGTGGCGACCGAGTACCGGAAGATGTAAAGTTGGAAGGCCTCCCACAAGGTGGACCGATGACCTTTTGAGGGCCGCAGGATTCCGCTGGATCCGGGAAGCACACAACCGTTCAAAGTGGTGGAGCTTTGGGGAGGCCTATGTCCAGCAGTGGACGTCTTTCGGCTGAAATGATGACTGTTATTTATTTAGCTAGTGTAGGTATACGGATTTGTCTGGGGTTTTTTTTTGATGTTGGGAAATCATCAAATAACTTCTCCCGCTCTGGGTGGAGCAGGAGGACGTGTCAGACTTTTACTGACTAAAACCCGCCCGTGTTCCCTCAGTTGCCTGTGTGCCACGGTATCTCTTTCGAACAACCCGCACCACTGGCAAGTATCGGCCCTTGCGGGCCCCACTAGTTGGTTCTGACATCTCTTTGAGGCGCGCGTGGAACACAACGCGCCGTCGACCCGGGCTGTGAGCTACCCATTACTCGCCGTGCGCAAGCCCGCGCCTACGGTGGCCGGGAATCAGCCTGGGATTCCCATCGCCCAGGGCGTCTCCTGCGGGATTACTTGTCTGGGGTTCAGTTCATTTGAAAAAAAAATACCGACTTCCGAAATTAAAAATATTTTTCACTACAGAGTGTTTTTTTGGAAATTGGTTGTCTTGTTTCTTGAAAATGTTTGAAACCACTTCACCTATTTTAACTATTTTGAACTGGGTTTGTCATGAGTCATGAATTAGTTTTGTTCAATTAACAATTTGTTTTTATTTAAAAGGAACATTATCTTTATTTTCCTACACTGCTAATTGAAACTCTTTCCCAAAAGACGAATTGAAATTCTCCATAGATCCCAAAATGTAAATAAGACAAAATCTAATATTCGATGGCAGTACTCGTCAAACAAAATTCAATTCTGGTCATCCTTTAAAGATAATCTTCACTCAAAAATTATCATAAAGAAACAGATTATGGTAATGAAAATCGGATACGATTAAATAATATTTTTATTCGTAAACAACTTTACTTTGTCAAACAATCTAACTTTAAATTATTCTGTAAGAAGGTTGTTATAATGAGGCTTAGGTACAGGTAAGGCCAGTTTGATTCAAAATTCCGTCCTGTGGTCCAGAAATAGGATCATTTACATTTCTTGTGGGTGAACCAGTGTTGAGAGAATTTTCTAAAGGTTTGCACTCGGGGTGAGGGTAAGGTAAAGTGTGCTCTTACCGCGTAAAATACTCGGAAAACAGTGAGCCCAAATTGTATTTTATTGCAGAGGAATTTAAAGTGACCCCTAGGTCACTAATTCGTAAGGGTGGGTAGAAAAACACTTTGAGAAGTTACTTCAGTTAGGTACTAAGCATTTGTAAATATTACAATATGCCAAGGACGTTTTACTGTAAGGGGTTAAGGGGCGAAAGGGGTATGTAAACGGTTGGCATTGAATATGATGATGACCATTTTTAATAACAACACATTCTAGCAATAATTGCAACTTTCGCTTGGGTTAATTCTGGGAACTAGAGCAAAATAGAAAGATAATAAAATGTGTTAGATGGCAAAGCTGGCACATAACATCAAACTCTTACATTCTAAACAATTCTACATTAAAACATGTTACTCTACTTCATTATAAAGTGCGTTTTCAAAGAAAAGCGTTGGGCTAACCGAATTAATATTAATGAAGGGAAAATAGCCTAAAGGCTTGGTTGGAAGAGCAGCGGATTCGAATCCGACCCTTTAAGCATGACCCTATTGTTAGTGAGCCTACTCCTAGCACTGTTTGCAAGAAGATTTTTTTATACATTTTATAGACAGAATGAAAGACTGGTAGGAAGGTCAAGCTTTGTAGAAAATCATCCTTGACAGAAAGGCCAATGCAACTGAGGATTATTGAATGGGATTCCCTTTTTTTGAAGTTGGGTAGTATATAAATTCACTAATTTTCACAACGAGGAAGCACGATCAATATCACCACACTTGCAAATTGTGATGGAATTTCTAGACTGAAAAAATAAATACGTCCAGTTTGTCACGATATTTATCAATTATAAACCTTAATTATAGTCCTATTGTATCCAAACTCCTACGGGAGGTAGGTTTGTTTACGTATTGTGTATCGTCTACTCTCAACGAAGATGGCACCAAAAATTATTCCGCACTAGTATTTAGGTTGATTGTGGGCAATTATACTGCAGGTTTGATCCTTTAACGGGTAGGACCTGAATGATAGAAGCTCAGAACTGAGAAGCATGGTTTGAAAAGGAGGCCTAAGTGTACTTAGCAGTGGGTGTAACAAAGCAGTCAACGATGATGACGATGAACTCAATGACACCAAATGTACTAAATATTTAGCTTAATTGTAGGCAAGGTTGAAAAATTAAACTTTCAGTCAAGTCGTTCCCTTACAACATCCACCTTAAAATGAAACATTTTCAGACCTCAATGCTCTTTCATAATTTTGTCGCAAAGAGAACGTGTGTCTCTCAAAGACCCGAAAACGTTACTTTGATAAACCGCGAATGTAAACATCAGAGGTCATTTTCGGCGAGAATTTCTCCGTACCAATTAGGATTGTATACACTTGCTACTTTTCTATTCCCAGGAATTCGTAGATTTCATTTGTTTTGACTCCAAACATTCGATGTTTACAAAAGTGTCCAATGATGGCTTCGTTACTTCTGTTGTTATTTGTTTTGTTCATTAGCGGAATTGAATAATGAAAATGTACGCTGTTTGACATTCTTCCTATTTTAAAAATAATTATCTCGGGTATCCAGTTACAATATATTTTTTTTTGTTTGAATTGGTCATTTTTCTTTACTACGATTTCATTGCACAGACAAAATAAATTGTATATTTTGTTAAATAGGTATTTCTTAAGTGGCATTGGGTAAGGCACATTGCTCGCAGAACAGAGGGCCGTTGGAGCCGAAAGGTTTTGGAGTGGCGACCGCGTACCGGAAGACGTTGAGTTGGAAGGCCTCCCACAAGGTGGACCGATGACCTTGTGAAGGCCGCAGGAATCCACTTGATGCGGGAAGCACAGAACCGGTCGAAGAGGCGGAGCTCAGAGTAGACAGACCTATGTCCAGCAGTGGACGTTTTTCGGCCGAAATGATGCTAATGATTAGGTATTTCTCAACAAAAATTTCTCTGCTTTTAACTTTCCTTAAGATAATTGAGATAGAGAAGATCGCTAAATAGTTTATGAAATATTTTACTTAAATTCTAAGAAACGTAAGGACCAGTTGACTTGAAAGCATGGCCTTCGATAAAATGATCGAAAACGACTAATTTCTTTAAAGAAATTATGGGCCGGGTCGTGTTTGATCTATCGATTACTGTTTACTTTGTAACTGATGTTTTAAGGCTGGTAGCGCGGTAATAAACTACTTTTACTCTAAGGTCGAAAATGTGTTTTCCATTTTGTTGATCGTGTCTGTTACTGATGGAAATCAAATGAAAATTCAGTAAACGGTAAATATAAGCTTTTGAATTGTTCATTTTACGATTTTATTATACTGTTTATGTTATAGAATGTCGAAAATATTTATGGCTTCAACAGCAGGTTGATAAAGTCATATTTTAATTTTAGATTATTTATCTTTTAGAACGAAGTTTGGCATTGATTTTAATTTACAACTTTTCACTCAAAACAGTTGCAGAATAAGTATGCCATCATAACACCGATTATACATACATTACATATACACCTAAGTCACTATACCACTGGCTTCAGGCTTGAATAAAGGCTAATGGTTGGTCCACGCCTGCATCATGTATGTTAATACAACCAGAAATGGTTTCGAATGGACAGTTCAAAATGTTGTAATAATACACATCAGAATTCTCGAGGAATACATTTCTCAACGTCGCTTCTATCATTTGCGGTATAGTTGCTGCATGTCACGAGTGCATTGCAATTTAAACCTTATGCCAATGTTACTAAAGTGATTCGTGTCACTCCTAATTTTCATAGACTAACAGAATCTTGTGATTTCTGGAACTACTCTACCTACACGTGTATAATCATTCCATCTTGACTATTGTAGGCTGTTCTAGTAATTGAACTAATATTTCTCTTAAGTCAAGAGTATGAATATTTTCATCATATGTGATATTTATTGTTTTATTTGCTATCGGTAATGGAGAATAAAACGTTCTGCACCGACGTCAGTTATATGGGACGAGGTCAGGAAGATGGTGACTAGAAACTGTGCTAAGCAGTGTATCGTAGGTACTCGTAATGTAACTTGATGGTTATTTTAGCTTAATTTACAGTTATGGATAGATAATTACATTCTATACTTATATATCTCTACTATAATCTATACTAATATTATAAAGCTGAAGAGTTTGTTTGGTTGTTTGTTTGAACGCGCTAATCTCAGAAAATACTAGTTCGAATTGAAATATTCTTTTCATTTTGGATAGCCCATTTATCGAGAAAAGCTATAGACTATATAACAGTACGCTAAGATCCTTAAGAGCCGAGCAAAGAGAAAAAAATAACGAATACGAAGTACACGCACGGGCAGGCGATTCGAAGCGAGGGTGGGTTGGGAGAGCAAGAAATTTAACGCGAACGAAGTCGCGAGTAGAAGCTAGTGCTCAGGTAACTTTGCTGTCTTAAGGAGGAAGCGCAGGATAGCCTGCAAAGTTCTTTGCTAATGTTTTTTGCAATCTGATTTGATTTGCAAAACCCTCATCCTAAGCCTCATTAAAAATCTATGTTCATCGTAGAATATTAATCAATAGGATTTTATAAACTTTGAGGGTTGTCTTGATGATTTTAACGATTGCAATTGTGTAAGTACTTAAGTATACACTTGTTACGTTCGCGCATAATACTTTGTTCAACATATAAAGCAGACACTGACCAAGAAATTGCCCAAAACATGAGGAAATTTGAATTTCACGGACTACCCTGCACTTCCCCCTTAAACAACAATGGCTGCCTCTCTGTACATTCTTTGTACTGTTCTAATTTCTTACAAATGCGCTGACCTTAATTATGTACTTCTTTCAGAATATTCCGAAGTAGAAACTTCTTTTCCTTTGCCTGAGTATATTTATATAACACAAAAACCGCTTGTTTAAATAAATTTTCAAATAAAATTCATAATAACAGAGTCCGTCCCGTCTTTTGCTCGAGCCAGCCCGCGCCACTAAGCCTGTAGCATTAAATTCGTCTCTAAATAATAATCATTCCATTCCAGCCCGTCCCTTGCTGGCCTCTATCAGCGATGTCATAAGGCTCGCCTTATGACATCTTCTATTCTCTACAGGTGAGTGGAGTGGAGGAGTGCCCTTAGCGGATAGTCGCTCTAGTCTTAAGTTTTTTAAGCCAGGCCTTATAAAACATAAGATTACAGCTTATTAAGGGAGTCACAGGCAAGCCCGGTTAACCAGCCTACAACCTTATAGGTTGAATTACAAGGTGTCATTCCCAAAAAAAAAAAACATAATAACAGCAGCGTTAGGTACAACAAAGTGAATATATTCCAATGTTATCAGATAGCTCCCATATTTATAAGCAAGCTTAACGTCTGAGTACTCAGAGTAATTCACAAAGATGGATAGGTACAGTTATAAATCATACGTTATATTCAAACTTGAGGCCGGGATTAATATGGCCTTATGAGTGCCATATTACAGTGTTGTATTCACATACGAAACACACTTTAAAGGATTACTCAAGTTTTAAGTAATTCATGTTTGTTTACTTTGATTAATTGTTACAATTCGTATTACCTACCATGATTTAATTTATTGCTTTAGTTTTAAACCGAGTTTTCCGGAATATTACCCTCAGGGGCACCGCGAGGAGTATTTATGACGGAAAAAATGTCACATGCTACGCGTAATTGTCGGGCTGGATTTCATGTTGTGCACAGTACGTAAATTGTTAACGGGTTAACCGTACCGTTCATCCTGTTATTTATAAACGTTGCTAAAAACTAAGAGACGTTTAAACGTCAAAACGTTAAACATACGTTAATCACCACTTTATGCAAATTTTATAAACATTTCTCGTTCTTACAATTTAAATTTCTACAGCAGCACGTAGATCTCGATATAGACAATAACCCCCTTATTTATAAACGATGATTAAAGTTAAATAGTGTTTAAACGTCAAAAATGTATGGTTAAACAGACGCTAATCGTCATTTAACTTTAATCATCGTTTATGAATAAGGGGGTAAAAGCCTTTCTAATAAGCACTGGCCACGAGTTGGTACGGCGGAAGGATGCATAACTTTACTCCTGTTCTACCGACCTAGTCCTATTATCCGACTGTGCGACTGCAAAGACGGGGTTAAAAACACCAACCGATGATGTCAATTTTAGTTGATGTTTATGGGCTTAAGAATGATTATGTTTAAAAGGCACAGTATTTATGAAAGTTAAATAATTGAGGAAATCCCAGAATTTAAATCATACTTAATATAATAATAGCTCACATTTAGAGCTCTGTAGCTCTCACTGACTAACACTCAAAAGAATGCGTTATAATAAGAAGTATTTTCCTCAAAGAAATCTATCCACTGGCATATATATATACAATATTGGACGTAAGGGTAGACATGCCCAATCGCCTTTGCTCTATTTATACAGAAAGCAAATTTTAGAACACACCCAGACAAGGTTTTCGATTTTTCGCTAGTATTTATTTTTGCACGCTTTCTAACATTCCGATAGAATCAGGGCTGGACACTAGTGCCCAGAGCGGCAAATTTTCAGGGCCGATTAAATTTGGAGGGTGAGAAAAAAAAAGCTCTTCTCCCTATCGGAAATGCTTTTACTATCTTCCAAAAAAATAATAAGCCTTTTTAGGACAAAGCAACAGGAAGCGCGACTATTCGCATGTATACCTATATTTTTTTTAATACAAAAGGTTGTTTTTAACAACATAACGAGATGGATCCAACTGATTGTTCCTTAGCTTCTCCATCAGTTCCTGTATCTCAGAGTCAGCCGTATGAACAATTTGTCCCGGTGTTAGGCTACTAACGGCAGCCACTCATGGTAGTGAAACAAGATCTTTCTTCTTTCTATTGGTTAATTTCGGTAAGTTATAATCTGTTACTTTTCTAAAGTTGATGCTTTCACTATGGCCAAATTTTCAAGTACATAACTGTAAATGGATTCAGCGCCATAAGTTATTCTACTGAAATTATCAACGACATGCTTCCTTCATTACTTTACCTCCATGCTCTTACAGAAAAATCCGGACTGACCGAAACTTAATTTCATATTGATGCCAGTGCCGTACCTTATTTCATATTGATATAGTGCATGAAGTTCAGTGGTTACCTCTGGATGAAATATCACACACACACACACAGGTTCTTCTGTTCAACAAGTACTGATTTTATTACGCGTGCATCTTGTGCTTCGCCCCAGACATACGTGGTCCCTTTTTTGTGAGCGTAATTAGAAATGTATCACCTAAGCAAACCGGCTAGATCTATACAGGGTGTTTGGCAGAACGATGAACATACGAAAATGGTGGGTAGGTGGGGTCATCTGCTACTTACTCAGCCCTAATTTATGTGGCCCTGGCCAAAAAAACTATGACATAACTCTTAAAGGTTTTTCTAGCTAACATCTAACAAAAATATTGTAGTGTAAAATTTTTAGTAAAAATTATACTTTAAAGTTAAGAAAGTGGTGAAACTAGAAGAAAGCAATTTTTTTTTTTTAATGTCCAGGAGGCCAGGGCCAAATAAATTAGGGCTAAGTAAGTAGCAGATGACCCCACCTATCCACCATTTTCGTATGTTCAACGTTCTGCCAAATACCCTGTATACTGCGGCACTTGCCTAACATTCTCAGAATTTGATGACTTTACCAAAGCGTCTACTTTGATCGGACTCGGTTGTACCGAACCTTGACTTGTAAGTCTATCAAAATACTCAACTTCTGTCATTAGAATTTCCATTTTTTTTAAAAGGCAAACAAGCACCTAGCACAATAAGTTTCACCGTTTTTCTATCGAATCTGACAGATTTAGGCATCGGGTGTCGTTGGATAAAAATTGATATTTCTGGTATCCTTTGGATTTAACGCGCTGTCTAATGAAACACCTATCAGCCGAATGTCCTGCTTTGCTACAATAGATACACATAATAGCGTTACGTTAGCTTTATTTGACTTTACAGACGCTGCAACGCTACAACTTATTAGAGTAAGTGTTTTGCCATTTGGAGCATTGAAATTTCCCATGACCGATAGCACCTCAATTAGGTATACACCGTGACATTTTAGTCGTCTTACAAAGGGAGTCCACTCAATGTATCCGTTATAAAATACCTCTAGGCGCGATTAAAACATTGTTACCATTAATTAAGATAATAGGTACAACGAAAAATAAATAAAACTTTAGAATTATGAAACACCCTCCCTGTTAATAATGTTTACGTATCAAACGGTAGAAGATATCTACCTACCTACAATTACATTCTATCAGTAATTCCATCTCCATAACGTGCTGTTTCGAACTACGTCATGCGTAACGTGAATTATATTTTCATTTTTCTTAGGATGCAAATTTTATAAATGATTAGTAGGCATTGGATGCATGAAGTGGGCTGCCGTTCTAAGACGACTAAAATGTCACGGTGTATATAACACTTAATGTTTGGTGTCGAAGGCTTGTGATTACGGGATTCAGAATGACGTATATTTGACGCACGAATGTGGTTGCGGGTTGAGAATCCGTTTTAGGTTTTGTATAAACAAATATAAATTCTACTAATTCAGTATGGCAGCGGCTTTTATCTACGGATCTACAATTAATACCACGAATATTAATAGTCGTTTTCAGGTTATTCGATAAGCCTTTTAGAATATTCAAACGTAACAATGACTTAGGTGTCGTACACGGAGTGTGAAATAAAACGATATGAGTTTGTTTTCATAACATCGAATAAAATATCCGCGAAGTTGAGGCTTCACGGACAGAGTGATTGGAACTCTTATTTAAAATTTGACAATGTGCGGTCCATCGAAGATCCAATTGTTCAACCAGGTACGCGCATCGTCTCTGAGGCAATCGCGACATGTACCGGAGTATGGTATTCACGCGGGTCATCGCAATGCTCCTGCCTAGGAGAACTACGATTGCGACATTTGCGTGACCTGTTTACGGGAGCTATCACCTCGTTTGTTCGAAGAACGTTCCAATGAGGAACCCGTGCAGTTTTACGACGTGCCGCCCGCCACTGGTGCCTCGTTCGCCTTACCGCTCACATGAACTTTCATCCTACGTCACGATGGTGCGATGCTAGGCCCCGCCTCCTGGTCTAATTCCATTAACAATTGGATAATTGCATTGGAAGATAATAATTGTATTTATTTATAAGTCATCATAGAAATAGTATAATAAACTAAACCACAGGATATGAGCTGTAAAATTCGTCTATATAAATAGCGGTGTCTTCTTCACTCTTATTCTGTGACAACAAATCTACAACTACGTACTCTATTCGGCTGCCCAGTTATGTCACTCACAATGAAGCTATTGGTGGCGTTGACTGTGTTGGTCCTCGTTGGATTTCAATTTAACGAAGCGACAGATTTCGGAGGGAAACGAATGAACTAGCAGACGTGTACCGCTTTGTGTCCTATTTTTTGTAAGACCAAGTTCAACACGAAGTATCAGTATCCAAAACCAATGGAGGAAGCGGATTGTCCTCGCTAAAATATTTGTGCTTTTGTTTTCCCAGATTCAGGTAGTGAAACGCAATCGATCAAGTGTATCGTAGTATCGCAATCGATCGAATTGTACGGTGTTGTTGATTGTCATGTTTATTACTATGAAGTAAATGTGCATTCATGGGTGCATTTGTGTTTTCTTTTTCTTTTAACTCTTTAGATATTAATCCACATGTTGTAACTACTCCGCGGTTGTTGTAGGCGTATGTTGTTTATAATGGTGAATGGTAGACGAGGGTTGGTTAATTGAAGAAATTGTTGTATTTTTATTTTTTCTCGTATCCACCGTTCGTCGCTGTGATGAGATTTTGTAGCGGTTTTTGTACGATTCTTATTGTTAAAGTTATTGTTACAGTTCCAAAGGCAACCGCAACAACTAACTGTAGGTATTAAGGTTTCGTAAAACTGCGGCGGCCGCCACATAGCGTCCGCTATTCACCAAACGATGACGTCACTGAAACGTTATATAAAAAAGTAAGTTGGCATGTTTCTTCATGTTTGTTGACACCGTAAAGTCAAACAAGCATAACGGAATTTTCATGACAGCCACTGCCAGTGCAGCCGCTATGTGGTGGCCATCATTGTTGTTGGAAGCCAAAACTTTATCAAGGACGTAACCCAAACCGTTACCCATTATCACCTTTTATCACACCTTGCACAAACCCCGGAAATCATCAAACAATTTCCTTGAAATTCATACCTTCCATTATTTTTAGTATAGCACAGTACCAGGACAGCATAGCATTACGGTGTCATTTGCGTACGTTGATTAAGCCGTGGGGACTTACGCTGTCGCTCATTGTTACTGCGTCTTCCACTATCATATTTCAGGGCGAGCATTATTTATTCGTGACATGTCGTGGCATGCGTAACGTAACATTTCCTTATGGTGGATTGTGCTTGAATATTTAGATGTGGTGGATAAATATATGTTTCACACAGCAGAATCCAATAATTATTTACCCGGTGACACACACAGCATAATCAGCCCGCAATGTTTTCAAATTTTTAATTTTCAATTTCAGTTAAATCTATTTTTCTTTCTTTCTTTCTTTCTTTCTTTCTTTCTTTCTTTCTTTCTTTCTTTCCACTGCTGGGACACGGGCCTCATCTGTGAGACTGGGCCATAAAACTGAATGAAAACTGACCAATTCTAACTTGAAATCATTAAATAATATGTAGATGTTTTACATTCATGTAACAGTAGCATAATATCACACCACGCAGGCCCTGTGCGGATTGGTAGATGTCACGTCAAGTCTTCGAACTTTTGGTTCTAGGACATGCCGGTTTCCTCACGATGGTTTTATTCACCGTTTTGAGAGCAGTGGTGATGAAATTGTTTACACAAAGTTATGTTACACAAAGTTAAGTTCCGTGTGGTGCCGGACGTAAAAAAATAGCACCATCGCATTTCTTCCCATGTCGTAGAAGGCGACTAAGGGACTTGATGACGATTGGACTCCCTTTTCCGCACGAAGACTCCCATTCGGTCCGTTGTGCGACTAAGGGACTTACTAGAGAATGGGCAGTTAGCGTTCTCTATGCATTTTGCCACCATACTGCGATCGCCAACCCGCCTGCCAAACGTGGCGATTATGGCAAATGCCCCCTTTTTGGGGGAGGCTTATGTCCAGCAGTGGACGACTTTCGGCTGATATGATGATGATGAAGTGCCTGCCTGAGTTCCAACACACTCTTAATTTGGAGCCGGATACCACTGGGCCACCAGCGCTCATAGCTCGGTGACCTACATAGTCCCGTCCTTTTGTGAGTATTCTGTCACCTAACTATAAGGTAAGTACAGGGTTTGAGGCTCCACTAAAATGTGTTAATATGTCTATAGGCATGTCACGCAACTTCTCTTTAATGACATGGATAAAACTAAACTAGCTCTCCGTAAAATATTGTCTGAAACGATTTTGCCTGATGTTGGTAATTTCGGACGTATTGCAAAACCGTCATTAAAATACATTATAACAGAGAAGAACGTTCACATTTAGGTTGCTAGCAGAAACGAATAATAAAAATCGAAACGAACGCGAAAGTATAAAGCTGAAAGCTTCTCATTTTACATTCGATCATAAAAAAAGAAAAACATTATTTCAATGTACGCCAACTTTACTCTTTTCTACAGACATCTGTAATCCTTTTTGTTTCATTGATACGTGGTGATGTTTGTCCGCATACAGTATCCTCATTAAGAGCTCACTAATGAATCTCTGTAATGATACAAGAAAACTCGAACCTCATACTAATTAGCCAATACATTTCACTTTCGGATTTCGTATTTCTATTAGTGTCCGTTCCTTTATCAAGTATTGCGATACGAATGTAAATAAAACGAAAGGTCGCTTTCAAGTAAATTGGCAATTTTTCTGAAAGTTTACAAGAAATACTAGTTTTGGTATTGATAAATCTAGTTTACAATTTATCGAATTCATGATTATAAATGTTAAATGATTATATTTATGTAGGTAGGTTTGTAGAAACACTTTTACACGTCAATCACATTTTAAAAACTAGATGAGGTCGGCGTTTTGGGAACAGAAATAAATATCTGACGGCACAGCAAGTGGCGCCGCCTCATTTGGTACAAAGTTACTTTAATCACCTAAAAGGTCGGATTAGATTGACACTGGCTGGTGACAGTCACTCTAGCAGAGCGTCGCGTAGATGATTACGTGGCCGCTGTCTTCTGTTGAGAAATGATGACACCACTAGGCCCCACGATACAGGAAATCTTAAAGTGAGGCCTAGGGCATCTGAAAAATCTAGCACCTAAGGCTTCTAAGTAATCTGTTACTATTTTATGTAATATTGTACGGTGCTTTTCTGAACTGAATAAAGGTTTTATTTATTTATTACTGGCGTTTGCCAGCGGCTTTGCCCGCGTAGAGCCGTAAATTATCCCATGGGAATATACTACCGGGATAAAAAGTATCCGATATGTTAATCCAGATTATAAACTATCTGTGTGCCAAATTTTGTTCCAAATCCGTTCTGCCGTTTTTGTGTAATTGAGTAACAAACATCCAAACATCCTCAAAAACTTTCATATTTATAATATTATTATTAGGATCTCGCCACTGTTTAACCACGTCCATGACGAACAGCTTTATTCCAGCAGAATCCCTGATGATATAAAAGCTGTGGAACCACTAACATGATGACCACTACTGGTAAACGCTGTCCTACGCCATTATATAATGTCATAACATATTTCAACGTATAAATCTAAAATTTGAAGTAACAAGTGTACATACCTATATGGGCATTTTTAAAGTGGTTAGCGAACCTTCACAGACCAAATGGAATAGGCAAATCATAGCAATTAAAACAGAAAATCAATGATTTTAGTTCATTAGTAGTAGACTAGTAAACTATCAGTTACGCTTTTATTAATAAGGCAATCGATTGTTTGTTCCATATACGTTTGTGCTAGCACTTTGAATTAACACATTTCAATTTCTTAGATTGCTTTGTTAGATAGTCGATAATGTCTATTAGTTTGTTTCCCAAGAGTGGACTCGATACTGAAGTAGGTAAAGTATAGCGGAGCAATTGCAATAGTGAGGTATAAAAGTATTACTTTTTCGTACTCATTTTTTACCAGAGAGTATTATATCGTATTGAAAACCTGAGATAAGACTTTGGAATGTTCAATCTAGAAACTTTTATGTAAAAAAAATCTTTCAATAATTTATTGATTATAAAGTCAATATATTACCTATGTTTTGTTTTGAGAGTGTTTCAAGCAATCAATCACGTAAGTGTTTTACATTAATAAAAGAATGACTTTTTAAGCCTACTTTTTTATTTATTTATTTATTTATTTATTTAAGGACAACCAACAAAGCTTACACCAAAATATGTGTTAAAGCACTTAAGATATTACAATTTATAGTGTAGCCTTAATTAAAGGCTGCCACGGCATGCATTACACATAGGAGTCGGAACTGCAGTTACAAAACTGAATCAACCTACTTACTAAGTTCGATTGATCCAATCAATTTTGATTGGACCGGTTGTGCCAACCAACAAAAAAAAGTAGAAAATACAAAAATAAAAAAAGAAACTAAATCTGCATGTAAGTGAAAAAAAAAATAACAAGAAAACATAACAAAAAAATATAAGAAACTACAATTTTTCCTTTTCAGTTGTGTGATAATGCCCTATGCAAGACAGCTGTGATTTCTTTTTCCATTCACGGGAATTTTCCAGAAATTCAAAAACAACCGTTTATCTGGCAGGATTGAGAGGTACACTTGACACTAACAAAAATTTGCAATTTAGGTAAAGCTTAATATTTCACGAACGGATACCCTTAATAAA
Source organism: Polymixis lichenea (assembly GCA_949091785.1). Lineage (NCBI taxonomy): Eukaryota > Metazoa > Arthropoda > Insecta > Lepidoptera > Noctuidae > Polymixis > Polymixis lichenea. The sequence goes on along the minus strand of OX420943.1, from coordinate 10,102,084 downwards.
AATTGTTTCCTCCCTCCCGCAATATTTCTGAAAGAAACATCCAACGACACCGCACACAATGGGGTAAACGAGAAAAAAAAAATCCTCAATTTACTTGTACAGGAGGTACCCTATTTTTTTATTTTTGCAATATATTTTTACCACTTTTTCGGCGTGACTAGTATGTATATACACGTCGAATGACAGCTTTCTAGTACTTTAAGTCTCTGAGCTAAGCTGCGGACAAATGGACGAATTTACAGATGGACGGACAGATGGACATGGCGGAACTATAAGGGTTTCTTGTTGACTACGAAACCCTAAAAAATATATAGGTACGAGGTGCGAGGTGCGTACGAGGTGCGGCATGGGTGGTACATTCGTGGTACGAGTTCCAACTCATTATCTACAGTACTGCTTGAAAGAAGACTTTTGGCTGAAAGGTGTCGTATAGCGACGTTTCCGAGGACGGTTACGTGACACCTCGCAGCGAAACACAACGCCGTCAACTTTACGTGTTTAGTTATAGTTTTAAGCTTAATATGTATTAGTTTATTATTATCGTTTAAGATTATTTTGTGTATTTTATCTATGGGCCTGAGTTGCCTGATAATAAAATTATTATTATAACAAATGACAAACATAGTAAGTGGCATGGTAACGACAAATAAAACGTAGATTCTAATTACCATATGATACTCGTATAACAATCAAGGAAAAAAAAGTACGTGCGAAGATTCAGAAAAACGTACAAATTATAAAAAGTTTTCTTTCTCTTTCTTTCCAAGTCTCCAGATCAGCATGCTTACCTAAAAGTTAAAAGAATTATTTATATCGGAAAATATGATTTTGGTTCAATAAAAATACCTACGTCTCGGCTATTAAGAGTTTATTCTTTTAGTCTATACTTTGTAAAAGCAATAACATTAATATTTGAATTCTCGAGAGGTTTTGTCTGGCTAAAGGAAAATGGTACTAATAAAATAATATTATTATTTTCAAAAGCAACTGCGTTACAAGGTTGTAATGTTAAATTTTATTTCGTTTAGTATCTCAAACAAAATTTCTAATATTTAGAATAGGTAGGTTTTATACCGGTTGTTTTTCTTTTTTTGAGGGTGGAAAATTATCAAGTACTTCTCCCGCTCTGCGTGGAGCAGGAGGGCGTGTCAGACTTTTACTGAATAAAAACCCACCCGTGATCCTTCAGTTGCCTGTGTTGCAGGGGCCACGGTATCTCTTTCAAATAACCCGCACCCTGGCAGGCATCGGCCCTTGCGGACCCCACCAGTTAGTGCTGCCATCTCCTTGAGGCGCGCGTGGAACACAACGGGCCGTCGAACCGGGCTTGTCCTTACCGGACAGCGAGCTGCCCATCACTCGCCATCGGGTATTATACATGGTGGCAGGATCGTCGACACACAACCTGTTACCATGGATTCAGTACATGATTCTGAATACCCTACGTTGAAATTTGTTGTCGACTTAAAAAATCTCTGCCATACATTTTTAGCTCGTAGATATTGCACCTTTTTATGAAACAGCAGATTTGTTTGAAAACCCACAAAAAAAATCTACGCTTTTGGGATCTAGAATCAAGTGCTGAATTCCTAGTTTCAGTATGTGCGTCGGTGTCCCCTGCCACCCTGAATTTCACTGACCTTTAGCAATTTTCCAATAGTCTCTAAAAGTTCCAAATGTAAGTTCGAGATCATTGAATTTCGAAATGGAAACATAATTCTTTTACAATGTCATAAACGATTTATATTTCATACATATTCCCTACTTGAAGTGGCACTTTTGTAAAATTGGTATTGGCAAATCCGATATTATTATAGTGCATGGCAATTTGCAAGCAATGTGCATTATGTATCTAGAAGTTTTCCGAAGCAGTCTATACTTAGTTTTTAGGAAAACCTTTCATCTAACTTAGAAGACCGACAAAACTTCACTACTGAAGCAGTTCCGTTTTTTTCCTTATTAAATATTAAGTTGACATTTGCTTTCAATTGAATTAAGCTGCAGTCGCAAAGTTTCTGATGTTTAGATGTAGTTATTTATTAAGCTACATAATATCTATAGAGCTCCACCTGTCAAACTTCCATTCCAACTAACTTGAACTTGAGTTTGTCGAACACTCTAAGTTAATGTTTGTATGTGTGTGTAGGAATGTGGCGTGTGTTTGTGTGTGTAAGGCTCTGTCCATTTGTGTTAAGAGGGGCAGAGCGGTGTGAAACTAGGGAATCGACAACTTAGATAATTTAAAAAAACCGGGCTAAAACGCAGCATAGATAAGTTTCATATACTTCAACTGCTAAACGTGACGTTGAGTAATATGGAAAATACCATGAAGAAATTTTTGAACATCAAAGTAGACCAAAAAACAATGGATGTGTGCGGAAGATAATACGGCTAGAAAGGGGCTGCTACAGAGACGATGGCTATTAGAGAAGTACAGGAGAAGAAGATATGTTTCGCCGACCCCAAATAAATTGGCATAAGAGAAAAGAATGATGACTTGGCTGAACGTATGAAATAGAGCGAACTTCACACTGCTCATTTTCTCCGTATATTCACTACGATCCAATGGACAGGCAGGCTTAACGTACTGTCACTACACAAATGTGACACCTCAAGTAGCTAATGTAATTGCCCGAATTAATGTTAAGTTATTAATATAATTGAAATTAATACCTGTCATGTACTGTCAACGCTGTTGTTAATTAACTATAATCTCTCGAATCCGCACGTTAAACTCTATGATTAGTCTGTACCTATTATGTACGTTAAGTTTATTAATCAAAAATAGGAGAGGTATGTTGTTATATAAATAATGTGTAACCTTAGTTTCCAATCAATTAAATTCGCAAAGTTTTAAAGAAAGGTTATACTTTTTTTTACCAGCCTACGCTGTCCCACTCCTGGGCAAAGCCCTCCCTCCCTTCCTTCAATCTTTCGCGGTCCGCGCGTCTTTCTGCCAGTTTTGAAGGAATTCACGCGACAGAATGGTTTGCCGCAACCCCAACTCACTGTCTCAGGGCACCAGTTCTGTGCTATTTGGGTCCACAGCCGATCTAGTCTGTAAATATCTCACAGTGATAACTTAGGTGAAGTGATTGTGAAGTGAGTTCTAAATGGTGGCAATTGGGTGGCAATCCGGTGAAATGACAGCTCACTTCACCTCAGTTTTCGCGGTGAGATTTTTACAGAATCGCCGGCCAGGTTGTCCTCAGTATTTCACCCATTAAACTTACCTTCTCTAAATCTATTTATGAAACCTGCATCATGAAAGTTATTATGTGCTGATTATGTAGTAAAACATAACATTTTGAAGAAAATTATGAGGTAGGTAACTAAGTACCAAATTACATCTGAAGAAAATCAAGAAAATTCTAAATATTGATCGTTCATTAGACAACTTATCGAAAAACTAGGAATTCTGTAATCTACGATTTCTCCGAAATCTTCGGTGCTATTGTGAGGACCTACACCAACTCAAGGATCTAATATAATTGGCTTCCTAGAAAATCTTCTCGTCCTATTCTCCGATAAGGAATAATTATAAGCTCTAAAAGCTCGGTATATCTCATATTCCCGGCTGTATTCTGAAACCGAATAAATTACGTATTGACCTAATTTCAAATGTTATTTGCAAAATGGATTTCATGCTTAGAAAAGCGTATGGCAACTGGTGCGTTGGTGAATAGGTGTATTAATGTCTATCTGTATGTAGTAAATGGAAAGTTTATACTACCGTTAGTGGTACTAGTAAGCCTTGTGGCTAGGTAATAACAGCCATACGGGTCGATCGATCTGCAGTGGTATTCGGTAAATATCTCACCGTGAAAACTTGAGTGAAGTGAGCTATCAATACCTAGTGTTAATCTGTATCATCCGCTGGAATGACACCTCACTTAAAGGTCACTGCACCTAAATTTTCATGGTGAGATTTTACATAATAGACCGACTGGTTAGGCTACGGTCTTTTCTAATCACTTTTTAATTTTATCGCAACCTAATGTTTGACAATTTTACCTATGTTACTTTTTATGACATCAGCTATCTGACAGTGAAAGTCCCATTAAAATCAGACCAGCCGTCTCGGATATTAGCCGGAACAGACAGACAGAAAATATGAAAAAAAAACAGCTTTCATATGCATTTTGTAAGAAGAAGTTTTTTGACATTACAAACATGCACTTTTATTTTATTTATTTGTATAAATGTATAAATTTTACGTATTCCGTGTGGTTCCGAACGTAAACAATAGCACCATCCCAGTTCTTCCTGTGGATGTAGTAGAAGGCGACTAAGGGACCTACTAGAGAATGGGCAGCAGCGTTCTCAATGCATTTTATCACCATACTGCGATCGCCAACCCGCCTGCCGACTATGGCAATTTCCCCCAAAAATGGCAAAGCCTCCCACACGATCGCCCGATGACCTTGTGAAGGCCGCAGGAATCCGCTGGATGCGGGAAGCACAGAACCAGTCGATGTGGAGGAGCTTGGGGGAGGCCTATGTCCAGCAGTGGACGTCTTTCGGCTGAAATGATGATGATGATGATAGAGTTTACTAGATAAGTAAACATTTGACCATTTAGTATCTGACCTATGGTAAGCGTGGGCACACAGGCAACTGAGAAAACACGGGTGGGTTTTAGTCCGTAAAAGTCTGACACGACCTCCTGCTCCACCCAGAGCGGGAGAAGTTATTTGATGATTTCCCAAGCTCAAAAAAAAAAAAACCTATGGTAAGTGACAATGCGATGACGATGGTGCACACTTGCTTAGAAGTAACTTATTCACTCAAGAATTGAAGAGTTGAAACACCAACCACGGAGGCTATTACATGATTTACATGATAAAATGAACAACAACATTTTGGCTGTATGTAAAAGTAGGAAAATGGAGTTGCTTACGTCATAATCTGTATAAATTACAATAGCGTCTAACGAAGCTTCACCTACATTTTCGTGTTCCTTTCCCTCTCTTTAGTAAGTACGATAAGTATTCGTTTAAATAAATGTCTTGCTCCCGTTAAGTTTCTAGTGGCAAAAAACACATGGTAGGTACCGAAAAAAATTGTAACGTTGGCTAGCACGTCCTGGGTTCGATGGTTTTGCCATCTGGAATTGTTCAGTAGCAACCCATAGTCTGAATTTGTGTCTGGTTCATGCCAATATACTCACCTCCTAGAACATATATAGGACTTAAAAATAACTCGCGAAATGTGGGTATATACCTGCTATAGTTCACCAATGCCTAGCCTAAGCCTTTAGGGATTTGGGTTTTTCCATCTAGAATTTCTTAGTGGCAACCTGTAGGCAGAACACTCACCCTATAGAACCTACTAGGGACTTAAACATAACTCGAGACAAGAGGGTGTTTACCTGCTATATGTTACCTCTGCTTAAGCCTTCGGGGAAAAGTGGCGTGATGTTATGATAGCTTTTTAATAATTGGCCTTAGCAAGCAGATGAATCTTTATTTTTCGGTTCCCCGAATAGTAATACCTGATTGAATTAAACATTACTATGAACTCGTTAAATTTTATTAAGAATCGCTCAATAGTTCAATAAAATTAATTGGCTTGTTAACGAACGTAGACGCACAATATTTTTCATGCTCCAATTCCGAATACTGCTGAATAATATGTGTCATATTTTAACACTAGGCAACATAACATAACGCCTGATTTCCCCATGGAGGTAGGCAGAGGTGTACCTTTTTCGCCAGTTATGAATTAAGGGGTAGGCGCCAGGGTAGACCGCATAGTAGAATCCAATTGAAAGATTATTTAAAGAAAAAGTGATTTAATGGGATTATAAGAACTGAAAGGTTGTATTGATGGTTTTAATGTATTTTATTAATTATTATTAATATTCTGTAAAGCCATATATGTTACGGTCGCGAATCATATTTTAATTGAGATACAACCTGACATTGACCTGCAAAACGCAAAAAGCGTAACGTATAATACATAATTGTTCAAAAATAAATATTGGTAAAATACGGTATAATTATTATGGAACCGAAACGTGGTCGCTCACAATGGGCCTCATAAGAAGGCTTAAAGTCACCCAAAAGGCAATGGAGAGGGCTATGCCTGGAGTTTCCCTGCGTGATCGAATCAGGAATGAAAAGATTCGCAGGAGAACCAAGGTAACCGACATAACCCGAAGAATTGCCATACTTAAGTGGCATGGGTAGGGCACATTGCTCGCAGAACAGATGGCCAATGGGGCCGAAACGTTCTGTAGTGACGACCGCGTACCGGAAGACGTAAAGTTGGAAGGCCTCCCACTACCGATGACCTTTTGAGGGCCGCAGGATTCCGCTGGATGCGGGAAGCACAGAACTGATCGAAGTGACAGAGCTTCTGGGAGGCCTATGTCCAGCAGTGGACGTCTTTCGACCGAATCGATGATGATGATGATGACAGTATCATTCTTAGAAATAATATAGATATTACGAAGTACGATCGCACCTGGACATGAGTTGCCTTGGCTTCACGGGAAGTCTTTAAATAGACTCCGGACTCAGGGAGGCTGACGTAAAGAGAACCTGCGAAGGTGGAGATTCACAGACGACTCCGCCTTGGAGTGTAAATGTGGTGCTGTCCACAAACAATAGGGCACTTAATATGTTGTCCAGCGTCTCTTGTCTGCATGTTGCAGGAGTTGATGGACGCTACTGAAAGTGCCAAGCTCGTAGCCAAATTGTGGGCTGACTGTATTTAGAGTACTATCGACACGCTACCAACTATAATGCCTGCTATGTACTAGAATAAACCTGTATTACAAACGGGATGAGTTCTTACAGTAACTTTCTACTTATTAAGACAAACTAGTAATGCCATTGCGCATAAATTCAGACTAAGGGCTGCTGCTGAAAATTTCCCCCTGTAAACTCCACTTGTGACCACGAAACCAACTAACCTTCCTGCCAGGGGTGCAGGTTGTTCGAAAGAGATACCGCGGTCCCTGGCACACAGGCAACTGTGGGAACACGGGTGGGTTTTAGTCAGTAAGTCTGACACGCCCTCCTGCTCCACCCAGACCGGGAGAAGTTATTTGATGATTACCCACCCAAAAAAAAAAGAAAAAACAACATTTGCAGTTATTATTACTATCAAAACAAAGATTATTTCCATTACGAACATTGTCCTCTCTCTCGTTAATCTTCTAAACTTTTAAAGCGCGGCTTGACCTGGATATTAGCACCGATATTAATATCGACAATGGAGCTATGAAATAGTGTGTGGACCATCAAATAAAGTACCACTGAAGAGGTTCGGCCATATTTTTTATTACATATAAACACGCACATCCTTGACCGTTTTCATAGATTTAATATTCATGTTTTAGTTGCTCATAATACGATTCTATCTAGACGGATTTAGGGATTGCTTGCATGATATTTTCAATTTTATTTTATTTCTTCAGGATATCAAACAGTTGTACAATAATGCTTAGTATTTAGGTACACATATTTACAAAACACTTAAGGAAGCACACAACCAGCATCGTTATCCACAAATTAATCAACAGTGAAAACAGTTTGAGCAAGGTACAAGCAAACTTAGCAAACGATTTTATCTATCATAGATTAACTATTGTGTCTTGTTAAATACCGTGTGACAAACTAGATGTGAGAAGGTAACAGCTAAAGCTATGTGGTAGGTAAATAATGTTTTCTTAAAACGAGCCCCGGCTATAAAATCCAGATATCTGTACGTAAGGGATTGAGAATAGGTATCTTTTACAAAACTGAGAGTCTTTTGTTCGCCCCGTTATGGTTATAATTTTTTGTAAAGGATCACACCTTTCAAACTTCTGTCTATAGTCCTTTTCACCCTATATATCCTGCGACAGCGACGCAGACTACTTTTCTCGTCTTTCGTGAGCTCTCTGATAACTACCAAAACCTAATTTGGGCTTGAAAACCCGGTCACACCGAGTACAGAAGAGCTGATCAGCATCGTTTTATGTGTATGTATATTTGGTTGTTTCAAACCACGACGATGTGTTTCAAAGCATTCAGCTACTTCTGGTTTGGATATATTGAAGGTCAAAGTTCCAATTTTTAAATGTTTTTTTTTTTTTTTTAAATGACTATTAAATGTTCCCACGATCCCTGTATCGTTGCATGCCATAACCACAATATTTTGCGTGCGTTTCGTTGAGCACTACCGTAAACAGGGAATTTTCACATCAAAATCGTTTTATAACAATTATTTTTGCACAAAGTTACTTACATTGATGTACAGGATACGTAGATGACGGCTCTGTAAAGGATCTTATTACACTATGTATGTTTTACAGATCCCGTTAATGACAATACAACCCTGAAAGTATGAAATAGTGTTCACAGTTGAAAAATACTTAAGTACTTTCCAAAACCAGTGTTCATGAATAATTACACACACCACCTCACTCACAACCACACACAGACACACACTGAACACTGGTTTTGAATGAACATTCATTCGTTAATAGTTTTAGAAATAGGTACCTAAGCAGGGTGGTAGTTTGTCCCCAGAACAACTCCTTTGCAAGGAACTCAACTAATACAAAGCTTCCCTCACAATCAAAGATATGTTCACTACCTAGGTCAAAGAGTTTCCTGCTAATTGCGAACTGGATTATTCCACATAGGTATACCCAACACAAACCGATCCAGTGAAGTTATAACATGTTCTTGACATGTGGCTAATTGAAATCTGCTATATACACGAGTTAAGATACAGGAGTATTGTGAAGGTTTAACAATGGAATACGCAGATCCAAGTGTTGTTTCTGAAGTGGATATTACAATTATAATACCTGATCTGTTGTTTTTTTCATTGGTGTAGTAATGGCAAGCGTAACAGTTAAACTTGGTGTACCTATGTCGGTAACGCAAAATAAAAATAATTAATAAATTAGGTACGTAAATATTTTAATTTTATTTTTTGGGAAATCACAACTCTTAACTGGCTTGTGAGTGTACAAAAAGGTACACCTCTGCCTAACTCTTCGAGGATAAGACCACACTGACGCAAAAATATCACGGCGAGATTTTATCGTGCAATGAATTTTTTACTCTCGGTATTGAGCTGAGCATTAAGAATCCAATAGAGTGTATGCCAGCGCCGCGGAAAACGCACTGTCAGTTCTTCAACTCTTGGCGCATAAGCAATGCGTTGCAGACTCAGTGCGCGTATTTCGCGCCCGCCGTGGAAATAGTCACGTCCGAGCGAACGTTGACTTACATGCATGATGTTAAGTTATGTGTGTATTTTCCCAAATAATATACACATGCATGTCTTACACAAAATATGAGCTACAGAATCAGTTATGTCAATAACTCTATAACCAGCCATATTTAGGTGCTCGAACGAGATACCGTGGCACACAGGCAACTGAAGGAACACGGGGGGATTTTAGTCAGTAAAAGTCTGACACGCCCTCCTGCTTCACCCAGAGTGGGAGAGTTTATTTGAGGATTTCCAACGCTCAAAAAATATGGCCATATTTTCCACATAAAAAGAAAAACAATTAATGAAACTTATGCAATGTGCGCCTATTGTTATTGGCGCTAGATTGTTAGATTTATTGCGGATTTCCATCTACTGCTCAGCAGCGCAGAGTTTGCAATTTGGAGCTAATTCATGACATAGGACCGGCGCGGCGCTACAACACGCCAACTGTAGGCGTAGGTAATGTTTTCGCCCGGTAGTGAAGACCAAATTAATGCTACAGCCGAAACTATCACGTAAATACCATCACGTAGACAAGTCAGTGCGTTGATTGAAAATCTGGCTATGTAGGTACCGCCCACACTCACCCAACTTATAGTGGTTCTGGTTCCAATGTAAGTGCCACCAACGCGTGATCGTAGTGTTGGGCGTCCGACCACGTAGCATCCACCGACGGAAATGATAGTTATTTTCCTACATGCATTTCAGTATTTTACCTTTGTTTTGTGCTTCATATTATATTCCGCTATTGAAATGAATTCAATGAAATATTATATTCAGATTCTGAATAGGTACTTTATTCCTACGCTATTAATTTGTATAACTTCGGTGGTTATTCCACGAGTTTGCTTGTATTCGTATTCGATGAATTGTTGGTTTGTTTTTGCTTTTGCCCTCTCGTCTCTTAGGCTTATTAAAAATTATATGTTGCACTAACTGCGGAACTCGGAAGGCAGAGACCCTGGAGACTCTGGAGAGACCTACATCTAAGAGTGCACACTATGTGTTATGGTGTAAATTGCCTCGTTGGTCAAGTGGTTGCAAGCGCTACTGCAGAGCATGATGTCCTTTTCGATGGATGTTGGGTTCGATTCCCAGGTTGGGCAAGTGCTATTATGTTTTTCGTTCTAGTATTTTTCAGTAGTACCCCGGGGTCTGGGTTGGTGCCCGGTTGATATAGATATATAATATATGTCACAGCCATCTGGTTAAATCACCCAGCTAATTGGAAGCCTAGGCCGTTCATTAAACGCCAGCATCCAATTAAATAGCTGAAGGACAACTAGCCCAGTCATTGAGCGCAACGTTCAACCAGATGGCTGAATGTCGTGTAGTCATTTGGTTAAATTGGATATTGATGAATTTATGGTGACTATGAGTTCACAAATTATTTAGGTACGACTACTTTTTACTAATACCTACCACTAAGTAAATAGCAATAATAATGTTTAATAATAATTTCAATTAAAATTGCACACAAGAACGAAAAAAAAAAACATTCACGGTTTGCGCTCTTGACGTGACGCCATATTTGTTTTGGCGACTACTAACGCCACAGTGGATAAATCTGAACTAAATTTGAATCACTTTGCTGAGTCTTTGCCAGTCATCTTCAAAGGGCTGACTTTCAATACGTGAAGTTGTTCAACGTTGAATGATTATAGTTCAATTAACTATCGGCTTAGGCATCCAATTGGGTGCCGGCGTTTAATGAACGACCTAGGTGTCCAATTAGCTGGCTAACATAACAAGATGGCTGCGACATATAATATAGGGATATAGCAATAGGCTCGCTCACTGTCACTTAAGACTTAAACATAACTGGTGAAATTTGTGTACTATAAGTACACCTCTGTCTAGCCATTCAGGAAAACAAGGCGTGATGTTATGTTATCTGTGTTACGCTTTTTTCTACGTGTCTTCCAACCGACCATGAATTAATGACGAAGCATTCTTTATTCAAAATCTGACAAAAAGAAACCACCACTTACGCACGGCAGACCAAGAAATGACGTCACCAGTTCATTATTAAGTCCATACATTCAGCTAACGAATTCTTTCATCAGCGTATACTAATGACATGGAAATGAAGTAAAGTCGCATGTAACTGCCAGGCCTATTACCTAAATATTATGAAAATGTTGAAGATCTAAATTGCTAACAGACATTGCTGGTTGCTTTTTATAGACCTTTTTGGGTAAATGTAATTATGTCGAAAGGAGGTTTGTAAAAACACTTTTTTTACACGTCAAACAATTTTTTTAAACTAGACTAGGTCGGTCGTTCCTATCTGACTACTGTGGAAAGAAAGGCCGAAAGAAAATCAGAGGTCACAGTCTCTTTTTAAGTCCAGGCTTAGTAGACGGATGTCTGAAATGATATTTTGAGGAAAGTACCACACAATGCCTTCAACACCCTGCCCTGGAGTTGCATCAGGGAGGCACTCCGGTATCACCGGATGCCGAACTACCTCTGTCGTGTGGTCGAGGCCTATTTGACGGACAGGGCCGTCTTCTACCCCGGTCACCTAGGAGAATGGAACCGGCGAGAGATGTCGTGCGGTGTCCCACAGGGATCGGTCCTGGGGCCGCATCTGTGGGACATCGGATACGACTGGGTGCTGCGCGCCGACCTCCCTAGCGGCGTCAGTGTAGTTTGCTACGCTGACGACACGCTGGTCCTGGCCCTATACGGAGCGCCGGTGTGGGCGCCTACATTGAGGCGCCAACCAGCACGCCGGCTGAAGGCGGCCTATAGGGTCATGGCCATCCGGATGATCCGGGGATACCGCACGATCTCCGGTGAGGCAGCGGGCCTCCTTGCTGGATTGCCGCCATGGTATCTGGAGGCAAAGGTCCTCGCGCACACTTGAGAGTGGCGCGAGGAGGCCAATCGTCGGGGCGTAACTCCGCTGCCGCGTGAAATCGCGGCACGGCGGACAGAGCTCCGGCAGGATCTCATGGCGACGTGGAAAGTGCGATTGTCGCAACCCAGTGCTGGGCACGCCACGATCGCGGCGGTAAGACCCCTCTTTGAGGAGTGGTTTGAGAGGCGGCATGGCGTCCTCACCTTTCCGACTGACACAGGTCCTCACCGGACATGGCTGTTTCGGGAGGTTCCTGTTTCGGATAGGGCGGGAGGAAACGCCCGGGTGTTTCCATTGCGAAGATCACCCTGAGGACACGGTGGAGCATACGGTGGAGGTCTGCCCGGCTTGGGCGGAGCACCGCCTTGTCCTCGTGGAGGTGATTGGCGGCGGCGATCTCTCGCGTCCGACCCTGGTCCAGGCCATGGTATGGAGCGAGAGCGCATGGCTAGCAGTCGCCTCCTTCAGCGAAGCAGTTATGCTCGCAAAGAGGGAAGGCGCACGTGAGGGAGATGCAGTACATGCGCCCTCACAACCGTGGCCTTCGCAGGAGACACCGTGGGCGTTGGGAATCCCAGGCTGATTCTCGGCCACCGTAGGCACGGGCTGGCGGATGGCGAGTAATGGGTAGCTCGCTGTCCGGTAAGGACCAAGCCCGGGTCGACGGCGCGTTGTGTTCCACGCGCGCCTCAAAGAGATGTCAGCAGCAACTGATGGGGCCCGCAAGGGCCGATGCCTGCCAGGGGTGCGGGTTGTTCGAAAGAGATACCGCGGCCCCTGGCATATAGGCAACTGAGGGAACACGGGTGGGTTTTAGTCAGTAAAAGTCTGACACGCCCGAAAAAAAAAGGAGAGTACCACACAGATTGAGTGGATCTGTACAGTACGCATTTGTCAGTAGTAAATCTACTTACAGAAATAAAATAATTTGTTATTTTTATCATCATCATAATTTCAGTCGAAAGACGTCCACTGCAGGGCATAAGCCACAAGCACCGCCGCTTTGACCGGTTCTGTGCTCGCATTCAGCGGATTCCTGCGACCTTTACCAGGTCATCGATCCACCTTGTCCACCATTTATCATTATAATAACTAAGACGAATTACAGTGCTCACAAACTAAAGCAACTCAAACATAAATCTACAAAGTGCACCTCCTAGTCCTGTTCTCTTTTGAAACTTCCTCATGACAAACCCAGAGAGTGAAATTAGCGGTTTCCGTCTCAAGAAAAGTTACTTTAAATATTTAATGAGTAAGTAAGTACTTCTTTCGTTAACTTGGCTTTTTAGCATCGGCAGAATATCGAAATTCTTTTACAAGCCCCAAACAGCTTAAATTTTTAATCGCTTTATTGATTGACTTGGTAACTTTGTTCAGGTTTTCTTATATTAAGCTTATTTTATGAAAACGTTAGTAGATTAAAAATAGGCTGGAATTTAGGTAAAAGTATTTAGGTCAGATTCATGTAAAAATATAACACCGAGCACTTTAAAGCAGGTAAAAATATCTATTTTCGTTGACGAAGCAGTCGAGGATACAATATTATAATGATCGAAAGATTAGAGTATATGGGACCTCAGAGCTGCCAAATTATCTGTTTCGTCTGTTTTGAAAAATCACGAATAATGATTTGATTTCAACACCACTTTAACTAAACACCGTATGTATAATCAACGTCGTGGCCCATAATATAATAATGTTCGGAGGGCGTGCCACCAAAATGGCGAACATCCGATCGACCTTTTTTCATGCATGCCTTATTATAACGTGTAACAATAGAAGGGTGGTTGTACATACGTGTATTGACGCTAATGGTAGTTATCCAAGTGATAATCCCCTAATTGTAGCTTTCACCTCGTATTTTTGTAATAACTTTGACATTGTGGCATTTTGCCACTATTATCGTAACAACAATTTTTCCATATCATTATACCTAGCTAGACTAGTTACTGCCTGCGACTCATAAATCATTCTCCTGCCCTTATCCCAATTTATTTGGGGTCGGCGCAACATATCTTTTCCTTCCACATTTCTCTATTAGTCGTCATCTCCGTAGTCACACCCTTTCTAACCATATCATCATTCACACAGTCCATCCATCGCTTCTTTGGTCTTCCCCTACTCTTATAGCCATCGACATTCATACTCAAAACTTTCTTCACGACGTTTTTCTCATTCCTCCTTAGCACATGCCCATACCATGATAAACGATTTCCACACAACTTTTCAGTTATCGGTGCTACTTTCAGGCTTCCTCTTATGTACGCATTTCTTATTCTATCCCTCCGTGTAACACCACACATCCCTCTTAACATTCTCATCTCGGCTACATGCAATTGCTTTTCATTCATCCCTTTTGTGGCCCAACATTCGGATCCATACAAGACGGCAGGTCTTACCATGGTTTTATATATCTTCCCTTTAAGTTTAAGGGGAATGTGGGAGTCGCAGATTGTTCCCGTAACCTGCCGCCATTTCATCCATCCAGTGTTAATTCTGTGCTTTACCATCCGATCTACTTCGCCATCGCTTTGCACGAGTGAACCGAGGTACTGAAAGTCGGAGCAGACTGGGAGAAGCGCGCCATCAAGCGCTATGGCTCCAAAGTTGGAGAGACCGCCGAAATCGCAGAACATATATTCAGTTTTGGTTCTGCTGATTTTCAAGCCAACATTCTCCAGCTTCTGTTGCCTCTTCTCCAATCTGCTCTGGATCTCGGACACATCTTCACTGACTAGAACAATGTCGTCGGCAAACAGCATACACCAGGGTGCCTCTTCCTGTATGTCCGACGTCAGAGCGTCCATGATCAATACGAAGAGGTAAGGACTTAAAGCCGATCCCTGGTGCAAGCCTACAGCCACATTGAACTCGTCGGTATTGCCAGCAGCCGACCGGACGTAGGTACGAGTAGGTAGTTACTGCTTGCGACTACGATGTAGGATAAAAACTAGCTTATGTCCTTACCCAGGTCATGTTCTATCGATGTGCCAAATTTCATGTAAATCCATTCAGTCGTTTTAGTGTGAAAGCATAAGAAACAAACAAACTTACTTTCGCATTTATAATGTTGAGTGTACGACGTAATGCCGACAGACTGAACACTGACAAGATTTTACTTCGACGGGACTCTTCGCCGACAAGACACTTCACCGACAGGACTCTTCACCGACAAGGCTCATCCTTGCGCTATTACTAAATAGTCAAGTAACTGCCACTAACATGGAAGTAGCGCTCGCCGGCCGCTGCCGCAGCACCACTCGCTTCACTCGCTCGGCTCATGCGCGGTTGGTCGCAATTCTAACCTAACCTAACCTATTACCTACCTGATGAGCCCTGTCGGCGAAGAGTCCTATCGGCGAAGTGTCCTGTCGGCGAAGAGTCCCGTCGAAGTAAAGTCTTGTCGGTGTACAGTCTGTCAGCGTAGTGTCTGTCGTTTAGTCGTACACTGTACAATATTAGTAAGAACTTCTTGGGAAACTCATTTGTTTTAAACCTTTTCATTCGATTTCAGACACCACCTTCAGGCCAAATAATTAAGTAATAAAGTCACTAAAAATATATTTTATGGTGTTGTAAGTACCGAAGAACCTTTGCGTTCAATTCATTCGTTCAATAAGTACTTTATAAAGTAATAGTTAATAACATTGTAGCAAAAGTCGAAAATGTATTTTGCTTGAGGGTAAAACTTACCCAGACCAGAGCTTTTTATCCAAAAATTCAAACTCATGAAAGACACCGGTAATAATTTTATACGTTCTTCAAAAACATGGTTATTCCTTCATATTTAAGGATCACCGTCGCGAAAGATAATCAGTTCATGTATTACGTAGCTTTCGTATTATAATTATGGAAACAATACATCACTGCTATCTCAGGAAACAATATACCACCAGCTTTTCCGGAAAGAAATAGTATAAATACACAGAACTATAATCCGTCGTATAATAGTAAAGGCACAGAGTGTTATTTCTCATTAGAAAAAAGATTGTTATTTGTCACAGAAACACGTGCCCATAACATAACTTGAGTAAAAGAATAAAAACAAAACAGTGGCGTGAGAACAGAACATAAATAGTAGTTATTAGGCGCGAACACAAAGCCCATACCTAGATACTAATCTGAGCCACACTCCAAATAAAAATAAATTATTTAAATAAGCAACCAAAATACCGGCTTTTCTTACCCGAGAAATTAAACAAAATAAATTCAGTTTACGTTTATCGAATGTAAGTAAAAATAACCAGAATGTTTTTTTTTGTCTTGTCTGCCACCCGCAAATAAGCCAATGTCTTGGTAAGTGGTCACCACCGCCAATGGCAATATCAAAGACATCACAGATTCGTCACCTTCTCAAACCTTTCATTATTTATTATTGTAATTATATAACTGACCTTCTTAACACATAATAAACCTTCTAAGGATGGACGCTTTTTAACAATAATGAACCACTAAACCTTAATGATACATACTTTGATAAGTAATTGCGCCTCTTTTTTAACTTTCTGGCTATTTCTCACAGTTTTCGCAGGGTACCACGTTCAAACGTTTAAGGTTTTTTTTTTAGGGTGGGAAATCATCAAATAACTTCTCCCGCTCTGGGTGAAGCGGGAGAGCGTGTCAGACTTTTACTGACTAAAACACACCCGTGTTCTCTCAGTTGCCTGTGTGCCAGGGGCCGCGGTATCTCTTTCGAACAACCCGCACCCCTGGCAGGCATCGGCCCTTGCGGACCCCATCAGTTGGTGCTGACATCTCTTTGAGGCGCGCGTGGAACAAAACGCGCCGTCGACCCGGGCTTGATCCTTACCGGACAGCGAGCTACTCATTACTTGCCGTCCGCAAGCCCGCGCCTACGATGGCCGGGAATCAGCCTGGGATGCCCGACGCCCAGGGCGTCTCCTGCGAAGGCTGCGACCCTGAGGGCGCATGTACTGCCTCGCCCTCACGTGCACCGCCTCCTTCTTTGCGAGAAACGGGTAAGGTTAGGTTGAAGCTGTGACTAACTATCCGTTAGTCAAATTGGTGGCAGTTAATAATCTAGGGCACTTCGATGAAATGGATTAGGTTATGATAGAACAGGTTAAAACTGTGAGCAACCGCGCGCGAGCCGAGCGAGCGAAGCGAGCTGTGCCGCCCCTTGGCAGCCGGCGAGCTCTATATCCAAGTTCGACACAGTATCTTAACTTTCTAGTATTTTTACCGCACAATAGGATTTTTATTTTGTATTTTGTATAAACAGGCGCAATACGCAGCGCGAAGAGTATTCAAAAATATTTTAGGAAAGCAAAATGGGAATTATTTGGAGTATCATAAGGATTTACAGAAATGTTCTAGGTAGCACAAGTAGTAATGGGGATATTTTACGATAGATACTAATATTATCCTAGCCCTGTTCTTTGAGGTCTGCTTCCAATTTAACTAGATGCGGCTGAATATCAATATTTAACATAAAACGTGCACCATCTGACCTCGACAAACCACTGCAATACCGATGGAGGCAATACCGGATATTCTACGGACGTTTTAATACTTGATGTATTTTGATGCCAGTATGCATTATTGTACCTGGTTATATTACAATATCTGGATGACCGAGTTTTGCTCGCTTTTTTGGTTTGACGTTTTCTAAAAATGAAACCTAGCTAGATCGATTTATCGCCCCTGAAACCCCTGCAAACTAAATTTCATGAAAATTATTGGAGCCGTTTCCGAGATTCAGATTATATTTAAACAAGAATTGCTCGTTTAAAGGTATCTACATCTACACTTCTACATCTACACTAATAATATTAATATTATAAAGAGGAAAGGTTTGTATTTTTGTATGTAACGAATAAACTTAAAAACTTCTGGGTCGATTTCAAAAATTCTTTTGCCGTTAGAAAGGTACATTATCACTGAGTAACATACGCTATATTTTATCCCCGTATTCCTACAGGAACTGGAACTACGCGGGTAAAACTGCGGAGCGCTGCTAGTTAGATATAATATTGTAGGTTTAGTTCGGCCAATGAACTGGATTTGACTTTGTCAAGAGTGTTCGCAAAATATTTATAAAATCACATATTTTTCCATAATTCGTATCATATGCCATCCCAACGCGATCGTAATAAAATTCCATGGCGAATGCCAAACGTCCTGTTATGAGCCCAGGGAGGGTAATTAAATTCTGTCTGAATTCGTTAAACGTGAATGTACAATGTATATACGAAATGTTCTAAATTGTTGTGTGTTTATTGTAAATTATTTCCTGTAAACACGTATCTGTATGCAGAGAGCGTTCGGTCCTCCCTTCCTTTATTAGCAGTTCGACGGTTGAATACGAGAATGCGATTGCTTCTTCAAGAATTAGGCCAAGGAAGTGTATGTATGTAAAGTTAATTGAGGCATAATTAAGTACAGGAACTATCGATAAACTAGTAACAAAGCATAACACAATTTTCTGAAAAAAAAATCCACT